>JADMNL010000028.1:273117500-274555000 GCA_016271365.2 Neoceratodus forsteri | reverse complement strand
CATGTTGGCTGATATTTTTAAATCAGCTAACAGATTAATTTTATAAAGAAATGACTCAAGTCATTAAAAATGGCAGCCATGAGTCATTTAAAAAAATCCTTTCCTTTAAGGCTACTTTTTGATTCAACATACTGGATTCTTACTGTAGCCCTATTATTTTTATTTATTTGTTGATCGGGTGGGTGCACTGATCCAAGGGAGCGTTTTCAGGCATGCATTAGGTGGGTGTGAGTACACATCTCTTTTTTTTTTATCTTTTTATTAGTTTATTTCATAAACAGTGTAGTCACATACAAGACAAAGTACAGCTTTGAAACTCTGAACAATACATGACATCGCTGATGGTATAATATTTATACTAACAGAATTGTTTCCTCTAGCTAGTAATTATAGCTGCTTATTGCCCATTACAATAGCACAAGAAAGTATCACCAACAAGATAAAAATGGAGAAGAACAGATTGATTTAAAAAGTAAATACAATTAACAGGTTACAACTCTGCTGGATCCATATCACCAGCACCTCATATGCTTAAGTCTCTCGGTGTCTCATCTATGCTTACGTAGTCTCAGCACTTAGCCCCAGTTACACAGTCAACCCCAGATGCAGCGGGGCTGCCTCTATGGGGAGAATGAATCAAGAAAGGTGCCTCACACCCTCTTTTATTATTTATTTATACTTTATCACTCCTCCGCAGAACCAACGGGTAGCTCCAGCCCTCCCTTGGAGGGACTCATTCTCCAACTAGAACGTGTCGGGTCATCATGGACCCCTTGGTCTCCCAGCCTTTTTCCTCTTTTCTCTCCTGGGCACCCAAACCATGCAATGGGCAAAGCAGCGGCCCATACTCTGTGGAAGCAGACATATGCCCTAGACAGGTACCTTCCCCTCTTCTGGGCAATGTGTCTGTGCCAACACCCAGCCACCACTGGGTGTCAGTCTACAGCATGTCACACTGTCCCCCCTCCTCGAGGAAGGAGAGTAGTCTACAGATGCTCAATCCTTCCTCCCCCTGCTGACCCCCAAGTGACCTGAGTCCATTCCCGAACCCAGATCACCAGTGTGGCGCGAGGTGCAGCATCCAGCACCTCAACCCTCAATACCACCAGGCCAACTGCCCCACACCCTCTTGAATAAGTCTTCTCTATGTTTCAACTCATATGTGGTCCACTCCAGAGGAAGTGTTTTGTGATCAGTTCTAACCACATACCCACTGTGTGGGGCTGGCATGATACCCATGTATTTTGTATGTTTCCTTGCCAGGATCAGCAGTACCCTAATGACCCTGGGATGGAGAGCACACACATTGCCCTCCGAGACATTTGCCCCAAGGAGGAGAGGTGGGATTGTCTGCTACCTGCCTTCCCAGCCTCTGCTCTGTCTGCTCCTTAACACCCATCCAAAACTGTTGTGTAACTGTGCAGCGCCAGAGGCAATGCAAGTAGGTGCCTCGCCCTTCTCCACATCTCCCACATATAAGGGAGATCCTCGGGGTAAATCTACTCAGTACAGCTGGTGGGAGGTAGAGCTAGTGTATAAATTTAAATTAAGCCTCTTTAAATTTATTACACCACAAGAGCCCCATATGAGACTCACAAATCAAAACCCAATTACCTGCTGAAATATTCACCCCTGAATCCTGTTCCCTAGGTTGATGCACCCTACCCAATTGATCTGGGAACACCTCTTATAAATATGAGTAAATGCTCATCATGGAGCCCTTTCAGTCTTCCCTGGCCCTCAAAAGCTCCCTCTCTAGCCCACTAATCTTAGTAGCCCCAGGGTCCCATCTATTCATACTATGGAGGTGGGCCAAAACCTGCAGGTATCCAAATCTCTGTGAACCCTCAAGTCCCAGTCTGGCCTAAACTCTGCCTGAGTCCAAAGCCCAGCTGGTCTGAGTAGCTCCCTGAAGCAGACTGCACCCCCAGTTTTCAACTCTGAAAAGCCCAATCTTCTAGTCCCAGGAGAAAGTCTGGATTGCCATAGATAGGTGCAAGGAAGGTTTTTTCCTGCCCTGTACCCACAATTTTAATTGCCACTCCCCACGCTCTCACAGTATATATTATTATTGGTTTCACTTCTCAGCATGCCTTGTACTGGGCCAGGCCTTCTGTATCTAAGTAACAGAGAGGTTTGATGTGCCTGGTGCCCACCTCAAGTGTAATCCAACTCGTCCCTTTTTCCCCTAACATCCATTCACACAGCAGCTTAAGTGTGGCTGCTATATGATACTGTTTTAGATCTGGAAAGCGAAGTTCGCCCTTAGCAGTGGAGCCCTTCAGTCATCATACCATTGCTGCGTGGGGTCTCTTACCCTGCCACAGAAATTCTGTACCTCTGGCCTCACAGAAATGAATTTCTTTCATGTTCAAGCCCATGGGTAGTATTTGGATTGGCTATAATGTATGAGGGAGGACGTTCGCTTCAAGTAAGTTAATATGTCGAATCCGAGATATCGGCAACCCCTTCTCTTCTGCTAATCACCTTCAACAGGGGAGCAGAGTTTAGCCTGTATAGGCTAGAGAGTACTGGGTTCACTTCAGTACCCAGATAAATAATCAAGCTCACCACCTGTTTGAATGGTAGTGCTGGTGTCCGTACCTGCTCCCCCCCCCCACCACAACTGCATCAGTTCAGAGTTATAATAATTAATTTTATATCCCGAAAACCTAGAGAACGGATCAATAAGTTGAATAATATCCTGAGTACACATTTCCAATGACAAGTAGTACAGCACCACACCAAAATGTTTCATTCATTCATTCATATTGGGCGTGGCATGAGTTTTGTAAAGTTCAACCCCCCTATCTTAATTCAGAAATGAAATACAATGAAAAGAAGAATGGATATACAGTACTGATGCTTTTGCCAGAAATACATTATAATAACTGAAAAACAACATGATATTTTTTCCACTGACAAATGCTGCTTTACGGTTCCACCTGTATTACTCATCTGAGATTTTACCTGTGCTTTATTTTTAAAGGCAGTGTGGTCTAGTGGTGAGAGTACCAGCTTGGGTACTGGGAGATCATAGGGTCAAACCTCACTACAGTCAAATATTCACTGTGTGACCTTGAGCAAGTCGTTTAAGCTCGCTGCGCTCCAGTCCACCCAGCTGTGGAAATGGGTAGAAGCTGGACCCCACTGAAAACGAGGTTTTGCATCTCAGCTGTGTTTTCCAGGGTAAGTACAAAAATGATATTCTCAGACTGCACTATTATTTAATTTGGCCCAGGAAACTGAACTGTGTTTGTGTAACCTGTTACCATTGCATCCCGTTTCCTCTGCTATAACCTGCTTCCCTTCCCTTCGGGGTCACACCTGCAAATGACTTGGCTCACTTTGCTTTTCACCAATTTCTAAACAAATTCAGTTAATGTCAGTCACATTCTATCAGTACAGCTGCAATAGCAGATGTTTTGACTCTGATCTAAACTTGTTTCTAAGCTGGCTTTTACCACTGAACCCACAGCCAAGGTGACAACGCATGGTGGTGTTGCAGCCCTTCAGGTGGAATCTGCTGCAAGTATAGGAAAAGACTAGACAAGTTCTAGGGACATGGATATGTTGTTCATCCACACTCATTGGCAGTATCCTTGCCGCTTTAAATCTTGCCGGAAGGTCTTCAAGCTTGCTCCTCCCACCCACCCGGGTGGTATAACTCTCGGCTCCACACCCCCATCTTCCTTACCGCTTGGAAGCTCAGGTTCCCTCCTTAACGCTCTGCGTTTGCGACTGGTTCCTATTTCTCCGTTTGCGGATTTAAAAATAATATTTTGCAAAAGACTTCATCTTGATCCCTCGGCTCACGATGGACAAATCGACTCCGGATTTGGAGATGCCCATGCGGTGCAGAAGATGTCTCAGACGGATCCACACTCCGTGTGTCTGCTGGGCCTTGAGCGCGACCGCGGGCTTCGACCTGTGCTCATCTTTCGTCTCGTCCTCGAAGACCGTGCTGCCCGATTGCAACTGGGCCGTCCCGGCGTTTCCTCGTTGAAGTCCAGGAGGCCGGTTGGCGGTGTCGCGGCGGCGGGCTTTCGGCGGATCGCTTTCGGCGGATGGTCGCCCTCGAAGAGGCGGCCGGGCGTATCTTCCTCGGCGGCATTTATCCCTTCTCTGGGTTCTTCCTACCGGCTTCCTTTAAGGGCTTTGTCTGTCCTCTCCACTAAAGGAGAAGGGCCTCGTCTGCTGGACCTTTTCTCGGTCAAAAGAGGACAAGGTAGAATCCCTCCGTCGGCGCTCTTGGGAGTGGGAAAGGTCCCTCTCCCGGGCCGTCGACCGTCGGCTTCGATCGACCGCTCGGCCGCCACTGGCCTCACGGTGTCCCGTCAGGTCAGTTGACCGAGACTCCCACTGATGAAGTCGAGATTTTTCGACCCATTGAACAGGCTGTCGCTTTAGCAGCCGAGATTCCCCTCTCCCGGTTCCCCGGGAGAGTTGAGAGATCCCGTGGGCTCGCCTGTGCCTCCGGTTCCAGACCCTCGGATGGACCTTCGAGCGAAGGAGTGCGGTTCGAGCCAACACCTCCGCACCGACCCGGAATTCCGGGACTCTCGGTCTCGGTCTCGGACCTCTTCGCAGTCCAGCCGTTCCCACCGTCATAGGCGGTCTCGGCACCGCGGTAAGCGGCGTCGCCGCTCGTCCTCGTCCTCCTCCTCGGATGAGGGGAGCTTGGCGTAAATCGTCGCCGTGCGAGACCTTATGTTGCAACAACTCCTCCTGGCGAGGAATAAGCCGACTCCGCGCCTTCCCGGCCATTATAAGCTGTTCACGGGCGGCCGACACACCCCTCGACTTGTCCAAGAGCCTACACCCAGGCGGTTGTTCGGCCAAAACCAGCTGCTCCACCGATTCGGTGGAACCTCCGCCTCCACAGCCACCAATTGGGGCTCGACCAGAGATTCTCGGTCGGCTAAGGGTTTACCCCATCGGCTGTCAGTTACCCTCACTCCCGACCGACCTCGGCAGGTGAAGGGTGGCTCAGGCCAGAGCAGCTCTTTGAGGACTCTTCGAGTCCGAGGCGATTCCTCCTTCTTCTCAAGCGACTGGACTTGGAGTCTTCAGGAGGTCAGCCAATGGGCGATAGCCCGTCGTCCTTCCTAGGACTGCTTCGGCTCATCTCGGAGTCTACGGGATGGAGCTCGAACCCGTTTCCAAAGCGGGCCAGGTATCCCCTCACGGAGATTCTGGACGAGGATTCTCCAGCGGAGGCCTTTCCGGTGGCGAGGCCATAGTGGGTCCGGCACTGGAACTTTGGCAGCGCCCTGCTTCCTGCCCTCGCCTTGGCCAGGATGGCCAGGAAGTATCACGGTCCCACCGGGTTCCTTGTCCGGTTTTGAACACCCCTCTGCTGAGGGTTGGTTACCGACAGCGTTTTCCGGCGCCGGCATGCGCCTGAGGATGTGGACAAACCTCCTGACAAGGTCAAGAATTGGACTATGTCGGGCGAAAAGTCTACGCTGCGTCCTCTCTCTCGGCCTTCGTCAGGCCAGTTCGGCACGTCCTCGGCACATTTTTCTCATGCCCTGTTGGGCTCCCTGGATGAGGTCATCCCTCATCTTCCCGCCGATCTGCAGACTACGGTTAAGCAGGTGCGGGACCAGGGCAGGGCAGTGGCCAAACAGCAGCTCAGACTGCTTTGGATGTGAGGGACTCATGTGCCAGATCGGTGGCGGCCGCAGTGGCTATCGTCGTCGGGAGCTTGGCTGAGGATATCCACCTTTACTTGGATACCCAGCACAAGTTGGCGGATGTTCCCTTTTGGGGACTGACCTCTTGACCCTGGGGTGGAAGGTCACCTGCAGAGGATCGAGAAGTCCAATGCCACCTTGGACTCGGTCTCTTCCGCTCAGAAGGACAAAGGCCGCAAACCACAGCCTAAGCCCTTTGCGTCCTTCTGTGCCCCTGAGGCGCCCGGCCCCAGAACGTCAGGGCCAGCAGGCTCGACATGGCATCCCAAACCCAAACGCGGCTTCCTCTAATAGGAGGCAGGGAGGAAAGGGCAGGAGGTCCCTCGGCGGTCCCTCCTCAAGCCTGCCCAGTGCGGGCTGAGGGTGTCGCCCCATCCCCGTCACCTTACCCTGGGTCCCCATTGAGAGGCGGCTCCGGCACTTCCGTTCCGCTTGGTCCGCTGTTACCACGGACAGGTGGGTCTTGGAGGTGGTGGGAAGAGGCCTGCCTCTGGAATTCGAGCAGGCACCACCCTTCAGAGCCGTCGCCCCTCGGGGGGCTTCGGGATCCCCAGCCTCACTGGCGGCTCGTCGAGCCGACATCACTCTCCTCCTCCAGAAGGAGGTGGTAAGAGAGGTGGTGGACCCTCCTTCAGACCCAGGGTTTGTGTCCAGGTACTTCCTGGTTCCGAAACGGACGGGGGGCTGGCGCCCCATTCTCGACCTACACGACCTAAACAAGTTCCTAAGGTCTCGAACCTTCAGGATGGTCACTCTGGCTCAGATTATACCATCCTTGGGCAGCGGCGTGTGGTTCTGCTCTCTGGACTTGCAGGGCGGCGTTTTTCACGTCCCTATCGTCCGTCTCACCAGAGATTCGCCCGCTTCCGGCGGAAGGATCCCTCTTGAGTTCCAAGCCATGCCCTTGGCTTGTCTCCAGCTCCAGGGTCTTCACCAAATGCATGGCAGTGGTGACAGCATTCCTCTTGGCGCCGAGGGTCGGGTGTACCCTTACCTGGACGACTGGCTGATAGCAGCTCCCTCCAGGAAGGAGGCGGAGTGGTCCAGAGATCTGGCCCTCGGGTCTGCTCTCAACTGGGCCTCCTTATCAGCGAGGCCAAGTCGAACTCGAGCGAAGCAGGTGATTTTATTCATGGTAGCAGCTCGACTCTCTTGAGCCAAGCCGCTGGCTCAGCGGACAGGGCCGAGGTTCTTTCCTCCTTTGCCCGATCATTTCTGGTTGGAGCAATTGCCCCTGCCGGGACTTCCTGCGCCTCCTGGGTCTCATGGCGGCCTGTACCAGCGTGGTCCGTTGGGCCCGCTGGAACATCGTCCTTCAGTGGGGACTGGCCAGCCAGTGGTCCTGGCAGCTGCGATCCCTTGGACCAGCATTATGCGTTGACAGAGGGATGTGGAATGCTCTCCAGTGGTGGACCGTTCCAGATCATTTGCAGGAGGGCATCCCGTTCGTCCGCCCGAGCCGGCGGTCTCTGTCGACCGATGCCTCTCTGATGGGTTGGGGTGCCCATCTGGGGAACACGGGCTCATGGCCTCTGGTCCCAGCGGGAGTCGATGCCACATCAACCTGCTGGAGCTCCGGCGGTCCGCCTAGCTCTCACCGCCTTTGCTCCGTTCCTCCGGGGTCAAGTGGTCGAGTCCAGGCGGACAATACCACGACCATGTACTATCTAAACCGCCAGGCGGGGCCCAGCTCCATGCTTCTATGCAAGGAAGCTCTCCGCATTTGGTCACTCGTGCGCAGCCTGGAGGCGGATCTCCTAGCCATTCACGTGGCAGGGCCTCCAACACCCTGGCCGATGCCCTGGGCGGATAGGGGCTGCATCCACAGTGGTCTCTCCTGCGGAGGTAGTACAGTATCTGTTCTCCCTTTGGGCACACCTCAGGTGGACCTGTTTGCCTCCATGGAGAGCGAAGCTGAGTCTGTTCCATGCCCGCCCCCCTCAGCAGGGCTCGCTGCAGGGGGATGCCTTCTCGAGGCAATGGACCCCGGGCCTCTTTTACGCCTTTCCCCCATTTCCCTTGATCCACAAGGTGCTTCTCAAGGCGAGGAGGGACAAGGCGCAGGTGATTCTGATAGCCCCAGACTGGCCTCGCCAGTTCTGGTACCCAGATCTCCTCAGTCTCAGCTCCAGGACTCCGCGGCAGCTTCCAGCTCGCCCGGACCTGCTCTCAGTCAATCAGGGAAGGTGTTCCATCCGGACCTTCAATCCCTGCACCTGACGGCCTGGTTCCTGGCGGCTAGAGTTCCAGGCTTTGGGTCTTTCGACGAGGTCCTCAATGTAGTTGAGGCGTCCCGTGAGTCGACCAGAAAATGCTATGCCTTCAAATGGAAAAGGTTTTCCATTTGGTGTCAGAACAAGAGCTTGGACCCTTTCTCCTGTTCCTTGGCAAGCATCTTGGACTATTTATGGTCCCTTTCTAGTCAAGGGCTTAGAGTCGGCGACCCTAAGGGTGCACCCCAGCAGCCATCTCTGCTTACGGGCGCGGGCTGGGAAGCGGTCGGTGCGCAGGGAGAAGGTGGTCTGGCGCATTTTCAAAGGCCTTGATCACATTTCCCCTCCAGTGCGGGAACCCCCACCTCCGTGGGATCTACTGCTGGTACTGGCAAAGCTCATGGGCAAGTCATTCGAACCTATGCACAGGTGTGCTCTCTCTCACCTGTCGTGGAAGACCGCCTTCTTGGTGGCTATCACGTCAGCCAGAAGGATGGGAGAGCTCCAGGCGCTTTCCATCGAGTCTCCTTACCTGGTCTTCCACAGGGACAAGGTTGTCCTGCGCCCCCACCCGAAATTCCTTCCGAAGGTGGTGTCGGAGTTTCACCTTAACCAGGTGTTGACTCTGCCAGTGTTCTACCCCAATCACACCTCGGAGGCCGAAATAGGCTCCATACTCTGGATCCTAGAAGAGGCTCGCTTATATAAGGGCGTCGGCTGATATTCGGGGAGAGGTTGCTACTGTTGTCACCTACGCTGAAGCCGCATCTGGCAGACCTGCAGCCAAGCGGACGATAAGCAGGTGGGTAACCTCCTGCATAGATCTCTGCTATAAGTTAGCGGGCATGGAGCCTCCCAGAGGATAAGAGCTCATTCTACCCGCCATACTGCTGTGATGGCTGCTTCCAGGGGCGTCCCTATCCAGGAAATCTGCAGGGCTGCTACCTGGAAGTCAGCAAACACCTTCATTACCCACTACCATCGACCTTGAGTCACGCGGGATGCTGGTTTTGGGGCCTCGGTTCTCCAGTCTCTCTTTCCCAAGTAAGTATATATGGGGGTGTCGTCTTGCCTCCCTCCTCCGAGAACTGCTAGGAGTCTGCCAATGAGTGTGGATGAACAACATATCCATGTCCTAGAAATACAGGTTACTCACCTGTAACAGGAGTTCTAGGAATGGTATGTATTGTTCATCTACATTTCTCCATTCTCCCAGCTGACCCTTAACCCTGAGCTTCCAGCGGGCAGATCTAGGCGTCATGGGGCGGGAGCCGAGGTTATACCACCCGGGTGGGTGGGAGGAGCAAGCTTGAAGACCTTCCGGCAAGATTTAAAGCGGCAAGGATACTGCCAATGAGTGTGGATGAACAACATATACCATTCCTAGAACTCCTGTTACAGGTGAGTAACCTGTATTTTTACACCCCCCCCAAAAAAAAAAAAAAACATGGCCACTTCTAAAACTTAGAACCTAGAATAGCCTCCTCACAAAAAAAGCAGTTCTGAATTAGGAGGGTCAAAGGAAAATAAATAAGTGACATGTTATTACTATAAAATGAATTAGAAAATATGCTAATTACTGGGTGCAAAAGGGTTACAATTAAGAACATGTTTTCCTAATTGAGAACCAGTTCTAATTAATTTTATTTAGTTTATTTTATTTAGTTTTTGTTGACCGGGTAAGTGCACTAGACAATTCCTGCCTATTTTCAGGCACGACCCGGGGGAGGGGGATACAGATGAATGCCAACTGACTTAGAACCAGATTAAGCTGTTGGTGGTATTTTTAGTGAATGAGGGAAATTTGGCCATGACATCGGGGAAAAAATTAAAAGTGGAAGGGGTGGTTGACAGTCTTGGGGTTGGGGGTTGTCAATGCCCTTGGGGTCTTCGGTGCTAATACCCTGCCTCTTTTTCACTGTAGGGACATGAAAACTACTGCGTAGGTCACAGAAGTCACAGTCTGCTGTGACACGTGTCATGAGTGTGGTGCTTTGCCAATGGTTCACTGCAGTGATATTCCATATCATTGTGGCTATATGACCCCATTTAAGCCCCGGAGCTGCTTTTCTCCCTTTGTGAAAGTTTTTTTTTTTTTTCAGAACAACATCCTGGAAGCTGAAGTCAGACTGTGTAAAGTGATACCAAACAGGATTAAGAAAGGCCACTCTACCACAGGAAACTGAGAGCCCATTCCAGGTTTAAGCTGTTTGCAGTCCTTCGGTGTCAAGATGTTTTCTGTCGGTCATGGGATCAGCTCAGAATTTGCACTTAACCCTTTCATTCCCCAAGCAGCTATAAAAAAACCTCATGAAGTATCTGTGCATAGATTCTCAAACTGCTTGGCACTAGTGGATTCCAACTCTTTTGTGATGTTGCAGCACCTGTCTCCCGCCCTGCCCCCCGCCCCCCACCGCCAGCTAACTGTCAGCTAAATCCAAGTTTAAAAGGGCATTTTCTTGTTTCATGGGGAGAATGCTACCTCTGAGGAGAATTCTGAACCCATCTCTGTGGCTCAGAATTGCATACCTCTCAGCTGCCCCCGACTTTGCCTTAAACATTTCTTAAATCCTGTATACCAGATAGTACCAAAACTGCTTGAAGTCATGTATGTATTTATGTATATGTATGTAATTTGCTCATGACTGGTAGTCTATACCATTGTATAGGAAGCTATCGCTACTTGTATATACTATGTATTATGTAAATTGATTGCTGTATCTTGTATCTCTGTAACTACTTGTACAACTGGACATTTGTGAAAATGGGCATTTTTTGCTCACATACCCTTCCAGTATAAAATAAACTTGACTGATTGATTGATTGATCCCCCCCCCCACCAAATTTGCCATTTCTGTCACTGAAGAGTAGGGATTTAGACCACAAAATATAGTAAGACATTAATGCCACACAGTCAGCTTCTCCTTCAGAAAATGCTGTTTACACTAAGCCACACAAAATAGCTGGTTTCTTGTATAGGGATGCTTGGAACTGGCCGATTCCAATCTGATTGAACTGTATTGGAATTTAGGAATTTCTGAAACTGAACCGGATTCCAGTTTGATCACAAAATGGACCTCAGAATTGGAATCAGATTTGGAATCCTGATTCCTAAATTCCTGTGTAAAAATATGTTTTAGCCTTACATTTTTGGAATTAGGATTTTCAAACCGTAATTCTGAAAATCCCAACTCCATAAATCTGCTTTGACCCCACAAATCTGGTTCTGTGACTCTGAATCAGAGTAGCCCTATTCCTGAGCTGATATTACCGTTTGTAAGATGTGCTCCTGAGTTTGATAATTTGTCCCTGACTTTTTTAAGCCTCCCTTGTCCCTGATTTGTAAGACAGGTGACTGAGAGGTATACTAGGGGATCCACGACATTGGCATGACTACCCTGACCGCAACATCTGCTACAGCGCCGGGAACCCGTTGACACCCCCCGACTTCGACACGACCCCAAACCGACCGGCAACATCGCAACACACAATGGGGGGGGGCTGTGCCCACCGCACCCTCCTACTGTATATATCTAACTCCACATCGCACAGAAAGTGGAGTTAGATATTTACTCCCCCCCCCATCACCCTAAAGTGCCTCAACGCAAAACCCCCATTGCTGCCGATTTAGGCATGGTGGGAGTTTTGCTGTGGGGGGGTCGTTGTGCGGGTATCACTGTAGTGGCAGCATACCCTAGGAAGGTACACAGATTAGCGCTGCCTAAAATGTTTAAAAGGTATGCATTCTCACCGGAGCTGTCTGGGGTCAGGCCGCTTGTGAAGGTGTGGTGCACATCTTCTGCAGGGAGTGGGCTGCCCACCTGGCATGTGTGTACCCACTGCCAACTTATCATGGAGCAATGCTGGCATTGTACTTAAAGGTTCCCCTAACTGCCTGCTCACAGTTGTGACAGGAGGAAGGGTATGGCTTTGGTGACTGATTGCTGAGGTGGACTGTGGGGAGAATTATGGGGGAAATGGCAATTAAAGGAATGATATAGTGTAGTAAGGCAGTGGAGAATGCTAACAGGATGCTGGGATGCACAAGTAGGGGGGCCAGTAGCAGGAGGAGGAAGGTCAAACTCCCCTAATACTGACCCCCGATGTGACCACACCTTGAATACTGTGTCCCAGTCTGGCATCCCCATCTGAAGAGGGACATAAAGAGGCTGGAAGCTGTGCAGAGGAGAGCCACTGAAATGATACAGGGGTAGATGGTAACTCATACAAGCAGAGACTGGCGGCCCGAACATGTACTTGGTGGAGACCAGGAGGGAAGGAGGGGGCATGAGAGAAACCTTCAAGTACATAAAAGGCATAAATAGGGTGGACTCTAGCAAATTGTTTAGATCCAACGAGATTACATGTACCCGGGGCAGTGGAAGCCAGTTTGGGGGAGAGGAATAGGATTAGGAGGGATGCCAGCAAGTGCTGTTTCACAGAAAGGGTGGTAGAAGGCTAGAACAAGCTAGCTGCGGAAGTAGTTAATGCTATGTCCGTAGTAGGTTTCCAGACAGGGTGGGACAGATTAAAGGACAGATCAGGGGGGCAAACGGGGGCAGGGACATGGACCTATAAAAGGCAAGTGCCCCCACATTCGGGCACACTAGCTAGACCACACAGCCTTCTTCTGACAGCATTTTTCTGTGTTTCTGTATATAGTATGGATTCTTACCAGTTGCAGTACAGGTACTGTACTAAGCAACACAACACACATTGAGTGATTCTTAAGAGATAATTAGACCATCACGGTAAGGAAATCAAACCAGTTCCTGGCTGCATAAATGATATAGTTTAAATATTGCATCTTCTCTGCTACTAAAAGCATTGGTCTTCTTTTCCGAATGTACTACATAACCGTAATTGATATGGAGTTGGTGCTGTTTTCTCCTTGTTAACTGTCTGAATGCTGCTGTCCCCCAGGACCCTCAGGAAAATGAGATGTTGTATCTCATGACGCCGACCTGGAGAGCAAATTTTAAATAAAAAAAAAAAGTAGTTAATAATCCCATTCCCAATCAGATTAAGTTTGCCCACACAGCACTTTGTTTATGGTACTACATGTGAAAATTATTTGGAATTGAATATGTTATGGGGGGATACCTAGCTACGGAAGCTCAAGATGTCTGGCATGTGAAGATGAAAAGGGGTTTGCCTGATCCAGAGAGTAATGATATCACATCACAGCTATCCGATGATTTGGTTACCAAGGAATAATTGCTGACTGCTACTGGGCACATAGAATTCTGTCTACCTTGGGCGCTTTGTGTTATGTTTTTTGGTTTTGTTTGAAAAACTTGTTTGCTGAGGTTCACGTATGCATCATAAATACATCGCAGGTTTCCATTTTTGCAGCGCTGAAAGGACTGGAAAGGAGAGTCAGGGCACGCAGCCCCCGCCAACAGTGAGCCAATCGACGCAGCTTTGAAATAGCAGTATTTGGTGTAGTTCAGGGACTACGTCATCAACTTGCTGATACCGGTTTTGGTTACGCATATGTTATGTCCTGTACTTTGTGCATTATTTGGTTTTGCACTAATAATTGTGGCTGCTCTCATGTTAACGTGTTTTTACTCTTGCACCCATTGTATTGTCCACTTACCACATCCCCACCCCGACGCATCTGGCAACAAGCTGCTATCAGCTCATTATGCCTTTCCTGGCAAAATGTTGGAAATCAATAAACAAACAAATAAAATATTAAAAGAGACTACTCATGGGTACCTCAATGGTCCCAGTGGCGGCACATTGCGCTTTCGTGCAGGTTACCCAGGTTTGGGAGTGAACTCAGGTCACTGCACTGGGGGACAGTCCTGGCTGAGGTAGCTGCCGATTGGCAGCGTGCCTCGGTTTGGGAGAGCTGGCAGTGAGTTCCACCACCACAGCGACCCCCTGTGGCTGGGCCGGTGACCTCCCATTGCCACAGGGATGCTGTGACGTTCCAGCCAATGTATGCACTGCTCACACCAGGGGATGGAAAGAGGGTCAAAATCAGGGACAAAAGTAAATACACCGGACCACCTCTGTGAGGAGCATTAGTATCCTCAAGCCCAACTTGCTCTGTATAGATCCCACCAGATAGAACTGTGAGGAACAGATGATAAGACTGAGGAGTCCTCAGCAGCACTAACACAAGACCCTAGGAGACATAGATGTGACAGCTCAGGGGGCCAAAATGCAAGACTGAAAAAAAAGAGAGGCTACTCACGGAGTGCAATTTTTCAGTGACGAACACCATTTGTGATGATTTGCTAAAAGTTCAAATGCATAGCTCCTGGACTACAAAATAAATTGAACAAAAATAAATAAAAGCAAATCAGTTTTTGGTTTATTTATATATTTTTTTTGCCCCAGCTCCCTTATCTCACCTTTTGGTTCCAATGACCCTCTGCCTGTCGAGCAGTATGCCAACATTAACCCCCACCCCCCCCCAGCACAGAGAATCTGTCCACAGACTGTGTGCAGGAATGTTCCCATAACCCCTTCCATGATAGTGGCCTATTTAGGGAGAACATACCAGCCAAAGAATGCTGAATCCAGGATGGAGGGGAGGAACCAAGACGCATATGAGGCTAGGGGCATGGGACTTCATCAAAGAGGGCAGGATTTTTTTCCTTGCTAGGCCCACACTCCCAACACTTGCTGTTGTGAGTCTTGACTCCTGCACACTCTCTTGTGGGCTAGGAGTGATTAACATAGCCTGGTAACTGGTTGCATCAGTTCTGCACTCAAACCCAGCTGAAGGAATCACTGTTAGAGTGACTGGGACTGATCCTATCCCTCCCACCCAGATTTTGAGAGCACTGCCTCCATGGCACTCCCAAACTCAAGGATCAAGGAACCAATTTTATTTTTGCTCCTCACTTGCCTCTCAGTTTTTACTGCCTTGGGCCTGTCTGACTCCCACTGCAGGAACTGGATGTCTGGCATTTTCCTCTCATGGTCTTCAAAATGTCTAAACCACCCATGGCTTTGTACTGATCCCAAGTGGGGGGACCCCACGCAGAGGAAGGGAAGGATGAAAGAGCTGTGTTAGTCAGAGGTGGCCTGGGACATTGGAAGGGGAGGACCCTGTGGAGCACAGACAAATCACCTATGTGTTTCTCCTCTTCCCTATGTTTTATTTATTTATTTATTTATTTATTCAGTAAGTTTTTGTTTACCGGGTAGGTGCACTGGACAATACAATGCCTGTTTTCAGAAACAAAGGCCACTGCGTTTGGCTGAAGTGCTGGGGAACACGTCTGCCTCCTAGCATGTTGGATTTGTGCTTTATATGACTGAATAAAGGATTTATATTCCTTTTTGTCTTGCAAGTATTAGAGGGTGAGTAGCCCTTTTCCTGGCACCCTCAGATTGTCTGTGATGCCCTGATCTTTCTGTTTTTCAAACTATTGTCAGAAATGACCTGGGAGAAAACAAAGACTCAAAAACAGTTTTACATAATGTGTCGATAAAGCTAATGGTTACAAAAAAAAACAGTGTGACAATGTTACATAGATATCAAAACATATTGTTAGCAGACGGCAAGTGGTGTGACACAGGTCAAGCAAATTAAAGAGGACAGGAAATTATTTTTAACTGGTAGCTGTTTATAATGTTCCAGTTTACAGAAATTATATCCATATGCCTAAATGACCCATATGTAACTGTACCGGAATAAAAAGTGATATAAAAAAATAGTATTTTGCATTGTTTTGTTTTTATGGGCAGCATTCTGTGGCAGTTCTCTTTATGAAACATGTGATTTGGAGTTTTAACTATGTCATGGTTTAAAGAAAGAACTCTTAAGTATGGTTCCGATAGTATGGTTTGAGGCCCCACCTGGAGTACAGTGTACAGTTCTGGAGACCATACCTACATAAGGACATAGACAGGGTAGAGAAGGTTCAGAGGAGGGCAACAAAGATGGTGCATGGATTGCATCACAAGTCCTATGAAGACAGGTTGAAGGAACTGAACATGTACTCCCTGGAGGAGAGGAGGGAGAGAGGGGATATGATAGAGACATACAAGTATCTTACAGGGAGGAACAGGGTGCAGGAAAACACTATTTTTAAGCGAAAAAGATGTTCCAGGACTAGAGGGCATGGGATGAAGTTGGAGGGAGGACGATTCAGAGGAAACATGAGAAAGAATTTCTTCACAGAATGGGTGGTGGACAAGTGGAACACCCTGCCAGAGGAAGTGGTGGGGGCTGAAACAATCACGGGATTTAAGAATGCATGGGATAGACATAAAGGAATTCTAGAGGTCAGGGGTAAGGGGCAACAGACTTCTAGGAAAACAAACTGAACTTACAAGCTCAAATGGGCAGACTGGGTGGGCCATAGGCCCTTATCTGCCGACACTGTCTATGTATCTATGTATCTATGTATCTATGACAATAGCTCATGTTTAGAATTTTGCACTCAAACAGTGACATAGTAAACACTCAAAATTACTGGTTCCTTTAAAGGGAAACAATGGAAAAGATATAGCTTTCCTCAGACACTGCAGAAACTCTCAATTAGTGCTTTCAGACAGTAACAATTTTATTTAATGATTTAGAACAGCTACCCACAACTTCCACTTCCTGTTGCTGGCAGCAGCCATTTCATGAGCAGCAGTGAGCCTCCTGAGCTCACTGTATGCTAATATGCCTGTTTGACCTCAGCTATTGGTTGGCAGGATATATTAGCATAAAGTGAGCTCAGGAAGCTCTCTGCTACTCATGAAATGTTGGCTTCCAGCAATAGAAAGTGAAAGTTGAAGGCCATTAAAAATCAATTAGAGTAATTAAAAAAAAAGTTACTGTCTAAAAGCACTAATCAGGAATTTTTGTAGTTCTTGGGTAAAGCTGTACCTTTTTCAGTGTTTCCCTTCAAGAGAACTGTTCAAATGGTGTCCATAAAAAGAAAACAATTGGAAACACAGTTTTTCACATCATTGTTTATTAAGGTACAGTTAAATATGGTTCATTTGGAGGCAAGTTTATCATTTCTCTTACTGGGAACATTACTAACTACTGTCAATGAGCACAGATTTCCTGTCCCCTTTAACTCATTGCACATGAAACAGAGGGTTGGCAAGCCTGTGAATATGACAGTGCTTCAGGTACAGGTGAGTTATCTATAGATAATAAGCACCTGTGTAGCTCCCTTTTAAAGTGTTAGTGGGATTGAGAGAGTCTAAGGGTAGCTGGAGTGGAGTTCCAGGATTTGGGAGCAAAAAAGGAAAAAGCTTGCTCACCCATATTTGATGAACACTTGTGGATGGGCAGGAGAGATAGGTCACTAGATCTTGCTGGGGGGATAGGCTTAATCAGAGTATTTATGCAGGGCAGTCGGGAAGGTTGGTTTGGCGGACCTAAGAATCTTATCAATTGTACAACCTAGGGCATATTGTTGTTGTGAGGATGGAGATAGCCAGCTGAAATTAGAACAAAGTGTGCAATGGTGAGTAAGATTTCCATACCCAAGGGCACCACCGCTATAGGTGGGCAGGCAGTTCGGGCGGCCTTGGCAGTCCATCCAACTCGGGTGTTGTTATATAATGATTTAATGCCAGGTCCATTAATAACAAGACTGCAATTATTGCAGATCTTGTTGGGATGGTGGACCTGGCATGCATCACTGAGATCTGGCTGGATGAGAACTCTGGCCCTACATTGAGGTCATGAACTCCAGCCGGTACTGTGATACACCGCCTCCGAGATTGATTGTGGGGGTTGTAGTTTCTTTTAAGACCGAACTGGGCTTAACAGATGTACCAGTTGAGGAGGCTGGGTCATTTGAGTGTACAGCGGTGGCAGGTGTAGGTTGTTGACTCGCCCTCATTTACTGTCCACCTGGGGATGAGAAGCGTTTCCTTCAGGAAGTAGCTGACTTCATGATTGACATGGTGTTTGAGTAGCCCAGACTGATGGTCCTGGGCAACTTTAATGCCTGGGTCGATGACGAATTCTCTCAATTTGGACAGCACTTCCTCCAGTTGATGTCATCACTGGGCCTTACTCAGATAGTTACAACTGCCAGCCATAAACATGGTCATTCTCTTGACCTAGTCTTCCTCCTGGGGATTGAAGCCTTCAGTTTGGGGGTGGAACCTATCAAATGGTCCAATCACTATGCCAGGGTTCAGTTTTTGTGCCCCCCCCTTCACAGGCCAAAAGCTGTAGAAATGGTCAGGCACCACCCTTTACGAGATATAAGGTCTGAAGACCTGGCTGCGGTGCTTGACCTATCAGTTCTTCCATCGGCAAACAATGACCCAGAGGCTTTAGTGGTGGCCTATAATAAGGCCATCTCTGTGGCCCTGGATGTCATTGCTCCCATCCAGGTTCACCCGCTCTCCCTTCACCCTTGGGCCCCTTGGTTTGATGGGACCTTGAGGGAGATGCGATGACTGGGACGAAGGTTAGAGCACTGCTGGCGGAAATCTGCCCTTGATGCCAACCACCTTAGATTGATGGATCATTATCAAGCCTATCAATCGGCAATCACCCGTAAGAAGGCAGAGTTCGTGTCCAGGGAGATTGCAGCTGCTCAGAACCAATCAGTTCAGCTCTTTCGAACTGCAGACAGGCTGTGCAACCCAGCCTGCCTGCAGATTTGAAGAGCCTTTTCGCAAGTGGAGTGCGAAGAGCTTGCTCGATTCTTTGCAGCTAAGGTGGCCGACATCAGGGCGGAGCTCCAACCAGCATGCTCTATGGGTGATGCTTTGGATCGGCGCTTGCACATCTCCAGGGTAAAGCACCTTGTTCCGTCTGGTGATCTCCCTACATTGGTCCACGCCTGTGTCCTCGCACTTAGATCACTGCAACTCCTCTTTACCTAGCGTCTCCGGTGCTGCTCTCCTTAGTTTTCCTGGAGCACCTTTGTCTGTACCGAGCTCATGAAAGTCATGCGAATTTCCCAGAGTATGCACCCTACGTGCTATAGTTTGGAACCAGGACCAACTGCCCTGATTATGGGTTGCAGTGACATCACTGGCCTGGTCCTAGTGTTGTCCCCCATGCTGTTCGCAGTATACATGCTTCCCCTTGGAGACATTGTAAGAAGGTATGGGCTGAGGTTTCACTGCTACGCTGTTGATACCCTGCTCCACCTTTCTTTTGCGCCCAACCGGGATAGAGCTCTCTCAGTATTTAACAACTGCTTAGCTAAAATCCAGGATTGGATGAATTTGAGCTAGCTGAGCTTGAACTCAGAAAAGACTGAGGTGCTGGTCGTGGACCCGGGCTGTCGGATAGAGAATTTGGGGGTGGGTTCACCTTCTGGACTTTATCTCAGGGGCTTGCCACTCCCTACCTCTGAATGGGTACGAAACCAGGGGGTGATTTTTGATTAAGGGATGACACTGCAATTGCAGGTGTCGGCAGTAGTCAAATCCTCTTTTTACCACCTGAGGAACATCTCCAGGGTAAAGCACCTTGTTCCGTCTGGTGATCTCCCTACATTGGTCCACGCCTGTGTCCTCGCACTTAGATCACTGCAACTCCTCTTTACCTAGCGTCTCCGGTGCTGCGAGGGCTGCACTGGCTGCCAGTGCGGTGGCAGATCACCTTTAAAGTCGGACTTCTGACTTATAAAGCCCAACATGGACAGGGCCTGGACTACCTGAAAGAGCTTCTGGTCCCTTACTGCCCAAGGCGATCGCTCCACTTGGCTGACAAGGGGTTGCTGGAGATTCCACGGATTTTCTTAAAATCCTCTGGGGCCCATGCATTTATGTACGTGGCCCCAGTCCTTTTGAATTCTCTACCCTGTCAGTTATGGGAGTGTATGACCATTGAAGGTTTTAAACAGTTGTTGAAAACATATTTATGGAGACAGGCCTATTCTGACTGATTTGTTATGTTTGCTTGCATGCATGCGCAAGGAGCATTATGTGGCAGCTTAGGAGAGAAGCAGGTTGTGGAGGTGTGGCACTGTGGCAGTCAACTGCGGCACTGCATTTGGGGGCTTGGCACTGGTGGACCAATGCAGGCCCAGTGTCCTAATGACACTGATTCTGCAGAAGTGCCACCAAGTTGAAACATTTTCACCACTGCAATCGGGCTGCCTCATCATTTCAGTGTCAGCCATTTCACTACAAAGAGGGAGCAACTTGTCATTGCAGGATGGTACCTTGCCATCCCCATGCCCCCAACCCAGTACATTTGCCGACGGGGGAGCCCACTCCCCGTCGGCATACTGTAAACCCCTTCCCTCATTTGTTGTGTGCCGAGGGTGCCCCAATCCCCTCGGCATCATACGCCCAACAGTCTTACTTACTCAGATGGGGCCCAATCCCTGTCGAGCTTCAGTCCCCCTTCTCAGTTCAATTTGCCAACGGGGAGCCCCTCCCATTGGCATAAGCCTCACCACCACCAATTTGTTGAGTGCTGGGGGTGTAATCCCCCAGCTCTCCCCCCCACTGGTGAGGTTCCAGCAGGTGCCCAATCCTGTCAGCTACAGCCCCGACCACTGGGTGGCATGCTGGGGCCCACCCAGCATGCCAAATGTCCCTAAAAAAAAAAAAGTCCCGTAATGTTTTTTCGTTTTTTTCTCCTTTTAAAACCTGTAAAACAGAAAAGCAGTCCCTCGTTGGTTGATGGCCCATCCCCCAACCTCGCCCACCCTATACTTCCTTCGTCCTACACCCCCAACCCATTCTTGCCCCGGGCCCAGCCGATGATCTTCGGTGGTCCGGGAACACATCTGCACTCTTCAAAGCCGACAGCGAACTGAAGAAATGCGGTAAGCTATATAATGGCATAAATAGGGTTTTTTCAACTTTGGTGCATATCTTGGGCATTTTTGGGACTTTTGGCACCAAATTGTCAACATGGGGTTATTGGGACCTCTCCTCATAAATTCAGTCACTGTCATGGTGTTATTCGGTCCCGAAGGTGATTTCTCAGTCACTGCATGGAATCACCTTTGGGACTGATGTAAAGACAGTGCCACTGTTCATGAAGTGGGCTCTCAAAAGCCTATGTTGCAAATCTGGTGAAAAAAATGCAAAAATGACTGTTTCTGTGGCGTGCGTTCTTTTGATTTCACGCTTACGCCTTAACCACCGCAAATTTGTAATATTTTCATGCCAGATTTTCAACACTGGCATTTTTCACACCTCCTTATGAACAGTGCAGCTGTTATTTTCACATCCTGGCTGAAATGTGTTTTGCAATTCTGGCGCAGAATAGCACGTAGTCGCTGTGGAAAATCAGCGCTGGGACCGATTAAGATCGAGCAAGTGAGACGGGGGAGTGAACGAGCTCAACTGAGCTCTGTCGGGAGTGCTGCGGATTTCTTTGTGGGCAGAAAAAGGCACTAATGTAGGCAGGAGCCCAGTACAAAAGGGCAGCCTGCAGCACCGGGAGAAACAGAATGAGCGAGTGAGAGGGGGGAGTGAGTGAGCTCAACGGAGCTCTGTCAGGACTGCTATAGATTTCTTTGTGGGCAGAAAATGGTGCCAAACACAGGCAGGAGTCCAGTACAAAAGGGCAGCCTGCAGCGCTAGGAGAAACAGAACGAGCGCGTGAGAGAGGGGGAGTGAGCAAGCTCAATGGAGCTCTGTCAGGACTGCTGCGGATTTCTTTGTGGGCAGAAAAAGGTGCCAATGCAGGCAGGATCCCAGTACAAAAGGGCAGCCTGCAGCGCTGGGAGAAACAGAAAGAGCGAGTGAGAGAGGGGGAGTAAGTGAGCTCAACGGAGCTCTGTCGGTACTGCTGTGGATTTGTTTGTGGGCAGAAAAAGGTGCCAATGCAGGCAGGATCCCAGTACAAAAGGGCAGCCTGCAGCGCTGGCAGAAACAGAACAAGCGAGTGAAAGAAGGGGAGTGAACGAGCTCAGTGGAGCTCTGCCAGGACTTTAGAGTTGCCCACCCTCCTGCTCAATGTCCTCTGTGGTCCTATATTACAGCAGGGTCTCTGGGATGGAGACAAAGCAATGACTGAATACTTTGAGGATTGCTGTAATAATGCAGATTTAGTTGTTCTGTTTATTTCTCTAACTGAGCTAAGTACTGGGCTATACTGTTATGATTGCTGTAATAATACATATTTATTTGTTCTGTTTATTTCTCTAACTGAGCTGAGTAATACTTGGAGTGCAATAGGATTTCTAACTGGGTTAAGTGAAACTATATGAGGGCTGAGAACAAAAAGTATGGTAGCTGAGAGGTCAAAAATGGACAAGGAGGCTTTAGGATTGCTACAGTAATACAGTATCTAACGGATGAGATTTGAGACTGAATTACCCCGGTCAGCAAGGGGGCAGTAGGAGGACTAGTGTGTGTGGGGGGGACCAGGAATTTGAGTAAATAGGGGCTTAATAGTTGTAGTAGGGAACAGAAACTGGGAGCAAGAGCCCATAACATAAGATGGGGCCAAAATGGGGCAGGTGCTGTATGTCAATAGGGCGGGCATCTTTGGAATGCTGGTGGGGTGTAGAGGGTGTGGCTCCGCCATGATTCTGGACTGAGTTTCGAGGATGGGGGGGTGTATGGTCTGTAGATGACTGGCTAGTTTAAGGGAGGAGCTGTGGAGGTTAGGGAGGAGTCTAAGTGGCAGGGCAGATGAGTATGGTGGCATCCTAGCTGGGGGATAGGGGATGGCAGGGGGACGGGAAGAACAACTAGGGACTGAAACCGACCCCAGTATCAGGAGCACTGAACAGAGAGAGGAGAAGGGAGGGGTACCCAAAGCAATGGGGGGCCTCCTGATGGGAGGAGACCACGAGGAGTACCAGGGGAGAGCAGATTGCTGCGGGTAGGGAGGGACCAGGGCTGGGACCAGGGGTGGCATGGAGGAGCAAGTAGGAGGAGGGAACCAATGGGGAAGAGATGTAGGAGGGTATTGACTAGGAACAGATTCGACCTCTGCTATGGGAGAGAGGGAGCAGGAACATACCAAAGGGGGTGGACAAGCGGGGAATGAGAGGATGGCAACAGCCAGGGAAGAGATAGCGAGGACAAAAGATTAGAAGGGGGCTAGTAAGGAAGGGGGGTGGTGACTGGAGGAGAGAAGGCTATGGGAAGGGGGAAGGATGGGAGGGGCATCACTATCGGGGTAGAAAGGAATGGGGGCTCTAAATCGACAACAGCAGGGATAGGAGAGGGGTTGGAAATCAGCAGGGGAGGAGGAGAGGTTGACAATGGAAGCCCAGTAGGAAGTAGTCAGGCTGGGAAGGGGTTCAAGGGGGGATGGGAGGAATAAGGCAGAGAAAAGGGTGATGCAGAAGTAGGGGGTGCAGATACAGAAGTCACAGAGGGTGCAGCTGGCGGGGGTAAGGAGCAGGGAAGAACGAATACTGGGGTGGTGGAAGGGGCATTAGAAGGGAAAGGGGCTAAAGGACGGGGGTACTCATCCTATGGGATTCTATACTGAAAGGGGTGAGATGGGGTGGAAGGGGGGGAAGGCCCAACCGTACTTGGGTTGAAGCTATCCCCAAGTTGACTGCAGGAGGGGCAGGGCAGGCACTGCTCAAGTGTGCAGCGTGGGGAAGGAAGAAACCTCATTTACTGTTGCATGTGGGTACAAACAACTTGGTGGGGGAGACTGTGGAAGTAGTGAGGTGGAGGTTCGAGTAGTTGGTCAGGCAGTGTGAGAGGGTGGGGGAGTCGGTGGCATTCTCTGAGGTACTCCTGGTACCATGTCCAAGCATGGGGAGGAAGGGTAGGATCGAGGAGTTCAATGAGTGGTTGAGGGATTGGTGCCACACCAAAAATTATGTGTTAGTGACTAACTGGGGGAGGGTCTGGGGAAATAGTGACTTGTACGCGGGGGGACAGGGTACACTTGAGCAGGAAGGGGAGGGAAGTATTAAAGGCAGGATTAGAGAGGTATATCTCTACTAAGGTGGATTTAAACTAGTGAGGGGTGGCCAAAAGACTGAGGTTAGTGAAAGGTCCAGACAGGGAGCCTAATGAGCCCCCCCCTAGACATATAGGCAAAGGTGGAGGCACAGTAACTCTGGAAGGGGTGGGCAGAGTGGTCTGAGTGGGTAATACAGAAGGCACCACCACCGGTAAGAATAAAGAGGAGAAAGGGTGCGGACTACCAGGAGGAGGGACACAGGCTAAGGAGGAGAAGAGTGAGGAGAAGGAGGGATACAGGTGGAAGGTGGTCTCTCTCAATGCAAGAAGCCTGGGGAACAAAACTGCAGAGCTTCAGGCACTCCTTTCAGAGGGGAAGGTGGACATTGCTGTAGTGACAGAGACTTGGGTCACAGAGTACCATGATTGGGGCTTGGCAATCCCGGAATAGAGGATATACAGCAGGGACTGGGGGGGGTTCGAAGGAGGGGGTTGCACTCTATGTGAGGGAAGGGATGAAATGCATAAGGGACGAGGGAGAAGAGGAGACGACAGAGGCGCTTTGGGTGCAACTCCTGGACTCCAAGGTCAGAAAGATGAGGCTGGGAATGGTGTACAGACCACCCAGCCCAATCCGGGGAACTGGGTGGGGAGTTGGCAGAGCAGATAAGGAGGGTGTGTAGAAGGGGGAGTGTGGTGATAGTGGAGAATTTTAACCTACCACCAGTTGACTGGAGCACCCCTGCCACTAGCAGTACCAGGGAGCAGGTGCTCCTTGATGCATTCCAGGACTGACCTTCTGGCCTTAATTGGTAAGTGGGCCTACAAGGCTTGGTAGCACTCTGGACCTAGTACTGGCAAATGGGGAGGCAGTGAGTGAGGTAAGGGTGGAGCACCCACTAGCAAGTAGCGACCACCAAACAGTGTGGCTCGTTGTCGCCCTGGGCAGGGAGACAGGAGGCATGGGCACTAAGGTGGTGGACTTTATTAGGGTGGACTTTGGGGGATGGGAGCAATACTGCAAGGGAGACTCCAGGATATAAGGCCAGGGATGGATGCAGAACAAAAGTGGGGAGTCATAAAGACTGGGCTAACAGAGGCCACAGTAGCCTGCACCAGGGCCAGGAGTAAGAAGAGCAGAGCCAAGAAACCATGCTGGCTGAACAAGGAAGTGCTGCAAGGGGTGAGGGCAAAGACGGCTGCATACTGGAAGTACAGGAGAACAGGGAAGGGAGAGGATAAGGAGGCTCTCAGGAGTTGGTCAAGGGAGGTTGCCAGGAGGGTGAAAAAAGCTAAGGCCTCCAGGCAATTAAGTTTTGTGCAGGGCATAAAGGGAGGGGAAAAGGAAATTTTTAGGTATGTTAGGAAAAGGAGGAAGTGCAACAAACATAATGTGAGGATAAAGAGGAGAGGGGATTGGGTGGAAAAGGGGGAGGAGCAAGTGGAAATTATAAATCAGTACTTCTGCTTTGTTTTCACTAAGGAGAGGGATGACCCACTACCAGAATGGGCTGGAGGGTGGGGAAGGTGGGAGGAGGTGACGGACAAAGTGATCACAGGAAGTAGGGTGCTAGAGGGTCTGAGGGCAGTAAGGGTGGACAAGGCACCAAGTCCCAATGGCATCCACCCCAGGGTGCTGAGGGAGATGGCGGAGCTGTTGGCTGAGCTGCTGGCAGATCTGTTCAACACCTCCCTGAAAACAGCATGTGTGCCCCAGGACTGGAGGGTGGCCCATGTGGTGCCCATACACAAGAGTGAGCCTAGGGAAGAGCCAGAAAATTATCGGCTGGTAAGTCTCACGTCCATAGTGGGTAAGCTTATGGAGGAGATACTAAAGGAGAGGCTGGTGGCATTCCTAGACAGTAATGGCCTCCAAGATGGGCGGCAACATGGATTCATCTTAGGGAGGTCTTGTTAAACCAACCTAATACAGTATTGTGACTGGGTGACAAGGGAGTTGGACAGGGGCCATGTGGTACATGTCCTGTACTTGGACTTCAGTAAGGCCTTTGATACAGTGCCTCATGGGAGACTGGGAGGAAGGTGACAGCAGTAGGGGTTGGAAAAAAGCTGACTAAATGGATAGAGACCTGGTTACAGAGGAGGGTGCAGAGGGTGGTGGTGGGGGAGCTCTCAGCACCCAGAGCCGTGACAAGTGGCATACCGCAGGGGTCAGTGCTGGGCCTGGTGCTATATGGGCTCATTATCTCTGATATAGCACATGGAGTGGGGAGCAGGGTTAGTCTGTTTGCACATTACAGCAAATTGGGGGCTGTGGTGGACGAAGAGGATGGATGGAAAAAACTGCAGGGGGACATAACCAAACTAGAGACATGGTCAGTGGTGTGGCAGCTAGGATTCAATGCAAAGAAGTGTAAGGTGATGCACTTCAGGGCTAAGAACCAGAAGAGGGACTATTGGTTGGGGATCAGAGAGGAGGAGAAGGACCTAGGGGTGTTGGTAACTGGGAGCATGAACAACTCAGCCCACTGCATGAGAGCAGCAGCGAAGGCAAACAGGATGCTGGGGTGCACCGCAAGGGGGTTCTCATCCAGACACAGAGATGTGATCCTACCTCTCTATAGGTCATTGGTCAGACCGCACCTGGAGTACTACAGTATGTGCAATACTGGAGGCCATACCTGAGGAGAGATATAAAGTTACTGGAGGGGGAGCAAAGGAGGGCAACAAAAAGTGCAAGGTAATGCATCTGGGAAACAAATACCCAGGAGAAGAGTACACAATGAGGGGTGAGTTAATAACAACAACAAAAATCGAAAGAGACCTAGGAGTAACTATATCAGATGACCTAAAGGTGGACAAGCAATGTGAGAAGGCAGTGAGGAGGGCTGGGGGATACTGGGATGCATAGGAGAGCATCAACAGTAGAAAACAAGAAGTTGTTATCCTCTGTACAAACAGTTGGTGAGACCCCATCTGGAGTACTGCGTGCAATTCTGGAGACCCCATCTCCACAAAGACATGGAGTGGAGGCTGTTCAGAAGAGGGCAACCAAAATGGTGCAGGGTCTGCACCAGAAGACATATGAGGACAGACTAAAGCAGCTTAATATGTATACCCTTGAGGAAAGGAGGGAGAGGGGGCACATGATAGAAACCCCAAGTATCTCAAGGGAATTAACAGAGTACAAGAGAGTAGCATCTTTCAGAAGAAGGGATGTGCAAGAACAAGGGGGCACAATTTGAAGATAGAGGGGGGACGGCTCAGAGGTAATGTTTGAAAGTATTTTTTCACAGAAAGGGTTGTGGATGCTTGGAACAGCCTTCTTGAGGAGGTTGTGGAGTCAGGAACAGTGGGAGAATTCAAGAATGCATGGGACAGGCATAAGGCAATTCTAGTGGGGGGTAGGAGGAAGTAAGCTATTGATTAACTAGAATCTGCAGCTTATCCATCAGGTAGGGAAATGGGCAGACAAGGTGGGTCAAGCGGTCCTTATCTGCCATCAGATTCTATGTTTCTATGTAAAAATGGTAAAGGGGATGGAAGGAAAGGAATATGAAGTTAGGCTGAAGGAGCTGAACACGTATACACTGGAGGAGAGGAGGGATGGGGGGATATGACTGAAGCATTTAAATACCTAAGGGGGGAAATAAACCTAGCACCGAGAGGGTGTTTAACCTGAGAAGTGGAAGAGAGACAAGGGGGCATGGACTAAGGTTGAAAGGGGGACATTTCAAGAGGGCAATGAGGAGGCACTACTTCTCTGAGAGGGTGGTGTCTAGTTGGAATGCACTGCCAGAGGGGTGGTATCATGTAGGACAGTCAATAACTTTAAGGAGGAGTGGGATAAAGCAAGAGGAAGTGTTGGGGCAGGGGCTGCGACAAGCAGGGCAGGAACTGAGGGGGGGAGGCTGGGGCAGCTGCAATCTAGAGTGCTAGCTACATACTCGGGCAGACTTACATAGACCGACTGGCGTAATCTGCTGGCAGATTCGTATATTTTCATATGTTCATATGTATGTTCATATGTAAAATCACAGTGACTCTGTTCATGAGCAGAGGTCCAAAGATGCCTGTGTTGAAAATTTGGTTACAAATGTCCATAAAATGACTGTGTTACAAGCGTGCATGATGCAGTTTCCACGCACCCTCATAACTTCGCAAATGTATTGTATTTTCACTCCAGATTTTCAACATTGTCATTTTTTCAGACCTCCTTATGAACAGTATAGCTGTCATTTTTCACATCCTGCCTGAAATATGCATTTACATATCTGGTGCAGAATACTACGGCTGCTGTGGAAAATCAATGTTCAGGACAGATTATAAAAATCATAGTGGCAGTGTTCATGAGCTGAGCTCACAAAATGCCTATGTTGAAAATCTGGTGAAATAATTCCACTACGTGACTGTTACGCGCATAGATTTCGCAGTTTCCGCTCGTGATTGAGCAATTTAATATTTCATACAGATTTCAACATTGCCATCTCTTCACACCCCTATGAATGGTACAGCAGTCATTCTTCACATCATGCCTGATCTGTGTTTTCATACATCTGGTACACAATGGCACGATCGCTGTGGAAACTCAAATTTCGGGACACATTGACAAAATCACACTGCCACTGTTCATGAAAAGAGGTCCCAAATGCTTTCATGAGATGGGGGCCACAAAATTTGTACTGCAAATACCAACACATGCCTTGGGCGTTATGGTGTCTAACCATAACGTCCCACCCTGTACAGACTGACAGGCATCAGGGGTGTGCCTTTGGATTGCCGACTGTAATGCTCATGCCATTCCAACCCCACCTACCATCCTGCAGCCACTGACAGGCATCAAGCTGTGCCTTGGACTCTTCGGCCCCACAATTCATCCCATTCTATATTGTACCCATTTCAGCATATGTCCTAATGGAGTGGGGTGACTGTAAAGCCGAACACCCCAAGGCACACCTCAACACTTGTCAGTGTCTGCAGGATAGGGTGAGGTGAAATGGCATGAACTTTATGGGCAACAACCCAAACGCATGCCCCAATGCCTGCCCGTCTCTGCAGGGTGGTGGTGGGGTTGAAGTTATGTTCAATACTTCACTGCTATTCCTACTCTGCATCTGTCTAACTCCTGAATTTCCAATGCTAATACCAGCAAGCAAACATTCAGCATTATACAATGGCAAGAAAGAATCTTGGACTGTGATTGGTCAGTTTGTGCCTCGACCCATGGTGTTATCCCAGTGCAACGTCACGGGTCTAGTCTCAGCCTCACTGTGAACCTGTAGATGATTGTTTGCTTGATTTGTTTCTGCCTGATTGTTTCATCTTCTCTTAAAAACCAAAAATATTTTTCCACACAAAAACATCTTTAAAATATTTTTTTTATTGTGTATAACAACGAGCCATTGTATAATAGGAATAATGCACTCCAGGGTGTGTGTCGTTTGGGATAACGCCACACCTGGGGAATTGGACGCACTCAGTCTGCAGCCTCGTGCCCAACCCCACCAGGCGTGGCGTTATCCCAGCACAACACACACACTCTGTCGTGCATTATTCCTTTATTGACAAATGCTTGTTTTGTTATTGGATTTTATACGTATTCGTGTTTATTTATATTTTAGTGTTGTGTGTATTTTTAATCATTGTAATGGTGACTTGGTTGTAGAAAGGCACATTACAAATATTATTATTATTAAAACGCCAGCCCGGTGATGCTGAGGGTTGAGGCGCTGGACGCCACACCTCGTACCACAACGGCGACCTGGGTTCAGGAGCAGACTCAGGTCGACAGGGATCGGCAGGGATGGAGAAGGATTGAGCGACCCAACGGCTGCTCTCCGTCTCTGGGAAGGGGGGATCGTACTCTCCGCTATGTTATTGCCACCTGTTGGGGGAACCTCAGGGTGGTCAGTGCAGCTGGGGAGATGCTCTATGCATGGGAAGACGTTGGCAGAGGACTGGCTTCAATGTGCATCCCTACGTGCACTGATAACCTTGTCCTCATTGCACGCTAATGTCGCGGATCCAACTTGGAGGAAAAAGCCCTCCAGCTGCCTAGATGTAGTCCTCCGGAGCCAGTCTCGCAACCCGCCAACCAGGGCAGACCCCACTGTGCAGCTCGCCACAGGTGAAAAGAGGGAGTGGGGGGGCATCTCTCACCCCGCCCGGGGGTAATCTGGGCCATCAAGTGCCCCAACGGCAGTGTGGCACTCTAGGGGCAGACCCAGTTGGTTGGTAAGGGTTGGAGAGTGTCACTCCTTGAGGACAGAAGGAGTGGTGGTTGGAAAGGGACAGTAGGAGTGGAAAAATAAAAAGGGAAAAAAAAAAGATATATTATTATTATTTATTATAAGGTCATGGGCAAGTCAAAATAACAGATTTTAAAAGTTGTATTCAATTTAGTTAGGTTACATTTGTTCGATTGAGAGAATAAGACAAACCCTATAGGGTAGACTTGGTAGCAGGACACCCTGAGCAATAGCAATTCTGGCAGACAGAGTCAAGGCATACTTTACTATACAGGCAAGTCTGAGCTTGGCGTTGACCGACTTGCATTCAGTGGCAGTGTGCAAATGTAACCCCCCTGCAAATGGGGGTTCCCAAAAGACTTCCAGGAGCTTGCTTGAATGCTCCAAGCCTGAATGGTGTTTGGCATTTAAGCCATTTATCAGTGAGTGTTTTTAGAGCCTCTGGTACTGTCTCTTTAAGAGCTGTCTGCTTGCAGACATAATTAGTTTGTATGGGGGGACTGTGTGCTTCTCTAGTACCACTCGAGCTGCTGCCAATTCACTTCATTTTGCAGTCACTAGGAGTGCAAAGGGAACCTATCTGAAAGATGTAACTGTTTGCCAGAAATTATTTAGAGTAATAATGAAATTACAGTTTGTCTAACCTACTTTCTTTGCAGTCAGAACTGTGTCTGCTAGTTCCCCATTCTAGTTTTGAACTGCTGAACTGGACCAATCAGTGTGGGGTAAGCTAGCTCTAAAATGGTGCCTTGGACAGATCAGAACTTGGACTCATAATCTGAGCCAGCCACAAGAGGATTGTATGGGCAGTGACTCTGGAGAATGTAGTTTAGACTTCAGTGCCTTTTGGACCAACAGCAGCAGTCTATTGTGAGTGACAGCCAATCCAGTCAAGAACTGGGAGGAACTCAAAGGAAGTGCCCGTTTTGTCGGTTGGAGTTTCAGTTGAGCTTTGGCAGTGAAGAAGGAAGGAGCCCTGTGCTTTTTCAGTGTGCAGTTTTAGTCAAAAACGTGTATAAGGCCCAGAGTTCGGTCTACAGCTTGTGTAACAGCTTGTTAGGACTGAATCCGTCCTGTGAAAAGAATCAAAGGATCTCTGAAGAGTAGAAACCAGGCTCACCCTGTAGAAGACTGGAGGAATTGCTGAAATTGCACTCGGTCTGTCAGGAACTGAATCTGCTGTGTGTTCTCCTGGTATTGTGCAGTAATTGCGATCGGGATACAGATGCAGCCTGCCTGGTATAGTGCTTTCTTTTATATGGATGTGTGAAGAGGTTTGTGTACCTCAAGTGAGCCCTGCTGACATTGAAGGACCCTATCTTATTTGGAGGTCGTGAGTACTAATTCAGGGTCGCTTCCTGTTGAATTGCCACATTAAATCCAAATGGAATTACTGTACTGCTGACTGTTTAATTCTCCTTTCTCTGTGAAAGGGCCCCTACCAGCTGCCACGGTTTGGACTAGCTACTAGGGCTGGGTACCAGGACAGTAACTGATAGGGAGAAGCCCGCACAGAGCCATAGGTAGATTATTAGAGTGATAAGCTAATTAACCTGATTTCCCCTGTCCTTGTTATATCCCCTAAATAAATCAGAGCTGCTTGTTTCAGCAAAGGTTTACTGCCTGAGGTATTGTCTATGTTAAAGTACTGTACTGTGATTGTTGCACTGTATCTCATTTCACAGGAGGTCCCAGTGCCGGAACCAGTCCTGGGGGTAAGTGTATACTGTGAAGGTAATTCTGATATATTGTGTGGGCTACTAGTGGGAAGAAAGGGGGGTTGCAGTGTCCCAGAGGGCTGTGACCAAGTTAGTTTAACTATTGCAAACCCTGACCTCTGGGTGGAGGCACCCGCCATTGGATCCAGGCCCCTCAACCTGTTAGTGGCAAATCAGGCAGGGGTAGTAGCCCCTGGGATAGCGCCATCTAGGGGTTACATCTTGGAGGCACCGCTGGGATTGTGTGTCCTCTAGTGGCCATATTTACGAACCACTGTTAAGAAAAAAATGGGTACCCCGACAGAAGTGGCTGTGCACCGGCTGGTGGAGTGGTGTACTGGGGAGGAGATCGACCCCCAAAATGCTATGCTTATCCTGGACATCCCCCTGGGTATCAATACGGACACTGTGCAGGGAGTACTTTCCAAGATGGAAGGTTTACAAAACCCTGTGGTGGTGGGTCGGCAGGCTAATCTGCTCACCCACACTTTCCTGGCCCTAGTAGAGTTTAAGGATCCCATAGATAGCTCCAAAGTGCCACAGACCATTACCCCAGAGGAACCCTCACTGCTTGGAGAGTGATAACTAAGGACAGTAAAGACCCGGGGGGGAATGAGCCCACACCACTATCTGAAACTTTTGAGGAGAAATTTGCTAAATGGTTGCTGGGGAAGGGAAAACTGTGGAGGACTTGAAGAAACTATTCTTGCCACCTGGGGTGTTCCTCCCAACACCTCTCCCGCTCCAGTACCCGTGGGTGGCTGAACCAATGCAGACTCTATTTCTGCACCTGCCATTAGTCACGACTCTTACCAAGGTTTAGGATCTTCTCTGGCACCTCCCACCCCCAAGGGGAGGATGACTGGGAGACCTGGATAGACTATGTTGCCCCCAAGTGCTAGAATGGCAATGCTAGGAAGGCGGCGAAAGAGGGTTAGTGAGAGCCTCCGAGGTCCTGCCCTGGCTACCATCCGTGCTAACGGCCAGTAACCCTGAAGCGACTGCACAGGCCTATCTTGAGGCCTTGGAGAATGTGTATGGGAGCCCAGATTCTGATGAGGACCTATGGTGGAGAGTAAGAAATGCACAACAGTACCAAGGGAGTTGTTGTCTGTGTATGTCTCTCGGCTGGAAAAATTGTTGCAAGAATGCCTCAGAAAGGGTAGTTTGCCAGCGATTGAACTGGACCGAACCAGACTGGACAGAATCCTTAAGTCTGCCCCTTCTCAGAACTGCTGTTGCTTCAGTTACGCCCTGGCAAATCGACTGGAATCCCCACCCTCCTATGATGAGTTAATGAGAGAAATTCGAGGAGTTGGAAGAAAGGCGACCTCGGAGGACCTGCACCAACAGCTGTGGCTACGACCCGAGGGACTGAGGGTGACCCATCAAGTGAAGTTCAGGGGCAGAGGTTGACAGTCAATGAGTGCTCTGACAAGGAAAAAGATATGCCACATGGGGCGAACTGTTGAGAAAGATCGGGAATCTAAAAACAGTCCCTTTACGAAGGCCACCCCTGCAAGCAAGGGCCCTGACCTATATCCGACTGCATCTGCTATGGGGGTGGGGTACTCACCCATGTATCTCCTGCTGATAACAGCTCCAAACTCAATTCCTTGACCATGGAAGTGGAGAAACTGAGCAGATGTCTCCAAATGCTTATCCGCAGAGACAGAGATGGCACCCAGGTTTCCAGTTAGTAATACCCCCGCCCTGGCTCCCAGTGTGGCGCCTCGGCCAGCTCAAACTCCAGAAAGTATGTTTTGCTATAATTGTGGGAAAGATGGGCACATGAAAAGGGAATGCCAGTCCCCAAAAGACACTGACAAAGTTGCATATAGGCTACAGGGAGAGCTTCGGAGAACAAATCAGTGGTTAAGAGGTGCACGACATGATCCCAGTGAGGGCACCAAAAATGCTAATTCACGTCCTTTTGTGGCAAGGTCAGTTGCCCAGGCCCCCACTACCGCCTCTCCAGACTGGTCCAGAATAGTGGGTCCCTCCATGGAGACCACTGTAAAGGAGAATGGAGTGTCTACAAGAGCTGTATTAGACAGTGGCTCCCAAGTGACAATTATGTTCCAGGATTGGTATCAGAAGCATTTGTCAGATGTACCCTTACAACCATTAGAAGGACTGCATGTATGGGGGTTAAGTGAGAAGGCCTACCTTATTCGGGTATATCCGAATTTGGCTGTCTTTCCCCACCTCCGTGGCTGGAGTGGCCGAACAAGTAGAGACCCTAGCTTTAGTGTGTCCCCCACTGGACTGTATGATGGTGTCCCTTTGTTGATTGGAACAAATGCTCATATGTTCGAAGGCTGGCACAGTTGTGTTATGAAAAACAGGGTCAAAGACTAGTAGAGCTTTAAGAGTTCCGCTTTAATTAAGAAGGCCTATGAGGCACAGAGAGATGCTGAAAAACAGAACCAGAGGAACCAGTCGGAATTGTATGGAAGAAGGATCCTGAGTCTCTGATCCTGGCGCTAAATGCCCAGTGTACCTTACAGGAGAGGTCCGTATCAGAAAGGATGTTAAGAATAAAATATTAATGTTGGATGCACCAGGCGATGGAAAATTGCCAGAGGGACTGCTGGTCAAGCCTAGTATTTTGCCGCTAGAGCCATGCTTATGCCAGAAGGGTAATGGTCCAAGTTCATAATGTGTCTGAAAGAGACATTCGAGTAAACAGAGGTTGCATCCTGGCTAATGGCATTGTGCAGACACTGCAGTGCTACCCAGCAGCAAGAGTTCAAGGAAGAATGACAGAGTAACGCTGACTTGTTTGATTTCGGCGACTCCCGCTGCCAGCTGAATGGAAAGTGAGGATCAGTGAGAAGCTTGCCCAGAGAGACCAGGTGTTTTCTTTAAAGGAATGGGATGTGGGATGCGTGCAAGGAGCTGAGCACAATATCCGGCTGCATGACGAAGACCATTTCGGAGAGGTCTCGACGCCTGGCACCTGCTGACATAGATGATGTGAGACGGCATCTGCAAGAGATGTTAGCTGCTGGTGTAATACAAGAATCAAAGCCTTATGCTTCCCATTGTGGTAGTGAGGAAAAGAATGGAACAGTAAGGATATTGTGTGGATTATCTTTTATCAAAACGGCCGGACTATCCTGATCATTACACAATGCCACGCATTCAGGATGCTTTGGACTGCCTAAGCGAGGAGCAAGTGGTTCTCTGTGCTGGATCTCCGCGGTGGGTACTACCAGATCCTGATGGCCCCAGAGGACCGTGAGAGAGCGGCCTTTATCTGTCCGCTTGGCTTCTATGAATTCATGAGGATGCCTCAAGGCATTTCAGGTGCCCCAGCCACTTTTCAACAATTGATGGAGCGTGCAGTGGGGGACATGAACTTACTAGAGTGCCTGGTATACCTAGATGATGTTATTGTGTTTGGCAGCTCACTGGAGGAACATGAGAGCAGATTATTTAAGGTATTGGACCGACCGGAGGACTTTGGCCTTAAACTGTCCATTGATAAGTGTCAATTCTTTCAAACATCAGTAAAGTATGTGGGACACATAGTATCCACCGAGGGAATAGAGACCGACCCAAGTAAAGTTGAGGCCTTGACCACCTGGCCACAGCCCAAAAATCTAAAAGAACTGCAAAGATTCCTGGATCTATGGTTATTATCGGCGCTTCATCAAGGACTATTCAAGAGTGATCCGCCTTTACTTAACCTTACTCAAGGGTATCCCCAACCCACAAAAATACCAAAGTCAGCGTCCTCAAGACTGAAAGAGTGTATTTTCATCCGAGTGAAGTATTTGGGGTCTAGCTGGACTCCTGATTGTGAGACTGCTTTTCATGAGATCATATATCAACTACCCATGCTCCAGTGCTGGCCTATGCCGATCCAAGAAAACCTTACGCCCTGCACACTGATGCTAGCTTGCAAGGGTTGGGGCTGTGTTGTACCAAGAGCACGAGAATGGCCTGAGACCAGTGGCCTTTGCCAGTAGAAGCCTGACCCCATCCGAAAAGAACTATCCTGTACATAAGTTAGAGTTCCTAGCTTTGAAGTGGGCTATTGTTGACCAATTCCATGAGTACTTGTATGGGGCTAAAATACTAGTAAAACTGACAATAATCCTTTGACCTATGTGCAGACCTCAGCTAAGTTGGATGCCACTGGCCATAGGTGGCTTTCTGCATTATCTACATATGACTATGCTCTCGAATACCGAGCAGGTCTGAACCACATAGATGCTGATGCTCTCTCCGGAGGCCTGTTCCCCAGAATGATTGGGTCGATTGGCAGAACCTGACATTCGGCACTCTGCCGGAAGTTTGACAGGGAGGAACAAATGTCCACGGGCGCAGTGGACTGCATGGTGGATTGCGGAGCCTCTGAGAATTGCATACCTGCCTTGTGCCACTTTTCTGCAATAGACATTGGTGCACTGCCTCAGCTGGACAATGACAGTATTCAGTGGCTCAATCCCGCCGATCCCATGATCAAAGCAGCTTAGAAGCCCCTATGCAGGAAAAGATGTGTCCAAATTACGCCCACTGATTTGAGAACTGCACTGTTATACAAAGGTCCTAAGTTGAAACTGATCAATAAACTGTTATACAGAGAAACAGTAGACAGAGGGGGACAAGTAGACAAACAACAACTAGTGCTGCCCACTGCCTTTCGAGACTCAGTACTGAGGTCCTTGCACAACCACATGGGGCACCTTGGTATAGACAGAACACTTGACTTGGTGAGATCCAGATTCTATTGGCCTAAGATGGGGGCTGATGTGGAGCAACACATTCGAACTTGTAGTCGCTGCTTACAGAGGAAAGCTTTGACCCAGAGGGCTGCCCCTTGTTAACATCACCACCAGTGCACCCATGGAGCTGGTCTGTATTGATTTTCTGAGTTTGAGTCAGATCAAAGAAATATCAGTAATGTGCTGGTGGTCACTGACCATTTCCACGAGATATGCCCAAGCTTTCCCCACCAAAGACCAGAAAGCATCCACTGTGGCCAAAGTACTTGTAGAAAACTTTTGTTCACTATGGGCTCCACAAAGAATCCATTCTGATCAAGGGAGACTTTGAGAGTCGTCTGATCAAAGAGATGCTTTCTCTGTGAGAGTCGAAAGTCCAGAACCACTCCTTACCACCCCAGGGGACCCACAGCCTGAACGTTTCAACCGCACTTTGCTAGATATGCTAGGCACCCTGCACCCAAAGGACAAGCCTAGATGGAGCCAACAAATTAGCACCCTGGTACATGCTTATAACTGCACCAAAAGTGATGCCACTGGATTCTCCCCCTACCGCCTGATGTTTGGAAGAGAAGCTCGACTACCAGTAGATGTGTGTTTTGGGGTCTCTCCTGATGGGGTTCAAGCTGACAACTATTTACAGTATGTGCAAAAGTTAAAGGCCCAGCTAACTCATGCGTACCAACTGGCTCAAACCACGGCTGCCAAAAGAAATCTGGCCAACAAAGAAAGGTATGATAAAAAGGTGAAAGCACAGGAACTCCAGGAGGGAGATCGGGTATTGCTAAGAAATCTGGGACTGCATGGCAAGCACAAGATTGCTGACAGATGGCACCATCTCCCTCACATTGTAGTGGGCAAACTAGATGATCTGCCAGTGTACAAAGTAAGGCCTGAGAATAATTCAAAGATGTAAAAACAATGCATAGAAATCATTTACTGCCCATTGGACAAATCTTAATTGAGTCTGAGCCCCTAGAAGATGCCCCCTCTGGACCAGTGACTAGAGCTGCTGCTAAGAAAAGATCAATAAAGTCTGCACCTACAGAAGCAAAGTTAAAGTGTTCCCCTCCACAAGTCCCAGTTGAGCATGACTGTCAGTCCATATCAGAAGAAAGTGAGTGACTTTGAATACTATTCTTCTTACGAACTGAGTCAATTGTTTCGGGCAATCCCTAGTCAATACTGGAGACAAAGCTGGGCCTTCTGGACTGTCTAAGCCCCCAGCTTCATCCCTGGAGCCAATGCTCCCAGAAAGTGAAGTGCAAAGCATCAGATCAGATGAAATGGAATCATTGTGCATGGTTGAACTGTTTGAGCTTTCAGGGAGGAAAATGATAGATTGGGGCAGACTGGTGATACACCCGAACAAGAAGAGTATTTTGAGTGCCCTGACAGTCCACTGCCAGTGTCCAAAGCTCTCCATGCGAGCCAAATGTTGTGGACTCAGAAACTGTAACTCCTGGAGCTGAAAGTGCCCCAAGTTCTAGCCTCTCTACCCCCATGGAGACTCCCCTGACAAGTGAGGACAATGCTGAAAATGAGGCTCAGAGTGCAGAGACTATAACAGTTCCCCCTAGAAAGACTGGTCGAGCTGTAAAGCCTGTGGTGCACCTCAGTTATGATTCACTTGGGAGGCCTGTGGACTTGCCTCTCAATGTTGTCCATAAAGGAGTATGTGTCCCCGAGCTCATTGCCCAAACTGAGCATCAGTGCTAACTCAAGTTACTTGTGTTGCCCTCTAAGTATGGTGCCCTTGCCCCATCCAGCCCCAAGGTAACTGATAGGAAGGGCCCTCTCTTCAGGTTTCTATGTACAAGAGGTAATAACTTGAGTTATGGTACAATGTGTATGTAATACTGTGTAAAGAGTGACGACTGCAATGTTTCAGAAATGTGTTCTTGGTAAAATGATATATTGACTGATGATTACATGCACGAGCCTAATGCAAATGTATATGGTTGCAGTTGAAACTTATAAGGGTACTTGCTGGCTGGACGTCAAGCTTTCCCAAGGCCAGGAAGGTGTAACCTCCTGCAAATGGGGTTCCCAAAGACTTCCAGGAGCTTGCTTGAATGCTCCAAGCCTGAATGGTGTGTGGCATTTAAGCCATTTATCAGTGAGTGTTTTTAGAGCCTCTGGTACTGTCTCTTTAAGAGCTGTCTGCTTGCAGACATAATTAGTTTGTATGGGGGGACTGTGTGCTTCTCTGAGTACCACTCGAGCTGCTGCCAATTCACTTCATTTTGCAGTCACTAGGAGTGCAAAGGGAACCTATCTGAAAGATGTAACTGTTTGCCAGAAATTATTTAGAGTAATAATGAAATTACAGTTTGTCTAACCTGCTTTCTTTGCAGTCAGAACTGTGTCTGCTAGTTCCCCATTCTAGTTTTGAACTGCTGAACTGGACCAATCAGTGTGGGGTAAGCTAGCTCTAAAATGGTGCCTTGGACGAATCAGAACTTGGACTCATAATCTGAGCCAGCCACAAGAGGATTGTATGGGCAGTGACTCTGGGAGATGTAGTTTAGACTTCAGTGCCTTTTGGACCAACAGCAGCAGTCTATTGTGAGTGACAGCCAATCCAGTCAAGAACTGGGAGGAACTCAAAGGAAGTGCCGGTTTTGTCGGTTGGAGTTTCAGTTGAGCTTTGGCAGTGAAGAAGGAAGGAGCCCTGTGCTTTTTCAGTGTGCAGTTTTAGTCAAAAACGGTGTAAGGCCCAGAGTTCCGGTCTACAGCTTGTGTAACAGCTTGTTAGGACTGAACTGCCCCTGGAAAAGAATCAAGGATCTCTGAAGAGTAGAAACCAGGCTCACCCTGTAGAAGACTGGAGGAATTGCTGAAAATTGCACTCGGTCTGTCAGGAACTGAATCTGCTGTGTGTTCTCCGGGTATTGTGCAGTAATTGCGATGGGATACAGATGCAGCCTGCCTGGTATAGTTTTCTTTTATATGGATGTGTGAAGAGGTTTGTGTACCTCAAGTGAGCCCTGCTGACATTGAAGGACCCTATCTTATTTGGAGGTTGTGAGTACTAATTCAGGGTCGCTCCCTGTTGAATTACACATTAAATCCAAATGGAATTACTGTACTGCTGACTGTTTAATTCTCCTTTTCTCTGTGTGAAAGGCCCTACCAGCTGCCACGGTTTGGACTAGCCACTAGGGCTTGGGTACCCAGGAACAGTAACTGATAGGGATAGGCCTGTCACAGAGCCATAGGTAGATTATTAGAGTGATAAGCTAATTAACCTGATTTCCCCTGTCCTTGTTATATCCCCTAAATAAATCAGAGCTGCTTGTTTCAGCAAAGTTATACTGCCTGAGGTATTTATCTATGTTAAAGTACTGTACTGTGATTGTTGCACTGTATCTCATTTCACAGGAGGTCCCAGTGCGGAACCAGTCCTGGGGTAAGTGTATACTGTGAAGGTAATTCTGATATATTGTGTGGGCCACTAGTGGGAAGAAAGGGGGGTTGCAGTGTCCCAGAGGGCTGTGACCAAGTTAGTTTAACTATTGCAAACCCTGACCTCTGGGTGGAGGCACCCGCCATTGGATCCAGGCCCCTCAACCTGTTAGTGGCAAATCAGGCAGGGGTAGTAGCCCTTGGGATAGCACCATCTAGGGGTTACACAAAGAAAAATCTAGGGCAGGATCAAAGCTAAGGCCTGGGTATTTGAAAGAAGTGACAGTGGTAAATGTGGAGCCATCTATATGGCAGACTGCCAGGTCATCTATATAGGCCCTCAGTTTGGATGCCAATCAAAACAGTATGGAGTGAGTCTTGCTACAGTTGTGGAGGAACTAATTCTGTGATAGCCGGGACTGAACCTTACAGAAGTCGGCATTGAGCTGTGAATTAATATCCACCACATGTTTAGAGCTAGAGTATATCACCATATCATCAGCTTAAAGCAGAGTGGAGCATGAGGCAGGAACCCTAGAGATAGTATTAATAAAAATGGTGGAAAGTAATGGGTCCAGTATGGGCCTTGAAGGACCCCAATGTTAACTGTGGTAAGGTCAGATTTAGATTGATTCACTTTTACAAATTGCTGTCTATCTAACTAGGGATTCAGAGAGTAATAATTGCTGCAGCAGAAATATACTGTTAAGGGCTGATATTCTGTCTTCAACTAATAACTCTTGTCCAATCCAAACTTGCTGTTTTCTAGGTATGTGTCTAGGACTGGCCAGCAGAAGTGAATGTTTTGTTTTTAAAGCTTTTCATTTTATCAAACTGCACACAACCATTAAAAAGCACACAAATCACCCAAGGTCACAAATGCTAAATTAGTGAAGACTCTAGCTGTTTCTGTACAGAGTAGTCCACTCAATTCTCTCACACATTTGTCATCTGAAAATGTAGCCTTCATTAGAGCTCCCTGGACAAGGAGAATTAATTAACATCACAGCTCTGCTACTGTAAACTTGAGAAAAAAACAGCTGTTGTTAAAATAATGGGCCTGGACACATCACTGTCACATGAGACAGGAGGCATCTTAGGAACAAGAAGAGCTATTAAAAATGCTAATATGGAGATCCCCAGTAGCCATAAAACCAACAAGCAAATTTAGAAAAAAAAATTCCTTTCAACAAATAAAGGGAACAACTTACTGGGAGTACACGTACAAATCAAAACACTGCACAACATATGGTCTTCTACATTTTGACTTTAGTTTTCCTTTAAGAAGTTATGTCCTGGGCTGGCCCGGTGGTGCTGAGGGCTAAGGCGCTGGATGCCTTACCTCACGTCATGCCAGTAACCCGGGTTCGGGAACGAGCCCGGGCCATCGGAGGTCGGCAACGGGGGAGGGTGGAGCTGGATGGAGCTGTCGGCAGGCACACTCTTCTCCCCGGGGAGGTGGGATGGCTCCTCTCGGCTGATGGCTGCCACCTGGTGGAGGCTAGGGACAGCATGGGCCGGAGAAGAGCCATGGCGCTAGGCCAGTGGGGTGGGAGGAAAGAAAAAAATTACTCACCTTAGTAATTATGTTTCTTCTAATGGAGTCTTGCTGTATTCTGACTATTGCAGTTAGCCCCAGCATTCAAACTGTCCCGGAGAGTAGAGGGTTAATTTCTATGCAGAGCATAGAATGTTGAGCTCAAGCTCAGTTCAGACCTCTGTCTCCTGCACTTTGAAGCGCAACTGTCAGATTCTTACGAGCTAATACAAACTAACTACTATGTGGAAATTGTAACATTTTTACTAGCCAAATGGCAACCAAATATTTTGGATCCCCAAAAGACTCAAGTTAAGAAATCCAAAATCAAAAACCAGGTAGTGAACAACTTAAGACTGTTAATAATATAATCCACTCCCCCTCTCTAAAAGGAGGGAGTACCCAAATGCACCCCTGGGGTGCAACACTGCACCTGCCAGCCCACTTCCCAAAAATAGGTTCTGAGAGGGGAGGTAGGGAGGGAGGTCAGAATATAGCAAGACTCCATTAGAAGAAACATAATTACTAAGGTGAATAATTTTTTCTTCAAACAACATGAAGTCTTGCTGCATTCTGACTATTGCAGACTACCAAGCAGTACCTCCATGGAGGAGGGAATCAAACCTACCTTGGGAATAAGCTCTGCAGTACTACTGTACCAAACCGAGCATCACTCCTAGCCTGGATGTCCAGGGAGTAATGCTTGGTAAATGTATGGACTGTTTTCCAGGTGGCTGCTTTACATATCTCTAGCAAAGGAATATCCCTGGCCGCAGCCAGGGAAACAGTTGTACCTCTAGTGGAATGAGCCCTCAAGCCTGACAGAGGTATTTTGCCTAGCTTCTCATAGCAGAATTGAATACAAGAGACAATCCACCTGGCAATAGTTCTCTTAGTGGCAGGTTTGCCCTTACCCACTTCCCCATAAGTGAGAAACAACTGAAGGGAGTCAAATCTGTGAGCCTTAGTACGCTCAGTGTAGTAACTAAGGGCTCTTTTAACATCCGAACTGTGTAAACTTCTTTCTCCTGAAGAAGACTGATCTGTGAAGAACACAGGGAGAAACATAGATTGATTCAGATGAAAATCTGAAACCACTTTAGGTAAAAACCTCCTATTAGTTCTAAGGACCACCTTATCTCTGTGGAGTGAGATAAAATCAGGCTTCACTGACAGAGCTTGCAATTCACTGATACGCCTGGCAGAGGTAATAGCTACCATGAACACAGTTTTCCAAGTCAAGTACTTAAGCACTGCTGAAGAAAACGGCTCAAAAGGGGGTTGATTAAGCTGAGCAATGCAAATATTAAGATCCCCAGGGGTAGGATCCCTAAAGGGGGGATTGGTATGAAGCAATCCCTTGAAAAATTTACAGAATACAGGGTGAGATGACTGTGAGGAAGGCTTTTCTGCTGACAGAAAAGCAGAAACAGCTGACAAATGTACTTTACGAGTAACTGGTCTGAGGCCTAGGCCATTAAGATGAACCATATAATCCAGAACTGTAGACGATTCAGCAGTGTTGGGGGATATATGCTTCTTGGAACACCAAATGCTGAATCTTTTCCATTTGGAGTTGTAAGTTTTTCTGGTGGCAGGCTTTGAGAATATCCAGAACCCCTTGGAACAGATGCAAATCTGCATACTCTAACTCTTCAAGAGCCATGCCTTGAGATTGAGAGAACAAAAATTGGGGTACCAAATCCTCCCCTGAGAGGAGGTTAACAGGTTGTAATTCCTGGGAAGAGACAGGGGAAGATGGACTGCTAGGGACAGCAACAGGGGGTACCAAGGCTGCCTGGCCCAGTCTGGAGCAATCAGAATCACTTTGCAAGGTTGTGACCTTATCTTGACCAGAACCTTGAACAGTAGAGGAAAGGGAGGGAAGGCATATAGAAATTTCCCTTCCCAGTTCAAAATCAGAGTATCCAGAGGGACTGAGCCCAAGACTGGGGGTCTGCAACAAAACAGGAAGTTGGTGATTGTCTGGGGCTGCAAAGAGATCTATCTCTGGAGTGCCCCACCTTGAAAAAATCACTTTCAACACCAGAGGGTCCAGGGACCATTCGTGATGGCCCTGGGAGATCCTGCTCAATGCATCTGCTAGCACATTGTCCTTCCCTGGAAGGTGGACTGCTATCAGAGAGGTCTGCAGAGAATAAGCTAGGGACCACAATTTCATGGCTTCTGTGCACAAGGCCGTGGACCGAGTGCCTCCCTGCTTGTTGCTATACCACATGGTGGTAGTGTTGTCTGTCCTGACCTGAACCACTTTGTTCTGCACTGGCTGAGAGAAAGCTTGCAGGGCCAGAAAGACTGCCCTGAGTTCCAAGAGATTAATATGAAGAAGGGATTCCTGAGGGGACCACAGTCCCTGGGCTGTGAGAGACCCCAGATGGTCTCCCACCCCAATAGAGAAGCACCCGTGGTTAGGACCACAGAGTGAGACTGAGTGATGAATGGGACTCCTTGCCTGAGGTTGCACTGATCCTGCCACCATTGGAGAGCCTGGATTAGAGTCTGGGTCACTGGAACTAGTTTGGTTGGAGAATCTTTCTTCTGAGACCAAAAGGCCCTCGGGTGAAACTGAATATCCCTCATCTGGAATCTGGCCCCTTGGACCACTGCTGTAGAAGCTGCCATGTGGCCCAGAAGTTGAAGGAAGTGCCTTGCTGGGCGAGAGACCAGAAGGAGGAATGAAGAGGCCAGCTCTACAATAGCCCTTGCCCTTTCCAGGGGAAGAAAAGCTCTTGCTTTGACTGTATCCAACTCTGCCCCTATGAAGGTGAGGAGCTGTACAGGCTCGAGAACTGACTTGGGAAGACTGAGAAGGAATCCTAGGGAAGTGAGCACTTGCTGAGTCACTTGAAGGTCTGACTTGACTTGGTCTGGGGACTGACCCACAATGAGCCAGTCGTCCAGGTATGGAAATATGGAAATATTTTTTCCTTCTTAAAAAGGCTACTACTACTGCTAGGCATTTTGTGAATACCCTTGGAGCTGATGTCAGGCCGAAGTGCATAGCTTGGAACTGATAATGGCCTGAAGGCAATTCAAACCTGAGGTACTTTCTGTGGGCGCACCTGATGGGAATGTGAAAGTAGGCATCTTTTAAGTCCAGGGAGGCTAGCCAGTCCCCTGGCCTTAGAGAGGGAAGGATTATTCCCAGAGTCACCATTTTGAATTTTGGTTTTAAAAGATGTTTGTTCAGGTATCTTAAGTCTAGGATGGGTCACCACTCCCCTGTCTTTTTTGGGGTAAGGACGTACAGACCTTTGCCTCCTGTGCAATGTAGGAACTCTCTCTACAGCCTATAGAGCCAGTAGAGATTAAACCTCTGCCTCTAGGGCAATGGTTTCGGAGATGCTTGCAGGTGGCAAAGATCTGGCCCTCAGCTTTGGAAATTTCTTGAAGCTGAGAACCAGCCCCTGGCTTACCACCTCCAGGACCCACTTGTCTGAGGTAACAGACATGGACGAAGTAAGCCAGCCTGCCCCTAGAGGAATGGGGAAGTCGACCCAGGCTGACACATCAGGGTGTCTGCTTGGCAGGAGCCTTAGGTTGAGGGATGGATGCAGCCCTGCTCAACCCCCTTCTGCCTCTCCCTCTGAAGAACCCCCTCTGAGGAAAGGGAGAAGAGGCCTGTGCTTGGTAGAAAGGCCTATGAAAAGGCCTGCCCCTGTCCCTAGCCTGCTGCCTTTGAGGAGTTGCCTGCCTTTCCTTGGCCTGTGTACTCCTACAGGTGGTCCTATACTCATCCATCTTGTTCATGTAATTCTCTGTCTGCTCCCCAAACAGAGAATTTCCCACCGCAGAGAAATCCATGGCCTTAGCCTGGGTATCCTGTGAGAGACTAGTACATCTGAGCCAAGCCATTCTCCGAAGAGCCACAGATGTAGCCATGACTCTAGATAACACATCATTGGAGTCCACAGCAGCATGGAACTGTACCTTAGATGCTTCAATCCCATCAGCAGCCACCCCCTCCAACTCTGAGGCTAGCTGCGGGGAGGCCTGCTTAGCCAGTGCCAGTACAGTGTCCCACCTGGACTTCTGGTACCTAGCTGCATAGGCCATATAATTAGCCTGCCCGAGTCCCAAGGTGGATGCCATGTACTGTTTCTTTGCCATGGCATCCAGTTTCCTAGAGTCTTTATTTGTGGGGGGGTGACGCCAAGGGTATATTAGCCTTATCACAGGCTGCAGCCTGCACAACCCCAACATGGCTGCATCGTTGATACAAGTACTCTGTACCAGAACCTGATAAGGTGTACCTTTTGTCCATTCTTCTGTCAACAGGAGGTACAGAATTTGGAGTTTTTAAAATCTTTTGTGTCTGTTTCCCAAAAGACTTATGAAGGGGAATAGACAGTCTCGTGGACTCTGGGATGTCCATCATCTCCACGTAATCAGGTTCCTCTTGTTCCTCTACAGCTTCTCCCACAGGGAGCTGGAGGGTTTCTGCCACTTTCCTGTAAAACATGTAGTGGGAAGGGGACTCAGAAAGTCTAGGAGGGGGAAACACTAGAAGGCCTGTCTGGGGAGATGTCGGTTCATCCAGACCTCCCACACCATCGTCATTGTCATCATCATCATCATAATCTTCATCCCCCTCCAAATCTGGTTCATAGAAGTCTTCAGGGGCATAATCTTGAACTGGAGGGACCAACCAAACCGAGCACCTGCCAGAAGGCGCCGGATCAGATGGAACCAGGCTAAGCAATTCTACAATCCTTATCGCATTGGCAATCTCTTCGGCGGTCAGAAAATGGGTTTCTGGATCTGAACCGGCCGATTTTTCTTTTCTTTTTCTTTTTGTAGGAACCGATCCCTCAGGATCGGCTCTCCTCTTGCCCAAAGATGTATCGCCCTGGTCAGAGGGCAGTCCCTCAGGTTCGGTTGGAACCGAATCGGGCTGGCCATCCGGGTCAGCGGACTTCACGGCCTCCTTATCCCTGAGCCTACCTAATCTTTTTTCCAGGGTAGACTTAGGGAAATTTTTACAGATTTGGCAGTCTGAATCGAGGTGGTCAAATCCCAGATAATAAACACAGGTGGTGTGGGTGTCAACCTTAGCAAAGACCTCCCCACACACACTGCAGTGTTGAAACCCAGTGGGCCCGGTTTTTCTTTTGGGTTTCTCAGAAATAGCCATCCTATCCACAAACTTACCCTTGTTATGGAAAACAACCAGGCAAGACATCCTTATCGATTTCTAACCGTGTCACGGGTATTGGAAAAAAACACAAGAAAATGCAGGTTTTTTTCAAACTGATAAGGACCGGTAACCACACTCTAAGTTTAAAAACAAAGAATATATAAATAACTAAAAGGCCGGTTCAGCCGAACCAGTCGAAAAATCAATTTTTACAATTTCCACAAGTTTACTATGTCTAGTTCACTACCTAGTACTTACTGTACCACAGACATAGATCTGAACCGAAACTTGTGAAAAATAATCGGTAAAACCAAGGACTTTAACCGACTTTCGAACTGTGAGCAAAGGAGAAATCTCCAGAGCGGCAGTTCAGTTAGGCGGTGTAAAGAATCTGTCAGTTGTGCTTCAAAGTGCAGCAGACAGAGGTTTGAACCGAGCTCGAGCTCAACATTCTGTGCTCTGCATAGAAATTAACCCTTTACTCTCCAGGGCAGTTTTAATGTTGGGGCTAACTGCAATAGACAGAATACAGCAAGACTTAATGTTGTTTGAAAGGGCTGTTACTGGGGCTGTGGGACTAATGCATGCCTCCACACACATGTGTACCCACTCCTGGGGATCGTGGGTGAAAATGGAGGACAGAAAATATAGCCGGCGGCAGGATGGCGACCGACTCCCCGCAGGCACGCTCTCAGGTCAGGCGAAAGGTAAGCCCCGGTAATTCCGGGGACGGAGCTGGAGGGTCAGTCAGATGAGGGGCCGAGGTGAGGGCAGAAAATATGACATGCTAAAAAAAAAAAAAAAAAGGAATTATGTCCCAAACTCAGAGCCTTTTATCATAATAAAGATTAACTACCACCTCTGAGTTGCCATGAGATTTTTCTAAAAATGATCTTCCCAGTATTAGACTGCTTGGATGTGATCTACAGGTCTGCTCTCAAAACCTTCCTGGCTAGGTTGTGTCCTCCCTCCTGCTCTTTTTTCTGCACTGATTCCAACAGTCCTCCACTCAACACGTCACTGTCTCCTCTACCAATCCCTCTCTCTCTCTCTCTCTCTCTCTGCTGCCATTCTTGGACTCCCATTGTCTGCTTCTTTGTGTTCCCTTTCCAACTAAATTCTGGTTTTCCTATCTTCCTCCCTACCTGAGCCATCTCCCATCCCTTCTGCCTCATTCCAACTACAGTACCCATTCCACTCCTCTGATTTTCACACTCTCAATATTCCTACCAGTCAAACTTCTAGGTAAAGCTACCAACTGTCCCTATTTTCCAAGGACAGTCCCTATTTTAGGCAGCATGTCCTAGTGCCCCCACAAGTTTTGCAAAATGTCACTTTTGTCCTGGTTTTTGCTTACTTGTCCCAGTTTTGTCCCTTTTTTTTTTTTTTGCTGGCTGCTAATCCATGAGTGACAGTTTTTTCAGCACCACTGTGGAGCTGCTTGAGCTGGACAACAGTTTGCAACTTCAACCCCTGTGCCTATGTTGCATCGCAAGCATGCCAGCGGGAGCACAGTAAAGCATGTTCCTTCCTGTTAGGTTAGGCTGGGTAGTAGTGCAAACAAGTGCATGTGGACGTCTGCCTGCCAGCAGCGGAGAGGGACTCCAGACAGAAGAGACCAGCAGTTGTGAACTAAGGTATCCGAACCTGATCAGCTGCAGGGAAGTGTGTGAAAACAGTCTGGTGTGGTGGTGAGAGTCACTGAAGTGAAGCTTGCTCAGCAAATGAGATGAGTGTAAGCGGGTTGTGATGGGACTGTCAGGAGGAGCAATACATGCAGCTCAAATGTCTGAACACAGTTTAACGCAGGTTTTTTTCTAATGAACTTTTCTGTACATCAGTCAATCAATCAATCAAGAATGATGTACTGTTTTAATCTGGATGTTTGCTACTTGTGTTGCTGTGGGGTGGCATGGCCAGAGCAAGCAGCAAAATTTGACTGTGTGCAACATTGTCTGCAGCAATGCCCATGGGCATGACACGAAGGGGTGGGGGGGGGGCCATGGTCAGGATGGACTCTGTCCCAGTTTTAGGCCTCAGAAATTTGGTAGCTTTACTTCTAGGCAATTGGCCTTCTCATTCTGACTTCCAGCAGTCTGGAACAAACTTCCCACCTCCCTTCACTTTGTCCCTTCTTATCCATCTCTGAAATCCTGTGCTACTGTTTCTCTCACCATCCTGCTCCTGCCCCTAGCCTCTGCCTATCCCTTACCATTCTTTGGGCTTCCACTCTTTTAAGCCCTGACCAGTCAACATTTTGGTATTAATATGGCTTTGCGTTTTGTGCTTTGCCTGTTATTTACAGTCCTTTTGGTTTTTTGCCCTGCCCTTTCTACTGTATATAATTAGATTTTCCCCAGAGGCTACACTGCTGTATTGCATCTCATGTACTGTATCTACGTAACTCATATATCTGTTGTCCTGATTTGTGCTGTTTATGCACTGTGTTAATATAGCTTACTACTCTTTCATTTTTTATAGTATTATGTAGCCTTTGTTCCCTCTCCCCCTGGGATGCACCTGGAAATGAGCCATTGGCTCAGGGTGCCCTTCCTGGTTACCAAATTTCAAATAAAATAAATAAATAAAAATATGGCAACTCTAGGGAATCTGCAGTTTCTAGAACCAAAGAGGGACAGGCCAGAAATCCTCTGCACTTGAGAGACATCTCAAGTACAGGAGACAGAGATGTACAGGGACTGGAGAGAAATAGAGAGTAGTAGTAAATCTGTTTATAAGGCACCCTTCCCTGGAGGTTCAGGGCACTGTAGAGGTACAGTATAGACAGGTAGCTAGAGCATTACAATCAATAAATAAACAAATAAACAACTGCTTAAAATCAATACTGGAGATAGAATAAATGTCAGTCATCACAGTTAAAGCAGCAGCTGTATCATAAAGAATATCTGAGACTAATCCTAGTTCCTGAAAGACTGTCTGAACAGGTAAGCCTTTAAACCCCTTTTAAAGGCCTCCATCAAGGGGGCCTCCCTCAGCGCCCTAGGCAGAGCATTCCACAGCATAGGGACGGCCACCTTAAACATTCTATCCCCAGATGATGTCAGCCAGGCCCTTGAGACCAGGAGGAGAACATCCTCAGTGGAGTGAAGGCGGCGCAAGGACTGGAGAGGATGCAGAAGCTCAGACAGATAGGCAGGACCCAACCCATGTAGGGCTTTGTAGGTTAGCAAACCCACCTTAAAGGTAAAAGACCACCTCACAGGCAACCAGTGCAGGTCACACAGGATCAGGTCGCATGACTGTACCTCACAACTCCAGGACCTGCGTGAAAGAGAGTGGCATTTTGCTGCACTGAAGAGACATGGGACGCGAGGCACAGGTACATGGGGACCTGGGAGAGATGTAGAATGGGGAGGAGAAAAGAAGCCATCCAAGTACAGGCTGTGCTTAGATACTTCATGAATGAGAAACTGGGACTGTGGATGAGAACCAGAGCTGTGTAGGACCCACGGTCAGGCTGAGCCCTGATACCAGAACTGGAAACATTCCGTGAATTGGAAGGGAACTTTTCCATCAGCTATGAGCTGTTTGGGGTTATAGCACATGTCCAAGTTTTAAAATGTACTGACCTGCTGATCAGCGAAACCATCCTGACCAAATGAGCACTGATAGTTCATTGCACGTGCCATACCTCTGCAAACTGCAGCCCCTCATACAGTCAGTTGAAATATTTATTTAAATAACTGTATGGATAAATATATATTACATACGCACACTGTTTATGCTGACAGGTAGATGTGAAAATAAGTTTTCTCAGTATTACAAAAAGTTGGAATACGCCCTGTATGCAAAAAGAAAAAAATAGAATACACCCTGTATGCAAAAAACACACACATATATATATATATATATATATATATATATATATATATATATATATAGTCTCTGCAAAAACTATGTTAATCCACCTATATGGTTAATGCGATACAAGTAGGGAAATTATACTTTCTCAAAAAGTAAGGAAATTCTCTGAAAAAACCTACCGTAATGCACCATAAAGCATCAAAAGTAGGGAAATACGACCTTAGGGTTCCCAAGCCTAAGACCCCACCCCCACCCTGTATGCAGGAACTGGCCAGAGGGGTGTGCCTTGGGGTTGAGAACCCTGACGCTCATGCCATTCCATGAGTAAGTAAGGTAAGACAGGTACAGTATAGGAGAATGGGGTGAGCATTAGGATTCACAACCCTGGAAAGAAACTTGTCAAGAGATCTTTGGTCCCTGACAGTGCATGCAAACTTTCACGTGCATCGCTTAAACGGTTGTGAAGTTATTAAAGTACAAAATCTTCAGTTTAACACAGAAGTGAAGATTTAACCCTAAAACAGGGGCATGACCACACCCCTATAATGTATGTAAACCTAGTATTGCTCGTGATTTGTTGGCGCGAGGGTATTATGTATCACTTTTTTAATTTTTTTCAATTGTTTAACCAGGATTAGCACACTAAGCTGAAAGCTTTTTTACAGGTGCAACCTGGGAGCACAGGGAAGTTAAGTGATTTGTTCAGGGTCACACAGTATGCAAGTGGGGGCTGTGGGATTCAAACCCAGGTCTCCAGATTTACAACTCAGAGCCTTAAACCACTGTGCTATACTGCTTCTAAAGTAGGTAGGCCCAGGCCGACTAGATGGGCCAGTGGGTTTTCTTCTGCCATTAGTTTCTAGAAACATAATTTCTTGTTGCTAGCAAATAAGGACCACTGGACCCACCCAGTCTGCCCATTTTGTCCCTGCCTATACTGTCACTGCAGTCCCTATCTGATCTCCTGCTGCTCCAACCCACCCCTGCTTTCCTACCAAGATTCTTCTGTGACTATCCCATGCACGCCTGAAGCCTGCCACTATTTTCTTCCCCAACACCTCCCCTGGAAGACGGTTTCAAGCATTCACCACTCTTTCAGTGAAGAAGTGCTTCCTCGTATCCCTCCTACAGTTCCCCTTCTAACTTTATTGTATGTCCCCTTGTTGTCATGCACCTTCTCTTCTGAAAAATACTCCCCTCCTGTACCTTATTCACCCTGGGGACTTACTTATAGGTCTCTATTGTGTCTCCCCCTCTCCCTCCTCTCTTCCAGGGTTATAATGTAGCCCCTACCCCTTTTTAACTGCCCTCCTTTGGACAACCTCTACCCTGTCTATGTCCTTTCTGTGCTGTGGTCTCCAGAACTGACACAATGCTCCAAATGGAGTCTCACCAACAATCGATACAGTGGTAACATCACCTCTGTCCTTCTGTTGGTGATTGCCCTCCCTATGCAATCCAGCATCCTGCTGGCCTGACCTACTGCTTCATTACACTGCCCTGCCACCTTGTGGTCATCAAATATGATAACTCAAGGTCCCTTTCTTGTTTAGTAATCGTCAATACCTCTTCCCACATGTTAGAAATGTAGAAACATAGACTATGTCAGCAGAGAAGGACCGTTTGAACCACCCAGTCTGTCCAGATGTTCCCTGACTACTGCATCTCTGTAGATCCTAACTGGTCTCAGGGGACCTTCTCTTTATTTAATTAATATACACCTATGTCTAGCCCATGCATGCTAACGCACCCCACTGTTTTCACCCCCACCACTTCTGTTGGTAGTCTGTTCCAGGTGTCTACCACCCTTTCAGTGAAGAAATATTTCCTCAAATATCTCTTGAACTTCTCACTTCCAGCCTCATTGCATGCTCCCTAGTCCTGCTACTTTTTGTCATTTGAAAGAGCCTCCTCTCCTGCACCCTGTTTACCCGTGTGATATACTTGTAGGTCTCTATCATGTCACCTCTCAACCTCCTATCTTCCAGGGTGTACATGTTGAGATCCCTCAGTCTCTCTCTCCTCAAAGGGCTTCTCATGCAACCCCTACACCATTTTAGTTGCCTTCTTCTAGACTGTCTCCACTCTGTCTATGTCCTTTCTGAGGTGTGGCCTCCAAAACTGGACACAGCTGAGCACACCAGGTGGGTCTCACCAGCGAGTGATACAGTGGCAATACCACCTCCTGCCTCCTGCTGGAGATACCCCTCCATATGCACCCCAGCATCCCACTAGCTCTATCCATTGCTTTGTCACACTGCTGTGCCACTCTGAGGTCATCTGATACGATAACTCCAAGGTCCCATTCCTGTTTAGTGACTATCAATACCTCCTCTACCCTATCTTATACACCACTCCTGGGTTTCTGCACCCTAGGTACATGATTTTGCACTTTTATGCATTAAAACCCAGCTGCCATACCCTTGACCATGCCTCACATTTTCTCAGGTCTCTGCTTATTCTCTGCAACACCACCAACCCCTCCCCAGAGTATCTACCCTATTGCAGATTTTGGTGTCGTCTGCAAAGAGGCATATCTGCAAAGAGGCATACCGCTAGAGCTAGCTAAGTCATCTCACAATCTCCCTCCCAAAAATTCACCATATATGGCATAATCTTTGTTCTTCAGCTCTCCCTCCCAGGCAGACACCCCATCTCATGGCACCCAGTAATACCTTCCACCATCCTAGTATTACATTATGCCGTGTGTTTGCCATGGCCCCTCCACTGGGATATGTATATACTGTATATACTGTAAATATTAGCTTAACTTTCCTATAACCCATTTTATCATGTGAATTTTATTGTATATCACTGTGTTTATAAATGTTTTTTTCCCCGTATGTATAACTGTTTATTTTTTTTTATTTATTTAGTTGTTTAACCAGGTATAGCACACTAAGCTGAAAGCTTTTTTACAGGAGCGACCTGTTTATATAAGTGTATTGATGTATCTGTTGTGTATCAACTGTTGAACCTTGACCTTATCAGGTCCATCTTGTAAATGAGCCTTGCTCAATGATGCTCGCCTGAAGAAATAAAGATTTGATTGATTGATTGATTGATTGATTGATTGATATCTTCCCTTCTGGCTCTTCTGCAATGTTTCCTATGAAGACATTGCAGAGAACTGGTCCCAGTACTGAGCCCTGAGGTACCCTGCTGGTCAATATCCTTTTGTAACCCCCCTACAAATGGGGGTCCCTAAAGTGTCTGCCTGGGCTTACTTGCCACCTGGTAGCTCTGTCCTTCTCCTGCTCTCCCGAGCACCTCCAGGATCAGCCTGTATATTTTTGCTGTTCCCCCATGTCCTCTTCTGCCCCTCTGGTGCCCCAAATGCAGCCCCAAGTAATAATCCAGCCCTGTGGGGGTCGAAGAAGTCCAACGCAATCTCCTGCTATGCTGTCTGCCCTCAGGGCAGTGGGGATCGTGTAGGCACGAGTCGTGCCTTTGATCTGCAACCGCTTCATTTTGCGGTCATTTCGGGGAGTGTTCCGTCGGTCCCAGGATCCTCCTCAACTAATTAGGACCAGGTGACCACAGACAAGCTGCTGAGAGGCTGCTCCCATGAAAATTAAGGTGATTTTGTGAGGGAGTTCGATTGGAGCTCATTTGCATATGCATGAGCTGGAGCCCCGATCCCTCTGAATATTCATGAGGGGGCCGTCTGCCCTCAGGGCAGCTGCTCTTGGTTACGGTTGAGAAAAAGAAAAAAAATGTTTTTCTTATATATTTGAACCTGCTGCATGTATGTTGGGGAAAAGGTTTAAAAAGGGGGCAAGTGTTTAAATTAAAATGAATGCTTCTTCCTGGCTGAACCAGAACTTTTATTGAGACTCAGAGAAGTGTCAGCCTGTCTGCTGCTGCATGTCAGGGAGCTTAAACATTGGCAGCAGTGGCAGGAAAATGGAGTGAGCAAAATCCTTTCTCTGTGCAATGACAGCAAGTACACAACCTGGGCTACAGAACTGTGGGGCATTGGGGCAAATAATTGTTTTATCCTGGCTGCACCAGAACTTTTATTCAAGACTGTGCTTGTTCTTCTAAAGGGACAGTGGGTTAAGCAGCCATCGCCAGCAGTCGCAGCCAATCGAAAAATCAGAAAAACAAAGCCAGGACTTGTGGGATTTTTACAAAATCTCATGGGTAAATGTTAAGTGCTCATGGGGACTTACAGGGACCTAATTCTAGGCACCAAGACAGCAGACCAACAGTGCATCGAGTGAGGTTCATGCATTATTCATTTCTGTGATTGGCAACTCCTCCAGCCAACCGGAGGCCAGTTACCCCATCTCCACAGCCAATCAGGAGCCTTGGGAAAGCCCTATAAGAGACACTGTTTTCCAGCATTTTGCCAGATTCTAGGAGATTCCAGCCTGCAGATTTGAGGGGGAGCCTCCCCACAGGGGTTGGGGCTCAGGCCCCTGCCATGCTTCTGGGCTTGGGCAGTCCAGCTATGCCCCTCCATCCAGGAGGGGGTGTTTTGTTTTACTTAAAGTTAAAGTAATGTTGGTTCAGTGCCAGATTGTCCTCCAGGTGCTAGTCCTCCTTCCCACATCTGGGAAAGATGTGGGCCGAAGACCAGATGTCACCAAGCAGCGGTGAGATCGCTGACCACAACCTCAGTCATGAGAGGACTGAAGATGCCAGGATGCCTTCTATAGTGGAGATCACCCATGGAGGACCTGCGTGAGTACCCTTGTATCCTCGGTGCAAGGGAGAACATTGTCTTGCAAGCTAATCTATGGGCCTGCCAGTCCGTGTATTTGTTCTCTGACAAGAAAGAGGAAATAAGTAACCTGGGCCGACATGCCCTCTGTCTACTTAGTTGGGAGAAACTGTGGAAGAAATTAGTCTGGAACGCTTTGCCCGCAAGAGACTGTTACCTAGTAGTTATCTTGTTTGCTCCTTGCCTGCTGCCCAGCTGGCCCTGCGCAGGTGTGTTTCTGAGGCTGTGCTATGCATAGTGCCGCTGTTGCTGGGGATACCCAAAAGAGCCCAGACAGTGGGCACTTAGGCAAAAATCATAGAAATGTGCTGATGTTTATCCATACTCTCTATTGGTCAATATTGCCCTGTTGGAGCTGCCAGCTATAGTAGCGTTGCCACTTCAAAGGACATGAGGCCCTAGAGTTTGTTGTGACTGAGCTTTACACTTGGAAATTATGTATTTCCACTTTGTCGAATTTTGTCTGAGACCACAGACATGCTTGAAGAGCATTGGTATATGAGTGTACTGGATGTGACAATATAGATGTGCTGAATAGTCGGGATTTGCGAATCCAAAATCTAGCCGAGGTAACTTGGACCAGTTGCCTTTTCTGAAATGTTCAGTCTGCAACCTGCAGGGCAATCTCTGCCCTTCTGCAACAAGTAGGGCAACCCCTGTTGCACTGCATCAGGCAGGGCAGCCCCTGCACCTCTAAAGAAAGAACCGACAGCCATTGTTTGTTTGCTTCCAAGTTAGCCCCTTCCTTTCAAATCAGAGCTGGCCAACTCGATCCAGCTGCAACATCCACCAGGCCTACAACATGCAGGACTTTGGTATCTGGGTACCCAGTGTATAGTGTGAGATTGCGGGATTTCAGCTGTATCTGGAACTGGTACTAGTGGTGGGGAATGGTATATGTAACATCTGGGTATCATATTTGGCTGTTTGCACTGTGATTGCCTTTTCTGTTATCTAGTAGTCACCCAGCTGGAGGGTTTCACCAGCACAAACCAAAACCTGTGTGCATTTTGTAAACAGAATCAGCATAATTTCTATTCCTCCTGTTTCCCCATCCTAACTCCCATGTCCCCTCGAATAAATATTATTGTTACTGTTTTTGACAATCATCGTGTGTGAGCATATTATTAGAGAAAGTCATTAATTGCAAAATGTTGAAATGTGGGGAAATGTCTATTGGGTCATGTTTGGGGGTGGTAAATGGTATTTGTTGGTGGTATAACATCTCAGGGGGTTATACCAGGTAACAGCTAGCCCTCATAAAAGTATACTTTGAGTGGAGGCACTGCACATTGTTTAAACTTGATTTAAGTTAACGAACCCAAACCCCTCAGCCTAGCTCGTAGGTAGTAGGCAGGGGTGTAACTCTAGGAGTATCACCACCTAGGGGTTACACTTTCATTAGAGTGAGTGCCATTTACCACCACCCTCTCATCTAGCCTCAACCAGTTCTGTACTCAGTTTACCACCTGAGGTCCCACGCCCAAACCGCCCAGTTTCCTTATGAGCCTCCTAAGTGGTACAGTGTTGAAGTCCTTACTGAAATCTAAGTAGACCACATCTATGTTTCTATGTTGGTCAGATGCTGAACTGCTTACAAATTAATCTGGTTATTTTGTCATCTTACAGTGTGACTTCTCTTATATTTGAACAATTAGTTACGATTTCCATGAGGCAACACTTTTGGGTCCAAACATCTATATGAAGAACAGGAGCACCTTCTACCCTTGGACCAGACAACTCTGTCTGAACACTTATTTGTTTTTGCTTTTTTATTCTTTTTTTCACTGACTGGCCTCCTTCTAACTTGGACCTCCCACTCCCTTCACCCATCTTCTCCAGGGCTTACCTCTCCATGTGAGTTACTTCCAGTGATGGGGCCTTTGGGCTGCCCTAACCCCTCCAGGGCACGCTGTACATCCTGGAAGAGGTGCCTAGTCAGCGGTGCAGGACCTGTGAGGGACTGAGCCTCATCCAGCAGCCATGGTTGGGAGTTCTCCTCCTGGGTTTCTCTTTCTGAGGGCCTTGAGGCCCCATGAGTGCACGCAGAGGTGTGCACGTGCATATCAGCACATGAAGGTGGGCCATCCCCCTGAGTGTACATTCCCACTGTACTGCCACCCGGCTTCCACTAGGTGGCAGTCAAGCAGTAGGAGGCAGTGTCTCTCCCTTTGAGATGGGGAAGAGTTTTCCTTAGGATGCTCAATACTCCTTCCCCCCACCAACCCCCAAGTAACCCAGGTCACCACCATAGTGAGTAGTATCCCCCTCAGTATACCCATTGTGGGCCATTAATGATACTCCCAGCCACTGTTCATGGGTACTTCCTGTAGGCTTTCACATATTTCCCCTGTCATGTGCTATTTACGCATGCAAGGGGTATGTGTCCTTTTGTGTGTCAAAGTGGATGTAACATCAGCTGTGAAGGCCCCCATCTGGCATTCCCATGACTAGCTAGTTCTGCCTGGTTTTCTGCCTATCTTGTACAGTGGATCACTGTGCCATCGCATCCGTGGTGCATAGGTCATGCCACGCTTATCAGTGTTGGTCCCCATGTCCACAGTGCAGATATCGGCATGCACCAAGGCAACATGCGTCATATTGTCATTATATATCTGGTTTCTGTTTTGTTACACCATTTTCCAGTTAACTGCTCTACACTGAGTATTTCTGTGCCACTTCCATTCTGGTGGTTGTTCTGTATATCAGGCAATAAAGGTGATTGGAAATGGTCCAGGATCGGACTGGGATACAGGGGGCCCACCTGAAAAGTTAACACAGGGGCCTACCTGGAAAATCAATATGGGAGGGCCCAGGGTGACTTGCTCATAGTGGTATTTCACATCAATTTTGATGCACTAAGCTCTGTGTTTGCCCCTTATACTTACTTGCAGTGCCCAAAAGGCCCCATTTATTAGAAAACAGACGACAAATGCAAAGATTTTCAGAGTTTTAGAAGATGGCCAGGTATGCAACAGAGGGGGCCCACCTGGAAATTTCCAGGTGTCCTGATGAGCCAGTCCAGTTTTTACGTAGTTAACTGCCCTCACGTTTTCCTTCCCGTGGCAGTTATGTGTTCTGATATGCTCTAACCAATTAATAATCTAACTTTGGGGTGCCTTTGCCTCTACATAGAATTCCATACTCCTTAGCAGTTGCTGATATTTCTTTTCATATTTCTAAGACATTCCATGACGACAGTTACGCCAGTCCATGCTATTCATCTGACTGGCCTGGAATGGTGTTACTGATGTCATTGAACGTGCAGGCAGTATGAAACAAGACAGCAGCAACTGCTGATGAGGGAGGAATTCAGGGTAGGTACAAACGCAAATCAAATAGATTATTAATTTAACAACAGTGGCGAAAACATATCACAGCACTGGACAGACATAAAAGGAAGACAGGAGGGCATCTTGTGGTGTAAAAAACGGTTTCCTATTACATTTAAGGCACTGGCATTTGGTAACATTAAAACATAATGAACATTAATTTCTGAATTAAAAAAGCCAAAACATGTCAGAATAATGGATACCATTGCATAGAAGATACAAAAGGGCATTTACATGAGATAGGAAATGATTTTTACATAGTTAACTGCACTTCCATTTTCCTTTCCACGCCAGTTATGTATTCTGATATTCTTTGACTAGTTTTTGATGAATAAATCATTTTGCTTTAGGTTACCCTCAGATCTACAGAGTTCCACTCTCCTCACCAGCTACTGCTCCTCTTCTTTTCATATTTCCTTCTTTTCCCCCATATTGTGTTTATCCCCCCCTGAGCTGAGAGGCAGGGCTACAGCCCCAGGGCTTGCATCCATCCATGGCCTGTGACTCATCACTGGAATCGCAACCGGGACCATCACTGAGCCTGCCTGACCCATTTTTCCATTTTCTCCCTCCTCTTGTTGCGGCCGCACATATGCGCGAGAAGGAGCATGCATGCTACGGTCCTGCAGCACCCTCCCTTCATGCTGCACTCCATCCTGTACGACCCTCAGGCCTCCACCTGGTCTCCTTGGGAGAGAAGAACTGCCTCACAGCTGCTCAATCCAACTCCAGCCCCTTCCCCCCAGCCAACCACTGATGACCCAGGCTCGTTCCCGAACCTGGGTCGCCAGCGTGGCGCGGGGTGTGGTGTCCAGAGAATCAACCCTCAGCACCACTAGGCTGGCCATTTCTTTTCATATTTCTAATTCATTCTATGACCTCAATAACACCATTCCATGCTATTCGTCTGAATGGCCTGAAGTGGTGTTACTGATTTCATAGAATGTTCAGCCAGTATGAAAAGAGAGAGCAGCAACTGCTGAGGAGAGAGGAATTCAGGGTAGGTACAAAGGCCACACAATTAGATTATTTATTTAACAAACAAATGTCAAAAACATATCAGAATATTGGATAGACACTAAAAGAACAACAGGAGGGCATCTAGAGGTGTAAAAAAACTGTTTCCTATCACCTTTAATATGGTTTCCAATCGCCTTCAAATTAAACAGTATGATCGAAGTCCTGGGTTCTGTTTTCCTGTTAGTTTCAGAATGGTTCCAATGTCATCAGAATCCCCTGCTAGGGATTTTACTAACTGATGGTTTGCTATCTGTTTATTTTTGGTAATATAAGGATGGTTAATATTTTGTTTCTCGAGACTCATATCTTTAAAATATAAAGTACAACCCCCCCATGCTCACCTAGGTGAGCCCATTGCTACCCTACCCATTGAATATTTGGATTAAAAAAAATCTTATACTCCACCTTAGTCACCCAGCTCACCACAATCCCACCCAACGTACTGCACATCTAGATTTTAAAATAACCATGTTGGCCTCTGCGGACACTTCCTTGTCTCAGCTGGTGCTGGACAATGTCTTTCTATGCAAACCACTGAACCCAGAATGCCACTGAGACAAAAAGTATCCTTGAAAATCTGGCACCATTTGTGAACTCTTGTGCCATCGAGTGTCAATTGGAGAGCGGGGGATGAGACTGGTCTCAGCCCACTTCTGGCTAGCCCGAAAGGTCTCTCAGCTTGGAGCACCAGTGAAGTGGGTTGGGATATAGGGAGATAAAAGAACAGGTAGAAAACCTGTTGGTGCACACATGGATGTTGTAATATAAGGGCATTGACTACTGCAATGCCCTTTACCTAGGGCTTCCTGGGGGTTGATATCCGCTGCTTACAGTTGGTGCAGAATGAGGTAGCCAGGCTTTTGACTGGCTTTTCAAGATCTTGCCATGTCACGCCTGTGCTCCGTGGACTGCACTGGCTGCCAGTACAGTGGCAGATCACCTTCAAGGTTGTGTTACAAACCTATAGAGCTGTACATGGGCAGGGACCTCGGTACTTGCAAGATCTCCTTTGTCCCTACCACCACCTCTGCCTGCTCCACTCCTCCTACGAGGGATTGCTAGAGGTTCCCAGGGTTCGTCTTAAGACCTCGGGGATCCGTTCTTTTGCTTTGGTGGCCCCTACCCTGTGGAACTCTCTACCTCTTTGGGTGAGAGACTGCTTGACCATCTAGAGTTTTAAGACTGCTCTTAAAACATATTTATTCAGTTTGGCCTTCCCTGATAATTCCTAGATTTATTGAGATGGCTTTAAATAACTTTGATTAGCTGTGTATTTATGATGAGCACAAAGCTTTTTAAGTAAACTTTTTAAGATCTGATGATATTGATTTTAATTAATGGAACAGTTTTAATCTTATTTGTTTTGTTTTATGGCTAAGCTGTACAAGCGCTTTGAACAATTTGGAATTGCGCTTTTTATAAATAAAGTTTGATTTGATTTGATGTTGCCATTACACTCTCCACACTCAGTTAAGGCACCCAGACTTCTGAGTCCCTTACTCTCCCCCCTTTCTATTATTATTCCTATTCGAAGGGATAAGTCTGGTACAGTACAGGAAGAGACAGGCTGTGGGGGGCTGGGGATGAGTGGTGACTACTGCCGTTGGGGGGAGCTCAAGGGGAGCCTCACCTCCCAGGTAAGACGGGAAAGCTAAAAATAAAAAGTTGCCAGTGTTTGGAGAAGAGCAGTTTCAGAAGGGAAGAAGAATTAGCAATTATAAAGCACTTTTTGTACACACTGTATCCCAAAGTGCTTTACAAACAATGGGAGACTGGTAGTGAAGTGACTGTAAATGTGTAGTGGTAGCCATTTCACAGATCAGCACTCAGACATAGCCGTCAGTTGTCTAAACTGTTTTTATGGAAGGGGAATGTTGGCCAGGACACTGGGGTAAGTCCCCATCTCTTGTGAAAAGTGCCTTGGGTTCTTTTACGTCCACCTTGACACCTATCAGTACAGCACCAGAGATGGGCAGAAGGACCTTGGTTTAACATCTCATCCAAAATATGGCACACTGCAACAGTAAAGCCTACACTTGGGTGCCAGCATTTATGGTATAAGCACTGTCCTGGTGTGGGACCAGAACCCATGATCTTCTGGGCCAGAGGTAGATGTGCTACCAACTGAACCATGATACCAGGTGAGCCATGCTGACACCATAATATTATGGACTCCTCAATACAAAAGAACAGCGAAGCATTCGACAGGGTACAGTGCAGGGCCACCAATTAAATAAGCAGGTTTAATGGGACACAAAAGCCATGAGGAGAGGCCAGAGGGCCCTTAACATATTCAATTTGGAGAAACAGGCATGGAGAGGTGACATGATCTCAGTCCTACTCATATGCAAGGGTATCAGCAAAACTGAACAGAGAGGTTTGATCTGGTGTGCTCTAGCAGGATGCGGGGGTATGCCCTGAAGGTCTGAGGTGATAAATTCAGGGTAATGCTAGGAGATACAGTTTTTCATAGTACTGGCACCCACTCACTGCTTTTTTTCACTGCATCTAATATCACCAGGCTCGGCTTGGATTCACAGACACAACTTCATGCATCATGCGGAAACTCTATTCTTTGGGGCAACACCCCAGTGACTAAAACACACAGCCTTGGCAGCTAGTGGTGGCTCCTACAGATTATATGTACTTCATGTGTCTTTATTGTACTTGAGCACCTCTGCAGCTAAGTGCAGTCTCTTTTATGCTCATGAACTGTGATGTTAGGAGACACTGCATCTCCCACAGGGTGGTGAGCCTATAGAACATATTACCTGCAGAGATAGTGAATATGGCGCTCTAGACAGTGCAGCCCTTCACGATATGCCTGGACACATTTCTTCTTACCAAGGGAATCAGAGTACCCTGAGTTGTGGCAGGGTGGGATAACCTTATAAATGAGGGCATGTTTGCACAACATATTTTGTAATCCCTGCTTATGAAGCAAGAGGAAGGGACCTGGTGGACCTAAAGTCCCTTGTGACCTCAAATTACTGAATAATTACCGGTTAAGGATGATATCAACCTATAACCAATTGCTGTCCCACTCCATAATGCAGTATGTGTGTATGATGTCGCAAACATGTATTGTAGAGCTCGGCCTTACAAACCACTCCCCCACCAATATCAAATTGTCTCTTTTCTCAAACCTGTAATTATAAAATATAAAGTAATGGAAATTATGAAATGGGTAGAAGGAATGCTGAATTCTGATTGGCCGAGAGCTGCTTTCAGCTGGGCCGTTATCCCGGCACTATGGCCCAGCTGAAAGTATTATGTTTCAAAATGCATGACATTTTCTAAAATTACCCATTTCATTATCACAATGGGAAGCGCCAGGGTGTGTGTTATGATGGGCTAGCAGCTTGCTTCTTGGAGTGGTGGAAGCTCTCAGCTCGCCCTTGTGCTTCATCCACCCCAAGGTGAGCCATTGTCCACCATAACACACCCCCTGTCATGCCTTATTGCTTAATAAGTGTTCGCAATTGTTTTAGCCCCCCCTTCACTGTGTAATACTTCTATAAGCCACACAAGCTTTGCTCTCATGGTTTATGTGGTATCACAAAACTCGGGGTGTTAAATTCTTGAATCACACCGATTGACATCCATACATTATTCTATATGTTACTACTGTATATTATTATATATGTTACCACCGTATAATAATTATAACAATATACAGTAATAACATATATAATAATATACAGTAGTAACATACATAATCCTGTGTGTTACTAATGTATATTATAATATATGGTTAAATCTGCCATACAGAGCAGAGCATTCTGTGTCTGCCGACAAGATGTATGGCCGAAGCCTGGAAGAGTGTAACACTCAGATGAAAAGCTCCCTGTGCTTCACCTCTACAATACACAGTGACTGTAGGGACAAAACTCACGTTGTTTCAAATGTTTAATGAAATGTTTGATTATTTTTGCTGGGTTCCAATACCAGTACCACTGTAGTCCACCCCTGGGTCACCCCGGGAATTAGCTCTGGCTCAATGTGCCTTTCCTAGTTAACACATTATAAATAAATAGTGGATATGGAACAAGGCAGAGTTGAATAATTTTTATTAGATGACCTCATGACCGGCACATTGAGGCGTAGCCATGAGTGAAGTGACTCTGAGGCCACCACAATAAGGATGGATGAAAAATATATCCAAACAGTGCCCTTATTGCACACTTGATTTATGCAATGCCGTCTCTTCTTTAGGTGTTATTTGATTTACGTGCTGTTGATGATTTTTAACAAAATTCGTGGAACTTCTATATGTTGGTAATTTAGCAGTGTTGTACCATTGCTTACACCACTTATTAAATGGCCAGGATGTAGGACTTTCCAATTGGTCCTTTTAATGTTGGAATCTGATGGGAACCCGACGCCTGCTTCAGGGAAGTGATGGTAGTGACATGTGGAGTGTGCAGATTAATTTACACTGAGAGATTAAACTGTTTATTCTCATTTACAATGTAGATCCTGGGCAGATAAATTATTCACCCTATTTTTTTTTCTGTCACGTACATTGCATAAATAACAGCATCTTGAAGAAAAATATTTAAACCGATGAGTTTCAAATAATCACACTGTAAGTGCTGACTGCCAATCATGTTGTTTTTAAAGGTTATTTAACAGTGTTTTAAATAGATTTTGTCTCATGGTTTGGATATTACTTCATTCACAGTTGCTCATCATAAGAGAACCCGTGGGCAGAAATGTGTAAATGTTCTCATTTTCATTACAATTCATTTGCAGGGAGTCCCAGCGGGCTTGTTCGGCATGGCAGAAGACTGCAGTTTGTTCTGTTTGAAATGTAATAACTTTTTGTCCATATTTTACGGTACTAAATCCAGAGGGAAATGTATTTCCTTTACTCCACATCCCTTTCATCCTGAGATGGATGACTCGCTTTTATCACTTCCTTTACCCCATCTTGGTTGTCTCTCAACCTTAACCCTTCCTTCCTTTGAAGTCTTTTGTAAAGGGAACAGGAGTCACTTGTTCCTGAGTTGGAAAGGGCTGTTTGCAAGGGTGACCTTTGCGTGCACAAAAAGGGGGCAGAGCTGGTATTAGTTGCCAGTGTGGGCCCTGTTTTTTTTAGGGGGGGGCTGTTACACCCAGTCATGGTAAGCAAAGATCTTCATTTTTTTTTCAAGTTTACAATTCTTTTTCTAATTGATTTTTTCTGCTAACAGTTCCCAGCTACAACAACACCTAAAAGGTATCAGGGCAGTAGGCAGATATGCTTGTAATGAGATAGCAGGATGCTTCAAAATGACTAATCAAGGCACAAGCCAGGGGCAGAGGGGTACAGGTAGGGGTACGTAGGACCCCTTGGTACTAACCTCATGGAGAGTTGCTCCTCAAACATAAGGTCACCACTGAGGGGGACACCACACTACAGTTGTGACAGACTGTTCTTTATGTTGAGGGTGCAATTGCAATTTCATTTAATTTATGTGTTCTTGCATTTTAAAAACATATACCATTTATTAATGCCAATTGTAATGTTTACTTTACAGAGACAGTGGAACAGCCTATTGGCTGTGGTGGTTGGTCCAAAAACCACTAATGAATTCAAGCACAGCTGGGACAGAGTGAAGGCTTTAATAGTTACTTGAGGGGTAGCAGTAAGGCAAGGAATGGAGGGAGAGGGCAAAAACCCAGTCAAGACAATAAGTCTTAAGGTAGGATAGGGTGAATCTGGGCACACTGGAGGGATTGATGGTGCTTTTCTGCCAACACTTTCTACTTTTCTGTGTAACGGAGCCCTGGTTCAATCTGCTTTCCTATTAAACTGAAAAATAAAATATATGCAGAAGACATGCTGTCATAACTATCATTTTTATTTTTAGTCTATTCAGTCAAAAGAGCCCAGCTAAGATGCAACATCCTGTTTACAGTGGGTTCCTGTTTCTAACCGGTGTAATGCCCACTTCCTTTCAGAAGGGAACATGGTTGCTTATTGAAGTGTGCCAGTGAGGACTGAGGGTCTGGCATCATCCCTTAGAGTGCAGACAGGAGAAGGAGTTTGACCGAGGAGATAAGTAGGGTGGCCTAGTTATGCCAGTTACCACTTAGTGCCAGGGAGATTTGGTGTCCAGGTTCTGACCTGGGTGGGCTCTGGGGAGAAAAGCTGCTGAGAATGCATGCCAAGGGAAAAGTGTGGAATGTGTACTGGCACAGATCTGGGGTCCCAGCCCAAGATCCGTGGGCAGAGAGTAGGAAACAGAGAAGGTAGATGCCAGGTGCCCTCAGGGCTCCATGGGTGGCTGAGGACCAAGACACCTTGAGGATTCAAAAGTGTTGATGTTTGTATTTGGGAGGCAGTGTAGTGTAGTGGTTAAGAGCACTGAGCTGCATACCTGAAGAACTTTTAGGAAGACCAGGGTCCCAGGCTGTCACCTCCTCTGGGTATCGGCAGAACTGCTGGCCTGTCAGCATGCTCGTGACTTGGCGTGGATGACATGCAACGCTTCTGGTGTTCTTGGAGAGCTGCTTAGATATCAAACTCTCTGTAATGCCTGCACCAGGGCTATCCATCTTGCCAATGTGGAATATTTCACACCCACCTTCCAAGAGAACCTTAACAGCCCCTTCAAATTCTGGAAGCTAGTCCATGCCCTATTCTCCACCCCCCCAGCCCAGTCCCCTACCCCAGTCTTAAAGGTAGGTGACATCTCCATCTCAGACCCCCTCCTTTGTAGCTACTGAATTCAACATCTTCTTCACCACCTGTGCTTCCACCCTTCTAGCCTTCCTGCCCCCCTCAGCTCCTCCCGCACCTATTTCCTCTTGCCCGGCTTCTCCTCCCTTCCAGTCTCCTCCATTGACACCCTGCAAGCCCTTATAGCCCTTAACCCCCACAAGTGGCGAAAGCCTGGGTGGGCTTGATCTGAAGTTCCTGCACCTCTCGGCCCACACTGTTGCCTTCCCACTCTCTTCCCTTCTGAAGCTGTCCTTCACACTTGCCACTCTAAACCAGCAATATGATTAAACCAGGCACTCACCACCACATATAATGCTGACAACCACTTCAAGCAAAAAAAGGCTTTAATAATACGCTATAGTACAAGTATGCCCGCCTAACATGTTTCTGGTCCCCAACTGGACCCTTTCTCAAAGGCTAGGGCAACAATAAACCATCTCACTGATTTCTGCTCCTGCTTCAAACCCCCTTAGTCCATTATCTCTTCCTGATCTCTGCACCCCCTCACATCCTTCTGAGCGTATCCTCAATAGCTAAACTCTGCACTTTACTCCAGTCACCTCCTTGCCCTACTTTTATTATACCTAGTCCTCATCCCTTTACCTGGCCTTAATTTTCCTATCCTATCCTATCCCCCCCTCCCTTTTATTTCATCCCTACCCCCATTCAGTTCCTGACTCTCCTATATCCATCTTACACAGCTATTATAATGGTACTTTTTCATTGTAAAATCTCACCCTATTCGCTTCCTGAATGTTGCCTGATGGCTTTTTTTATTGTAGTGCTCTCTTATATTTCTATGTTATTTATTATTATAAATAAATATAAATATATTTAAAAATAAATAAATAAAATGTTTATGTTATACATTATTGTTGAATCAATTGTACTTATTGTTTTCTCCTGCCTGCACTGTATTATTATTGTCTAAGCACTTAGTGTTTACGATTGTACTGTCTTTGTTCAACAAAGTTTTGTTTCTGTAAACTCCCGGGTCGAGCCTCAAAATAGTCATTGCTATGGCTAGCACGCCTTATCCGGTCAACAAAAACTAAATAAATAAATAAACATGGAACATGTTAATAGTATTTCATTTGTGACATCATCATGACATTTTAAAATACACCAATAGAAACATGCAAACAATTAAAACAATGAAAAATTTTAATCAATCCAAAAAAACACATTCAAAAGTGGATTATTTTTCCAAAGGTAGCATAGTGCTACTCAGAACAGATGGTATGAGCCAAGGCGGAGGGGGATTTATTTATGGGGGGTAGGAGCAAATAAGGAACTCTATTAAATATAAGAAAAAAAGGCCTTATGAAATTAGAATACAGACCAAAACAACAAGTTAGTTACATATACATCAGAGGGCAATGTATATAGCAAACAGTACGTCAATGACAGCAATTCTGTATTTATCTGTTCATATGGCAAATTGGCAATATGACCTTTTTTTCTTTCTTCTTTCTCCCAGGCAGGGTTTTATGTCAAACCCAGAGTTCAGAGCAGGATTTTTGTGTGCTTTCAATTGCAGAATCCAATATGCCCCCCCCCCCCGCTAACTTTATCTATAGCCATATGTTTAAAAACATGAGTGGTATCCTGGCTCTTGATGCTTAAGATATGAGCTGCAGTTACATATGTGGGGTCACCTCGAGCAATAGCTCTCTGGTGTTCCCCTATCCGAGGTTTAAAACTACAGGTTGTCTTTCCTATATCAAAAGTCTGGCAACTACATGTGGCAAGATTGATAATACATGTGGTGTTGCAAGTTGTCATTTGTCTTATTTCAAAACTTCTGGTGTTGTTTACTGTTTGGAAAGTGTTACCTACCAAAACATGTTTATAAAAAAATTGCAGTTGTCACATCTATAGTATCTCTTTGGCCTGTTCAGCCACATATGACTTCTTTCATTCTTTGTGTCCCGAAAGCGGCTGTGGACTAACATGTCCTGTAAACTCTTAGCTGTTCTAAAGGGAAATCTAGGTCTGACCTCTGCCACTTCCTTAAGGCCTTTATCTGCTGCCAGTACTCTTCCAAAACTCCCCCCTTGGCTTATACCTTCTGTTCTGAGTAGCATTATGCTACTTTTGAAAAAAGAACCCACTTTTGAATGTGTTTTTATGGACTGATTGAAATCTTTCATTGTTTTAATTGTTTGCTTGTTTCTATTGGTGTATTTTGAAATATTTCATGATGATGTCACAAATGAAATGGTATTTATGTGTTCCATGTTTATTATTGCCCTAGCCTTTGAGATAGGGTCCAGCTGGGGATCAGCAACACCTTAGGTGGGCATACTTGTGCTACGATTTTTTTATTTAAAGCATTTTTTCACTTAAAGTGGTTGTCAGCTTTATATGTGGTGGTGAGTGCCTGGTTTAATCATGTTGCTGGTTTAAAGTTTTCTAACCAAGAGCACCACAGCCTTGTGCGAACTCTTTCTTTGTTGATACACTTGCCACTGTCCCTGATGCCTGGAAGCGTGCCACTGTCATCCCTCTTCCCAAGGGCAGCGACTCCTCAAACCCAGGTAATTACCGCCCGATATCTCTGCTCCCAATCCTTGAAAAAACTCCAAGAGCACCTAGTACTGGCTCAGCTTTCTCCATTCCTTGACTCCTCCTCCTTCTTCACCGCCTTCCAGTCTGGTTTACATAATGCCCACTCCACCACCACCTCCCTTCTCCAGCTCACTGACTCCATTCTCTGTGGCATGGATCAGTGGCACACCACCTCTACCATCTTTGTTGACCTGGCCATAGCCTTTGACACTGTTGCCCACTCCTTTATCCTCAACAAGCTTGCAGCAGCTGGTCTCTCCAATACCGCCACCTGCTGGTTCCATTCCTATCTTATGGTTAGGACCCAATCAGTCAGGATTGGCAACTCCTTCTCCCCATTAACACAGGTGTCCCTCAAGGTTAGGTACTTGGACCGATACTCTTCTCAGTCTTTTTAAATGATTTGCCTGCTGCCTGCTCATCAGTTAACATCCACATGTATGTGGATGATACTGTTTGTATGCCTCCAGTACCACCCCCTCTGATGTGGCGACCAGCCTACAGCTGTATTTCAACAATGTCCATCGCTGTTTTTGCTCAAACCAACTGTCACTCAATGCCAAAAAAATTGTCTCTATGACTTTTGGCACCAGGCAAAAGCTCACCAGACTTACTGCCACCCCTACCTTTCATACCCTTGAGGGTTCCATATTAGAGGATGTCGCCTCCTTCAAATACTGTACCTCAGGCTCTGGCTCGATGAGAACCTCACCTTCGCTGGTCATATGGATGATATCCACAAAAAGCTATGTCCCAAACTAGGAGCTCTGTACAGACACCATAGCTGCAAGAGATCCTCCCAGTCTTTGACTTTGGTGACGTAGTCTATAGTATTGCCCCAAGACCACCCTTGCCAGACTGGACACCCTATTCAACTCCTTCTGTCACTTTGCACTTGTCTCCTGTCTGCCTCGTGCACACCACTGTGATCTTTACACCACCCTCTCCTTCCCGCTACTGGGGACCAGTCACCTTGCCCATAGTGTCTCATTAGTTGGAAAGTTCTGGCTTGGCTCCCTTCCACCCTACCTCAACGCCCTCCACTCCATCCCTCCTACCCCCACCTACTCCCTCCACAACTCCCCCTACAGGACCCTCGCCCTCCCTGTCCATACTTCCACTTCAGGGAGAGCTGCCTTCTCCTATCACTTGCCAAACATTTGGAATTCTCTCCCCTTAGATATCCATTCTGCCCCATCTACTCGTTCATTGCCCTATCTTCTTCAGCAATATGTTTCCTCATCCAGCAATTGCACCTGACCCACATCTCCTTCACTACCCTGCTCTACCCTTACTTCTTTCCATTTTCACTGCTCTACTCCCTTCTACCCCTCCCTAGGCACGTCAAAAACCTATAGCACTAGCTGGGTTTACATCAAGTAGTGTTCATACCCTTGGTTTTCTGTGCCTAAGAGGAAGGCTTGCCTCTCACCCCCCACCTCTTCACTCATCTTCTATTCCCAACCAATCCCCTTGTGGGGTGTACATCCTGGAGGGGTGAAAGTTCTCCTAGCTCACACCTATCTGTGTTGAACTATTTGGGATGTATGTATATGATCATGTATACAAGCTTATGAGTGTGTATATATATATATATATATATATATGTATGTATATATATATATATATATATATAATATAAATATATATGTGTGCATATATGTATTAATGCTATAGGTACATAGATTATATCTGGATGACTAGTACTGTCTACCCATTCCCACAAAATGTTTGGCTTCGCTGTAAATGTATTCGCCTGTATGAATTGGCTGAACTCTACGTGTTGTTTATTGGGATCTCATATTCAAATATGCAAAAATATATCTTCTTTTCCCCTCTCCCCCAGGACATATCTGGAAATGAGCTATTGTAGCTCAGTATTCCTTTCCTGGTGAAACTTTTCAAAAGGAAGGAAGGAAGGAAGGACTGGGTTTGTATCCTGCAGCGACCACTTACATACCGTGCAACCATGAGTAAGTCACTTAACTTCCCCGTGCTCCCAGGATACCCCTGGAAACAAGCCTCAGGTTAGTGTGTCTTTCCTAGCCAGACATTATAAGATAAAACAAACACTGGCTGAGACCCTGGTAGCCAGTGAGGGAGGGAGGGACCCGTGATATGGGGGACTGACTCAAGGGGCATGAGATCTGGGGATAACACATTTGGAGTGTTGCCCATAGACAGGGAAAATGTAGGGTGTGGGAACCTCAGGGGTTTCCCTTCGAGAGAAATAACCTGGTGGTTAGCTGGTCTGTGGTGGGCTCCCCCAAAGACATCTAGGGAGATCCTGGTGGGGGGCCCCACCCTGGATATTGCCCCATGTGGCATTATTGCACCTGAAAATGGAAAATAAAGCTGCAGCAGAACTGAAGACAGCAAGACAAGGTAGGAAATTCATCTCTAGGGTATGAGGAGGGATGGAGGAAGCCAAGTCTCCCAGCAGTGGCACCAACAGTCCAACCCACAAGAGAAGTGATCCATGTGAACAAATCGATGATCACCAAGTAGTGCATATGTATGTATGTGGATCTAATCCAGTGGGCCATCACTGGGATTAAGGCAGGTGAAGAGGCAGCAGGTGACCATGCAGGAGGTGGCACTGGATCCCAATGGTCTCTCCTGGTGGACACTGTGGTCGACAGCTGGATATATGCCTTTATGGTGCAGCTACTAATAAACGCATCTTGAGGAATAGCTGGGGTGTAGCCCATCTCTGTTTCTCCCACATGCTTGTTGGTAACACTGTCTATGCTATTTTTTGGCCATGTGTTACTTCGCCCCACTGACCATGATGATCCGGTGTGGATAGGTTGATTGTACCCTTCAGTGTCGATCCAGAACTGTTAGTTGTAATTCCTTTACATAACTTGCTATGGTTTAAACTAGAAACTTTTGGCATACCTGGTCTGCTCTCATATTCTGGCAGCCTCCTTGGGATTCCAGCCACTGTCCGAGCATCCGTACTCCACTGAGGTCACGCCTTAGTCCCCTGTGGCTTGCCCCCTGCAGCAGGGTGGCGGGGACCCCCCAACTCACCCACCCTATCAGATCCAGATTCAGTGGCCCCCTCCAGAGCCGGTGTTCATGGATGGCCAACAAGCCGCTTTGCCCAGGATGCACACACCTCTTTTCTAGTTTTTACTCCCCGGAGCTGGGGGGGTGCAATGATGCTGGCAGAGGGGAGCATGCATACATCTGCATGCGCTCCCTCCAGGTGTCTGCTCCAAGCTCCTCCTAAAGGTACAGCACAGTGCCTTGTCCCCCAGCCTCCATCAGGGGGCAAGCAGGCGCAGACTGTTGTGGACCCCCCCTCCCCAGAGAAGGAGAGCAGTCCAATGGATGCTACATCATTCTCCTCCCCTGCTGACCCCAGCAGCTCGTGCTCATTCCCAAACATGGGTTGCCAGTGTGGCGCGAGGTTAGGTGACCAGTGCCTCAGCCCTCAGTGCAACTGGGCCAGCAAATTAGAAAATGTTAATAAACATCTTTATTACAAACAGATACAGATGAAAATGGCAGAGAACTGTGACAGCATCAGCATCACAGGGTCCAAGACAAAGAGCAGTCGAAATGGGAAGCACTTCGGGATGAGACAGGGTTAACATGCATGATGCATCCTAGGGAAAGGCTGTGAAGGAGGATCACCATGCTAGCTTCAGACTGGTGGTGAGGTCTGGAGACAGCCTGGGACCCTACGAGAATGAACAGATAGCTCTGATATGAGCAGGGAAAATGGACAGGAATACGTAAATGGGATTGTAAAGCTTGAACCTATGCTAAAATGAATTGTGATCTTTGGATCCATGAAATATGCATAAATGAAGCTTTGGCATGTCCACGGTTTATCGCTAAACCACCAGATAGGGTCTCTGTGTGTCCTGGGGCAGAAACTCCTGGCTTGGATGTGTACATAATTAAATACAGAGAGTGCAAGAGAACTCCTGGCAAGCAAAACATACCCCTAGACACAGGAAGTTCCTTGGGCCATGCCCGTCCCCATTACTGGGCTGAGATACAGAAGGGTGTGCACTATTTTTTTTCAGCTGGGTGGGCTGAAGCAGAGGAAGGTCAAATACTTGCTGAAGGTCACACAGTCAGTGTCAGTTGTAGTAGTAGCAGTATTTTTAAGTTGGCAACAAATTGCACCATATTGTTTTTGGCAAACTTGTGTTTCTAGCATACTAGATTCATGGTCAGTATATTTTTATTTTTCCCATAACTTTTTAAGACAGCTTTTTTACTAAATTAGTAATTAGTGTCTCAAGTCATTAAAGATGGCCACCAGTAGCAATTTTTAAAAAGCTCTTTCATTGAGGTTACCTGTTGAATGTACATGCTAGAGTCATATAGTAGAGGCATTAGGATGGTGCTCCCCAATTTTTCTAGTGGTAAACGACACGGCACTATACCAGGATTTTTTTTTTCATGACAGACAGGACACTAGAGCAGAGACTTTAAAAATAAACTTCTAATCTTAGTTCGGGGTGAAAAAAAAAAGATGAGCGTATTGACATTTTTGCTGGAAAAGAATTATTGCTAAAAAAAATAAAACATAGAGGATTATGTATGAGCAAGCATACACAACAAGGCGGTTTATAAATCCTCTATGTTCCAGGCATGGATTTCCATGCGGAACAGCGTTCCACCATACACTATAACATGGTGCCTAACAAGTACTTCTGCCTTAATACATTTCTGATGTCACAATACTCTGTTTCTGACATCACAGTTTGTTGCTGTGGAAATAAATATGATGTCACAAATGAATGTGAGTTCAGCAGAAGATTAAACAGCAGGAGTAAATGAACTGCATGGAGACAATGGTTCTGATTCCATGTAGAATTGTCCTTTTAAGGGCAGCAAAAAACTGCTTTTTAAACAAAGACCTTAATTGTAGCGAGGGAACCGGAAGCGGGCGGACACACTACTTCCTGTCTCAGCACTACAAAAATGAGTATCAGTGCCTGCTGTCCTTTTTTACAAGGCAGGGAGCTGAATAACACTGTCTAACTTGTACCAGGCAGGTATTATAGCCTGGGAGGTATTTTAAAAAGTTTTCTTGGCGCTTTTCTATTGGAAGAAAGTCCTGTTGGGGCAGTCTTTATTGTGACACAGATGAGAGTATCCATTCATTTTGTTTGGGTAAAAAGGCACAAACAACTGGTCCTTTAGTAAACCTGTGATCACAGAGCTTTGATTGTCCTTTTAAGGGCAGTAAAAAGCTCCTTTTTGAACAAACAAGATCTTAATTGTAGCGAGGGGACCAGAAGCGGGTGGACATGCTACTTTTGGTCCTGGCACTATAAATCTTCCCTCCTTAGGCAAGCGTCAGCGAGCCAGCAAAGGTGACGTAGTTAAGGCAAACTGTGTCTGCCAGTGTCAGCCAGAGAGGCCGGAGAAGTGGGGTAGGACTTATCACAGGACAGTTCAGCAGAAGAACCAAATACAGGAGGAGCAAACAGGTGATACTGTGTTAACATGGACTCAAACATAGTAAAACTGTCAAACGGAGAGTTAGGAATCAGGTGCATCATATGTGGTAAAATCAATATAGATGCTACAAATGAGGAATTGGCATATACTTGCCAGGAATGCATTACAATTAGAGATTTAAAAAACAAAATTATTCAGTTAGAGATGCAGGTTGTGACAATGCAATAACAACATATCATACGTTGTATGAATAATTAAGTGAAGACAGCAGGAAAAGGGGCAGGGACGCTGAAGAGGATGAAAATTGGGTGGTGGAAAACAGAAAATATAAAAAGGGCAGGAGAGTAGAAATATTTAATTTGGAACTGACTAACAGCTCTGAACCCCTAGTTAGATTAGATTTAACCAAAGGCACAGACAAATACAGCCAGCCAACAAAAGGTATTGACTCATTCAATGTTCTCACTGGCATTAGTTGTAATCATACTGATATACAGGACAGGGATAGAGGCCCATCTGTTGTTGTCAGCAACATTAGTCGTGAGACCATAAATTCACCCAATGATAGAACAGTAAAATATTATATAAAAAGCAACATAGCAGTCACAAACAAAAATAAGAGAAACATGAGTAATGAAATGAGAAACAATCGGGTAGATAGTATACTGAATATGAAAGACAAAGAACCCCTGTGCGCAAACACTGAGGCAAGGGTTACCCCAAAGGGCATTTGGCTGGGAAGCCAAGTTTCAAGAAAATACAAAATCACACATGCCCCCACAATGCAAAGCATCATGGGCTGCATCTGCAAATCACCACAGAATGTTATGCTGGTCCAACTTTAAGCAGAATTGCATGGTGCCAAAAGGCCTCTCACACAGTTTGCAAAGGGTGCTAACAGAAGACATAGACACGTGTTTCGTCTTACCAGGACTCATCAGTATGCCTTGTCTGTTTGACACCCCAGTGTCTGAATATGAATACTGAAAGTACTCAACCCTATCAAGAATAAGAGCAAGCGGTAAATGATCAGAGTATGGAAACGGAAGAACAACAGACATACGTGGAAGGTAGGAGGGGGTCATCGAATGGAATTAAACACGTTTATGTATTAGGCAATTCCATTCTCAAATATACAGACCGATATACAGCTAGGGGCAATAAAGAAAATATTACCACTAGCTACTTCTCAGGAGCCAAAATAAGTGATATACAAAAAATGCTACCAGCCATCATTAAAGAAAAGGACAACTCATCAGCTATTATAATACACCTGGGTACAAATAACAGTGAGCCAGAGTATTACAGATATCTTGGAAGAATTTAAAAACAGAAAGGAGGAAGCTAGTAAATTGAAAAGTAAGCTTTTTATTTCTGAGATACTCCATGTTCCCACAGCAACTACTGCAAGGACAGAAAAAATAAAGATGATTAACAACTGTTTAAGATATTGGGCTTTATTAGAGGACATTAAATGCATCATGCATTAGGAAGATTTTTCTGAAAACTCGCTTCTATATAGAATGGACGGATTACACCTTAACAAAACAGGCAGTAGAAAATTGGGAATTAGAATTAAACAAGTAATTGATGGTTGTTTAAACTGAAATGGGGAGAGTGGAACAGTGTATGATGCAACTACAAGAAGAAATGACATCTGGTCCTCTGAATAAAAACAAGACATCTGTTAGAAAAAACACAAATGGGGTTAAGGTATGGGCATTAAATGCTTGAAGTCTGAATAACAAAAAAAATCTGAATTGGTTGTTCTACACAAAGAGGTTATAGGCATATGTAATATCATAGAAACTTGGTGGGATACCGAATCCACATGGAATATAAATATTGATGGGTATACACTATACATGAGAGATAGAGGTGAAAAAAAGGAGGGGGTAGTAATGTATGCAAAGAACACACTTAATTGCAGGATGCATGATATAGGTGAAAACAGGTCAACTATTGAATCACTATGGGTTACAGCAGAATGTTGGAGTTTTTTATAGGGTACCAAACACAAGTGTAGACAAAGATAAAGAAATTCACAAGCAAATAACACAGATGGCAGACAAAGACAATATTATAATAATGGGGGATTTCAACTACCCACATATGGATTGGATTAACACAGTGTCACAGGTTGGTACTGAAAAACAATTCATAGGAACACTAAAGCTTGCCAGTCTACATCAGATGGTATTTAAACCAACCAAAGGGTCCAGTGTGTTAGATCTGGTATTATACAATGGGGTATGAAAATCCTGTAACCTCATTGGTCAAAACACATCACATGACCGTGATAAATCCTCCAGTATACCCACTGTAAAAGTTTTATATCACTATAAAAACAAAAAACAAGTTTAACATTGTATAATATCAATATACCATGAGAGAGAGTGGGTATATGGGTGGATTTACCACTTCTGGTGGTTAGTCACCGGCCGCTCGCTGACCAAACCGCACCAGGCGTGAGAATCCACCAATATACCCACACTCTCTCTCATGGTATATTGCTTAATTATACAATGGCAAGAAAGAATCTTGGACTGTGATTGGTCAGTCTGGGGCTGGACCCATGGCATTATCCTAGCATAACGCTACGGGTCTAGTCTCAGCCTCACTGTGAACCTCCTGACTCATTGCATTGGATTTGTTGGATTAGGACTGTTTTATCATCTTCTCTGAAGAAACAAAAATAATTTTCCACACTAACAAAAAACATTCTTTAAAACAATTTTTTTTATTCTGTATAACAACAAGCCATTGTATAATAGGAATAATGCACACCTGGTGTGTGTCGTTGGATAACGCACGCCTGGGACATTGGATGCACTCGGCCTGCGGCCTTGTGCCAGTCCCCCACCAGGTGTTGGCGTTATCCCAGCACAACACACACCCTGTCATGCATTATTCCTTTAATAATAAATGTGGAAGATTTAGTTAAATATATAGACATTAGAGCAGGTTTATCAGACAGCGACCATGGCATGATAGAATTTAACATCAAGGTGTATTAAGCCAAAGTAAAGGGATCTACAATAGTTAAGAACTATACTAGAGCTAATTTTCAGAACATTAGATCTGAATTATCAACATGGGAATGGGAGAAAGCGTTCAATAATAAAAACATTCAAGAGATGAGCGACAGCTTTAAACATGCGATGCTACATTTAGAAGAGAAATTAGTACCTAACAAAAAAAGATACAATAAAAAAAGCAAACTGCCTATGTGGTGTACTCATAAGATTATGAAACAGAGGGACAGAAAAAAAAGGCCTTTGTTAAAATGAATAAAACATCAGAGGGAAATGTTGCAAGATATACTGTAAGAAAGAGCTCAGGATGCTGAAAAAGATGATTTCAACTGAGAGGAATAAACCGGAATTCAATATTACCCATAGAAAGGACAATGGTAACAGCTTTTGCTCATATATAAATACACAAATAGGGCCAATTATAAACAAAGGTGAAGAAATAAACACACCGATAGGGATGGCAAATACCTTCAATGAGTATTGTTGTACAGAGTTTAACAGGAGAACGACACAAAGTCATACTCTTGACGAACACAAATATATAGATTTATCCATAGACATTTGTGCAACAGAAGTGGAAAGTTTAATAGATAAATTAAAAGTAAGTACGTCATCTGGTCCTGGTTCCCTACACCCGAGGTTCCTGAAGGAGACATAAAAACAAATCTCACAACCAATAGCCCATTTGCTAAATACCTCCTTCTCCTCCGGGGAAGAACCCAGTGATTGGAACTCAGCCATTGTGTACCATTGTTCAAGAAAGGCAACAGAACTGAAAAATCAAACTACAGCCCTACCAGTCTAACTTTGATTGTATGCAAAATGGCAGAAAGATTTCTCAAAATTAAGTTGGAGGAGAACCCGAATAAAATAGGCCATAGGGATGTCAAACAACATGGGTTTCATAGGAACAGGTTCTGTATAACAAATAATTTGTATTTCTGTGAACAAGAAGACAAAAATATAAACAAAAACACCTCAGTAGATGTACTTTTTTTGGACCAACAAAAAGCTTTTGACAAAGTTTCCCATGAATTAATATATAAAGTGGCAAAAAATAGGTGTGGACATAAGGGTGGTCAGATGGATTGGTAACTGGCTGCGGGAGAGAAAGCACTGAGTAAGAATAAGGGGAAATTATTCAGGAGGGTGAGGTCACTAGCGGGGTGCCACAGGGCTCCATTCTGGGGCCAGTGCTGTTCGCCCTCTTTATTAACGACCTACGGCATGGTATGAACCATTAGCTAGTGAAATTCACCAACAATATTAAACTAGGGGGGCCAGTAGATAATATTGACAACATTAATAAATTAAGAATGGACCTCAGTCTAATAGAAAAATTGGCAACAGAAAATAATATGCAGTTTAGTGCAGATAAATGTACAGTTTTACATATGGGAAAAACAATGAAAGGAACAAATACCATATAAATAATACTGCACTCAGTAAAGCATTCATAGAGAAATATTTTGGAATATATATACATATATGGACACAGGGGGGAGGGAGGTGAGCACTACTCCCTTCACAAAAGAAAGGGTCCTACAAGAGCTTGCTAAGCTCAGGGTGGATAAGGCAATGGGACCTGATGGCATACATCCCATGGTACTTAAGGAGCTATAGGTGGAACTAGCAGAGTCATTAGCAGAACTGTTTAGTGAGTCTCTGAGTACAGGAGAGGTCCCAGAAGACTGGAGAAGGGCTCATGTGATCGCTTCCACAAGAGTGGTAGCAGGGAGGAGGCGGGAACTACAGACCAGTCAGTCTTACCTCAGTAGTGGGCAAGATTATGGAGGCACTCCTTAAGGAAAGGATAGTGCAACACCTGGAATCCATAGGGGCACAGGATCCAAGACAGCATGGGTTTACAAAAGGAAGGTCCTGTCAAACTAATCTCATAGATTTCTTTGACTGGGTAACCAGAGTGGTGGACCAAGGGGGAGCAGTTAATGTCGCCTACCTTGACTTCAGCAAAGCTTTTGACACTGTTCCACATAGAAGATTGATAAATAAGCTGGGTAGGCTCGGGGTGGGTCAGAAGTTGGTCAACTGGGTGGCAAACTGGTTTACAGGCAGAAAACAGAGAGTGGTGGTAAATGGTATACAGTCAGAAGAGATTCAAGTCACAAGTGGGGTACCTCAGGGATCAGTTCTGGGGCCAGTCCTCTTCAACATCTTCATTAGTGACCTTGCAGATGGACTAGGGTAAGGCTTGTCTGTTTGCAGATGACACCAAGATCTGCAACAGAGCAGATGATCCAGATGGGGTGGGCAGAATGAGAAGAGATCTGGATAAACTAGCAAAATGGTCAGAAGAGTGGCAACTGGGATTTAATGCAAAGAAGTGCAAAATCATGCACATAGGGAAGAGAAACCCTGAAGCCACCTATAGGCTGGGAGGAGTTGCTAGCAGTCACAAAGGAAGAAAGAGACTTGGGCATCATCATCACTGATGACCTGAAATCATCCAAGCAGACCTCTAAAGCAGTAGATAAGGCTAGGGGGTGTTAGGGTGTATTAGTAGGGGTATCACAAGTCGTAAGAGGAGGTAATAATCCCTCTTTACAAGACACTGGTTAGGCCCCATCTGGAGTACATGGCAGTATTGGAGGCCACACCTTCACAAGGACATTAACCAAATTGAGGCAGTCCATGAAGGGCAACCAAAATGGTGCAGGGACTGCATCAGAAGACATATGAAGACAGATTAACAGAGCTCAATATGTATACCCTTGAGCAAAGGAGGGAGAGAGGTGATATGATCGAGGCATTCAGACACCTTAAGGGCATTAACAAGGTGAAAGAGTCTAACATGTTTAAATATAAGAAAAATAGCAGGACAAGAGGACACAGCATGAGATTAGAGGGGGCCCGATTAAGGGGGAATGTGAGGAAATTCTTTTTCACAGAAAGGGTGGTGGATGCATGGAATGGCTCTACAAGAAGTGGTGGCTATGAATACAGTGCAGGGCTTCAAACAGGCATGGGATAGGCATAAGGGAGCAATACAAATGACTATGAATAGATAGGCCACTGACAGCAAAGGCCGATGGCACATTTATAAGATAGAAAAATAAATGGGCAGACTGGATGGGCCTTGCGGTCCTTATCTGCTGTCAACTTCTATGTTTCTATGTTTCTATGTATATACACACAGATCAGGGAATTAATTTTTTAGACCATAACATAAAAGTTATTCAGAAAACAAACTACAGTATATGGTCAGGAATATAAAATGAACTTTCGTAAACCATTCTGCCTCTTGTATAATGCCCCTTTTATGGTCTTACATCAGGCCTCACTGGACGATGGAACGCCATTAGGGAGCCCTTATTTGAGAAGGAAGGTGGAACGGATAGAGAGAGTTCACGCAGGGTAATGAAGATGGTCCGAGGACTTAAGGGTCTCAGGTATGAGGACAGGCAAAGTCGGCTCTGGCTTTATAGTTTAAAGCAAAGAAGAATTAGAGGGGACCTAATGATCATGTACAATTTTGTGTATGATAATGAATTAAGGGAATAACTGGGTGTAACAATTCAGGATAAGCTTGACGGATTGAGGGGGCACAAAGTACAAACTGAAATAGAAAATGTTAAAAGAAATGTGAGGTTTCATTTCTTTACAAATAGAACAGCTAGACTTTGGAACAGATTACGCCATGCCTGGTGGAAACACAAATCCACTAAGCTCCCACACGACTACCAACACTACTGAATGCTTCACAATGCATGTACAAAAACTATCCGCCTCACCATATCCAAGCACTTCCAGACCAACTTCCAAGCCAATATAAACAACCCTTTGAAATTCTGGAAGGTGGTACATGCACTCTTCTCTCCCTCAACTCACCCACCTACCCCTATGATCAAGCAAAATAACATGCTCATCTTTGACCATATGTTAGTAGCTGAATGCTTTAGCACCCAATTTACTACTTGTGCCTCTGGCCTTTTAGCTTCCATCCATCCAACTACACCCTGCTCCCCTTCCTCCTCCAATGTTGGCCCCTTCTCCACCCCATCCTCCTCCTCCTCCTCCTCCTCCTCCCCCCCTCCTCCTTATCCTTCTCTCCAATACTCCTGTTAATACCCTAAATGCTCTCATTGCTATCAACCCCTCCAAGGGCAGCTCTCCCGACAGCCTTGATCCTAAGCTGCTCTACCTCTTGGCTCCTGCTATTTTATACCCCGTCTGTCCTCTTAAATCTGTCTTTCGTGACTGCTACTGTCCCTTCAACTGGGACGCATGGCACTGTCCTCCCCCTACCCAAGGGTAGCAACTTTACCTCCACATGCAACTGTCATCCTAGTTCCTTGCTCCTAACCCTGGCTAAGTTGCAGGAACACCATGTCATATCTCAGCTGTCCTCCTTTCTTGATGACTCCTTCTTCTTCACTTCTTCCAGTCTGGTTTTAGGAAAAAAACACTCTACTGCCACCTCCCTACTGAGGCTTACTGACTCCATTACCTCTGGAATGGATAGAGGCCAGGTCGCATCTGCCATATTTGTTCACTTAGCAAAAGCTTTCAACACAGTCTCCCACACCCTCCTACTGATTAGTCTCTCCTCAGCTGGCCTCACTCCCGCTGCCACTAATTGGTTTAAGGCCTATCTGACTGGCAGGTCGCAATCAGTTCGCATAGCTAAATCGATTTCCCTTCCCCTCCTCTCCCTATCAGCACTGGAGTCCCACAGGGATCAGTGCTTGGCCCCCTCCTTTTCTCTGTTTTTCTGAAGAACCTCCCAAAGTTTGCTAGTCTGCATTCATACATATGTATATGGATGATACTGTTATATACACATCTGGAAAATCTATTAGTGATGTGACCACCAGACTCCAGCAAGACTTAAATAAGATCCAGCTCTGGGTTAGATCACACCAGCTTTTTCTGAATGCCAAGAAGACTGTCTCCATGACCTTTGACACTAGGCAGAGACTCTCAAGGCTCACTGTCATGCCCACCTTTCACACCCTTGATGGGACTACTCTTGAGGACACTTCCTCATTTCGATACCTTGGGGTATGGCTGGACCAACACCTCAATGTCTCTGTTCATACCGATGCCATTCTGAAAAAATTGCACCCCAAGCTAGGTGCATTGTACATAAACCATAAGTGCATTCCACTTACGGCAAGTCATGAGATTATACAAAAGATGATCCTCCCTATTTTTGACTACTGTGACATAGTCTACAGTGCTGCTCCACTGCCCGCCCTAACCAGACTGGGCACCCTCTTTAACTCTTTCTGTTGCTTCGCTCTTGACTCTCCCCCTCTCACTCACCACTGTGACCTCTATCGTGTCTTGTCCTTACTCTCACTTACTAACAGGCATACCCTCCACTGTGCAAAATTCACCTCTAATTTCTGGCTTGGTTCTCTTCCTTCCTACCTAGCTAACACTCTATTCCTACTCCTCCCTCCTGCTCTTTCAGCTCAGGTGACACAATGTCCCCTGCAATCCCCCACTGTACTACTAAAGCAGGACAAAATGGCTTCTCTCACCGCCTCCCTAAGCTGTGGAACTCACCCCCCCCCCAGATTCGTCACCCATCCTCCCCATCATCTCTAACTGCCGCCCTACACAACTACCTATCAACTGCTCTGACTAGTGCTACCCAAATACTGGCTTTCTAGCTGCCTCATCCCTCCTTCTGCCCTATCTTCTTTTCTTGACTCAGTTGTTGTGGTTTTATCCTTCAATTACTTAGGCTCTTATGTTAATGTAATACATGTAGCATAGAATACTTGCATCCAACCTGCACTTGAAATGTTAAATTGCACTTGCTATAAATAGCCTATGTATACATATACATGGCTGTCCTAGTTTCATTGCTGTAATTGTCAATGTTTGCTATGCTGTACTGTACTATGTTCCCCTGTAATAGCCTTTGGATACCTGTAATTGTTTATTTAAGTTTTATTGCTGTAACTGTTACTGATTATACATTTACATGTCTGTATTCCTTATCTGTATCCCTTCCCCCCAGGACATTCTGTGAGATGGGCAACTTGTTGTTCAGTGTACTTTTCCTGGTGAAACATTTCAATAAATAAATAAGATTACCTGTAGAGACAGTGGAAAGTCCGAATTCCAGTATATTTAAAAAAAAAAAAAGACTTGACAAGTGGTTGATAGAGAAAAGGAATACTTGGATCCACTAACGCGGGTGGACAGTACTAATAATAATAAAATTTATTTATATAGCGCAATTCAAAACTTCTCAAAGCACTGTACAATAGGTCCCTAATGGGTCATATGACCTTCTTCCGTCTATTATCCAGTGTAATAACAGTGTAATAACCTAGTAATGAAGACTCAAAAGAATAGAAATACATAAAATATATTAACTATTAGCTGAATTGCATCTAAATATTATGGTTTTCAAATGTTTCTCAAAAGTAACAAACATTTTAAACACATTTTTCCCATGGTATTTGTAGCCAGTCTCAAAAGGTTCCTTTGGGCCATTGTACTTTGTTTAATGGGGAACTGGCACCGTGCCTGCAAAATAAAGTACTATAAAAAAGACCAAAGTATCAATAAAGTGTTCCACTTACAGTTTGTCAAATTTCGGGGTCCATCTATGACAGTCACACAGCCATATAAGTAAGGGCAACCCTTGTTCTCCTGTTACCAGAGGCAGTGTGGGAGCAGTCTAGAGGTTAGTAGAGCTGCATCCAGGTGGGAACCGGGAGGTCACAGGTTCAAAACCCTTCAGAGCCAAATAAAATACTCTCTGTGTAACCTCGAGCAAGTCACTTAAGTTAACCTAGCAAGTTCTGAAGCAGTCCACCCAGCTACAGAAATGGGAACCCCAATGGAAATGGAAAGGAGAGGTTTCATCTCAGCTGGGATGTCTAGAACAGATAGACAGTAATAAAACAAATAAACCGAAAAAAAAGGTCCGTGTGCATTTCCTGGCCAATTAGATACACAAAATGAGAGATTCATTATGATCTATGGACTCCACCTCTTTCAGGTATTTCGGCATCTGGCTGGACAGACACCTTGACTTCTCTGTACATATTGATGGCGTTCTGAAAAAAACTATGGCCTAAGCTTGGGGCATGTTATAGAAACCACAGCTGCATCCCACTCGCTGCCAGGCGTGAGCTGGTACAGAAGATTATCATGCCCATTTTCGACTACTGCGACATAGTCTATGATGCTGCCCCACAGTCCCACCTATCCAGACTGGACTCTCTCTTCAATTCCTTCTGTCATTTTGCTCTTGATGCCCCTTCCCGTACTCATCACTGTGACCTCTACCGTGCTCTCAACCTTCTTCCCCTTCACACCCAGCGCACGCTTCACGGTGCTAAATTTGCCTCTAAATTATGGCTGGGTTCTCTCCCCTCATATATCTCCTCCTCTCTTGGTACCCCTACCCTCTTCCTCTATTCTCTGAGATCCCATGCCGACACTCGCACCCTCTCTCTCCCCTGCAGAAGCACTACCTCTGGCCAAAAAGCCTTCTCCTACCACCTGCCTAAAATGTGGAATGCTCTCCCTCCACAAATCTGCCACTCCTCCTCCCTCTATTCCCTTACCACTGCGTTGCACAACTACCTCACACCCTCTTGCACCTGCTCCTGGCCCCTCTTCCCTATCTGTTCTCCCTCTCTGTCTTTCACTCCATCTCCTTCCCCCTCTCACCCCCCACTTGCACTTTTACATATAGACCAGCTCTTAAACAGGGGTGACTGGTTCCTATGTGCTCACCCTACTGCATATTGCACTAGTGTACAGTCTGTATATTATGCATTGTCAACCAAATATCCTATTGCTTGTTAACTGTACCGATTCTGCTTGTATGCTGCTTCTAAGATCTGCTTGCACTGAATTTCTACAACAGCCTATATTGTCTCATGTGCCATGTTCCTGTTTTATAACTGTTTGTATAATTATACCAACTGTATGTATTTACCTGAACTTGTACTTTGTATATCTGTACTCTCTATATACATATCCCTCCCCCCAGGACGTACCGTGAGACGAGCATTAAGTTGCTCAGTGTATCTTTCCAGGTAAAACAATTCAATAAATAAATAAGTCTATGCTGTGTCAGGCAAATCTTAAACTTTTTGCACAGATGAAAACATTGCTCTCTACTCCGATCATGTGTCTCACTTGATTTAACGGGCTCGTGTCTCACTTGTTGAGAAGTCGAGAGTCTCACTGTTTTCCCACATTTTGTGTGTCAGTACAGTCCAATGTCACTGTCACACATTTAATTGATAAAAAGACTGAGAGGCTCTGAGCGTCTTTAATTGGCGGGGCGGTGGAAGGAGCCGAGATGAGGATGTGGTGTGGGTGGGTGGAGCCCTGATGGGGGTGTGCGAAGGGTGGGAGGAGCTGTGGGAGGGGCCGGGCTGTGCGTTCTTCGGCAGCGGCTGCCTGTGTAACCTGCTGCCAGTGATTAGCGAACCGTGCTTTAACGTAGAGCAAGGGAGCTAGCGAGGCAGGCGGGCAGCTTGAGGGAGTAGTTGCAGCAGCCAGCAGCATCGCTAGGATCAGGAAACCATCGACTTGGTAAGTCAGGCTGATCTCTCCAGTGTCGCGCTTTGGTGTAGATAAGACTTTTTGCTGATTGCTCGACGCCCCCCCCCCACCTCACAAACCATGCCTGCTGTTATTTCTGGCATTCTCTGTTCTGACTGACAGAGCAGCTGCAGGGATGGCTTCGAATCCACTTGCTGTGCGAGGGAAGGGGGATGCAGAAGTGTCTTTTTTCAAATAAAAACAACGGATCAGTTTCCAAAGTCGCATGCTAGCCTATCACGGTGCCTTGGGCTTTGTTTAAAACAAATCCGTTTATTTCGGTGAAAGTGTAGGACGTTTTGTGTAGATACTTGTGAGAGCACACTGATTAAATGTAACCCTTGAAATAAGCCCCTAAATGTTTCTTTGTTTCCTCCTCTGATTTCCTCTGGAGAGAGAAATCCCTCCAAACTGATACCAACAGAAGAAGTGAGATTCGATCTGGCTCGCTGTTGGGGAACTTCCATTCTGAAACAGCATTGCCTTGCCCTTACTGGTGTTACGTACAGGTAACGGTCCACATAGTGAACAGGAGGTGACGTCTCCAAAACTCTTCTTAGTCTGAAACCAGATCCAGAAGCAAGTGGTTTGATACCTTTTATTGGACCAACAAAGATGTTACAAAAAGAACTTTTTCGTTTTGTAACATCTTTGTTGGTCCAATAAAAGGTATCAAACCATTTGCTTCTGGATCTGTTCTTACAAGGACCAATACGGAAACTAAACAATTTGTAGTCTGAAACCATTCTTTTGACAAGCTTTGCAAATCTAGGTATTCAAAACATGATCCACAACATGCAATTAGGCTTTTCCGTCCAGATCTGAAAACTTTTTTTTTTTATATATATATATATTTATTTACTTTTTAGCATCCTTTCACCCTGGCTGATCCTTCTTTTCACCAACCCTCCCAGTTCCGTCGCCCAGCTTTTCCCTGGACTTACCCTCTCGAGTCCCCCACAACTTGCCCTCTGTGTCAGGGTGGCGGGGAGTCCCTCAACCTGCCACTCACAGGTCCAGATTCTGGGAGGTGCCTAGGTCACTATTGTGGCTGTAGAATGTCAGTGATCATCCTGCCTGCCAGGGCAGTTTTCGACTTTCTTCCCCAGCCTGCTGTGCCATGTATCCTTCCCCGTAGAACGCTGGTGTCAGGGCGTAGTCCCCAACGTGAGTGTGCATCAGCACGCTCAGCGCAGCGCGTCCTTCCTTCCATGTGTCCCAGGCACCCTAATAACTGCATGTCTGCAGGTGACAGTGGTGCCGCAGGACGCAGCACCCTTGCCCCTCGAGGAGGATAACATCCCCATAGACACTCAATCCCCCCCCTGATGACCCAATGACCCATGCTTGTTCCTGAACCTGGGTCGCTAGCATCACTAGCAGTAGCGCTACTGCAGCACTGACGGGCTGGATAAAACCTCTTTTTAGAGAAAAAAATGCAAGTCTTGAGTAATTGAGGACATTGCCTATATGTATCATTAATACACATTCTTGTTGAGGTACCTACAAATTATGGATTGACATATTCCAATTAAAATGTGTTTCTGAATTTAGTGGAGCAACCAAAGAGAGCAGGCAGATGTTCTGAATCTCTGTGACCGATGTACTGATGATGCCTTGTTTGCAAAGACAAGATTACTATACAGCTGCTTCACCTAGTGCTTCACAGCACACCCAAGGCATCTGTAAAGTTCACCTTGGTTGGACGTTACTGTTTACACATTTTATAACATATCTAGAAAACTTATGTTGTTCTGATTGTCTAAGAGCAGGTCACAGGCATGTAATTAATGATCGTTTTTACAAGGCACTTAAAAAACTTCTAAAAGCTGACAGTGCCCCTTTTACTGGAGGACTACTTTATGGCACGTATGTTAAAATTGAATACATTTCATGATTTCAGGTAACTTGAAACAGTAATGTAGCCAGATTTTTTTTTTAAATAATTTTTCTGTATATACTGTAAGTGCGATAAGGCACTTCAGGGTATGTGATTAGGGGTCACACGTCACACACCTCTCTTGGGTGTTTAAAGGCTTTCAGCACAAGCATCCCCTGCCTGACAACACCTTTGGGAGGTGTGTGACGACTGACCCATAATCACACACCCTGTCCTGCCTTATTGCACGCATACGGATCACATGTGCAGGCAGCGCTACCTCCAGAGTGGAGCACTTCGAGTCAGTTACAGAAAGGTAATTGTAGCTATGTTCACTATGCAGATAAGAAATGATGGATTTGTAATCAAACTTACCATTAGTAAAAGAGCCATTTAAGTGGACAGGATACAGAACACCCATCCTCTATGGTTTTATCATGCATTCAGGGATCGAAGTTGGCACCAGACCACTAGCCAGATGCTACTAGATTTTGTATGGGGCTAGTAAAAAAAAAAATGTTTAAGTAGCCCTGCAGGCTTGCGCTAGAGAAGGTACTATTTCAATAAGTACACCAGCTGGGCCAGTAGGAAAGTCTTTTGGGCTAGTGGATTCTTCCAGCCGCTAGCCCTGCTGGTTAGTGGCTGGAAAACTTAATTTTGACCCCTGGCTGGCAGTGGTTTGTTTTGGCTAGTAGAGTTAGCCTTGTTTAGTTATTGTGACTTGTGTTTTTTGGGACTGTCCAAAGATAGGAGTGTTCTGGTCAGAAGTGGACCAAGCTATAAAAAATATGTATAAAAAGTATACTGCTGGGTCTTTCCTTCGAAAATGTAATCCTAGGATTACTGCTTAGAGGAGCTCGCTCATCTCACAAAAAGTAAATTTGGCACACTAATAGCAGCTTGTAAAGTTTTAACCCAATTGTGGCTAACAGAGAAAAGTCCCACGTTTGGGCTATGGCATAATAATGTTTTAAAAATGCACATTTTAGAAGCAGTCATAGCTTCATTGAGGCAGCAGGAGGAGAAATGTAATTCTTGGTGGTTACCTTTTTTTCATTTTGGGGAGAACAGCAACAACATCGCAGTGTTGAACAACTATTGAGCTGAATGAAACATGATTTTTTAAGGATATGTGCTTTCTGTCTGACTTGTGTGAGAAATGTTAAATGTATTTTAAACCAGACAAATAGAACACACCAGTTTTGTGTGTTTTTTTTTTGGTTACTTTATTGATTCCATTAGTTATAACTGTTCTTCATGTGGACAAGTTAAAATTCAAAACGACCCTGGGGGAAATCCCCCTATAAACCAAGCAAATCACAACTTTGTTTCACTCCAAGAGTTAGTAGTCTCATCTAAAGTAAGAAACAAGGAGTAGTTGTGCTTTAAGCAACACTTACAGTGGAAACTTTTCTATAGTTTGCGTTGTTAATAAGAATTATACAATGGCAAAAAAAAAATCCTGGACTTTGATTGGTCAGTCTTGGGCTGGCCCCATGCTGTTATCCCAGCACAACATTACGGCTCTAGTCTCGGCCTCACTGTGAACCTGCAGATGAGCATTTTATGGAGTTTTTGATTGATTGTTTCATGTTCTCTTAAAAAACAAAAAATATTTTTCCACACAAAAGCATCTTTAAAATGATTTTTTTATTCTGTATAACAGTGAGCCATTGTATAATAGCAATAATGCCCTCCAGGGTGTGTGTCGTTTTGGGATAACATCACGCCTCAATCGTTGGATGTATTCGGCCTGCGGCCTCGTGCCCAACCACCTGAGGCCTGACGTTATCCCAGCACGACACACACCCTGTCGGGCATTATTGCTTAAATACATAATAACTGTGCTAATTGTTTTGCTATCTGGATTGGAATGTACAGTTGTTGCATTGTAAACTGTACTCAATAGTCAATAAAAAATACGTAAGTTAAAGAGGAACTTCCATGATGGTCCAGAAAGTTACAGTTTATAGTCATTATATGCAGTACTAGATCTGAAAGGGTGTGTGCATTTGTTATTTTTGGCCAAGGTTTACTGTGCCCTTCATTATTTGGATTTTTTTTTTAAGCCCTGCTGCACTTACTTTTGCTGTTCATCTGCTGGGCTGCTAGCTCCTGATGACATCACTGTAGGGTAGAGGAGTGACTCACACTGTGCAGTACCATGCAGTTGCAACAATGTTGCAAGGGAAACCTACCAGTACTCAGTGTATATACTATTCCCTCTTCCCAAAGACACCCTGTTAGCAATGCATTATGCCAAAATCCAAATGCCTTGTCAGTATGTTTTTTTTTTTTTTGTGAAATTTGTTGCCCTGTTGGTTGCCCTGCAGTGATGTCAGCAGCGCATTCCTGGGCCCACAGCAACATCAGGCCTGCTGTAGAAGCTGTGGTATACTCTGCAGATTTAGCAGCTCAGAATGCAAAAACTAACTGCAGCGGACAGTAAATGAAATACAATTCCAGAATCAATGCAAGAAGGGGTAATTTATGCATGAAAATCAAAAGGACTGGTGAAGGTCCTCTTTAAGAGAAAGAAATTGTGGCTTGTGATACTGAAGGCCTTTGTAAAATTATTGCAACTATATATCGTCTTCTCATGTGGAATCGGTGGCATCAACATTTTGATTGCTATCATTCTGACATCTGATGATGGTACAACAGTATCCTGATGTCAGTGGTGGTTGCACAAAGATATGAATCTTCAACTGTCACTCCACACGCTTAAGATGTCTTACACAGTTTTTTTGTTATATTACTAGTTAATGCATCACCGTACGTATTGTGGATAGTGAGTCAAAGAAAGGAACCTTATGAACTTCCATGTATCACCTTTAAACTCTGTTGAACATAAATGGTTTCAAGCATGGCTGGGACAGAGTTATGGGTTTGGTGGTTGCTCAGATCAGCAGTAGTAGGGAGGGGAGCTGGGTGGTGGACCGGGAGGGATAAAACAGTGAATGGACAATAGGTCCCAGGGCAGATCAAGAACTTGGGGCAGACTAGATGGACCTCTGGTCTTTTTCTACTATCATTGTTTGTGTTTCTGTGTTCTAACGTTTAAGTATCATCACCGGATCTGGGTTTGATTCTGCTGTGCCATTTTGAACACCAGATTGTTTAGCATTAAAAAAGAGTCTGCCTGGCATCAAAGCAAGAGGCAGATACACCAGATCTGTGTGTACTGCAATGCCATGGCAATTTGGGAACATTGTGGTTTCTTTGACTGGAAAAATGGTCATATACTATATGGCTGCTCACTTGTACCGTAGAAAAAGTGTGAAATTACATAGAGGATAATGCCTACCACATAGGTGATAACCACGGTGTAATCACCTCGAGATGTTGCTGGGGCAACAGTAAACCTCTGGAGTGCAGCTCGAGAGGCTTACTGTAGCCCTAGCAACAATGAGAGGATTGTTTACCGTTATCACCCATGTATAGAATTAACTTTATAGTGTATTTGTCCACAGTTCGTGAGAGACAATGAGGAAAAATGAACTTGGGGGGGAAAAAAAAAAAACTGGTTGACCCGTCAAGGTGGCATGCGTGACAGGGGAACTGTAGAAACTCATGCTGCATTTGGCCCAGACATCTGGAGTAGCAAGAGGAGCTTTGTTATGGAAACAGCAAGGTATCTAAGCGGGGAAAAGAGAAAAACTGTGAGTCCGACATCGTGATTGCTAGTCTCAGTGACTGTAAACTGCTATGATTGGAATACAGTTTGAATAATTTGCTGAGACTAGCGATCGCGTTCTTTGTGGAATGCTGCTTTCGGGTGACATTCTCTTCTGTAAACCCACTGACATGACGTAGATGAGATGGGTTTATAAGATGTACACATCATGTCATTGGGCTTACAGGTTTGTAATCTTGCCAATTTGAGAGGGTAATCAATGTTCCAAATACATTATAGCCTTGTTATACTACCTAGTATTATTTTGTGATAGATGAAGAGACTTTTGTTTCAGGGTTCTCTTGTGTTCTGAAAAAAAAAAAATTGCTGCTGTTCTGAGGCTGAACTAAGTTTTGAAAATAATGTCTTGATAGAGGGAGACCCCCTTTACCAGTTTTATTTATCCTGCTATTTTGGGCAACCAGATTATGGTACTCATGATGAGCCACCAGTACTATCCCAGTACTGATACAGGGAGATGGAGTCTGACACACACTTGTCAACTGTTGCCGTCTGCTGTTTGAAGCACTTAGACTGAGTTACATAGAAACATAGAATCTGACGACAGAAGGAGACCAACGGCCTATCAAATCTGACATTATTTATCATACGTGACTCACTGTACATGATGTGCCACCAGTACATTTTCACAGAGTAGCATAGATGTGCTGCCTGTGCTGTTTTTGACAAAACCACCAAACCGCATACTTTTCAGTTCTTTATTTTATTCGGCCTGTTCCAAGGTTTCACCAAATGGACTTCTTCAGGGGACCTTATATCCTCTGCATCTTTACTTTTATTGAGAGCTTCAATATACAATATACAAACTACAGGGGTGGTGGTTTTGTCAAAAACAGTAAGGGAAGCACGTCTGTGTTGCTGTCCATTGGAACCTGCCCAGAGCTGTCCACATCTGTATGAAGAGCAGAGATTGCCTGCAGCACGTTTGGAACATTGCGAAGTATCCACCAGTATGTTCCCCAGATTTTTACTGATTTGCTAACACATGCCACGTATGAAGCCAACTATGAGGAATACATACCTGCCTCATGGAACTCAGTGGAAGGGGGAGGGTCTTTGAATTACAGTCGGAAAAGCTACATGGAAAAAAAAATCTTTGTTCGGTGAACCGGTAGTTAGCGGATATTTTTCAGTTGCCCAAGACTCTGTGATGGTGGCATTTTTCATGGCTTTTCAGCATTAAAATGTGGAGCAAATGGCCAGACTGCATAGCACATTTTTAGCTTAAAGAATAATAAGTTTAAGACTAGAGTGTACCATATGTTTAGTGTTAAGGATGTCTCATAAAATTAGTTTAAATTTTTAATCTTTTGTGTGTCTAGAAACCATCTTTCGGATGAGATGTTAACCCAAGGTCCTGTCTGCCTGTTCTAACATACTAAAATGCCAGCAGAATAGGCCAAACGGTCTTTCGCTTCTGCTCGTTTGGTCAGCCCCCACCCTGGGAGCTGACCTTGCTGCCCCCCTCGCCTTCTCTGGATTTTCCCTTCCCAGTTCCGGATATTCTCGCTGCATTGGATTTTGCTTCCAGAACTCTTCCCTGTACTTGTCCCACCCCTCTTGAACCCCCTCCACTGTCTCTGCCTCCACCAGCCCCCTAGGCAGCGCATTCCATGGCTCCACCACCCTCTCAGTGAAGTAGCACCTCCTCCTTTCTCCCCTGAATCTTCCCCCTCCAGCTTCCACCCATGCCCTCTAGTGGCCCCCTCCTCCTTCCTTCGAAGCACCCTGACTGCTCCTCCCCTATTTACCCCCTTCATGTACCTGAAGACCTCTATTATGTCCACCCGGTTCCTTCTGTCTTCCAGTGTGTATATATTTAGCTCTTCGAGCCTCTCCTCATAGGTCCTGTCCCCCAAGCCCCAAATCATTTTGGTTGCCCTCCTCTGGACCCTCTCCAGGAGTTTAATGTCCCACTTTAAGTGTGGCCTCCAAAACTGCACGCTGTACTCGAGGTGCGGCCTCACCAAGCAGTTATACAGTGGGAGTATCACTTCCCTCCTTCTGGAGGTGATCCCCCTAGCGATGCATCCCAGCATCCTGTTGACCTTGGCTGCTGCCCTCCTTCAAGTCTCCGAGTTGTTCATCTTGACATCCACCACCACCCCCAGGTCCCTCTCAGCCATCGAGACTTGTAGCATTTCCCCTCCCCCCAGGGTGTACACTTGGCCCAGATTCTGGTGGACGTTAAAAGATCTCATGGCATTTCTTGAAAAGAGTAGGGGAATTTCCCCGGTGTCCGGGCCAAATTTCTCCCATCCACTAAAAATACCACCAACAGCTTAATCTGGTTCAATTTCAGTTGGTTACCATCTGTATCCCCTTCCTCCCCGGTCGCCCCTGAAAAAGGGACTTCTAGTCTCAGTGGGTCTACTGGGTCAACAAAATTCAGTAAATAAACAAATAGAAATCATTTTTTTTTAATTATTATTTATTTAGTGGAATCTGCACACCTCAGGATAGCCTTATTAATGTGTAGCACCTAGTTTGCAAGAGGGTCCTGGGAGGGCTTGAGAGCAGTAAGTCAAGACAGTTACATTTATAAAATGTTACAGGTTAATATTACAGAGTAAGTAAATACTTATATGTACAAATAATAATGGTGATCAGATGAATAAGTAAAACATGTGGGAATGCATTCAACTAATCAGCATTAAGTTCTTTGTTCAGTAACTGTTGTGTTTTTTGGGGGAAGAAGCAACTGGGGGGGCAACAGGGGAGGAGGGTGTTGAGAGAATAGGGACTGCAGCCATTGTTAGCAGGATTAGAAACAAGCGCAGGGCGTGTGCAGGTGATCAGACATGATTGTTTTGATGTGCAGTGCATTTCTTGCCTCCTTGACGTTGTCTGGTATTGAGTTCCTGGTGATGGGTCGGCCACAGAGAAGCCTTTTTTATCTCTCGTTGCAGTTCAGACCCTGGGCACTTGTAAAAACTCTTTAACTTGTGTTCACAGTCAGTAGACCACCATTGTTTTGTTCAGTGGGTTGGTGAGGTAATAGATTGGGAAGTAACTCTAACATTATGAGGGTGATTAGTAAATCTTTATGGACTAAGGGTACATTTGTGTGTAACATACATAGCGTTATGTGAAATGAATAGGGAGTGAGAGGAAGGGAAAGGGAAATTGCGTAACCAGGAGAGGCACACTAAGCCAGAGCTTGTTCCTGGTCCGACCTGGGAGCACAGAGTAGTTCAATGACTTGCTCAGGGCCACACAGTATGCAAGTGGGGGATGATGGGATTCAAACCCAGGTCTCCAGGTTTGCAGCTCAGTGCCTTTAACCACTACGCTATACTGCCTCTTAGAGAGATATGGGCGGTGGGCATTTCATATAATTGTATAGGATTTCCAGCCCAAACCTACCTTTTAGAAAAGAAGACTCTGTGATTGAAGTGTTTCACTTTATTCACAGATGCCATTTAAGAGAACCTGCTTGTTCTATCTGCAGCCCACACACTGAAAAAGGGAACTTGGTAAATTTCAGTCTGCCAGATCCAGACTGGCCCAAAACAGTGAAAACCAGGCTGGCTGTTCTGCCCAGTTCAGCCAGTTTTTGGTTTTTTTTTACCACCATTTTGGTCTGTCCATTCCAGCTCGTCCAGATTTAATCAGGGGTGAGGGTATGAGTGAAATCTGGACCGTCAGACTGGAACTTGTACTATATTGGTCTGGTCCAAGTCTGCCAGTCCCGATTTCACCCATACTCTCACCCTAGATGAAATCCAGAACAGAGGGACCAAAAAAAGTGAAAACCAGAGCGGCTGGTCCAGTCGGAATAGCTGGACAGTGCAAGTTGAGCCTGGTCTAGTTTTCACAGTTTTTGTTCGGCCCAGGTCGGGTGGTCTGGATTTCACCCATACCACCAAAACAGTGGCCCCTTTTTTTTTGGAGCCAAATTTCTTGTGCCTTCATTACAGCTGACTGAGGACAGGGTGCTACCTACTGGTAGAAGCACAGTCCAGGAGAATGGTCCTTTGTCGTGTTATACAGAAACTTTATATCTTGACAGTGGGTGTTACTCCTAGTGTTCCCATTCACGTAGAGATGTACGTAAAACACACAAAGAATTAGAAGTGCAAGTACATCCCTAAGCATCTGGGGGTCCATGCATGCAAGAAAATCATTGACTCCACCCTAGCTAACACAGGAGGGATGGCTGCAGTCACAAACTATACCCTCCAAAACAGCCAGGGAGAGTGCAGAGCAACCCCAAATAGCAGGACATCATGGGAACTCTGATTACCCCACTTCCAAAATCCATTGAGCTTCGTTGTGCTCAAGGTTAGGAGAGACTGCAAGAGGTATACATTCAGAGAGTCTGTTTTCATTCACCTACTTTGATCCTGACTGCCAGACTAAAGTTCCACTGCACCCTTCCGGAGCTTTTGGCCTTGGAAAGAAAACTGTCTAATCACCTGGATGTTTCTTGTAACTACAGTGAGTATTGTAAGGTAGAGGCACAGGGCAATCATGATGGACTTGAAGTTTTCTTCTCTCCTTAGTTTCTATATAAGCCAGTGTTTTGTATCTTTAGGTAGTATCCTGCTGAGGATGGGGATATGTGTGTATGTGTGTCTGTCCATGTGCACTACCATCCCTCTGGGTGCCTAATGATTGCAAGAGGCTTTAACTCGTAGGCAATCTTGGTGAAGAATTCAGAGAAAAGAAAAAATTGCTTTGTTTTAATTTGGTAATTTAGTTGTTAAATTTTCATACCTGGGAATGTGTCAGTAGTGAATTATTACAAGTTGCTGTCTGAATTAAGTCTTGCGTTGCCATGCTGTCAGTGGTCATTAAGATGGTGTGCACAAAAGTTCCTGAGGTGGGTTTAGTACAGTGTTGACATTATATGTCAATTTAATCTGTAATTCTAAATCTAGTTACAGATTAGCTTGTATCAAAGTTGGGATGAATAGCTTCAGATCATCTCTTCTGCCTGCTCTGCTAAGTCAGTCATGCGGACATTTGCTGCTCACAGTTGATTTTGCACTGTTTCAAGCAGTATTTTAAAGTTGTGTTTTCCTTGATAATGGCTGTAGGCACTGACAGCACATTCAAAGCATGCCCTTCAGCTCCCTGTGCCTTTTCCTGTAGCATGTCCATCCTAATGGAGTGCATTTCTAATTGTCCCCAAATCATTTCCACCTTTTGATCTGTGACTCTGACAGTGTGGAGTATCACCTGCATAGCTTTGTCTTCCTCAGAGTTCTCTGGCAACTGAGATCTGCTGTCGCCTGGGCCTGGGAGCTCTTGGCTGAGGTTGAGATTTTTGCCTTGTCAGGCCAGTACCTTTTGGACATTCTATGGCCACCAAACTTGGACTGCACATTCCTGGTGGTAGTAGTCGGTATCAGTTGGTCTTCTTCAGGGGTATCTCAGTCATCAGTTAACACCGTAGGAACCTTCGTTGTCGGTGAAGGGGAATCCACATGGAAGATTTTCAGCAGTACACCAGTCACCAGGCCATTGTATGTCAGCTGACGTCAGCAACCCTGTATAGTCGTGAGCGGCCCTGCTCCCTCCTCAGTTCTTTCCTGCCATTGACTGGCTTGCATGGGTCTCTGCAAAAGCTCCACTGCAGTATTCGTGCCTTTTTTCAGCCTACAGCTTTTTTTATTTACTGTAAAAAATCTCTCTTTTAAGAGATTACTTCTTTTTGTTTATGTCGAGAGTTAATCCTTCTACTTCTCTCTTCCGTCGCTGCTAATGCAGAAAGACAGTTGCCTTTGCAGAAGAACATTCCATTTTTGTCTTCTGTCTTGGGTCTGACCACGCGGTTTCTGATTGTGAGCTCTGCCAGAAGTTTAACCAAACAACTCTTCGGTGGCACAGAAAGGCTCTTAAAAAAATTCCTGATGGATCAACAGGTAGCCAGCTCTGGAAAGGGGTCCTCTGGAGCCCTAGCCTCCCAGTCACCAGCTGGATCTTCGAACTCCCAGTCCTCCAAGGCCCAGGACAAGTTCTCAAGGGGGGTCATAAAAAAGAGTGAGATCAAGACCGCATGCCCCCGGCATCGATCTCGTTCCCCGTAGGCTTCACCTTATTCTGGGGGATCCACATCAGCTGACAAAGAGAACTGCTGTCCAGGTCTCTGTGCCCACCAGACTCATACCAACAGCACCTCCACCTGATTCTCAGGGTGCTCAGCCATCGAACTCCGGGTCGTCAGCCCCCTCGTCACTGATGGCTCTTCTGTCGAGACTTGCACCTTCTTCCAATAGGGCTACAGGCTCGTTGGGTTCTCAGGACACGGCAGGCAGGTCATCGAACCACCCCTCCACCGATGACCACAGTAGACTTGAATGAAGTCCTGATCAAGTTCACTAATGTGCTTGTTCAGCAATTGGGCACCTTGAGAAGGCCCCCTTTGCCAATGCCATCGATGGCAGTTCAGCCGTCAACGCCTGTTCATCAGCCCCGGGAGACTCCCTGAGGGCCACCGCCAGGGAACCCGATGCAAGACCCAGAAACTGAAGAGGTCGACATCAAGGAGGAGTATCAACCTGACCTTATTCTTCCTGATGATATGGAGGAAGAAGGGGAGGAGCTCCTACTTTCTGACAAGTCTACAGCATCTTCTGTCACTGAAATCTCTGTGAAGCATATGCCCAGGTCTCCTCCTGAGGATCCCAAATTTTTTAATGTGATGAAGCAGCTATCCTCAGCCATGGGCTTCTGCACTGAGGAAGAGAATGCCACCAGAAAAGATCTGGTGGATTTTCTGAAGATCTCTGAATTCCCTTAAAGACGAATCTTCCCCAAAGATCATTCTTCCAATGCTTCCAGCAGTGAAGAATGCAGCCACGGTGGCCTGGCACAGATAAGACATGGTGTCAGCTATGCCACGCAGGGCAGACAGACTTTATCATGCCCACCCCAGGGTCTCCCCTGTTATGCTACCCAGCTAGAGACTGACTCAGTGGTCATAAAGGCAGCTCATGACAGATGTAAGGTGCCTAAGTACCTTAGTTCCCTTCCCCCAGACAAAGAGTCTCGTAGAATTGACCTCTGGAGAAAAAGGGTATATGCATCCTCCACGCCGGGTTTGAGGATTGCTAATAATCTTTCACATATGGTCAAGTACCAGAATGCCAGTTGGAAGAAGAGCAAGGCTGCAGCCCAGGCCCTTCTCGAAGGTACCCAAAAGCAGGAGCTGTTCAGTCCCTCCGAGCAGCTAAGGATGTTAGCAGACAACTCCTCAGAGCTTTGTGTGACATGGCTGACACTGTTGCCAGAGCAGCTGCCACAGGCATATGCCCCCGAAGGCACTTCTGGCTCAGAGTTTTGGGGTTCACACCCGACGTGCAGCAGAAGGTGCTTAATGCCCCCTTCAGTGGCACCAAGCTGTTTGGACCTGATGTCCAGGACATCATAAATGACCTGCAAGCCTCGGGCAGGGTCCCCAAATCTGTCCACTCCCTTTGTCATACCCAACCAAAGGGTGGAGGAAGGCATCATTTTTGTAAATGGAACAATAGGCCTGGAACAGCTCCCTGCCCACAGGGAAAACATAGAGCCCAGACTCCTTTGCCCGCCCCCTCCCGTGCTGGACCGGCAGCCAAGCACCCCAGAAGTGACAGAACAGCCACTGCGGCTGGCTCCACCTCTGCTTAACTCCTTGGTGGACCCCCCCCCCTCTGGTCCCGGACTTGGAGTTGGTGGTCAGAGGTCAGTTCTCCTTCCATCTGAATCAATAGAGAACCATAGCTTCGGATGCATAAATCCTGCAGATCATAGAAAAGGGTCACACCTTGGAGCTCATTGAGCAGCCTCCAGACACCCTGCTGCCACCCTCCAGTTATCTCCCGGCTCACTTGTTTGCTGTCCAGGAGGAGGAGGTGCAGTCCCTTTTGTGTAAGCAGGCCATCGAGCCAGTGCCCAGGCACCAGAGAAACGGGTTTTATTCCAGGTTTTCTGGTCCCTAAAAGACTAGAGATCTGAGGCCTATCTTAGATCTAAAGAACCTCAATCTGTTTGTCCAGTACAAAAGTTACGGGTGGTGACTTTGCGGGCCTTATGCCCCTCCTTGAAACAGGGGACTGGCTCTGTTCACTGGACATGCAGGATGCATACCTGCACATCTTGGTCTTTTCTCCTGACAGTAAGTTTCTCTGTTTTGTCTTTCAGGGCGAGCATTATCAGTTCAAAGTGCTGCCCTTTGGCTTATCCTCTGCACTGCAAGTCTTTACCAAGTGCTTGGCAGTGGTCGCAGCAACTTTCGGAAGAGAGGGACTGTATGTCTTTCCTTATCTGGACAACTGGCTCTTGAAAGTCCTGTCCAGGGAGCAGCTTCTGTTGACTCTGGAGCGAACTCCCAAGCTCTTCCTCTCCCTGGGCATCATCGTCAGTGTGCCCAAGTTAGTTCTGGTACCACCCCAAAGGCTGCAGTATATAGCGGTGGTTCTGGACTCGGTGCAGGGGAAGGCCTCCCTGCCCCAAGACAGGGCAGAGTGTCTCATAGGCCCAGCTCAGGAAGTTGCTCAGAACCGGTACATTCCTGCCAGGGTCTCTATCTCAGATTGTTGGGCCTGATGGCAGCTGCCATACCCACCGTTCCGCTGGCCAGGCTCCATATACGAACCCTCCAGTGGACCCTCCGGGTGCAGTGGGACCAGTGCATGAATGAGGTAGACCAGCCAGTCCTGGTCTCTTCCCCAGTGCACAAAGTACTACAGTGGTGGATGAACCCATTGAATCTGCTTCAAGGAGTTCCATTCCAGATTTATTTATTTATTGAAATGTTTCATCAGGAAAGGCACACTGAATAACAAGTTGCTCGTCTCAAGGTGCATCCTGGGGGAAGGAGTGATGGGAGAGATACAGTTAACAAAATACAAACACATACAGTGGAAACCATTTTACGTCATTGATGAATATAAGTTATTTAACATTTTTGAAAAAGCAGCTAAAGAACTTAAGGAAAGTAAATTTGTATGAACATACAATTGTCAAAATACACAGAGGTTGGATCATCTAATAGGAAATAACAGTTCTTAGAAATACAATGCTCAGAACTCATTTTACATCTCTTTTAAGTGCAGTAATAGTATCCAGTGTAACTTCAGTGACCCATGCGCTGATAATTGCCAGGAGATGGGCAAGCTCAAAAGGAGTTTTGGCACAGGAACACTTAACAGAGAGGTAGTTATGAAGTGCTACAGTTAATGAGGAGGGCGGGGATGAGTGGCGAATTTGTTTCGGTAGTGAGTTCCACAGTTTTGGGAAGCAGTATGAGAAGGCAGACTGGCCTATAGTGGTGGAATGTTGAGGGACTACCAGAGTTCTGTAGTCTTGAGATCTGAGTGAGCGGGCAGGTGGAGGGAGAATAGCTAAGGAGGAAGTAAGATATGATGGGAGTGAGCCAAACCAGAATTTTGAGGGGAAGTTTGCACAGTGGTGTAAGCGTCTGTTCTCAAGAGGGAAATGCCAGGAGTGGTAGAGTTGACAGTGATGGGTGAGAGGAGGAGAGTCAAGAGCGAAGTGACAGAAGGAGCTGAAGAGGGTATCCAGTCTGGTTAAGGAAGTCGTGGGAGCGGCACCGTATACTATGTTACAGTAGCTGAAGATGGGTAGGATCATATTCTGGACCAGTTCGCACCTTGTTGGGAGACTGAGGCAGTTCTGGTTCCTGTATAAAGCACCAAACTTGTGGCACAACCTTTTCACGATAGCATCTATGTGGTCAGAGAAGGTGAGATGTTGATCAAGCCAAACACCCAGATATCCGAATGAGGAGGTGTCCTCAGTAGCCGTCTCATCAAGGGTATGGAAGGAGGGCATGGAAGGGAGCCTTGAGAGTTGCTGCCTATTGCCAGAGGTCATGGAGACTGTCTTCTAGGCATTAAAGAAGAACTGATGAGTGCAAAACCAGTTCTGGACATTATTGAAGTCCAGCTGAAGTCTGTTTGCAACATCTGAATGGGGAAAGGTGAAAAGGACTGTATCATCTGTGTACATATGTAAAGAAGATGAGTTGCAGAGGGATGGGTGGTCATTTAGGAAGATGGAGAACAAGATAGGGCCCAACACGGACCCCTGAGGGACACCAGTCTTGATAGGGAGTGGAGGGGAAATAGCGATTCTGACTGAGTGGGTCCAGCCAGTTAGGTAAGCACTAAACCAGTTGGTGGCTGAGTCAGACAGACCTGCTGAGGAGAGGGAGCTGAGTAAGAGGGTGTGGGAAACTATTGAATGCCTTGGCAAGGTTGACAAATATGGCAGATGTGATTTGACCACAATCCATCCCTGAGAGGATCGAATTAGTGAACCAAATCAGAGAGGTAGTGGTGGAGTGGTGTTTCCGAAAGCCAGATTGGAAGGGGGATGAAGAAATTAGAGTTAGAGAGATAAGACGAGGGTTGGATTAGTAGAACCAGATGTTCTTGCAGTTTAGCTAGAGTAGGAAGGAGGGGAAATAGGATGATAGTTCCCTGGTGTAGAGGTATCGCCGCTGTTAGGTAAAGGAAGAACGATAATATGTTTCCAACTGGTGGGGATGGCAGCCAGGTCAAATGAGAGGTTGGAAAGAGCAGACAAGGGGACAGAAATAGCCGAGGCTGAAAGGTATAATAGTTTGGGATCCAAGCTGTCAGGTGAGCTGCCTTTGGTAGGATTTAGGGCAGACAAAGCTTCCAACATTTTTGTAGGAGTAATTTTTGAGAAGGAGATGTCATTTGTTTGTGTGGGTGAGCAAGAGGAGGCGACAGGTGTGACCAGGCTCGAAGCTGGTAAGGTGACCAGTAGAGCAGAGGCACAAGAGTTGAAGTATGTGTTGAAAGCAGCAGCAACACTAGGGTTGTTGGAAATCAAGGAGTTGTTTATGTTGAGAAGGGGAGAGGGAGGGGTTGTTGGAGGAGAGAAGAGAGAGAGTGTATCACTTTCCAAAATTTGGAGGGATTATTTAGGTTGGAATGGAAGATGGAATTGAAGTACTCGGCCTTGGCCAAATGTGTGGCTTTTGTGCACTTATTTCTAAGGGAGCGGTAGGCTTTGTAATCTTTAAGAAGCTTAGGGCCTTTGTGAGTCTTCCAGGCTTGGTCTTGCGCTTTTTGGCATGCTGTGAGTTTAGGCGAGATCCAAGGAAGGTGACTCACGTGGACCCTAATTCATTGAATTGGGGCATGCTGGTTCCAGACATTGAGGAATTTGCCTCTGAAATAATGTGCCACTTCATCTAACGAGTTTGTAGATAGAGTGGAGGCCCAGTTAGTATACTCCAGGTCGCGTAGGAGGGGGGCAATGTTCAGAGATTTGTATGAATGGATTAGTAAAGTATTATGAAGGGCTTTGATTTTATGAACTTTACGTACCAGGAAGGTCATACAGTGGTCGCTGAGAGCGTCAGATAATACTCCAGATTTGATGATCCTGTGGGGGTGCAAGGTGAAGGCCCAGTCAGTTAAGGAGTGGTTGCCCGTTTTGTGGTTCAGCTGAGTCGGTTTGAGGATAAGCTGGGCTAAGTTGAGGGCATTTATATCATTACGTGCTTTGTTTAGGGTGGGGGTTGACCAGTTTAGATTAACGTCGCCCATGATGTACAATTCACCTGAAGTGGTGTGGGAGTGGTTTGGAGCTAATAAGGTCTGTAGTAGTTGAGGAATGGATTCTAGGGCAGCAGTAGGCACCTGCTACAAAAATGGGTATAGAAAAGGGGAGGGAGAGTTGTAATATCAGCACCTCATAAGCTTTTGGTACGGAGACGGAAAAAGTGGTGGTGAATTGGATAGACGAGGAGACGTAGATTGCCATGCCTCCACTCCTCCCTACCCAGTCTTGGCAGGATATAGTATAGCCCGGGATGGAGAGTGAGGAGTCACCTATATTTCTGTTAAACCAGGTTTCGGATAGGATGATTATATCAGGGCCGAGCGAGGCAACCAGAGGCTGAAGTAGGTCCACTTTAGGAGGGAGGCTGCGTATATTAAGGTGTAGGATTCAGATCCTCACCACAGATGCCTCAGGGCTGGGCTGGGGAGCACACCTGGGTCCCTTCCAAACCCAGGGCTTCTGGTTTCAGTGGGAAGCCTCCCTGCATATCAGTGTCCTGGAGATGAGAGCAGTGCACTATGCCATGCATGCCTTTCAGAAACACCCTTGCTGGTGCAGTCGGACAATCTAATCATGGTATACTACATCAACAAGCAGGGGGGACTCTTTCATACCCCCTTTGCTGGGAGGCTATGAGAGTGTGGTACTGGGCACTAGATCACAGTCTGTCACTCTCTGCAGTCCACGTACCGGGCATTCTGAACAACCTGGCGGACAGTCTCAGCAGGACTTAGTCCAGCATGCATGAATCAGAGCATCACTCAACCATCGCAGAAGACTTGTTCGAAATATGGGGTCATCCAGAGCTGGACCTTTTTGCATCCCTACTCAACACAAAACTGTCCAATTTCTGCTTGCTAAATCCATGGCTTGGAGTTTTCTGGCGAGATGTGGTGTCCCTGTCTTGGACATATGCCATGAAGTGGAAGCGATTTGTCATCTGGGCTGCCAAACATAGCTTAGTACCTTTCACCTGTTAGGTGAATTATATCCTGGACTACCTGATTTTGCTGTCTGGCTCAGGTCTCCAGTATTCCTCCCTCAAGGTTCACCTTTTGGCTATTTCTGCATTCCATGAGCCCGTGGGTGACCACGTGATTGCTCAGCTGGATGTCTCCCATACTTTTCTTTTTTTTTAGTTAGATTTTTGTGGGTTTTTCTTGAGCTTTCTCCCATAACCCCGGGCCCCAGCACACAGCTGGATGTGCGTGAAAGGCATGCATGCACACTGGAAGTCGGCTCAGCCCTTCCTCCCATAATGCATGCCACCCTGCCTGCCTGCGTTACCCCACTGGACATCCACCTGGTGGGGACTGGACTACGGGAGAGTCGACAACCCACGCCCACCAGCCCTGGTAGAAGAAAGCAGCTTGCCGGCATGCTCCATCCCACTCCTCCCACCCCCTCCCTATGCCGGCACCCTGACGACCCATGTGATTCCCGAACCCAAGGTCACCAGCGTAGCGCGAGGTGTGGCATCCAGCACCCCAACCCTCAGTGCCAGATGGCCAGCTCCCATACCTTTCTTAGGGGCATCCTGCATCTGAAACCCTTGTTTTGGCTTGGGACTTGAATTTTATTTTGGAAAAATTGATCCCATCTCCTTTTGAGTTAGTCGCGTCTTGCGATTTGCATTTTCTCTCTTGGAAAGTGCTGTTTTTAGTTGCAATTACTTTTACTCGAAGAATTTCAGAGCTTCAGGCTCTGTGGTGTGAGGAGCTTTATTTGATTTTTCACAAAGACAGGGTGTCTTTGCACATGGATCCTAGGTTTCTGCCTAAGGTGGTTTCAGAGTTCACACTCAATCAGTCTATCAACCTTCCTGTTTATTTCCTTGAGCGTGCCAATCCAGTAAAAGCACTGCTGCATACGTTAGATGTGTGCAGGATTTTGAAGCATTACCTGCTTAGGAGTAAGGAGTCCAGAAAGTCAAAGCAGTTGTTTGCTTCCTTTGCCCCAAGTAGAGGGAGCATTTCAGTTTCTAAGCAATGTTTATCCAAATGGTTGCCAAATTGCTTTGTGTCCTGCTACAGGTATGGCAAAGAATTGCCTGGTGCTGTCAAAGCACATTCCACCAGAGGAATGGCTACCTTGGTTGCTTGTTTTCAAGGGGTCTCAGCCGCTGATATTTGTGCGGCTGCCACCTGGAGTACAGTCCATACTTTCATCAAGCACTACAGTCTGGACATTGACTCTAGAGCCTGTACAGGATTTGGCAGGGCTGTGTTACAGGGACTCCTGTCTTAAGTTTATGGAGAGCCCTCCTCCCAGACTAACTGATTTGCTTTTGTAGCTGTTTGGTACTCATCTCTACGGGGTTACCTGATGACTTAGATACCCCCAAAGAAGATAGAACAGTTAAGTAAGAACTTACCGTAACAGCAGCTCTTCGAGGGGATCTTGGTCATCAGGTATATTTTCCTTCCCACCATCCCCCTTCTTGGGGCTCCTGTGTAGGCACTGGCTATGTGGTGTATCCAGATTTTCATTTAGGTCTGGGCCTCTTTCTCTCCTCAGTCCCCCAGGGCAAGAGCCTAGCTCCCTTAGTCTCTAGGGGAAGAACTGAGGAGAGAGCAGGGCCACTCTCACCTACATAGGGTTGGTGACGTCGGCTGACGTTGATGGTGTGGGTGGCCCCAATTGTACTGCTGAAAATCTTCCCCTTCACCGACGGCAAAGGTTCCTATGGTGTTACCTGAAGACTGAGATCCACTCGAAGATCAACTGTTATGGTAAGTTCTTAAGTAAATGTTTTTTATGAAACTTGGACTGCAGGTTCTTGCTAGTAGTAGATATCGGTTAAGTGTAAAATAAGCCAAAGTTTTTTTTTGACTTGGAGTGAAAATAAGTGTTTTTAATTTTGCCATATGGAGAGGTGCAGAAAATTGGTTCCAGTCTCGTTTGCTGCTCTCTAACGCCATCCAGGGGAGTTTTTTTATTTAAAATTGTTGACTGACCTTGATTAATAATATATTACTGTGAACAGGGAGACCACTCTTATGGTTGTAAGAGTGGTCTTACGTTCTTAGGGTACCAGAACTGCTTACTTATAGCTCACGAATCTAAAACCCTACGAATGTGCGTGAGACCACTCTTACAACTGTAAAGTGGTCTTCTTGGCCATATTAACATACATGTGAGCCTACGCCAAATTGAAGCACAAACAAGGGACAAAATATTTGACACAGCAAAACTCACAGAAACTAAAAAGTTATATTTTAATTGCCCTACACACAATCCCCCCCCACACCCCCACTATTGAATTCAGCCTTCAACATGATTCCCATCACCCCATACAAATAAACAGTACAAACATCCACTCTCATTCTCCCACTGTACAGTCCCACCCAGCTTTTCCTTCTCTATACCAACTACTAAAAAATGAAAAAAGCATAAAACTAGACAACCCACCATTGCATAAAATCCCTCACTTTTCTCTCACACTCCGTATGAGGTCTCCACCAAGGCTTGTGTTAGCATCGGCAGAGTCGGGGTCAGTTTGACCCATTGCTTCTCAAGTTAAGACTCCATCTCGAAAATCTGGGGGGTCAGACGTCTGCCAGAGTGTCTTTGTACTAGATTACCTGACGCTTTTATTGTTTGTGATGCAGGTAAAAGCCTTTCAATACATAGGGTCAGCGTTGAAGCACAGTTTATTTCTGTGCTTTAGAATCCTTAAAATTCCCATTTGGGGACTTCAGTAAGTGGTTTAATGCAAATTCTGCTCTACAGTCTGCACTGTGATACTCTCGGGGGGTGCATCATGTCCTGTTTCACTTAAGAACAAACACCACATCCTCCACTAGTAGATGAGAATGGATGAAAGGCTCCAAATCTCAGTTCAGATTAAACCATAGAATGGGTGTAAGAGATGCCAGTAAAATAGTACATCTCTTACCTTTTCCGTCAGATGCAGTACTCTTTTCCGCTCCATGAACCAACACAGCATCATCTGCTAGAGGAAAGGGGAGAGAAGGAGAACTGTTGCAAAACACCTTTGGGGAATAAATCCAGAACCACAGAAAGGAGTCTTACCTACTGGTGAGGCATATGACACATTAAGCAAAATGTTTCTGCCCTTGGTTTTCAGGATGGAAGAGATCATAATTTAACTTTGTGAAGCAGAGAGCCTGGTCCTGTCCCCCTTACCAATTGTGAGCCCTTCCCCCAGTGTTCAGATGTTTTGTTATGTAATAGCCTGGAGAGTATGGGACATTTTTTTTTTTTTTTGCTTTTTATAGAAACATAGATGTCGATGGCAGAAAAAGACTCAACTTTGCCCAGGACCTGCCATTTTCTGAGTTTGTTTATGAGTTAGGAGTCCTGGTGCTGTACTGAGACCAAGCATAGACTGGCAGTTGGCTATCAGTCTATACTTGGGCTCAGTATGGCAACAGTACTGAGACCTCTAACTCACAAACTGGAGCTATTAATAGCTCCGTCCATAAGTATATGAATGGATGTTGTTCTTCATGATTTTCTGTTACCTGTAAAATATTGTTCTGCTGCAGTGAGGACGTTCGTAGTGCAGCAGAATGACTTTTCGTTCAGCTGCTGTATGGATGTCACACAGACCTGATCACGGGCTGCATAAAGTGAGCCAGTTTCATTCCACATCGCGTGCCTTCACCAGTAACGACCACCATGAGTTTAAAAAAAAATCAAGCTGAACACACAACATATACGAACATCACAGCTACTGTTAAGCAGCATTAGTAAGCAGTGTAGCGATGGCAGCCGTAGTTTACCCTAAACCTGTACCTGACTGCTAGCAGTTTGTATCGGAACAAGAAAATCGGAAGACAGTTAAAAATGAAAATTACCTTAGGCTTATACACAGCTTCCTCAGAGATAATGACGAGCACGGGTCCCTCCAAGATATCCCACCAGCAGCGCTAGCTCCGTTGTTGGCAGAATTCATATATAAAATCAAAAGGTTGGATGGAGCCAAATACAAGCCTTTCACACTAAGAGGAATGCTAGGCAGTGTGGACAGACACCTCGAGAAGTGTGGATGTAAAGAGTTCATTTTCAAATCAGCAGACACTGCATTTCCAGAGACCATTAAAACACTAACTGCCAAGCACAGGTTTCTGAAAAAAAAAAAAATGGGTAAAGGGGTATAAACCCAATCGTGCAGAGGCTGTCTCAGAGACTGACACTGAAAAATTATACAGCACCGAAACACTGGGCTTGCAAAATCCCACTGCCCTCCTGAACCTGATCTTTTTTAACATGGGTCTGTATTTTGCCCTGAGGACCACCGAACAGTATCATGCAAGCAAGCAAACGTTATTTATATAGCGCCTTTCATAGTCAAGGTGCTGTACAAATTATAAAAATATAAATACAACATAGATCACTAAAATAACAATATTTAAGAATCAATTAATTAGTCAACAAATTAGGAAAGGTCAAAGAAAATAAAAAAGTTTTCAGCATAGATGTAAAACTGCTGACGGTCAGGCACTCTCTTAACCGACGAGGTAGAGAATTCCACAGGGTTGGTGCTGCAAATGAAAAAGCATGTGCTCCAGATGTTTTAAGACGAACCCTGGGAATCTCCAGCAATCCCTCGTCGGTGGATTGGCGAGAACAATTGGGGGAGTAGGGAGTCGGGAGATCTTGCAGGTAGTCAGGTCCCTGTTCATGTAGGGCTTTAAAGGTGAGCAAGCCCACCTTGTAGGTGATCCGCCACTGAACTGGCAGCCAGTGCAGTTCGCGCAGCACCGGCATAATATGACTGGTCCTGGAGGTACCAGTCAACAGCCTGGCTGCAGCATTCTGCACTAGCTGCAGGCAGTGGATATCAACCCCAGACAGCCCTAGGTAGAGGGCATTGCAGTAGTCAAGACTGGTGGTAATGAAGGCATGGACCAATGTTGGAAGGTCTCTTGGAGGAATTAAGTGTTTCACCCGGGTGATATTCCTCAGATGGTAAAATGAGGATTTGACCACAGCCAACACCTGAGACTTCAGGGTCAGACCATCATCAAAAATAACGCCCAGGTTACGCATCCGATCTGAGGTAGAGAGCTGGACACCATCAAGCCACAAGCCTGATATGAGCCCAGCTCCAGAAGTGCCCCCAGGCAGCCCGGATCCACAACCAACACCTTAGTCTTATCCGGATTTAATCTCAACCAACTCAAGCTCATCCAGTCTTTGATCTCAGAGAGGCAACTATTTAGCATAGAGACCGCATCGACCTGTCTGGGCACAAAGGACGAATACAGCTGAGTATCATCTGCATAGCAGTGAAAAATCAAGCCATATCGCCTGATGATATCTCCCAATGGCAGCATGTACACTGCGAACAACATGGGTGCTAATATGGAACCCTGTGGCACCCCACAGGACAGGGGGAGGGAGTCAGAGGAATAAATTCCGGTGATCACCCTCTGAGAGGTGCCTGAAGTGGGGCGACCTACAACTTTGCAAGGACATAGAATGCACTACACACTTGGGAGTATAATGAGAGGCAAAGACTAGATTTGAAGAAAATGCAAGAGACATCAGGCCTGTCAAACCATGTATGTACCACAGCCCAAACCCAGACAGAGATCCCATAACAGCAGACATCAAGTGCAGATGTGAAAGACCCCCCCAAAAATGCTGGAGCCTGATGCCCCCTTTTATCTAGCCCCCAATGTTAATTACAGGCCAGGGGTATCGCATTGGTTCCGATCTATGACAGGAGAATAAAATTCGGGCAGTGATGAAAAGCATTAAAGTGTCACCCGGACTCCCAGAGACTAAAAACATCACTAATCATTCCATGAGGAAAATGTCTATTCAGAGACTTGTTGATCACAATATCCTACCAACAGAGGTTGCTCAGGTATCTGGTCACAGACATCTCCAGTCTATCAGTAACTATTCGTGCCTTTCTGAGGAGAAACAAAAGAGAGATTCCCTAATCTTCTCCAGCACTGTCACGCATACTCTGGCTCACCTTGCTCCAACAACAGGTACAGCATTGGCATCCACATCAGTGTAAGCCTCCTCAGAACAGCTGAGCTGACAGCCGCTAACAGAGTTTTCTTATATGGAAATCTTTGGGAGTGGATGCATTTTTATTAAAATGGCAACTGTAAAAATTGTGAATCTCTCTGGTGCCACAAAACAGAAACATATAGCCGTAATCCATGACACCTCTTCCGACTCTGACTAAGATGAGTTTGACTGGAGCTCCTAGCTTTCATTCTTTTTTTTTTTTTTTTCACAGTAGCATCCAATCTGGGAAAATGTTCTTGTGGAGAATGGGGAAGGGGGGGTTGTGGCCAGCCCAGCTGGTTATGATTGCTGTATGATATTTGTAATATAAAAATATATTAGTGAGTCTGTGCCCCCAGTTTCAGTGAAAACTACAGGATATATAATTGACCAGGAGATCTCTGTAATGTAATTAACTTCCTTGAGAAATTGCATTTTATGGCCTTTTTATGACATGCTTTGAAGTTGGGAAGCTAAATATACATTTTATTACAGGACAGGACATGATTATCTCACACTTAGGTGAGGGATTGCAGGGTTGTAAAACTTCAAGGGAACTGGTGGATCAAAAAGACTCATAATTTGGGAAATTAGATTTTGCTGATGCCACCTTATTTCATATACCTCCTGATAGGACATCGTGTTTTGTAATTTTTTTATATTCTAAAAGGAGGAGCTAGATGACTCACAGAAGGGGTGTGGAGAGACACCGTTTAAACTAATACTGGTGTTGAATCTGTTTGACATCATTTTTTGGACTCAAGAAAGACAGATCTCTGATATAAGGCACTTAAAGAGGTGATACATTAAATACAACAAGTCTAAATTTATTGTGGTAGGAGTTTTTGTTTTGTTCTTTGCTTTTCTTTTAAGTGATTGTATGCTCTTTGATATATTGTTCTGTGTTTACATTTTTCATATTTTTATCCATTTTTAGTAAAACCTATTATTCAAAAGACTACCTGGGTGTGTCTCAGTTCTTTTTTTGCATGTGACATATAGAGGGTTAAGACCGACAAAAACTGTTCAAAAGCTTGATGGTGTTACTAAACTGGGAAAAGGTAAGAATGTACCTAAGGTCTTTTATAGAGTTTTAAAGGGTTCATTTTGGATACCTGGTTAGGTGTTTAGATGAAAGATATATTGCACCCCCCGAAGAGAATATTATCTGAGCCTGTACATTTGGGTACACTAGCATAAGGTTCACAGTTTGAATCCCCCCAGAACTTGAGACCAGAGGTGATTCGGACCCACAAGCAGACAGGAGGGTTACCCTGTCTGTTACCTGTTCACATTACTGCACTCAGAGGTTGGCACTGTGGGAGCATAGGGCCTGACCTGCTGAGTGTGTTTGTGACAGGGGTGACGTCATGTTCATAGTTCATAGGTTAGTCAGCCCCCTAAATCGGTGTTACGGGCCTGTGTTCATTCCGGGTTGCTTGAGGGGGATGTTTGACCTAGTCTGCCGCTGTGGGCTTTGCCATTGCCATTCCTGCCAGAAGCAAAACCGTTGGCAGTAGAGGAGGGCTCCTAGATTAAGCAACATAAGTAAGTGAAACATAGGGCCCGAAAACCCTGCTGGTGGACCAGGGAGGTTCAGGAGGTGGTGAGGGAAATGGAGGTAGTCTATAGGCAATTCAAGTGCTCAAGGAGTGAAAGGGGCCAAAGGGAGTACGAGCTGATGGCCAGAAGGGCCACTAGGGTGGTGAGGGAGGCTAAGGCAAGGAGGGAGCAGAACCTGGCCAGGCAAATTAGGAGAGGGAACAATGGGTTCTTTAGATACATTGGGGAAAACGAAGGTGAAGGGCAGATTAGCAGGATTAAAACAGGGAAGGGATGGGCACAAGACCGGGAGCAGGCTGAGGTACTAAATAGTACTTTGCTTCAGTTTTCACAAGGAGAATTGAGGGGCTGCATCATACATGGGAGGAGACTGTGAAACTGAGGAGGGACCCTTACCGATCGGCGGGTCTGGGGGGCATCACTGGCAGGTGGGGGAAGGCAAAGCAGGGGGACGAGGTAGCAGAGGTGGAAATCATGGCAGAGAGACTGAGGGAAGCCCTCAGATCCCTTAAGATGGAGAAAGCGCCAGGGCCGGATAAATTACATCCCAGAGTACTGAAGGAACTGGCAGATGTCCTAGTGAAACCCCTGGTGGAGCTCTTCAGCATCTCTCTGAGGACAGGGTGGGTGCCTCAGGACTGGAAGGTGGCGCATATAGTGCCTATCCACAAGGGTGGATCAAGGGAGGTAGCAGAGAATATAGACCCGTCAGCCTGACATCGGTGGTGGGCAAGTTGATGGAGGGCATTGTCAAGGAGAGACTAGGGGGGACCTGGAAAAGTTGGGGTGCCTGGACGATAGACAGCATGGATTCGTCCCAGGGAAATCATGTCAGACAAACCTTGTGGAGTTCTGTGACTGGGTGATGAGTGCCTTGGACCTGGGTAGACCAGTGGACGTCCTCTTTCCTGACTTCAGCAAGGTGTTTGACTCTGTTCCTCATGAGAGCCTGTTGGATAATCTGGGAGAAATGGGGTTGGGGAACCAGATAATCAGATGGATAGGCAATTGGCTCCAGAACCGGACCCAGAGGGTCATGGTTGGTGGCATCATCTCATCCCCAAGGAGGGTCATTAGTGGAGTCCCTCAGGGATTGGTCCTTGGGCCCCTCCTGTTCAACGCCTACGTCTCTGACATAAGGAAGGATATCAGGAGTGAGATGAGTCTCTTTGTGGATGATTCAAAACTGTGGGCGGTAGTGGATGGGGAGGAGGGGAGGGTGGCCCTACGGGGGACCTGGAGGCTCTGAAAAGGTGGTCTAGAAAGCGGAAGCTAAGGTTCAATGCAGGGAAATGCAAGGTACTGCACCTGGGAGCCAGAAACCCGGGCCAAGTGTACACCCTGGGGGGTGGGATGCTACAAGTCTCGATGGCTGAGAGGGACCTGGGGGTGGCGGTGGATGTCAAGATGAACAACTTGGAGACTTGTAGGAGGGCAGCGGCAAAGGCCAACAGGATGTTGGGATGCATCGCTAGGGGGCTCACCTCCAGAAGGAGGGAAGTGATACTCCCACTGTGTAACTGCTTGGTGAGGCCACATCTTGAGTACTGCATCCAGTTTTGAATGGCACATTTAAAGAGGGACATTGAACTCCTGGAGAGGGTCCAGAGGAGGGCACCCAAAATGATTTGGGGCTTGGGGGATAGGACCTATGGGGGAGGCTCGAAGAGCTAAATATGTACACATTGGAAGAGAGAAGGGACCGGGGGGACATGAGGTCTTCAGGTACATGAAGCGGGTAAATAGGGGAGGAGCAGTCAGGGTGCTGTGAAGGAAGGAGGGGGGGCAACTAGAGGGCATGGGTGGAAGCTGGAGGGAGGGAGATACAGGGGAGAAAGGAGGAGGTGCTACTTCACTGAGAGGGTGGTGGAGCCATGGAATGCACAGCCCAGGGGGCTGGTGGAGGCAGAAACGGTGGAGGGGTTCAAAAGGGGGTGGGACAGGTACAGGGGAAGGTTCTGGAAGCAAAAACAGTGCAGCGAGAATATCTGGGACTGGAAGGAGGAGCCAGAGAGAGGGAGAGGGGCAGCAAGGTCGCTCCCAGGGTGGGGGCTGACCAAATGAGAATACAAAGACCGTTAGGCCCTATTCTGCTGGCATTTTAGTATGTTAGTATGTTCATATCGCCAGGGGGGATTACCTCCAGAAAGGCGGAAGTGATCCTTCCACTGTACAACTGCTTGGTTAGGCCACACCTTGAGTATTGTGCACAGTTTTGGAGACCACATTTAAAGAGGGACATTACACTCCTAGAGAGGGTCCAAAGGAGGGCAGCCAAAATGATCTGGGGCCTGGGGGATAGGACCTATGAGGAGATGCTCTAGGAGCTCGACATGTACACCTTGGAGGAGAGGAGGGACGGGAGGACATGATAGAGGTCTTTAAGTACATGAAAGGGATCAATAAAGTAGGCCCAGTCAGGGTGTTCCAAAGGAAAGAGGGTGGGGCAACAAGAGGTCCCGGGTGTAAGCTGGAAGGGGGCAGGCTCAGAGGGGAGAGGAGGAGATTTTATTTCACTGAAAGGGTGGTGGAGCCATGGAATGCACTGCCCAGGGAGCTGGTAGAGGTGGAGACTGTAAATTGGTTTAAGAGGGGATGGGACAGGTACAGGGGAGGGTAAATCTGATCAGGCCCAATACAGGTGGAACATCTGGGACTGGGGACAGTGTAATCCAAGGGGGGGGGGTGGACACCAGAATCGGCCCTCAGTGTGGGTGCTGAAAATCGAGCAGACTCGAGAGACTGTTAGGCCTATTCTGCTGGCATTTTAGTATGTTAGTATATATTTTTTTATGATATTTCCCCTTCCTTTGTTCTCTGTCTCAACAGATTGCCAGCTGATGCCGTTACCGGAGATCAGCAGTTTAGGAAAGGACCGTGTCTGGAAAATAGTGCTCTGATGCTTACAGTTTTTTTTTTTTTTGAATGATGTTTTTGAAATTTATCTATGCTGCACTGAAAATACTACTGTGATGCGGACAGTGATGTTTTCAAGTTGTGGTTATGCTGCACTCAGATAGTGAATGCTTGTGGTTATCTACCAATGTGTATTTGGTGTTTCTTTCACACAGTTTCGTCCATACACTATATAGAACAGTGTATAGCATCCCTAACACAACTCGGCTATTCTTTTGGGGTGCGGTAGAGCCCAAGCTGAGTAGCAGCATTTCTCAACAGGTCTATATCGGAGACTTAAAATCGCCTAAAAATCACTTCTTTAGAGCAACCATCTATTAAAATAGTTGCTGTACATCGACTGAGGCACGCTGAAAACCTAAAATGGGCAATCCGCAAAAAGACAGAGATGGCGGATAGAGCAATAAAACATCTGGGACCTCTCAAGCATTGCATCCTGGTCTTGAAGTGCAGGCCGCATCCCACCAAGAACCCGAAGAGAGACCATGTCTTCTATTGGCCTTAAATTGCAAAGGCTGATTACATTGGTCTCAAATTTGAATAACAAAATGGATTCACTTGCCACAAGGGTATCTGTGGTGGAGAAGACAGTTGAGGGAATGCAAACGGAGGTCAGCGATGCAAAGCGGCAAGCAAAGTCAGCTGCGGCCGCAACCACGCTCCTGGTGAAGGAAAATAATCACATGCGGGCCAAACTTGAAACTCTGGAGAACCAGGCCCACTCTTCACACATGCAAATAGTTGGTCTGCCGAGGGAATAAAGGGAGACCACCCTCTTATGTTCCTACAAGATTGGCTGTGCACGAAACTGGTGCCTGAAGGTCAGAACTTACATTTAAACTGCAGAAAGCTTACTGGATTACACTACAGGGTTACCTAGAAGACTCGGAGAATCCACAGACTTGCTCCTAGTTACAGATGGTGTGGGCACCAGAGACAAGATCCTGCGGCTCAGAAGACAAGCAGGGCTGCTCACTCAGGATGACTGGGCTGTGTACTTGTTTCTTGATCTCAGCTACACGACACGTCTGCGCAGGAAAAAAGTTGATGGGCTGAGGGAAGCATCGATCATCCACACGGTTGTTTTTCCAGCCCAGCTAAGGATCATTCACAGCAGCAAGCTGTGGGTCTTCTTGGATCTTACCGAGGTGGGTAAGTGGGCCGCCCACTTTGTTAGCAGTGACTGGAGCCAAAATCAAGACCCTGGGGATGCAGATTGCGATCTGGAAGATGACAAGGAGGATTGAACCGACTTAAGTACTGTACCATAACTTTTACAATTTACCTGTTCCCTACTACAGTTTATTGCAGAGGACTTCCTTGCCCTATATTTTAGGATAATCTTTTCTCAACGTTTGCTGAAGCTACAAGGTTTAAGTTTCATTTTGGTTTTGCTGTAGGTGGGCTATATTAAAATTGTGAAATATTTACAGTACAGCTTGGGTTGCCATCTCATTTTATGTAAATTGGTGGTTCGCAGTTTCTAGTTCTATTAAAGATGATTGATCGTCCGGCCCGGTGGTGCAGAGGGCTGAGGCACTGGCACCTTACCTCGAATCATGCCGGCAACCGGGTTGAAGCGGAATCGGGGCGGGGGAGTCGAAGCAGGGAGGATAGGATTGAGCGTCTGAAGGACTGCTCTCCTATCCTGGGGTGAGTTGAGGACTGCCTCGCTAAGCAGCGGCTCCCAGTGGAGACTGGAGGCACTGCATGAGTGGCGCGATGAGGGAACCTAGAAAACCGGAAATACCGCTCGGTGGTGGCCGCCGGATGATGGCTCTCCATTCCCCCGATTCCTCTGGTGCCTTCGATGAGCTTCCTTCCCTCAGCAGCATCCCTGGGCCTTATTGAGAGTGCGCTGGACTCCCCACTGGTGCCTTCCCCTTCGGAGGAGGGGAACCCACCCGGCAAAGGGATACGTCCGGGATATCCCAGGGACTGGCTGCATTGTGAGGTGAAGGAGTGCGGGTAAGGCCAGTGGGGATCGGTGAGGACTTGGAAGGAGCCTGAAGGAGTGGGGGTCACCAGGAGCACAGAGGGGGATAAACAAATAAGGAAAAAAAAAAAGATGGTTGATCTTCAGGTTATTATTAACTGTTTTACATAAAAAATGTAAGGCTACTGTTTGTGAGATTTAGCTGTCCTAAGAAAGTATTATGATCTTTTTGAACTTATAGGAAGATAGTATGATGCCATTAGCCCTTTTGTAGGGCGTGCATTATTGGGACTCTGATAAAGACTTTAGCCACTTGAAATTAGTCATACTGTTCATGGGCTTATCTGTGCAGCTTATTATTTTTTACACACTTATCAGCTTGAATGTCAGTAAATCCCTCTTTGTGGTATCATAATATTTAGGATGCATGTATATCCTAGGATCAAGGAGAAGTGTGTATTATCCATCTGGTTACCTTATACTGTGTATGGTCTGTCCTAGATACGGAACTGCTGTATGTATGTTTACATATGAAAATAATAAAAATAAAGTACAAAGAAATCCCCACAACTCGGCCATTCTTCCCCCTCGTGGTTTCCATGATGGCAGACAGACCTCTCGAGCTTCGCTCTTGAGGTAATCTGCCATCATAGAAACCACTCGGGTGAAGAACAGCCTTGTTGTATATGGGACTCCATACACTATCCTATATATACACACTCCTGTGGCTGCTCCCTGGCTCTGACGTCCTCCGTGAGACAGCCGTGGGAGATTATAGGATTTACTGCTAAAGGCTCCTTAATCAAAATGCTGATGGGAGGGATGGTAAGATCAAGCTAATAAAATATAAATGCCACAAAAGTAAGTAATTAAAAATTGTAAACACTGTGTGAAACTGGCAATGGGGGTGCCCCACACTGAGGTGTGCTGGGGCATAGGGGCATGGATGTTTCCCTTTAAGCAGTGTCTTTGTTTCAAATTGGCCCTCTAAAATATAAAAAAAAAAATATGACAACCTTATTTAAATATATGGAGTGTGCCCCCCCCCCACCAGACTATTATATCACAAAACATCTGAGCTCAGGGTTGGGGCTAACATTCAGAAACTGAAAGGAACCGGGCTCTCGATTCCATTGAGCCAAATTATGCTGCCTCTGTAAAACCCAGTACAAAAACTGTTTAGTTAAAGAGCTAGTACAGTAATCCGGCCTGGTGGCGCAGAGGGCTGAGGGGTTGTAATGCTCCTTACCTCTCCCACACTGATGACCTGAGTTCAGGAATGAATTCAGGTGGGCTGGGGGCTGGCTGGGGAGGGCTGGGAAGGATAAAGCAGCCTGGCAGCTTTCCTTTAGGACTGGGGTGGTGAAGCTGTCCTGGCTATTGGCTGCCACCAGGTGGAGGCCTGGTGGTAGTGCCGATGTTCGGGTGGCTGACGGACAGTTGGATGGGTTGAACATGGCTGGTGGGTTCTGAGCGCATGCACGCCTCCACGTGCATTCATCCTCCATGTTTGCTGTAGCCTTGGGAAGGGAGGAAAACCTAGGAGGAAAATGGAGGGGGAACAAACATCACACAGCCTTGCCAAAGGTGCCGCAGCCCACCCTGGCGCTGAGATGGGGACATTTGGATTTCAGTCTCGGGGGGGGTAGGAGGCCCCATCCTGGCCCCACCATGGTGGGGAATCTGCAGGGGATGTTACCCCAGATGAAATAAGGCAGTGGGAAGTCAGTCCACCAGTGCAGTAGTTGCGCTACCACTCACAACGCTGGCGACTGGGGTTCGGGAACGAGCATGAGCTGTTGAGGGCTAGCTGGGGGAAGGAGGATCGAGCATCCTGTAGAATGTTCTCTTCCTCGGGGTAGGGAGGGTGTTGCGACCCACTGCATTACTACCACCTGGGTGACCACAGGTGGTGGTGCAGGGGTCTGCTCCTCAGACGGAGTCATTAGAGCATGTTCTCAGGTTTGCTGCATCTGACTTCACCGGCAGTCAGTCCCACTGCATGCTTCTGGCAAGGGGATGAGGTAGAAAATGGAAAAACTAGAGGCGCAGACACGGACGATGAAACTTCGACCAGCCCACCACATCCAGTGCTGAATCCACGCCTATATCCTACAGGGAAACCAGCAGTCTTCACTTCCATCGTGGGTGGCCAGATGTTCACGGGGAAGAAGTGCTAAAGGCATACCCAGCCCTGGGGGGTAAGCAAGGAGGGTACCACAGCAGTGTGTCGCAAGTGGGCTGGTGGTCTCAGTGGATTGACAGGCAGGATTTCAGGCAGGGTGAGATCAGAGCAAATTGGTAGTAGGTGGAAGGAGGTCTGGCCTGAAGCAGGAGGAATAAATATGTGGAAAAAAAAAAAAAGAGAGAGACAGGTAGTGGGCCAGCCAGTGGCACCCAGGGACAGGGCTGAACAGCCGCCTGGTCAGTCCAAAGAGCATAAAACCTTCATAAACAAAAAAGGGAAGACTACTACAGTAGTGGCAAAAAATAGTTGGAAGATGTTAGTAATTTTTAAAAGAAGTCCCTTATTACTATTTTTTTTTTATATATTTCTTTTTACCCCACCTACTGCCCTACTGGAGCTGCCCCATCGGGAATCTCCAATGAAGCCTGACTCTGCCACCGTCTTATCTGCTGGTCCGGTACCTCCATCCTGCCGTGGATTGCCCCAGGGCAGGGTCAGGGTGGGACTGGACACCCCTGTATCTTCAAGTCTCGTCAGGTCCCGAGGCAGCTGGGAGATGGTGGCACATCGGGACTAGGCTTGGCACTCCATCTTCCCGGCTCCGGAGGGTGTTTTTCCCTTTTTTGTGTAGACGTTGCTGGTCCTAATGTCAAGGCGCGAGCACCGACGTCTGCAATGTCCACCCCCAGTGTTGTAGCCCCTGGAGCTGATTTGTCTGCAGGCCTCTACCTGTGGCCAGTCATGCTCCTGAGGTGCCGAACGTGTTGTCTGGTCCCCAGCCTCCGCCAGGGGTCAGCACACACCGGTTGGATCCCATCCTCCCCGGAGAAGGCGAGATGTCACTGACGCCCAGCCTTTCTCCCCGCGCCTGAGTCCGCCTCAACCTGGGCTGCCGGCACGGTGTGAGGTGTGCGCCCAGCGCCAACCCTCGGCGCCAATGGGCTGACTCCCTTATTACTTTTTGTTTCTGAAGTGCTTTTTTCTTTTTCTTTTCCTTTTTCCATGTGCTCACTTGATGCTTTTCTACAGACTGTTGGGTGTGATGTGAAATGCAGTGCTGTACCTGGAAGCAGACATGTCTAGTTCTGTTCCTCTCACTACATCATCAGCAAGTGACTTCACTCATTGTTAGATCACAAGCCCTACTGCCTAATTGATATCATGTGTCAGAAGCTACCAATCGAGCAGCGCAAGATTGGCTCTTCATGGTTACTACTAGTGATGTCACAGTTAGTGAGGTCACAAGGCTGATGATGTATAGGGAGAAATGTATTTATTTATTATTATTTTGGAGTACACCTTTGTACTACAAACTCATTTGCAAAGGTTCCACGTCAACAGAAACTGTACACTCATCAAAGCATAGCAGGGGAAACTGGAAACGCTACAAACTATCAAACAGGAGAAGCAGGGAAATATGTACAGAGTTTACAACAAATGCAAGTCATTGCAGCATGACAGTGCTTTGTCAATGCCAGACAAGGATCAGAACAGAGCTGTACGCTGTATATACACTGTTAACAAGCCATTTCAGTCCGGTCTTGTATCTCACAAGGCCATTGTTGTAATTGTTAACCAGAAGGCTGTATATTGGTAGGGTAAACTCAGTATTCGGTGCTGTTACCAATAGGTGATGTAACCAGTAGGGGAGACAGAAAGGTGGATAGTAGCAAAAGAACGTTGTCAAGGAAGGGGAGGGTGGATTGGGGGAGGAGTGCAGGGGGGTGGAATAGAACTTTCCAGTGTCAGGAACCAGGTAAAGTGCTGTTCCACACATCACATCTAGTACTTGAAGGTAGAAAATCTTGTAATTAACAAAAAAGAAAAGAACAAAAATTATTCAGATATAAGAAGTGATAGCTAGCTGACTACTTCTGAAAGTTACTATTAATCCCTAGCAGTACACTAGCTCTTTAATGTGCCAAATACCTCATCAGGAGGTTTGGCTCTTTTTTGGGGGGGCATTTTACAATAAGCATGGTCAGTGTGCTTTTCAGCTCACGCCCTTCAGTTTACTGCATGCATGGAATAGTGGGGAACACCAATAAGGTTAACTGTGGCAGTCAGACCACCTTATTTCCTCAAAAATTTAAAAAATGGAATTAAAAACGGAAATTGTCCTTTTTAGTGGCAATTTTTTTTTAACCTAGTTCTTTCTTTCTCTCCCGACCGGCCCCATCCACGACCCCCAAGCCCCGTCAACCCGGCACTGGACTCACCTCTGCCCACAAGGTGCCGGTTGTCCAGGTGCAGCGCCTGCGGGAGGTCAGCATCATCTCGCCAGTCGGGGTTCCTTTTTCTCTCTGTTTCTGCCCATCCCCGAATGCAGAGAGAGGTGTGCAATGATGCCAATGGCTAAGCTGCATGTGCTTCCATGCATGGCACACGTGGCGTCTGCCCCCTATGTTATGGGTCCATTGCGACAGCCCCTAGCCACCGCCAGGGGTCAGTTAAGCAGTGGACACCATCCCACCCCTCCCCGGGAGAGGAGAGCAGTCCTCCGGACGCGTGATCCTCTCTCTCCCCAGCCAACCCCCAGTGGCCTGCTCACACCGCGAACACGGGTCGCCGGTGTGTCAGGAGGTAAGGCACAGATGCCTCAGCCCTCCACGCCACCGGGCCGCCACTAATGGCTACTTTTTTAATAAAGGTTGTTATGCTCCTGGGGCTGACTGGGCAGCTTGTTCAGCTCAGTCCCAGTGTGCCGGCGGCCAGCCCGCTACCTCTGTCTGTCTTGGGTTACAGCCCCCGTGGATTCCCCCCATGGCAGGGCCAGGGAACGGAGGGCCATTCCCCCACGTGGAGACTCATGTCCAGATGTCCCCCAATGGAGTTGCAGGGTGGGCTGCAGCACCTCCAGCAGGGCTTCATGAGACCCAGTCCCACTTCCATTTTCCTCCAAGGTTTTTCTCCCTCCCTAAGGCTACAGCAAACATGGAGGATGCATGTGCATGCGCTGTGGAATCGCCAGCCCTGTTGCGCCCATCCGGCTTTCTTTGACTTATTTCTGCCGATGTTTTTTTTTTTTTTTTTTGGTGACATTACCAACTTGTTGTTAAGTCCCCCAAGTATTATCATCTGTATTTTGAGCGTTAATAAAAATAATACTTCGGCTTAGAACCCCAGCCAACACCTGTCAGTTACAGTAGCAGTCAACAACAGCTGTGTTGTCCAGCTGTGTTTTCACGGGGGGTACTGTACTGTAGTATATTACCTTCTTAACATGTACAATTGCCTACAAGTGAAAATAAACATGTATAATGGCCGGTGCTGCCCCAAACAACACAGGGGGAGAAACTGGATAAAGCACCAGTGGAAGCTATTAGCATAATGGCAGAAAAAGGGGGAGGAGCTGCTGGTAGGGGACTTCAGTCTGCCAGATGTAGATTGGAGCCTTCCAGTTGCAGCTTCCACTAGAAGCAGGGACAGCCTAGATTCCCTAAAGGGGGTGTTTCTCAGGCAGTTAGAATGCTCACTAGTGATGGGGCAGTACTGAAGTTGTGCTTACAAACAGGGATAATGCTTTAGAGATGACCTGGGGCAGGGGGTCATTACCTGGGTGTATGGGTAGGTGGGCAGATTAACAGTGGGCCAAGTTAAGGGATGGTATAGTGAAGGCAAAAACCTCTGCACTAAGAAAGTAAGCAAAAACCCGGAGGGAAAAAAGAGACCACTGTGATTCTCAGTGGTAGTGGCTGAAAAGGAAACGGCTAAAAGATAAGTATTCAGGAGGTACAAAGAGATGCAGAGGGAGGAGGCTAGGGAGGTGTACTAGACAGGTGTACCAGGAGAAGCACAGGGAAGCAGAGAAACCAGTGAGGAGCGCAAAGGCGCAAACTGAGGAAATAATAGCCCTGGGGTAATTAAAGGGGACAAGACCCTTTTTAGGTACATAAGTGAAAAGAGGAAGACTGGGTGGGGGCTTGTGAGGTTAAGACAGGGTGGGGGGGCTGTGCAGAGGAGGATCAGGAAAAAGCAGGTGGCTTGAACAAATGCTTTTTGTTCAGTCTTCATATGAGAAGGGGATGAACCACATAAAAGCAGCAGGAGCACTGGGGGTAGGGAGGTAGGCAAAAGTCCATTTACAGAGGAGAGAGTCCTGAAAGGACTCGCAAATATGAAAGTGGACAGAGCTATGGGACTGGACGGGCTACACCCAAGGGTCTTGATGGAGCTCAGGGAAGTGCTGCCTGCACCTCTGATAGCCCTGTTGAACAACTCACTGGAAGCAGGAGCTGTTCCAGAGGACTGGAGGAGGGCAGATGTAGTCCCACTACACAAAAGTGGTAGCAGGAAGGAGGCTGGCAGCTGTAGGCTGGTCAGTCTGACATAAGTGGTGGGGAAGTTAATGGAGTTGCTGCAAAATGAAAGGATTGTGGAGGCAGCACAGATTAACGGGGGGTGTTAGTTCATATCAGATATAGGATTCTTTCACTGAGTGACCAGGTTAATAGATCGGGGGTGGTGGCCGTGGCCTACTTAGACTTTAGCAAGACCTTTGACACCTTACCACATAGGAGACCCATAAAGAATCTGCACAGCTTAGGGGTGGATCCTAAGGTGGTAGACTAGATAAGGAACTGGTTAATGGATAGGCAACAGAGGGTTTTTGTATATTTATTTATTGGAATGTTCCACCAGGAGGGCCCACTGAACAACACGTTGCTCGTCTCACGGTGCGACCTGAGGGGAGGGGTTACATAGGGTTGTGAAGGATGATCGGTTACAATAGTATGTGGGTAGTACAAACAATACAACATTGTAAAATTGTGCAACAGTTGGAACACAAAGTATTGTGCAATAAACAGTAGTGGAACATTGGGTAAATTACATGTCCAAAATCATAACAAAAGAATGTATAAACGTACAAAAACAGTAACAATGCGATAGAACCATTTATAGTTGAGTATACCAGGAGCAGGCTCAAGGTAGTTCGCAAGTGCTGTTGGAGTAAAAAGGATGGAGTTAGGTTGTGCACACTGGTGACCCAGAAGGGCAGGAGAAGAGAGGGGGCGAGGTGGTGCCAAGCAGAGTCCACTTGGGGGAAGGAAGGGTAATCAGCAGGGTACCTCAGTGCTCAGTACTGGGACCAGTAATGTCTTTACAAGTGACACTGCAGTTGAGCTGGAAGGGAAGGTATGCCTGCTTGCCGATGATGACAAAATCTGCAATAGGGTGGACACACCAGAAGGGGTGGAGAGAATGTGCAGAGACCTGAGAAGATTTGAGGAGTGATCAAGGGCACGCAGCTGTGTTTCATTGTGAAAAAGTGCAAACTCATGCACCTGGGGCATAGAAACCCAGAGGAGGAGTACAAAATGGGAGAAGAGGTGTTAATTGTCACCAGACAGAAAAGGGACTTTGGGGTAATCATATCTGATGGCCTTAAGGTGGCAAGATGGTGCGACAAGGCAGTATGTAGGGCCAATGGGATGCTGGGGTGCAGAAGGAGGGAGGTGGTGTTGCCACTGTACAGGTAGCTGATGAGGCTCCACCTGGAGTACTGTAAAGAGTGCTGGAGACCACATCTCAGAAAGGACATCGAGAGGGTGGAGGCTGTCCAGAGAAAGCAACCAAAATGATGCAGGGGTTGTATCAGAAGCTGTACAAGGAGAGACTGAGGAACTTAAGTATGTACACCCTGGAAGAGAGTAGTGAGATGAAGGTCATGATAAGAGACCTATAATACCGGGGCGGGAATAGATAAGGTACAGGAGGGGAGTATGCATGAGAACAAGGTGACATGCAATGAAGCTGTAACAGGGAAATTTTAGGCGAGATATGACAAGTACGTCTTCATTGAAAGAGTGGTAAATACTTGGAACAGTCTTCCATTAGATGTGGTGGGGGCACAAACAGTAGTTGGCTTGAAGCATGCATGGAATAGGTGCAACTGAATCTTAGTTAGGAAGCTGGGAGGGGGGAGGCAGGGGTGGAGATCAGGTAGAGTCTGTGGTGACCGTATAGGCGGGAACAACTGGGCAGACTGGGTGTCCCAAGCAGTGCTTATCTGCCATCAAATTCTATGTTTCTGTGAATCACATTATGTACCTGTTAGTAACATTGCAGCCCCTTTCCTACTGTTGCATATCACAACACGGATTGTAGGGGCGGGGCAGCAGCGTGCAGTCGGTGGCGTGGCTGAACTAGGAAGTTTTCTCACCCATTAGTAAGTCAGAAAACTAACAAATGCCTTGATTAAAAAAATAAATAAATACAATACTGGCTGTATTAGGTCCTCAGACAGAGAGCTTCTTGTCTTGAGCTGCTTGCCCTGAGGAAATTGTGGTGTCAGCAGCTCTTTAACATTTCCTAGGTTTCTATGTTCCTATGTTCAATGCGCAGGTAAAAAAAAGTTTTGCAGTCACTAGTCAGCAACGCTAGTGGCTAGCAAACTCCACTAGCCCCACAGACTTTCCAGTAGCCAAACCAGTGTATTTATTAAAGTTTTACCTTCTCCAGTACAAGCCAGCAGGTGACAGGCTGGTTAAAGGAAAATTTCTGTGGCCTGATACAAAATCTACCAGCACTTGGGGCTTGGGGATGTAACCTTTACAAGCCCAGAGAGAGAGACAGAAGCACTGTCTGTGTGTTGCATCCCTGGGACCTACTTCTGACACTAGGGGGTGTGTGATCTGTGGTCTGACACCTGCCCATACTGTAATCAGGACACAGCCCTCGTGCACTAGATGAAGTGGACAGGTCTCGGGATTTTGGTGCAGGATTCCCATTCTTTATTTTGGGGTCCAAAATCCCTGGAGGTCCATTCCTGCCAAGAGCCCTGCAGATTTTGACTTGTAGCTCAGTGCTAACTTTGGCCCTTGCAACAAGTAGCATTGCCATTTTCTTTTCTTTTTTTTTTGATATATCTAGGTTTTCATCCCTGGCCCCTGCTGTTGAAATTCCGGGATACATCCTGCTTAGACTGAAGCTGTCATATAGATGGCAGCTGGGATTTTTCTCCCGTTTTCTTCCCCCACATTCATCCTCCTCCTTGTGGTGTGAACAATGCCTCTGTCAGCCTCCTGCATGGGTCACTGTGGCACTGAAATCTGCTGCCAACCCTCCCCGGCTAAGGCGCAGTGACTTGGCAGCATCCTGCAGCCTGGCCTGCTTCCTAACATGGCCAACTAAGCCCGCTTCTGACCCTGGATCGCCTGTACTGACCCTGGGTTGCCTGTACAGCAGCGTAATACCTTGCTTATACTCAATGTATTCCTTGCTATATTATTCTTACACTGCGATGCTCTCCCTCTGTTGTGTGATTGTTTCCCCCTGCTTAAACAAAATAAGAAGTCCAGTGCTCACCATCGCAGACTTGTAAAGAGACGCAGCAGTCCAAAAATGTATTAAGTGCTCAATATTTATTAAAGTGCCACACAAAGCGCCGTGACACATTTTGAATATAAAATGCTTTATCAAAAGGCATGTAACTCACAGAAACAGTCACCTTATATACTGCCACATAAAGATGACATCATATCAGTATCACCTGATCAAACATTTCTTAAAGTGCCAGTGTTACAATAAAGAAGAAAAGAACACACAACGTTAGTATACAATTAAAAACCCTTACCGGATATAATAAATAACAGCAAATATATTGGAAAATGCAAAAAACATGATGACAATAACTAGATAAGCAGCAGGTTAAACATCCGGAGCAGCTGGAGCATCCCTTGTATTGTTGCATAGATGTTATTACCTATAAAAACAAACAAAAAAACATAATGTAAGTGAGTAGATTAAAAAATTATATTATTCAGTTCACTAAATTACAAGCTTGTATAAAGTGCATGATATTCAAAAAATCAGGAAGTAGGAGAAGGGACAATGGGGGAGGGGAGGAACATTCAATCTTACTAAACATACTGTATATGCCCAACCTGTGCAAAGAAGCAGAGAATGAACAACAACCAGAAGCCACCATTTTCAAAAGAGAGAAAAAGCAGCTTAAATACATATAACTGTTGCTTTGTTGAAAGACAACACTACATTCAGTAAGTCCAATGGTTCACTGGTGTGGAACAGTAATATTATAAAATAGCTGATCTCATTACAACACCAAATATGAAAACAAAAAGAAAAAAATATATACATAAAAATAACAATGTACATGGCAATTCATCTGAAATGTACTGGTTTTTGAGAAAAATCTAATACTTGTAGAGACAGAAAAAGAGTAAATTAGAAAATCTCGATATTATTGTTGGCTGTTACTAAATGTAACAACCCTTTATATTTGTCATTTGCAATTATGTAACAGAATATGAGGCTAGTCTAAATATTTCAAAGAAAAACACATACATTGTTGTTATTTATTAGATCCCGTAAGGGGTTTTAATTGTATATGAAAGTTGTGTGTTCTTTTCTTCTTTATTGTAACACTGGCACTTTAAGAAATGTTTGATCAGGTGATCTTGATACGATGTCATCTTTATGTGGCAGTATATAAGGCGACTGTTTCTGTGAGTTACATGCCTTTTGACAAAGTATTTTGTATTCGAAAAGCGTCAAGGCACTTTGTGTGGCACTTTAATAAATATTGGGCACTTTATGCATTTTTGGACTGCTGCGTCTCTTTACAAGTCTGCGATGGTGAGTGCTGGACTTCTTGTTTTGTTTGAGCTGCTTTTGTCCTGAGCGCCTCCTTCCTGGTGCGTTATTTTCCATTTTTGTGAATTACTTTCTCCCTGCTTCCCCGGGTCACACCTGGAAACAAGCTTCGGCTCAGTGTGCCTTTCTGGGTTACCAAAGTTTAAATAAATAAATAAAATATGCTGCTACTGGACCACCGGAACAGCCTCAGTCCTCATTGGTGGATTCCTAACATCTGTGCTCTATCATTGCTGACTGCTGATCTGATAGCATGAGTTGCTGACTTCAGCGGCACCAGCCACGTTACCCAATATGTTTGACTATTGCTCTGCCTTGCTTGGTGTTTCCGTAATAGTTGTGTTTCACGTTAATGTTAAAGTTACCTTAGATATTATAGTGTCCTCCCTAGCAACCTTTTCTTTTCTCAAAAATGCCTGGTATTTTGTCAGTAATTTTGAGTTGCTATCATTCCTTTTTGTGTGGGAGAGTTAATAAGATGTCCGCCAGTCTGCCATTTAACGGGGGGGCGGCCTTTTTGTATCCCTTCTTGCATGCAGTAAGTGACAGCTTTCATTTCTTACCTGTATAGGTTTTGATGTTCAGTAAAGACATTTTCAAAAGGAGATGAAAAGATAACAGTGCAGTAGCTTGGCTTGAGGCACTGCTTTCAGTTTCATTTCCTGTTGACATTTAGCATTTGTTTAGTGTTTAATGCATATTCAGCCATTTTTGTTGGACTTAAAAGAGACACAATCACATTGTTTTTTGGGTGCAAGTTTTCTTTATTAGTATTTATTCTGAGTTGTCTATACATGTAGTGTATTATACACAGTGGCTCACAGACATTGTGGGTTACAGCTTGTACACACAAGACATTAAAGGTAGGGCTTATATCACATTTTATTAAATCTAAACACAGCTATAATGAGAAGATACCTTACCTAGAAACATGGAATGTGATGGCAGAAAACAAAATTATTAAACCGCTTTTGTGGTTTATGTGCAGAAACAGTCATATTAAACTCAGTCCGACTGGCTGCAGAGTGACTACCCATATCCCTGCGTAGCCCATAGTGGTGAGTTCGATATGAAGCCCAGAGAGCAACACAGAAACTTCTGTTCAGTATAGTCTGAATAAATGTATCAGCTTTTTTAGAAATTAATACTGTACCGTAATCTGGTGTGGGCATTAGAATTTGCCTCACTGTCAGAAATCTAACTTCCTTGGTCGAAGATGTCATGTTTCTTTTTTTATTTTATATTTATTAATTTTCTGCATAATCAGACATTGTACAGTCACATTTTTCATACAAGAATAGGTATGACTTTAGACAGTTAAACTGCCACAATAACACGGATATGGAAAACACAATATATAGTTGCCCTGTATTCTGTTACAAGAGGAATGGGGGTGGGGGAGGGTCCTATAAAATTCATATATCAAGTCAACAGTTTTGCGATATTTGCTAGCCTCTTCAGAGGCAGAAGGTGTTTCCTTTAGAGAGAAATTAATACAAAGTGAGCAACACACTCTATATGATTGCTATTTAACCTGGTTTTTAACTAATGAGAAAAACATACAGGTGATTATACCCCCTTGAAAAACTTGGTTCCCCCAGATGCACTTATATTCAGTGTTTGTCTTTAATACAACGTGTATATATAGCAATCAGAAATAGTCATATTATATAAGAACAGAATTTGAACTTTGCTCCAACTGGGAACATCAATATCTTGATGAACTCTAGTCGCCATCTCTAACAGGCTAGATTATTGCAGCTTCCATAACTATGGGGAAAATAAAAATCAGACAGAGAGCTTACAAAATGGCAGGATTCCCGTGCACACTCTGCCTCAAGCACCATCATTTTAAAAACTTTTATATTTATGCTCTCAAGCTTCCCACAACTCTCCCATAGAGTCCAGTCAAGTTTCTGATATGCTTGTCTCCCTTACACATCCAGGGGGACTGGTAACAAATAAACAAAGTATGTGCAAATAAGTCCGAACCTGCTCTGATACTCTTACTGTGGTTCACAGTTCAGTCCTCCGTATCTGAAGCCGAGTTGGCCTGGTCGGGTACTTCTCTACACCCCGCAATCACCTGCTCGACTTTTTCAGTCCATCAGCCTGCATCTTGGGGGGCTACTGAACTGCCATATCTTTCCCCCACACACCACTCTGAGATGAGCTGGCAGTAAAAATGAATGGATGATTCCCAGTGCTCGCAGCTGCTGTTGTACAGCATCAAACACCTTCCTTCTTGCTCGAGTTTGGAAGGACAAATCGAGGTAGAGCTTCACATTGGATCCATTAATTTACAAAGGGTAGGCTGCCCGTGCTGCAAGAATTATTGCATCTCGGATCTTCGAGCCTGTAGATTTTATAAGATTTGTGCATGGCTGATTCGGTGTGGCTGCTCGAACTCGTGGATTCACCCCATATGCCTTAGTAAGCACCGACCAGGTAAACCCTTCTGGTAACACAAGCTTGTCTTTTAACCAGGCGACTAAGTATTGCAGTATAGTAGACCCCTCATTTCCCTCAGAGACTCCAATCTATTTCCTGAACAAACTTCATTTTCAGTAGTTTCCATATGATTAAGGAGTTAGGTGTTCTGCTTGGCAAGGGTGGTCACAGTCGTAAGAGTAGATGCCATATGTTTTTCTGTTTCTGCCACAATCCCTGATAACTTTTGGATTGCCACATTGTGAGTCTTTAATTTTTGGAGAGTCTTCTCTATTTTTGAATCCATCGCCTTCATGGATTCAATCATGGCCTTCCATGGTGGTTCGGATGTGTCCTGGGATCCATTGCTACTACTACCTGCTGGTCCCGGGGCCTTACTAGTGCTAGGTTGCGGCTGATCTTTCGACGACCCCTGCTGTTGCGCTTTCTGCCAACCCATTTTTGAAATTTAGATTGATCAACTCTCCTAGTCGTCGACTATCAAGTTCTGGTATGATAATTACAATATATACTTTTTTTAAACTTTATGTTTATTGCATTTTGACAAAAGCAATTACATAGAGTACAGTCTGTAAGGCATCAAAATAAACGAAAAAATACAGATACATCCAGTGTATATCAGAATTGGAAACCTATACAGAATTGCATTAGGCAGTGGGGGGGGGGAACTAAATGTGCTTTATCAAAATCATTAAAGAAGACTAAATAGCTACAGCCATCTTAGGCTTTTGGGGCACAAGTCCAAAATATATCGGCTTAAAATGTTAAAGACTGACCAACCAGTGTTGATATGTCCCCAGGTCCAGAACGGTTGCCTTTACATAGTGAGTGCCTAAGAAAAGATAATTACAGTATTTTATACTCGGAATGCTTTTTATTATAAATTTGGCAACCCGAGGTGAAGAGCTTCAATGAGGTGCATCCAGCCTAGAAGATTGCTCTCTAGCACCCCCCGGAGATTTTGTGTTTCTAAAAATTAACCCCAGCTTTTACATTTTTTTGTAACTAACTCTAAATGTGAAATAAAATTTAAGACTGAGTTCAAATAGACACCAAGCTGTTTAACATTTTTCTCTGTCTGAAGTATACTACCTGATATGCTACTATGGATGACGTTCTCAGCTCGGGCCAGTCTCTGAGCTGTACCAAACAGCATTACTTTACTTTTTTGACTCCTATAGTTATAATTGGTTTACCCAACAACAGAATTAGTTTATCGTAGTTCATTTGCGTATCCTGCTGAATCTTTGTTACAGTATATTGGGGCCCAGGCTGAGAATGATCACGTCATCTGCACACACAAGAGGCTTTACATTAGTTATTTATGTTAAGTCATTTACACATACATAAAATAATAATGAACCTAAAACCAATTCTTTAGGGACCCTGACAAAAATATTTTCTGGGTCAGATAAAGTATCCCCAATTCTTTCTCTGTTTTTGAATTGAAAGGTAACTTCTACTGTACCCATGCCCACTGCATTCAGCTTACCAATAAGCAGGCATTGGGTCACATGTTTGCATGTACAGTTACGGTGTCTTTTATAGTTCTAAGGGTGCATTTTTGAGTTCTTTGGGTGATAGAACTTTGGCTGTGCCAACTTACCTTAGAACTGCAGAAATTTAGAACTATATGCATTAGACACCTTTTATAAGATTACCTGCAGTGTTTAGATATAAACATTCCTGATTGGCTAAGCATGATGTGAGATTTATAATGCTGAGTTGAAGGCCTTGGTCAAGTTGAGGAACACTGCTCTGGTTAACGTAATGGCCCTACTGACCATCTACCTGTTGATTTCCCTCTCCATCCCTGTCTTTCACTAATCTTTTTTAATTTTGTAGTTGGTCATTTTTTTCTTACCTTTGGCCCCTGGTCTGCCAACCACGTCCAGGCATCCACCTCCTCTGGCCATCATCCAGACAGCTCTGGCTCCCACTAGGAGCTTCACTGTATACCCCCGTGGCTTGCCCCCCACAGCGGGGTGGCGGAGAGACCCCCCTATCTCCCTCCGACACAGGATCTGGTCTCACTGAGCCCTGGAGCCAGTTGTCCCACGAATAGCCCATCAAATCGCCCGACCGATACCATTTTTCCCTGTTCTCAAATTCCCCAGGGCCGGTTGGAGGGCATGCAGTGACGCCATCGGCACATGTCCCCATCCAGGCGTCTGCCCTCAACTCCTCCCCAGTGTACGGCATGTGTCCCTATTCCCCCAGTCTCCGCCAGGGGGCAGTCGGTTGCCGACCAATGTGGACTCCCTCTCCATGGAGAGGAAGAGCAGTCCATCGGACGCTCGATTCCTCTCCTCCCCTGCCAGCCCATGGCGACCTGTGCTCGCTCCCAAACCCGTGTCGCCGGTGTGATGTTCAGCACCTCAGCTCCCAGCACCACCGGGCCAGCTATCTTTCACTTATCTTAACAGGCCACTCTGCCTGTCCCACCCCAGTTTGAATCCTCAGATTGTTTTATCACGTACCACCTCCCTTGGTAGTTTGTTCCACTTGTCCATTTCTCTCTCTCTGTCTCTCACTCTCTCTCTCTCTTTTTCTTTTCTTTCTTTTTTTCTCTTCCACTCTGCTGGCGAACCCTCTTTGGCCCTCACGGCTCCCCCAACCTGATCACCCCTGTCCCTGGGACTTACCTGTGATGGCCACCAAGTGTTGCGCAGATAGCCACCTGTAGCGAGGACATGGGGGGGTCTGCCAAGCCTCCTTCTGATGCTGCATTCAGATCGGTGGTCCCTGTGCCCAGTAGGCGATGCGGGTCTGCAAGGCTCTGTGGGGTGGCATCCTGCCACCAGCAGTGATTTTCCATTTTTTCTTAGTCCCCATCCCATGGACACTCTGGAGGCAGTGGCCAGATATGTGCATGTCAGAGGATGTGCTTCCGTCTTCTGTCAGGGAGCGTCTCCCACCTGGAATTGCCATGCCAGACTGCATCACCACCCATGGTAACCTAGGTGGCGATGTTGTGGTGGAGCAGTCTGCCCTCCATCCCTAGAGGAAGAGAGCACCCGCTGGGATGCTTAATCCTCCCCCCAGCTGACCCCCAAGTGGCCCAGGGTTGTTCCCAGTCCTGGGTTGCCGGCATGATGGTAGGTGAGGCATGAGTGCCTCTGCGCTCCACACTGCTGGGCCGGCTTCTTCCAACACTCTTCTGCAAAAAAGTACTTTCAGACATCCCTCTTAAACAGCTCTTAAACCAACTCCAGTGGATATCCCCTTAGGTGTGTGTTTACACTTAGGTTGAACAATTCATTCTTGTTTAGTGGCTCGCTGTAAAGGAGCCAATATATCATTGAACCCCCAAGATTCCCCTCGGATATTGGGGTGGACCTTTTACAATAACATGCATTGGGAGTAAGTTGGCCACCTATTGGGATATCATGGGAGGGTTAGGATCCATCCAGTTCTGTGCAGTAGTTTTCCTGACATTGATTAGGGCTAGCTGCCACAAAGGGTAATGGTGGGATCTTAGGACTTTTCCTGGACGAGTCAGTCTCTGCCCACAACTGGAGATCTAAAAGAGGTCTGTCCGGGGCAGTCCAGTGCCTTTCTACAATATGGTCCACTACTTCATGCAAAAGGAGGAAATTCTTCAGACATAGGAACATAGAAACAAAGAATTTGACTGCAGATAAGGACCACGTGGCCCATTCAGTCTGCCCAATTTTCCCTACTTGCGGTATCACCGCAGACCCTACTTGATCTCTGGCTCATTCTCCCTCCTCCATCCTTTCCCCTAAGATTCCCTTATGCCTATCCCATGCATTCTTGACCCACACCAACTTGCTGGAAGACTGTTCCAGGAATCTACCACTCTTTCTGTAAAACAAAAAAAATGTACTTCCTCACATCTCTTCTGCATCTACCAACCCCCCTCCAGCTTCATAGCATGTCTCCTAGTTCTTGAGCACCTTTTCTTCTGAAGAATACTACCCTCCTGTACCTTATTTACCCCTGTGAGGTATTTAAAGGCCTCTATCATAATTCCCCCTCTCTCTCCTGTCTTCTTCGGTGTACATATTAAGGTCCTTTAGTTTCTTCTCATAGGGCTTTTGATGAAGACCCTGCATCATTTTAATTGCTTTTTCTGTGGATTACCTGCACTCTGTGTCCTTCCAGAGATGTGGTCTCCAAAACTGGACACGGTACTCTAGGTAGGGCCATACCAGTAATCTGTAATGAGGCAACACCACCTCCCTCTTTCTGCTGATGATACCCTACTCTGTGCATCCTAGCATCTCACTGGCCATCCCAACTGCCTTTTCGCACCACCTGGACACCTTTAGTTCATCAGATATAGTTACTCCTAGGTCTCTTTCCTGCTTGCTGGTTGTCAGTATCACTCCACCCATTTTATACTCTGCTCCTGGGTTTCTGTGCCCCAAGTGCATTATTTTGCATTTTTTTCTCATTGAAACCTTGATCTTGTTCCTTGGTCACCAGTCAAAGAAATCTATCATATTAGTTTGACATGGCCTCCTCTCGTGAATCCATGCTGCCGTGAGTTTTGTAATCCATGGATTCAAGGTATTCCACAATCCTTTCCTTCAGCAGTGATTCCATTAACTTTACCACCACAGATGTCAGACTGACTGGCATATAATTGCCAGCCTCCTCCCTGCTACCACTTTTATGAAGCGAGACTACATCTACCCTTCTCCAGTCCTCTGGAACCACTCCTATTTCCAGTGAGTTGTTAAATAGGACTGTCAGAGGTGCAGCCAGTGCCTCTCTGAGCTCCCTTAGTACACTTGGATGCGTCCCGTCTGGCCCCATTGCTTTGTCCACTTTCATATTAGCCAAGTCCCTTCAGGACTCTCCTCTGAAAACAGACTAGTGTCCACCCCCCTCTCTACAGTGCTCTTGTTACTTTTTTGTGGCCCCTCTTCTTCTCCTTTGTCCGTGAACACTGAATGAAAAGTATTTGTTAATTATGTCTGCTTTTCCTGGTCCCCCTCTGCACAGAACCCCCCTCCCCCCTTCTTTTAACCTTACAGTCCCCTCCTCCTGGTCTTCCTCTTTTCACTTACATAACTAAAAAAAAGTCTTGTGCCCTTTTGTTACTGCCTGGGCTGTTCTCTCTTGAATTTGCGCCTTCACATTTTTTACTGCTCTCCCTGTTTCCCCGATACACCTCCCTGTCCTCCTCCCTCTGCACCTCCTTATGCCTTCTAGATGTTATCATTAGCCTTTACCTTTTCCTCCACTTCTTTCGAGAACCATGGTAGTCTCTTCTTTCCTTTTGCTCACTTGTCTGACACAGAGGTTTGTTGCATTCACTATGCCCCCTGTTTAGCTTCACTTACTGTTCCTCCACTGCATGCAGATCAACCCCCCTCTGGTTAGGTCATCCCTTAGGCACATACCTATCTTTTTACAATCTGCCCTCCTAAAATCCAGGATCCTCACCCTTGTGTGGTTCAGTTCTGCAGCCATCCTTGTATTGAACTACACTGTACGATGATCACTGGTCCCATGTGGCCTCCGACCTAGATGTCTGCAACACTGTCCCTGCTAGTGAGTATGAGGTCTAGTACTGCCCCACCATGAGTTGGTTCACTGACTAGTTGCCTGAGGAATGCCCCCCGTAGGGAGCCTAGGAAGTCCGTGCTGCTAGCTGAAGCTGCAGCTTGGAGGCTCTAGTCTACATCTGGCAGACCGAAGTCCTCCACCAGCAGCACCTCCCATTTTCTACCATCTTGCCAGTGGTTTCCATCAGTACCTTATGTAACTCCTCCCCCTAAGCTGCAGGTCTATAGATCATGCCAGTGTGAATAGTGGCTTCCTTTCATGTCTCCAGGGTGACCCACCGTACCTATGGTCCCTCCCTGTGTTCCTTGTATCTGTGTCTTTTTTATGGTTCCCCTCACATAAAGTACCACACCACCTTCTCTTCTTCCCACCCTGTCCCTCCTGAACAGAGTATAACCTGGTATGGCCATGTTCCAGTCATGGTTTTCAGTGCACCATGACTCGGTAATAGCCACATTATCTAGGCTGACCTCTGCCATGATGGCTTCTAGGTCCAGAATCTTATATCCTAGACTTCTAGCATTTGCACACATGGTCTTCCAGATTGATTTACCACTCTGCTTGTTACCCCCCTTTTTTACATTTTACCCTCCCTCTTACCCCACGTCTTTTTAATGCTTCTGTTCCCATCTCCCTTCACTTCTACCACCCTGCCTCCTTTATTAATTTGAGATCCATGACACCGGCATGACAGCAAATTCACTGACATCCTTGACCGTGCTGGGAACCCATTGACACCCCCGATCCCGTTGCATCCCGAAAGCGGCGGCACCGAACAGCTCAATGCCCCCCGCATATCCCCACTATAGATATCGAACTCCATGTTGCACAGGCAGTGGAGTTAGATATTTACCCCCATCACCAAACAGTCGATCAAAGTGAAATTCCTGACACTGCCGATATAGGCGCGGTGGGGGTTTTGGTGTGCCGGTGTCACTCTAGCGGTGGTATACCATTAATTTGCACCCTGAGGGATTCTTGTCCTCTCAGTTTCTCCCTACTCTCTGCTTCAGTTGGGGGGGGGGCAGTTTCTGCCTTCCTGATTTCTTCCACCCCCCCCCCCATCGAGGTTAAATGTTCATCAAAGTAATATTTGAACCATCCACTGGGGCTGTAGTTCCCCTCTCAGACTGATGCAGGTCAGCACCCATGTATAAGCCCTTATTCCTCCAGGTGGATCCCGGTCTCCAATGTAACCAAACCCATCCTCCCAGGCCACTACCACATGTTCCTCCTCCTGGCAGTCATGCTCTGCCAGAGCGGTGTAGGGACTGCGTAGTGGTACCAGTTGAGGCATATTCCTCGGACCCACCATTTCACCCTTCCAGTACATGTCATAGTCCATCTTTTTCTCCTCCCCGGCATCCTCTGCGGTAATGGTGGCAGACTTGGTGGCCCCTCCCTGGATAAGTGAAGAGGTCCCCCAGATCCTCTGCAACTCGGCCTGGATTCTAGCTACCTCCTTCCTCCATCCAGTAAGGTGTGTGCAGATGGGGCGGCACCACAGTCTCCAGAAGGTCTCTCTGAAAACTGCCGCCCCTCAGCCATTGCACTACTCCCGGCATTCCCAACTTTTATTCTTCCTGTATTACCTGGAAATCCTTTTGTACCCTTACCCCGATAGGGTGTTTCTAGTTTTCCCTTTTTTATGTTTGTTGCTATTTGTGATCCCCAGTACCTTGTTTAAATTCCTTTATACTACTACCCTAGATAGGGTGAATTCCCTGGTGAGTGGCACATGCCCCTGTCTGATCTAAGCAGCCTTCGGGGGCATACCTGCTTTGTGCTGTAAATGTCTGTGAACCCACAACCACGCTCTAACTATGGTTGCTGTGAAGGGATTTGAGATCTTTTGTTTTTTGCACACAGTGACACAAGCGGGCCTTATCAATTGTGTAATAAGCTGACACACCTGCATCCCTTCTTTCAGTTTCTGCCAAGTAGGACCTTAAGGACAGCTGTGCTGCATAATGATAGTGTAAAAAGTCAGGAAGTCCCTGGCCTCCACCTGCCTTTCCCTTGCATAAAATAGCCTGCTTTATTCAAACTGCTCATTGAAAGACAATATATATGCTCAGACTTTGGTGAAAAAGGAATTTGGCAACGTAATCAGGTCTGCTTGAAGAACTTACAGGATCTTATGCATTTTAACCGTATCGACATGCCAGGCGTCTTCCCCATCCAGGGCCACTTAACTTATAGCTCCGTCTCCACCCCTGCACTTATAAGTTTTGTGACATTTGAGTTTGTGGAGTGCGGGCATATGCTGTTTTGCTTTAAATGGGGTGGTGGGGGGGTGGATTGTAAACTGTTTATATATGCTAGACAGCTCTTGTTAGTTGAGTGGTGGCATTGCTTTAAACCCAGTGGCACTCCAACATAAAAAAAAAAAAAAAATGTACAATCTGCCCCCCATTGAAAGCAATACAGTGTGCCACCATGCTTTACAAATTCATACATCCCAAAACGCATGAGCGTTGGTGCGGCACAGGGGAAGAGCTGTAAGTAAAGTGGACCAGGAAGGGGACGGGATCCTAGATCCTTGTATTGAGGAACTGGCTACTGAATCCCTTCCCTTTCCCCTTCCTGGACCACTTTACTTACAGCTCCCCCCGTGACATATGAGTTTGTACCGCATGGGGGTGCTCTGTGTTTCTTTCAATGGGAAGTGGACTGCAAACAGTTTTTTGTTTTTTTTATTTATATGTTAGAGTGCCACCGGCTTTGAATCAGTGCTGCTGTTCAACTAACAAGGCTCTTGTTATTTGAGCTGCAGCATTTATTTAAACCCAGTGGCCCTCTGACATATCTAAAAAGAAAACAAAAAAAAAAACAGTTTACAATCTGCCCACTATTGAAAGCAATAACAGCATGTCCTGCGCTCTACTAACTTATATCGAGCCCTTTTCTTCCCCTTCTTTACAGATAGACGCCTCTCACACTGTGCTAAATTCATCGCTAAATACTGGCTGGGTGAACTCCCTTGCTACCTCTCCCCCTCATTTATAACACTCCCTCCTCCTTCCCACTTCCTCAGATCTACCCTCTCTGGCCGGTCTGAGTACTCTCACCGTTTCCCTAAAATATGGAAGTCTCTACCTCCCCAAATCCGACACTCCTCCTCCCTCTATTCCATCAACACTGCCCTCTCCAACTATCTTGCACCATATTGTTCTTGTTATGACCCACTTTAATTTCCTTTGTTTTGCTTCTTATGTTCATCCCCCCTCGGAATTTACCCAATGCCTTCGTCAACTCTACTGCCTCTTCTGACCCTAGCCCCTCCTAGGTGCTAGTTCTACTACCTTTCTCCCTTCCCCTACTCTCTCCCCCTTTTTTTTCCTAACCTTCACACTCCCCTTGCAGGGTTCTCAGCATCCTGAAGGGATCCTAGAGTGCCTAGGCTTGCCACCTTTTATTTCCCCATCTACCTAACCATGGCCTTGCAGGGTCCCCAGCATCCTGGAGAGTTCACTGAATCAGGCCTCATCCCCACCCAAGTGCTATTTCTCATTCCCTCCCTCTCACTATCCCTCTATAATTACACCAAACCGCAGGAGGGTTTACAATCACCTGAACTTCCCTGCCCCCTTTCAGGGTTCATCGCATCCTGAAGGGTTCTCTTTTTGGGTCAGGCCTTATTTCCCCTCCTAGGTGTTAATCACACTGACTCCCTCTCTCTCTTCCTCTCTGATCCCTACTCCAGTCCCCTGTCCCCTTGCAGGGTTCTCAGCATCCTGAAGGGGTCTCTCTCTCTGGGACACGACTCTGCACTATCTGTCATTTCATCCTCTCTCCTTTACCCCTTATTTCACGATAGCACTTGTTCATTTATTACCATTGCACTTATTAATTGTTCACACAAATTATATATGTGTGCAACCCTGTTTGTAACAACTGCCTTAATTAATTGTATGCTATGTTGATCTTTATAACTTGAATGTAGAATGTCTCATCCCTGTTGTACCCCTTCCCACCAGGTCGCACAGGGAGATGAGCAGCCTGTTGCTCAGTGTGCCTTTCTGGTGGAACATTTCAATAAATAAATGTCACACAACGTATGCACATGGGGCAGCACGGGAGCGGAGCTGTAAGTAGAGTGGACCAGGAAGGGTAAGAGATCGGGCGACCAGCTCCTCAGTATGAGGATTTACAATCCCTTTCTACCCCTTTCCCTACACTAAGTATGCAGAAAAATTGCACATTTTACATCCTGAGTCGGCAAGCTAACAGGGAGGGCTTGGGGACGGCACAGAAAGTGGAGCTGGACAAATCAACAAAGACCTAGTCTTCCTGTCCCAATTATATGCTCACTTTTAGCCCAATTAATTTTGTGGCCCGAGAGGGCCCCTGTGATTTAAAAGGTTGCTTTCTCTGGCTGCAACAGGAAAGTAGCAAATCCTGTGCAAACAATGAGATGACATGGTGTACTGCCCCAACTAAGGTTCCCTAATATGAAAGCGGATCTGGGCAGAGATGGCCCTATTTCTTTGCTGCCTGGAGAACGCACGTTTTGTCTGGAAAGTGGCAGTATGTTATGATAAAATGACTGGGTCTGTCCATGGTCCAAGCTTTTCCCCAGGGATTATGTGCCTGCTCGATTTTAGGACATCGGGGCTTGGAACCAAAATCCAGCACCGATGAAAGCTAGGTCTGAATATATGCCACTGGATCCTTATCCTCCACCTCTTCTCGTAAGCCAACCAGCCGAATGCTAACTGTTTGTTCATATTTTTTTTGTGATCATCAACTTTGTCCTTAAGCTGGTCGATTAGGTTATGGGCAGCATTCAGTCCATGGCACACCGTCATGAGTTTATCATGCACGTTGTGGATTCTGGTTTTGGCCTTCTCGAGACGGCGAGCCTAGTCATCATTTTTTTTCTCCCATGTCATTGTGTTATGTGCACATTCCTGAGTTGCATCACAATATGGGTGAAACTGGCTTTTATGTCCTGGTGGTGGTCCAGGACCATTTTTGGCAGTTGATCCTTCAAGAGGGCCAGTGGGTCTGCAGGCTGTATGTTTGGCTCCATTGTTGCATGAGTTTTCGAGGGGGTTTCCCAGTGGTGAAAGCCCTTCTGTTGCCAATGCTGTTTTTTTTTATTTTAGTTGCTTGATTTTTATTCCTCCTCCTTGTGCTTATTTCAGGTCGTGGCCTCAGCTTGCTTCCTGCCCAAGATTCTGCTACTGAGACTGGAACCTCTTCCGATACGGGTACTGCCACCAAATATTGCCCTACAACCTTGGCTTATCCCCTCCCTCCTACGGTGGGGTCCCTTTATTCCGACTGGTAGGCTTTCTGGCATACTGGGACATTGAGACAGGATCACAACTGCTGGTCAGATGCCAGGGGAGGGGACAGCCCGGTCGCATGCTTCGAGAGCGTGGGCAACCATAGGCCATTCCCGTTGTGCTTTAAATAGTTTAGGAGGGTATTTTTCCTTAATTCACCCTGAGACCTCCCACCTCCCCTTATTGATCACACTCACATGTCAGCCCACAGCCAGGAATGCCTGATGACACTTGGTCACCTACATCGCAAAGGGTGTTACACCAACCACCTCCAGCTAGCCCTTCAAGAGCGAAGCAGTGCAGCCACCCACTCTTGGAGAAGAGCATCCAGTTAGATACTGTGAGCCATTCCTGCTGGCCTCTGCTCCTGAGGTTCTGGGCTCAAGGCACGAATCCAGGTTACCAGTATGCTAGAGAGGTCCTCCACCACCCCCATTGCTCAGCGCCACAGAGCTGGCTTGCCAGTGCTGTTTTTAGCATGAAATGCAGCTGAAATTGCTTTTTCACAGTTCTAGCAGTATCTGACATAGTCAGCGAACTGTTGCAAGTGTTATGGCTGAACAAAAACATTTTCTGAAGGCTAGGTGGCGTTAATAGATGGAGGTGAAGAGGGAGCTGAGCAGTCAGCCCTCTGAACATTGACTGGCTCAGCAGCGTCCCCCCGACACCATTGCATTTTGTGGGCTGTTATTTGGACCGTTTGCGATGGCTTGTTCTACTGGTTAGAGCACAGGCATGGGAAGCAGGAGACCCAGGTTCAAATCCCACCAACGTGTGACTCTGAGGCAGTCACTTAACCTCCCAGTGCTTCAGTCCTCACATTTATACAATTAAGTAGAAGTTGCACTCCGCTGAGAACAAGGTATTTTATCTTAGGATGGCTATCCTGAACAGATAAACTGTAACAAAAAAACAACAACAACAACAAAAAAAAGAACTAATTGCATTTAGTTGGGTTCTTGGGTAAATACATTTTTCATTTTTTTTTTTTTTAATATAGGCATATGTCTTCCTTTATGCCCCAGCTGCCTCAAACCCTTGCCTGATCTGCTGTCCTCCCATTCCTGACAACCACTTACACAGCTTGTCTTGTGGCACAGTGTCTTAAGAGAACCAGAGGCCATCCTCCTGTCATCCAGGATTTGTCCACAGATTTGTGTCTGTCACCCCCACAGACACGCTGCAGCCCTGAGCCCATCCATGGATCCACAGTGCCCCTTCCCACAGAGGAGACTGGGATGCATGCGCTCCACATCCTCCTTGGCCTACCTCAGGGGTCACTGCGAGAGTGGCAGTGGTGCCTCTCTCCCTCCTTTCTGGATGGGAAGCACTACTGTGGGAAGCTCCTCCAGCAATGGTCTCCCAAAGGACCCAGTTCCTCCACATGGTGAAACAGTGTGCAATTGCTAGACCGCCATTCTGGGTAATTAAAGATCATGTGCAAAAGTTCTTAATGTAATTCAATGTGTTGCTGTTTGTGATTCACTAATAGGCTGCTTATTGGTCCTTAGCAGAGATTTCTGGTCTGTGCTGCTCAAATGCCAAGAAAATTAAGTTTACATCCCTCACATACTCAGCAGTTCACGTACTGCCTTCTGTTTGTTTTTCCCGCTGCACTGCCTGAAGAACGTCTAGCGTGATGACATCATTTGGCGTGTAAGCGTGACTGTGGAGCTCCTGACAGTACAGAGTGCCACTGTCTTTGTTGTTTTCTGGCTGCTTTAATAAAATAGAGCAGTGACTTAATCATAGTTGTAATTACCCCCACTCTATCTTTCTATAAATCAAATCTCTTTAAATGATAACCTGACTTTATAAAAACATGTTGATTCTGCAGCCCCCACACGTACTTGCCATTCTGTACCTCTTGAGCACGATCTGAGGACGTGCCTCCGACAAGGTCCCCGAGCAGCCCGGAGAGTCGTGCTGGAGCTAATTTCCATATCGGGAACATGTTAGGCTAACGTGTTTTTCAGACAGGCGAATTCCTGCTGGACTTAGGAAACTAATTTGTTTCACGAACTGAGCGCTAAAATCTTTATAATCCATTGTTGAAATAGTACATTCGTGGCTCCGCGCATGCGCACCAGCATCTGCCGTGGCTCTGCACATGCGCACCAGTGTTGAACCTGGTGCATGTGCACAATAATTTTAACAGATACTGCACAGCAATGACAGGACACCACTTAGAAAGGTGTTCTGTACTGCTGTGTTAAGTTTGAAGGAAGCTCCTGAGTGTTGCACATGATCTTTAAATTATGGGAAAACAGTCTGAGAAAATTCATGGATAAGTTCAAGGCTTGGATCTGGACAAAAGAACTAGAAGGGAAAGATACAGAGACAACATGGTCACTAGTCAGCCGGCTTGGTGGCGCTGAGGTTTGAGGTGCTGGACGCCACACCTCATGCCATGCCGGTGACCCGGGTTCGGGAACGGACTCGGGTCAATGGGGGAAGGAAAGGATTGTGTGTCCAGAGGACTGCTGTCCTTACCCGGGGTGGGTAGCAGGTTCTCGCCGCTCTGCAGTGGCCCCGATGGAGATCAGGGGCACAGCCAGACAGATGCCTTACGATGGGGTGGAGCGGCGGTGGATGTCTGCACGTTGGTGCACTGATGTCATTGCACATCCGCGCTCCAGGGGAAACATCAAGGCAAAATACTCTGGTCCCTGGATAGGTGAAGGCAACCTCCGATACCCCAACGCCACACAACTGAATGTGGGGCATGACTCGCTGACTGTCCCAATCCTCTGCCCACCTCGGTCCCAGCAAGTAGGAGAAGGCTTGTCAGGCTAGGTAGGTGGGGAGTGTCTGTCCCCGATTTCCCAGAAGGGTCGGTTTTCCAGCAGGATGGTAGGTGGTTGGCGGTGTGAGGGATCTTCTTGAGAGTTGCAGGGGGCAGTGGCAGAAAGAAAGTTGACAAAGAAAAAAACATAGTCACTAGTAAAGAAAAAAATTAAAGGGCTCAGGAATAAATACATGCCAAAAAGGGCAAAAATATAATGGCAAAGCCAGGCCCCTATCAGTGCTTGATAGGCAAGGCCCCTGGAATTCTGCAATTCCATGGCCATGGAAAGTTCTGTAGAACTTGCATCCTGCCACTGAATATACACAATCCCGTGCATTATTGTAAATGATTATTCGATAAAATGTACAGTTTTTCCTCCCCGAGTGCCCTACTTGTTGTTTTAAGCCCCTTCCCAGTGGTGGAGCCAGGTTTGGGAGCATTTGGGAGCCCGGGGGGGAGCCATTCAGTCAGTCACGGGCTCCACAATGGGCACTAAACAGTGAATAAAGACAGTGGTGGGGTACCACTACTCACACTGGGGTGGCCAGGAGGGGCAACCGCCCCCCAGCCCCCCCCTCTAGCTCCGCCACTGCCCCTTCCTCTAGGCTCAGCTTGTGATGTCATCATTGACATGAAATTGGATTTTAGCCAATGGCAGGACTGCATTTTTTGCAGCAAAGAATACGTCATGCCAGAAGCATGAACACATGGAACAGAGGTATAACAGCCCTGCTGCAGATGTCAGGACTGAAGTGCCACAGAGAACTTTAGTACTGTAGGTACCCTGCTGTTAGGGTCGCTAAGCTGATTAAATCAAAAGTTAATGGAGGCACAGAAAAGGTACAACCGCTCATTTTCCCTGGAGGATTCAAACCTGCACAGAGAAATCAGAGGATGTGGAAACATCTGATAAGGAAAGAAAGATGGAACCTGGAACTAAAATGATCTACTGGAAAGGGAAGAGATAAACGGATTTTCAGTTATATTAAATCTGTTAGGACAGGTAGCAGAGCACCAGGGTCAAAAGTTCAAGGAGATGAGAAGAATATCAAACAAGATGTGGCTGAGATGTTCAGTAATTACTTCTGCTCGGTCTACATAAATCACACTTCTAATGAACCAGAAGCTGTAATGATAGATACCTTTACAGAACCAGAACTTCTCCTAGAAATCTCAGGACAGATGATAAAAGATGAAACAAAATCACTTAATATAAATAAATCTCATGGTCCTGACGGGTTGTCAGCAAACGTACTGAAAAGGATTAGTGGTGAAATAACAGGACATTTAAACCAGATTTCTGTAAAATCCCTGACAAATGGGGAGGTACCCAACGTTTGGAGACAGGCTAGTGTGATTCCTGTACATAACAAAAAGCAGTAATGAGGTAATGATAAATTATAGACCAGTCAGTGTGATGTCTATCATAGTCAAAGATGGAATCTGTAGTTAAAGAACATAATACTATTTAAGTTCAAAACAAACAGCAATAAATGGGGAAAAAAACAGCATGGATTCATCACCAAAGGCAGGTCCTGTGTTACTAAGCTTTGATGTTTCTCAGATTGGTGAGAAAGAAATAATGTGACCTACCGAGAACTGGACCCAGGCCCCAGAATACCGTCCCGGTGCTCGAACCACTGAACTGTGAGTCTGTAAGTAGAGAATTTGGTGAAGCACTGCCAGAGGATGTTCTACTCCTAAATTTTAAGAAGACCTTTAATCTTGTTCTGCACAATACAATGACGAACAGCAAGGAGTATATTACTAAATGGGTCAAGTCATGGCTGACTAACAAGGAGCAGAACGTACAAATTAATGGATTCTTTTCATCAGGGGCCAGGGTAAGGTGACCAGTGGCACAGGGATCGATTCTGGGGCTGATACTATTCCACATCTCCAGTATATAAGTAATATGAACAAGGAAGTCGCTAAAGAGCTATGCAGATGGCACTAACTCGGAGGACCAGTCACTACAGGGGAAAACATCAACTTACTCCAGAAAGACAGTGGCAGTGTGCGGGGTGAGGTTTAACTAAGCAATAAGGCATGACCAAGGGTTATGTTAATTGTCTGTTAATCACCTTCTAGGGGTGTACTGTGGCACGAGGTGTAGCCGAGTGCCACATGCCCCTAGAGGGTGATTAACTGACTATTAACATAATCCCTGGGAGTGCCTTATTGCTATTATAATAAAAAATGTTTTTAAACAGTGTTAAACCTTGTTCAGCATATGGCTAAGCTCTACATTTATGTTAATAAAAGATTAACATAAGGCTGTTAGAATGTTTGCAGCCAATCAGAAAGCTCCATTCCTCAGACCCTTTTTATAATGTGTATTAGTACACTGTGTTGCATATGGGCCGTTGAAATTAATGGGCAACATAGCTCCTGGATGGGCTACCTCTAAAGGCAATGGAGGAGGCAAAAGACGTAGGGATACAGATAGCGAGGGATCTGAGAGGTATTCGACGCAGTGTGAAGTGGCCGTATTGAGAGCAAGCAGGGTGCTAGGAAATCTCTGGCGGAACATCTCTAGCAGAAACAAAAAGGCCCTGGGAGGTATATGCCTCGAACCTATGCTGGGTCCCAGCAGGATTATGCCTCACAGTTTTGAGCATGTGATTCAAGAAGGGGATGTCGAGAGGGTGCAGAGGGTGGTGACAGAGCAGATTTGGGGTCTTAAGCAGATACTCATGAAGAAAGACTGGGATCTAGTGGAATCTGCTAAACTTACAAAGGAGAAGACTGAGTTTTTTTTTTTTTTTTTTATGAATGTACAATCTTATTGAGACTAGTGAATTTATGAGCAATTTAATGCTGGAATTTAAACAAGAGAACAAACTCCCACAGGGTCATGATAAGCTATTACAAAGAAAGCCATTCACAACCTTAGAAAGAAGTTCTGTTCTCACGGAGTTCTTAGCCTCTGCAATGATTTGCTGGCAGAGATCATAACCTATACTGCTAAATCTTATTTCAGGATTACTGATGAGACTGAATTATTACGTGTTGAAGGGTAAACATTCATGGATACTACCACAAAGTAGTAGGGGTATGTGTGTGTGCGGGGGGCAGTCCATATGGGCTCCATGGCCTTCTACCTTATAGACCTTCATGTAGACTTGACCTGCCTCCAAACACTGTGTGCACAACCCTGTAATGTTACAAATATCATTAAAGTTCTTTTAGATGATCTAATGTCTGTTCATGCTGTAATTCACCAGGCTAGCCCAAATGATGTTTTATGGAGTTCTCACTGTGGCGTCCTGCTTTGACCCAGTGTTAGAACTCAGAGGATTGAAGGAAAGGGTAATCAAGTAATGTGCTCAATGTTGCAGTAAATTACATAGTAGCGCAGCAGTTTTTATATATATATATATATAGCTATTTGGTCCTGTCGCCTCCTCCTGCCAACTGGCGGCGAGGACTTATAAATATTTTGCAAGTTTTTTCTATTCCCCTCCCCCAAGGCCCCTGGCACGCAGCCGTGCGAGTGTGTGGCAGGCCCGCACGCACCCCATGCTGCCAGCTCAGCCCCTTCCACCTCCCGTATATGTTTGCCACCCTCTGTCAGCCTATGCCACCCACTGGACCTCCACCCGGTGGGAGCGGAACCACAGGAGGGGGCGCCAACCCACCCTCACCAGCCTCGGGAGAGGAGAGCTGTCCATTGGCATGCTCGATCCTGCTCCGCTCGCCCCCCCCCCCATGCTGGCACCCCGATGATCTGAGGTCATTCCCGAACCTGGGTCGCTGGCATAGCACGAGGTGTGGCGTCCAGCGCCTCAACCCTCAGCGCCACTGGGCTGGCTAGTAGCACAGCAATTTAAGGTCTGAAGGGACACTTGGTCCGTTACGTTAACATCCCCCTCCCCATCACAAGGCAGGATTCGTAAGTACAGTATACTGTGCATAATATGTTTTAATTTCTAGAGGTGCCTCACGCACTCCACAAGGCACCCTGTCGTTCCCTTGGGAAGCAGAAATTTGTCCAGGCTTACCTTGAAAAACCTGTTCTGAGTTCATATTCACTATCATCGCTGTAGGTTGTTCCATAAATTCACCGCCCCCTACAAGATGAAGTGTCTCCTAATGTTACCCCTGCATTTTACCACCACTGGGCTTCAGGGCATATCCCCATATTCTGCTGAAGCATACCACATCGGACATCTCTGTCATTTCAATACCCTTCAGAATGTGGAAAACTGAAATCATCTTCCTTCATCCTTTTTTTCCATGGTGAACATTTTAAGGGTCTCCAGCCTCCCTTCATAGCTTTTGTTCTGTATACCCCAGATCATTATGGTGGCTATGTGTTGCACCCTCTTGACTGTCTCAGTGCCATTTCAGGGGTTGATTTTAGCCCAAAGAAGCTGGCGGCCCTCAGGCCAGCAAGTTAGCTAAAATTACTGGCTGAAATTAAATTTTGGTGGCTGGTATAGAAATTGAATGAAACTTAAATATAATCAAAAACATTGTGTTTTTACACCTTAAGAGCTGCTGTTCAGCTGGTTTTCAAGATTTAAAGGTCATTGGTTGGGTGTTAATTTTGAATAGTGACCTGGTATTCCTCCTTTATGGTCACAAAAGTTCAATTTATGAAACCTGTGAAAGTTTTATATTTCGACAAAGCAATATGGTCAGAAAGTGAGAGAACTACTATTGAGGAGAATGACTCACAGATTCCCAAATAATTCATTTTTTAAATTGTGATGAAGGACAGATGTATACAGGCTCAGACAGCACTGTCTTGATGTCCATCCTTTATGGTCAGACTGAGAGGACTTTATGATGAGGACAATTCAGTTTATGAGCGTGTAACGCAAAGTTAGTTTTTTAACTTGAGACGGAAAGACAGCGGTCGCAGGGTCACACAACAGTGACACGATGTCATTCCTTTGCATTCAGATTGGGATAGCCTTAATAGGAGTACAGCAGCTCAATATATGAGACTGAAAAAATTGAGACAAAGGACAGATCAGGAAAGGGGAAATTGTTTAACTAGAAGAGGCACACTAAGCCAAAGCTTGATTCCAGGTGCGACCTGGGAGCACAAGGAAGTTAAGTGACTTGTCATGGTCACACAGTATGCAAGTAGGGGCTGTGGGATTCAAACCCAGGTCTCCAGGTTTGCAGCTCAGAGCCTTAAACCACTGCACTTAACTGCCTACTAGACAGACTTGTGGTCAACTCACTAGGAAACCAAATTATTTAAAAATGCAGATGATGGGCTAAATAGGGGATCAGACAGCCACAGTCACTTCCTTTTTTTTCTGAGGGACAACGCATGTGACATAAAACAGATTTTTTTTAAACCACCAGACTGTGTGGAATTTTTTTTTTTGTTGACAGGTATTTCACTACTGACTCTGAGTTTTGTCAGAAAATGCAGTTCTACATAAATACTCCTTCAGAGGTCTGAAACGCAAACCTTAGGGCTAACTGCACTAGACAACAAACTCTGGCCATAGCCAAAATGACTGCTAGCCCATTAACCGGATGAGGGATATACTGTATATCAAGTTTTTTTCACACAGAGTAATTTAGTGCAAACACAAATGCAACCGTAATTGTGTAAATTAAATATAATGCTAAGTCTTTAGCACCACATTCCCTATAATGGGAAGAGTACTAATAGAACAGGGGGGCATGCAATGAAGCTAGAAGAGGGAACATTTTGGAGAGATATGAGGAATTACTTCCTCACCAAAAGGGTGGTGGATGCTTGGAACAGTCTTCCAGCAGAGCTTGTGGGGGCAAAAACAGTGGTGAGCTTCAGGCATGCACGAGATAACAAATAAAATCAGTCCCTCCCCATTGTCAGGGGTCCTTCAATTCCATGTAACTGCTATTCAGTAAAAACAAATGCGTTGTTTGATTCAGATGTGTGACTTCAGTTTGGGCAACTGTGTGGACCATTTTTTTGTGCTACTTGTGCCAGCAGAGCCCACCTTGTTACACTAGGAAGCATGACATTATACATGCCAACCCCCTACCTAGCCCCGCATAGTCAGGTCATCACCTCTGCAGACTTTCTTAAAGACCAGTGACAGGCAGCTGTACTAGTGGGATATAGAATGGTCGGGTGGGGAAAAATTAACAACCACATTACAGAAAATAGTATCTAGAAATATATAGTGTGTGTGTTTATTGCCAAAAAGTACACTAATGTGGATATTAGGGTTGAAGAACACAAAGCGCATAAGGTAGGGAAATAAAAAATATTATGGTTTTCGGTTTCTGTAGTCTTGGCAGATCAGTAATGGTGTCTTCCTTGGGGTTGTTACCCCTAATACCCACCCCAGCCCGGAGCCTCCTGTCCAAAGTACAAAGTACAGCTCAAAGCCAGTGTGTCATAGACACTCTTTGGAAGTAAGAAGTACAGCTCGCCACATGTTGCCAACAGAATCAGTTGCAACTTTCTTCACGCAAAAAGAGATCACATCTGACATTTTTTGCTTAGGGAGAGGGGCAGTATTAGAGTTGACAACCCCAAAGAAGATCCCACCAGTGATTCACCAAGACTATGGAGACCTAAAACCTTAATATTTTTTCATCCCAATACTTAGACTGCTTTGTGTTCTTCAACCCTGATGTTTGCATTAGCATAGTTTTTTGGGGGGAATGAATTTCCTTTCTTTTTCTGACTTCAGGAGGGTAAATGTTAAAAATGGGATGAATGCCTCAGAAACACTTTGGCAGGGGGGGTAGTTCCTTGATGGGGTGGAGGGCCAGTGGGCCAGGTTAAGGGATGGAATAGTGGAGGCAGCAAACCTCTGTGCAAAAGAGGTGAGCAAAAGCAGGAGGAAAAAGACAACCAGTATGGTTCTCGAGGGAGGTGGAGGCAAGGGTAAGAGCAAAAAGGGCAGTGTCCAGGAGCTATAAGGAGATGCAGAGAGAAGAGGATAGAGAGGTGTACTAGCAAAAACAGAGGTAAGGTGATGATAGGTGCTTGAAAGAATAGCCAGGGGGATAACAAAGAAGGAACAATACCTTTTTGGGGTATATGAGTGAAAAAAAGACAACAGGAGGAATTGCGAGGCTGAAGGGAGCAGAGAAAGACTGTGTAGAGGATGATCCGGAAAAAGCAGATATCCTAAACAAATACTTCTGTTCGGTCTTCACAGTGGAAGGGGATGGGCCACGTATAGATTACAGAACCACTGGAAGAAGGGAAGTAGACACAAGTCCATTCAAAGGGGAAAGAGTCTTGAAGGGACTTGCGAATCTGAGTGTGGACAAGGCTGTGAGGTCAGATGGGGTATATCCAAGTGTACTGAATGAGCTCGGGGAGGTACTGGCTGGACCTCTGACAGCTCCGTTAAATAACTCACTAGATACAGGGGTGGTCCCAGAGGACTGGAGAAGGGCAAATGTAGTACTGCTCCATAAGCGCAGCAGCATGGAAGAGGCTGGCAGCTGCGGGCTGGTCAGTCTGACATCAGCGGTGGAGAAACTAATGGAGTAACTTCTAAAGGAAAGACTAGTAGATTACGTTGCATCCAGCGGGTCACAGGACCTAAGGCAGCATGGATTCCTGGAGGGAGATCATGTCAGACAAACCTGATAGATTTCTTTGACTGGGTGACCAGAGAAATAGATCAGAATGGAGTGGTGGACATGGCCTACTTAGACTCCAGCAAGGCCTTCAACACTTTGCCACATAGGAGGCTCACAAAATCTGGGAAGCTTGTGGTGGGAACCAGGGTGGTACACGGTGTACATAGTAGGCTGACAGATAGGTGACAGAGGGTGGTGGTTAGTGGTATTCATTCGGCATAAGGTAGAGTGACCAGTGGGATTCCTCAGAGCTCAGTACTGGGTCCTGTACTCAATGTCTTTATAAGTGACACTGCAGAAGAAGTAGAAAGGAAGATGTGCCTCTTTGCTGATGACACCAAGATCTGCAATAGGGCGGACACTCAGGAGGGAGTGGAGAAAATTAGTAGAGACCTGAAAAAGCTTGATGGATAGTCAAGGGAATGGCAGCTAGTTTTCACTGCAAAAAAAAAAAGTGCAAAAGCATGCATCTTGGGTGCAGAAACCCAGAGGTAGAGTATAGAATGGGGGAGATACTGACGATCACTAAACAGGAAAGGGGCCTAGGGGTAATCATAATGGATGACCTTAAGGTAGCAAGGCAGTATGACATAGCAGTAAGGAAAGCCAGTGGGTGCTGGGGTGCATAGGGAGGGGTATCACCAGCAGAAGAAAGGGACGAGGTGTTGCCACTGTGTCAGTCATTGGTGAGACCACTCTTGGAGTACTGAGTTCAGTCCTGGAGACCACATCTCAGAAAGGACATAGACAGGGTCGAGGCCATCCAAAGAAGGACAACAAAAATGGTACAGGGGCTGCACCAAATGTCTGATGAGGAAAGACTGAGGGATCTAAACATGTATACCCTGGAAGGGGGGGGGCATGATAGAGGCCTTTAAATACTTCACAGGGGTGAATAAGGTACAGGAAGGGAGCATTTTTCAGAAAAGTGTACAAGAACTAGGGGACATGCAATGCAGCTGGAGGGAAGAAGTTTAGGAGGGACGTGAGGAAGTATTTCTTCCCTGAGAGGGTGGTGGATGGATGCCTGTAATAATCTTCCAGTGTAGGGGTGGTGGCAAAAAAAGTGGAGGGCTTCAAGCATGCTGGAGTAGGTATAAAGGAACAGTGGTATCAAAGCAGGGGTGGGAGGAGGTGACTGGAAACCAGGTAGGGTCTGCGATGGCAGACAAGGCAGGGAAAAGAGGTGCAGGTTTGGTTGGCCCAGCGGTCCTTATCTGCCAACAAATTCTGTATGTTTCTTTGTGTTTCTTTGGAACCTGCGCAAAATGAAATAAACAGAAGAGTAGAGATAGTTCCAGTGCAATGTATGGGCCTATCAGACCTCAACACGTACATCAACATCTTGTAAGGAAATACTCACCAGCCTGCTACAGGGTGTCATCTGTGCAACAGAACACTGCTCACATAATGCAGTGCCTTCCCCCCAGCCTTGACCCATTCAGCTGGCTCACTGAGCTTGCACCTGAACTCAGGACACAGGCACGGGATGGCAACGTAGTCCCCACTGGGACAACAGCTGCCCCTGCAAACAATATCACTTAATAATTTTTTTTTGTGTGTGTGTAACATTTTGACCCCAAATTTTCAACATAGTCGTTTTATAACCCCCTCCCCCCCCCCGAACATGACCAGTGTTATTTATAAGAAACTGGAGGAAACATGATTTCATGCCACTAGTACAAAAACGCATTTTGACAGGATTTGAAAAACGTCACTTGTCTCATTCATGAGGTGGTGTGAAAAAATGACTATGCTGAAAATTTGCTGTCAAAATACTGAAAGTTACCAAAGTTATGAACGAGCAATTAAAAATTACAATGGATCGTCATACCTTTGTGGCTTATTTTGACCCAAGATGTTCAACATAGTCTTTTTATGAACCTCACCTCATGAACCTAGTAGGGGAAAATATTCAAATCCTGCCAAAAATGTGATTTCGCAGAGCAACAGCAAAATCACCCATTGGTCCAGTTTTTAAAAAACTTCACCTACCTTATTCATGAGATGGTGTCCCAAAAAGGCCATGTTGAAAATTTGGGGATAAAAATATTAAAAAAATAACCAAGTTATGAGTAAAAGTTAAAGACGCATTGAAAGATATTAATGACATTTACCTGATTTCCTCAGTTCCTGGTCTGGCTTTGAAGAGTGAAGACATGTCTCCAGCCCAAAGAGGATTATAGCGTTGGATCCTCTATAGGTGAGTAAAGGAGGATGAAGGATGTGGAGCGGGGGGCTGGGTGGGGTAGGTGGGGGTTAGGAGGACGGTGCAAGGCAGCAAAGGATTGTTTTCTTTATTTCAGGTTAAAAAAGAAAGAAAAAGATGTTGAGGACCGGTTTTCTTTATGCTGGTGCCTTCTGACACTGGGGATTGGGCACCCCAGTGCTAGCTTGATATTCGGGGGCACCCTGGTGTCACCAACTGTTAGGCCGGGGACTCTACACTGATGCTGGGGACTGGGCACCCAGTGTCAGAAGCTTGACATGGGAGTCAGTGGGGGGACTCTGCTGCTGGGGTAGGGGATCTGGACAGAGGGCCTCCATGCGACTCTGTTACTGGAAGAGGGGAATGGAACAGAGTGCTGCTGGATGATCGCTGGCAGGGGGACAAGAGAAGAAGAGGTGGTGGGGCGGGGACAGAGAGAGAGGAAGCAGACTGATTCATGCATACTGTATGCAGAGCAGGCATTTGCAATGTGTTCAGTGTCTGGTCACGCCCAAATGCCCTTTTTTTTTCTCTCTTCCTCCCGTTCATAGTACATCAGTATAGCGCTCATTACGCAGCGGTAAAAACTAGCAGGCTGGGGGCTTCTAATGGTGCAGCTAGTAGATGCAGATAGTCTCTCTCCCACAGAAATTTACACCAAACTACACACAACTCTTTTAAACAAGTCTAGCCAGAGCCGTTACGGCTGAGGCGAGCTTTCAGAGCTCCAAAGAGCGAGTGCCGCCAACTGGCGGTGATGCAACTGCACATGTGCAGTTGGGGTGAATGGCATTCTGCCATTCACAAGATGGGGGCGCAGTTCTTGCCCCAGAATGCAGATTTAACTGCCAAAATAGTGCAGCTGTTACTCCGAAGTGGCCGATATTGGCAGAGTGTTACAAACTCTGTTGGACTTTTGGATGGATAATTCCAGTAGTCCAACGGAAGGTGCCACAATCTGCCATTTTAAGGCAATAGATTGCAAAATGGCTGTAGGCTCTGCCCACAGTCGTAAAAAGTAGAGAGGCTGAAACAATCTGTTGTAGATTTGGTTTAGTAAAATTCAGGTCACTAAAACAGTTTTAAATCAATTTCTGGATCCCACAGCTCAGCAGAGCATGTCTGTTCTCTACTGCTGTCTTTGAGGAATGGCAATAAAGTGCTTCTATCTTGCCAGTAGTCACCAGCAAGAGTTGTGGCTGATTGTTGAACAGAGCTGCCTGTTAAAATTGATGGCTCCGATTTGTGCTCCGTTTGCGACTATGCTTTCTTCTCACCCGGACTGTGTAACCCATGGAGGTGACGCACCAAAGATGGCTCATTGTGGTTGCACATTCAGCATTATGAGTCTGTGATGAGCAAACTGTCACTTCTTTCACTGAAATAGGAAATCAGCAGGTACCAGTGTTAGTTAACCACTACTACAACACTTAGAAATGCTAGTCAAAAGGGCCAGTAAACTAAGAAATTCCCTGGTCAGAGTTTGAAAATGCTGGCCATGGGCCATTGCTAAAGTCGACCCCTGCCATTTTATACTGAGGAGCCCAGAACTTCAGTATTCCAGGTGGGGCCTGACCTTGTCTTGTAAAGTGACAGGCAAAGTTACTTCAGTTGATCCCCTGGTAACCCTCTATTGATTCACCCCAGCATTTTCCAACTCCTTGTAACAGCTGCCACACGTGACTCTCACGTTTGAGATCCTTGCTGTTATGACCAGGTCCTTTTCCTCATCGACAGCTGCAGCAGGAGCACCACACAGTATGTCGGTCTTACTTGTTATTTTTTCTCAAGTGTAGCACCTTGGGGTTGGCTACTGAATCTGAGACTCCAGGAGTCCAGCCAGTTGCCCAGCTTTTTCAGGTCCTTCTGATGTTTGTCACCAGGCCTGCCCCAGTGGCTAGTGGCCTAGAACTGGAGGCTCTTGTCTTCCACTCGGGCGGCCACAGGATCACATACTGAGCACGCACACAGTCCCAGTTGGTGGTGACAGGATTGGAGGATCTGCATCTGGTGATGTTCCTTTCTGTCCTGGGAGGGTTCCTTGCACTTCAGCTGATATCTGCTCCATTGGGGAACAGCAACTAGTTCCACCTTCACTCCTGTTGTTGGGGCTTAGAAGGAGTTAATGGGTTGGATGGTGTGGAGGTGCCAACATTAGGCTCGAACCCTGACAGCAACATAGTCATAGTAGTGGAGGGATCGTGCCATGATAATAATGAGATGCTACCTCTTACCTTCTTAACTGTAGAGAAGTGTGCCCTCCTGTGCTGTGTGATCCCACTCAGTGCTAACCATTTACATTTATTACAGAGGACAGTTCAGTGCTGATCAGTGGCCTGATGGTGTCTCAGATGGCCAGGGAGCTGGTCCTAACAGCACCTCCATGGGCCGGATTGCACCCACACTAGAGGGCTTCTTTCCTGGCGGATCTTTTCTCTGGCTGGTAAGAATGTCACGGTATGAAATTCTGACTGTATGAGAACCGTCACATGTAATACCATGGTTACCTTTATACTGCAGTATTACAGAAGTCAATTTTGTAGTCCCTGAAAATATAAAAAAAAATTAGTTGAAAGGTCTGAATACCGCAATACTGTGAACCATGATTATCGTGGCATTTGATTTCCGATACTGCTGTATACTGTAAAGCCATGATACCGTGACATCCCTAGTGGCTGGCAGGTACAGCTGTGGTGTGTTATTAGAGGGGTAGTACACAAAACTCGGATAAAATAAAATTGACAAACTAAAAACGTCCCATCCTCAAGGGTGTCCGCCACACTGGTCTTCTTCATGTCGTCTGTGAACTTTAGCAGTCTGCTGCAGACCCCAGCTTTCAGATCATTGATTGAAAAATTGAAGAGTAATGGACCCAGCACAGATTTCTGAGGACTGCTGCTGAGTACCTCTCATTTCGCTTGGAGTTTTCCCATCCACCACAACCTTTTTACTGCCCCCCCCCAAAAAAAAAACAATTTGCAAACTACTGTGAGTATGCTTCATGTATACTGCAGTGGTGTACTTTGCCCAGAAGCTTGTCACGTGCCCTAGTGTCAAAGGCCTTGCTGAAGTCCAGGTAGATTACATACGTCTACAGCCTTACTCCTGTCTACCTCTCCAGTCACCCCCTCAAAGAAGACGATCAGTTTGGTTTGGCAGACTCTGCCCCCTCATAAAGCCATGCTGAGGGAAAGCAAGAATCATGGTCTCCACCAAGTGCTCCATTATTCTGTCCTTGGTAATGGCTTCCTGGATCTTGCCCAGCGTAATGTCTGGATGACTGGCTTGTAATTGCCTGGGTTGGGCCTTGACCCCCTTTTGGACCACATTATTGCCCACTTTCCAGTCCTCCAACACAACACCTGTTCGGGCACATACAGTGGGACTTTGCTTTCTTGACCTTCACCAGATAGTCCTCCACAGGGGCAGATGCAAGTTGGTGGCTGTGGTAGGGATTTGAAGAGCCTTGAGCAGATAGTGCTTTGTTTGATCTACAGCTCAGATAGTCCACAATCTGAGTATATCCAATCATTTTAGCATTGAGATTGTTTCCAGATAGTGCATTATTTCAAGTTATAACATGTAACAAAATTGTAGTGATTTCATTTGTTGAAAGCAACTCAGAGCCATGTAATTATTGACCCATAATTACACACCTGAACTACTTTCAGTCCTGTGACCTGCACTACCAAAAAACAGTATATTCATGCACTGCGGCTCCCCTACTTACTTCTGCACAAAAGTAAAAATGGAAAGACCGGACAGCCTGGTAGCACTGATGGTTGAGACACTGGACGCCACACCTTGTGCCATGCTGGCGATCTGGGTTTGGGAAGGAGCCTGGGCTGCCAGGGGTCGTGGTGGGGAGAGAAGATTGAGCATCCAGAGGACTGTTCTCCTCTCTCAGGGGGAGGGTCCCACGTCATCCCGCTCACTGATTGCCCTCTGGTGGTGACTGGAGGGCAGTACGGGTCAGGAGGCACGCTCCGACATGGTTATGTCAGTAGGGAGGGGGGGAATGGGATAGGAGGAAAAAGGAGCCTGCCAGGGCTCCATGATGGTCTGCCGCACTGAAGGCCAACTCTGGCTTCTGGATTGGGTCCCTGGGAAAGGGGCGCCACCTTCCTGGCCCCGCCGTGGGGGAATTTTCGGGGTCGGCTAAGTGTGGTGTGGTGGGACCCAAGAGAAAGTCCCTCCCTTGGAGGGCCAAAGCCCCAGTCAGGGCTCGGTGGGAAAAAAAAAAAAAATTGAAAGATCGATCACTGACACTGTGTTGATAGAACTCTTTCCTAACAACATCTGCCTCCTCCGGAGTGCTGCAGCCACCCCAGAATGAGGGTTTTGTTTTCTAACAGCAACTCGTAGCCCATGGCTGCTGCTTCCTAGAACAGTTAGGTGCAAGTGTGAGGTGATGTTCTCTTCCCCTTGCCATCACGGCACACAGTGTGGTCCTAAGAGAGAAGGGACTCCACATGCACATAAATGATAAAATATTCATCTTTCAGCACTCTGTATGTTATTACCTATGTTTTATGATTCAATACTGGATCTCTAAGATAGACAGAAGATATTAACCCATTACGTACATCTCCTCCTCTAATGGGTCAGGTAACTACCACTATTATGAAGTAAGTACTTGTCTAGCTGTGCCTTAAAGGGCTGGAAGCTGTTGACTTCTACTACACTTTTTGGTAAACAGTTCCATATAGGGATGATTAATTGAGTGTAGTATCATCTCCTTGCATTATTTTTCGGACATGTTAGCTGTAGTTAGTATTTGTGGCTTCTCAACTTTTTATCCCTATCTTGCGGTTTTAGGCCTAGATTTTGTTGTAGGTCATCATCCCTTGATACGTTATACTTCTGCAGCAAATCACCCCTAATTCTTCTCAGTTCTAATGGAAACCGATTAAGCTTACTCAGTCTCGAATCATGATCCATGTTACCCAATCCATCTGTCATTTTAGTTACCCTTCTCTGTATCTCTCTCCAGATTATTAATGTCTCTCCTTAGATAGGGACTCCATAATGATGCACAGTAGTCCATATGTGGTCTTGCGTATGTCCGACAGAGTGGCAGAATGCATGCTTTACTTTTGGACGTGCAGGCTTTTTTAGTACAGCCCACCATTCTGTTAGCTTTCTTCACAACCTCATTGCAAGGTGAGCTGAAGCTGAGATCTTTAGATATTAGTATACCCAGGTCTCTTTCACTTTCCATTGCCCTAAGCTGTGTACCATTTAGGTAGTATTCTGCCTGTTTATTGTTTTCTCCCAGGTGTATTACCACACACACTTGCTGACATTGAAAAACATATTATTGTCCACTGCCCAATCTTCTAGTGCCTTGAGGTCACTCCTTAATGTGCATACCTTGTCATTATTACTAACCTCTGCTTCTAACTTTGTGTCATCTGCAAACTTTATACATTGACTCTTGATATTGTTGTTCAAATCGGAAATGAATAATGTGAATAATACTAGACCGAGCACTGATCCCTGCAGGACACCGCTCGTCACCTGCCCCACATCGGACTCATGCCCTCTAATTCTGACTTGGGAGTTCTCTTATTCAGCCATGTATCAACCCATTTGATGAGTGTTGTATTAATTCCAAGCATGTACATTTTATTAGTAAATTATGTGGTACCTTATCGAATGCTTTTTTAAGGTCAAGATACAACACATCCACAGGTGCCTTATTGTTTAGATGTTTGCTAACAAATTCATAAAACTCCAATGTGTTCGTCAGGCAGGATCTGTTTTTTTAAACTCATGCTGTGTGTAGTCATTTCATTTATTACGTTATGTGTAGTAATTTAATTTATTACGTTGAATTTCATTGTTCAGTCTATCTTTGATGATGGATTCTAGGATGTTCCCCAGGACTGCAGTGAGGCTGATGGGTCTGTAGTTACCTGCTTCACCCCTGTCACCTTTCTTGAAGATTGGGACAACAGTGGTGGTTCTCCAGTCGCCAGGCGCATCCTCTTGTCTCTAGTGACAAATTATACAATCTGAGTAATGGGTCTATCGACAAGTTTCCTATTTCCTTCAAGAGCCTAGGATGTATCCTGTCAGGACCAGATGATTTATCCGTTTTTATCTTATTTAGTTTATCTGTCATTTCTGATTTAGTAATTGTTATTGGGGGATTCAGCCGATATGTTAGTCGGTGTAATACTGTTTGTCTCTTTCTTTTCATATACTGAGCAAAAGAATGGGTTGAATATCTGGGCCTGTGCTGCCTGTTCATTACATTCAGTACCCTCTGTCCTAATAGGTCCTGTTGATTTGTCGACTGACTTATTATTTAAGTAAGCAAAGAAGGATTTGCCATTGTCCATACAGTGGGCTAATCTAAATTCCACTTTCTTTTTCTCTACCTTAATTCACTGCTTACTTACTCTCAGTAGTGTCTTATATTTATTTACATTGTATGGATTACTATCTCTCTTCATTGCTCTATATGCTTTCCTTTTGTTATTTAAGCATTTCTTAACCCTAGGTGTTAGCCATATTGGTATTCTGTCTTTGTTATTATATAATGGCTTATTGGGTACAAATCTATCCTCTAGAGATAGTAATTTATTATTTTATTTTTGTCCATAGCTGTTCAGTATTCAGGCTACCCGATTCCCAATCCCAGCTTGATAATTCATTGCTAATACTGTTAAAATCCCCTCTGTTGTAGTTTTTTGCTATAGTTTATTGGTTAATTTTTTTGTCTTCCCCTTTATGTTGACCAGAACGATATTATGGTCGCTGGACATTAAGGGGGCTATTACTCTAGGTTTGTCAACACCCTTGCTGTTATCTGTGAATATCAGGTCAAGAACGTTACTATTTCTGGCAGGATTACGTACCATCTGATAAAGTCCATTATCTATACACGTATCTATTAGCATTTGCTCCTGCTTACTTGACCCAGTATAGTTGTCCCAGTTGATACCTTGAACATTAAAATCCCCCAGAATCAGTACTTCTTTACCACCAGTTTGGTGTTCTATTTCTGTAATCAGAGCGGAGTGATCATCATTGGTTATATCCGGTGGTCTATAACAAGCACCCACCAATAAATTTTTGTTATTTGTTCTTAGTATTTCTATCCAAATATTCTCAGAGGTGTCCCTGTCTCTATCCAGATTGATCTGTTTACACTGTATGTTCTCACATTCATACAGTTTTGAATGACATTATTAAGTGCAATTAAGCACTCTAGGGATGTGTGATTATGGTCAATTTATTTATTTATTTATTTACGAGATTTACCAAGAAGGCATACCGAGCTAAAAGCTCGATTCCAGATGCAACCTGGGGGCCGAGACCTAATAACAGTACATGGAATATATACAACATGCAGTACATTTTGGGAAGCCACGACTTTCCTATAAATGTTTGTTGAAAGGATACAGACAGGGGTTGATACATACAGTGTACAGAGTGAGTGGGTCATATACATTACATATACATTTATAGTACAACAATCATAATATTTAGATGGTTATAACAGGAGCAGCTGGAAGAGAAATGGGCTCTAAGTAGAGGGTTGCATTGGCAGGGGTTCTGTGCATGTCTTATGGAGGCCGGCGGGGCATTCCAAATCTGTGGGATTCAGTAACTAAAGGTGGCCTGGCCTTTGGTAGTACGCATAAACGGGACGTGCAGCAGTCTGGGGTCCGTGTTCCTGAGGGAGTACGCAGGAGGGGATTGTTGGGAGAGGGTAGAGGCCAGATGGGGGGAAGGCGAGGGACCAGAATTTGGCAGCGAACCTAACGCAGTTTATTTGTCTACGATCATGGAGGGACGGTAGGGTTGCAAAGCTGTATAGGTTGCAATGGTGAGTGGATTGCGGACAGTCTAGAATGAACCGGCAGAAGGAGTGGGACGGGGTGTCTAGGCTGGCCAGAGCGGACGCGGGGGCAGTGCAGTAGACTATGTCGCCGTAGTCGAGTACAGGAAGAATCATTTTTTGGATAGTGGCGTGCCTAGGTTGTGTAGGGAGGCATTTTTTGTTGCGGAATAGAGCACCTAGCTTGGGGAGTAGTCTCTTATGTAGTGAGTCGATATGAGAGGTAAAATCTAGGTGCTGATTTAGCCAGATGCCTAGATATCTGAAAGAAGTACAGTTGTCCAGGGGGGTCCCGTCCGAGGTTTTGAAAGGGGAGCAGGGGGTTTGGTGGGAGAGTCTTTGTTGGGATCCGAATGTTTGTGATATAGTTTTTTTAGGGTTTAGGAATAGCTGGTTAGTCCTCAACCAGCACTGGATGGCATAGAAATCCTCCTGGAGAAGGGTTGCTACGCTTTGCGCGGAGGGGCCGGAGGCATACAGGACACTGTCGTCCGCATACATTTGGATGGATGAGTGGGAACATGCTGATGGGAGGTCGTTTAAAAAAATGGAAAAAAGTAGTGGGCCTAGGACAGATCCTTGTGGGACTCTGGTAGTGACTGGCAGGGGGTTTGAGGTGTGAGAGGCCAGTTTGACTGTTTGTTTCCTGCCCACTAGATAGTCATGGAACCATTCAGTGGCTGACTCTGAGAGCCCGGCATTGGAGAGTTTTGAGAGAAGTAGGGAATGTGAGACGGTATCAAAAACCTTTGCTAGGTCTATGAAGATGGCCGAGGTGATGTGACCTTTGTCCATGCCAGTGAGAATGTCACCAGTGACATGAAGCAGGGAGGTGGTGGTGGAGTGGGATTTACGGAATCCTGATTGGAACAGAGTGAAAAAGGAGGAGGCATTCAGGTAAGGGATGAGCTGGGACATGACTAGCCGTTCCTGTAATCTGGCCAGGATTGGGAGCAGGGAGATGGGTCTGTAATTTTCTGGGGAGGAGGGGTCACCACCTTTTGGCAGGAGTATGACTGTAGCCATCTTCCAGGCCGTGGGTGAATAATCCCACTTCTCTCTTGGAGGTTTAAAGGCACTCGGTGCAAGTGCCTCGTACCTAAGAGCACCCTCGAGAAGCATGTTATTACTGACATATAATCACTTGACACACCCTGGTGTGCATTATTGTAGACACCTTGCTGTAAACATACAAGGCCCTACACGGTTTGGGGTCAGGTGACCTCAAGGACCTCTTAGTTTAGTATGCTCCCGTGTTCTGGCTCAGCTCCACCGAGCGTAGGTTCCTAGTTGTTCCTAGGGGTGTTTGAAACTTTCTAGGAAGAGTGCTTTCTTGGTAGCTGCTCCACTGTAATATAGAACTTTCTCCGCTCTTAACTGAGGAATGTCGTGTCAGCGGAGGGGTTCAAAAGGGGGATAAAATCCTATCACTTTGCCGAAGCTTATAATCTGGAGTTTAATGTGACACATTCTCTGCAGTGCTGTATCAGCTGCATTTTATGTGTCATTCTAATGTTTGAGTACTCTTGTGTCTGATGATTTGTGAGAGCATGTCACATGGAAAGCCATGTTCCTGATTGCCATGACTTCTGCTAGGAGGGTGTGTGAACAGCAAGCCCTCTTCGCAGAGCCAAATTACATAATCTTCCATAGGGATGAGGTAGCCCTTAGAACCAACAGGAAATTCCTACCTGAGGTGGTGTCTGAATTCCATCTGAACCAGTCAGCAGCGCTTCCTGTGTTTTACAGAAATTCCAGTCCAGGCTAGCAAAAAATTGCACAGTCTTACAGTTACCTGAAAGAGCACTGGCTGACGGCCATTTTGTGTCAGGTAAACAATGGATAGTTTGGATTTCACATGGAGCGATTGGAGGTATTAACCTGGAATGAGTTTTGGATATCTGCATGGACTGGACAAAGGATGTCGGGTCCTTTTTGTTAAACAATAACAAAGGATTGGCATAGCAAAGGTATCCGTACTATAGAAGACATATTTAAAGATCATGGGCCCAATTCTGAACGCTCCAAATTCGATGCAAGGTGCCTGCATCACACAGCAGTGATGCAATGGGCACCATGCATCAAAACTTGCAGGGATTGCGATTCACAAAGACACCCCCCCCCCGCACCAAACAGGGGCCCTGTGTGCCAGACTGGCTCTGCGCCTGGTCTGCTCCAAGCTACTGGGTGCGCCAGGGTGCTAAGAGGCATGTGACAGACGTAAGCTGCCATAGCCCCAACATTGGGATTCTCTCAATCCTCCCATAAGGTGTGCATTCAAGTATGGGTAGAACAACCAGAGCTGGTCTAACAGTCCGTGTGCCACCCCCAGAGCCCCCTCTGGGTGATAGGAACATGTGCCATGGTCCCCTCTCCCTAACCCCAGTCTTTTGTTGCATTAAATAAAACAGTACCCTGGTGGCTAGCAGTCCACCGCCCCCTGATGTCCCCTTTCTGGATAAATAACAGAACTCCCTGATGTCCAGTGGCCCCCCCTCCTGACCCCCGTACACAGTAAAATATACATTCCTTCCCTGGTGTCTGGTGCCTCCCCATCAAAGATCCCCAGTACAATGTACAATATAAAGCATTCCCTGGTGGCTAGCGGCTCCCCCCCCATCCCCGATCCCAGGTATATGAAACTGTCAGCATTGCCCTAGTGTCCAGTGTTCCCTCCATCCCCGAGTGCCCCGTCCAACAATACCCAATAGTCCCTGGTGTCTAGGGAACCCCCACCCAATCAGGTAGTGCCCCCACCACCCTGCTGCTCCCCATCCCATCCCAGAGCCAGTGAGCGGCACAGCCCTCAGCTCTGCACCGCAGTCAGCCACAGACTGAGCTGTCAGGGAGCATGCACTATAACAGCTGATTGTGCAGTACATGCTTGTTGACGGACAGCGGAGGGCTGTGCCAGTCACCGACTCCGGGATGGGATGGGAGAGCGGGGTGGTGTGGTGCTATCTGCCAGGGTGGGGGATCCCTTGGACACCAGGGACTGTTGGGTATTGTTAGACGGGGTGCTCGGGGAAGGGGGGGTACACTGGACACCAAAGCAGTCACATAAATGGGATCGGGGATAAGGAGGTGGGACTGCTAACCACCAGGGAATGCTTTATACTTTGTTTTACCAAGGATCATTGATGGGGAAGGGGGAATGTGGCATACCTCTCAGGTGCGCCGTTTCTTTGCTGCATGGTCACCTATGCCGCAGGCTGTGGGACTTTGGCGTCAGGGCCCTACCTGATAGTGAAGCGGGCGCACTGGCAATTGACATAAGTCGCTGTTGGCACGGCTTGCACCAAGCTTTGAAAGTCGAGTCCCACATGTTTAAAGACTTTGAAGGACTTGGGGGGGAAAAAAAAACAAAAAAAACAGAGAAATCTTTTAGATATGACCAATATTTTTATTCAATATTAAAACCAGCATATTTCAGAATGGAATTCAATATGTTTAAGGTAACACCCGGTACCAGTGCCTTCTTATGGTAATGTCTGCACCATCTATTATTAATGTTTTATAGGTTTTTCATAGTTTATTACGAGTTCTATGGACAGTTTGTCCTTCATGAACTCTTCACCTGTTAGTCTTATATGTGGAGCATGTATCTTTCCCCCCATGTATTGATCCAGTCTATGTTTAAATATGTTGATGCTACTACTTTCAACAATATATGAAGGTAGTGTGTTCCAACTTTGGATTATTCTGTGCGTGAAAAAATCAGTGTTTCTTTGTTGTGTTATTTTCACCCTTAAGTCTAAATCCATGGGACCTTGTTCTTTTGTTTGGTTCTTGGCTTCTACTAACACTAATACTTTCCTTCAAGCATTCATCATGTATTGCCCTGAATACTAGGCACAAATCACTTCTCAGTTGTCTGTACTCTGCGGAGTACAGGCCTAGTATTTTATTTCAGTCTGTCATTATATGTGAGGTGTTGTAGCCCCCTTATTTTTTTTGTTAATTTCCTTTGAACTCCCTCTTTTTTTGTTTTCTACTTTTGACGTTGTTTGCTGCCATAGAATCAGTAAGGGGAAGGGCTGAAGTCAGGATTGCTTGGTGAACACATACTTAAAGGACAAAGAATCTCAGCGTGCAAGCACTGAGGCAATGGTTACCCGAAAGGGCACTGGCCGGGAAGCCAAGTTCTTTAAATAAAGATGTTTCTGAGTGGAAATGGTAACAAATATGGGAGTTCTCCTATTAAATCTTTTCATCCATAAATCATAAAGTAATACAGTTTAAAATCCTAAACAACTTACACTACTCACCTGTGTGTGTGAAAAACATGAAAATAACTAGAGACACATGTCCAAAGTGTGGTCTAGGAGGAGCAGATGTGGCGCATATGTTCTGGAGCTGTCCAAACTCCCAGAAATTTTGTCTAGACATTAAATCTAAACCTATAAACTTTAAAGGAATGCATAAGCACATGAATATAGAAACATATGTAATCGATAGCTTTGCATCATATCTATAAATTTTCAAAGAAGCTATATGTTTCATTGCTATAATACCTATAGCCATAAAAAGGGCTTGTTAGTCAAGCGGTGACCTTCATTAATCTCTAGCTGGCCCTTCCTAAGCTTAAGGGTTTATGCATAGCATCTAACCCCGAGGGTGTGTGTAAACTTTGAGTTTACACACCCGACCCATATTTTGTTTTATATAATTGCTGGGTTGCTCTTTTTCGCCTCAGCAATTATATAAAATAGAAAAGGTTGCTGTGCAGCTGTGGTCCAAGTACGTTACAGCGAGCAGTCCCTGGTTGCGTTTCACTTTATTTAAATGTTTTTTATCCATTTTCATGCGGGTGCTTGATTTGGTAATGTCTTTCGCAGCAGAAGTACTTTTATTTAAAATTACTTACTGCCGAGTCTCGCGGGCGGTTTTGTGTCCGTTTTGCTTTGTGGTTCGGGAGGAAGGGGACAGTGATGGGGACGTGAGGAGCTCAAGTGAGCACATGCGCAGAGTGAGGGAAATCATGCTTGTGTTTGCCATAATAAACACTCCTTTATTATGGGAAATAATGCCACAGTTTCCCTATAGGAAAAAGAGCAAGCCATTAATTATTATTATTATTATGAAGTGTTCAAACTTTAATAAAAAATTATTCTCAAAAAAAAAAAAAAAAGATGATTTGGAACTTTCTCCCCGCTCAACTGAGGAATGCGCTCCAAACCATTTGGTTGGGTGGTTGATGGGTAGGATCTGCCTACGCCTGGCCTTAAACCTTTGATTTTCATGATTTTAGGTCTGCACAGTTGTTCTGAATAATCTTACTAGCCAGTGTAACAATGTGCAGTACTGGCTGCTGACATCAGTACATGTCGTGCGTAGCTGCACGTCATACTTAGAGAGTTTGTGAAAAGCTTCTGTAACTGCTTATGCTGCTTTCATGTCATTGACGTGAAGAAGCGAGCCACCCACTCTCATATTTTTGTTTGTCATTTCAGGGGTAATGTGAAATTAAGATTTAAAGCCACTAACCAGCAGGGCTATTGACTAGGAAAGTCTACTGGTCCAGTAAGGCACCATTGTTTCAACTGGTCTAGCTATTGAAATGTTACCTCTTCCTATACAAGCCAGTAGAGCTAGTTAAAGGAAGCTTTCAGCAGCCTGATATGAAATCTGCCTGCATTTGGATAAGGCTGTGTCTCAAAGAAGGGAATGCTTACTTCTTGTTGCACTGGCCCCTTGGGAGTAAAGCAGGACAAAAGCAGCTGCAGTCTGCCCCCAACAACCCCACCACAAGCTGACACCTGCTAGTGCCTGCTTTTGACCATTACCACATCACAGCTGATGGAATGCGTGGCCTAATGCAGCTCTTTCCTGTTCTCTCTGAGACGAACACAACAAATTGTTTCAGTTTCCAAAGTTGGATCTAATTTTGGGACATTAGCTTTTGGTTATTTATCAGCTCCTTCTTGGAATTCTCTCTGTTGTTTTCCTGTTCTGCAAGCTCTTCTCTCTTTATAAATTATACTTGGCTTCCAGGGAGGGTGTAGAATGACTGTTATTTGTTCACCGCATGCTGGCTGACCAGGGAGCGGCTTCAGTGTTGTCCGAGAAGGGGACTGATTGCCCCCTTCAGCAGAAAAGAGTGCAGCTGAGGCAGACAATCAATGTAACAGTTCTGTCCACCCTAGATTACGGTGATTTTAATTTTTTTATTTAGTTTTTGTTGACTGGGAAAGGAGGACTAGACAAGTCTGCCTATTTTCAGCCTCATCCCGTGGGAGGGGGATACAGATGCATGCCAACTGACATTGAACCAGAGTAAGCTGTTAGTGGTATTTTTTTAGTGAATAGGGGAAATTTGGCCAGTAACAGCAGTGATGCTGCCTTCTTTGTGGCCTCAGTCTTCCAGAACTATCTTACAAAAACTAGACATCTTTTATAAAAAAATATGAAAATTTGTGGCCTTGTGTGAATCCAGGTTACACCACTGCAGTCTCTTTAGATGGCGAAACAGGTCAAGCCCCCCAGAAAAGCAACACTGCTTTTTTTCTGGTAAATACTTTTTTTCTACTATTTTTTTCTTCTTTCTCGTACCAACCCCTTCAGAACTGCATCAAGCTTCCAGACATGTCGCCACAACTACCTGTAACGAGCCTTACCTTCCATGGCTTGTGCACTATGGTACGATTATTGGGTTACTCAAGTCCTCCGTCGACCGAATCCAGAAGCTCCTTTCAGTATGGGTATGGCATGAGGTCCAAGAGTACTGGTGCATCTTCTGCTGGGCCGGGGCTTTCCACATTTCTCTCCTGTCCTATGTGATATCAGTGGCGAGGGCTGTAGGGGTGTGCGTGTACCATGGAGCCTGCCAATGTTCCCACCCTCCCCAATCACCCAGCCAGGTGGCACTGTCGCTGCAAAGTCAGTCATTCTCCCTCTGAGAGGAGGTGAGAATCCTCTGGGATTCCTGAGCTTCCTCCTCTTGCAGGCCCTCAGATGTTCTGGGCTGATTTTCATCCTGGCATTGGGAGCAGCAGGGCCTCTTCTGCTCCCTGATCTTTGAATGCGTTCGTGGAACTGCACCTGTCTGTCTTCGGTCTTTCTTCATCAGCAGTAAGCACATTTAAAGTATGCTGTGCGTTCTAATGAACCCCTGAACTTTGAAACATGCAGGGCAAGGAAGCACAGTAAGATGCAGGTCTTTCCCAGCCACTGGTATCTCAAACAAGCTGTATAAATACCTAAACCTAAGTGCGCCAACTTTGCACTCTCCTCTTGTCCTTCTGCACCAAAGAAACTTGCCACTGTTTATCAGATGTTTAATGCTGCTTTTTAAATTCAGTAATGTGTATAACTAGATGCTTGCATGTCTTTGTATTGTAATGGAATTTAATGACTTGCGTCTGCTGTCCCCTGGAACGCTTATAAAAATTAGCAGTTCCATCTCATGAGACTGTTTCCTGAGGGTACATTGTTTTATTTTATTTGTATGTTATTAGGTGTTTGGGTAAAATACACCACAAATGAACAACACATGCTGCAGTCTGACAATACCCAAGAGTGGGATTCAAGGTGACACCACGTGTCATGAGGTACAAACTCATACAAATATCTCAGAGTGTATAGCAGGGTTTTAAATAATTGATTAGCAGTTTTTTCTTGGGACTATACTAACTGTACAGAAAGTATGTATATAGATTTTCTAGAAGTGCTGTGTTTGTTAAACACAGTGAAGCAAGAGCTATGCATCTTCACAAAGATTTAGCACTTTTATGAGCAAAACGCTAATCAATTTTTAGAGTTAAATAAATCCCTGTATAGTAAGTAACAGTTCATCTGTCAAAGTTTTTAGGGTACAAACCCTTGTCATTTAGACATTTTATATCACCCATCTGTGCTATATTTGCTCAAAAGGTTCCATCGGCTGGTTTAGTTTTGTGGTTAGCTTCCCCATGTAGTACAGCTCTATCATAAGGTCTTGCCAGAAATGTACTGGACATATGACAGCAGATAACCATCCTTTCATGTTTTTTTTTTTTTTTTTGCCTGGCTCCAGCTCCCCTGGTACCGGAAGATCTGATCTCCCGCCCCGCTCACTGCTTCCCCATCCCCAGGCAATCCCCGGGTGGGGCCTCCGGGCAGACGCTGCCTCCCCAAGGAACTTGGGCAGTTATCTGTGGCGGGGACCCCACCTCCCAAGCAGTCCTTGGTCTGCAGTGGGAGTGATGGCAGAGACGGGGGCCGTCATTAGAAGGCCATCATTTTTACAGAAGATTTTTCCCTTGGGGCGGGGACGTGCAGTGATACCAATGTCCACCCCCCCAGTAATGTGAGGTGCTGACCGCAACAGAGCCCCCAGCCTCCACCCAGAGTCCGCATTGTGCGGACTCCCCTGGAGAAGGAGAGCAGTCCCTGGGATGCCAGTTCTTCTCCCCCTGGCCGGCCTTCTGACTCCCGAGTCCATTCCCAAACTCGGGATGTCGGCACTGCAAGCGGACACCTTGCTGCTGAGCCAGTAGGCTGGCTGCTATTTTTTTTGTGTTTTGTTTTGTTTTTAAGTGTTAGGATTTAGGCCCCCAGAAATTTTCGGGGGGCTGTGTCTTGAAATTGAAAAGGTAGATATTATAAGGTGAGAGTAGGATTAAAGAGCACATTGTTTTAAGTCTAGAGTCCCTGACTAATCCTCCCACTACCCCAGGAGCTTTGTTCTCCCCAGTCCTCTGGGCCACATTTCATATGGTTCCAATTGTCCTGCAGGAAGTTACCACTATAGCACCCCACCTCCCCGGAACCCTCTCTGAGCTGCTTGGAGGGAGGGGAAAATATGCATTCCATAAGGGCCATGATGATGGGAGTACTTAAGGAGCATGTACCCAGGATACACAACCTGTGTTGAGCTTTTAAGTCCTGTTGTACTGTGCGTCAGGGAGACAGTAATGAGGGCTGTGGCAGCATGACTCCTGCCGCTCTGGATGGCAGCATTCAGAGTCGTACTACAAGGAAGCACATTAGAAATTAATAAATCAATTAAGTGTGGGGAAGGGGAGCCTGAACTGTCTGTCTGTACTGTACCTAGACCTCAGGATAATAGTCATAATTTGGGAAAGGCAGTGTGGGCTCATGCTTAAAGCACTGAGCTATGAAACAGAAGATCCCCAGTTCATATCCCACCATTGCCAGTAGCTCACTGTGGGAGCCACCTGACTTTTACTGCTTCAGTTGCTCCAGACGTAAAACTAGATGTGAGCAAGGAAACAGGAAACAAGATGTTGCATCTCAGCAGGGCTATCCTGGGTAAACAAGCTGTAAAATATTTTTAGAAATCTTAACAAAATCAGTTATCGATGTGAGTCATTCTGTTGCATAAGTGCTGAATTTATCACTTCGGTTCTTCACAAAATGTGTCAAAGAAAATTGGCTGTCGATGGAGTAGGCTGTGTGCATCTTGCTGTCATGTGCTCTCATGCCTGCCGAACTGCTCTGAACCTTTCTACATCCTGTCTTTCTACCTAGCCTCATCTGGACTGGCTAACACACACTAACTGATAGGAGCCAGGTGTCCGAACGTGAAACTGATGTCTACTACTGTATGCTGTTTACTAATGTGTATCTATGAAATTAATGTCATAGCTGTAAATCATGACTGAAGTCTAGTTGGGTGCCTAACTGTACTATCCCTGTATGCTGTTGTAGGGTTTATGTATGTACAATATGTAATTATTGTATATAGTGCCTATAAATGTCTCTTTATGTAACTAATTCCAGGTCGCCCCTGAAAAAGGGACCTCTGGTCTCAGTGGGCTTACCCGGTTACCAAAATCCAAATAAATAAATAAATGTGGGAGGCCCAGGTTCGTTATCTGAGCTAAAATCCCATCCCTGGACTGGTGTAGCAGGGAACGAGGGTGGCAACAAAAAAATTGAAATAAGAAAAAATTAGAGAGAGAGCCAAACATCGCAGAGAAATTCAAGCCCCAGCTCCAGACCTGTTGTGGTATTTAAAGAGCAATTCTGCATTTCAGTGTATACTTTCATAAATATGAAGTTTCAGCTATTACAGTACACTAGAAAATACTTTTTTTTTATCATTTTCAGTGTTTCTTTCCATGGTTTAATTACAACACATCTTTGTAGCCTTTCCAGAAAGTTTGTATAAAAAGTATTTGCTTCTCCCCAGTTAGCCTCACTGTGCTTTGGTTTACAATGTCATAGTACTCCCCACAAGAACAGACTGTGATGTCACAAACAGCAGTTAAGAAGTCAGCAGGGGCGAGTCAGATACGTTTCGAAGAACAACAGGGAAAAGCTAAAAAATAACAAAATTTAAAACACTAAACTTAAAAACATAATTAGTGTAAATGTAATGTGGTTTTAAAGAGATTCACAAAGAAAAGGCACTACACCCCATCACAACCCCACTCAGCAGGTCAGGCCCTCTGCTCCCACAGTGCCAACCTCTGAGCGCAGTATTGTGAACAGGAACAGTACAGGGTAACCCTCCTGTCTGCTTTGTGGGTTCGAATCAACCTTTGGTCTCAAGTTCTGGAGGGATTCAAACTGTGAACCTCCTGCTAGCATACCCAACATACAGGCTTAGATAATTCTGCTCTTTGGGGGATGCCAGATGTCTTTTGCCTACGGGCACCTAACCAGGTGTACAAAATGAACCCTTAAAAACTCTATGAAAGACCGTAGGAAACATTCTTACCTTTTCCCAGTTTGGTAAAACTAGTAAGCTTTGTACAGAGTCCGCTTTAACCATAAATGCTTTCCTTGTCAAAGAAAATCAATTTCAAAGGCACACCAAGTAGGCTTTAAAGTAGAGGTTTACTTAAAAATAGATTAAAATGTAAATAGAGAACCATATATCACAAAAACATGCAATCACTTAAAAGAATAAGGTTTTAAATACAACAGAATCTCCTTCCACAGTACCCTTAGACATGTGTGTCTAATCTAATGTATTCTTCTAACAGTGCCTGATGTTGCTTTTTCAGAGTCCAAACGTGTGTCTCTACAGGTCACTCGCAGCATAATTAAAACACTGTCTTGAGCCTGCCTTCTCCATTATGTCACCCAGCTCCCCCTCTGTTTATTAAACATTATACACCCAAGATGTCTTGTGTCAGGAGGTAAGTTAATAGCTGACATCAGCAAAAATTCATATCCCCACATGACTTCCCAATCAAGTCTGTAATTTTCCAGTCTTTCTTTCACCCATGAGCAGTATCCTGCTCTTTACAGACATCAAAGAGCATTTATGAATTCGCACCAGTGTGACATAATCTGGTTTTCCTCCTCTAAACGTCATAAAATGGATATTTTCTATCCTGTCAGCTGGCAAGCTACAATTAAGCTAGATAAACAGGTGATGCTTAATTTAGGCCTCTTCTAGCCTGTAATTATCTCTTGGCCTTCCAGGTAACACCTTGTATCTAAAGCCTGGGAGGGGGGGTGTCATACCACAGGCTGTTTCAGCATGTCTCATGAGAGGCACTCAATAACACATTTTTGTATTACAAAAATCATACAGTGATCAGAACCAGCTGTCCAAGCGTCACCCACCCAACATTTCGTGCCTAGTTCATCAGTGTGCAAATATCCAAATTTGGTGCAGAATTAAAAAAAAGTATTTGCTCCGTAAAATTAGTAATCGGGTCCCACGGACTTCCGATTATGAGTGCCGCTTACGCTCTCACTAGCGATAGCGAGATACCAGTGAGAAGCGGCGAGACTAGCTCCATTATAAGCAATGGGCGGTGGCTTTTGCTTAAAGTTTTATCTTATCATAGGCACTTGGTAATAAAACATGGGCACCGGTCGACTAAGAAGGGCCCACGTCTTATTACCAGGTGCCCATAATAAGATAAAAACTTTAAGCAAAAGCCGCCGGCCATTGCTTATAATGGAGCACATTGCCGCGCTTTCACTGGCATCTCTTCACAGTGTACGTGAGCGTGGAGCGGAGCAGTGGCTGCACTCATAACTGGGAAGTCCGTGGGACCCAATTTTACTAATTTTACGGGCCAAATCATTTTTTCAATTCTGCACCAAATTTGGATATTTGCACACTGATGGACTTCTGTGGCGGGAAGCCACATAACTGTTTGGTGCAGTGGCTGATCCATTTATCTTGGTGGATCTTTTTAAGCTTTTTGTCATAGTAGAGAGTTGCTCTTTAACATACAAGCAGGGTTCATTTTAGATATTTATCTATGTGGGGTACTGACCCACTGGGTGAAAAAAATAAGGGTCAAATGAAAAAAAAAAATAATGGTTCGTATTGTTCAGCTAAGCCTAGATTCATAAAACAGCAGTTTAAAACCTTTATAACAGTGAGCAGGTTGTCCCCCTGAGGTAGAAGAAAAGGTGTGTCAGAATTAAAAAACTGTGTGTCAGTTGTCCCAGTCCCACACCCAAAAATGAACCCTGTGCAGCCAGCTTTCTGTTTGGTTCCGCTAAACTTGCCTTGTAATCCCATGGAATGTGTTCTTTCCTACTGTGTCATTTATTTATTTACTAGTTTTGGGCACGTGGAACAGTCTCTTTTTCAGGTGTGACATGGTGGGGGTGGGGGTACAAAAATAGTGTGAGTAAAATAATTAAAATAATACAGCATATATCAAAAAAAGAATTTAAGGGCATGACATTAGTTTAAAAAACACAGGTTCCGCTACATTACCTGGAGGACCAGTATCAAGCAAATTACACAAAGGTAGCAGGTCTTTGTGTGGACGTGGGGGGCTGGGGGGGTGGTAAGGGCCAGTTGCAGTTGTAAAAAGAGAAATCATGGAGCAGGAACTTGAAGGAGATGGGGAGGTGAAGGAGGAGCAGCTTGAGGGGAGAGAGGTTTTATAGTACATGATGGCTGTGAACATTTTTATTTTAAGTTTGACTTTCACCTGCACTGTACATGGGCCCGTGAGGTGTTCGTCAACTATAAACAGATGATTTTCCATCTCTGCCTCCAAGTTTCCACCCTTCACATGAAATGTTCCCTTACACAAGTGATATGCTGCCTTAAGGTATCGGAAGTGGCGGTCAGTATGTGCACAGTATTTTCTGGTGGACAAATACTGTCACTGTACTTAGTAAGGAATGGTAAAAGAAGGTCATATGTCATGAGACTCTAACTGGAAAAGGAGATGTACAGAATTACCCACACTCACATAATGGCAGGCCTTCATGGGCAATATATGTATATGTTCAGGCTACTTGGGCTTCAGCTGGGACTGTAGAGTGCCACACGGCCCCAGGAACATTCTGCAAAGGCTGCAGTGGCAAACCACAGACATGCGTTTTGTCTTGGTTAGAGTTCACTCCTGCAGTGTACCTGTTGTCTCAATAAAAGAGGTCAGCCAATCAATAGTGACATTATTATGGGTTATGGTGAGCCGAAAGGAGTACGGGCATCCCATCAAATACTGTCCTCCTTGAGGAGGGAGAGTTCTTTGTCTCCGCTGCAGTACTGCCACCTGGGTGACCACAGGTGGCAGTGCAAGTCAGAGCCAAACATCAAGAGTGGGAGGACGCCGATGTACTCTGACACATGCCGCACGCTTTTACGTGAGGGCATGTGTTACAGAGGTCCACCTCAGCATCCCAGTGGTGAAGGAAACAAAAGAGAAAACACCCTCGGCCACAGCAAGGAAGCTGTCCACCCCTCGCTGCAAAGCCTGCACTGCCGACAGCGGCATGCTCGACGACACTGCACTTCATTTCCATCAGAGGGTCTGTGAAGGCCCCTCCCGGGGGGCATGCAAGAGAGGAACACAGTGAGCAGTAAGTCCTGGGAAAGGTGGGTGATGGGGCTGAGCGAGGTCACAAGACCGACGGAGGACTAGTTGGGTGCCATGGGGATAAAGCGTACTAAATTAACACAGATAGAGAGGAAAGGGCAGAGCAGCTAGCCTACGCTAAACAATATATTTAATCCTTTTTTTTCTGTCTTCTTGGACAAATCCTTTCAGAACCCAGACAACTTTCCAATCCCATCACAACAACAGGTTATAATTAATGAACCTTATCTTTCATGGCTTGCGCCCCATGGTAGCGTCATCGTGGTACCCCAACCCCCTGAGAAGATTGAATCCGAGAGTTTTTTTCCAGGAGAGGCATAGCATGGGGTCAGGGAATACTGGTGAGTCTTCTGCTGGGCTTGGGCTTTCCCCATTTTCTCTCCCATCTCACAGGACATTAGCACCGAGGGCTCAAGGGGTGTGCATATGCAGTGTGTGCTTCTCTGGAGCCTGCTGATGTCCTCACCCGCTTCAGTTGCCCTCACATAAGATCATGACAGCTAGCACCAAAAATTACCCAAGCAGCAGCATTTTTAGTATGCTGAAGGGTTCAATTGCTGAGACTGGAAGGCCAATTAGCAGGGAACTGCAATAGGCCAGTTTAGTCCAGATATCTGCGATATATGGGGGGGAATTCTGGGAAACATTTGTCCCCAGGCAGATGGTACCAGAATTGCTTGCAGGGTGGATATAGGAAAGGGAATACAGGGAATAAAATGGATCTGGACAGACTGGAAGAGTGGTCCAAGACATGGCAATTCAAAATGAATGCCAGAAAGTATATTGTCATGTACGTTGGCAAAAGAAATCCAAAAACTCAACATTCGGAGGGAGTGAGGGTCGAGCTGATATTTGAAGATGGGGACCTGGGGATCATTATTAGTGACAATCTGAAGTCCCATATCCAATGCCAGAAGGCTGCAGGGAAAGCAGATAGGATGTTGGGGTGCATAGGGAGGCAATTTGCTAGCGGAAGGAAAGAGGAAATTCTGCCCCTATAAGGTTCCTTGGTGAGACCTCACCTGAATTACTGTGCACAGTTCTGGAGGCATACTTACGTTTTCCAGAAGCTCATAATCTCGACAAGCAGTACCCCGGTCAGCTTTGCCCGATAGATAGGATAACCCAATGCTACTACACCCGATGATATTCCTCCCGATGGGGTAAGGTAGCAGATGTGACAGAATACTACCTTACCCCATCTGATGCACAGGAAAGGACGGCTGGATGGGGTTGCTGGCTGAGCTGCTCCGGTGGTGTGGAGGGGAATACCATTGGTAGGTCGGCCAGCATGCTGTGCATGACCTGGGTTCTGGTCCGGGTCACATCATTTTACGCACTGCACACCCCATAACAGTTAACATTTTACTCCGGGGTCCGCACTCCCTCGGAGTTAGATATTTTAGTTACGGGGGTGTGGTGGGCGGAGCCACGAGGGGCAAAACCCCCTGCATTTTACACTTTATTCTCACATAATGCCTAAAATCTGTATGTCAGGCATAGGAGTCATTTGGGGCTATGGATTTCGGGCAGTATTACTCGGTATGCTGAACGTCAGCATACCAAGTTTAGGGATATCATAGTATATCCGTTCTGGAGCCAGCACCTGGAGTGAAATAGGGACCTCTTGAAAGCTGTTCAGGGGAGGGCCATGAAAATGATTCAGAGGAAGTAGGAGAAGATCTATAAAGAGAGGCTGCAGAATCTTGGAATGTACAGACTAGAGATGTTGCCAAGATTTAATTCGCCGGTGAAGTTGGTGCGAAGTTAGGAATTACGTACTTTGCAAAGCTACGTGAAGTTTCCGATTTTGTCACCAACTTTGCACAGTGAAGTTTCTAATTTTAAAACAAAAGTTTTTGTTTACAAATCTCACCTCCACCTATTCCGTTTACTTATATCCGTCCTCTCCTATCCTACTGCCCAAAGCCCTATATTTATCCCCACCCTACCACTCTCTGTTGTACAAAAACCCTCCAAGACGTTTGCTGCCACACTGCACATTTAATCAGATATACCCTTTTCTCCATCTGCATGCCACAAACTGTTCCCCCCGTCTCACCCTGCTGACCACTGCAATTTTCAATTTAATTCTGCTCAATCAAACACCCCCGAACCATCTCCTCCCTCCAGCAACCCCCAAAAGATAACTTTTTCTCTACCTGTGAAAAGAAAATTGTCCCACGATACAGAGATGTCCTCTCTGTTCAGTGGTTAAGTGTCAAAATTACTGAATAAATGATGTTTTTGCCTGTAGTAAAACCTGATTGGCTAAAGTTTGCAAAGTTCTCACAAAGCCAAGTTTTCCTGACCTTACACAGCTCTAGTATACATGACGGGGGACGTAATGGGGTCCTTTAAGTAAGGCAACGCAGATTTAGTTGTATGGCGCCATATCCCGAGGGCTCAGGATACTTAACATAATAAAAACAATAAGATAGTACGACAGCATGTTCAAAAATAATCATTTGGTAATAAATACATACTGAGGCACAGATTAAAAGTTATCGGATGTCTGAGCAAAATGCAAATTCAAAAAGATGGTTTTTCAGTCCCTGTTTAAATGCCTCCACCGAGGGGGAATTCCTTAGATGGTATATGAGAGAAGGTCCCAAATAGTACAGTGGCGTGAAAAAGTATTTGCCCCCTTCCTGATTTTCTCTATTATTGCATATTTGTCAACTGGATGTTTTCAGGTCTTTAGAGAAAATGTAATATTAGATAAAGGGAACCTGAGTGAACAAATAACACTTGTTTTTTTTTTTAATTTCACTTATTTAATGAAAAAAAGTTAACCAACACCAACTGGCACTGTGTGAAAAAGTAATTGCCCCCTTACACTTAATAACTGGTTACGCCACATTTAGCTGCAATGACTGCAACCAAACACTTCCTATAATTCAATATCAGTCTTTCACATTGCTGTGGAGGAATTTTAACCCACTCTTCCTCGCAGAACTGCTTTAATTCAGTAACATTTGGTAGGTTTTAGCATGAACTGCTCATTTCAGGTCCTGCCACAGCATCTCTATTGGGTTTAAGTCTGGACTTTGACTAGGCCACTCCAAAACTTTAATTTTACTTCTTTTTAGCCATTCTGATGTGGACTTGCTTTTGTGTTTTGGATCATTGTCTTGCTGCATGACCCAACTACGCTTCAGCTTCAGCTGATGGAAGGATGACGGACATTCTCCTTAAGAATTTTCTGGTACAGAGGCAGAATTCATGGTTCCTTTAATTATGGCAAGTCATCCAGGTCCTTAGGCAGCAAAGCATCCCACACCATCGCACTACCATCACCATGTTTGACTGTTGGTATGGTGTTCTTACTGTGGAATGCTGTGTTTGCTTTTGATGAGACATTATGGGATCCATGTCATCCAAAAGTTCCACTTTGGACTCATCTGTCCATAGAACATTTTCCCAAAGGCTTGTGGATCATCCAGGTGCTTCTTGGCAAATGAGAGACGAGCATTTATGTTCTTCTTGGTTAGCAGTGGTTTCGCCTTGCTACTCTCACATGAAGCCCATTTTGCCCAGTCTCTTTCTGATTGTGGAGTCATGAACACTGACCTTAGCTGAGGCAAGAGAAGCCTGCAGTTCTTTGGATGTTGTTTTAGGATCCTTTGAGACTTCCTGAATGATTTTCGCTGCGCCCTTGGAGTAATTTTGGCAGGCCGCCCATCGGGAAGATTCACTACTGTTCCAAGTGTTCTCCATTTGGAGATTATGGCTCTCACTGCGTTCGATGGAGTCCCAGAGCCTTAGAAATAGCTTTGTAACCCTTTCCAGACTGATAGAGGGCAACACATTTTTTCTGATCTTTTCAGGAACTTCCTTTGATCATGGCATAATGTGCTTGTTGAATCTTTGTGCTGGCAACGTGACTCTGATGGTAAGGGTCAAAATAAGTGAGATTTATATTGAGCAGGGCTGGCTGTAATCAAGCCTGGCTGTGTTCAATCAGCTGACTCTAATTATCCCTTTAATTGGGTTGATTTAACTAGGGGGCAATTACTTTTTCACACAGTGCCAGTTGGTGTTGATTAACTTTTTTCATTAAATGAATGAAATAAGTAAAAAAAAAAAGTGTTATTTGTTTACTCAGGTTCCCTTTATCTAATATTATATTTTGTCTAAAGACCTGAAAACATCCAGTGTGACAAATATGCAATAATAGAGAAAATCAGGAAGGGGGCAAATACTTTTTCACGCCACTGTAGGTGCACCACGTAAAATGCCTGAACTCCAGAGAGTTTAAGCCAGAATCCCAGAATGGCTAACAGTAACCCCTCAGTGGAGCGAAGAAAGTAAACAGGAGCATACCAGGCCAAGAGGCCTTTAAAGCAGCAGTATTTGTAAGTCGCCATGTAATTTTTTTTCAGAAATAATTTTCTGGCAAAAAAATCAATGTACCCATTTTTCTTTTCCCTTTCTTTCATTCCTGGGCTAAGATGCAGGATTTTGAAGTTCTAAAAAATTCCTGCTCCCTTAATGTGCCTGCCATGAAAAAATTGAATATCTTAATTAGAAACATTTGGTAACACCATTCTAATACATCCACAGTAAGAATCTAGTATGTACACTGAACAGGTCACCTCCACAGAAGAGATTTTTGAAAATCTTGGATTGAGGCCATCTTTAATGACGAGAGTCATTGCATACAAAATTAACTATAAAAGGGGTTTTAAAAATATATGAGAAGTTGGCCTGGTGGCTCTGAGGGTTGAGGTGCTGGACAACACACCTCGCGCCAAGCTGGCAACGCAGGTTTGGGAATGGACTCGGGTTGCTTGGGGGTCGGCCAAGGTGAGGAACTATCGAGCGTCCGCCGACAGCTTTCCTTCATCGAGGGAGGGGGGACAGTGCAGTGCGCTGTAGACTGACACCCAGCAGTGGCTGGGTGTCAGCACAGGCACACTGCCCAGAATGGGGAGGGCCCATGTCCAGGGCGTTAGACTGCCTCTATAGTGGCGGAGAAAGTCACCCCGCCCATTGCACGTTCGTGGGCTCTGGGGCGTAATACTGGAGGAAAATATGGAGCTGGCAGGCTCCATGATGTCCGGCTGTGCCCGCGCGACCTCCGCAACCTGATGTTGGCCTGGGTGGGGAGGCTAGCGCCTCACCACCAACCCTGTCACAGGGTAACCCGTGGGGATGGCTGGGTAGGGTGGGTGCAGGGAAACCTGGTTGGAGAGATGAGTCCCCTCCGAGGGAGGGGCCAGAGCCGCCTGCCCGCTCCAAGGAGCAGAAAAAGTGTATATGGAAAAAACATATATGAGAAAATTAAAAACACACTGAGGATGAATGTGAGGATGTCGGAAATACATTTTTGGTTAAAAAAAAAAAAGGAAATGACGAAAATGTTTGCCAGCAAACAAATACTGCTGCTTTAAGATAGGCAGGGCCCAAACCATGTGGAGCTTTGTATATTAGCAAAGCAATCTAGAAGGTGGTGCGCCACTTAATCATTAGCTAGTGCAGCTGCCACAGCACAGGTATTATGTGCGCCTGTATGGCATAACTAACACCAACCTGGCCACGGAATTCTGCACCAGCTGCAGGCAACACACCAAACTTCCCGATATCCTCGGTACAGAGCATTACAGTAATCAGATCTTGAGGTCACAAAGGCATGCACCAATAGCTGGCCCGGTGGCACTGAGGGTTGAGGCGCTGAACGCCACACCTCGCGCCATGCCAGCAATCCAGGTTCGGGAACGAGCCTGGGCTGTCGGGGGTCGGCAGGGGAGAGAGAGAGAGAATCGAGCATCCAGAGGACTGCTCTCCTCTCTCGGGGAGGGATCCAGGGTCAGCCTGGCATCGCAGCGGCCCCCGGTGGAGACTGGAGGCACTGCAGCGCCTTGGGGCTATACACAGGGGAAGACGTCAGGCAACTACCTTCCGGACGTGGGTGGGAGCACTCATGCTGTGGGTAGAGCAGCATTGCACGTCCTGCATCTGGGGCTCTGAAGATAGAAAATCCCTTCTACGGACAAGGAGATGATGGGGGTTCCAGAGACACTGCCCACATCCCATTGTTGGCCCTGCACTCGGAGGACTCCACGGCCGACCTGCCACCCAGGTAAGACCTCTCTAATCCCAGAAAGACTGTCGCAGGATGACGGGCCCGCCTGGGTGATCTGGAGCTAGGTCTGCCTGGGTGGTCGGGGAGTCCCTCCGGGTATACACGGTTCAGGCTGGGAGTAGAGGCAGTAGTCGCATGAGCATTTCGGAAGGATGCCCGGACGTGGTAGTGCACAAATAAAGTTCGGAAACAAAAAAACAAAGGCATGCACCAGGGTTGCCAGGTCCTTGTGCACCAGAGATGATCTGATCTGGGAGATATTCCGTAGTTAGAAAAGCCCACTGTGGGCTGGCCTGCGGCACAGGGGTTGGATTTCTGCTTGCAGTGCCGACGACCTGGGTTTGGGAATGGACCCAGGAGTCTGAGGTCCGGGGGGGGAGAGAAGGATTGAGCATCCCAGGGACTGCTCTCCTTCTCCGGTGGGGAAGGGAGGGAGAAGAGTGTCCGTCGCTTTACGGACCCCTAGCAGAGGCTGGGGGTACCGCTGCAGCTAGTGCCGTTCTCTGGGGGTGGGGTTGGGCGGATGCTGGACGTCATTGCATGTCCCCAGCCCCGAGGAAACCAGCCTTTGGAAAAAGATGGCCCCATGGCATGACGCTCCCACTCAGCCGCAGTTCCTGATGCCTCTGATGTCTGCCAGCAGGGGTCCCGCTCCCGTGGCCCCGACACGGGGTATGCCAGGGCTTGCCTACAGTGTCCTTGGGGAAGGGGAACCCCCCCTACGGCCCCACCCAGGTGGGCAAGCCTGGGCATGGGGGGATGGCAGGCAGGGCGGTGAGGCTGACCTCCAAATGGAGGATTGCGGAGGCCCAAAAATACTAAAAAATAAAGAAAAGCCCACTGTGGACCACAGCCGACACCTGATGGTCTAGTGTCAGCCATAAGTCCGCAGTGACTCTCAGATTCTTAACCCTTTCCACAGATGTCAGACGCATACCATTCAGAGATGGAATTCTGATAGCATCACATCTTCTAGCCAACCCTCAAGGACCTGGATCCACCATCAACAACTCCATCTTGGTTGGATTGAGACTCAGCCAGCTGGAGGCCATCCTGTCATCAATTTCCTTAAGGCAGTACTGCTATACAGAGATGTCTTCCAAAGGACATGGACAGTTGAGTGTCATCTGCATAGCACTGAAAACTCACCCTATATTGCCTGATAATCTGCCCCAGCAGCAGCGTGTACACCGTGAACAGCACAAGGGACAGAATCAAGCCCTGAAGAGCACCACAGCTGACCGCAACTGACTGAGATGAAAAAATCCCCATCATAACCCACTGTGTTCTGCCAGATAGGAAAGTCTAAAACCATTTTAATGTTGTCCTGGTGAGTCCTGGATATTCTTTAAGGTGAGCCATCAAAACCCTCTGGTCCACGGTGTCAGATGCTGACGAGAGATCAAGGAAGACAGCTATTGGGCGCTCCCCCCGTCTTTTGCTAAGAGAAAGTAATCAAACGCCTTGACAAGTGCAGTCTCCCTACTGTGGCGAGGACTGAAACCCAAGTGGAGAGGCTCATAAATGCCAAAACTCTCAAGGTGAGCTTCCAGCTGTGCGCCACCACCTTCTCGATAACCTTCCCTAGAAAAGGGAGATTCTAGACAGGTCTGTAATGCACCAGCCCAGCACCTCCAGGTCCAAAGAAGGTTTCTTTAAGAACGGTCTCAAGCTGGCCTAGTGACACTGAGGGTTGAGACCCTGGATGCCACACCAGCGATCCGGGTTCAGGAACGAGCTTGGGTCATTGGGGGTCAGCAGGGGCAGGAGAACACTGAGCATCCAGAGAACTGCTCTCCTCTCCTGGGGGTGGGTAGGTTGGGCTTCCCGCTGTTCTGTGACTCCCAGTGGAGACTGGGGGTATTGCCACTTATGGGAGCCACACACAGGGGTATGGCGCCAACGGTGGACGTCCTGTGGGCGGGTGTGGGAGCACGCCTGCAACGCGCTGGACACCCACACCTCCGGGAACTGGAACAAAAGAAAAACCCTAGCACCCAAACAGGCAAAGGTGGGGCCAGTGGACGATCACCACTTCATCTGCCGGGTCTGTCCTGGCTGTTCTCTGACTCTCCTCCACCACCCCGGCAGCCCTTCTAGATTATTGATACAGTGCTGGAGGAGTTAAAGGTGGTCCCACTCTGGGGGGCAGGGGGGTTGTGGAATTAGGGGAGAGCGCTGGCCAGTGGAGAACCAGTCAGGAGGACCTCAGGCTTGGCGGGACACAGCCACTGTTAGTGTCCCACTGGAAAGGAAGTCTAAGTGACCGGAGATCGGAGGATAAAGAAAGTTGGAAAAAAAAAAAAAAGAACAGTCTCACCGCAGATTTTTTTAAGAGCCAGTGAGAAACAGCCCTGGACAACCCTCATGAACAGCGGATCCAGGACTACCTGGCAGTCGACCAGCAGTTAAGTAGGTCCTGTGTCCCGACATACAGTAGGTGGAGCACAGTGCCACAATCACCTTGAGCGCCCCCCTCTGTAAAAACTGGGAGGAACTCACTCCAAACCATCAGAGCTCCTCCGTGCTTCCCTCCTCTATCAGTGCTGGTCCATGGCAGGTCACCTGTTCGTAATCCCAGCTCATAGATACATAGATACATAGACAGTGTCGGCAGATAAGGGCCTATGTCCCACCCAGTCTGCCCATTTGAGCTTGTAAGTTCAGTTTGTTTTCCTAGAAGTCTGTTGCCCCTTAGCCCTGACCTCCAGAATTCCTTTATGTCTATCCCATGCATTCTTAAATCCCGTGATTGTTTCAGCCCCCACCACTTCCTCTGACAGGGTGTTCCACTTGTCCACCACCCGTTCTGTGAAGAAATTCTTTCTCATGTTTCCTCTGAATCATCCTCCCTCCAACTTCATCCCATGCCCTCTAGTCCTGGAACATCTTTTTCACTTAAAAATAGTGTTTTCCTGCACCCTGTTCCTCCCTGTAAGATACTTGTATGTCTCTATCATATCCTCTCCCTCCTCTCCTCCAGGAGTACATGTTCAGTTCCTTCAACCTGTCTTCATAGGACTTGTGATGCAATCCATGCACCATCTTTGTTGCCCTCCTCTGAACTTTCTCTACCCTATCTATGTCTTTACGTAGGTGTGGTCTCCAGAATTGTACACTGTACTCCAGGTGGGGCCTCACTAGTGTCTTGTATAGCGGAATTATGACCTCCCTTTTCCTGCTGGTGATGCCCCTGCCTATACATCCCAGCATCCTATTTGCTTTACCTGCTGCCTTGTCACACTGTTTCCTTACCTTGAGGTCATCAGAGATGACAACCCCAAGATCCCTTTCCTGCTTGGTGCATGCTATATCCTCATCCCCAACTGATATATTGTGCCAGGGTTTTGTGCCCCATATGCATTATCTTGCACTTCTTTGCATTGAATTTCAACTGCCAAACCCTGACCATTCTTCAAGTTTCTGCAGGTCGCTTCTCATTCTGTCTACACCCTCTGGTGTGTCTACTCTGTTACAGAGCTTTGTGTCATCAGCGAACAGTGAAATTCTGCCTTCTAGGTCCTGCGCAATGTCACTGATGATGAAGATATTGAATAGTGCACGTCCCAGCACTGATCCCTGTGGTACCCCACTGGTCACTCTCCCTCTGTGGAGTGACAGCCATTTACCACTACCCTCTGTGTCCTGCCACCCAGCCAGTTACCTACCCACCACACTACTGTCCTGCCCACACCCATATTCCCCAGTTTGTGTAATAGTCTTCTATGTGGCGCAGTGTCAAAGGCCTTGCTGAAGTCCAGATAGGCCATGTCCACTGCCCTCCCCTGATCCACCTCCCTAGTCACCCAGTCAAAAAATTCAGCGAGGTTGGTCTGACATGACCTCCCCCTGGTGAAACCATGCTGCCTTGGGTCCTGTAGTCCAGTGACAACTAGATGTTCCACCAATCTCTCCTTCAGTAGTGCTTCCATGATCTTCCCCACTACCGAGGTGAGGCTGACTGGTCTGTAGTTCCCTGCTTCCTCTTTGTTCCCACTTTTGTATAAGGGGACTACATCTGCTGTCCTCCAGTCTTTGGGTACCTCCTGTTTCCAGTGATCGGCTAAACAGGATAGCCGAAGTTCAGCCACCACCTCTCTTAGTTCTTTAAGGACCCTGGGTGCACCCCATCTGGCCCCATTGCTTTATCAACTCTTATTACTTCCAGTTCCTTCAGGACCCTTTCTGTAAAGGGACTTGTGTCCATTTCTGCACCATTCTCACCCCTTGTACTCCCTTCAGACCCATTACCCTCCTCTTCCTCAGTAAAGACTGAGAGCAGAAATACCTGTTCAATATGTCAGCTTTACTATTGTCATCCTCCACGCGGCCCCCATCCTCCCCTTCAGTCTCACTATCCCTCCCTTTGTCTTTTTTTTTTCACTTATGTACTTGTAAAAGGTTTTGTCCCCTCTACCCACTGATTTTGCAATGTGTTCTTCTGTCTGAGCTTTGGCTTCCCTTACTGACCTCTCTGCCTCCTTTGCTTCTCCTGGTACTTCTCCCATCTCCTTCTGCCTGTGTCTTTTGTATTGCCTGAATGCAATCTTTTTGGCTTTCACTTTCTTTGCTACCTCTTTGGAAAACCATAATGGTCTCCTCTTCCTTTTCCTCTTGCTAACCTGCTTAATGCATAATTCTGTTGTTCTTGTAATCCCCATTTTAAATACTGCCCACTGTTCCTCAACCCCTGATTCATGTCCCATTCCCCTTAATGCCTCTTTCAAGTATCTCCCTATTTTCCCAAAGTCTGCCCCCCTAAAATCCAGGATACGTGTTTTTGTGTGGTTTGGTTCTGTTCTTTCTGTGATTTCAAACCACAATGACTGGTGGTCACTGTTACCCAGGTGCTCCCCACTGTTACCCCATCACACTGTCCCTGTTTGTGAGCACAAGGTCCAGTATTGCCTTCTGCCGAGTTGGTTCCATGACCAGTTGCTTGAGGAAGGCACCCTGAAGGAGTCCAGGATAAATCTGCTCCTAGTTGATGCTGCTGCTGGGATGCTCCAGTCCACGTCTGGAATATTGAAGTCTCCAACCAGTACTACTCCACCTTGTCTGCCATCCTTTGGATGGCTAGCATCGGCTCCCTATCTGTTTCTTCCTCCTGGGCTGGTGGTCTATAGACCACACCTGTGCAGGTGGCTGTCCCCATTTTCCTTTCCAGTTTAACCCACAGTATCTCTCCCCCATTTTGCTCCTCCTGGATCTCTGTGGCCCTTATGTCATTTTTCACATACAGTGCTACTCCTCCTCCCTTCCTGCCTGCTCTGTCTCTTCTGAATATGTTGTAGCCAGGTATGACCATCTCCCAGTCATGGTTATCATTACACCAGGTTTCAGTGATGGCCACAGTGTCCAGGTCTGACTGTACCATGACAGCCTCCAGATCTTCCATCTTGTTGCTAAGGCTCCTGGCATTTGCACACATGGCTTTCCATGATTTGACCTCCCTAGACTGTTTCACTGTTCTACTCCAGCCCCTTCCTTGGTTGTCATTTATCCCTGGCTCTCCTTGCTGTCTGCCCTTCTGCTGAATTTTGCCCCTTTTCTGCTTATCCACCTCTTGGGCACTAATCGCCATCTTTTGCACACTGCTTTGCAGAGATAGCCACTCCTCTGGTTCACTGGTTCCACTGCTAGCTGTGGGGGGTGAGCAAGTAGGTACCATCCTTGCTGGCCTGCCACCCCCCTTTGCTAGTTTAAATGCTTGTCAATGTAGCATTTGAACTTATCATTGAGTGCTTGGATTCCCCTCCAGGTTGGATGCAGGCCATCAGGCTTGAACAAACCTCCATCCTCCAGGTGGGTCCCCAGTCACCAATGAATCCAAACTTCCTCACAGCACCAGTTCTTCAACCATGAGTTAAAGTTCCTGGTGCATGCACTCTATGTCTCCCTTGCCTCTCACAGGTAGTACTTGAGAAAGTGACAGAAGTAGCTACTTGTTTGAGACCCCTCCCAGTTTCCTAAACTGTTCCTGAACTTCCTTTGGCTCCCCATTTGCCAGGTCATTAGTACCTAGGTGGATAATGACATCCAGCTCACCCTCCGTCTTGCCTTCCCAGTGATCCCCAGGATCTTCCTTCCATCCCTCCATGCTGTGGCACCTGGTAGGCACCTCACCTCCCTGTCCTCCCCCTCCTGTGTTCCTAGCTGGATCCCTCTTATGATGGAGTCCCCCACCAGGGTTCGCGTCCTCCTTCTCTGGGGTCCACTGCTTTCCCCACTGAGGTCACCTCCTTGGCTAACCTCCACATCCTTTCCTTCCACTTCTCTGGGTACCTCTATTTGGTTGTCCTCATTTGCCAGTGTGGCATATGAGTTCTTCAGTGGAATAGGATCTGGGATGTGCCTCTGCCTGACTGCTCTAACCCTCCCTGAGCCCACTGTCATCCAAGTGCACCTCGTTCTCGGCATCCTTTGAGGCAGTTGCATTGGACTGGGTGGTCTCTGGATAGGGGTGATGGTACTCCTGACCCAGTTTACTCCGCCTGAGTCTGGCTACCTCATCCTGCAGTCCAGAGAGATGCATGCAGATAGGGCAGCACCTCAGTGTCCAGAAGTTCTGCCTGAATATGGCTGCCCCACAGCCACTGCATTGCACCACTCCCCACATTATACTGCAGTTCCACTACTTGTCTGCTACTGAAGCTCTCCTAGTTCCCTTTTTTATTAATTTACTGTACTAAAAATCCTGCCACTGATCCTCAGATAATTTTTTTTTTTTTTAAAGAAAAAGAAACCAATAAATAAATAAATGAGTCAAAACACTTGTTGTGCTGAGGGTGGGCTTCTTCCCCCTTATGCCCCTCCTACTTCACACCCCTTACTATACCCTGTGTTTAGCTCCTGTCAATCAGATTTAACTTTGTAGCAATTAAAGACAGCACAGAATTACACCACCACTATGTTTTAAATTTTCAACAGCCCAAAAACAATTATAAGTAAAGACAACAAAGAAAGTATAGTGTCACTAAAAGCCCACAATCTAAGTTTAAAAGAAAAATAGCAATTACCAGTTACTCTAAAGCACTGAATTGAATATGTTACCTTCCTTCCCCCGTCTGGCTTCTTCTGAGAAAATAAAACTCTGCTTGCTAATTTAACTCTGACTAAGCCCCACCTCCAGTTATCACGTAGCTCAAATGGAGGACACTGTGTCCAGGAAGAAAGACCCAAATTCCTCTCATCTTTCTTGAGTTAAAGTTTCACCAGATTGTGGACAGTGAGGATGAAGTAACCTGTTCACAGGGTGGAAGAGTTGTGCAGGCCTATTTCCCCCCCGAGGTAAAATAACCTTTGACAGGAACTCTGATAATGCTTTGCTTGTGATGGGACCACAGAGCCATCCTGTCCTCCACTGAGCCCCATCTCTTCCAGGAATGCCCCAACCTCTGCTCTGTTGCTTTCAACTGCCCCAGCTCTTTGTTATACCAAGGGGAGCTATGGCGGGAGGTTAGCGAGGGGACACAGGTCAGTGTGATGGAGTCATCAACAGCCACCTCCACCATTCCACCACATGCTGCCACCATACTTGAGAATTCAGTACTGCCAGTAACCTTTCCGGTACCATTTTATGACTGTGATGGTACCTGATCATTTCCACAGGGGAGATGGCTTTTGGGGAATCCCTGCGTGAAATCTAACTGCATGGCGATACGACCACCCTACTGGATCCAACCTGACATCTAAGACGTTAAACCCCAGGGAAAAGTCAAGGTCCAAGGTGTGGCCATGTTTATGGGTGGCAGTGGGAACAACCTGTGTGAGACCCTGTGAATCCATCAGCTGGAAGAATTGCTGAGCAAATTGTGAGGTTTCATCATCGACCAATACATTGAAATCCACCAACATAATGAGGTTGGGGACATTCAAGGATAGGTCAACAATGAATTCTGCAAATTCCAATAGGAATTTCTGTTTTTGGCCTGGAGCTCAGTAAAACAGAAGCACTGCCACACATTCATATGACCTTGTCTCCTTCAATGGGTATGCAGTCATCTTTGGGCAAGATCCAAACAGATGGCCACCACTGCTCTTAAGCTTTTGATGATGTACCACTGAGAACCCTGCTGTGATTGCCACCTCTGGTACTGCCCCAGAGTCATAACCAAGCTAGGTCTTCGTGAAAAAAACAAAAGCAAAAAAACAGGTCCCAGGAGGAATCCATGATGAAATCTGACACAATGGCTATTTTATTCCTCAGAGACCAGGCATTGCACAACATGCCACGAAGGGGAGGATTCAGCCCTTATATTATCTGCCCCCTACTCTCAGGGGGCTCTCTAGGCATCTGGACATGGCAGGGAGGACCCTGCTTCATGACCCTCCTAAACCCAGGGTGCCTACTCAGCCTGACTCTCTCAATCAATCAATCAATCAAAATCAATCAAAATCTTTATTTAATCAGGTGAACATCATTGAGCATAGCTCATTTACAAGATGGACCTGAGTGGTCAAGAAGTGCAAGTGTTATTACATTGACAAGGGTAGCATAAACAGTAATACAATGACAGGGGTAACATAAACAGTAATACAATGACATAAGTGCTAATATATAACAATATACATATGTACAAGGCACATTAAAACTTTTAATCTGTGAGACAGAAGGTAATGGGCACATCAGAGTAAAATGTAGATTATAGGACCTAGCAGGCATTTTGAGGGTGAATCTTGGGACTGGAAACGGAGTTTTATCAGCATATAGGAACACGGGGGTAGGTGGCCGGGTTTAGGCCTAGTGGAAGCAGTTGCAGAGTTCTGGGAATAGGGTGGTGAATAATCTTTTGAAGGATATTAAGGGTAGGAGGTTATTTAGCTTCATGGTTTTTTGGAGTGAATTCCAAACAATTGCTAGTGAGTAGCTGATAGCAGCCCTCCCAAACTGGGTGCAGACATTGGGGACCTTAAGAATGATAATTTTGCTACTCAGTCCTACTCTCCCCAGCACCTACCCTTAGACCACATCTCCGGCCTTTGCCCCGCCTTTTCAAAATCCTTATCCACCAGGAATGGTCCAGGACCACATTTGGAGGGAGTGTGGGCAGAAAAGGACAGAGCAGGTGAAGCAGTTCCAGGGAATAGGAGCATGCCGGGGCCTGCAGTCTTGGACACATCCTGTACCTCATTAGCTAAAAATATACTTGATAAACTGACTAAGAACAATGAACAAATCCTATCAACCCCAGAAGAATTCCTTTACCCAAACCTCTCACATATACCACTCTCAGTCAATAAATACAAACTCCTAAGAACCCTGTCACCCGCACACACACTAATAAATATACAACCAACACAAAAAACAAAAATAAGTACGATAATCAGCAGGAAGTGTTCCTTTATAAATTATAGTAAGTTCTCCACATGCAGTGATACAGAACAGAAAAGGTTATTTTAGCCCATCAACGTAAAGCGTAAAATAAAGACTCCCCTTACACTGCCACTGAGAAGAGGAAAAGTTAACTAGTTTATGCAGCTTTCGAAATCCAAACTGTCGCAGCTTAACCCACATGAAGATCAAGGAGGCCGACTCTCACTCCGCCAAAGCTGGTTGTGAAACAAGTTCTGAAGCAAGAAAAGGGGGAGGGAACACTTTATCAGGACCCTGTCTCTGCTTCCTCGGGTGCCATGCCATGGCACCTCTCCTGTGTCTCACCAGCACCAGAACAGATAGAATGGGGTCAACCTAGAAAGCTGCCCCAGGAGGACCTTTGCAGTAATACAGTACTACAACCTCCTTCACCACCGACTCAAACCAAGGCAGGGTCCTGACCCACCACCAAGTACCAGGGTCAGGAAACTGCTTCAGGCCAGCATATAATTATCACCTCTTGGTCCCAGACAGACAGACTCGGTGGCCTCCCCCGTCCACCACTCGCAGTGTCAGTCAGAAAGACCACAGGGCTCCAACGCCCATTAATGATGGTTCTGCAAATGTTTATTTAAGGTGAAAAAGCATCAGATTAGTCCCCTTTTTCCTGCTGTCCTTGAATATTTGTGCCAGTTCCTGTCCTCCCAAACTGCCCAAGTCCTTCTTAGCAGATGTCTCCCCAACTCCCAACTTCACTAGCAGAAGTTGCAGGGGGGGGGTTGATGCCACCAGGAGGTTTTGAGTGTCTCAGCTGTACAAAACAAAAAAATATAATGCCAGCGAGTCACTGATGCAGCTCCAGTTTCAAACTGCTGATGCCATTTTCAGAATTGCTAGTTTTCTTCCCCAGTTACAGCCCCTGTCCTAAAACCCAGGATGCTGCAGTCCACAAAGATGAATTAGTGCACAGAAGTCAAAGCAAAGCACTAAACCAGTGGACTTGAAAAGTCAGTATGCCAGAAATTGGAGCACCCACAACTGACACCTTATTGAGAAACAACAAAACCCGGCTCAAACTACCTGCCTTACAGTTTGACTCCTAACTAATCTGAAAGCAACTACTGACTAATCCTGCACTAAAACAACTGTGAAAGTGCACCAACAGCACCGTTTAACAGGTGAAATGAAAGTTCTTCATACGATCTCATTCAGAGCTCAGACAATGATTTACTCAGCACAGCGGCCATCACAAAGCCCTGCCCTACCTAAGGGGTATTACAGTACTGAAGTGAACAGCAGTGCTCTGTTCACAAGAAGCAGAGGTACAGCAGCAAGAGGCCATGGATGGAAACTGGTGAGGAAGCTTCAATTGGGATGGAAGGAAGTTCTTACTTTACAGAAACTAGAATGATGGAGAAGTGAAATACTTTGTCAGAAGAAGTGGTTAGCGCAAAGTCTGCCACTGACTTCAGACACAGGTGGTATGGCGGGCTGAGGGGCTGGTTGCCTTACTGCCTGCCACACTGGTGGCCCAGGTTTGGGAATGGACCAGGGTCACTTGGGGGAGTGGCTGGGATTGGGAGGATTGAACGTCCCGAGGACAGCTCTCCTCCCTTTGGAAGGAGGGGGGGATCCTATGTCCTGCTACTTGACTGACACCTGGTGGATGCTGGGTGGCAATGACGACAGGAACAGCCAGATGTGGATGGAACTTTTTTTTTTATATATATATAGGTATTTATCCTCCTCCTGGGCAGGGCGGGTGTTGCATCTGCCCTCTGTTCCTGTCCACTGCAGCTGACTCCGGCACCTCTGAAGTTGGGCCAGTATCCTCCGCGGATCCCCCCCCAATGGCAGGGCCAGGAGGGGAAGGCCATACTCCCCCCCCCTCAGGAGACACATCTAGATGTGCCCTGGTTTTCTCCCCAACTAGTCATGAGTGTGCAATGAGCATGTTGTGTGAGCTCCGCCTCCACAGAGACACCCACGGTGCTCTGAATGTGGGGTCACCCACATTGTGTGGCCACACGCATATCCACCTGGATTCCTCCAGGAGGTGGTGGTGGTGGTAGAGCAGCAGACCACAAATCTCTTCTCCCTGACGAAGGAGAGCTGTCTTCTGGATGCTGGATCCTCCCTTCCCTGGCCAACCCCCTGCAACTCACATCTGTTCCAGAACACGGGTCGTGGCGTGGCGGGAGGCACGTAGAGTGCCTCAACCCTCCATGCCGGTGGGCTGGCCTCATGGGTGGGACTTTGAGGAATGCAGGTGCACTGTGCACATACGTGCACTCACGTCATTGCATGCCGACGTCCAGGGAAGAAAACAGGCAGGTAGAAAATGCCCCGTCCTGCTTATCACCCCCCCCACATGACCCTACATGGCAGGCCACCTGTTGAACATGGCTCTGCACTACTGGTGGATATGTGATGGGGGGTAGGTAAGAAGCACAAAGTGTTCATATAATAAAAACGTGCAGGTGAAATATTGTTATGGGGTAATGGTCCAAACCAGAGGGAGGGAGAGTGGGCAGTCGAGGGAACAAGGGAAGGAAAAGTATGGATTGGGGAGGGGTGTGTGTCAAAAAACAGTCAGGGCCATTGGTAGACTAGCTCCAGTTCAGCATTAGACTGGGCACGGACGCAGGTATGTACTGCACAGACTCGAGTCATTGGGCCTTTTTCTGCTGTCAGCATCTATGTTTCGATGGCCACCAGCAGCAAATCACAGCAGAACTTAGCTGCACCACCCCCAACTTAGCAGCACTACATCACCCCCCCAAAAAAAAAAAATCCCTTGACTTGAATTTCAAGCCATTTCATTCTTTGTTTCTAAAGATATTCATATGAAAACAAACTCTGACTCTCACATTTTATCTGTAGCTGAGCCGTATTCAGGAGCTGAAGACACAATGCCCTGCTTGTGACATCACAGTTATCTCCACAGCAACAGACAGTGGTGTCACAAGCAGGCCATTATGACTTTATTGAATAAGTCTCAGCTGTAGATGACTTGTAATGGGGAAAGGCTCTGTTTTCATGTAAATGCCCTTAGTAAAAGAGAATTGGATGGCTTAAAAATGCAAGTTCTTTTTCTTTGCAGTTTTTTTTTTTGGGGGGTGGGGGGGAGTATTGCAACTGAGTTCTCTTGATGCTAGCTGTGATATTGTGTAGCTGGAGGACTGGCTTTCTTTTGAAAAACAACCAAAGACCAAAACCTCAACTGTGCCTTTCCTCAGTTCCTTGTATTTTTGTTTCACTGTGTATGGCTTCCCTTAACCCCTGGCACCCAACTCTTTCTGATACTCGAAGGTCCCGCTGCCAGCCAAAGTCACTCAGAAGCCTGCTATCAGTCTTCTAGCTTCCCAAGGCATCGGTCACGTCACAGTTCTGGTCTGTCTGCTGTCCAGGGGAACCCTTTCTGCAGCCACTGAGGAGGTAGCACTTGTGACTGTAGAGGTAGCTGGGGGTTGGAGTCAGGACAATTGGGGAGGGGTCAAGTAGTATGGGGGCATGGAGGCAGTCTGACATGCCAGGCAGGGCTATTTCTGGTTTTGTCTCTAAGCCTCCGTGCTCACCTCCATTGTGAGCACTAACAACACCTTAGGAGGTACCTGGCAGCCCATGATCACTGCACCACTACCATGCCCCCCCAAGGTGTCCCTCTTGGTGGGGTGCAACACTACCTCCCAACCTGGAAACAGAGCTTCCTCACAGCGCTTCTTTGCCCTCCCTGAAGTCCTCTGCTTCTGCCTTCTTAGTTTTGGCGAGTTAACCCAGGTCGTCAGCATGCCAGCAGTCCCGTGCTACTTGGCGTCAGAGAGTCGTACCCTTTTTGTGCAGACTGTGCAAGAATGTTCTCCTTTAACAGAAACTGGAATTAAAAGAGTAAATGTTCCTTTACTAACAATGCTGGCAAAAGGATTGAATGTTCCACAGGAAGTGTCATGTGACTTTCAATTAATATTTCCACCTCAAACTTCCTGCACAATTTAACACCTTCCATGGGTAACAATACATGATCCCTCATTGTTCAGGAGGATCTGCACAAATTGTTTGGTTGCACTTGTGGAGTCTCCAGTTCATTGTAGCCAGATGCAAGGTGCTAAATGTGGGGAGAAAAAACAGAGGTAGGATCTACACACTGGGTGGGTCTTGTCTTGCTGCAGTGGGGAAGAAAAAGGGCCTGGGGGCCATAACAGATAAATAACTGAAGCATGTTTATGTTTTTTTGCATTATCTATTTACCTCCTGCCAGCGGCCAACCTTCACCGACCTCTCCTTTGGGCAGCCAGCCTCCACTGCCGGCCCGATCCTCTGTTCCAGCTGTCCGCTGCCTGCTCATCCTGCTGCTCCAGTTGTCCATATCCCTTCAACGGGGGGGGGGGGGGCCTACCCATGGGGCAACTGGGAGGGAGACTTCAGCGCCCAAAAACAGATGCTTTTCACCATCTGGGCCAGAGCAGTGAGGGGCACAGCATCAGGGCTATCCTGGCTACCATGGTGACAGAAGGATAGGGGCCGCTGTCGTCCAGCTGCGAAGTGGCCATTGTTTCCACGTTTTTTTCCCTGTCTACTGCACTGCTCTTGTAGTGCCCACAATCTCCACCGGGGGCAGCCACAAAGTGAGGCAACCCCTACAGCCCACCCCAGGAGAGGAGAGCAGTCCTCCGGACGCTCACTTCTCTCCTTCCCCTGCCGGCCCCCGGAGTCCCGAGTCCATTCCCGAACCCAGGTTGCCGGTGTGGTGTGAGGTGTGGTGTCCAGCACCTTAACCTTCCGCGTCACCAGGCTGGCTATGTTTATTTTTTTCTAATTATTTTAATTTATTTAAATACAATCATTTTTAGTTTACTTTTTATTGGGATATACGCAGCCACTGAGATGAAGCTTATTTCCAGTGGTGTCCCATAGACAGCTCAGTGCAATACAATTCTTACATGTCAAAGAGAAGCACGAGAAGCAGCTGCTGTCAAGAGGCCTTCAGAATGCTGGGTTGCATCAAAAGGAGGACAGCCAGCAGGGCAGGGCAGGGGTAGTAATCCTTCCACTTTACAAGGCCCTGGTCAGGCCCCACCTGGAGTACTCTGTGTGGTTCCGGGCTCCTTAATACAGAAATGGCATTCAGGCAGATGAGAGGGTGCCATGCAGGGCCACCAAAATGATCAGGCATATGGGGACAAGGAGAGACTAGGCCCTTATTGAGGTATGGGGAAGGGAAGCCTAGAGAGAGAGAGCAGAGCTGGGCCGGATACTAAGCTTCTGATTGGAAGAGTGGGATGGTCATCCAGTAAATTCCCTACTCTAAGCAAGCAGGGGATTATTGGAGTCATACTGCCTTACCCCCATCCAAGTAAGATACATTTTTGAGCTCTCCATGTTGTACTGGAGGTCAGAGGAACACTTTTGGTGGTGGGGAAACAGTTCCCCAAACACTGCTCCAAGTCACCTCAGGGCAGTCTCCCCCCCTCCCCCCATAGTACATGTAGTTGTTATTGCCATCACCTATCAAAAATAATTTTATCTAGAGGCTCCATTTTAGTTATTTTTTGGCTCCAACGGGCCAGACACCTATTCCTTCAGGTACCTTATGAGCTAGACTTGCCCTACACTGCTGGACATGCCACCAGTCCCAGAGTCCTTCATCAGCTGGAGATTCTGACCTATCCCTGTTGAGGTGGCCATGTGGTGCCACCAGAAGAGAAACACTTTGATCTGCCTGCTGATGGTGGGGGAAGTAGGATAGCTCATTTAAGAGCCTGGTGGTTTGGGAGGGGCTGCCAGAGGGGCCATCATCTTGCATGCCTGGCCATCCCTTTTTTCCATTTTCGGGGACCCGCCCACAACCCGTGTGCACACTTCCACATGGTGTCCTGGGGCGGAGATGCCTTGCAGCACCAAGAGCACCTTTGCAGTGCCCCCACTAGGAGCCACTAGGCAAGCAGAGCTGCAACATTCACCCTTCAGGAGGGAAATGTGCAAAGGAAGCTCTGAATCTTCCCCTTCCAGCCTCCAATTTGGACGTCCTGGGCTCGGGCACAAATCCTGATCACCAGAGTGCAAGAGTAATGCCTCATCATTCTATGCCATGGAGGGGGCCAAAGGCTGCATTTTAATGGGTCCCATTGTCCTCCTGTCAAAGATAGCACTTTCTGCCCCCCCCCAGATAAACATATTGGAAGAGTTGGAGGTAGCATCTCTGATTTCAGTTTTTGTCATCTGTCAGAAAGAAGCCAATGACCTTGTAAGATTTTGTCATCACAATTTAGAGTTTTTACAACCCATGGTTATCAATCAGAGTGCTGTGGTTCCCTCAGTTAGCCTAAGAGGTACTCAGCAGACACCCATCAGCCTAACTACTAAGACTGGGAGAGAATTTCTTTTTTCTTCATTGATTTATTTTCCCTGGCTGTATTCATCAGGGATATTCCCTGTTCAAGTCCATTAACTCCCATCCTCACCAGATCCCTGCCCCTTGCAACTTCTTCCACAGTTCTCCCATCCATGGCAGGGACTCCAGGGGGAAGGCCATCCTTCCCCTTGAGACAGTCTACTTTGTGGACTAGGAAGGATCCAGGATCATTTGGCACTAGGACCCAAGGGAGCCTTTGGAGCTCAGGCCATTATATACTGTAGACAGTTATGAATAGTTTTGTCCAGTTATCTCCCTGTTGCCTCCCTTCCTCCCTGGCAATGGTATGGCCCATCAGGTGGCTGCTGCTGCATGCAGTGATGTCCAGCAGAGGGAGCAAACTCCTTTTACCCACTGTAGGTGACACTGCGGCACTGAAAGCCAATGCTGTCCCTCCCTGACTATAGCTCGGCAGCTGCAGCAGCTAGGCGTGGAGTGGAGCTTGGAGTGGTGCAGTGCAGTGGCTGTGGAGCAGCAGTCTTCCGGGAGATGTTCTGGAGGATGCGGTGTTGTCCCATCTGCAGGCACCTCTCTGGGCTGAGGGAAGAGGTTGCTCATCTCCAGGCTGAGTTGGCCAGGATTTGTGGGACCTCCTCTTCCATCCAGGGACCACCAGTGCCACTGCCGTTGCCTCAGAGGTTGCCAGAAAGAGGACGGTTGGACCACAGTGGGCTCAGGGAGGGTGAGGGTGGTGGAACAGAGGCGCATCCCTCCAGTTGTACCTCTCCACAATTCCTATGCCATTCTGGCAAAGTGTGGTTCCTCTATGGAGGCACCCACAGTGGAGACCAAGGAGGATGCTGGGAACTTCCACAAAGGAGACCCACAGGAGGGTGGCAGGGGACCCTGCAGGGGAAGGAAACAACTCCTGGTGGGGGACTCCATTGTTAGGAAGGTAGAACTGGGGGAGGAAGGGGAGAGGGAGGTAAAGTGCCTGCCTGGCGCCATGGCTTGGAGGGACAGGGAGCGAATCCTCAGGATTGCTGGAGCAGCTGCACAGGGAGGGAGCTGGATGTCATTGTCCACCTAGGGACAAATGACCTGGCTAGAAAGGGATTAGAGAAGTGCAGGAAGAGTTTGTGAATTGGGGAGGGCCTTAGTCAAGTAGCACGACGGTAACCTCTCGGAGGTGCTACCCATCTATGGCATAGGAGAGGATAGGGTGTTCTGCACCATGGGATTCAATCAGTGGTTGAAAACTGGTGTGGAGCTCAGGGTTTGGCTTCATTGGGGACTGGGGTCCACCTGGAGTGATGCAGGCCTATACTGGCATGATGGGCTGCATCTGTCGGGAGGGAACCAGGATCCTAGGTAATAGGTTTAAATGCTTCATTGGCAAGCTTTTAAACTAGCCAAGGGAGGCACTGGAAAGGAGCAGGAAAATCCTAGCCCCCCAAATAATCATGGTAGTAAGTGGCAAACACCAACATAGAGGTGTTGATAGGAGAAGGGCAGGGTAAATGGAGAAAGTGACAAAGGCAAGAAGGACAGGGATGGGGCAAAAGGAGTAAGGCCATCAGGAAATGGAGGTATGAGTACCAATGCTCATAGTCTCGGCAACAAGCCTCCTGAGCTGATGACCTTAATGGAAGAGGATGCCTGGATATCGAGTAGCCACAGAAACATGGTACAAGAGAACCTATGACTGGGATGTTAAATACCCAGGTACATGACAGGCAGGGGAGAAGAGGGGGAGGAGTAGCTCGTAAAGGAAGGGATAAAAGCAATTGAACAAAAAGAGTAAACAGGGAGGAGAGGAGGCACTGTGGGTCACCTTGGAGACTGGAAAGGGCACCAATCCACACAGGGGTTGTGTACAGACCCCATGTCAGGGGAAGGAATGGACAAGGATATGATAGAAGGCATTCTTAGAATGGCAGAGAAAGGAGATACTGTTGATGGGAGACCTGAATATGCCAGATGTTAACTGGAGCACATTTGCTGCAGCCACATCCAAGAGCAGGGCCATTCTGATGCCCTACAGGTGGCAGGCATTAGACAGCTAGTTTGAGCCCACTGGTGAGGGAGCAATCTTAGACCTCGTGCTCTGAAACGGGGGCAGGAGAGGATCTCAGATCTAGAAGTGGGTTGCCATCTGGGGACAAGTGACCATCAAACAGTGTGGTTCACGCAACTCAGCTACAGAGTCAAGCCATACAAAAGTGAGGGTACTGGACTTTAGGAGGGCTGACTTTGGAAGATGGGAGAGTGCCTCAGAAAAGCACTAGCAAACAGGCTAGAAGGAGGGTGGGGCAACAATGGGGAATTATCAAAACTGCCATCACAGAGGCAACAAGCCTTTGTATGAAGCAAATAAACAAATCAAACGAAAGAAAACCACTATGGTTCTCAAAAGAGGTGGCTGTGAAAGTCAGGAAGAAAAGATAGCATTCCGGAGTATAAGAAACACAGAAGGGCAGGACAGAGAACTGTACCAGTTAAGGCAGAAGGAAGCAGGGAGGGAAGTCAGAATAGCAAAGGCCCAAACTGAGGAAAAGATAGCCAACTCAGTTAAGAAGGGGATAAAACCTTTATAGGTACATCAGCGAGCGAAAGACAAAGGGAGGGATAGTGAGGCTGAATAGAATGAACGTGGGTGGGCAGAGGACAGTGAAAGCAGGAATACTGGAACGAATATTTCTGCTCAGTATTCACAAAAGAGGAGGGGAAGTGCCTAATCCAATTAACAGAAGCACTCTTGATAGGGGGTCGATCCCAGTCCTTTCACAGAAGAAAGGGTCTGCAAGAACTCCTAAAACTGAAGGTGGACAAAGCAATGGGTCCTGATGGAATTCACCCCAGAATTCTAAAAGAATTAAGGAAGGAACTAGTGAAACCACTGGCTACTCTTTTAATAAATCATGGGAGGATGGTGTGGTACCCGAGGACTGGAGGAAGGCGGATGTGATTCCCTTCACAAAAGTGGACCAAGACAGAGGCAGGAAACTACAGACCTGTCAGTCTGACCTCTGTAGGGAAAGTGATGGAGTCACTTCTGAAGGAAAGAATAGTTGAGTACCTAGAGGCCAGTGGAGCACAGGACCCAAGGCAGCATGGGTTCCTGGCGGAAGGTCATGTCAGAGATCTAATAGATTTCTTTGACTGGGTGACCAAGTAGTAGACCAGGGAGGGCTGTGGACATGGCCTACCTAGACTTTAGCAAGGCATTTGACACAGTCCCACACAAAGATTAATAGTCAAATTAACTAGCCTAGGAGTGGGACCCAGGGTGGTAGTCTGGGTAAAATATTGGCTGGACAACAGGACACAGAAGGTCATTGTAATGGAGTCCACTCTGTAGAAAGGGGGTTTCTAGTGGGAATCCATGAGGTCAGTATTGGGTCCAGTCCTTTTTAATGTCTTCATCAGTGACATTGCAGAGGGACTGGAAGGAAAAGTATGCCTTTTTGCAGATGACACAAAGATCTGCAACAGGGTTGATACACAAGGAGGCGTGGAAAGGATGAAAAGGGACTTGGCAAGGTTGGAGGAATGGTCAAGTATAGCAGCTAGGATTCAATGCAAAGAAGTGCAAAATAATGCACCTGGGAAACAAGAACCCAGGGAAGAATACACAATGGGTGGGGAGGTAGTAACAACAACAAAAGGAAGAGACCTGGGGTAATCATATCAGATGACCTAAGGTTAGCAAGCAATGTGAGAAGGCAGTAGGGAGGCTGGGGTATACTGGGATGTATAGGGAGAGGCATCATCAGCAGAAAACAGGAAGTTGTTATCCCTCTGTACAGACAGTTAGTGAGACCCCATCTGGAGTACTGTGTCCAGTTCTGGAGACCCCATCTCCGCAAAGACATAGACAGGATAGAGGCAGTCCAGAGGAGGGCAACTAAAATGGTGCAGGGTCTGCAAGAGAAGTCGGAGTGGAGGAGAGACTAAAGGAGCTAATATGTATACCCTTGAGGAAAGAAGGAGAGGGGGACATGATAGAAACTTTTAAGTACCTCAGTGGAATCAACAAAGTCCAAGAGGTAGCATCTTTCAGAAAAGAGAGACTTGCAAGAGCAAGGGACACAATTTAAAGATAGAAGGAGGGCGGTTCAGGGGCAATGGAGGAAGTATTATTTCACAGAGAGGGTAGTGGATGCATGGAACAGCCTTCCTGAGGAGGTTGTGGGGTCTAAAACTGTGGGAGAATTCAAGAAAGCATGGGACAGACATAAGGCAGTTCTTGTGGGGGCTAGGAAGAAATAGGCTGTTGGTTAACTAGGATCTACGGCCTATCCTGTAGGTAGGGAAATGGGCAGACTAGATGGGCCTAGCGGTCCTTATCTGCCGTCAAAGTCTATGTTTCTATGTTTCTATGTCCCGACACAGTGTCCCGAGTTCCCGAACTTGGGTTACCACCGTGGCAGCATGAACACTGATTTCACGGATTTTTCAAAATGTTCTGTTGGGCCAAATCTGAAATTTCCTTTCTGCCCCTAATCCCCCTCCCCCTCCCCCTCCCAACTGAGTACAAATTAGCATGGGTGGAGGTTCACAATAGTGTGGTGCGGGGAGTGTTTCTCGGATGAAAAGTTGCAGGGTTTTAAATAATTGATTAGCAGTTTTTTTCTTAGGATGATACTAACGGTACAGAAAGTATTTATATAGATTTTCTAGAAGTGCTCTGTTTGTTAAACACAGTGAGGCAAGAGCTATGCATTTTCACAAAGATTTAGTACTTTTATGAGCAAAACGCTAATCAATTTTTAGAGTTAAATAAAACCCTGAGTTGGCGGTAAATGGGGTAAATTGCACAGAAGACTGGCACAAAAATGTTTTCTTTTTTTGGTGGTGATATAACATGGCACAAAATGCCATTGTGTGAATACAGAGCAAAAATTGTAGAAAGCCCAGCTCAGCTTTCTTCCAGAATGACCAATGATCTTTTTTTCTCTGTTTTATGATTATTGTTGAAAATTGTGGGCCCAGCCTTTAGAACCCTGTGACACAGCTGTGGAGAGAGACGCTAAAACCATTTGGCCCTTTGGAGGTTTTCCTGTGCACAAAATCGAAATTTCCACCTAATTGGGGGAAGTAATGTAAGGCATTATGTTTGTTGTCGTTAAGTAGAATATAAAATGAAAGAGGTACAGCTTGGACTCTTGCTTCCCATATATTTAATCTATTCTTAAATTTAAGAAAAGGTACGCTTTTTTTATATAAACTTCCATCTTACATAGGACTTTTATTTGGGAGTCGTTGGTACATGTTTAACAACAGTGTATCACTGGAGGTGAGTAGGATAATACCAACGTGTACCGAAGAGCTGTGATTCTTGGCAAATGGTATACACAGTCATCACAAGAGCAGTGTGGCGGTTGTAACAGGGCTATAAAAGAAGGGAGGAAGTTCCCTCATCATGTTGAGAGCAGATAAGAGCGCTACTGAAAGCATTCTACGAGGAAAGGATGTGAGAGGTGGGAAAGTAGGATGGGTTTTGTTTACTGGGTTTTGAGCTTGTAACTAAAACCGCTAGGCTGCTGCCTGCAGCTACTAATTAATACTGTAAAAAAAGAAAGAAAAGAAACTGTGACTAAAAACGGTGGGGTCAGCCTGACAGGCCAGGGTTTTAGCACCTGCTTGCAGCCTGGGGGACCAGGGGCTGATTCTGGTTGTTGGCGTCTCAGCCCAGGTCAGTGAAAGGTAGAGGGTGGGCATATTAATATATGGCCTTGAAGAACCTTGTTGCAGTTCTAAGAGTGGTTTCACACGCATTCAAATGGCATGAGAACCACAAACCAAAGGTGAACAATTCTGAAATGCTAAGAATGTAAGTGAGAAAGCTCATACAACTGTATGAGGGGTCATCAAGGACGTACGAACGTACAGAAATCACCAGCAGAAAAAGGCCTTACTGTCTACCAAGTCTGCTCAGTTGTGCAGCTAGCAGATCCTATTTTGCAGCTGCTCCCCCTCTTGCCCCCTCTCCCTTGCCCCTTCCTCTTGCTCTGTCCCATCCCCTCTTGAAGCCCCCCCCCCCACTTTCTACTGGATACCACCTCTACCGGTAGTACTTTCCACCCTGCCACCACCCTCTCAGTAAAAGTGTCTCCTCATCTCCTCCTGAACTCCTAGTCTTATATCATGGCCCTGGGTGTCCCTCCCCTCCCTTAGCTTGAAAAGCTCTTCCGTACAAGACTTGTTTATCCCTATCTTGTACTTGAAGGTTTCAGTCATATCTCCCCTCTCCCTCATCTCTTCCAGTGAGTACATATTATTGTATTATTGATCGTGGGTAATCAATAATATATTAAAAATGCAAAATTGGGGGCGCTGAGGAGCCCGAGCAGCGAGCAGCAATTTACAGCAGCTCACAGCAACAGAGGACGAATCTGCCTTAATCCTTCTATTTGAAGCCTCAGAATCTTCAATCTGATTCCACCATTGGAAGGAGCGACCCAAAATCAACAAGAATGGGCAATCCTAAAAAGATAAAGGATCTGGAAGAGTCTGGAAAACTAAAATAACTGGTGGTGCTGGGAGCTCGGAAGCAGCCATGCTGTTGGAAACCAGGCCTGACTCAGGAGAAACCATCGCTACCTTGGGACACAAATTGCAGACCCTTATAGCCTCTATGTCTACTCTCAACCAAAAGGTGGATGATTTCAATGGCAGGGTCCTTATTTTAGAAACGGTGGTGAATGGTCTCAAAGGAGATATTCAAGATGTAAGCAGGCAGGTTGAAACCTCCTCCGGGGACGGCCAGTTTACTGGTAAAAGAAAGCCAACACCTGAGGGCAAGGCTGGAGGCCTTCGAAAATCAAGCCTGTGGTGCTAACATTAGAATAATAGGTCTCCCCGAAGGCACAGAGGGAGATCATCCGACCCTAGCTATCAAGGAATGGCTAACTGAAAAACTGTCACCAGAACTAACATTATCAACTGGGAGATCCAAAAAAGCTATAGAGTCACTCTTCATGGCCGTGCACAGAATCAAGAAGCACCCCGTACCTTGATGTTGGTCACCTTGTGGGTCGCAGCCCATGACAGAATCTTGTGATATGCCTGGCGAGCAGTGCCCTTGTTCCAGGAGGATCAACAGGTCCACATATTCCCGGACATCAGTTACATGACGAGACAGCGCTGCAAGAAATTCGAGGGGGTGAAGCGGGCCCTATGAGACCTGGGAGTGTCGCATACAATTATTTTTCCCGCTCGGCTCCATATTGTGTTCATTAGCAAGACCTATATCTTTTCGGATCCCATTGAGGCCGGTAAATGGGCAGATCGGAGGGTGGCTGAATCTCGGAGGCGTACAGTTGATTCAGATGATGAGGACATTGAGGCAACTACTTGAGTGCTGTTCCCCAGGCCTTTGAACACTTTCCTTTCTGGGGATAACAGTAAGAAATGACTTTAAAAAAGCAGTTGTTGGTCTGAGGACTTTATGTTGACAGCTCTTAAGCTGTTATAATACCTGAGACTCTGTTTATTTTTTGAATATATTGTGTTGTAAAGTACACTATCACAAGTTTGAATTTGAGCGCCACGATTTAATCCAAGTGTTTACTTCTGCTCAGTGGGGGCTTGACTGGGGGTGAAGAGTGGCTTTGTTCTTTATATCGTAGTTCAACGCTATTTCTTTTTTCTATATATAAAAACTTAACATTGAACTTTAACACATGGCACCAAATGCTTTATAAGGACTGAACTTGCTGGACAATTTAATTTCATCCGATTAGCCATGTAGCTCATGGGCTTATTAATCAGCACAAAATGTTGTAATTTTCATGTTTGCAAAAATATTGTAGGTTCCTCCTAATGTAGTACCTTTATATGGTAGATGCAAAAATATATTTTGATTAAGGGTGGGGTTCTTGTATCTCTTCCCATTGGGTATAAGCACTTAGCTCTTTGGACTGTCTACTATATGTATAATTCACGTCTTGTGTATGACGAAATGAGAAAATAAAGTATATATATAAAAAAAAATGCAAAAATCCACCCCCACAATATGCCTGTTTCCTCTGCACTAGGAGTGTCTCACATGAGAGTTATAGGAGCACTCCAATTTGTCAGGCAGACTCTATCAATCTATAATGATACCTGCACCACGCACTTCCCTATTGCAGCGCTAAGTGGCACTCCACAGGCATGTTTACCCTCTGGAGGGTCAGAGGATGAATTTGACATACTCTCGGACCCCCCACCTTACTTCCCAGGTAGCCTTGGTCTCACTGTAAAGTTCAGTAGGGCATGCCCATTGGTGGGCCTGATTGATACTGAAATAATTAACATATGAACTAATGATCTGAGTAGAAGCAATGAAACGGTTTATCTGAAATTAGCAGATAGAAGATGGAAATGGAATAAAACCCATTATGTGAGTTGACTCTGTGGATCTTAATGATGGAGTATTGCTTTGGAGTGTCCTTTGGATGCTTCTGTCCAAGCGGGTGGGAAGCACAGCTGCGCTTGTCTAACGGCTACTGCTGGTGCTGTTGTGGAGGTTGTTTTGGTGGCATGGGTGACCATGCGCTGCAGAGCCTCCCTGTTTCCAGGATGGTGCACATTAGTGTGCATCTGGGTCATGTGTGTGGTACAGAAAACAGAAAAAAGGACAGAGGTTGGGAATGTTAAATGATGGCCTCTCTAGCAGCCCCCCCCAGCCCACAAGCAAACTGGCCTACTACCTGCACCATCGGTAGGCACTTCTCTCCTTGTGGTAGCAGGAGGGCCTGTGATAGGGATGAATCAGAATCACCAGACGATTTGTGTGTGTGTGGGAAGGGGTGAGGTTGATTGGTGGTAGGTCCAGCAGTGCAGGGTGAGTCCAGAGGGCAGCAGGGGGTGTGCCTTGTGGTGCGTCTGAAGGAGTGAGTACCTGGCTCATGGGAGCAAAAAGAAAAAAACACTGCAATGCATGATTTTAAGTAATGCTGAGACAAAGAATCTGTTGTTTCTTTTTCTGGGGGTGGGTTTAGGAGTTATTCACCTAACAATTAACCTTGTGGGAGTTAAAGTGTATGTCGATTTGTCCCCACTTCCTAGACTGCAATGTCAATTTCTGTCACAGAGATCCTGATTCTAGTTTGTGTTTGATGTTTCTGTTAATAGCAAAAATATCTCTTTAAGTAATAAGCTAAAGGCTTGTAAAATAGAGGGTAATGCATATCCAAGAGTGTATTACAGGGCCATATTTTGTATCGAGGGGTGCGGAGTGTGGCATATGAACAGCTGGTTCTGATTTCAATATGATATTTTTTCTGCAAAATAAAACATGTAAGGGAATGTCTGTCAGGAGGAAATACTGTCTTGCTGAAATTGATACATCAAACCCCACCAGGGATAAGTTCAGAGGACAGGAGGTAGCTTAAACTGCAGATATCTGAAATGCAGTTACTTTAAGTTTTCTTTGAAGACCCGGAAATAAAATATCCATTCATGACGTCCTCAGGGAAATAATTTGATTTGCACTAGGTGTCATGGCGGAAGGAGAATATGCATGTGTTGGGGCGTCTCCCAAGATAGCCAGTAAATACATCAAAGAGACTTTGATGTCTGGGTGAAGCAGGTCCCAGACTAAATTAGGAAGTCCAATATGCATTTGCTTGGGGTTATCCAGTGAATTACATCAAAGAGGCTTTGATGTCTATGTGAAGCAGACCACAGACCGGTTTTGGCAAGTCACATTTATGTCACCTATTAGTTTTTTAAATATCTTAGTAGGACATCCTGTGTTATAAAATATACATTTTAATACACCAAGGCGGAGTTAGGTGACCTCAGAGAGAAGGCCGGCTCAAGACTGCTTTTAAAAATACTGAGTAGACCTTACACAAGGACATTATTTTCTGACTGAGAAAAGAGGAACATCGAAGCACTGAAAGATTAAGAAGTAAGGACACCTTAGATAAGACCAGTCTGAGTGTATGGGTTGTACGAATTTGTACTTTTAAACCTGTTTTTATTTTATTTATTTATTTAGTTTTTGTTAACCGGGTAAGTTTTTAAGGCTATATGTGTTGGGATATCTTGTTCTGTATTTTACTGTTTTCCTATTTTACCTACTTTAAAGTAAAAATATATATTTTAAAAACAGAAACTGCCTGGTGTGCCTTGAAACTTCTTTTTATATAAGTGCAGCTTAGATGGTTATAGTTGATACTGTGCATGGGCTTATTGTGATACCAAACTGGGAAACAGGTCAGAGTTCTCTAGGTCTTGCATAGAGTTCTAAGGGTTCATTTTGAAATACCTGGTTAGGTGCCTGTAGGCAAAGACATCTGGCCCCTCGAAGACAGAATTATCTGAGCCTGACAATTGGGTACGCTAATAAGAGGTTATCAGTTTGAATCCCTCCAAAACTTGAGACTAAGGTGACTCAAACCCACAAAACAGACAAGAGGGTTACCTTGTTCTGTTAAACTGTTCACAATTCTGCGCTCAGAGGTTGGCACTTTGAGAGTAGAGGGCTGACCGGCTGAGGGGGTTGGTGACACTGAGAATGCCTGTAAAGCTCAAGAGGTTTACAAAATGTTCTCAGAACTCCCAAAATATAAAATTTGGTCCAGTAACATACTATTGGCCATACATTGTTCTTTATAGTATATAGGGCCCCAATGTGTATGATATTGTTGATATTTTAGTTAAGGTGTAATTGAAACTGGCCTGCCATTGTTCTTATAATTTTTTTTGTTTGTTTAATCACGCTGATTGCCCTTTTCCTCCTGCCAGGAATAGTAACTGAGCAGCGCTGAGGCAGGATAGTTAAGTCAGCCTGAAAAAAGTAGACTGCTGTGACTTAGGCAAGTTACTATTATAATTGTGTGATGTAGGCAGGTTAGTATTATTGGTTTGCTTGTGATGTCGGCAGGTTACTGTTATTAGTGTGTGATGTAGGCAGGTTTCTCAGCCAGTTACTTTACTGAGAAATTAGAGGCTTTTTTTTTTACTAGGCAATAAACATTTCTTACTGTGTAAGTTTTCTTTAGGACACCCCTGTGAATGAGATGTTATATCTTATTGGACTATCCTCTAAAGAAAAATTAAAAACGGGAATAAATCAGAAACTTTGCCCACAGTGAATAATTGATAGCCCTTTGGTCAGCCACACACTGTTTTCATGGTGGGCTGTCTATTTCCATTCACTAATTGCCCATTGCACAGGCAGTGCACAGTGGAGTTGTTTCAAATAATTTCCACCACTCGACTAAGAAGAGTCTTGTTAGTTGAGTACTGGCTTTTATTTGAAGTAAACAGTTCACTAGAATATTTAAATCATCTATGTAAAAAAAAAAAATCTCCATTTACTTCTATGGAGAGTGACCAGACTTTTTTCAAACATACACGTCACTAAATGTCTGAATGATTGGATCACACTGGGACATGAAAGGGATCTGGAGGCCGGCCCCATGGATTCAAAGTATGATCCCTTCCAAAAATACTGGCTGGAAAAATGTAAATTATTGGGCCTTATGATTCCTCGGGAGGTAAGGCTCCTACTTTTTGATTTGTGGTAGTGTTTTTTTTAAATAGTGTACTTAGTGCCCCGTCACCCAGCTGGCCCTCTTTCTGCCCCATCCCTACTCTCAGCACTGTCCCCCAGCTTCTCCTGGACTATATACCTCCTAGTTCTGGCAGGTCCTCCATCGGAAGTCTTGCCTGATGTGGAGGTGGAGGCCTCGGTTGGTGGTGTGGGGGATGTTTCATGCTGCAGTTTTGTTTTGTTTTTTGTTTGCTCCCCTTGCCATTGGATGCTGCTGACTAGAGATGCTACTGGTCCACGCACGCTACATGTGCTTGTATCAGTGCCAGGCATTGTCCTCCCTCCCCGAGTGGCTCTGCCTTGCACCACCATCTGTGATAGGTGGCAGTGCGATAGCGGAGGCAGTGATGAAGGAGATTGTCCCCAGGGATGTTTGGTCTTTCACTCCCTTGCCGGCCCTCCAGTGATCAGGGCTCATTTCTGGATCCCTGTTACTGGTGTAAAGAAGCGGCAACATTGCCACAGTGCCAGCAGGCCAGCAGCACTGTGCATCTTTAGCAAGGTATTGGCAGGGGTGGCAGTCTGTCTTCACCAATAGGGTATCCTCGTATTCCCCTTTCTGTACAACTGGCTGATCTGAGACCTGTCGCCCTCAGAGTCCCAGACAGCTCTCCAGGTGTCTGTAGAAACCGTCACCAATCTGGGAATCATCTTGAATCTTAAGAAGTTACAGATGACCCCAACTCAGCATGTGGAATTCATCAGGGCTTAGGCCTGATGGCATCTACAACATTTATGATCCAGTTAGCCTGACTTTGCATGAGTCATCTCCAGTGGGAGCTCAAAGTGCAGACACCAACTCAACTAATGGAATTCATCAGGGCTCATTTAGGCTCTGGGGATGCTCGAGCCCAGCTACGGACTTAGCAGACTCTGGATCTGATGGAGTGTGCCTGCTCCTTTCATCTGTGGAACAGGTGCATGACTTGAGACTTTCTCTGTTTTCTCAGCCTAATGGAATCTACAGCATTTGTCATCCAGTTTGGGCTGACTTTGGACTTCATTGCAGATAACCCCAGCTCCACGTGTGGAACTCATCAAGGCTCTTTTAGACTCTGGGGAGGCTCAAGCCGAGCTGCCGAGTCACCCAACTCTGGATCTGAGGGAGTGTGCCCACTCCTTTCATCTGTGGGGCAGATGCACGCTTGAGACTTCCTCTATTTTCAAGGCCCTAGGGTGCCTTCAACATTTGTCATTCAGCTGGCGTGACTTTGGATGAGTCCTATCCAAAGGGAGCCCAAAGTGCAGTGGTCCCAGAGGTCCATACCCTTGTCCCGGTTACTATACCCATAACATAGAAACATAGAAGTTGACGGCAGATAAGGACCGCTTGGCCCACCTATTTTGCCCATTTCTCTACCTGATGGATAAGCTGCAGATCCTAGTTAATCGAGGGGATTTCTAGGTGGCTGACTCCTGAGCACATATCAGAGGTGGTACCCTTTGTCTAGCAGAGCCTTATGCTAGTTCTGATGAGGGATGCTTTACTCTTGGGTTGGGGAGTGCATTTGGGGGACTTGCAGTTGCAGGGACACAGGCTGTGGATTCTGCAGGTGCAACAGCTGCAAATCAGTGTGCTTGAGTTGATGGTCGTCCATCTGTTGCTGCAGGTGTTCTTGACTGCGGCTGATCATCCAGTCTGGATTTACACAGACAGCATCATGGCCCTGTTCTGTGTGAACAAACAGGGAGGGCCTGTTCCGACAGAATGTGTGAGGAAGCTCTGGAGACGTGCATGACATGGTCACTGGCGATGAGTCTCAATACTTAGTTGTTTGCCACCCATCTTGCTGGAGTGGGCAGATAGCCTTAGCCACCTGGGAGACATGTCCAATGCATATTCTTTACACCAGGAAGTTGTGTGTGATGTCTTTTGATGCTGGGGGACACGCCACTTCAATCTGTGTCCTGGAAGAACTATAAGCTGCCACTCCTCTGTACCCATCCACCTGCTCGGGGCACAGTTCAGGACAAGTCATTTGTCCTGAAACATATAGCAACATGCAGAGTAATATAGTAATTTAAGGTCAGAAGGTACTCTAGGCCTATCAGGTCCCCCCACTGCATAAGCAGGAACCAACAGGTATGTTGTTCAAACATGAACTGATGTACTGGGATACCGCCCCCCCCCCCATACTACACATGGTACCCTGTAATTCCCTTGGTAAGCTGAAATTTGTCCAGGTTTACCTTGAAGGTCTCTACTGTCTCCGTGTCTACTGTCTCTGTTGGTAGACTGTTCCATGGGCTCCATAGGTTCACCATTCACTTGGAGAAGAATTGTCTCCTTTGTTACCCCCTGAATTTGCAAACTTTGTGCTTCAGGGCATGCACCCTTGTTCTGTTGAAGCACACCAGGTCAGATGTCTCCGTCTGTTTGACCTCAGTGATACCCTTTAATATATGGAAGTTTGTCCCCGCTCAGACTTCTTTTCTCCGGGGTGAAAAAGTTATGGGACTCCAGGCTCTCATATCTTTTACCCTCCATACCTTACATTGCACCCTCTCTATTGCCTAACTGCCCATTTTGTATCAGGGAGCCCAAAACTGCACACAGTACACCAGATAGGGCCTAACCGTGGCTTTGTAATGTGGTAATATTACTTTCTCTGCTCTAGTGGTCACCCCATTTTGATGCACTCCAGCATTCATTGAGTCTTCTTGACAGCAGCTGTGCACTGCTTTTCATGTGTTAGCCCCTTTTATATTATGACCAGGAGGTCCTTTTCCTCTCCCACTGCAACAATTGGTGCCCCACACAGTTTTACCTGTGTTTCTCCTTTCCAAGTTTAGCACCTTGCATTTGGCTACGTTGAAACTGAGATTCAAGAAGGCTGGCTCATCACCCAACTTTTTCAGGTGTTCTTTAAGTTTGTCTCCATCTTCAAGGGGAGTCTACTATCCTGACCAGCTTAGTGACACTGGCAAACTTTTTTCCCCATCATCTATTTTTATTTATTTTATTTTTTTATTTATTGGGAACTCGGAATTATAAACCTTTGAGCTAAGAGCTTGTTTACAAAGGATCCTCGTCGACACTTAGGGGAGATACATTTTGTTGCAACAGCATAATTACAGCAGACAAATTGTCACTGGGGTTTTACTACTAACATAGAGTTTACATCGGAAGGGGTAGCAAGTACATTTACGGTTTACACAAGTCAAGACATGAGTGAAGCAGCTGGTATCATTGTCAGTTTCTCAATGGAGATATGGAAGCAGCCTTCTGAGAGAAGTTAAGTGCAGGGAGACAAGTTGGGGTTTGGCAAGTGCAGGTAGGTGGGGGGGGAGGAAGAGGTCAGGAAAATGGGCTAGAGGTAGTGTGGATGTACTGGACAGAGGGCAAGTGGGGGGAGGGAGTGAGGGGGTACTGGACAAAGGACAAATGGGGGGAGTTGGTAGGGAAGGGGAGGGGGAGGGGAGTAGGTGGAAATTATTTATGCTCCTAATTCTCCCCAGCAGCCCCCGTTTGACCAAACCAACCCCCCCCCCAGCTGCATCTCCAGGCTCCTCAGGGACTTACCTTCACTGTCGTCCTCTGCCACAGGACTTGTGATTGTGTGAAATCACTGGTGCAAGGTCTGCTGAGGGTCGGTCGTCATCGAGCCGCCTGGGGTGTTTTCCATCCAGTTTTCTTCCCTGGGCCAATGGACATGCAATGGCTGTGATGTCAGAGCTCTGCCTCCGCAGAGATGGTCCTGGCACCCTGAATTTGGGGTCCCATCCCTACGTGATAGTGTGCATATGCTGCCACCAAGCCACCTCCGGGTCACAGGCAAGCAGCATACTACTCTAGCTCCCCCTCCCCGAGGGAAGAAGAGCTGTGTGGGTATGCTCGATCCCTCCTCTCCCCACCAGCTCTCAAGCAACCCAAGTCCATTACCGACCTTGGGTCGCAGTGTGGCAGGAAGTAAGGTGCCCAACACCTCAGCCCTCCGCACCAATGGACCAGCCCATCATTGGCAAACTTAAAGGAAAACTATACACTCATATCTTGTAAATTTTATTTGTTTCTGTGTCAACAGACAACTCTCTTCCCGTAGCTGTTGGAGATATAAGTGTTTGCTGTACTTTGTTTTCACTGTTCACGCTACTCCCCTGTAACTATCCAGGGGGGTCTCCATTTTATGGCTGTTGAAATTTCATGGCCCATGACAGCTATATTAGCATATGAGAACATGATGTCACAGCAACCCTTTATACCATGCATCCCTATGCTGAAAGTACCAATATCCTGAAAAAACTCTCTGAAAACACACAAAGTGAATGCAGTTTGAAGGAAAAAACCCTGTATTACAACTCGGACAGTTTGCAAAGCTAACTGAAGTTAAAATGTGGTATTTCACACATTGCTGCAATTTGTTTTGTTGAGTTCTAATTAAAGGGGAAAGCCTCCTCATCCTATTTTCTATATACCTGTGTAGCTTGTAGGCATGAACAATGATTCCCTCTCTTGCATCGCCCTAATTTCATCCTAATTTAAATATAAATGAGGTTGCTTTACTCTGTTCTGCCCTGGTGTGAAAGCCTGTTCTACTCCATTGCAGAGGTCATGACCCCACTCATGCAAGGCTTCATAGGAGTTGATGATGCGTACATGCACAAGCCAGCAGACATTATAATCGCAGTTAGGTCTGTTACATGTCTTGTGAAGTCCCTGTATTCTGTAAAAGCAATTTTTTTTCTAGCTCAGATACATTTTAAACTGCAGAAAACAGCGGGATACTTACTATACCTTGAAAAGTTTCATAGCCAGCATAAGACAAGAACATAGGGACTGCAGAGGACAGCAACACCACTGACTGATACAGTATAACTACTACAGGCTTAAAACATTTTAAAATTCCAGGATACCTTACATGAGTTGGGTCATAACCTTTGCAGTGAAGTCGAGTGGGTTTTCACACCAGACTTAAATCACTTCCTGTGGTAGTTATCTAAAAGTTGACTACCTTGAGGTACCACTGAGGCACTCAAGTTACAATTTGCATTGACTGTAATGTGATTCTGCCTCAGTATACCCAGTTACACCTCAGTGCTAGCCAACTTTTGTACAGCTACCACTGTACATGACCCTCACTGATGACCACTAACTTTTTCTCCCACCCCCACACCCATGCTCTCTCCATTTTTGTTTTTGTTTCTCTACTAGCTAACACTGGGCACACCCTGTAGTACAAGGAGGTTGCCCCAGTGTCTAACTGAGCATGGAACACAACTGTGAAGGTAGGACTAGATCAGACTGGATTTTCTACCTGTAATGGTTTCTATAGCACTGCAGCATAAGGTGGCGGTCCTGCAGCTAATACTGGCAAGCAAGGCTATGATGAGTGTGCTATTGGCCACTTCCACCGCAGAGGAGGCTTCTTTCACTCCAGCATTGGGACTGTCCCTTGTCTGCTACGAGGAAAACTGCCCATGAACTTTTGATTAACAGTCATTGTGACTTAAAAGTCATTTTGAGTTGCATTGTGGGGAATTGTGTCACAAATTTGCAATGCAAACCGCTTACTTTATTCCCTGAATTAGCTCCTGGAAAAAATTGCCTATAGTTCTTTAACGGAGTCCTGATAAAACATTTTATATTTTTATTTGGACCTGGGTCTCTGGGCTAATAATTTGGCATGCCAACCACTAGGCTACACTGCCTCGTTTGTAATGTAGAGGCTGCCAAAATACAATTACAGAAGTGGCTTTGAGGGGTTCTGCCTTCATCTTCTGTCATTGGGTCAGAGGATAGGTTAGGTGCAGGTAATATACAGTACTAACAGGTTAAAAACGCAGGCCTTTGGGAACTGGTGGGCAGGATAACTGGAGAAGTGGGGCCCCGGAACTAATTACTTCTTCGTCTTTATCTACGTTGCTTACTACTCATATATTTCAGGTCAGGGATTAACTTTTTGATTTTAAATGTTATTTGATTAGTTTACATGGGGGGAGGGGCATTTCCCCCACACCTCCACATATTAAACTAATATTGCAATGAAAAATGGGGGCATAATTAAGAAGAAAGTAAGTGATTTTTCACAGAGCATGAGCCCCAAGCAGTAGTTCAAGGTACACAATTCTCCAGTTAAACTCTGTTGGCAATATGTCTGTCCCATGTGTATTTACATTCCTCCGTTACCCTGTACCTCAGCTATTTGCGTAGCCTGTTTTGCTGTATTAGTTATCATGAAATGTATTATTATGCTACCTATTGTGTGCTACTGTATTTGTATACTTTGATTCCTATGTTCCCTAGCTCCCGGGTCGCACCTGGAGACGAGCCTTGGCTCAGTGTGCCTTTCCCGGTCACCAAATGTTTAAATAAATAAAAATAGCATGCTGACTCTCAGATCAGACTTTGCTCCTTAAAACTCAGCACCATTGTATCTATAAGGTGGATTTCTCTACCCTGCCAAGATGGGGTTTTTATGTATCTTTTTTTTTTTTTTTTTGTCAGGGAATAACTTGCTGGTTCATTTCGTGAGATGTACATCAGTATTGGATGCACAGTAAGTATGGATATTTCTCCCATGATCTGCTGTGTGTAATACTTCAGTATATTCGGTAAACCCATCCTTAATATTAATAAAAAACTTTCAGCAAAGTGCAGTATGTGTCTTGCTGCTGCTGGTAGGAGCTGGTGTGTATCATCATCACCATCGCACCATCCGCACCTGTGAGCTGCTGTGGTGGAGGTGTTAATTAGTGAGGATTCGTGCGTGCTTCTGCTTCTGTGTAATGCAGGAAGTGCTTTGTCTTTACCTGCACAAAGTGTATGCTTGGCATATTTTTTTGTTGCATTTTGATTTCCCCAGGATAATCTAACTGAGATGTGACAACTTGTGTTCAGTGGGGTTCCACTTCTGTCCAGTTTCTTGACCGGGATGACATGGAGCACAGAGAGGTTAAGTGACTTGCTCAAGGTCACACATTCTGTAGTGAGCTCTGGTGGGATTCAAACCCAGGTCTCCTGGTTTGCAGGCCCAGGCTCTAACCACTAGACAGCACTGCCTCTTACAAAGGGACTGCAAGTTCAGTATGCAGGTTCCTGATTGCCTCCAGGAGTGGTCTAAGCAGATGCCCCATGCCCTCTAATATTTTCCTTACTTATGATTGCTCCATTCATAGTTAACTCCTTACACTTTCAGTTCATATTATAAAGTACCCACTTTTGTTCCAGTAGCTAAAAGACTAGTGGAGAGCTTTAGGAGCAGTTCTTCAGTAATGATTACCATTTTCCCTATTTTCCATCCTTAACCATTAGGGACTGGGGAGTGGTGAACTGTTCCTGGTTCTAAGTAGAACCCAAAAAGGTTATATAAATTGTTCTTCATTTCAAATCTCTCTTCAGACCTTGTAATTTGCTTGAATTAAATATATGCTACTTAGTGAGTTGCACTTTGAACCTGTAGAACTATATTGTTTTAACAAGACACGTTTGGGGGATTGTAAATTTTAGAATCAGCCAGGTTCTTTTTTTAAGAACTGGTTCTACCAGTCCCTAGAATAGAAGGAATACATACCTCTTGTTTGGAGTTCAGCATTCACCTACTTTCTACCCATATTCTGTAGTAAAAAAACAGCAACAAATATAGAAACATAGATTGTGTCCGCAGAAAAAGACCTAGTGCTCCTTCCAGTCTGCCTAGCTCCATGCTCTGCCTATTGCTAGGCTGGAGGTAGAGAACTGATAGCATTAGTGGCTTGATCATGCCCATCTTTCTAGGTATCCCTTTCCCTCTTTTGTGGGTGGGTCCCAATATTCCCTTATATCTGTCCTGCCTAAGTTTAAACCCTGTTGCTGTCTTGGTTTTAACCACATATCCGGGCAGTTTATTCTGTTTGTCAATTTGCCAGTAGGACTGCCAGTTTATTCTATTTGTGAGTTTCCTGGGCCCCGTTTGCAGTCCACTGACAACCACCCTCTTCATTCCTCCCTCCTCCCCACCCCAGTCAGTTCCCTATCCACCTGCTCAGTGAAGAACTTTCTCATGTTCCCCCGGATCTCCTCCTACCACCAGTCCCCACCCGTGTCCTCTAGTCACTGTGCCCTCGTTCCTCATGAAGAAGTCCTTACGATCAGCCCTGTTGATTCCTTGCAAGAACTTGTACTGTATGTCTCAGTAATACCCCCCCCCCCGGCCTCCAGTGTATGCATATTACGGTCTGCCAACCTTTCCTCATACGACCTCCCCTACTGCCTGTAGATCAGTGGTCCTACTTTGTATGGTATCTATGTAATCCTTGTCTTTCTTGAGGTGTGGACTTCAGAACTGCACGCAGTACTCCATGTGCAGCCTTACCAGGAACCTGAACAAATGCAGTTACCATCACCTCCTTCCTCCTACTGTCAAATTCCCTTCCTGTACATCTAAGCTTCCTGTTTGCCTCCCCATATGGTTTGCTGTACTGAGCAGTGGACTTGAGGCTGTTGCTAATGATGACCCCAAGGTTTTTCTCCCCAGGTATCTACAGCACCCTTACTCCCCCATCCAGTAGTCCATTTTAAGGTTCTTTCTGCCAATATGCATCACTTTGCACTTTTTTACATTGAATTTAGTTGCCATGCTCTGGATTCCAATTTCCAATTTTTCCAGGTTTCTTTTTATTTCTCTGACTCCCTCCTCTGTGCTCACTCTGCTGCAGATGTTGGTGTCCTCAGCAAATAGGCTCACCTTATTCTGGATTCCCTGTATCACAAGTGTATATATATTGAAGAGCACCAGTCCTAGACTGATCCGTTCAGTACCCTGTTCGTGATTTTCCTGGGCCCCGTTTGCAGTCCACTGACAACCACCCTCTTCATTCCTTCCCTCCCCACCCCAAGTCAGTTCCCTATCCACCTGGTCAGTTTTTTCCCCCACCCCTAGTTTGCTCAGCTTTTATATTAGCCTTCTGTGTGGAACAGAGTCGAAGATCTTCCTAAAGTCAAGGTACAACACATCTACTGCTTGGCCCCTGTCCACCGCCTTTGTGGTACAATCAAAGAAGTCGATCAGGTTAGTTTGGAAAACTCTCGCTGGTACTAACCTGTGCTGCGTCCTCTACTGCAAACCATTTGCCTCCAATAATTCCACTATTTTTGTCCCTCAATGAAAGTTGTTCAACAGCTTGCCTACTATTGACGTTAGACTAACCAGTCTGTAATTACCCAGGTCAGCCCTGTTCCCATTGTTGTGAAGCAGCACCACTTTAGCTACCCTCCCGTCTGCTGGAACCACCCCCGTCTCCAGGGAACAATTAAAGAGATTTGCCAGTAGGACTGCCAGTATCTGCCTCACCTCTTTCAGCACTCTAGGGTACAACCCATCAGGATCAGCCACTTTGTCTACCTTCAGGGTATTAAGGTCCAGAAGCAGACTTTCTTTCAAAAAATGGTTGTAACTCCAGTCCTCTAACGCACCTCTCTTAGGCCTGCACTGCGTATTCCGGTAGTGTTTTCTTCCATGGAGAACACTGAACAAAGTAATTATTCAGTATATCAGCCTTTATCCAATCCTCCTACATCAGTGCTCCTTCCTTCTTTAATTTGATTAAATCCCCTCTTAGTTATCTTTTTTCCCTAATGTACCTAAAGAAGGTTTTCTCTTCCCCCTTCTTGATCCCCTCCACTATTCTCAGCTCTGTCTCTCTGCTTTACATTTTCTTACCATTATTCTGTCCTCTCTCAGGTTTTTTTGTTTTTTTTGTTTTTTTTTTTGTGTTTTTGGATAATCCTCCTGGTTGGCATCACTCTTTTCTCCCTTGTATTTTTGGAATACCCCCTCCCCCTCTTTTTGCTCTTACTGCCGCTCCCACCTGTCTAGAAAAGTAGACTGGCTTTTTGTGCTGTTTATTCCTCCTGTACCCCTACCAATGTATCATTCAGCATGTCCCTCATCCTGTCAAAGTCTACCCTTCAGAAGTCCAGGACCACTGTATTTGAACTGGAGATAATGCCTTCCTGTGGTTATGTTGAACCATACTGTATTTTGATCACTAAACACCAGTGTTTCCCTCACCTGTACTTCTCTGACTAGCTGAGTATTTGACAGTATCATGTCAAGGGTGGCTTCCACGCTAGTTTGTTCCTTGCATAAGAAAGCAGACTTGCATCATATCCACCAGTGCCTGAGCTTACACTGAATGTTTCCAGAATTTCCTGGTCCACATCCAGCATATTTAGGTCACCCACCAGCAAAACCTCCCCTTTGGCTGTTGTCTTCCTGATCTCCTCCCTAGTTCCCTGTCCCTCCCTCCCTCCTTCTGGTTCGGAGGTCTGTACACCTCACTGACCCTGGTCTTTTTACCCCCTTCCATTTTCTGTTGTACCCAGTCTTCTTCTGTTCCATGCTCCCTCTCCTGGGTGGTATTTTCCGTGGTTTCTATACCTTCCCTTGTGTACAGTTCTACCCCCTTCCCTGTCTTTCTGTCTATCACTCCTGTAGAGTGAGGAAACAGAAGGGTTGTGCCTCATTTGCCAGCCAACAAACTACCAAAGCAGGGAAGTACAATTCAAGGACAGTGGATACCCCCCCCCCCCAAAAAAAAATCAAATCAAGTGTGTACCATTTCAACCAAAGTGATTTATTGAAGAAAATGCACAAAGAGCAGACCAGAAAGTGTGATCCAGTGTCCAATATCCTCGAGTGCGGCCTCCTGTGGAGTGAGTAGCCTGGTTCTACAGGGTACCAGTTGTTTCCTGTTGTGCATTTTTCCATTATGGCTAACCGGTCCAACTTAACCTCTGCCATCACTCCTGGAGCTCACTCATTTTGTTCCAGAGTCTTCTGGTGTTTAAGCAGATGACCCTTCAGAACACTTGTCTCCTGCCTTTACCCTTCTGATATTCATCAGCTGCTTTTCTATGAAAATACAAATTACTGAGAATTAAATTGCTAGGGCCGCTTCTGAGAGATATTTGTATCACAGTCTATTAAATTCAGATGACCCAATAGTCATTCAGAGTGTTACAAAATTCTTGTACAACATAGCTATTAGAAAAGTCTAAATGTTAAAATCTGGGGTGGAAAAGAGAATGGGAATTCTTAGTAAGAGAAAGAAGGGGAGAATGTGCAATACGTGAATATTTTTAGAAAGTCTGAACCTTGTGTAATTCTTTAAATAAGTAACTGACTACATTGGATAAGTAATGAAAACAAATCAAGTGCACACTGCTTTGTATTAATCTGCTACCAGCTGATATCTTTGCCCTACCACTACCACGTAATTGATTTTAGTGGGGAGCTAGGGAGGGTCAGGTGTATAAGTATTCATTCTCGGATAAAGTGTCGAGTGAGTGGGGTTATGTGCAATATAAGAGTATGAACATTTGTAATTTACCTTTGCCATTCATGAAAAGATGTTTAAATAACACATGTATTTTTTTAGGGCATGAACTGTTATGCGTGTAACTTTGCTATACATATTGCAAATATGAATGTGCATGTACCCTGTCTCTTCTTTTAATGTGTAAAGACCAGCTTGGTCGATCAATGAAAGCTTTATGTGCCTACCCTTCTGCTGAGCAGACCTACCATACCAGTCCCTGCATTATTTCTTTCCGCCTTCTGTTGTTTCTAGTCACTGACATATGCTCCTTCTACCATCCCAGTCTATGGTTACCTTCCCTCTGTTTACCTCCGCTAGTTGAGGGAGTGCTAGCATGCTGCAGGTGTTACTTTTATTGGACTAACAAAATTGTTTTTGAGAGTAGCTTTCAAGAGGTTCCGGGTCAATTTGCGACTGTATAATGTCACAAGCAAAACCGCGCATAAAAAACAGCGTACGGTAAAACAGCTACAGGTGTAAAAATAGCGGAGGTAAACTGTGGTGAAGGAACAGTAGTGCTACCCCTGTAGCTGCTAGGTGGAACACGGGATACAAAGGATAAGAGCTTTGCGGCGTGGCAGTCCTCTGAGCAGCTGCCATGGCTCAGAGGGTAGAGCCACAGCTATTGAAAGGCAGCAGAAGGTCTGTGGACTTGGGTTCAATTCCTAGTCCCAAAGAACCTGTGTTTTTTTTTTTGTTTGTTTGTATTTATTGATTTTTTTTTTTTCAAGTGTTCTTTGGTTTTACAAATCTCCCCCCACCCAGATTTCTCCCCATCCCAGAGTTGCCTCCCTGCGGAGTTAGTTATTTCAATATGTAAGGTGTGTGCACCATGCAAAAAAGTAATTTTGTATGTATTTTTGGTTCAACGCTTTTAATTTAGTGCTGTAATTGTTGGAGCTGTATTGACAGCGCGGTATATGACTGCTGTTTTTGTCGGTGGTGCTTTGACTCGGTGCTCTTTCAAGAGTAATATCCTCTTGATCAGGCCAGTTCTGAACCTGAATTTGGGTATCTCACTTTCTTTTTTTTAATGTTTCCTAAAAATGAACTTGTTAGGAAATATTAACACTAGTGATTTTTCACATCCTGTAAAAGACACATAAACTCATAAAACTGTAGGGCCATAATTTAAAAGCAGAAAGAAAGTCCTGCTGCAGAATTATGTTACTTTTAGCCTTGATGAATACTGATTAATATAGGTTCATGTAATTTACAAGTTGTCCTCAAACAAGATCAGCACTTAAAACTCCTGCAAGGATCAGACCCCAAAATGGAGATGGACGTTATACAGAATGACATCCCTGGAGCAACAATTCACAAAAGCAATTATAATATCCATGTTGCAGCATTTAGTTTTATGAAATTTGTACAGCACAGGTCTTTTTGGGGGGGGGGGGCAAGTGTTGGTGTTCCTCAGAAAGTAGGTATAGAGGATAGGAGAAAGGGTGAGGAGGGAGGTGAGATAGCAGGAGAGGGTACCAGGTCAAACATTTGAAATGAAGGTGGTGCTTTAAGAGCGGTGTCTAGGGGGGCGCTGTGGAGCCCGAGCTAACAGGCAGCAATTTTGAATAGCTCTGCATAAAAAGCTCCAAAATAGATTAAAATTCACTATTTTGGTTACTAAACTAAGAACTAAACCCAACGGACACAACAGGGAACCCCAAAAGCTAATATGGGGAATCCCAGAAAAGATAGAGGTGGCGGTACAAGCGTTAAATCGACTGGAACTTCGCAGGCAGCAAGTCATGGGTCAGAGAAGCAGGCCGTATCCCTCCTGGAACCGGAGGAGACCATGTCCTCTATTGGTCTTAAGCTGCAAAAATTAATTACATCTGTTGGGGACTTAAGCTCCAAAATGGACACTTTCACAACACGGATCACTCTGGTGGAGAATTCAATGGCAGGGATGCAGGCGGAGATGGGAGATGCGAGGCGGCAAGCAGAATCTGCAGCGGCTGCAACCACACTTCTGGTGAAGGAGAACCATCACCTGAGAGCCAGGCTCGAAACCCTAGAAAATCAAGCCCGCTCCTCACACGTCCGAATCCTGGGTCTACCCGAGAGGATAGAGGGAGACCACTCTCTTATGTTTCTGCGTGAATGGCTGGATTCCAAATTAATGCCAGAGGGTCAGAGCTTAAATATTTCACTACAGAAGGCTTACCGAATCACGCCAAGAGGATTCCGAGAAAATGTAGAGAAACCCAGGACACTGCTTCTAGTTACGGACGGAGTTGGCTCTCGTGACAGAATCCTGCGCCTCGCAAGACAAGTTAGTCCCATAATGCAGGATGATCGAAATATTTTTTTATTTCCTAACCTAAGTTATGCTACACATACCAGGAGAAAGAAATTCGATGGGGTTAGGAAAGTGCTACGAGAAGCCTCAATAATCCACTCGATGATCTTTCCTGCCAGACTGCGAATAGTACACGAGGGCAAGGTTTGGGCCTTCTCCGACCCTACCGAAGCCGGGAAATGGGCCTCGAGATTTGCTTCAACCCAAGATCGTCGGCGAGAACCTGGAGAGGCTGACACCGACACAGAGGACTGAATTCCAACGAACTGTAATGTAATATAGTGGATATCTTCAAGCTATAGCTTTAATTTAAACCTGAAGCAATGTCGTTTTGATGAGAGGATGTCCTTGAATCCGTATATAATTTGAAAGCTTTAAAGCATTGTAATATTAACAGCCCCTCATGTTGAAACAAGGAGACATGCTGTATTGTAAAGTTTAGCAAATGTTGGGTTTTGCCCCCCGAAGGGAAATATAAGCTGTTTAGATGTGCTAATTCTGAATCTTACTTTGAAAAGTAATGGGTTGGGTGGAGGCTTTAAGGTGTTGCTGCCTTAGGTATATATAACAATAGTTCTAAATTTTTAGTTCAAATAGTATGACACCAATAGCCCACAGGTTGGTCATGGATTTTTCGGGACTGTTATGGACTTAAGTTCTCAGGACTCAGTCATACTGCTCATGGGCCCATGTCACAGCTTAATTTGGTTTTAGATATATATTGATGTAATACTGTTTTGCTACCCCTCCATGTGGTTTCAATATACCTAGGATGCATTTAATCCTAAATATTAAGGAGAAATATGACTGTTTCTCCAGATGGAGATTTATTATTGTATTATGGTCTTTCCTAGATATGGATTTATTATGTGTATGTATACATGTATAATAATAAAAAACAAAATATCAAAAAAAAAAAGAGCGGTGTCTACCCTACAGGGAGGGTAGAAGTGTACAAGAAGCAGAGGTAAGTGCCATGGGAGGAGTGTCTTGTATACGTCTATGGTCCCTGTAGGGTTAGTAGGGGTGTGTGGACAAACCTCCCGATAAGCATACGCGGCTACCTTACTTGGTCTCCGGCAGGCCAGCTACTCAGCCAAGATAGCAAATTTTGGTCATTCCTCTTCTTGGTGTTGCCGGGCTTCCCCTCGTCCTGCTCCCCGCTGATCAGCAGCAATTAATCAGATGCTCTGAGACCAGGGAAAGTCGTTGACTAAACACCGGCTGCAGACAGCCTAGAACATGGGCGATTCTTGTGCCCGTTCTGTGGCTGCAGGCATTATAACGCATCACGGGGCCTGGCTGAGATTGTTCACCTTCACTCTGAACTCTTAACACAAGCTGACCAATGTCCTTTTCTTCGGCCTTAACCTCTTTGGCTCTGGAGTGGAAGGACATCTCACTCACATTGAGAATTCTGATGCCACCTTATATTCTGTGGCTTCATCCCAGAAGGCTCCAACTGCCCCCAAGTCTAAGAATAGGTCTTTTCAATTTCTGACCCTTCAGCCACAGAAGCCCCAGCAGAGGCACTTTCAGCACTGGCATCTGAAGCCTAAGTTTGGTCACAAGGGACAAAACCTGGCGTGAGCTGAGGTGGCGGTGCCTCTGGAGCCCTATCTGCCAGAGCCCACTCCAAGGCTGCTAAGTGATGGGTTGCAGGGTGCCATTCCCACTCCCATCCAATCACTGTGCCAGCTATCAGTCGGGGATCGGTTGCGCCACTGCTTGCCATTACCTTGAACAGGTGGGTCCTAGTGGGCAAAGGGTTGCCTCTGGATTTCAAGGCTCTCCTGACATACTTACTCCAAGCTCCCCTGGAGTCCAGGGTGTCGAAAGATATGCTGTCCATGCTATTGGCCAGCATATCTCAACTGCTAGAGGGAGGGGCAATAGCTCATATCCCAGATGCCCTGACCACTCAGAAATATGTGTCCAGGTACTACCTTGTTATGAAATGGATTGAATGGCACCCTGTAATGGACTTGCATGATCTGAATAAGTTCATGTGGAAGTGCAAGTTCTGTATATTATGCTGAATCAGATTATATCATCCTTGGAGTAGGGAATATGGTTCTACTGCCTGGACCTACAGGACACATTCCTCTACATCCCAGTCCATGTGTCACACTGCTGGTACCTTCAGTTCCCTGTGAAGAGGATGCTGTACCAGTTTCAGATTATGCCTTTTGGACTCTTATCCTCACTGAGGGTCTTCATCATGTGTGTGATAATGGTGACATCCTTCCTGCAGTGCAAGGGCATCAGGGTATATCCCTACCTGGATGACTGGCTGCTACTAAGCCATCCATGCAGGCTGTGGAGTGGTCCAGGGATTTGACTCTCCAGGCTTGTCGAGATTTGGATCTTCTGGTCAACCCTGGCAAGTCAAAGCTGGTCCCCTCACAGGTAATCAAGTTCATCAGAGCAGAACTTGCCTTCGTGTGGGCCACAGCCCACCTCCCTGTGGACTGGGTACTGGACCTTACCTTCTTGCTCGATCATTTCAGGTTGGGCACTTGTGCCTTGCCTGGGGCTTCTTTCGGCTGCTGGGGCTGTACTAGCATGGCCCATTGGGCCAGCTGGAGGAAGTGTCCCCTGCAATAAGAGTTGGACAGGCAATGGTCCCAATGACTAGGTCACCTGAACCAGTCGATGGCGGTGCCTAGCCAGTGTGGGATGCCATCAATTGGTGGCTGTGCCCACAGAATTTTGTCCGCCCAGAACTGTCTGTTGCATTTACGATGGACACATCTCTGGTGGGTGGGGAGCTCACCTGGGAGACCACAGGGCCCACAGGTTCTGGTCACTCCAGGAGTCCCAACACCATATCAACCTGCTGGAGCTCTGTGCAGTGTATTTGGTTCAGACAGAATTTGTTCTGTTGATTCAGGATCAGGTCTTTCAGGTCCAGACAGACAACATGGCCATGATGTTTTACCTGAACAGGCAGGGCAGGATGCATGCCTTTCTGTTGTGTGAGGGGGCTCTCTGCACCTGGACACTTGTACTCAGCCAGGTGCAGATCTTCTGGTGATCCATGTCGCATTAGAACACAGTCGGCTGGCAGATGCTGTCGGCCAGGTCACAGAGATATTGCACGAGTGATCCCTGCATCAAGGTGGTAGACCACCAGTTCTCCTTTTTTGGAGCACCCCTGTGGTGGATCTGTTTGCCTCCTGAGAGAACTGGAAATGGAGGATGTTTTTTATCTACCCCCCCCCCTTAGTCCAGGACACAACAGGGGAGTGCCTTCACAAGGCCCTGGACACCGGCTTCCTGTACAACTTCCTTCCTTCCCTCTTGGTTCAGAAGGGTGTGATCAAGATCTGGAAGGCCAAGGCACAGATGATCCTGATAGCTCCAGACTGGCCCAGGTAGTTCTGGTACCTGGATCTCCACAGCATCAGCAGCAGGCTGCCGTAGAGGTGGCCTCTCCACCCCAACCTGCTAAACAGACTGCAGGGGATGGTACTGCATCCGGACCCTCAGTCCATGCATCTGTCAGCCTGATTCCTGAGTGGCTGGAGTTCCAGGCTCTGGGCCATTCAGAAGACGCTGTCCATGTGATGGAGGGGACCCGTAAGGTGCCGGCTTGCAAATGCTATGCATTTAAGTAGAAGAGTTTCTCTATATGGTGCCAGGGCAAGAAACTTGATCCCCTTGCCTGCCCAGTCATGAGTATTTTCAACTACCTCTGGTCCCTCTCTCAATTGGGACTGTGAGCAATGACTGTTAAGGTGCACCTGGCAGCCGTATCTGCATACCTGGTGAAGGCTGGTATGCTGACAGTGACAGAGCAGAAAGAGGTTGGGTGCTTTTTCAAAGGCCTGGATCACCTGTCTGCCTCCATTGGATCTACTGTTGGTGCTAACTCTGCTCATGGGCAAGCCATTTGGGTCTGTGCACAAGTGTGATGTCACATGTGTCATGGAAGACAACTTTGCTGGTGGCCATTATGCCAGCCAGAAGGACCAGTGAGCTCTAGTCGCTCTTGGTGGAGTCTTCTTCCTTGGTCTTCCATAAGGATAAGGTGGTCCTTCACCCAAACATGAAATTCCTTCCAAAGGGCATGTTAGAGTTTCACCTGGACCAGGTGATTAACCTTCTGGTGTACTTCCAGAATCCAACCTCAGACATCAATTGCAGGCTTCATTCTTTGGCTCTCTGGAGGGCCTTGCCAGCTGTTTGTGACCTACCCTGAAGATGCTCCAGGCAGACCAGCAGCTAAGGAAATGGTTGCAAGGTGGATCACATCCTGCATCAACCTTTGCTATAGTTTGGTTGATAGGGAGTCATCCAAGGGGCTTGGGGCTTATTCCACCAGACACATTGCTGCCTCGATGGTCACCTCCAGGGATATATCCATTGCAGAGATATGCAGAGCTGCAATATGGTTGAAAGCACCTGCCTTTATCACCTGTTACAGCACTGCATGTAATGAGTCATTGAGATGCTGCCTTTTGGGCCTCTGCCCTCCAGTCTGTATGTGCCAAATAGGGGAGTGTGCCTTGCCCCCTCCTCCTCCTGGAGGACTGCTGGGAGTCTGCTGATGTATGGACTGATTAACCGAATTCACGCCTGTAGAAATATAGGTTACTTACTGCAACTACAGTTCTAAGAGTGGTATTCAGTTCACATCCATACCTCTCACCTGACCTTCCCTGGCAATATCACAACCGGATTCCTGCTTCCAGCGTGCAGGAGCTGACATCACAGGGTGGAGCCGGAGGATATACCACCTGGGTAATGGGAAGAGATTACTTTGAAGACATTCTGATGACTTAGCTGTCTCCAGGGAGAATGTCTATGTGTGGATGTGAACTGAATACCAGAACTACAGCTACAAGTGATTAACCACTGTATTTCTTCACCTTCCTCCAATCTGATTTTTACTGTATTTACTGATATTAGAAGTGACACAAATTATTGTGATATTCAGTATATCATGATATTTTTAAACAGATATAATTCTCAAAATTTTGATATGGTGACATCCCTATTTGCAACTAATATTTTATTCAGATGGACCTCCTCTTAGCACCACGGAATGGTGCACAGGACCCCTGAGTTCTGATTGAGAGTCTGGATCTATACAACAGGTGGTCCAAAGAAATACCGTTCTTTTCAAGCCAAAGTTTAAAATGTACGGTTCTAGCCACAGTTTCTATACAGAGAATGGATCATCCCTACAATTTATGTGAAACTCTTGAAAAGCTTTAAAGGGGAGGGGAAGGCCCCCCCCCCCAAAAAAAAAAAATATTCCCTACTGTGTGTTCTGGCATTGGTATTTAAGTTAGGAACATAAAATACAAATAAGAAGTTTTATATTCAAACATAAAACTGCTACAGTTCATTTGTGCCCTAGGTACTGACAAGATATGTCACATGTATACAGTGTAGTATAGTTACAACCAAACCAGGAATTAATGCCATTGTTCCTCTAGTCAAAATGGAAATTCTGCAGCCACTCGCCAAAAGAGGTAGTGGCTGGAAAAATTCATTGCCACTACAGACATTCCAGTGTCCCAGCTGTTACCTGTTGAAAAGGTAACTCTCCGATGTAGTCCAGCATAGCTGAAGGAGAATTGTACTGGCTTGATGCAAACTATACTATTATTTGGCAAGACGGCTGCTGCCAATTTTGTACCCTGTATATATTGTACAGTTTAAACAAAACAAGGCATTAATTCCACATTATAAGGGTAGATCTGTACAGTAACACTCAACAACTTCCTTTACAGTCAGCCAGTCAGCATCATATGTCACACAGCACTTCCTTATAAAATGGTCTGCTAGTAAGAATTCTGCTTATGGTGTACTGATGACATACTGTAGCACAGTGGGATGTGCAGTCTGAGGAAGCTAGGATAAGGTGATTGGTAAAGTCAGTATGTTTACATTGAGTCAGGTGAATATGTCTTAAAGTAACTGATATGTCTGGGGGGACCGCCTATTCCTAGTGGTGTTCGCTTTTCTCAGGGTCAGAACCCATAACAGTCAGTAGTGATAAATGACTTCTAGAGGACAAATAAAATATATGAACTATCATTGGGATGCGAATGCCATAGGGGAAAGGGCATGGAGAACAGGTGGAGGAGGAACAAATCTTTGGGTTGGCTTCTATTGTCAGGAAGATGGATGGGTTTTCTGAAGAGTGCCTTGGGACTGCTCCTCCCCCAGCACCTTCACTGTGTTCTGCCTCCACAGCAGAGGGTTCATCCTGCACAACAGGATTTTCTTTACACAATTTTGGCATTAGTCTGTAGCTCCACGTGGATTCTTTTTTGTTCCCATATTCTGTTTTTCCTTCTTATGTTTTACTGGCACCCCCAGTCCAGTCAATCACCATCTCCAGGACCTACCCCTGTTCTCTCATGGTTTACCCCTCATAGCAGAGTCAAATGGGCTTGCCCATCCAAAGCAGGATCCAATTGTGTAGCGAGCCAGTGGTGCCAGGTCTGCGGGGGGTCCTTTATCCCACCCAGTGAGGGATTTTCCTCCATGCTTTCTGTTTCTGGGACGTCAGTTGCAGTGGCCGCGGAACATCTGTTGGCTTCCCACGACTTCTGGGCTTCCCAACTGCCTTGACACCCAGCCTCTGCTAGGTGTAAGGCATATTGCAGGAGGCATGACCCACCCAGTGAGAGGGGAGCCGTCCCTTAGATACTAAATCCTCTCTCTCCCCCAGCTGACCCCTGGTGACTCGAGTTTGCTCCTGAATCTGGGACACCTGTGTAATGAGCAGTAGCCCTTCTGCTATGCTACTGGGCTGGCTGCATCATGTGGTTTCTGACCCGGACACAACCTGCCTGTCTACAGCCTGAATTTCACATGTAGCTTGCATAGTCAAGATAGAAGTAGGGCAGTTTTTTTTGTCAGCAGCGCCTAGTACACTGCATTTGGGGCTCTGCGCACCACAGTGACAGGCTTACATATTGGCTGAAAAGCTGGCACAGAGGGGAGCAGGCAAGGCGACTCATTCTCATTGCCTAATCTAAAGTTTGTGGTCAGAAATTACAGGCTGCCATGGCGGGTCTTGCTTGTGATTTTGATGCTGAGGCTCAAACAGATTTCTATGCTGAGTTAGGACAAGATGCACCGTAGCTAGCAGCATCCTGCACTTTAGAAAAAGATCAAAACAGCCACCAGCAGACTTCAGAAGTGGCAAGCCCAGAATCAGGACACTGCTTGAAAGATTCAGAAGGGGACGTGGAAAAGAACCTTTCTTTGCAGCCCATTCTGTTTAAGCTGTTGGCTGTAGCTTGATGCCTGAAGCACAGTCTGTGCAGCAGCAGGACACAACTGTGACATGCAACCTGTCTGATAGGGAACTTTGGGGGGGGAACTTATTTCAGATACTCTGGCCTGGAATGTGGCTCGTCAGTCTAAAGATCACAGGCCAATTGAAAGGACAGCATTGGGTGACCATCCCAGATCTGTGGGAAACATCTGCCACTCATATGGTACTCCCACCATCGCAGGCCTCTGGATAGGGACACTGTTCTGGGTTCCAAGGAGTGCCCCTTAGACTCAGCAGCTGAGTGCTCTGCTCTGGAGAGGGAAGAAGAACCCGAGTCCACAGCCAGGATTTTCTAGCTTGAAAACCTGTCATGCCCTTGGCAAACAAACGTGCCTCAGTTTGGACCTACATGACCACAAACCCAAAGGCAAAAGGAAACTGAACCCACTCTTAGTCCCAGGCTGTGTTCTCCAAAACTTTTCCAGTCTGTGAGTCAGAAAAAAACTTTAGTAGACAGGGAATGGGAGGAACCAAAGAGATCACCCATCTTTTACCAGATCCTACCTAGTGGACTGTGTCCAATATGCTAGTGTTAAGTTTAAAAAAACAACAACAAAAAAACGAAGGCTATGCTATTTGGACCTAAACGTCTAGGTGGGAATAGGCAAAATCTGCTCCAGCTATCTGTCATGGCAGGAATTCAGATCGATGTGGTCGATAAAGTGAAATACCTTGGTGTTTACCTTGACTAAGGACTGACCTTTAAACTGCATGTAGATCACATTACCAAGGCAATACACCAGAAACTTGGCCTTCTATATAGGCAGGCCATTCGCTGGCACCAGACTCAAAGACTCTCATAGCAGGGAGCACCTTACTGCCCACATTGGTCTGTGGTGCCCCAATACTGCACTTCCTCAGGGAAGGTGAAACCTGCAAACTAAATACTTTGTACAACAAAATTTGCCGGTTTGCAACCAACTCACCTCCTAGGAGGCACCACTGTGAGGTTCTCTCTGAGCTAAACTGGCCTACTCTGGAGTCTAAACTCTCTGACCCACTCCTTTGCCTCACCTTTAAACTCACTAAGTTCTGTACCCCTCCAACCTAACAGGGCTATTGACCCCAAAGCCCCTGAGGTGTTCCCTCAGATCAGCAAACCCCAATCTACTTGAGATTCCACAGCTATTAACCAACCTTGGTAAAAGATCCTTCACTTATTCTGCACCTCATTACTGGTGTTCTCTTCCCAAAAACCTAATCAACACCACTTCACTGGAATGGTTCAAAGCCGGTCTCAAAGTCTATATGTTGGAACGCTGCCATTGCAGCTGTTACCGCTGAACCTAGTAACTCCAGGCTCCACACCCAACTCTACATGAACAACAGTGCACTGTATTATATCTTAGCATGTCATCTAGAATGGCAGTGAACCTGCAAAGTTCTCTCTCACTGATTTCTTTTTGCATAAGCACAATACCTGTGGACATAGTTACCTGTAACCTATTGTTATTTACTGATTGCTCCTCTGTACCTGCATGTGATTGCCTGTCAGTCATTGCTTTCATCACTTTGTTTAATTATACATGCGGACTTGATTACTAAGTAGCCCATTGATTGTAACTAAATGCTCCTACGTACCTGTACATTATGTTTGTGCTATTGCATATGTTCTCTTTCTGTATGTATGACTTGATGTACCTGTAAGTACTGTATGTAATTAATTCTGGGTTGCCCCTGAAAAAGGGACCTCTGGTCTCAGCGGGCTTACCCGGTTACCAGAATGCCATAAACAAGTACTGGAACTCCTCCCCTAAGGTAGATTCCTCCATTTGGGAAGTGGCCAAGAAGCTGTGCAGCCTCTATCAAAGACCTCATGGACCACAAGATGGAAGGCATTCTAAAGAGGGCTTATGAGTTGGTCAGAGTATCCCAAAAGGCAGCAGTGTTGGTAACCAATTTTTCTAGGGTCTTTGTGAGATGGTTGCAGAATGAAGAATTTGAGGTACCAGTAGACTCAGAGGCAGCACAAGCTGTTCTGCTCTTGACTGTAGCCTCAGGCTTTCTAGGGGACGCAACCTACAACCTCATCAGATTTCATTAAGGTCATTCCTGTATTCCATAAAGGCAAGAAAAGCCATTAAGCTCTGACCATGGTCTGCTAATCTTTCTTCTAAGCCATACCTCATGATCTTGCCATATCAAGGGACCATCCAATGTGGAAAGAAACTGGAACTGGTAATCAAGTTACTGTTGGACATGAAGCTAGTTCTTCCTCAGGACAAGTCAGACAAAAGTCAGAGGGCTAAGCTGAGCATTCAGGAGGTCAGACAGTATTGACCAGGCAGGAGATTCAACTTTTAGTCTGACAAATTTTCGCACTTCTCCCAACAGAGCTGCTTTCGTTCCTTTCTATGGGGCAGAGGACACAGCAGCACTGAGGAAGAAGCAGACAGTCTAAGCCTTTTTATTCTTACTGAGTTATAGCCTTCCCACTTGTCCACCCAGGGCACAGCGGGATGTCTTCTACACTTTGTAGACAACAAGGGAAGATACAGCTTCTTGAAAGATTGTTCCAGGAAACCATCAGATTCCCTACTCGATTGATTTTAACACCTCTCCCCCAAGAGATCTTTCCATCACCTCACTGCTATCCAAGCAACAGGTAAAACGGCAAGTGGTATTCCCATACAGCTACTTCTCAGATCACAAGCCATTTACACAACACTGAAGGAAAAAATGGTAACAGGGCTCTACAGTATTTTATTATTGTTCCCAGAAGAACAGAGGGCAGTCAGGTGGTGCATAATTTGAAGAAACAACCACAACATCAGTACCCAGCATTTCAAAATGGAGTCCCTCCGCTTGACTATGGCAGCCATTGTCCCAAGGAACTTCTGTTCTTGATCAGTCTTAAAGGAAAACTATCATAATCCTAGGCTCCCCACCCCCCACCCCCCCCCCAGAGTCTTGCCCCCAATTAGGGGTTTTGCAAAGAAAACACTTTTTTCAGGTGTTTTAATGCATTTTATTTTCAGAAAGTCCAGGATTCCACAAAATGGCGCATGCTGCACAGTTCCATTTCAAGGCAAAGTGCGGTGCTGCACCGCTCGGCTTCTGAGTGAAAAATATTCTAAAAAATAGGTTACTTCAACAAGGTTGAAGTCCAGAAAGTGAAAGCATTCTATGTTCAGGACGTACCACGCCTCCTGGCACTGGGCTGGTCATTGACAAGTATGTGTTAACATCCCCCAGCCTGACCCCAAAAATACAGTTCTTTAGAAGTGGGGCCCCACTACACACACACACACACACACACACACACACCACCAGGTCCCGTCCATAAAAGAAAACCAAGACATGGATGCATAATCTTAATTATACATTAATTATTTTAACTCAAAATGTTCAAAACACAGCAACCTAACAGACATACAATAGCACACATTTGATAAATTGTGACAAATACAGTTCATTACAGTTCAAACAGTGTGAATCGAGTTGATATATTTAAGACAGGTTCTGAAGGTATATCTTTATTAGAGTCAATAATGGTTCCACTTTCAAAAACGGACAGTTCCGTTTGACAAAATCTTAAAATCTGTTTTTTGCCTAAAATTGAGGGCAAATCAGCATGTTTTATTACAAAATTTGACTCAAAATGTGGGGTTTTGCACAAAAAGCTGAAAAAAGTGGGATCGTTTTCATGATAAAGTGGTGTAAATGGATTTTTTCATGAAACATTTACTCCAAAGTACAGGTTTTTAAAATGGCAAATTCAATTTTTTCTGGCGTTTTCCATTAAAAATTGGAAATCAACTGGTTCCATTGCGCCAAGTGATGGGGCATCACTCTGGCATGCTGGTGACCTGGGTTCGTGCCTTAAGCCTGGACGTCAGGAGCAAAATTTGGTGTCAAAATATGCCAAAATGGCAGAGTTATGCACCAAAGTTGAAAACCCCATTGAAATACATTGAACCACACTTACCTTCGTTTTTCATACTGCAGTCGGAGGTCCAGCAGCAAGACGTGTCCTCAGTTGGAGAGTGGCTTTTCACCCTGGGACCTGTTCAGGTGAGTGAGGGGGTGTGGGGTGGTGGGTGCTCAGTGGAAAGTCGGTGGGAGGGGGTGAGATTGGTACGGGACCTTTTTTTTTTTTATACGGGAAAAAAGACATTGAGGGAAACTTTTCTTTATTACAGGTACCAAAATATGAGGCCAGCTATCGGAGGGTGTGGGGTGCCAGTAGACACCAGGGAAAATGTCAAAAAATATGGGGACGGCAATCGGAGGGTGGGTGCCACTGGGCACCAGGGAAAAAAATTATATTACTGGGATAGTGATCACATGGTGGGGCTGCCACTAGACACCAGGGAAAAACAGTATTACGGGGACGGTGATTGGAGAGTGGGGGGTGCTACTAGACATCAGGGAAATGACAAGAACATTATGGGGGATGGTGATGAGAGGATGGGTGGAAGGTGCCACTAGACACCAGGGAAATAATTATGGCTGCAGCCATTTGATGGTGGTGGGCACCACTAGACACCAAGGTAAAATGACAGAATGACGGGAACGGTAATCCGAGCATGGAGGAGTGCCACTAGACACCAGGGAGAAATATACAAATTACAGGGATGATGATTGGAGTGTGGGGGGGGGGGGCCCCACTAGACACCAGGGGACAATTACAAAATTATGGGGACAGTGATGGAAGGGTGGGGGAGTGCCACTAGACATCAGGGAAAATTCACAGAATTATGGGAACAGTTTGCAAAATCCTTTTTTTTATTTGAAGGAACCCATTCCGTATCAAATGAAAAAAGGAAACGAAAAAGGAGTCCTTCAAACGAAAAAAGAATCAGCAAAAAAACTAAGTTTGAAATCCTTTTCTGTGTGAAAGGATTCTTTTTCGTTCAAACGAAAAAGGTGATACAGAAAAGGCAGAAAAAAACACTATGTCCTAAATCTTATTCCATATCAGGGGATCCTTTTTGGTTTGAACAATAAATCTCATAAGGCAAAAGCTGAAGCGAGTCATGAAAAAGGATTTTAAAAGTAAAAAAAAAACACAGATTTTGGGAGCAGTTCTGCAACATTTAACTGAAGAATCCACCTAACGGAGTCTCGATCAGCAAGGTACATGTGTTGGTCTCTCTGCAGGATGTCATTTTTGTGGGTTCTGCAATTTCTTTTTTTTTTTTTAAGAAAAAGTCAAAACAAGATGGCGGCAAATGAAAAAGGATTTTTTTCTCATGGAAAAGGATTGGCCCCAAACAAAAAAAGATCCTTTTTCGTTCTGACCTAATAATTTTTTTGTTCCAATCCTCTATTGAAAAGACTGCAGTGAGCATGCTCAGAAACCAACATTTTTAAATGTAATAACTTTGGAATGGATTGATATTTTTTCACCAAACCAGCAAATGGCACATCTGTGGGCCAAGCTGTTTCTATCCTGAAAATTTCAGATCAGAATTCCAAACCGTCTGGGCGCAAGGCGATGACAAAAAACAGCGAATGTTTAAGTTTTTTTGCTATGTGTATTTTGGAATCCGCACATCCAACTGGAATGAAACTTGCCATGCCAAGAGATCTACCCCACAAGACCATGCTTGCAACATTTCGTGCAAATCCGTTGAATGGTTGTGAAGATATTAAAGTTCAAAATTTGAAGTTTAACATAGACACCCCTGCTCAACCCTAAATATAGGGGTGCTGCTGTGCCCCTATAATATATTTACGCATATATTATACTGGCGTGGTAGCACCAGTATAGTTAGGGTTGATAAGGGTGTTTAATATTAAAGGGCAATTTTTGCAGCTTAATAACTTGGTAATGGTTTAATGGATTTGCATGAAATTTGGGATGTAGAAGCACTGGGGGTAGGTCTGTTTGTGTGGCAAATATTGTTTCAATAGTTTTAGTTGTTTTTGAGATACAGAGTGTTGAAGATAAATAAGAGCTGTGAAAAAACTTTCTTTTTTTAAATAAAAAATATATGTATATATATATATATATATATATACACACTGTATATATTTATACACACACTATAAAAAAATACTAGTTGGGCAACCATACACGACCAGCCTGCGCTGTCACGGAGGGGTGCTGATTACATCGGTACTTTTGAGCTTCACTCTTGCGGTCTAATATACTCAGAACACCTCTCTGTTACCACAGGTTAGTTGTGCATGGTTGCCCAACCAGTATTCTCTGTCTTGTCTGCACTGATCTATGATAGAGTACAGCTGTTGTGTATGTTCTTTCTCATAAAGCTAAAGTACTCTGCGGTGAGTGATGTCCCACTAAAACACACACACACACACACACACACACACACACACTGTAAAGGCATGTCTGCTTTTCTGGGGCATGCAGTTCTGGTTTTGCTGAACAGAGGTTTGCAGACACCATAGTAAAACAAGGGAAGCTAGGCGTACTTCCTCTGAGAAGTTCTGTGACCAGAGAGTTGTGCGCACTTGACAAAGGCAGCTTCTGCTGGTGTCTTGTGGTCACTGCTAGAAATGGTTTTACACATGCAGAGCCCAAATCTTTCCAGAGTCTTTTTTTATTTTCCTACGAGGTCCTTCAGAGTAGCACACTTTTAATTTTCTTCTCTTTATAACCCATATTATGATTTTTCATGGTTTATCTAGCGAGGTAACCCTGATTTTCTGAGAAATCTGCCCTCCAAGCATTTATATACACCATTCCTTTCGCAGCCAATCTGGCATTTACGCTATGGCAGCCCCCCAATTTTTTAAACTTTTGTTTACGTGATTTCATGCAAAGCGTTACATCAAGTGCACAGATAAACATAATATGCTTATTCTTACAGACAAAAAGGATGTGTGAGTCATTTTATTTTGTGGCACATGATAGATGGGTATAGCTAAAGTTTTTACAGCCAACTTAAATAACCTTAATAGCTAACTGTAGCCAAGCAATATTACTTATGTTCCAAATATGAATATAACAGCAGGTGATTGCCAGCTCTGGAGTCTTCATTTTTACTACAGGATAGAACAGGAGAGCCTGACATTTCTTCAAGCTCCATTATCCTTATTCACCATGCATACATATTGTACATAGGCACACAAACAAGTCCGTGGCTGAACACTATACAGTATCTAGCCGACTTCGAGAGTGTGCTGTTCAAGCTCGTTTCTCTCTCTCTTTTTTCATATATATATATATATATATATATATATATATACACACACACATACACATATACATATATACATATTATACTGGCCCGATAGGCTCTGTTAATGCATCAGTTAGGGTGTCTAGCACAGCAACAAAAGTTTAAAAATGTGATGTTAGGGTTACACCTACCACCCCAACCCCACCCTCTCACCCTCCACACACCAACAGGCATCGGGATGTGCATTGGGGTCGTCGGCCTAACTCTCACCCCCAGGCTGTTCATCAAACCCTAAAGATTCCAACAGCCATTTCACTAAAAATGAACAGGGAATCACCCTTAACCCCCTTAGGCAGCCCAAACATTCTTATAGTGGCAGCATGCACTGTATTCTCCAAAAGTTCAGGTCTGGTTCTGAGTTCACATTGCTCTTTTACAGTGGTTACTGCTACAACAAGAGCCTTCCCTGTTGTTAATTAGGCTTCTTTGATCGTGTCCCCCAAATTATCCACTTTATTTTTCACAGTGACCAAACGACTGATAGAGGCATCCAATTTTGTGTCCATTTAATGAAATTTCTTTCGGTGTGGTCATTGCTAAGTACAGAGCTTATGTTGAAGCCAGGAGCCCGGCCTCCATTCTGGGATTGGTATAACTCAATTGGTGCTGCTGCTTGGCTGTCTTAGAAGCTCAACCATGTGGAGCGAAAAAGTCCTCTTTCTTGTCATACTAACATACTAAAATGCCAGCAGAATAGGCCTAACGGTCTTTCGTGTCTGCTCGTTTGGTCAGCCCCCACCTTGGGAGCTGACCTTGCTGCCCCCCTCGCCTTCTCTGGCTTCTCCTTTCCCAGTTCCGGATATTCTCGCTGCATTGCATTTTGCTTCCAGAACCCTTCCTCTATACCTGTCCCACCCTGTCTCTGCCTCCACCAGCCCCCTGGGCAGCGCATTCCATGGCTCCACCACCCTCTCAGTGAAGTAGCACCTCCTCCTTTCTCCCCTGAATCTTCCCCCCTCCAACGTCCACCCATGCCCTCTAGTTGCCCCTCTTCCTTCCTTGAGCACCCTGACTGCTCCTCCCTATTTACCTCTTCATGTACCTGAAGACCTCTAGCATGTCCCCCCCCGTCCCTTCTCTCTTCCAATGTGTACATATTTAGCTCTTCGATCCTCTCCCCATAGGTCCTGTCCCCCAAGCCCCAAATCATTTTGGTTGCCCTCCTCTGGACCCTCTCCAGGAGTTTAATGTCCCTCTTTAAGTGTGGCCTCCGAAACTGCATGCAATACTCGAGGTGCGGCCTCACCAAGCAGTTATGCAGAGGGAGTATCACTTCCCTCCTTCTGGAGGTGATCCCCCTAGTGATGCATCCCAGCATCCTGTTGGCCTTGGCTGCTGCCCTCCTGCAAGTCTCAGAGTTGTTCATCTTGACATCCACCACCACCCTCCGGTCCCTCTCAGCCATCGAGACTTGTAGCATCCCCCCCCAGGAGGGTACACTTGGCCCAGGTTTCTGGCCCCAGGTGCAGTACCTTGCATTTCCCTGCATTGAACCTCAGCTTCCACTTTCTAGACCATCTTTCCAGAGCCTCCAGGTCCCCCTGTGGGCCACCCTCCTCCTCCCCATCCACCACCTCCCTAGTTTTGAGTCATCCGCAAAGAGACTCATCTCATTCCTGATACCTGCCCTTATGTCAGAGATGTAGGCATTGAACAGGAGGGGCCCAAGGACTGATCCCTGTGGGACCCCACTAATGACCCTCCTTGGGGATGAGACTATCCGCCAACTACGACCTTCTGGGTCCGGTCCTGGAGCCAATTGCCTATCCATCTGATCATCTGGTTTCCCACCCCCATTTCTCCCAGCTTATCCAACAGGCCCTCGTGAGGAACAGAGTCAAATGCCTTGCTGAAGTCCAGAAAGAGGACGTCCACTGGTCTACCCAGGTCCAAGGCACTCATCACCCGATCATAGAACTCCACAAGGTTTGTCTGACATGATTTCCCGGGGACGAATCCATGCTGTCTATCATCCAGGCACCCTGACTTTTCCAGGTCCCCCCCAGCCTCTCCTTGACAATGCCCTCCATCACCTTGCCCACCACTGATGTCAGGCTGACAGGCCTGTAGTTCCCTGCCACCTCCCTTGATCCCCCCTTGTGGATAGGCACTATATGCCCCACCTTCCAGTCCTGGGGCACCCACCCTGTCCTCAGAGAGATGGTGAAAAGCTCCGCCATGACATCCGCAAGTTCCTTCAGTTGTCATTATGTGCTTTAGTCAGGATGGTCGTGGCCAGACTTCACAAGAGACAGTCCTTTCACAGGTTATCTCAAAAGAAACTGCTTAATAAGCAAAGGTTGAGATTTCTGCTTAAAGTTGAGCCAGTCCAAATTAATTCATGGACATTTGTATATGCTTCCCATGATGCTTTGCATTATTGGGGTATGTGCAATTTATGTTTTCTTTAAAATTTGGCTGTATGGAAAATATCCTCCAGGATAACCCTTGCCCCAGTGCATTTGCTCTGGGGTTCTTTTGTTGTTCTCTTCTCACTCTACTTTGGGCTGCCCATAACCCAAACCAATAAGATCCCCTATAGGGTGGCTGGCTCCCTCTCCCTGGGCTGAGGTACAGATACGGCACACTGATGAGTCTGAGACACGTGTCTGTGTCTGCTGTTTTCAGCCTTTGCTGATTGTATTGTGAGGCCTTCTGGCACCATGCAATTCTGCTTAAAGTTGAGCCAGTCCAAATTAATTCATGGGTATTTGCATATGCTTCCCATAATGCTTTGTATTATTGGGGTATGTGCAATTTGCGTTTTCTTTAAAATTTGACTGTATGGCCAATATCCTCCTGGCTAACCCTTGCCCCAGTGCATTTGCTCTGGGGTTCTTGTGTTGTTCCATTTTTGTTGGTTGCTTCCCAGAAACACCAATGAGCTAATACTGAATGGTACTCTTTCTAGTGGCCATGGCACAGTGCCCTGGGCTGCCAGTAAACCATAGATTTTTTTGGGAGGGGGAGGACAGTCATAGTGTAGGAGTTCACCATGTAAGCAGTATTTGTAAGTCATGTTCTAAGATGGGTAGGTAATTTTCTGTGTCCTGATTGGCAGAGAGGTTTCGGAACCAAGTGTTTTACGGGGAGACAACTATGGATTTGGGAATCCTTCTGGCAACCAGAGTGCACTGCACTTAGATATCCATGCCTCCCAGAATTTTTTTTCAAGCAGTTTCTGACTGGCCACTAGAACACCAGTAGTGCTACCACTTGCCACAGTGGCAACCCACGTTTGGGAACAAGTGCTGGCCATCAGGGCTGGCCAGGGAAGAATGATTTAGCTTCCCAGGGCGTGCCCTCCTGCGTGACTGCTGGGAGTTGGAGAATGGTCGGCAGCACAGTTAGAAACATTACGGGGGGGGAGGGGTTACTGCCAGTCGCCTGTCACACATCTGAGCCACCGCAAGTATGCGTGACTTCGCCATTGCACTCCAGCACACCAGGGGAGAAAAAAAACGGAGGCAGGAGGAAAACAAGACCAGTAAATATAAAAAGCTTTGTGTAAAAGAAAACAATTTCTGGCAGCCATGTTGGTAAAGTAAAAAAAAAAAAAAACGTTGTTGTCAACCATACTTGACATAACTTTCAAATCAAGATGCACACATATTTTATTAAGTCAACAGCCCACACTTAAAAATGTCTAGGAAAAAAAAAAATTCATTTAAACTCATTCATTCAATTTTTTCTCTTGTTTTTTCACTTTTTTTGCAGGCCTCCAGTCCTCTGTCTCGATGTTGGCCCCTCCCCCATGCACTGCCTGTCACTCTTCTAATCTAGCTTCCCACCTGCCTGCTTACTCAGTCGGGCAAGGAACATAACCATGGCAATTCAAACACAGCTGTGTACCTTTTAAAATAACTCTTAAGCGCCATCTCATTCTTTCTCGCTGTCTGGGCGCTCTTTCCCTCACAAACAGCTGTTGCGCTCTTTCTCTCCCAGGCAGCATCACTCTCGTTCTGACTCTCTCCATCAACAGTCCCAAAAGCACAAACTTAAAAAAGTAAAGCCACTTCTTGGTTGCATATGAATATGGTAAATAAGTATAAAAAAGACAACTCTTCTTCTGTAACACTACAAAAATAATAAGACTTCTGAACACTACAGCGCCACTTAGTGGACAGTGCAACAACAGCCCCACACAGTGTGCTGTAACAGAAGAAACTGTTTAATGTACATCTTTTAATCCAATTAAAATGCAGTTTTTTGTCACACACACCCTCTCCTTTCTTGCCTCCAGTAAGTACACGTTATGATCTGCCAGGCTTTCTTTGTATGTCTGACACTGTTGCCCCTGGATCATCCTAGTGGCCCCCCACTACTCCGTCTCTAGCTTGTTCCCATCCTTCGTCAGGTGTGGATTCCAGAACTGGGCACAGTACTGCAGGTGAAGCTTTACCAGGGTTTGTACAGGGGGTAAGATCACCTCTTTCCTCCTATTGTCAGAACCCCTACCTATACACCTCCACATCAGATTTGCCATGCTGTATGCCCAGCTGCATAGCCCTAAAACTTTGTGACTGTCCCTGATCATTCATGACCCTGAGATCTCTCTTTCCTCTTCCTTCTCTGCTATCCTAAACCCTCCCATCCAGCACTTAGTGCGTGGGTTCCTTCTGCCAGTATGTGTTACCTTGCACTTCTTGACTTGCTTCACAGAGTGTTTGAGATGCAGAAAGCATGAATAAAGAAAAAAACTTCAGCTATATGCAGATTGTTTCATCATGTAACACTTTGTTGGACTCTGCTGTATAAACCTGATTGTTAATGTTTAAATTGGAAATGTATAGGTGGGGGAATTCTCACATCTAAATTTTTGGGTGGGGGAGTTGTCCTTTCTAGGTGGTGGAACTGTCCTGTAGTAGTCAGTGGAGAAAGATGACAGAGGTGCGGGAACTCTGCAGTTTTGCAAGAGGTGGTGAAACTGAGCTTCTGTGGGTTGCTGCCCAATCTATCCCCTGTTGTTTATAAAATGTGTGCGAGACAATTCATATACAGAGTGGTTAAAACTATGGTTGCTCAGATATCTGTTTTAAAAATGGGATGCCTCGGATAATAGGAAAAATGTAGGATTTCGGATATTCGGATAAAGCTGCTGAAAATCCAAAATCCTATGGAAAAAACTGCTTCCTTGTTCACGTCCCCTGACCTCCCCTATATTACTAAACCCACCCTTCACATCCACTCTGTAACCCGCAACCTCCTTCCCAGCCCACTTACAGTGTGTTAAACAATGTTTTCTTATAATCAGTGACAATATTAGTAATATTGGTAAACCACCAATCTCCCCAGGCTAAATCAGCTGTCCTCACTCCTATCATGGCATGAGCCACAAAATCCCCGTTCCTCGATTCAAGAAAGAACCCCCCCAGCCCTCCCGGCTCCCCCCACATCACCCAGAATACTTAAACATCCATGTTGGGGGTGCTTGGATCACTCCTTCTTATAAGTGTTTATTGGTGAATGGCACTCCCTGCGCTAAATCAGCTCGCCCGGAAAAGCGTCAAAGTACCCATCCCATGGATTCAAGGAAGAACTCCTCACCCAACACACCCACTAGTCCCCCCACCACCACCACCATAATGCCCAAAATACTTAAACATCTGTCTTGAGTGCTGAGATTACTCATGAGGTCCCACAGCAGAATGGCTTATGCTAATCTTCATTCTGTCATGTAGTGAATGAAGTGACTTCCTTCTGTAGTAGTAACACCTGATTGGCTGACAGATTTTAAGGTATCTGAGCAACCCTCATTAAAACAGTGTCACGTGGCAGTGGGATGATGCTGTGCCTTCAGCACAACTACATGGTGTGAAATTAAGGTTGTCTGCAGCCACTGCTGGTTAGGAAAATTCTCACACCGCATAGTATTCCACTTGCCCAGCAGGCATATTTGTTTGGAATGTCATCTCTGGTGCACACAAGCAGGGATAGGAAAAGTTTACTGGCCTTCCTTTCATAGTGGAAAGGAAGGGAGAGGGAGAAAGAGCCGTAGATCAAGTATGGTCTGTGGTAGTGATGTAGGTAGGGAAAAAATGGGCAGACTGGGTGGGCCAAGTAGTCCTTATCTGCTGTCAAGTTCTGTGTCTCTAATAAAAACATCTGTTAGTATTTGGTCATTGGGCTGGTGAAACTTGTAGAGCCTGTAACTTTGAAATCACATTTTTTAGCAAAACTAAATATATTTTGTAAGTGGAATAAGACAGTCCAGAGTTTGTGGAATGAGCTACAAACACACCACAGGCACTTGAAGAGGCAACCAATAATGGGGAAGGGGCTGGGGCAACATGATTTTATCCTTCACTGTTGGTTCTCGTTCATCTTACTTAAACCTTGGATTTACTAGGGATGGAGTGGGTTACAAAAATGAACCCTAGACCTTGGCAGGTTTTAAAACTTAGGACAAGAACAACCCTCCCTTAAAAAGCTATCTGAGTGGTTCAAAATTCAGTTTAATAAATTGCTGCAAATTAGCGTAGAAGGAATATACAGCTGTATGCAAATGATTAGATTTAAAACCAAGAACCTTTCCGAACCTTTGGGGAGTGTGATTAGAAGTAGAGAATTGCCTGTCCTTAGTACTTCGCTGCAGTAATTTTGCTGCTACTGTGTTTGATAAAGGGGATGGGAAATAATGCAGTATCTCCAGGTCATAGCTACCCCCACATTCTCTTTCTGTACGTCTCCCTTTTTTTTACCCATTTAATTACGACCAGCTCTGTACGCAGCCCATCCCACATTGTGTCATTTTAGGTGCACCAACCAGTAACATCTTCAGTTGCAGTCCATCAGTAGCTCCTGACGCGGATACCTTTCCTTGCATAGGTTGCTACTTTGACAGCAATGGAGCAGCTTAATAAGGTACTCTAGGGTGTGCGTTACTGGGGGATAATGGCATGCCTCAGGAAGTGAGGCATGAGGCAAAGCTGAGTGTCTAACCCACCTGAGAAATGCCATTATCTCTCAGATACACACACCCTGGAATGCCTTATTGCAATTATAACATGACTTCCTTGATTTTTCATTATAGAACCTTGTAATGAGGTTGCGAAAGCTAAGCATTTACAGCATGTGTTGCACTGCAGTAACACATGGTCATGTGATCAGATTTCACCAGTCACAGCACAGGATCTTCCCAACATCTATAATTTTCATTGAAGTCGTAATCTGGGCAGGTAGCAGTGTTCATTTGTACAGAATGAGAACAGGGCAAGCACATATGAACTGGGAATGCTGCCATGATGCTTCCTCCCACCCACTCTTAACTCCAGCAGCTTGAGCCAAATTTGTGATGCTAAGATGCTTCCTTCCTCCCTCCTTCCTCCATTTGTTTCCCCTTTTCCATGTGAAGGTGGATTTCCTTGGGATCAATCATGTAGAGGCCCACCAGAAGTCTGTTGAGAATTTAAAAAATTCCAGCCTGACAGGACTTTGTGGAATGTCAGCTCCTGTTTTGATGATGTCTGTAGGATTAACTAATCCCCACCCCACTGGAATTTTCATCCCTTCTCAGGAGCCTAACTTGACAATAATTCATTTACATCCATCACTGTTAAGCTCCTTTATAAAGAAACTGCAGGTTTATTACTGCACAGCATGTGAATGGGGGAGTTCCCTCTGTACTAGCACACACTAGTAGATCATAGCATGTATACATTTTAACAAGCAGGTATACACTTCTTCATATAGGTTCAGAGACATTGGTTCCTATTCTCAGTTGCAAACATTAGCAACACAGAACGGGGGAAGAAGTTACAAACTGTTGCCTACTGGCGCTGCCATGCACAAGTCTCCTGCGTTGTCATTCGCTGCATGCCTTATATCCGCACAATGAATTAAGGAACTGGCAAAATGTATTTTGTCCACAGAATGAAGAAGTTTGACAAGATGCCTTTTTTTCAGTATATCTGCCCCAGAACCACACCAGTATTTGCCCATAATTATACCTCAGCCCGGTATCTGCTCCTACAGCCTCCTTCACCCCTGCAGCTGCCCCATAACTACCCCATACCAGTAATAGTCACACAGCTACCCGATATTCTACCCCACTACTAACACTCACCCAAGTACCTGCCTTAAAACTAGCCACCCTGTATTTGCTCCAATAGCATCCCACACCCCAATATCTACTGTAAAACTACCCCTTATGCCTGTATCTGCTGCACAGTTGCCCCACGCCCCAGTATCAACCCCACAACTTCCACTCTACCCCAGTATCTTCCCCACAACTTCCCCATACCCTTGCATCTGCTTCACAACTATGACATATAGAGAATACTGGATGGGCAGGTATGCACAACCAGTGTGTTGTGCCACTGAGGGGTTCTGATTCCCTCTGACCTCGAGAGCAAAGCTGGAGAGCGAAGCTCGATAGGTCCATGGGAATCAAAACCCCGAAGTGGCACAGCACACTGGTTGGCATAACATTGCCCATCCATTAATTTTTATAGTGTATGGTGCCCCTTCGATAATTTAAGTGAGCATTTAAACATTTTTTTTAAGCCGTAAAAGGAATTCTTTCTACCGCGTTTTTAGTCTGGTATTGAAGTCAGGTTGCTAGGATCAGTGCTGTGGTTGTTAGGGCCCAAACATCCCTACATCTGTAGCATGATCTGCCATTGGCTGTCAGTTGCCTTTGGGAGGGGATTCCAGAAAAAAAAAAACATGGCGGACATATCTCTCGCTAAGCGAGAGGACCGTGAGTGAAAGGAGTCACCTGTTAATGTGAGTAGTTTTAAATATCTGGTTGAGCCTGCAGTTTTTTAATAGCTTAAAGTATCTGGTCAGTCCTGCCCTTTTTCATCATGCCCTGTTCGTCATCAGTTCGGGGGATGATCGTGCCGATGCTCCGAGTTTTTCTGTGTCTGGTCCACTTTTAAAATGAGCTGAGCGCGTGCTGCCTCTAGAGGCTTTCGAAATGTTGTTGTAGTACGGTGTGGTACAATCACATTCTATGACCTTTTGAACTGTGGTACAACAACATTTTGAAAGCCACGGAGTTCCATACACAACAAGCCTTCGCCATACACTAGATCCATGCATCTGGCTCTACAACCACTGACACCCCAGTATTGTCCCGCACAATCACCCACACCCTAGTCTCTGTTCTACAACTGCCACACAATCCAGTTGCTACCCTCCAGCTACTCTGCACCCCTGCATCTGCCACACAACTGCCTCTCCAGTAGCTACCCTTCAACTCACTTGCACCCATTATCTGTTTCATAACTGTCCCAGGCACCCATGTCACACCCCTTCTTCCAGCTCAGGCAATACCCCACACAAACTGGGTCCCACTTTTTTTTAGTGCCAGAGTCATACCCCTCTCATACCAAGCCCCAGTTTGTCCACTGTGATAAAGATGAGTTTGCCCTGTATCCCACTGCTAAGATTATGTTCCCACGCCCCCATTCCCCTTCACCCTGGTGTCATATTTTTACCCCAGTCCCATTCACTGATTGCCCCCATACATCTCAACATCCTGCCTCACAAATAAGGACAAGGCTTAAAAAGCTGGTGGACAAACAACCAAAATGAGGGACATTCCTGAAAAAAAAGTAGTGCTTTCCACTCCAGAATTTGTGTAGAAAATTCTGCTTAGTATAACGAGTTTCTTCTTTCAAGTCACAATTTAAAGTGTAAGTTGACCACCTTTCCCTGCATATCATAAGGCTTCCCAGATGTAGAATTGAGTGATTTGAAAGTCAACATTTAACACATTCTGTCAAGGACACTGTAATGTCCGATCGGCTGTTCTGGTCACCTCCTTCAACCTACCCGTCCTTAGGCATCTTGGGCAAACTGTGGCCCCTCCCCCTCTTCATCAGTTCGACCTTGGCATCTAATGCCTCTTCCCAAACATAATCCACTAGAGGCATGATTGCTGGTGCTGTGACTCTAATACTGCACTGCTGTGTCTGGCCTGAAGTGTCTAAGGCCTGCCTTACTGCTGTTGACTGTAGTGCTTTGTCTGGCCTGGAGCATCCAAGATCCACCGTGGCACTGACTTCACTTCCCCCTCCCTCTCCTCAAGTGTTGGGTCTCAGGTCGCAGCTCCTCCTGTCCTATGAGCGTGGGGCTGCTTCCTTCTCCAGACAGTCTGTTGATCGCTGCTGCTAAAAGTGGCTAAACGTGAGCACTACCTGGCTCAGGGCTGACTGCTGCCTCCCTTCTCTTGCTCGTGCTGCGCTCCAAGTCCGCACTCCTTCCCAGTTGTGTCTGTCCCATGGCTCCATGAAGAAAAACACTGTCCTCTCTACCACAGACCACCATGTGATGGCTGGCGAATGGCGCCAAATGCTGCAGCTGCAAACCATCACTCATCTTCATGGTGCGGACACATGCGCTGCTGTTGTGCACAACTCCACAAATCAAGAGGATGCCTGATGAGGCAGGGGGACAATGTCACTGGTAGGGGCGGCAGTCCACAGTGGATCTCCCCCCAGTCACTCACTCAGAGAACTGGCCTGAAATCAACAAATAAAAAAAAAAAGAGCAGTGAGCTGCCTGGAAATAAAGAAGCCACGCTCAACCGGGCCCCCCAGAACACAGGGCCCTACATATAGGCATAGTCTGCATTACTGTGTAAATTTGGCCTAGGACAAAATCCAGTATTTTTTTTTTTTTCTTTTCTCTCTGCAGTTTGTTACTTTAGGTGCCCTGTTTGTACGCAGCAAGTGCAGTAATTTTCTTTTACATGGTATGTTACAAGATTGCACTTGGTTCTGCATATCAGCACTTTAAATAAATGATTGTGTGCTGAAACTCTGTGGCTCGTGACTGCTTATTTTTTCTTTCCCTGGATGACATGCGTTCTCTAAGACTGCTAACTTCATTCTGCGTACAAAATGCATTTTGTCAGTCTCATGCTGGGGACAAAATGCCTTCGATTAAACCCTTAACTGCTTGCTGTGGACAAAATGTTAATGTTACAAAAGACACCCCATATTGCATGTTAGTAGTGAACATTTTCAGCTACACCTATACTTTTTTATTCTATATTAGATTGCCCTTATCTGCTGTCTAAAAAAAAAAATATATCCTTTTTTCCACATTTTGGGTCTGCCTCAGCACTTCTTTTTACATCTGAAATAATAAAAGGAGATCTCCTTTTAATATAGCCATCTCCAGGTTTTCATTGGCATTTGTTATTTTTGAACAGTTGTTGTTTAACATCACTTTTTTGCAACGGCTGAGACAATCGCTAAAAGCCTGGAGATAGCCATATTAAAAGCTGCTCCTCTTTTATTATTTCAAATGTACCAAAATACTAAAGCAAGGGCTGGCCCAGTAACATGGAGGGCTGAAGCACTGGGTGCCTTACCTCCTGCCATGCCGACGACCTGTGTTTTGTGTGCGAACTCAGGTTGTCAGGGGTCAGTCGGGGAGGGAGAGGATCGAGCGTCCGGAGGACTGCGCTCCTTTCCCAAGGTGGGTGACCTCTCATTCCTGCCGAATGACTGCCACATGGTGGAGGCCTCGTGGCAGTGCGGGTCTGAGATGGCAACTATGAGAGTGTGCTGTGGGACTCTGCAGCATGCGCGTGCCTCCAAGCATGCATGCCGATGTGCACGCCCCGGTAACAGGGAGAGGGGGTGGGAGAAAATGGAAAAATGGGGCACTAATAGGCTCAGTGGCGCCCTGAACAGGCTGACTCGAGCACTCTCAAGTGGGGGAGCCAAGCCTTGCCTGCTAGCCCCCAGTGAAAAAAACTCTATGAGGAAACAAAATGCTAAAGCAGACTCCAAAATGGGAAAAAGGGTACCGTACAAAACAGGAAATAACTTATAGGTTAACGCTGAACAATAGATTGTATCTGACTGATACTGCCAACTCCCATCCTGGCCTTTGCCCAAACTCATAAGACCAGAACCACCAACAGCTGCCGTCAGGGCTGGGCTGCAGATTCGGGAGATGCAATATAACCTACTGTTGTTTATGGAGCTTTTAGAAGCTCTGATCAGCTGTTCACTGGTTCTACTGTCCGTTTCCTAAGTACAGTCATAAAGGACTGCATTTAGTTCCAAGAAGACGGAGGGACTGTCAGAACAGCTGATCTGAGCTTTTGAAAGCTCTGACTTGATTGGGTGAATGCTAAGGTGTAAAAAATATTTGCCATTGTGGCTGAAATGCACTAGACTTTTTTAACAATGTGTGGATTGGATTCGCCACTACATCAGGTCAGTGAACAGTAAAAACTCATTATGCCAGATGCCTTTGCCAAAGTGGTGACTGGGAACATAAAAAAATTAGCCAAATTCAATTTACTGTAGCCATTGGCAGTGGTGGCGATCCTTAGTGCATGCCCTGCATGCACTGTGGCTGTTGACTCTCCCGCAGTTGTAGCCCAGCTCTGATGTCAGCCACGAGGGATTCTGGGATTCCTGGTATGGGCAAATGGCATGTGATTCAGTAGGACCAACCGTATACAATTTATTCTACCAAAACGAAAGTAAAAAAATGTTTCTTTGCACACAAATTGCAAATTGGGACCAGCCCCGCACTTGGGTGCAGGGCTCTTGGTGATGGCTGTTCCCTTTTAAATAAATACTACATTATCTGAACTATTTAGAACACCAATAACAGGAAAAGGTAAAAGTAAATCAGCAAACATAAAAGCAGCAGAATTTTAGTTGATCAAAAATACTGTCATGCAGATTACTGATAATGATGTAATCCTGACAACGTCCTTTTCATCATTAGCATATTCTCTATTTTCTGAGATATTGTTTAATACACTTTTTTTTTTTTTACTTAATTACACAAGTCAGTAATGATGCCTGCCAGCAGCAGGTTTTTAAAAACCTCTTCCCTTGAGGTTACTTTGTGACATGATACGCTAGATTGATGCTCTGGATGAGTCAGGTTGGTGCCAGCACACGTTTGTTGAGGTAAACAACACATCGCCACACCAAGAGGCTAGCTGTATTGGGGCGACTGTGGGAAGAGAGTAGGAACTTATAAAGACATCATAACCCTGTGTCTCAATTTAGGAATGAAAGAAAAAATATGCATATTAATTCTATATGAGCCAACTTCTGACTATCTTAAATATTTGCTATGCACTTTAAATATAATTGTTGTATTTGTAAGTTTTGCTTTAAATATAATTGTTATGATTCTAAGTTATCAGACGTTTCATTTTATTAGACATTTGCTCTTTAAATCCTTCCTAACACCTTTTTAATACAACTCTGTAGTGATACGGCATACCTATCTTTTTTAAGTAAATGAAACAATGACGCGTTAATTCTGTCTGTGATACAGGAAGAGATGAGAGCAGAGCTGGAGTTTCTCAGTTCATATTGTCCACAGTACGGTGTAAGAAGAGGATGTGCCATGCACCTTAATAAAAAGCCGAAAAAGAGCTGCTGAGGAAATGGAAAAAATATTGATGAATATGGAACAAAAATAAGTACTAAAAGGGAACTTGCACTTTCTGATAGATACAAAACATGAAAGACCACCAATACTGCTTTTGTTTTCTGAGGTTTTGAGGCCACTTCATTGTGCTAGCGTGATTCAGAAAAAAGGCTGGGGCGGGTAAGGGGAGGGGGAAATTACTTGATGGTAACTGTGCATTTGTGGTACGAATCTGCAGACTTACTGCAGTTCATGATGGACAGCTTCTAGCTGGGTGTTTGCAACCAAACATGTGACCAGAATATGTTGAACTAAAAAAACTTGTGAACCAATTTAAACATAGACGTTGACCACAGAAAAAGATCATTGGTCCATCTAGTCTGCTCTTAATACCACATCCTACCCCTGAAGCATTTATACTCAAGCTACCAGAACCCCATGTCCCCTGTCTTGCTGCTGCCCCCTGGGTGACTGTTAAGTCCATAACTCTGGCCCAACCATGTTTGAAACCATTAATAGTCTTGGCACCCACCACCCCAGCCAGCAGGCTGATCCATGGTTCAGCCACTCTCTTAACTGTAAAACATAAGGAACTTCCTCACATCCCTCCTGAATTTCCTTCCCGCTACCCTCCACTGATTTCCCAATGTTCTAGATTCGCCATTTTGCTAAATAGTTCCTCACAGTTTATCTTGTTCATTCCTTTCTGGAACTTGAAGTTCTCTGTCTCCCTTCTGGCTTTCAGCAAGTACATGTTCAGTGCCCCTAAGCCAGTCCTCCTAGGATCTGTCCTGCAGGTCATAAATCCATTTTGTTACTCGGCACTGCACCATCTCCAGCCTATCGCTGTGTTTCCTCACGTGAGGGCTCCAGAACTGGGCACGATACTCCATGTATGGCCTTACCAGTGATCTGTACAGAAGTAGTAATACCTTCTTTCTAAGACAGACGACTGTAATGTAACATTTTATTTAAGTGAGCCTTTTACAATATTTAACCAAATGTCTTGTGATAACCTTAAAATTTCATAACACTTAACATTTCACAACATTTAACATCAAATGTTCTATAATAAACTTTTATTAGGATGGTGTGCCCTTATTAGGGTGGTATACACCTGTTAAGGAAGGTGTGCAACAGAGAAGGTAGTAGAAAACTGTGTAAGAAATGTAGTAAGCACCTATGAGGTTGTGTAAGAAATGAATGACACAAATTCACCATACCCTAAGATTAATATGTTATTTTGTTATATGATTGGCTTATAATGGGGTGTGGGTATTTTTCAAGATAACAAATCTTTGTATAAACACTGTACATAAATTGAATAAGCTAGCTCCAGTATAAATGAAGGATGAACATGCATGTGAACCTGAATAACCTCAATAAACTCTTAGAAGAAATCTGAAGACTTGAGTGAATTTCTTTTGCAAACGTAACACAAACCTAACAACAATAGACAACAGAGGAGTTTGTGTTAGTTAAGCTGGACATTTCTCACAATTCATTGGTGTCACATAGGGAAAACAGTCAAGAAATCTGTTGGTTCCAACATTGTTCAAGAGTGGTAGTCTGTAGGCTATAAATGTTCTTGTATGAACCTCCCCTGTTTCTAACTGGAACCCATAAAGGATCTTACTTTGAGAGGATTCCAGCAGTAGGTCATCACTTGTAGGACTAGCACCACCTGGCGTCAGGACCGCAATGCAAACTTTTCCTGCAGTACCTGGTGGGGGACTGCCCATCTGACGTCACGTGATGATGTCAGCATGAACCTATATAGTGGGCGGTCCCCACACCCGTCCTCCAGTTTTTTTCCGCCGTTGTTCTGTGCATGGTACCTCATGGTAAACTGCCCAGCCAATCGCCATTAGTTTCGCACTTTTCCTAGCATTTTTCCAGGTTTTTCTCAGTTTTCTTCTACTCTTCTGTACCTTCTCCACTCCAGAAGAAGAAGAAGAAGAAGTTTGAGGGTTGCGGAACCCAGATTCCACACAAAGACGGACATCGCATGTGTGTTATCTGCCTAGGCTTGGACCATGACACTGCGACTTGCCCAGACTGCCAGCTCTTCAACCAGGCCACCTGTAAATGGAGGCAACAGGCTCTGGAGGCCCAGCTATTAAATCGCGATTGGTCTCGCTGGAAAATCAGATGGAGCAATTGAGGGATTCCACATCTTCACCTTCTCCAGGCTAGAAGGAGAACAAAAAAGAGAAACACTGGGAGTGGGAGCGCCAAGAGGATGGATCCCAGGCTATCTCCAGTGGGCCTTCTACTAGCAAGGCCTCTTCCCCACCACCTCCAGTAAAGCTTATCCAGGCTGCGTCCAGGGATGCTGGTGGGCCATCCCAGACTCTGCTCCCGATCTCTGCAGGTAAGTCGACCGACTCCTCCGGCGGCCGCCCTGCCAGTGCTGGTAAGTCAGTGCCGTGTTCCTCCGGGGACCACCCAGCTGCTGATAAGTCGAGTCCCCAGCCTTCGGGGACTCGCCTGGCCTCAGCCAATAAGTTGGCAGGGGGTTCCACCCACCTCCCACCCTGCCCCTTCATCTGATAAGTTGACCACCTCTGGCGCTCGCCCAGACGTTGCTCACCCATTGGGGACTTCTGACGTTCCACCAAACACCCAGTTGAGCCCAGGAAAGACTGCCAGTATCCTGCCTTCTCCCCCTGCTGTGGTCCAGGCTTCACTTACGGCCACCCCAAGGAGAGAAGAGAGCAAGGGTTTGCTGGATGTAGAAAACTCTTTAGCTACCAACCATCGCTCACCTGATGGGGTCTCAGGGAAGGAGGTCCCTCTGATACCGTCAGTCCTGACTATGGAGGCTCCTCCTGACCCATCAGAGCGGATCATTCTGCCTCCTTCAAAGCCTCTTGCACCAGATCCTGCTCATTCGTTGGAGCCGATGGGGCATACCCCTATGCCAGCCCCTCTGACATCTGAATCTCAGCCTTCTTCAGGAACCCCCATGCCTGCGCCAAACTCAGGTTACTACAGCAGACCGGGTTCCAACATTGGAGCCCCTTCATCTGGTTCCAACGCCAGCCCTCCCGACGCTAGATCCATTTCCGATGCAGGGTCCGGCGGTGCCAGTCCCGACATCTGAGGTTCTAACGTTAACTGTCCCGATGACTGCCCTGCCTCTGATCTACACCACGGCGGGACCTTCGTGGGCACCCCCAATGTCAGCTGCTCTGACGCTGGAGCACTTTTCAAGACCCTTCACTTTCCCACATTACCCCTCAGGATACTCTTTGGACCCCCAGCGGGTCCACCACCAGATTGGCGCTCTGCAGGACATCAGTATCAAGGTTACCCTCTGTACCCTAGGTATTCTTACCCTTATCCGGGGTACCATGGGTTTCATTATTCTACTTCCCATGCGGCCCCTCCTTCCTCCACCTCCCCTCCTTCCTCTGCCACCTCTTCCTCCTCCTCCACCCCCCCAGGCTCCCCAATAGGATTTCAGGACTCTGATACAGTCCTGGTGGAAGGAGGCTCAGACAGAGCTGGTTACTGACCTGGAGAGTCATCTCCCAGCACCTGTGCATTCTCCTCCCAGGTCTTTATCCCCCGTGAGCTCTATTCGTTTCACAGTTCACATCCTGGGGAAGTTACCCCATGAGATTCCTAATTCGGGCTTTGAGACACCAGAAGGCCACCCAGATTCAGGGGAGGATTCTTTGGAGGAGTCATCCGAGCATGAGTCACTGGTCCCTAAAGGAAAGGCCTCTCCAAAATCCCCTCCAGAGTACCTTTCCTTTTCGGATCTCTTGAGGTCAATTCAAGAATTCTACAAATGGGAAACAGAGGAACAAGATCCCATGAGGCAAAGGCTCTCAGAGCACCTTGATCTCGAGTCCTTTTCACCTATTCCTGTTCCTTCATGGGTAGGACTTCACGAGGACCTCATCACTACTATCTGACAACTGCCTCTTTCTATCCTGGCTGTTCCAAAGGATGTAGATAGGGTCTACTGGGCAACTAGGGATGCTCCTTTCTTGGATGCACACCCCAAGGGTGACTCTGTTGTCATCACTGCAGCTCATGATCACTCTGTGGCTGCTAAGCACATCAGCACTTTTCCTCTGGGCAAGGAGTCCAAGCAGATTGACCAGTATGGGAAAAAAGTCTACTCCTCGGCTACATTTGCCCTATGTTCCCTTAACTATGTAGCCCATATGGTGTCTTACCAAAAAGCTACCCTTGCCAAGCTAGAGACCCACATCCAGTCCATGGATTCTTCGGACCTCAAGGAGGAGCTCACCAAGGACATTCACCTGTCCAAGATCTCATGCAGGTATGCTATTTGGGCTACCTATGACTCTGTCGATGCGGTGGCCCATACCTTGGTGACTGCCGTCTCCCTTCAGCGGCACACTTGGCTTTGCATTTCTGGCCTCGCCAACGATATCCAGACTGCAGTCCAGGATGCGCCCTTCTGGGGATCGGTACTTTTTGGAGGAGACATCAAAGATATCATCATGGGCCTTCAGGACTGCGGTCAGGCCCTCTGGTCCATCAGGTCCATGTATTGATCAGGTGCTCAGGGTTAGCAGTCCTTTTGTAAATGGACCTGGAGGCAACACAAACAAGCCCAGACCCATCGTCAGGGCAAGCATAAAGCCAAGGGCACTTTCTCTTCCCCTCCTGCCTCCAAAAATTGCAGACTCACAGAGGGATCAACCCCTGCCTGTTCAGCCACCTCCTGACTCCCTGCACCCACCTCCTCCACAGCCACAGAGTTAGGAGCCAGTGTGGGGTGGGAGGCTTGCCCGTCACATGCAGGAGTGGCAGGGCATCACCTCCGATGCTTGGGTCCCGCAACTAGTGTCCCAAGGACACACCTTGGAGCTTCTGGAAATCCCTCCAGACTCTCCACCGCAAAGGTTGTCCTACTCTCCAAACCAGACCATTCTAGTAAGGGAGGAAGTTCAGGCTGTATTAGAAAAAGAGGCAACAGAGCTGGTTCCTCTTCGGCAAAGAAGGCGGGGGTTCTACTCCCACTTTTTTCTGGTTCCAAAAAAGACAGGTGACCTGTGAGCCATACTCCGCCTCAGCAGACTCAATCTGTTCATCCATAGCCTCCTGCCTTTGCTTCAGAAGACCCACCGGTTGTGTGCTCTAGATATGCAGGATGCCTACCTGCATATACCGATTTTCCCAGTCACTGCCGCTTCCTGCATGTTTCTTTCCAAGGGGAGCACTTCCAATTTCAGGCCCTCCCCTTTGGCCTTTCTTTGGCACCCAGGGTTTTTACTAAGTGCCTAGTGGTGGTGGCAGCAGCCTTGAGGCACCAGGGCATCTAAGTTTTCCCCTACCTGGACAACTTGCTGATTTCAGCCCCATCCTGGAACTCTCTTCTGGAGGCCCTTTCCTTTACCCTGGACCTGTTTTCCTGTTTGGGGATAATGATCAACATCCCCAAATCTTCTCTGGACCCCCTCAGAGGCTCCAGTTCATTGGAACGGTGTTGGATACAGTCCAGGGTAGAGCTTTCCTTCTCCCAGACAGGGTGAAAACTCTTGTCAAGCAAGCCACCTTCGTGGTCTCTTCCAAGTTTCTTCCAGTCAGGGAACTTCTCCATCCACTGGGTTTGATGGCAGCCTCCATCTCCATGGTTCCCCTAGCAAGGCTCCACATGAGGGTTGCTCAGTGGTCCTTGTAGGTTCAGTCGGATCAGTTTCAAGATGATCTGGATCTCCTAGTCCTGACTTCCACTGCTCTCCAGAGAGCTTTACAATGGTGGAGGGATCCCTCGAACCTGACCCTGGGTCTCCCATTTCGAGGCCCAGCTCCCCTCAGCACATTGACCACAGATGCCTCCAATCTGGGTTGGAGGGCTCATATGGGGGAACATCAAGCTCAGGGACTCTGGTCTCGCTTGGAGATGTCTCTACTCATCAGTGTTCTAGACATGAGGGCAGTCTTATATGCTCTTCAGGCATTCCAGTCTGCCCTACCAAGGGGACTACTGCTGCTAGTCCAGACAGACAATATGTCGGTCGTCTGGTACATCAACAAGCAGGGAGGCACTTGATCGTACACCCTATGCAGGGAGGCGATGAGAGTGTGGAAATGGGCAGTCCAGCACGGTCTGTCTCTCATAGCTGTGCACGTTCCAGGAAGTTCAAAACATTCTGGCGGACAGCCTCAGCAGAACTTACACCCTCGCTCACGAATGGGAACTAAACCAGGATGTGGCAGATTTTCTGTTTCAATGATGGGGGCATCCGGAATTTGACCTTTTTGCCTCCCCATCCAACACAGTACTTCCCGGGTTTTGCTCGCTTGTTCCAGGGCATGGTGCTTTCTGGCACGACACATTGTCACTCTCTTGGACAGAGAAATTCTTATATGCTTTCCTCGTTTCCCATTCTGCAGAGGGTACTCCTCAAATTACAGGCAGAGAGGGCATGAGTGATTCTGATTGCACCTCTCTGGCCGAAGCAGAGTTGGTTCCCGTTTCTTCAGCAGCTGGCCAGGGAACCCCCAGTTCTACTTCCTTTGATGCACAGCCTGCTCACCCAGAACCAGGGCCGTCTTGTGCTCAGGACCCTGCATTTGCATGCGTGGCTCCTGCAGACGTAGTAAAATTGCATTTTGGGGTTTCCACCTGAGTAGCCCAGGTGCTGGTTGAGGGAAGCGTTTCTCTATCTGGGTGGCTTCCAAGGGGCAGGACCCTTTTACTTGTTCAGCCTTGCATATCATGGAATACCTGCTTCATCTTTCTGATTTTGGGTTGTCCTATTCATCTCTGAGTTCATCTTTCTGCCATTTCGGTCCCGTGTTTCTCTTGGTCTCTCTTATGAGGGACTGCTTGGGATTCAGTCTTACAAGTGATGACTTACTACAGGAACCCTCACGAAGTAAGACAGTACAGCTACAGAAGAACTTACCGTAACAGTAGATCGTCGAGCGAGGGTCCTGCAGTAGGTCATATTATTCCCTCCCTCCTTCCCCCATTTTTTCTTTGGGACTCCAGAACCTGTTTCCTTCTCCTGCCTTTTCCTTCTGGAACTACGGCAGAACTAGAGTGCGGGCGTGGCGTCTGCCCACTATATAGGGTCATGCTGACTTCGTCACGTGACATCAGGTGGGTGGTGTCCCGCCAGGCACTGCTGGAAAAGTTTGCCATGCGGTCCTGACGCCAGGTGGCGCTAGTCCTATAAGTGATGACCTACTGCAGGAACCTCTCTCGAAGATCCACTATTACAGTAAGTTCTTACGTAACTGTACTTTCTAAAATAGTGGACAGTGCATGGGCAAGTGTGTAACAAGTTTTGTATTACATGCTGAGGTGTGTGATACCATATAAACCATGAGAACAAAGGTTGAGTGGTTCATTCAGGTATCACACACCAAGGTCGTGTAAACACTAAAAGGGAGTTTTCACTGCTGCCCAGACTATATTTTATATAATTACTGGTTAACAGAACCATGGTTGGCAGGTAGGACCTGGATAGAAGATGAAAGTTCATTTTGTCTGCATCTGTTGTGGCTCGCTCTCAGTGCTTTGTGTGAGACCATGGCAGTTCTTCATTACACACACTCATGTGTAATGCAGTGACTATAATGGAGAATTTCAAGTACTGGTTTTGGGTTGCAAACAACCCTAGTTACAAGTAATTATAGGCACAAAATAACTGGTGACCCCTTTATCGCACTGACTGTCAGTTTGGTCAGATGCCATAATTATTGGGTATGATGTCAGGCAGAATGTGGCCAGACATGAGAAATGGTCTAGAATCTGGCAGCTGGGGTTTAAATCCAAGAAGTGCAAGGTCATGCACCTGGGAGCTAGGAACCCAGGGGCCAGCTGGGGGGAGGGGTACAGGTGTCCAGCTCAAAGGAGGAAAAGGATCTAGGGGTGATGGTCAGGGGTGACATGAAACACTCTGCGCAGTGTTGTAAAGTGGCACCCAAAGCAAATAAAATGCTGGGATGCAGCTCCAGGGGAATCAGGTCAAGGAATGAGGATGTCATTCGGCCCTTGTACAGGTCATTGGTTAGACCGCACTTTGAGTACTGTATGCAGTTCTGGTGCTCTTATTTGAAGCAGGACATAAAGCTACTTGAGGGGGTCCAATGTAGGGCGACTAAGATGATCCAGGGCATTGGAGACAAATAATATGATGGGAGGTTAAGGGAGCTTAATATTTATTCCTTAAAGGACAGAATGGAAAAGGGGGATATGATAGAAACCTTCAAGTATCTAAAGGGTATAAACAGGGTTGGAGTTGAGGGCATTTTCAGTTTAAAATGAGAGGGGACCACTAGGGGCCACAATCTGAAACTTGTGGGAGTAGTTGTTTTTTTTTATTGTGATATTTTTGTGCCCAGCCCCTTGATACTCCATTCAGAGGTCAGCCCTGCCCTGCCTGCCGTCCCCCCATGCCCAGGTTTGCCCTCCTGGGCAGGCCCCCCCAAAGGACATTGTAGGCAAGCCCCAGCTTACCCCCTGGGTCAAGGCCATGGGAGCATGACACCCTGGCAGACGTCGGAGGCAGTGGAGATGGCGGCAGAGCAGGGCGTCATGCCCGGGGGCCAGCTTTTTTGTAAGGGCTGGATCCCTGGGGGGGGGGCAGGGATGTGCAGTGATGTTCAGCATCTGCCCACCTCCCCTAGAGAATGGTGCCACCCGTAGTGGTATCCCCGGTCTCCACTAGGGTTTCGTAAAGTGCCGGACACTCTTTTCCCCCCTCCCCCTGGAGAAAGAGAGCAGTCTCTGGGATGCTCAATCCTTCTCCCCCCAGCTCCCGAGTCTGTAACCAAACCCAGGATGTCGGCACTGCAAGCGGTCACCCTACCACTGCACCGGTGGGCCAGCCATGTGGGGGGGGTAGATTTAAAAAAGAAATGAGGCACTTTTTCACGGAAAGGGTGGTGTCAAAGTGGAATGAACTGCCTGAAGCGATAGTATCTTTGGAAACAGTGGGAAATTTTAAGGGGGTGAGACAGGGTAAAAATGGAAGGGAGGAGGAGGATGTGGGGAAGTGGGGGATCACTCTTGGAGGCAAGAGGAGGGGGGGCAGCTCCAGTAAAATAGGCTGAGCTGCACAATCGAGCAGATTTTATAGAACACTAAGGCCCTTTTCTGCTGACAATTTTCGTATGTTCGTATTACGGTGGTTGTAGCACCTGCGCTTCACTTTCCGCTTCTACTGTTCAACAACGGGAGACTTGCCTAGTGAGGATCTTCCTAGTTCTCGTCTTTTTTTCTGCTTATGTCCCTTCACCAGTTATTATATAAAATAAAAGATAAGTGACTGTGTACTTATGAAGTTTTGATACACATGTTCAGTGTGTGATGTCCACATAAAGCTTCCAGCTTTGCTCTTGAGGTTTGTGGGACATCGCACATGGAGACTGTGTAAAAAAAAAAAAAAACACTTCATAACACAGTTGCCTATGCATTATGCTCTATTTATCAGCTGAATTCCATAATGAATTAAATTCTAAACTTAAACAATATCGGCTTCTGAACTCTGACTGTAAATGTTGTACCTGACTGTACAGATCCAATATCAGTGGTTTGCTATTCATCTGTGTACTGCTTGTTGAGAGTAGGTAAAAAGTTCAAATGACTTGTTAATTCTGCACTGATCTTCCAGGTCACAGCTGTAAAAGGGATTGAGTTCTGGTGAGCTTACATAAATAAGTAAATCAATATATTTTCCCACCTGGGAATTTGCATTTATTTGAATACTAATCACATGCTGACCACTTGTTAACTGTTCATATGTTCATCTTTATTCAGCCAGGGAGTGGGGTGGGAGAAGGGACCACTAGGCTGCCAGGGGTGATAATGTCAGTATCTCAGCATTCAAGGCTGGAGAGAGAGCATACTGTAGAAACAGCTGTTTCTACAGAACCCGCTTGCTCGCTCCCTGTCATTCACATGGCTGCCGGCGATGGTGGTGATAGGATGGTCTGTACTGGTCACAGTTTGCAGATTTTCTGGCAGATCTGGAATGTCTATGGATGGGTGAGTCACGGATGGATGGGACAGGGGGGTGGTGGGTACTGAGTGGGTATACTGGGGAGTTGCAGCTGCTATTATGGGGCTCAGATGGAATGGAGTGCCGCTGGACTGCCAGGGATGATCTTACGAATATATGAAAATGCCATCAGATTAGACTTTGATGTCTGTCACGTCTGCTTGAGATGCAGCTCACAGTTTGAAAACTGCTGCTGCCCTACCTCCCCTCTCTCTTCCATACCTTCCCTGATTTCCATTCAGAGTCCCCCTGGTCTCTACCCACCCTACCTGTACCCTGCCAATGTATATATCCCATCCCTTCTTAAAATCTCCCACTGATTCCCTTGATACCAACTCCTCAGGTAGCGCATTCCAAGGCATCACCACCCTTTCTGTCAAGTAATGCTTTCTCAGGTCTCTTCTATACTTCCCACCAACCAGTTTCAGGCTATGACCCCTCGTGGTCCCTTCCCCCTTCAGTCTAAACACCCTCTCTGTGTTTACTCTATTAATACCTTTCAAGTACTTAAAGGTCTCGATCATGTCCCCTCTGTCGTCCAGGGAGTACATGTTTAACTCCCTAAGTCTCCCCACATAGGGCTTATCCCCATTCCAAGGATCATCTTAGACACCCTCCTCTGGACCCTCTCCAGGAGCATAATATCCTTAAGTAAGGGCACCAGAATTGCACACAGTACTTCCAAGTGCGACCTCACCAAGGATTTGTACAGTGGCAGAATTACCATGATTCCCTAGCAGTGCACCCCAGCATTCTGTTTGTCTTAGCCGCTGCTTTTCTGCATTGTCCTGAATGATTTATTTTATCAGTGATCATTACTGCCAGATCTTTTTCTTTCTCCGAGACTGTTAACTGTACCCGCCCCCAATTTGTAGCTGTAACTGGATTCCTAGCTCCCAAGTGAAGTACACCACTTCCTAACATTAAACCCCAGCTGTCATATGACTGATCACTGTTCTAGTCTTTCTAGGTCTTCCTGGAGTGTCCTCCTTCCCTCCTGACTATCCACCTCCACATACCTAGTTTGGAGTCATCAGCAAACAGGCTCATATTACTCCTAACTCCCACTGCAGTGTCTAAAATGAAAGCATTAAATAACAATGGACCCAGAACTGAACCCTGAGGGACACTGCTAATGACCCTTCTTGGTGTCTATAGCTTCCCCCCCCTACCACCACCTGCTGTTGTGTGTCAGTTAGCCAGTTACCAGTCCACCCCACTCCACCGACCTTTCCTCCCCCCAAGTCACTCAACTTGCCCAGCAGTCTCTCATCCGGCAACAAGTCAAATGCCATACTGAAGTCTAGATATAAAACAGTCGGCCTACCACCATCCAGAGATCTTGTCGCCCAATCAAAAAATTCAACCAGGTTAGTCTGGCAAGATCTCCCCTTGGGCAAATCTTTATTCAAGTCGACCATCGGGTGTGAGGTAATCACCTATAGAGTAGCAGGGAAGATGTTTATGTAGTCAAGGATCGGGGCAGGCGGAGGAACCACTAGACTGCCAGGAACAATAAGACAGTATCTTGGTGGTACCTTGACGATTTCTTAGGTATATGGACATTTAAGGTGCTGTTTATATTCTGGGATAATAAATAGTTGCACAGAATTCTCTGTGAATATTATTCAGGGATACAGTCCCTTTAAGATGTGTGGCCTAGGCATCTTCATATTTTAATGGGCATAGACACAGATAAAACAAGCACTTATGACTTACCATTGATATGCGACCTGCTGTATGTACTGATTTGATATTTAGTATTGTACTGACTGTTATCGATGTCTTAATAACCTTTTAATATAAAAAAAACACAGTATCTTGGCGATTGGGGCGGTAAGGGGCCACTAGACTGCCAGGGCTTTTTTGTTTGAGATTGAGTGAGGATGGGAGCAACATCCTTCACTCTCCGAAAAGCCTCTATGCATTTCTGTGTGGAGGCATTGTGCAGCACTGGTATTAGCCACATAATGGCGTGCTAATGGCCCTTTAGCACCTTGCAGGCCATATGTGGTCATTAGAGTGCCAGCCGCTAAATGTGGCTTCCAGAAGCAAAGGCGATATCCAGTTTGGGAAGCGCACGCCCACTTAGCACCTGGGTGTCAGGTAGGGTTACCAGATATCCTCTTTTACCCAGACATGTCCTTTTTTAATGTAAGAATTTTCGTCCAGCTGGATTTTTATTACTGTGCTGTTTTGTCTGGGTTTTTGGGTTTCCCCGTGGCACTTAGATTGACAGCTACTTCAGTGTTGTCAGTTGCCATGGCAACCAAGGGAAAACAAAGAATTCAACAGTTTTTTGCTTTGATGTCAATATTGCGCATCCATAATAGCACGCGTCTTTTTAGCACATACATATTCGTGCTTACAAATATAGCATCACAGCATTATAGCATGAGCCACAACAGCGTTTTTTTTACTGATATATTATTACTTACATTGGATTCTGCAAATGAAATCAAGTGCCCAGTGTCTGGTGATGTACTCTCATCGAGGTTGGGACTTCTGTTGGTGTTGTGCACATTGTGTCCTACTACCTAATACTTCCCCTAGAAACCAGCTGTTAGTTCCCTATACCCACCCTGTTTGCAGACCAAAAGAAGCACTGTGATCTGGAAGCGAAAGGTAATGCAAAGTAATAATTTTATTAGTGATGATCCCCGTCTGCCTGTCATCCATCTACCCTACTGCACATCTCTCCAGTGGTCTTGACTATGGAGTCTGGAGGGAGGACTCTGGCCTCCCTGTCTATGTTGTGTCAAATTGTGCTGCTGCAGACTAGGGTCAAGTTAGGTCATTATCAGACAGAGAAGAGTCAGACAGAGCAGGCGCAGGACAGGAGGTGTGACAGCAGCAGGTCAGGCGTGTGGTCCTGCATGCATGCTGCAGCCTCGGACAATGGTGCTGATGATTTGTGCCCAGTTCAGTCCAGTCCAGTCCTGTCATGCCTGCTCCTGGGGGATGCCGCATGGTGGGCACCTGCAGCATGGAGTGGGGATCATGGGTGTGCAGTGCAGGCAGCAGCGAGCCCCTACGAATGTTGGGGGTGCGTGCAGGGCAGGCCCATGAACAGACTAGTTCAGTCCTAGAAAAAAAAAGATTTGTTTTGTTGTTTCCCACTGAAGGCTGGCACACTGCACTTGACTCACTCAGGACTGTAGCAGTGTTCTGCTTCTCAGTCAGTAACAGCATATAGCTGTCTACGGCCATAGGACAGAATACGGATGGATTTGGAATCTTTGCTGTTGCATACAGGCATGCTGCATCTGCCTTTAGTTAATGATGCTCTAGTCTGTCTGCAGACTGCAGTCCCTTTTGCAGAGGTCTAGGTTGCTTGTTGTTGTTGCTCTGTAATGGTGTTTTTTTGGTTTTTTTTAATTTCTGCCTTCTGATCTTATGATGATTGTTGGGTCTGGTAGTGATTTGTCCTCCTCCCTGTAGTTTCTGTTCAACTTCAGTCTGCTGTCAATAGAAGACCCAGTCCTGGAGTGGACCCAAAATACTGCTGATAGCAGTGTTGAAAATCTTTTTTTTGTAATTCATAATTTTATTGAGTTTCACTTTTTTAACATTACAAAACTATGCATGAAATCATACAGGCAAATGTGGATAATAAAGAAAATTACTTGTCAAAACGTTATTAACTTACAGTATAATTGGTTGTTAAGAGGAACATTAATACAGTAGCATGGCTAGTCTAATTAAGGAATAAAAATAAAAGAAAATAAAGTAAAAAAGAAAAAGGGTACAAGGTGGAAAGAAAGTAGGACAATAACAATAGCTGAAGAATAAAGTAGGAGAAAGTATATCTTAAAACCTCTGATAACTTAAAAAAGGTTCCCATATAGATAGAAATTTGTCTAAACAATTCATGTTTATATATGCTGCTCTTTCGTAACTGTCTCTGCTGTAAAGATCTTGAAGCCATTCCTTCACTGTCGTTGTTGCTGTACTCTTCCAGTGCCTCAAAATAATGTTTTTTTGCTGTGATGAACGCTGCATGTAGCCATAATTTTTGAGAAAGTAAGTGCTGTGATAACTCTGAGCAGATCCCTAGGATTGCAAATTTAGCTGAACATACAACCTTGCAGTTTGTTACCATACCACTTATTACAAGTACTTCTTTCCAAAAAGGGGATAGTGTTGGACATGACCAGAGAATGTGAGACAGCGTGCCCTTATCCATAAGGCACCTCCAGCATGTCTCCTCTGTTGACATGCCTAATTTGACCATCTTGCATGGAGCGTAATACCACCTATGTATTATCTTGTACTGAATCAACCTCCCCTTAGCTTCGCTGCATGCCCTTAGTGACATGTTTCAGATTTCTTCCCATTCCTGTACAGATATTTGAGTTTGCAGTTCTTGTTGCCATGTATGACGCAATGTTGCAATAGGGTCTGGAGGAGAATCTAAAATAAGTTTATATATTTTTATTGTGTCCATTATTTGTAGTGCATATTTTATCTAAAATATGTTTAGGAGGAGATGTGACCTCATTGTTAGTTTGGGCTCTAAGGGCATCACGAAGCTGTAGAAAGTTATGAAATTCTGTTCTTGGTAAATTATATTTTGCAAAGAGCTGAGAAAAGGACATTAGGGTGGCTGTGGTTGGGTCTATGATATCTTCAAGGAAAACAATGCCCTTTGATTCCCAAAGTGACCAGTTCAAACATTTGTTATATATCTTTAGGATGTGATTGCCCCAAAGTGGACAATGAGGGGAGGACTTAGGATCCCATTCTAATGCTGTGGCCACAGATTTCCAGGATTTGTTTGTCTGATTTAGTATAGGGTTCGATTTAAATGGCCTAATTGATTCAGAAAATAAGGCAATTCTGGGATGACTTTCCTTTAGTAAAGCTTTTTCTACCTGAACCCATCCTGGAGTATCCTGGTCTTTGTTTAACCATAGTGATTTGACACACTGTGCTATAATAAATGCATCATGTCAGAGTTTAAAATTGGGTAGACCAAACCCCCCTTTCTGTCTTGTCTGCTGTAATTTGGCCAGGGAAATTCTTGTTGGTTTACCATCCCATAAGAATTTCCTCCATAGACTATAAATCTTGTCAAAAAAGTATGCTGGGACGTGAACGGGTAGATGTTGCAGCAAATAGTATATTCTTGTAGCAATCATCATGTTGATTGCTTGAGTTTTTCCCCAAAAAGATAATAGCATTTTGTTCCATCTTGTAAAGTCTGCATCTATCTTTTCTAATGGCTTTAGGAAATTTCATAGTACAGGAACTGCCTTGGCCAGGTTCACAAACCACATCAGTGAGTCTATGGAGAGGGGTGAGCTCACCGGCGCTGTTTTTGTGGACTTGTCCAAGGCATTTGACCTTGTTGACCATCGCCTGCTGCTCAGGAGCCTAGCTGCAAAGGGATTATCCAGATTGTCATTAGAATGGATGGAGAGTTATTCATCAGGTAGGGAACTACAAGTTCTTTATGAGGGTTCGGTGTCAAAAAGTAGAATTTTAGAAAAGGGTGTACCTCAAGGGTCAATCTTGGGACCCCTATTGTTTTCCATATTTGTGGATATTATACCAAGTAAAATTCTTAAGGCTAAGACAATCTTATATGCTGATGATATAATATTATATAATAGCTCTAATTCATTAGATAAAATTGCCCAAGATTTGACTGTAGATTTTCAGAGTCTAGAAAATTGTTTGTTGGACTTAAAATTATCATTGAATATTTCAAAAACCAAGAGTATGATATTTGCCTCTAAACAAAAGTTGGTTAAATTAGGGAAACTGAATATTTTTGGTAAAAATGGAACTAATTTGGAGCAGGTGCAATGTTTTAGATATTTGGGAATGAATTTGGACTCAAATTTAACATTTTCAAATCATATCAGTAAATCAAAAATTAGGGGTTTTATTCAGACTACAGAATGTGTTAACTTTACAAGCCAGGAAACATATAGCCCAAAGTAGACTTCTTTCTCAACTGAATTAAAATTATTTTTTGTTTTCTAGTTTGTCTAAACATGTGGTAAATAACTTAACAATGACTTTTCATAGTATTTGTAGATTTGTTTTTAGATTGCTTTATAGTACACATCATTGTACTTTATATCAAGTTTCAGGGTTTCTACCACCTAACTTGAGTTCCATTTACTCTCTTTGTTGTAAAACGGATAATGTATTGAGACAAAAAGTCTCTCTCCCCTGTATTCTCTGATATCTGTAAGGGAAGCTCCGAGAAACTTGAGATCAAATTTTCTTTCTTGTTTAAATTTGAAAGTCACTAAAACTAAAATGAGTGCTCAAGTTTTTTCATTCCAAGCACCGAAATACCTGAATGGTCTTCCAGTTGAATTGAGAACTATGAGTAGTCATAATTTATTCAAAAAGAAATTGAAGCATCATTTACTGAGTAGCTTGCAATGTCACTGCTGTTTTAAATAATTTATATTATATTGTTTGTCTTATATGTCATGTATTTGTATTTCTGTATTAAGTGATTGTAAAAGTTATCTTTTTGTATAACATCTTGTGACTATTTTATAGTCTCGGTCGCATGTGAAAAAGGGCCTTGGCTCATATATTTATCTGGTTAACAAAAGAAATAAATAAAAAATAATAGTGTGGTAAAGTTACTGGATATGATTTCTGAAATATTTGAAGTAATTACAATACCTAGGAACTTAATACCCTGAGTAGTTATTTTAATGTTGTTTTTGAGAAGGACTGACTTGTCTACCCCATTGTTTAGAAGAAGAGCTTCAAACACCATGAAGTCTTGCTATATTATAACAATAGCAGTCAGCCACTGCAGCTGAACTGCCCCGGAGAGGAAAGAGTTAACTCCAGAGGATCTGGAGTTCTACAGCGCGAGGGCGCTGTGCCAAAGCTCTATCTGGCCAGTTTCAAATGAAACTGTCAGATTCTTTACTCCGCTCCACTGAACAGTCGCTCGGAGATCAGCTCCTTCAGCTCGGTTCATTCTCGGTTCAAGCGAGTATTTTTCGGTTCATTTGAACCGGCAAAAAGTATTTATTTTACCGCATTTCGGTTAAAAGCTCTATCTGGTAAACCGTAAGTACAAATTTAAAGTCTGTGGAAATTCAATTGATCGGTTCGGTTTTGAACCGATCGGTTTTCTGATTTTAACGTTTTGAAGTGTTTGGTTGGGCTTTTAGAATACGGTTCCTGGTTCTTATCGGTTCTAAAAACCTGGTTTTAAATAGGTTTTTCAAATACCCGTGACTCGCGGTTGGGAACCGATAAAGGGTGTCTTGCTCTGGCACTGCCATCAAAAGGGCAAGTTTTTGGATAGGCTGGCATTATGTCTGAGAAACCCAAAAGAAAAACCGGGCCCACTGGGTTTCACCACTGTGATGTCTGTGGGAAAGCCTTTGCCAAGGCTGACCCACACACCACTTGTGTCTATTGTCTGGGGGCTGACCACCTCCTGTCAGACTGCCAGGTGTGTAAAATTTCCTGCAGCCACCCTGGAAAGAGATTGGGCGGCTCAGGAGCAGGAGCAAAAAGTCCGCTGACCCGGATGGCCAGCCCGGTCCAGCACCCACTGGACCAGAGGGAGTGCCCTCTGACCAGGGCGAGACTTCCTCGGGCAAAAGAAAGGCTGGTTCAGATGAACCAGTCCCAGTTAAAAAGACAAAGAAATCAGTAGGTTTGGAGTCCAAAATTGTCTCTCCAACTGCTGCAGAGATAGCTAAAGCCATTCAGATTGTCCAGTCACTGTCTCAGGGACCTGTTGAACCACCAACAGTTGGTAAAAGGTTGGTTCGTTCAGTTCCAGTGGTTCAGGAGTATGATGTTGAGGAATTTTATGAACCACAGGAGGGGGAGGAGGAATTTGATCAATATATGTGTGGCTGGGAGGGTCTGGACGTGCCCATTGAACGGACATTTCCCAGACAGACCTTTAGAATCTCCTCCTATTCTGTCTGAGTCCCTTCTCATTTTATGTTTTACAAAGGTTGCAGAAACCCTCCAGCTTCCTTTAGAGGAGGCTGTGGATGAGCAAGAGGAGCCTGATTTTGTAGAAATGATGGATATACCAGAGTCTAGGAGGTTGTCTATTCCTTTGCATAAGTCATTTAGGAAGCAAACAACAAAGATTTTAAAAATCCTCATTCTGTCCCTCCTGTAGATAAAAATGGACAGAAGGTATACTTTGTCAGGCTCTGATACAGACTTCCTCACTGAACAGTGTAATCATGTAGGTGTGGTACAAGCTGCAGCCTGTGACAAGGCTAATATTCCCCTGGCCTCACATCCTCCTGATAAGGTTCCAGGAAGATTGATGCCATGGCGAAAAACAGTATATGGCAGCTTCTTTGGGACTCAGGCAGGCAAATTATATGGCTTATGTAGCTAGATATCAGAAATCTAGATGGGACACAATATTGCAGTTAGCCAAGCAGGCCCATGGCCAGCTGGCTAGTGAGTTGGAACAGGTGGCTGCTGATGGCATTGAAGCCTCTAAAGTTCAATTTCATACTGCTGTTGATGTTAATGATGTCTCCTCTAGGGTCATGGCCACTTCTGTCGCTTTCCGTGGGTTGGCATGGCTCAGATGCACTAATCTGTCCCAGGATACTCAGTCAAAGGCTATGGATTTTCCTGTAGTGGGAAATTCTCTGTTTGGGGAACAAACAGAAAACTATATGAAAAGATGGATGAATACAGAACTACCTACAAAAGTGCCCAGGCTAAGGAGAGCATGCCACTCCACAAGGCACGCTCCCAGAGGTGAGGGCAGGCCTTTCCACGAGCCTTTTACCAATTCAAGCCTCCTCTGCTTTTTGCACAGGGGGTTTCTTCAGAGGCAGGGGTAGATGAGGCACAAGTAAACCGTCCCCCTCCCTCAGCCTAAGGCTGCTGCAGCAGGCACCTGATGGGGTGCCAGGGCCGATTCTCCTGTACCAGTGGGGGCAGGTTGGCTATTCAGCCAGAACTGGCTGTCCTTAACTTCGGACAGATGGGTTCTGGAGGTAATAAGCCAGGGTCTGGTTCTCAGCTTCAAACAGTTTCCAAAGATGAGAGCCAGACATTTTCCACCTGCAAATCCTTCAGAAGCCCTTGCTTTGGAAGCAGAGGTTTCTTCTCTTCTGGACAGCAAAGCAGTGGAAAGGGTCCCTCCTTGCCATCAGGGCAAGGGGCTATATTCAAGATACTTTCTTACCCAAAAGACAGGAGAATGGCGGCCCATTCTAGATTTAAGAGTACCTGAACAAGCATCTTTTGAACCAAAGTTCAAAATGTTGACTCTGGCAATGATATTGCCTTCTCTAAGGCCAGGGACTGGCTAGCTTCCCTGGACCTCAAGGATGCCTATTTCATGTTCTGATCAGGCCTTCTCACCGAAAGTACCTCAGGTTGAACTGCCCTCAGGCCACTACCAGTTCAGGGCAATGCCTTCGGCCTTACCTCTGCGCCAAGGGTATTCACAAAATGTCTAGCTGTGGTAGTGGCTCACTTAAGAAGGCAAGGGGTTGCTGTGTTTCCCTACCTGGACGACTGGCTCATCGTGGGTCAGTCTCCAGATCAGGTAAAATCCCACTTGCAAGTCACCCAGCAGCTTCTCACTTCCCTGGGATTCCTGCTAAATTTACCAAAGTCAGTTCTGGAACCAGTTCAGGTCCTAACTTTCATAGGTGCAGAATTGAACACAAAGTTAGCAGACATTTCTTCCCTCGGAAAGGGTAGACAGACTCATTGCCCTGGCATCCTCCTTTACCTGCAGTCTCTCGACCAGCAAGGCATTTTCTGCAACTCCTGGGGCACATGGCTGCTTCCACAGCTGTAGTGCAAGGAGCAAGATTCCAGATGAGGGACATTCAGTTCCATTTGAGGGCCTATTGGTCTCAAAGGAAGGACCCCTTTCCAAATTGGTCCCAGTGACTCAAACTCTGATCCTGGCCCTCCACTGGTGGCAGGACCGAAGCAATCTAAAACAAGGGTTCCCTTCATTTCCCATTCCCACTCCCTCACCCTCACCACGGATGCCTCCCTGTTAGGGTGGGGAGCTCACTTGGGCGACCTGTCCACTCAGGGAGTGTGGTCTCCTCAGGAATCTCTGCTCCACATCAATCTTTTGGAACTCAGAGCTGTCTTTTTAGCTCTTCAGGTATTTTCAGTTTCTGTCCAGAACAAAGTGGTTCAAGTCAGGACAGACAACACCACCACAATGTGGTACATCAACAAAGCAAGGGGCACTCGGTCATCAGCCTTGTTGACTGAAGCAATAAGTTGTGGTCTCTGGCCTACTCCTGAACACCTCCCTGATAGCAGTTCACCTCCCAGGGAAGGACAATGTCCTGGCGGATGCCCTCAGCAGAATTTCTCAGGGCCATCACGAATGGGCTCTGAATCCACAGGTGCTGGGGTCTGTCTTTGCCAGATGGGGCACCCTCAGATAGATCTTTTCGCAGCCCCAGACAACCACCAACTTCTCTATTTTGTTGCAGGCCTCCAGTGCTGGGCTCAGTCCCCCTGGACGCCTTTCTGTTGGACTGGAAAGGGAAGTTCCTGTATGCCTTTCCCCCCTTTCCTCTTCTTTTCAGGGTACTAGTGAAAATCAGATCTCAACCCCTGCAAAGTGATTCTGATTCCCCAGATTGGGCCAGACAGCCCTGGTACCCTCTGCTTCTGTCCTTGACAGTCCACCTGCCCTGAGCCTGCCCAGAGTCCACGACTTGCTGGCCTGTGCACAGGGGAGAGTGTGGTATCCGGACCTCAAATCCCTCCATCTCAAGGCCTGGCTCTTGAGGAGTTAGAATTTGCTGATTTACACCTTTCTCAAGGTGTCCTGGATATTTTAAAGGCTTCAAGGAAGCCTTCCACTAGGGCCACTTATAATTCTGAGTGGAAGAGGTTTTCCATCTGGTGCTCTGAGAGGCAGATTATTCCAGAATCACTGATCTTCCCATTTTATTGGACTATTTGGTCCATTTAAATTCCCTAGGCCTTAGGCCAGCTACCTTGAAGGTTCATCTGGCAGCTGTCTCTGCTTTTGTGTCAGCAGGAAGCCTGCCTCCTTTCTTCTCACCCTGTGTTTTCCAAGTTTTTAAAGGGTTACTTCATACTAACCCCTTTTGGAACCAGCCCTGCCTGGGACCTGAATGTTTACATTGCTCAGTTAATGCAACCTCCCTTTGAGCCTCTGTCCTCAGCAGGCTCAAGTATCTAACTTGGAAAACTGTTTTCCTAGTGGCTATCACTTCTGCCAGACGCATAAGTGAATTACAGGCCCTGTCAGTGGAAGAAGATTTTATTTCTTTCCACAGAGATAAGGTAGTCCTCAGGACTAATAGAAAGTTTTTGCCTAAGGTGGTTTCAGATTTCCACCTGAACCAATCCATCTCTCTCCAGTATTTTTCACTGAGTATTCTTCCTCAGGTGAGAGGAGACTGCACAGCTTGGAGCGTCAAAAGAGCCTTAGACTACTATTTGAGCGCACCAAAGGGTCACAGGTTCGAATCCTCCAACTCTTCCTTACTTATGGCGAGGTTGGCAAGGGGAAACCTGCCACTAAGAGGACAATTGCAAGGTGGATTGTCTCTTGTATCCAATTTTGTTACCAAAAACTAGGTAGAGAACCCCCCTCAGGACTGAGGGCCCACTCCACCAGGGGTACAGCTGCGTCTCTAGCGGCTGCTAGAGACATTCCCATTCTGGAAATTTGTCAAGCTGCTACCTGGAAGACAGTTCACACTTTTACCAAGCATTATTCCCTGGATGTCCAGTCCAGGAGAGATGCTCGGTTTGGTACAGCTGTGCTTCAGAGCCTATTTCCTAAGTAGGTCCTGACCCTCCTCCACGGAGGTACTGCTGTGTAATCTGCTATTGTTATAATATAGCAAGACTTCATGGTGTTTGAAGAAAAAATTACTCACTTTAGTAATTGCTTTTCTTCTCATGGAGTCTTGCTATATTATAACCACCCTCCCTCCTGCCCCTCTCAGAACTTCTACTTGGGTAGGGGTGGCAAATTAGTGCAAGCACTGTGTCATGCCATTGTAGTTTTTCCTTTACCCTCTTTCTTTTAGGGTTAGGGAACTAGGTTGTTCGTTTAGGTAATATATTGGCCCCTTCCTGGACTTGAGTCTTTGGGGAAGGGGCTCCTAATAGTGCTTGTCAAGGAGGAAAACTAATAATAATAATACCATTATTCATTGTTATTATGGTTATTGGTGTTTCTATTGTTGTTTATATTGTTGTTATTACTACTAGTAGGTAGCCATTTGGCTAGTGTAGAGCTTTCCACACAGACTTGTTGCTTAGTGTTAGCTTCGTAAAGATCTGACAGTTTCATTTGAAACTGGCCAGATAGAGCTTTGGCATAGCGCCCTCGTGCTGTAGAACTCCAGATCCTCTGGAGTTAACTCCTTCCTCTCCGGGGCAGTTCAGCTGCAGTGGCTGACTGCTATTGTTATAATATAGCAAGACTCCATGAGAAGAAAAGCAATTACTAAGGTGAGTAATTTTTTCTTCTGATTTATCCAGGTTAACTTTAAACCCTGAAATTTGTGAGAAATTCTGTAATACCATGAAGATATTTGGGACCGATACTTGAGGGTTCGTTATGGATAGTACTATATCATCTGTGTAGGCTGATATTTTTTGTTCCTTCCCTATTTTAATCCCAGTTATCCTTTTGGATGCCCTCGAGCTTATAAGGAGAGGTCCAAGGTCAGCAAGAATAGGAGGGGAGATAAAAGACAACCTTGTCTGGTGCCCCTATGTATTGGGATCGTATCTGAGGAAAACCCATTAATTTTTACTTTTGCATATACTTCAGTGTATAAGATTTGTACCCAATTGCAGAAGTAACTCCCTAAATTATATTTGTCCAGGATTTTAATCAGCTAACCCCACTCTGTCCTGTCAAATGCTTTATTGGCACCCAAGGATAATAGGACAGGTTGTATAGCATTAGTTTTAGCTGTATGAATAACATGGATAACTTTACTTAGTAAGTCTGAACTATGATGCCCTGTCACAAAACCTACTTGATCAGGTTGTATAAGTTTCTGAATAACAGTATTGGCCATGGTCTTAGCTAATATTTTACAATCTGCATTAATTAAAGAGATTAGTCTATAGTTCTCACACAGCAGTGGATCTTTATCTTTCTTTGGCAAAACAATTTTTGTAGCATCTCGCATGGTTGGGGGTAGAGACCCAAATAATGGCTGCATTACTAAAAAACTCAAGAAGAATAGGGGCAATTTGTTGGTTAGTGGCTTTACAGAATTCCCCTGAAAGACCATCCAGCCCAGGTGCTTTAGCTGTTGGAAGAGATTTAATGGCCTTCAGTATTTCACCTTGAGATATGGGTCTGTTTAGTATGTTCTTCTCCTGTGTAGATATAGAGGGAATATTGAGGTCTTGCAGAAACCGATCTAGGTCAACCTGGCTAACCCGGCCCTTTGATTTATATAACGAAGAATAAAAGTCTCTGAACTCATTTATGATTTGTTTATTAGTGAAGACCTGTCTATTCTGTTTGTCCTTCATAGACACAATCTTGGTGGCCTCCGACAATTTTTTAAGTTTATGTGCCAAAAGTTTTCCCTGTGCCTCCCCTGCCTCCCAATAAGCTTGTTTTAGATGAAATATAGCAAATTCTACTTTTTGATTAAGTATAGTATTGATTTCATATTTAAGGTTAACAATATCTCTGTACAGGTTAGAGTTCTTTGCCCCTGTAGATTTGAACTGTTCCTCTTTTGTTTTCAGGTCCTGTTCCAGTTTTTTGAGTTCAGCCTCCCTAAGTTTCTTTTTATGGGATGAGAATGAAATTATGCGACCCCCGACATAAGCTTTAAATGCATCCCACAGAATTGGTACTGTAACTTCTTTGTTGTCGTTCCAATCAAAGCCATTTTTTATTTCTTTTGCTAGCCAGCCCGGGAAATCATTGTATTTTAGTAAGCTGTTGTATAAATTTCCAGCGTCTTTCTGAGGGTGAGGTTTGACTTAGTGTGATTCCCATGGAGACTGGAGCATGATCTGATATAACTATGCTGTTTATTTGGCTGGAAGTCAAACCTGGTAGGAGTGATTTGGCCAGAGATACATAATCCAACCTACTGTAAGCGCCATGTATGTTTGAGTGAAATGTGTAGTCCCTGCCTTTTGGGTGCATGATCCTTCATGCATCAATAAGACCAAATTCTTTACAAAATGTGCCAAAATTCTTAGAAGAACCTGAGTGGTCTACTGGAATAGCATAAGTGCAATCCATAAATATGTCAGCAACTATGTTCATATCTCCGGCTAGAATTAACTCACCATGAGCACTATTGCAAATTGTGTCTGCTGTGGAAGTGAAGAATTCAGAGTGATTTTTATTTGGTGCATTAATGTTAACCAGAGAAATCTTTTTATCTTCTAATCTGATGATGACTATAATGAATCTACCAGCTGTATCAGTAATGCTCGAGTCTACCACAACATTCAATTCTTTATGGAATAAGATACATACCCCTCTGCTCTTTGAATTAAATGTGCTACCATGTACTGACCCCACCCATGATTTTTGCAGCTTAGCTATTTCTTCACTGGTTAGGTGGGTTTCCTGAAGAAAGGCTATGTCTGCCTTTATAGACTTGAGGTATGCCAGAACTTTTGTTCTTTTCACTGGGTTATTACACCCTTGAATGTTGCATGAAACCACATTAATAGTCTGGTTATTTGAGGACATACTCGACAATGAAGGAAATAATAGCTAGTAACAGTGCGACAAAATACAAAATGAATCTCTTATACTGGGAACTGGGAACACTTAGTACACTACTAATGTGAAAAACATAAAAGAGTAATACTGTATACAACAGCTTTTATCTAAAATCACAATATCCTAATTTAAATACTTAATATTATAACTATGTTTAAACAGTTAACTGTACTATGTGTAGGAATAGTTGTGCAGTAAAACAAGATGAATCAGCTCACTAACTTCTAGGGTTTAAACACGTCTGGCTTCCTGTTACGTAGAAAAACACCCCTCTGCTGCACCTATAAATAAATAAGTCAGCAATGTACCTTATAAATAGAAGCCTTGTTAAATCCAAAAGTCAACATAAAAAAAGAGGGGAGATATGTCATTGTGAGAACACCAGGCTATAATTTATATAAGAATTGTTAAAGTTGTATAATGACTAACTGCAGACACATGGTACACTAAATGTTTCAAGGGGACAGTCAAGTGAGTGTATCACCATACTTGGACAACCATTACCACAGAATAAATGAGCAGGTCAGAGTACCAAAGCATAAAGGAGAGTATGGAAACTATAATTGAATATTGCCCCAAACTTTGTATGTTGTGGTAACACGCCCCGTAAGGCCACAAATTGCACAAGTGATGTTATATACTATGTTGACTCTTGCTAATGTGTCTAGATGCAGAGATAGAATTAGAAATTATTTTTCTGCTGTAGGACTACTAGGGCCTAATGACAGCCATCCAGCATGTGGAGAACCAATTAAACAGCCCTATACATGAGCAAGGTATTTTGATCAGATATGGAACATAGCCACTATTAGCGACCCTAGCGAATACCTGCTATATGGCCTCTATATAAATTAGTGACTCTGCTACATACTCAACCTTTATTTTGTAACGCAAATATAAGTAGCTAGGATGCATGAGAAAAAAAGTAAAATTTTATGATATTGTCCATAAAACTAAGTTCTGCAACAAGAGCAAGCACTCCACTACTCACTTATGGACCAACAAGTTTTATTTTATTTATTTAGAGTTTGATGACCGGGTAAACCCACTGAGACCACTGGTCCCTTTTTCAGGGGTGACCTGGGGTTAAATTACATACACCAATATTACATACATCAGACAGTAGTACAATGAGTAGAAGTGAGACAGCATCAACTGGAGACACAGTAATTACAGGTAGGCAAATCCAGTGAAACAGTTGTAACAATACAGAGTTAGTAGGGGTCATAGTTCAGCCATTTGACAACAGGGCATGAGAGAAACATTAGGTCTGGTAGGAGAAAGGAGGACTAGCGAGTGCAGCCACGTTGGCTAAGTTCCAACAGGTAGACCTTAAGGCCGGCCTTGAATCCTTGAAGAGAGGCCTCTCGACCAGATTAGCCGGGAGCGTGTTCCAGAGGTACTGGGCAGCGAAGAGAAAGAGTGCCACTCCGAAAGCAGTGCATTTGGGGATGGTTAGGGGCCGGCTGGATGAAGACCAGTTGACACAATTACAACCCATGTACAGATTAGTCAGTGCATATATCAATAAAGATCTTGTCTAATTATTGCATTGACAAAATAACTCTGGTGCTCACACATTGCACACCTCTCCCAATCGTGCATGCTGAACAGCACCTAACTTAGCCCAAATATTGAATAATTTAGGTGAAAAATGAACAAGCTTGAACATTTTAACTAAAGAGACACAAACTAGTAAGCATATGCATCTTGATACAGTGCTCAAGATTTGGGACGGAGAGAGAAGAACGCAATTTATGTTAATAAATAATTACAGCAACCCATAGAACAACTTACATTCTTTAACAAACCTCCAACACAAGCACTGTATCTTATATGGATCTTCTTGATGCACCTAAAAAAAAAAGAATGTAAATCTTAACTCTTTTAACATAATATTTTTAAGACAAAATGAACGCATTTAAAGTGATTGGCATTAGGTGATAGTCGCTCCCTGTTGTTACAGTTGATTTAAGGGCACAAGGCTGCACTTATAATCCATCCTGGGTGTGGCTGAGGTGCGTGTGTGTGTGTGTGTGTGTGTGGCTGAGGGTGTGGGAGGGTGGCTGAGGGTGTGGGAGGGTGGCTGAGGGTGTGGTGGGTGACTGAGGGCTTGGGGGAGTCCTCTTTTTGGTGTTACAAAATCTGGTAACCCTAGTGTCAGGGCTGAGGTAGCACCATACATATGCACTTTGCACGATGCTAACACAGCCCAATATTCAAACAGGCAGCGCGTGCCAGACAGGGTGCACAGTCTGTATGAATGTGGCACCATAACACCTGTGCAATGTGTTGCATATGGTGCTGTGTTTTGCGTGGTGCAAACGAACACTTCAGAATATCGGAGGCTGAGACTATTGGGATTTTGAACAGGGAGAGGGGAAGGAATTGGTGTGTGAAATGGATGTAGATTTTTCACCATAAGTTACTGGGATTTTTCTGAGGAGATGAAAATTCATCCCGTAAGGTAAGTGAGCGCTACCAGAATAGCACCGCACTATATGGTGCTAGTCTGGTAAGCGCTCACACGGACAGGGAGTGGGGTTTTACAGCGCTTGCTATACGCGTTCCTCTGGATGCTGTTCATGGTGCCGCTTTACACACAAGGGAACTAGAATCCAGGATGCTAGCTGAACTGCTCCCGTGGTGGGGAGGGCTGGGGCATCAAACAGCTCGGCCAGTAGCAGTGGAGACCAGGGTTCTAATACTGGTCTCCAGTCTTTTAGCATACCATGGGACTGGTTTTTTTTGTTTGTTTTAAAGGGCCATGGAAACGGTATTCCATGGCCACAGAAATTTAACTTGTCCTGTGATCCTCCCCGGGTGGGAATCCTAGTTCTGGGTGAGGGGCAGAGAAAATCAGTGCTGTTATTACAGCGCGCTCCTAGCTGATGCTATTCTTGTCTGCACTCTTCAGACCCAGTGCCTGCTTTATACCCTAGCCTGGCAAATTACCAGCATGATCAGAATTCATCCAACTTCTTTATGTGTAGCTCTTTTAAAAAATTAATTGGTTGGTTGGTGGGGGATTCTGTATGTCATGTAAGACAAAAAATTAAATGCAGTGTCATCCTGCCACATGGCAACCAAAAGCTGCTGGCTTGTGAAAGGCTGCCAGCCTACGAAGCTGCAGCGTTCAAAGGGTTACATTGAAGGAAAGGAGGACAGTAGCCAGAAGGTGTTTTCCACTGAGGCAAGAATAGCAAGAGGGAAATAGAATTTTCCACACTAACAATATAATCAGGCTGTAAAAATAAAGCACATAACATTTTGGGGCATTCTAAGTGCTTGTCGATTTTATTTATGTGGTTTTTGTATTTGTATTCAGTTTGCAGGCTCTGTTGCACTAGTGAGTCATAATAATGTATTAAAATACAGAAATCTGTATTAATTTGCAAAAATAAAAGATCAGGGGCTATACATTCCCCTAAACTACAGCATGAGAGTGTCAATACCAGAAACAAATTTTCAGCAACACCCCCACCCCCACCGACCCCGACTCTTATGTACTGCTGTCCCAAAGAAATAGTGGTGCTAAAAATAAAACTGCAGTCAAGTGATGCAGCAGAGTGATATATTCAAGTAGGAATAGCAGTGTGACAAAAATGATATTCTGTACTGAAACCTGTTACGCAAAACAAGGCAGAAGGCTATTAATCTCTGTCCCGAAGATGTCCCAAAGCAGTCTGCTTAGTTCACTGAGCTGTTGCTCACTCGTAGGATCAGTATCATGGTTTTATCTTCATTGCAAACAAAATGAAACTGTCTGCAGTCCTAGTACAATATGTAAGCAGTAAGACACAACAGGGTGCCTAATTGTGGACCAATAACCACAAGTCGCTGGGGTGTACTGTTGTTAGGCACAAAACACACCCGAGAAGTGTGATTATTTGCCATAATTACATATCCCTGTAGTATCTTAGTGCACTTAAAAAATGACTTTAGAAGCACAAAATACATAAATAATGTACCCATATAATTATGCTAAATAATTACATGGTCATGTGACTTGTTTCAGCCAATCATATGATTTTAGTTTTCCATGCCATTTTTATCAAAACCGATACCAGAGTTCAGACAGACTCTAGCAGGAGCTTACATTTATGACTATATCCAGTATTTACAACGTCTAAAGAGTAAGTTAACTACTTTATTGCAGATTGACTCTCGCCATAAGCAAATATAGCATAGATTACAAAATATGACATAAAACTATGAGAGAAACACTCCCACAATAATAATCTAAACATAGAAACCTCTAATCAGTTTATAGCAATCTTTTGATTTTTCTGACATTCCTCATTGAGCCGATAAAACAGATTTCAGGTTACGTCCTTATGGGTCATACTATTTTAACTCTGCAGTTACGGTCATCCTGAGGTTAACATTTTTTACACACATTTTTCTATTCCATTTTAGATTGCTTGTTTTCCATCTCTTGTGTTAGATGCCGTTTTTTCCCTGTTCAGTCTGTTTTAGCATTTTGCTTCAATTTTTTTTTTTTTATTTATGATATTTTTTAAATGTGCAGTTCTTCAAAGAAAATCTTTTCATCACTAGGGATACAAAATACAGTCCTAATCCAGAGAAAAACCTTAGATTATGGGTCACGAGGCTGCCCTGATGGTCTGGCGACTGCGTGTTGCGCTACCATGCAGGCGACCTTAGTTTGGGAGTAGACTCCATTTGTCGCAGTGGGGGCAAGGCCGACTTGTAGCAGGCTGCTGAAGGGCAGATGTTATCAGCCAAGGATAGTTGCTGGTGGGTTACAGTGCACAGTGACCCTTACGGGTAAACCAGGGAGTGTTCTGCTCCACAGGGACACGGTACATTACCGAGGCTGTTTGGGCCTGACTCATTCCAAAGAGAGGGAGGCAGAATGGGGAAAAAGTGAGGAAGAAGAGCTTCTAGGTACGTGGATATGTTGTTCAATCCACAGTATCTGGCAGGTACCTTGCTGCTTTAAGATGTGCTGGAAGGTCTTCAAGCTGGCTCCTCCCACCCACTCAGGTGGTATAACCCTCGGCTCCGCCCCATGACGCCAGATCTTCCTTACTGCTTGGAAGCTCAGGTTCCCTCCTTAGCGCTCTCGCATTTTGCAGGCCCTGGATCTTAAATCTTTGGATTTTTTTCCCAAAATTTACCCTTAAACTCATCCGGGTTCGGTCTTCTCCACCTTCTCTCATGGCTGCGATGGAAGACAAGTCCGTTCCCGGGTTCCATTGGTGCCCTTGCGGGCAGAAGATGTCTCGCACCGACCCCCATGCCACGTGCGTGTACTGTCTTGGGCATGACCATGATCCGCAGGCTTACGATCTGTGTCTGTCCTTTTCTCCATCGGTGCTTGAAGACCGCACTGCCCGACTCCAGCTGGGGCGACCGGAGAAGCGGTACCCGCCGGTCAAAACGAAGGAGGCCTGCTGTGTGGTGTCCGGCGGCGGGCTCTGGGGAACAACTGGAACAGCTTGAACAGCTCACGGCCCTCGAGGAGGAGGCGGCCCAGGCCGCAGCGAGCTTCTCTTCGGCTTCGGCCTTTATTCCACTCCAACTGGGCTTTTCTTACACGGCTTCCTTTCAGGAGCTGTGCCAGTCCCTCTCGACTAAAGGGGAGAGTCCTTCTGGGTCTCACACCCCTCGGTCCCGGAAGAAGGATCCGAAAAAAGGTAAGACCCACCGTCGACGCTCTTGGGAGCGGGAGAGATCTCATTCTCTGGACCGCCGGCTCTTGACTTTGGTCGATGTTGTGGCCCGGGCCACTGGTTTCACGGTGTCCCTGTCAGTCCAGTCGGCTGAGACGCCCATCGACAATGCCAAGATGTTTCTCGAGCCCACTGACAGGTTGTCAACCAAAGAGGCCGACAACTATTTGTCTCAGACACCGGTGCTTCTGGGGACTCAGCTCAGCCTCCTGAGCCGAAGTCTCCGGCCCAGGACCCCGAACCGGAGGGGCAGTGGGTCTCCCCCGCTCCTTCCTCGGTCCACTGTCAGCGTTGCCGATGGTCGAGGTCTCTATCTATGTCCATGTCGGGTAAATCTTGCTGATGTCGGTGGACTTGTTCCCAACATCGTGGAAAGCGGTGCCACCGCTCTTCTTCCTCTTCCTCCTCCTCGGATGAGGAGAGGCTCCGGTGCAAGTTGCATCGGCGCAATGAGGATTTAATGTGGCAGCAGCTCATTGTGACCGGCTCTAAGCCGACGCCGGCTTCTATGCCGGCTATTAAGTGGCTGTTGCCCAAACAGCCAACGACGACTCCCGTCACCGTTTCCTCAGTCGAGGATCTGTTTCCGGCGCTGCCAGCTCGGCTGAAATCGGATCCCCCGCCCAGTGTGGTGGAACTGTCTCCTCAGCCGAAAAATGGGGCGCTGTCCAAGACTTCTCGGTCGGCTTCGGATCTGCCCCATCGGCTGTCACTCTTACCCCCAATCGGCACTGGCAAGTGGAGAGTGGCTTGGGCGATCGCCAGCTGTATGCAGACTCTTCAGAGTCTGAAGACTCATCATTGCACTCCCATCCAGTGGACCTGGAGTCCTCGGGGGGGGGGGGGCTCTCCATGGATGAGAGCTCTTCCTCATTCCTTGGTATTCTTCAGCTCATCTCGGAGTCTAATGGGATGCCGCTCGAACCCATGCAAAAGCAGGCCAAATATCCTTAGAGATCCTGGATAAAGGGGATTCCCCCACGGAGACCTTCCCTGTTGCCAAGGCCATTGTCAGTCTGGCACTAGAGTTATGGCAGCGTCCAGCCTCTTGTCCAGCGCCGTTGGCCCAGATGACCTGCAAGTATGCGATCCCCATAGGTTCCCTCTAGGGCTTCACGAAGCACCCCTCGGCTGAGGGGTTGGTGGCAGACTTTGTTTTTTGGCGCTCTGGCAACACCCGGGATGTGGACAAGCCCCTGGATAAGGATTCCAGGAAATTGTACCACTCGGGCAAAAAAAGTTTATGCTGCCTCCTCATTAGGCCTTCGCCAGGCCAGTTCAGCCATTATGATGGCACACTTCATGCACACCTTGTTGGGCTGCCTGGATGAGGTGGTTCCTCATATCCCCACTGACCTCCAAACCACGGTTAAGCAGGTCCGGGATCAGGGTAGGGTGGTGGCTAAGCAGCAGCTCCAGATTGTTCTGGATATCTGCGATTCATGTGCCCATTCCTTACCAGCCACAGTGGCCATGCACCGCAGGGATTGGCTGTGGATCTCGACCTTCACGGTGGATACCCAGCACAAGCTAGCAGATGTCCCTTTTCTGGGCACCGACCTGTTCAGGCCTGGTGTGGAGGGTCACCTCCAGCGCATTGAGAAATTCATTGCCACCTTGGATTCTGTCACATCTGCTCAGAAGGACAAGGGCCCCCGCTACCAGAAGCATAAGCCCTTTCGTCCCTCCGTTCCTATGGCTAGACCAGCTCAGCAGCACCAGCATCAGGGCCAGCAGGCTCAGACTTGGTGACCCTAAAGCAAAGTCAGTGGCTTCCTCGATTAGGAAGCCGGGAAGATGGGTTCCGGCTGCTCCTCGGTCGGTCTCGCCTCCTCCAAGCCTGCCCAGTTGCGGGGTGCCTCCCCAACCCCGTCACACCTCTCCTGGGTCCCTCCATGGGGGATTGGCTCAGCCACTTTCTTTCCGCCTGGTCCGCTATCACCATGGGCCGCTGGGTGCTGGAAGTGGTCGGCAGGGGCTTGCCTCTGGAATTCGAGCAGGTCCCTCCCTTCTGAGCATGCACCCCACGGGGGGCTACCAGGTCCGCAGCCTCCCATTCGGCTCTCCAAGATGACATCGATCAGCTCCTCTGCAAGGGGGTTATCTGCAAGGTGGCAGATCCTCCTTCCAACCCAGGGTTTATTTCCAGGTACTTCCTGGTCCCAAAACAGACGGGGGTGCTGGCACCCCATTCTAGATCCGCACAATCTAAACAAGTTCCTAAGGCTACACTCCTTCCAGATGGTAACTGTGGCACAGATAATACCATCTCTGGAGCAAGGAATGTGGTTCTGCTCCCTGGATCTTCAGGACGAGTTCTTCCTGTCCCGATCTGTCCCACTGGCGGTTCCTCTGCTTTTGGGCAGAGGGAACCCTTTATGAGTTCCAAGCCATGCCCTTCAGCTTTTCTTCAGCCCCCAGGGTTTTCACCAAATGCATGGCAGTGGTGGTGGCATTCCTGAGGCGCTGAGTGGTCCGGGTGTACCATTACCTGGATGACTGGCTGATAGCAGGTCCCTCCAGGCTGGAGGTGGAACGGTCCAGGGATCTGGCTCTCTGGACTTGCCTAGACCTTGGCCTCCTGAAGCCAAGTTGGAACTAGTGCCTGCGCAGTGATCCAGTTCATTGGGGGAAGAGCTCGGCTCCTGGCCAACAGGGCGGAGGTTCTCTCCTCCTTTGCCCAGTCATTTCTGGTTGGGCAATTGTGCCCTGCCCGGGACTTCCTGTGTCTTCTGGGCTACATGGCGGCCTGCACCAGTATGGTCCGATGGGCCCACTGGCATTATGCGTTCTCTCCAATGGGAGCTGGCCAGCCAGTGGCCTCAGCGCTCAGGTCATCTCGACCAGCTGGCCCCTGTGACCCAGAGGATGTGGGATGGCCTCCAGTGGTGGCTTGTCCCATCCCACCTGCAGGAAGGAATCCTGTTTGTTCACCCTGAGCTGATGGTCATCCTGATGACTGATGCCTCTCTGATGGGTTGGGTTGCCCATCTGGGGGAGCACAGAGCCCACAGACTCTGGTCCCCTCAGGAGTCCCGATGCCACATCAAACTGTTGGAGCTCTGAGCAGTCCAGCTGGCCCTGACTGCCTTTGCTCCATTTGTTCGGGGTCAAGTGGTCCAAGTCCAGACAGACAACACCACGACCATGTACTGTCTCAACAGACAGGGTGGTACATGCTCCTTGCCTCTGTGCAAGGAAGCTCTGCGGATTTGGTCCCTCATGATCAGCCTGGAGGCGGATCTCCTAGCCATTCATGTGGCAGGAGCCTCGAACAGTCTGGCCGATGCCCTCAGCCGGATAGGTGATGCATCTCACGAGTGGTCTCTCCTGCCAGAGGTAGTGCAGGATCTGTTTTCCCATTGGGGCATTCCTCAGGTGGATCTGTTCGCCTCCAGGGAGAATGCCAAGCTGAGACTGTACCATGCCCACCCCCGCTCAGCAGGGTTCGCTGCAGCGGGATGCCTTCTCGAGGCCGTGGACCCAGGCCTCTTCTACGTCTTCCCTCCTCTGCCCTTGATCCACAAGGTGCTCCTCAAGATCAGGAGGGACAAGGCACAGGTAATCCTGGTAGCCCCAGACTGGCCCCACCAGTTCTGGTATCCAGATTTCCTCAGCCTCAGCTCCAGGCTCCCAAGCCAGCTTCCAGACCACTCGGACCTGCTGTCCTTCAATTAGGGGAAGGTAATCCACCCGGACCTTCAATCCCTGCACCTGACGGGCTGGTTTCTGAGTGGCTAGATTTCCATGCCTTGGGTCTTTCCGATGAAGTCTTCAATGTTGTTGAGGCTTCCTGCAAGGAAGCGACCAGAAAATGCTATGCCTTCAAATGGAAGAGATTTTCTATTTGGTGTCAGGGCAAGGGGTTGGACCCCTCATCCTGTCCACTGGCTAGCATTTTGGACTACCTGTGGTCCCTCTCCCAGCAGGGGCTTCGGTCGACGACCCTCAAGGTGCACCTGGCAGCCATCTCTGCTTACCGGGCATGGGCTGGTAAGCAGTCGGTGACGCAGGAGAAGGTGGTCTGGTGCTTTTTCAAGGACCTAGATCACATATCCCCTCCGGTGCATGAACCACCACCTCTGTGGGATTTACTGTTGGTATTGGCTAAGCTCATGGGCAAGCCATGCGAACCGATGCACATGTGTGACATCCCTCACCTGTCGTGGAAGACCGCCTTCTTGGTGGCTATCACATCAGCTAGAAGGATTGGGGAGCTCCAGGCACTTTCCATTGATGCTCCCTACCTGGTCTTCCACAGGGACAAGGTTGTCCTGTGCCCCCACCCAAAATTTCTTTCGAAGGTGGTGTCGGAGTTTCACCTGCATCAGGTGTTGACTCTGCCAGTGTTCTACCCCAATTCATATCTCAGAGGCCGAGTACAGGCTCCATACCATGGACCTGAGATTAGCGCTTGCCTACTATAAAGAGCGTACAGCAGAAGTTCGGGGAGAGGTTCGCCAGCTGTTTGTCACCTACGCTGAAGCCACACCTGGCAGACCTGCAGCAAAGCAGATGATTGGCAGGTGGATCACTTCCTGCATTGATCTCTGCTATAGGTTCGTGGGTAGGGAGCCTCCCGTAGGGTTTAGGGCTCATTCCACCCACCATACCGCTGCATCGGTGGCTGCTTCTAGGGATGTCCCTATCCAGGAAATCTGCAGGGCTGCTACCTGGAAGTCAGCACACCTTCATTTCCCATTACCACATCGACCTTGAGTCACGCTGGGATGCTGGTTTGGGGCCTCAGTTCTCCAGTCCCTGTTCCCTAAGTAGGGGGTGTGCACCTTGCCTCCCTCCTCCCGGAAAACTGCTAGGAGTCTGCCAGATAGTGTGGATTGAACAACATATGCACGTCTCTAGAAAAACAGGTTACTCACCTGTAACAGTAGTTCTAGGAGTGGTATATGTTGTTCATCCACACGGACCCACCCGACCTGCCAGGCTTCAACGCACACACCTGGCTTCCAGTGGGCTAGATCTGGCATCATGGGGCAGAGCCGAGGGTGATGCTACCCGGGTGGGTGGGAGGAGCCAGCTTGAAGACCTTCCGGCACATCTTAAAGTGGCAAGGTACCTGCCAGATAGTGTGGATGAACAACATATACCACTCCTAGAACTACTGTTACAGGTGAGTAACCTGTTTTTCCCTGCCATCCAAATAGGGAAAGGGGAAATTGTTTAGCCAGGAAAGGCACACTAAGCAGGAGCTTGTTTCCAGGTGTGACCTGGGAGCACAAGGAAGTTAAGTGACTTGCTCAGGGTCACACAGTATGCAAGTGGGGGCTGATGGGATTCAAACCCAGGTCTCTAGGTTTGCAGCTCAGTGCCCTTAACCACTACGCTATATAGCCCCCTGCGGAATGACAGCAAATTGCCTGAACAGGGTATATCCCTGGGAGCAGGATGTGTCCTTGGACAACAGCAGGGAAAAGGGAGAAAAACTTGTTGGAGAGACAATGGGTTAAATCTTCATTATACGACTAAGCAAACAGCAATAAGCAGAACAGGTTCTTAGGTTGGGCAAGTTTAAGAAAGTGTTTGAAAAGGGAGCTAGTATCTTTAGCTAATCTTCAGCTATCAAACTATTCATGATACTTACGTAGTATAAGTAAGGAATAAGACATGATGAGGTGTGGTTTATGGCCTGATAAGAGCATGCCCCAGGTTCCTTATGAGTTAGTACCTGGGAAGTGCTCTTATTAAGCCATAAACCACACCTCAGTGTGTGTGTGTGTGTGTGTTGGTCCTCCAGAAAAACAAGTTAATTAAAAAGGCACATAAAAAGTGTAAATTAAAAACAGTAAAAAAAATATAATCATATCAATACAAAAACTGAAAAAGTAGTCCTTGTCTGTATATTGTAGTGGACATGTTTGATTAAAATTAACTTGGGGGTGGTCGGCCCAGTGGCATTGAGGGCTGAGGCGCTGGACGCCACACCTCACGCCATGCCGGTGACCTGCTTTCGGGAACGAGCGTGGGCTACCAGGGGTCGGTGGGGAGGAAATGGATCGAGCATCCGACAGACAGTTTTCCATCTCCGGGGGGGGGTAACATGCGGTCAGCGCACGTCTGACCCCTGCTACAAGACAAGTGGGGTAGGAGCACAGCAGGTGCTTGGTGGGGCCGCACACGCAGGTGCATGCGCAAGCCCGCCACAGGTGTCATTGCACACCTGGCTCCCGCAGGGGGAAGAAAATGAAAAAAGACCCTGGTGACTTGTCGTTGCAGCTTGATGGTCGTTCCCGTCGCACTCCGTCTCCAGAGGTAACTCCCTGAAACTGGATCCTGTCGGCGGGTGGGGGTCCCCACTGCACCACCATGGGGGTTACAGGGGTGAGGGCCTGAAGGAACGGAGGTGATGGATGGTGGCCAGACAAAGGCCAGCCAGGGCCAGGGGTGGGGCAGAAATAAGAACCAGAAAAAAAAATTAACTTGGGGGCTGTAGTGTCTGTCTGTCCCTCCTCCCGCCATACAAAATCCTGCACAATATGTTATTTTACTGTGTGTGTGTGTGTGTGTGTGTTTTTGGTTTTGTTTGTTTTTTTAACAGGGGGCAAAAGCCCAGCAAGTTTTCCTTAGAGCAGCGGGAGTGAGCATGTCCCGTGCCACCTGCAGTATGTAATAGTGTCTGTTCATCCCCCGCCCCAAACAAAATTCTCCATAATATGCTTTACTTTTCTTTTTGTGGATTTTTTTTTGTTAATTTGTGAGCAAACGCCCCTGCAGTTCACACTGGGAATGTTTAAAACAAGAAAATAAAAAGAAGGCTCGTCTGAAAGAACTGGTCTGGTGAGTCGGTACAGGAACGGGTCTATAGAGGAGCAGATATGGGCTTTTGTTTGAAAGCCACATCCAGGCGGCGGCATGCATGATGCTCATGGGATCAGGGCCACTTTCTTTCTTAACAACCAGCAGAGGTGACATTCCTGCTATTAAATGAGGGGAAAAGCATAAACAGAGTTTTTGCTGTGCTGCTGTTGTTTAGCGTGTCACCGGAGCACTGAACATTGTGTAGTGGGGCGGGCACCTCAGACACGCTGGCCACACAGATCTTCTGTTGTTGGCAGCATGATCTGTGGTGTGGTGAGTCCTGAGCTGCTGAAGAGGTACCAGTTGGCAGCTTATGGGCTGATAAGGACATAGCCAACGGTACCTCTCTGTCAATCAGGTTGCAGGATTCTCCCTACCCATTTTATAAAGTAATCTATTGCCCAGAGATAAAGTGTTTCCACCTCACTGCATAGTGTCTCAGACATTCACTTACTAACCAGGTTCAAGTCAAACAATGCAGCAGTACTGGTACTTTACTTCATTCAAGGTTAAGAAATATAAACTTTAAAGCCATGCCCTATACAAGCAGTCTTACACATGAATATAACATCAGGAATTCACAGAACAGTCTAAAATTTAATACATAATATTTTCTCTGGTGTAGGCTCAACAAAACGATCTTATCCATAAGAAAGTTATGTTTACCTTAGCATAGGCAAGAGATCAGTCTTAAAACACCTGGGAGTAGTTTAACTATTTACTACATAATTGCTTATCATAACATCACTTAAAAGAAGAGGGTATGAAAGTGTGAATTGTTGGTTCAGTTAGCTAGTATTTAGCAGACTTTAGACGCAGTTAAATTAGGGTCCCACATTTTGCATTTCTTGCATAGAGACTACTGACTGTAAATCCAGAAGCGAGTAATGGTCATCCGAGGAAAGTGGTTTAGGGTCCACATGAGGCTCTCTTTCTGTCTGTCTGTTTCTTATGACATTTGTCAGCTAGCCAGTTTAAGAAAAAAGATAAGGACCTTGCCAATCCAGCTTGATACTTCACATTGCATTGCACTTGAGAAAATGCCTCTTTATTCGATAATGTCTAAGCAGAAATTAAAAAAAAATCTTCAATTGTGCAGTTGCATTGCAAAGCACAAATTGGGGAATATGAAATTTGCTGTTTTTATACGGTATCGCCCTCCTCAATTCTCTCTAAAATTTCCCTGTTAGAGTCAAATGTATAATATTTAATTTTACAGGTTGTTTTTCAGGTACACTTACAGATCTCAGCATTTCAGATTCTCTGTGGTTTTCTCGCTCTTATCTTGGCGTTCGTGACTATTCTGTAAGCCTGTATGATGAATGGCAAATTTTCAGAGGTTAAAGCTAGCCTAGCATTAACCATCACATCTTCTACTAAATCTGTCACAGTCTCGTAGTCTGAGTCCAGGATGGCAGGGAAGCCTAGAAAATGCAGGTTTCAATATCTCAACTGATTTCCATGCCGTTTCTAATTTATGATGAATTGCTACACACAGTCACATGTGTTTGCAGTAGTAAGGGTATTAGTTGTGGCTATCCTTGCTCCCATATCTGCTTGATTATTGCTCTGATCTGGTGGTCCTTCTGGACTCCCTAAGTGATCACTCACCCATCCTCTTTTCCTGGTCGTGTCTTCAGCAGAAACCCAAACCAAACTATATTGCCTGGTGTTGTCTCCGACCCGGAGGCCTCACAAAACTAAGAAAATACTTAACTCAGTGGGACAGGTCCCCCATCTCCCGGGCCCCCACTATAGATGAAGCCCTTGATTATTTTACCTGTTCTTTTAATAAAGCATGTGACATCGATGCCCCACTAGCAAAAGTGCAATCCAAGAAATGTAATGCCCCCTTGGTCACGCCTGCACTGCTCCAACAGCTAAAGCACAGAGATGATCTCTGGAAAAAACAGTCGGATCCGGCAGGCAGACAGGCAAGCCTATAAAGTAGCTCGTAACAGTTGCACTTGGGCCATAAAACAGGCCAAATCAGGCTAATACAAAATTACCCTTGCCTCTTCCTAGGGGAATGCTCAGTTATTCTGGGACAATATCAAGGAACTCAACGGCAAATCCGGCCCCAACTGTCAGCAGTGTCCCTACCATCAACCCGCTGTCCATCGCCAACTGCCTCAACTCATCGTTTTCTGACCTTAGTGCAGTACTCCCAAATAACATCTTCGACCCCACTCCTACAGCCCCGCCCCCTAACACCCAGCATCTCCCCTTCCATCTCAGGGTGATCTCTACAAATGAGGCAAGGCCTTATCTCACTAAAGCACTCAGTGGCTGTTGCTATTGCAAAGATTCTTTTGATACGAGAATCCTACATCTAGTGTTAGATACAGTCCTCTCCCCACTGACTGACCTCATTAACCACTCCCTAGGTCTGGGGAGTTCCCGGCAGCCTGGAAGACTGCCACAGTCACCCAAATACTGAAGAGTGGTGACACACCTCCCCCAATAACTACTGTCCCATGTCCATTCACCCATCACTCTCGAAAGCCCTCAAAAAAATTATAGCCACCCAACTCACTGAGCACCTGCTTGCTCATAATCTGCTTTGCAGGGAGCAGCATGGCTTCAGATCTGGGCACAGTACAACTACGGCTCTCACTGAGTTCTCTAATTTTATTCACTCTGCCCTGGATAGAAAACACCTAGCTGGAGCTGTCTTCATCGACCTGTCAAAGGTCCTTGATACAGTCTCCCACCCCTTACTCCTAAGCACACTCCGCCACATAGGTCTGTCCCAAGGACCTGTCTCCTGGTTTACCAGTTACCTCACAGCTAGATCACAATGTGTCAAAATAAACAACACCCTCTCAACCACCCAACCAGTCTGCTCTGGGGTTCCCCAGGGCTCTGTCCTCTATTATTCAGCATCTACCTAAACACCTTGCCCAATTCCTGCTCCGGCAACCTACTACTCTATGTGGACGATGCAGTTCTTTTTGCCTCGCACCCAGATCCCACAGTATTGCAGTCCTCCCTTCAACACACATTTAACCAGATTGAAAACTGGTTCATAGACCAAAGACTTGTGGTAAATGTAAAAAAGAGAAAGACCATGCTCTTTGCCCACCGACAGAATAAGGCCAAGAATGCGCAGCTAATAATCCTCTCCCACTCTCTCCTTCCTCTAGAACAGGTCCATACATATAAATACCTGGGCCTTACATTTGATTCCAGACTCTCCTTCCATTCACACTTTAACACTCTATCATCAGCCATAAATGTCTGTATAGGCCTGTTGTATCGGCATAAGGAATGCCTACGTCTGGAAGCCCTTAATCTGGCTGTCACCTCCTCAGTCCTCTCTCTAGTCAATTATGGGCTCACTATGTACGTGTCCACTTATCACACAGCCCTTAACAAAATCCACATGGCCATAAACAAAGGGTGCAGACTCCTCTCCGGGGCAGACAAGCGTACCAGTACATGTACCCTATATGCCCTGACAAATCTCCTCACCCTGGATGAAAGGATATTTTATCAAACATGTCTCCTCACAAAGAAAATACACTTGGGGCTTACCCCTTTGGGGGTTTCTGCCTCTCTCCTATCCTCCCAAACCTCGGTGAACACCCGCACTGCCAACCAACAGGTGTGGTCCATCCTGAGGATTAGAACCTCCTTAGCCCAAAGGTCATTCCCACACAGGGCCCCAGTCTGGTACAACGAACTCCCCTCCGATGTCTCCTCCATCTCCAAATTAGGATCTTTCAAGTCAGCCCTCAAAGAGCACATTCTTGCTTCACGGCACTGCCAATGTACCAGCTAGTGCCGGGTCATCTATCTATCATCTTACAGGACCACCCTGCCACTCAGCTCCTACCGATAGGACTTCCAAACATTACCTATTAACAATGCCTCCTTTGGCTGCACTCACAAGATATCTGTCTAATTCTCTACTTCGCTGTAAATATCAAATCTGTTACTCCCTCTCTCTATCAGCAAACTTATTGTTCTCTTGAAACCTATAAAATACAGCTCTCGGTAATGCATTCAGTGCAATGTATAGTTGATCTTGATTCTGCAGTATTGTATAACTGAAAAAACTGTAACCTTTAGCTGCCATTCTATGTCTATAAGTTTTAAGTGTTTATGTTTTTTTTCTGATTTGGAACCTTTGTAAATGAGTCCCTGACTCAAAGGTTGTAATCCTAAAGTCTGTTAAATAAATAAATACATTATTTAGCTTTCGTTGACCAGGTACGCACACTAGACGATCACAGTGGCTATTTTTTGGTGCAACCCGGGAGAGTTACAAGGCAATACAAAACCACACAGCAACAACAACAATAATACAGTGAAATTTACAAGCTGCAGAATAGCAAATTGGTGACTACATAGACAGAAAGTTGAAATTACAATACCAGTGAACTCTGTTTCTACTGCTTTTGGGGTCATTATTTTTTCTTTGCTAGGAGCAGCGGCTATGTCCAGGAAATCGAGGGTTCTGATTGAAAGATCCAGTTTACTATTGTTTCCTAGCCAAATATTCGTTAGATCTTTAATTGCCTTGGCAACCTCTGCCAAGGAAAGATGCTACTCCTCTGGTGCTCGACTTTGATTCAGGCAGGTGCATTGGCTGATCGTGGTCGAAGGGAGCAAAGATGTCTGGGATGCCATGGCCATCCCAATGTTAGGCTCTTCAGGACCTGGGCCTGCACAAATCAGAAAGGTGTCCCAAAGTCTTGAAATAGGCAGAGCCACACTGAATGAAGTCCTTTTGTTTCTCTTGTCAAGTTTGGCATTGAATTTCATTGTCTTGTTTGGAGGAGAGGCACTTTTTTTTTTCCATTTTAAATCATATTTAACTTTCAGGACTCCACAAGGTGAAATTCAAGCTGCTTCTGTTTGGAGACCATCTTGTCACCCAGCCTGCATTAAATTTGAAATAACTGCACCGATCCGTCGGGGCAGTGGATGTGCTACTGATTGCAACACTGGTGACCCAGCTTCCGGAATGAGCCCAGATTGTCCGGGCCGGCTGAGTGGGGAAAAGGGAAATTGTTTAACCAGAAAAGGTACCCTAAGCCAAAGCTTGTTTCCAGGTATGACCTGGGAGCACAAGGAAGTTAAGTGATTTGCTCAGAATCGCACAGTGTACAAGTCGGGGCTGTGGGATTCAAGCCCAGGTCTCCAGGTTTGTAGCTCAGTGCCCTTAACCACTGTGCTATACTGCCTCCTGAGTGTCCCCAGAATGTTCTTATGTGAGGAGGTTGGGTTTCTGTCCTCTGCTGCAGTACTGACACCTGGGGGACCACTGGTGGCAGTGCAGCTGGAGCGCTGTTTGAGGGTGGCACTCCATAGTAATCGGATTGTTGCCATGCTCCGCATGAGCACATGTCCCATAAAGTCAGTGCACGTCAGAGTCCATAGGGGTGCAGAAAAACGGAAAATGTCCCTGGTCCTTGTTGATGAAAGACCCCACTGCATCTGGGATTGCACTCGACTGACCAGATACACACCTCCAGATGAGCCACAGTGTGTTTGGGGTGGGGTAAATCCCCCACACTGACCCCGCTCAGGGAGTAAACTGAGGCAGCATTCCAGTATGGTAGGATTGTCCCATGGATGATACTCTGTGGATCTGAAAGGCATCAAGGAGCAGATGTGAGAAGGGGCATAAAGAAAAACTGAAAAAAAAGATTTGAAATAACAAAAGGAGCTCTCCGTGAAATGTAGCTGTCCAAAGTGTTAGTATTCTTAGCTGAATTTGAACGTACCAGGTCAATATGCCGCTGCAAGAATAGCGCGGCAAGAACCATGCTGTGTAATGCGCGAAACCATTTAGAGCAACAGGGGTATAACAGTGGTAGTGAATTACTGCTACCCCTATCGCTGTCCATGGAGCAGAGGAAGGGCTGAAGAAGCCTCAGGTGCTGTGCCTGGTCGAGCTGCTCCCGTGGTGGAGTGACTAAGGCACAGGCACCTGGAGTGATGGAGACCTGGGGACCAAGGTTTGGTTCCCCGTCTCTTAATATTTAAATAAAAAAATTTTTTTACAGCTCACAAACAGAGTTTCCCCCTCCCGAGTTTCTCCTTATCCCCGAGGTCCATACCCCTTGGAGTTTATTATAATAATGCCGGAGGGTGTGTGTATATATAAAGTGTGTATTTTTTCCCAGTAAGTCCTATGGTGTGGCCGGCCCGCTGGCACTGAGGGTTGAGGCGCTGGTTGCCACACCTCGTGCCACGCCGGTGACCGGGTTCGGGAATTAGCCTGGGCTGCTGGGTGTTGGCAGGGGACAGAGAGACGACTGAGCGTCCGGAGGACTGCTCTTCTCTCTTGGGCGGGAGGGGATCCAGACATCTGCCCAGCACAGCAGCAGCCCCGGGTGGCAACCAGAGCTACTGCAATGCCCAGGGCATGGCTAAGAGGGACGCAGAGCTGCAGCAGACATGCCTGGCATCATTGCATGTCCAGGCTCTGCCAGGGGAGGAGGGGGGGTTGTAACTAAGAAAATCCCTGCTCCCGGGGATGGGCGACAGCACCACCCTCTCAGCCACACTCCACTGGCCGGACTCACTAAACTCCTGGGCCAAGCCCAGCCCAGCCCGAATTCTAGATAGAGCGCTCTGAGCGATTAGGGTGGCCCCACCTCAGGTGGCTCAGAGCCGAGGGGATAGCCAGGCTAGTGCCAGGGGAAGAGGAGTTTCAGGCCCAGAGGTAGAGCTGAGGGTAAGTGAATGCCCGAGAGAGTTCCCTGGTACCAAAGCGGAGCCAGAAAAAGAACTGGGGGGAAAAAAGTCATATGGTATGCGATGCGTTTTGTATAGAGTGGTGTTTTACTGACCTTATTTGCACACACGGCATTTTGTTTGTGGCATTGTTTGCTGAGCTGTTTTTGTTTGTGGGGTTTTTGTTTCAAGTACTTGAACGGGATAAATAAGGTTGAGAAGGAGAGTCTCTTTAAGCTGAGTGGCAGCCATAACACAAGCGGGCACAGTCTTAACTTGGAGGGTGGGAGGTTTAGGAGGGAGGTCAGGAAGCACTTCTTCACAGAGAGGGTGGTGAAGACTTGTAATGTGCTGCCGGAAGAGGTCATCTCATTGAAGATAGTGGGCAGTTTTAAGAGAGGTTGGGATAGGCATGGGGGAAGGTAAGGATCATTGTTGGGAGGGTGGGGAGGGGGCATTGACATTAGCTCAGCTGTGGACCCTGCAGCACGAGCAGGTTTGATAGACCAAATGACCTTCTTCTGCAGGCTTTTTCATATGTTCGTATGTTATGACTCCGTACCAAAGTTGAACACTGGGGCACTATTCCCCATGAGACTGACTAGCACAAAGTGGTTGTTGTGTCCAGGTAGAAGCTCGTGACTTTTTTGACCCTGTTGCGTCATAGTTCACAACCCTTCCCTGCTTAGTCACTGAACTGTTGCCGACCATACAGAGAAGGGGGCTGCCATGTGAGCGACCCAGAAGGCCATGTGTGAACCCCCCCCCCAAACCCTGTTGCAGCCTCCTGTTACACCCCTACTTGCAGAACAGCTACAGGGAAGCTGTATTGGACCTTGCTGGTATGTGATAGGAATCTTTCTGGAGAGAGGTGGGGTGTTTGTTTCTGGGACATGTGGTAGTTAAACTACTATTGGGAGGGATGAGGGAGTGGATGTCCACTAGATGCCACGGATAACAAAAGTCTTGGGTAGCAGTTGGGAGAAGCCACAGGACTACCATGGACATGTGCTGCAGAAATTGTACAGCTGGTCAAGAGGAGGGCAAAAGGTACGGGCAGTGGGTGGGGGAAGCTTCCCTGCAGCACCACCCAACTGCACGGACTTGCAGTATGGTGCAGCACCATGCAGCTGTGGTCATGGCATACCATAACTCTATGTGAGTAACCAACCAGCAGATTAGTGGGTACTAACAGCCATAAAATGGGTGGGGAATATGGCCCGTCAGTGCAGAGGCAACACCATTGCTTGCAACACTGGTGACCTGGGATCAGTAGCAATCTCTGGGAGGAGGATTGAGTGTTCTAGAGGATGCTCTCCTCTGGGGAGAGAGAAAGCATGTTGCCGCTATGCAGCTGCCACCTGGGTGTTCCAGTAGCCTGTGACGTGAGCGCCTGAATTAAGGCGCCATCTGAAACGGTGACGTGATGTGAGCGAAAAAATGAATGGCGAGGAAAGGGCAACTGGATGTGGTGGGGTGGGCGACTGTAGTGACACGATGTCGCTATTTGTACACACACACACATGCGGGGAGGAGCGAGCACAGCGAGCGTGGCCTGGGAGGGGGCGGAGGGGATGTACAGGGTGGCGCTGCAGTCAGCTGCCAAGCTGCATCTGGGGGTTGGCCTCCGCTTGCGGTGTGTGGGGTTCCGGGTTCCGGTCTGGATCCGGGCACTACTACGCTTTTGTTGCACCCGGCCCCAAACTTTTTTTTTTTTTTTTGCTTTCACCACCCCCGACATGCACCCCCTGGATTTGAGTTAAGTATGAGGGTGCGGGGGGCACAGCCCCCCCACAGAAAGCAAATGCTTTAAGTCCCCGGCGCCGTTCTTCCATGCACCGGGGATGTCAGGGTGGCAAAATTGTTTTCACCGCCCTGATGTTGCAATAATACGGGTCGCCGTTCAGCGCTTGCCATTATCACATAGAACCGGTGTTCCCAGGTGGAGGTGCTGGGAGCAGCACCACGTCGGGTGGGGGTGACGCCAATTGGCTAATGGAGCGCATGGTCATGCTGTGCACCTGCCCTTAGCCTCCCCCAGTGTTTCCCAGTGTTACGGGATGATGTGCCGCCAGCCTGTCGGGCCCAGTTTGTTGACTGTCCACCTGCCCCCCAGAACTGTGTAGACAGTGGAGAGCCTGGGCAACTCCCCACTGCCCCACCTCGGAGGGGTAAGTCTGTAGGTAGGAGGGGGCAGGGTGAGAGACAGGGATGGCAAGGATGGGGCTGGGAGCTGGGTCAGGACACCGATGGTGGCAGCTGTGGGGGGAAGGGGAAGGGAAAATGCTGCATTCTGATTGACTACCTGTCATACTTAATTGCAGTACTACCAACACGTAAAACAATCTCACTGTGCCATCTAGAAATTTCAGTTTCTAAAGCGACAGCCTGAAGTATCTGCTCCACAAACGCAAAATAAAAATGCTAAACTTTGTACCAGTTACTTTTCAGTTGTTCACAAGTGCTGGATCCAGCAGAAGAAACAACTTTGGGGGGGGATTATTAATTTCAAAACTATAGCAATTTCTTCTCTATTATCATTTTTTTTAACATCCTATATTCATTTTATAAATGCAAAAAGACATTCCATGTTGTTGACAGTGCACTGTACACACTTCCAGAGGCTGAAGGCTCTCAGTCTGCGACCTTTTGCCATACTACGCACATGTGTTTGCATTTATGACATTACCACCAACACCATGTTGTTTTTTTTATTGCTTATTTTACTAATATGACCAGTGGATTTGAATTGGACATCCCCCCACTGTTGTTTAAAATCACTCTTGTGTGACTAAGATTAACTACCATTTAACATGAACGACTCCCCATATGGGACACTGGCAACGTCAGGGCTAACGTTAGGCTACAGAAATGAAATGACTGGTAAAGTGAACTTAAAACTAAATGTGGCCCCATATGAACATAATACAGCCTCAGACTGCAAGGAAAAAGATGCAGGGGCAGTGTGAGAGGGCGTTTCTTCAAAGAGAGGGCGTTGGAGCCCTGGAACAGACTACCAGATGGAGTGGTAGGGGCTAAATTGGTGGAAGAAATCAAGAGGGCATGGGACAAGCATATAGGGCTGAATATCGAGGAGGAGGGCAGACTAGATGGGCGGTATGGTTCTTTTCTGCCATCAAGCTTTTATGATTCTATGAAAACAGATCTGGAAAAAAATGAACTGCAGTTTTCAAATCAGGGGTTGGAAATGCGTGCAGAATGAATTATGGGAAACATTTTTAAATATGAAGTGCTGCTTTAAAACAACAGTGCAGTTTCAGCTACAGTTAATGAAGTTGTCAGCATATCTGTCAGCTCTACTTTTCTAGATACTGTATCTTGCGTGCCATGCACCACGTGCTTGAATAGGGAAAACACAGAAATCTGACTTAATCTGATCGATCTTTACTGCGTTTCTAATAAAGTTATTCTTGTTGACATTGGCACCTTGTGTGTGCAGGTCATTGGTTATAGTCATGTTTTCCGTGTTGTCTTCACCAGTTTTTCAACTAATTCTGTTTTTACTGTATATGTTTATATATGTACAGTTACTGTGTCTCTTGTGATTATAATAGTGTCTAGAATGTTACAAATCAACAGCCCTGACTGGCTAGGAATTACAGCATGATTTATAATTGTATTTTAAAGCAGCAGTACTAGTTAGGCTGCAGAAAATGTCATCCTGCCTTTTTTTTCTTTTTGGCTGTAATGTATTCCTGCTATTCTTAGAGTCTTAATTGGTATATTTAAAAATGCATTCGGCTATTTTCAAGACAGTTTTTAGTTATAAGTCCAGTAATCTCTGCAGAGCTACAATAATGGTGGCAGACCTCCAGCAGTTTGTAAAATTCTGCTCCCCGAGGTCGCCCTTTAACTGCACCCACTGTATTTATACTGCAGATGATGCCACGGTGTTGATGGCACATGCTTCTGATAATCCGCAGCACACAGTAGCACCCTGATCCACTTCAGTCTTCGACAGCAGCAGTGGCAAGGGAGCAGGGATGTTTAAATAATGTCAGGTCCCTTGCCTAGGGAATTAAATAGAGCCAAAAGAAATAAGGATATATTGATATTTTTGTTTGTTCTAACTGCCAACTGGATTATTTTAAATTTTTGTTGATGGGCAACTAAACAAACCGTTTAATATGTAAGAAAATTAAGCCCAATGAAAACAGCCTAAGAGTACAATGTACTGTGAAATATGCTGTTGTTACTTACAATTTTTGTGGACTTTAAATGTCATTTGTCATATTTTAAAAAATACAAACATTTTTTTATTCGATTTTGTGCTTCAAGATGACCTTAAATGTTCGCTGACGTCACTGCCCAGTGATGTCGATGGAGCGATAGCATTCCAGTTATATCAGTGGTACAGTGTATTATTGTTCAAAGCCTATTGCCCAGTTGGGTTTAAATAAGTTCAACAACTATGATTAGGGGCCGGCCCGATGGCGCTGAGGTTGGGCGCTGGGCGCCACACCCGCATCACGCCGGTGACCGGGTTCGAGAGCAGGCCGGGTCGTCGAGGATGACAGGGATGGGGAAGATTGGCGTCCCAGGACTGCTCTCCTTCCCGGGAGGGGTTTCCACCAGCCGACCGCACTAGTGACCTCTGGTGGAGTTAGAGATACCACAGTGCACGGCCACAGAAAGCAGGGGATTGAAGCTGCGGCGGACGTCTTTCAGGGATGCACGGGAGCGTGCACCAGCCGAGCAGGACGTCATTGCACGTCCGAGCTTCGGGGAGGAAAAAGTAGAAGAGCTGTCTGTGGAGCCGAGAGATGGAGACTTCAGGGGCAAGTCCACATCCCTCTGCCGGCCCAGCGCACCAGTGAACTCCACGCCCTGACCCGACGCCAGGTAGGTCCCTCTAGTTACAGATAGGCTGCTGAGGGAGGGCGTGCCCGCCCCTTGGGGGTGATCTGGGGGCTTGACCTGCCTGGTTAGTCGGGGGAGGACACTGGCCAGCGAGGGTTCAGGCTGGGAGTAGAGACTTAGCCAAGTGGGTACTCTGGAAGGATGCCTGGGCTGTAGAGTGAGAAATAAAGATGTAAAAAAAAAATTTTTAAACAACTATGATTAGCTTTCCTTTTACCCAGTCAGTTCATAATTGTGGCAGTGCACCAGGACCAGGGAACAGCTAATCAGAGCTTTATAAAGCTTAGGTGTACATTGTATGCAGTTGAATCTCCTACAGCCAACACCTGTGGCTGACGTCAGTCGTGAGGAATTCTGGGATGTGCCTGGAGTGGCACTGTGTATAAAATGACTCTGCTGGGGGATGAGAGGATCAACTAGAAAAAAGGTATTTTTTTGTCATTCAGCTGTTTGATCCCCGTCTCCACCTCCTGCCTACTTGTCGATGAGGATACATGGGTGGTGCTGGCAGGCAGCTCTGCCCCCCCCCCAGACCAACATCTAGACTCCTGAGGGCTGGCATGGGCACTGCAGGGCTGTCATGGAGCCTGCCAGCTCCATTTTTCTCATTTTCCTAATTTTCTCCTTGCCCCTTGCCACAGTTGCTCACACCGGTGTGGAGGCACGCGCACGCAGTGACCCGTGGCACCCTCCCTAGTCTAGTTGCTCCTGATTGCACTACCTCCGGGCCTCCACCTGGGGGCAGGCTTGCGGTGGGCGTGGCTGGGTCCCCACCCCAGGAGGAAGAACTACCTTACAGCTGCTCAATCCATCTCCCAGCCTCACCCCCCCCCCGCCTCCCCCAGCGACCTGGGCTTGTTCCCGAACCCGGGTCGCCAGCGTGGCATGAGGTGTATCGTCCAGCACCTCAACCCTCAGCGCCACCGGGCCAGCCAGTAAAATGTATTTTAAGAGAAGTCAAGTAAGGAACTTTATGTTTAGTGCACATTTTTTAATCGAGGGCAGCCCGACATAGGTGTATGTCTCAATTCATGCACGTACAGTTTACCATTACAAAAAAGTGTAATTGCACAACATAGATTGCCTAGGAAGTATGGAAAGAGAAAACGCGCAAGAGGCAAAAGACAATGCAGCCTCTGTAGCAGTAAATAAAGTAATGAGTGTCCCTACATTGAAGAAAAACATCCAGAGCCTATCAGAAGACTGAATATGACTGAAAGAAGAAACAAGGGTCCCAGCTGTCAGTTGCAAGGGACTGGTGCTAAATCACTGAGGCACAATTTAGCACCAGTCCCTTGACTGTGACCCCCCCCCTCCCCGTCCCTGAGCTGTGCTGAAAGGGGGCTGCAGACCCCTTTTGCGCCAGCATACATCGGTGTGGGCTTTTGCATGGGAGGGTGCAGGGTCAACATGCAAATGACACACAGTGGTATTCTCAAAAGGGGGATTGTGACCACCTCAGGGCTGGTCCCACTTTTTCATACAGGCTGTAGGGGCATCACAAAAGTGAAACCAGCCCCACTGAGGTAGGCCAAGGATAGCAGATGGCAAGGGACTGGTGCGTTGGAGTGCAGTAATGTGGGAATTGGGCTAGGGAGGGGGATCCACTGGACTACCAGGACAATGGCAGTGGGTTTCATATGACTCTTGATGGCATTTGCTTCTTGGGGGTCTGGGACACCCAACATAAAAAATTAAGGATCCCTGACCAAATTCTGGAAGTCTGGCAGTGTTTCTTTGGAGTGACTTTGGCACGTCCCGTTACAGTGTGGGTGAACAGCGGGGTATGCATCCTGAAAAGAAAACAGTGTGTCCCAGGGACCCTCCACACTGATGGATGATGGATCCATGCCCCGAAGGATTACTGGTGCATCAAAAATGTAGGGCCCCATGTTCCCAAGAGCCCTGTTTCAGTGCCAGCCCACAAATGGACCAAAGGTATAGGTGGGAGGAATGGTTTCCCTGCTGCCACTGCTCATGCATGTCTGTGCATGGTACTAAACCATGTGCAGACATACATGGGTTCATAATGTGCGATGTTACTGTACGCAAACTCAGTTTGTTCACAGTAGCATCTGGAATGCCTCATTTATAAGCAAACATTTGGTCCCCAATGCATACAGTGTTTTCAGTATAGCAATTTATTTAGCGGTCCGCATAGTAGGGTGAACTTTGTGCCTCATTTTGTGGCCCATAAATTTGGAACTGAGAATTAAGCCCAAATAAATCATACAGATATACAAATACCTTAAATAATCTTTTTAATCTTTTTTTTTTTTTGCTACTACTGTCCTGGATACCAACTCTTTCACACCTCTCTGCCTGCCTGACTCACAACCCTTCCCTTAGGCCTCCAGTACCTTTGTCATCAGTCAAATCTGACTTATCCCTGCCAAGTCACCAAAAAGGAAGCACCTTAGTTCAGCCTGTGATGGTCAGGGGTGGAAGGACCAGCTTGCTTCTGGGACCTGGTAGCGTGAGGGGGGCTGCCAGAGAGGCTGTCATCTGTGGTGCCCAGGGCAACCCTGTACCATGTTTGGGGCCCTGGTCACCACCAGCATGCCTGCCAGCACAGCTGATTCCTGGGAGCAGTGATGCTTGGCAGCATGGGGTCACGCATGCTGCCAGGTGCGCTTCCACCAAAGTCAACACCCAGAGCTGCTATTGAAGGAGAGCACAGCCCTCCCCCCCCCACTCAGCAGGAAGGAAGCATCCAATGGAAGCTCCGAATCCCTCCATGCAGGCCTCTACATCTGCTGTCCCTGGCTGGGGGCAGGAACCAGGGTTGCCAGCTTGTCAGATCGATGCCCCCATCACTCAGCGCTGTTGAGCGCTCCTTTGTATCATCTTTAAACAAAACGTAGAACTGCGCTGTGTAAATTACAGTAATGACTTCACTGAAAGAGTGGTAGGTGCCTGGAACAGACTGCCAGCGGAAGTGGTGGAGATGAAAACAGTAGGGGGCTTCAAGCACACGTGGGTTAGATATAGGGTATTATTAGTAAATCGGCTGAGAGGAGGGGAGGGTCGCTGGAAATCAGTTAGGATCTGCGGAGACAAACTAGGCAGCAACCATCTTGGCAGACTGGGTGAGCCAAGTGGTCTTGTTCTGCTGACAAATCCTGTTTCTAAGACAGGCTGCCTGCCATTATGTAGAACTTTGCTTTGACCTCCCTGTGCTTCAGTCCTCCTTGCTGTAAGTTAGAGAGTGGTGGGAACACACTGTGAACAAGCTGCTGCATCTCAGTGTGGCTAGATCAACTAGTAACAAAAACCGAGACAACACAAAACACAGTACCAGATGCAATAACCCAGATATACTATCCAGAATAATGAGCATTTCGTCTTTAAATGGTATGTTACTACTGTGAGAGGTGGATTGACAGTTTGAGCTTACCATTTGATTTTCTGCCTCAGTTAACAAGCAAATGGCATGAAAGTGTGGTCTGCTTTGCACCATAGCTCATTAAAGGTGCTTGCAAGGTGCATTATCTGTTTAGTCTGGCTATCTGCCAGGTAGCTTCCTGATCTTTATCTGCTTTTGCTCAGTTTTAAAGAAAAACAGGGTCCAGATTACTCAAACGATAACTATCCAGTGCAGTTGATATCTGTTTGGCTTTCCTGAGCCTTAATAATCATAACCTTCATCAGAAAGAATAGCCAGATGTTTCTTTCCTCCGAAAAAGGAAATTGTTTGGGGTATCTGGTACCCTGAGGGAACATTATCCAAGCATCTTTGAACCAAACAGTTGCCTCCTTTTAGTGTCTTTGGTGACAGCTTCATAGTTTGGTTGGCAACTAGTGAGAGGGCCCCTTGAGTGGCATGCCGAGTTTTTGTAATATGCAGAGAACTGACAGATCTGAGTATATTTTTTCTACGTAGATTAATCATGCAGTGTTTTCTCCAAAAGCATTTATGCATGGAATTGCTTCTATAGAAACATCAGCGTTAACTCCCTTTTCCCCTTATCCGTTCCCAAGCGCAGTACTAGAGGGGCCGCTTGCCATATCTTTGACACCCCTTTTTACCGCACCAGGCATGCGCAGAACTCCATCACGTACAAAGGCCGTAAGTTTTCCAATAAACTGCTCCCTGAACTTCAGGCCTGTGGTTCAATTGGCTCATTCACCTCCTCCCTCAAGGAGCACCTCCTCCAATCCACCACCTGTGTCTGCCCTGGTAGGTAACCCACCTGAATGTCCACCAACCCTTGCGTTACCCTAGAGTTTAGAGGTATCTGTATATTGGCTCTGTTGTTGTGTGCGCTGTATTTTTGTTCTATTCTAGATTATCCTGTCATACACACTGTCCCTACTGTAAATACCGTAAAATTTTGCAAATATCGTTTTTACCTTTTTCCCTGTATTATCAAATTTGTGTACCACTGGACATTTGTAAAAACGGGCATTTTTGCTCACATACCTACCAGTATAAAAATAAAACTGAACTGAACTGAAACATGGAATCTGTCGACAGAAAAGAAACACAGAAACAGAGATTGTCAGCAGATAAGGACTGCCTGGCCCATCTAGTCTGCCATAGGCCCTTGTACTGAATTACTGCTTCCAACCCACCCACCCACTTATACCTCTGTGGTTTCCCTATACCTGTCCCAAGCATGCTTGAATCCATCCACAGTGCTCTCTCCCACCACCTCCTGAGGCAGACCATTCCATGTGTCCACCACCCTCGCTGTGAAGAAGAACTTCCTCACATTCCCTCTTAACCTCCCACCTTCCAATTTCATGTCATGCCCCACCTTGTTCTTGTGCTTCTCTTGTATTGGAAAACATCTCCCCCCTGCACCTTGTTTATACACTTCAGGTACTTGAATGTTTCTATCATGTCCCCTCCTCTCTTCCAGCGAGTACATACTGAGGTCCTGTAATCTCTCCTCATAAGTCTTGTGTTGCAAGCCCTATACCATCTTAGTCGCCCTTCTCTGGACCTTCTTCAGTCTGTTCATATCCTTACAAAGGCGTGGCCTCCAGAACTGCACACAGTACTCCATGTGAGGCCTGACCATAGTTTTATATAATGGTATCACTACCTCCCTCCTTCTGCTGGTGATACCCCTGCCTATGTACCCCAGCATGCCACTGGCCCTCCCAGCTGCCTTAGCACTCCTCTTTGACATTTTCAGGTTGTCTGAAATAATAACCCCCAGATCCCATTCCTCCTTTGTGACTGTCAGCGACTCTTCCCCCATCCTGTAACTTTCCCCAGGGTTTCTGTGTTCCAGATGCATAATTGTGCACTTTGTTGAATTACACTTCATTTGACAGTCCGCAGACCATTTTTCAAGCTTCCCCAAGTCCCTCCTCATTTTCTCCACCCCCTTCTGGGGTATCCACTCTGTTGCATATCTTGGTGTCATCTGCAAACAGTCAGACCTTTCCCTCCAGCCCTTCTGCAATGTCACTAATGAAGACGTTGAACAGGACTGGCCCCAGGACCAATCCCTGAGGCACCCCACTGGTCACCCCCTTCTCCCCAGACTGCACCCTATTTACCACCACCCGCTGCCTCCTGTCTGTTAGCCAGTTTCTAACCCAGTTTACTACCCTGTCCCCCATGCCCACCCAGCTTGTTTGTCAGCCTCCTGTGTGGGATGGTGTCAAAGGCTTTGCTGAACTGAAGGTAAGCGACGTCTAAAGCCTCACCCTGATTTACTTCCTTTGTCTCCCAGTCGAAGAAATCAACCAGATTTGTCTGACATTACCTTCCCACTGTGAATCCATGTTGCCTATGGTCCTGGGCTCCGATGGCTTCTAGATGCCCCACTATCCTTTCTTTAAGCAATGTCTCCATGATCTTCCTCATTACTGAGGTGAGGCTGACCGGCCTATAGTTCCCCACCTCCTCCCTGCTGCCGGATTTGTGTAGAGGGACCTCAGGTGCCCTCCTCCAATCCTCTGGTACCACCCCTGTGTTGAATGACTCTGTGAAAAAGAAGGCTTGGCTCACCCAGTCTGCCCAAATGTTGTCTGGCTAGTCTGTCTCCACTGACCCTAAGTGGTCTCTGGTGACCCTCCCCCCTTCCATGCCTTTGTTCTACTGTACTTCTGTGTTTATCCCGCACATGCCTGAAGCCCTTCACCATTCTATTCTCTACCACTTCAGCTGACAGTCAGTTCCATGCATCCACCACCCTTTCAGTAAAGAACTATTTCTTCACATCCCTCCTGAACTCCCTCCACCTCCTTTCAGCTTCATTACATGCCCCCTAGTCCTGGAGCTTGTCATTTGGAAGAGGCTCCTCTCCTGCATCCTGTTCACTCCTGTGAGGTACTTGTAGGTCTCAAGCATGTTGCCTCTTGCTTTCGTCTCTTCCAGGGTGTACATGTTGAAAACTCTTTGTCTCTCCTCCAGCTTCCATTGCAACCCATGCATCATTTTGGTTACCTTCCTCTGGATTGCCACCACCCTGTCTATGTCCTTTATGAAGTGTGGTCTCCAAAACTGAATGGAGTACTACAGGTTGGGGCATACCAGAGAGTGATACAGCGACAGCACCAGCTCCTTCCTCCTGCTGATGATTCCCCTCCTCGTGCACCTCAGCATTTGACTAGCCCTGCCTATGGCCCTGTCGCACTGCGCTGCTGTACTGATGTCTTCTTATATAGTAACTCCAAGGTCCCTTTCCTGTTACGTGACTGCCAACACTTCCCACTCCCTCAATCTACACTCCACAATGGGGTTCTTATACCCTAGGTGCATGATTTTGCCCTTTTTTCTTTGCCCCTCAACTGCCATGTACTTGTCCACTCCTCAAATGTTCCCCAGATCCTTATGCATCTTCTCCATCCCCTCCTGAATATCCACCCTTTTGCAGATTTTGGTATCCTCTGCAAAGAGGCATACCTTTTCCTCCAGTTCTTCTGCAGTGTCCCTAATGAAGATGTTGAAGACTACTGGTCCCAGTGCCGAACCTCATGGTATCCCACTGGTCACTGTCCCATCCTTCAAGTGTGTGCCATTAAGCACCACCCTCTGTCCACTATCCATTAACCAGTTTTGAACCCAGTCTACCAGTCTGGACCCCAGTCCTAAGCTAGTCAACTTCCTTATCAGCCCTCTATGCGGCGCAGTGTCGAAAGCCTTTCTGAAATCTAGATAGACTACATCCACTGCCCTTCACTGATCTGTTTCCCTGGTCTCCCAGTCAAAGAAATCTTTTAGATTCATTTGACATGACTCTACCCTATGAATCCATTCTGCCTGTCGTTCTGCATGTCACTGGATTCTAGATGCTCAACCAGCCTCTCTTTCAGTAGGGATTCCATTAATTCCCCCAAAACTAAAATTAAGCCAACTGGTCTGTAGTTGCTAGCTTCCTTCATGCTTTTGTTTTGAGCCCCCATGGTTTTAAAACACCCCTGTGCTGCCCCCATGTTTCAAGCAGAGTATTGGTCACAGTAGTGTTTCATCTACAGGATTTGAGAGACCACAGAGATGAAAGATACTGAAGGACAGTGAAGGGACAGCTAGAACATTTAGAAATGCAGAGAGAAACAAATGGAAAGAAAAATCAAAGAACTTGTGTTGCTCAGTTTCTGATTACATGCATAGTAACATAGTAATTTAAGGTTAGAAGGGACTCCACATTCATCAAGTACCCCCGCAACCTGCTTCTTGGCCCCTGTGCATTAAGGGGCACAGTGCCTATGCGTCACATATCCGCGGCACTTAGGCAACCCTGCAATCGACAGCTACACATCAGGGGTCTTGGGAAACCCTATGGCTTGCATGAAAGGGTACACACACCTTCCACACTCGATCCCCAGGCTGTTTGTGCAGATACACGTGTGGACAGTCTGGGGAGAGTAGCCAGGGGGCGTGCCCACACACCATGTCATTCACTAAGGCGTGGAATGCTTGGCGCAGGCTACACAAGCAGGTAGCCTGCCATAGTAGCTTCATACCCTCCACACAGTGCACCCACTGGCCATGGCAGGAAGGACATCCCCCCCGCCTTGCTTCCCCAGCCCTTTGGTCAGGCAGAGAGGGTTGGGGGCAGCCATTAGGGCAATTGCCCAAACATTTACAGTTTACGGGATTCGTGGTGTCCCACAGTCCCCTGCTCCATGCAGAGCAGGGGATCCGCTGTCAGCCCAGGACAGGCATCCAGTTAGGTGCCTGCCTATGTCTGCTTAGCTGTCCCCACTCACCAATGTACTGGGGGGAGCCACGGACTGCACCCTGCTGTGGCTGGTGATCATGACTGTCATGCCCTGCATGCCTGTCCACGGATGTGGAAGTGCTTGTGCCAGGTACGTGCCTGTCGTATGTACCTGGCCTACATTGGTGCATAGGCACCCATAAGCAGGAACCAGCAAGTATGTTGTGCAAGCATTTACTAATTTGTAGGGATTTCCTTCCCACTCTGCTGCTCAGGGTACTCTATGATTTCCTTGGTAAGCAGAACTTTGCCCAGGCTTACCTTAAAAGCTTGCACTGATAGCCAGCCTGCCGGCGAAGAGGCAGTGCATTCCTAGGCGATGCTGATGACCCGGGTTTGGAAATGGATTCAGGATGTTGGAGGGCCGGTCAGAGGGAAGAAGGACTGAGCATCCTAGGGACTGCTGTCCTTCTCCGGGGGTGTGTGTCTGTCACGTCACGGACCCTGGCAGAGGCTGGGGGGGGGGGAATCCATTGTGCTGATGCCGTAACCTGTGGGGGGCGGACGAGGGTCATCATTGCACGTCCCTTTCCCCCAGGCACAGTTGCACACAAAATCCCGGCCCCGAGTGTGAAGCCCCACTCTGCTGCTGCCTCACTGCCAATAGAGTCCGCCTGTTGGGGTTTACTACCTTTGAGCTACAAAGTGTATCCCAGCTAGAGCACACCAGATGAAACATCTCCAGTTGTTTCACCTTGTCAATACAATTCAGTATATGGGAGACTGAGATCATTTTCGCCCTTGGCCTTATCTCTGCATCATTTTGTTTTTCTTTCCATCAAGGTTTTCTTCTGCCAGTTCACCAACCCTTCCCCATTGGCCTGGCCCTTCCAGCCCCGTGGCACACCTTCTCTGGGGCTAATCTGGCTCTGCAGTGAGTCCCCCGTGGATTAACCCTCCTAGTGGACTGGCCAGTCTCCTCTGGAGGACAGTCTAGATTTCAGAGGAAAATCCAGTTGGTAGTGCGAGGCCTGTGGAGGACTGAAGCGCCATCCTGCCTTGCTGGGTGCTTTCTGACGATTTTTCTCTCCATGGTGCTGATCATTCGGTGGTGCACCGTGCATGCGTACAGAGGCATGCACCCATGTCTCAGTGTTCGATAGCAGGCTGTCCCCACGTCGACACTTCCATTCTGCTGCCACGTGGCTTACGCCTGGTGGCAGGGGAGTAGCAAAGCGACCTGTACCCTCTCTCTGAGAGAGGAGTATGTAGAATGCACTAGCTGCTCAGCCTAGATCGGCCTCCATGCGACGTATACAAATCCATACCTGAAACTGGCTGTCCAGCACAGCAAGTGGTAGTGCTTCCACCATGCTAGCAGTTGCCTCCCCGATCATTTCGGTGGCCCTGCGTTGTTGCTCTCAAGTTCCTTTTTGTGTGGAGTTTGGAAGTGCACACAGTGTGCGAATGCTTCCCCTACATGTGAATGAAATGTTTTGATTATTTTTGTTCTTATTATGGTAAATAATAGAGAAGGGGACAGTACATAGGCTGCCTATGCTGTTCGACAATGCTGTCATCCTTTCTATTTATTTTGGAGAAAATGCTATCATCGGTCTGCCACCACAGTAGCTGGGAAATAGTGGGAATTGGCAGAAAAGGCAACATTAGGTTTCAGCTGTATGTAATCCACTGGTTGGTGCAACTGATCCAGCCCCTTGGCCTCTTATCATGTGCCTTACAAGTTATTACCCTCGAGGGAAAGGCTTCCGGCTTGCATGTTCTTTATTATGGGATTAATGTTGTTTTGGCCGCAGTGCGATGTTCAGAACCCACAGCACTCAGTTGTGTTGGACAGGTTTTATAGCCACAACCTACTCTGTTTCCAAATGCTGGCAGTACATTTTGTTTGCTGCTGCTGCCAGGATTGCCGGTGTAGTTAGCAAATTGTTTTTCTTGTTAATTTGAATAGCCAGGCATTCCCATCCACACAGTAATATTATTAATCCTTAAAATCCTTCACTTTTTCATAAATCTATGGTGACCTGGCAGGATTAGAAATGCAGACTATTCAAGGTTAGTGAAAGTCTCTCAAGAAACTTCAGAGCTACAGTATTTTTCGTTTGTAGTGTCCTTTGGGCCTTGCAGGCCCCTGAGCACCCTGTGTCCCTATCTTTGAAGGACACCACAAATAAGTAGTTGAGTGAAAAGGCCACAACACTCTTTCAACAGCACATACCTATGTAAGAGTATAATGCATTAAAACAATGCATTTCAAATTTGTATTCAGACCTGTAACAATACATAACTGTATGTAAAGAAATAGAATACACCCAAAACCCACCATCAGGTGGCAGACTCGGATCTCCTACAGGTAGTACCATGTATTTATGGAATACATAATGTTTTTTTTTGTTTGTTTTTGTAAATTCTATCTCTCACTGGACGGGGCATCTCTCAGAGGTGCACACTCAACGATCCTTGCTACTCCCCACATGAAGCCTCTCTCTTCCCAAGACCCTCCACCAGTACCTTCCAGCTCCCCGGATCACCCCTCCCCTCGACTGAGGGAGGGCCTGCCTCACCTACCTGGTGGCTTTTCTGATATTAGAGGGTCGGTCTGGTGGAGAGCTAGGGGAGACCGGTAGAGAGGTGGCCTGACACTGGGGATGTGGGAGACGTCCATGGAGCCCTAGTTGCCTCCCCAATCCAGTGAGGGTATTTTCCTTGGTGGCTTTCCCAGGAGCACGAATGTGCAATGACATCCACCCAACGTCCGCCGCCGCTCCTCCCCTTCAGCGTCACGCTGCATGTTGCTGATTCTGCTCCTCGGTCACCACCAGGGGCTGCACTGATGTGGCGCAAATCCCGATCCATCCCCAGGAAGGGAGAGCAGTCCCTTGGACACTCAATTCCTTCTCTCCCGTGCCGACCCCAACAACCCAAGTCTGTTCCCGAACCTGGGTCACCGGCATGGCGCAAGGTGTGGCGTCCAGCGCCTCTCAACCCTCAGCGCCACGGGCCGGCTGGAGTACATAATGGTTTGTAGTGGAATATTACATTTATCTCCTGTAGTGCAGGGCAAGACTCCTAATTTGTGAGCGATGGAGCCACAAGTTAGTTAAGGATGCCTTACCACTCGTGTGGAGATAAATATGTTATTCCACTGCAACCCATCATGCATTTGATACATACTCCACCATTTTTAATGTTTTTTTATCTGAGTTCTACCTTGTTTTAGTCTAAAACCATTTTTTTTTTTTTGTTGTAGTGTAATTTGTAAACTCTCTATTTGGCCCGTTGTTCTCTCTGTTCTGTCCAGTGTCTCAATGGAAATGACATGTTCAGAGTGGAAATAACATGCTCTTAGTAGAAATACGTGTATTGTAAGTGAAATGAAATATGTATCCAAGAACAATTTGTTGTATTTACTCAAACTACTTACCACTGGTGCACTATGTACAGGGGAAGTTCCATAAGGAACACACAGGAGCAAGCTCATAATTACTGGTGAGCCCATTGAGTCGCAGAACTGATACCACTTTAGAATGCTGTAATAACCGGATGTTTTTATGGAATGGGACTCGGTTGTTATGGTGTGGGTGTCAGCCAGTCAAACTGAAAACGAAAGCTGCTGCCATCTCGCGCTGGCAGACATGAAATTCCACCAAAAGGACACCAGCCTTGTTTTTCTTAACCTACTAAACTGACCATTACTTATATAAAATAAAGTGTGGGGTGCCGTATTGTTAATTTGTTTCACTCCCTTGGCGTGTAATGCCATCACAAACTGCTTATGCTTCCACTCATGGTTTATGTGGCATTGCACACCACAGGTGTGTGAAAAAAAAAAAAAAAACACGTACAAAAAATAAATGTACAACACCCCATCCATTATTCTCTATTTTATTCATTCTGGAATGTTGCCAGCAAAGCTGCAAGAAACAAGAGGCTGAGGAGAAGCTTTTTCTAAGGTCAAAATGTCTTTTGGCTTAAATCATAGCCAGCTCTCGACTAATAAGGTTTAAAAGATGTTCTAACATTAAAAAAAGTAAAGAAAAACAACATTGTACACTTCTATGGGGCACTCCCCCGTGCTGTCCCTTCTAGGAAACCATGACTTGTCCAGTTACTGGGTGAGGCCAGCAAACAGGGAAATGGAAGAGATAGGTTGGCTGCCTCCTCTGCCTCCTTGGGGCCAAAATACAATCCCTTCTAATGGGCACTGCCTCACTGCACAATGATGGTATAATAAAATTTGAACATGAACCACTGTCAACGTGATTTTTTAGTTTCATGCAACAGAATTACAGTTGCTTTTGGCAGGACTTTTTATTGCTGAAGACATTTACGTGAAAATGGGCTCCCAGTCCCTGACACTGTTATCTGTTCCTGTGACTTTCCCAGCCCTGAAGTCGGAATCCTCTGATGATTATTATATCAGAATCCTTTCTTTGGCAACAGTTTTTGGTGTCATAAACCGAGGATTATGACATCACAGCAGGAATTAGCAACAGGAACAGATACGAGTCTAAATGAAATAGATCTCATTTTAATACAAATGTCAGCAGTAATAAAAATATGGAAGTTCCTGCAGTTCAAATTTGGGGGAATCTTGTATACCTCAGTTCCACTAGCGACAGCTGAATTGTTTGTTGTGTGCCAGAAAATCTCTTTAAAGACAGGGTTGCTAGGACACTACTGGTTTTTTGTGACATCATATTACCAAGCGAGCTTCTCTCTCACTGGACTCAACCATTCATTAGTGGAGTTTAATATAGTGTGTTTCATAAATAAATTATATATTTATGTAAAATATTTTGTTCAGTTCTTTTTCAGTAACATGGCATAGGTTCCGGAAGGTTGTGAATTGATCTGAATCTGTTTCTGCTTCCCTGAACTGGATATTAAGACTGCAGTTCTTTTAACTGCACCAAATTCAGCTGGTTAAAACTTTCCCATACATTTCACCAAGTGGTCTTTGCTGAACTCTGTAGAAACACTGCTGGGTTCCAAAAGCAATTTTGTGGTATTTCACTATTTGCTTGTCTCATTCAGCTCTTATGATGCAAAGGAAAAGCTATAATTTACTCCCGCTGTCTTCCTTTGCAGATGTCAGCTGCAGTGGCCATGGATCTGGGCCCGAATCCCTCTCGACTGCTACATGGAAAGGACCTCTAAGGGCAAAACCAGATTAGTAACCCTTATCTGCCAGAATAAATTGTCTGCCTGGTGGGTTGTTGCTGCTGGCAGTGCATGGCCGGTCACGTGGATCTCCTGACCGAGCTTCGGCTCTTGGATAAGGTGCCTACCCTGGAGAGGCTACGGGCTGCCCAGAAACGCCGGGCTCAGCAACTGAAGAAATGGGCCCAGTACGAGAAGGAGATGCAGAGCAAAAAGAGGAAAGCCGATAAAAAGAAAAGTGCCTCCCATCGGAAACGGGTTTCTTTTCCTGCGAATATTACCCTTTTAGAAGCATCAGCAAGGAATGACATAGAGGAAGGTATGTGGCCTTTTTTTTGTTTGTTTTTAAATATTTCAGGTCCTTTTTAAGAGCTTTCATGGCAACACATGAGTATACATCTCCTGGAATCATGATTTAGACAATGTGATGATTTTTTTTCCTCTGCTACATGGTACGTCATTTGATCTAAAGGCAAAACAAAGAGAGGGGAGGTGAACAGTAGAAATCCTCTTACCTACCGCAGAAACAAAAGGGAGGAATTCTATTAACTGATAGACTGGTTGTGATATTTTTGTTAACTTGGTCTTTATTCAAACAGATATAGAATACAAGCTTGAATTCATCATAATACTAAGTGACAAACCTTGTGTAACAAGCAATTCCCTGAATCAAATTTAACAAAGTCAGCTGTGCATACACAAACTGATCCTGTGGCTTACTGGTTAAGGTGCTCACCTTCTGTTGGGAGTATTATGTGGTTCCTGTCTGATGCCCTCAATCATAGCAGGCTGCAACAGGGGAAGGAGAGGCATTCTATAAGACACACTCTTCATCCCAGGGAGAGTTTTTCATCATCATGGTGGAATAGCCACCCCCACATTTATGGGCACTGCTCTGCAATGAAACCTTTTATTTCCTGGCAACATCACCAAACGAAGGCCCATTGGTGGGAGGGCGTGGAGATGCTGATGCTAGGCCCTGGCTCCCTTGCCAGTGTGTGACTCATGCTGCATTGGGCATGAACAGAGACCCTACTCATTGCCTGATGGGTCTTGATCCTGGGGGAGGGTGCCCCCTGGGACTCGTGCCAGCAGTGTCCATCCAGTGGCAGTGGAATTGTGCAATGGCATTGGGTCTCAGTGGAGGGGAGAAACCAGCACTGCAAGGCCACCATGGAAAACAGACCATGCAGGCAAGAGGTGGGAGGGAAAAAGAGGGTGAACGGTTGAAGGTTGGAGAAACAAATGATAAAAGATGGTGTTCAAACAGGTCTATTGCTGACATTCAGTGATGATTACGAGAAAGAGACAAAACCCCAATTCAAGGCATGTTACCTATCACCAGAGTTAGTCTGTTGTGTCATGTGTATGCCTCCTTCTTTCATGTAACATACCTAAGGGTCGTGATCTGGGTGCATTGTACATGTTCCCTAAGGGTTTCCAAGTGTGTTCCTTACATAGTCAGTTCCCCTTAGGAAATTTACAGAGGGGAGGGGAGGGGAGGAGGGGTCCACCCAAGGCTTTGCTTTTATACCCACTTCAGAATAAACAATCCCTACATTTTTTTGTGTGGATGAAGGGTTAGGAATGAGTCAAAATAAAGCCACATTCTTGTGAATTTCTCTTGTGTAATCTTGGATATTATTGTTTTTCATAAGAATCTGAAAGAGTCTTGCATTGTCTTTGAAGATGTCACTGCTTAAATGGAGTCCTGACCTAACACTAGGATTTGGTATGTGTTCCTTTTTAAAGGAAAACTGTGGTTTGCAGGGGCTCCCGCCTCTTCAAACCTTACCCTCCAGTTTAGGCTTAGTAGAAAAAGTGGCTTTTTTCTGCCACGGCAAAGTGATTTAATTTACTTTTTAAAAGTCCGCTACCTGGAAGTATAGGGCCTTGGGTAACTCCATTTACTGTAAGGTGTGGCGCTGCACGTGTGCTGAAGCTGAGTGCATGGTGCAGCACGCACCTTTACAGTAAATGGAGCCGCCTAAACATCCACCATACTTCCAGGTAGCGGACTTTTAAAAAGTAAATTAAACCACTTTGCCGCAGCAGAAAAAAACCCGCTTTCAAACCACATTAAGGCTTGCTGTATTCTGACTATTGCAGTTAGCCCCAGCACTCAAACTGCCCCAGAGAGAAGAGGGTTAATTTTCTATGCAGAGCATAGAACATTGAGCTCGAGCTCAGTTCAAACCTCTGTCTGCTGCACTTAGTAGCACAACTGTCAGATTCTTTACTCCTCCTAACTGAACGGTCGCTCTGGAGAGTTCTCCTTTGCTCGCAGTTCGAAAGTCGGTTATAGTCTTCGGTTTTACCGATTTATTTTTTCGCAAGTTTCAATTCAGATCTCTGGTTGTGGTACAGTAAGTACTAGGTAGTGAACTAGACATAGTAAACTTGTGGAAATTGTAAAAATTGATTTTCGACCAGTTCGGCTGAACCGGCCGTTTAGTAAATTACATATTCTGTCTTTGTTTCTAAACTTAGAGTGTGGTTACCAGTCCTTATCAGTTTAAAAAAAATGCATTTTTTTGTGTTTTTTTCCAATACCCGTGACACGGTTAGAAACCGATAAGGGTGTCTTGCCTGGTTGTTTGCCATAAAAAGGGTAAGTTTGTGGTTAGGATGGCTATGTCTGAGAAACCCAAAAGAAAAACTGGGCCCACTGGGTTTCAACACTGCAGTGTGTGTGGGGAGGTCTTTGCTAAGGCTGATTCCCACACCACCTGTGTTTATTATCTGGGGTTTGACCACCTCGATTCAGACTGCCAAATCTGTAAAAATGTCCCTAAGTCTACCCTGGAAAAAAGATTAGGTAGGCTTAGGGATAAGGAGGCCGTGAAGTCCACTGACCCGGATGGCCAGCCCGGTTCGATTCCAACTGAATCTGAGGGAGTGCTCTCTGACCAGGGCGATACTTCTTCGGGCAAGAGGAGAGTCGATTCTGAGGGATCGGTTCCTACAAAAAGACAAAGAAAAGAAAAATCGTCTGGTTCGGATCCAGAGACCCATTTTCTGACCGCCGAAGAGATTGCCAAAGTGATAAAGATTGTAGAATTGCTTCTTCCGGTTCCGTCTGATCTGGGGCCTTCTGGCAGGCGCTTGGTTCCTCCGCTTTAAGGTTATGCCTCTGAAGATTTTTATGAACCAGATTTGGAAGGGGAAGAAGATTATGATGATGACGATGATGGTGGGGAAGGTCTGGATGAGCACTTTGAACCGGACATCTCCCCAGACAGGCCTTCTGGTGTTTCCCCTCCTAGGCTTTCCGAGTCCCCTTCCCACTACATGTTTTACAGGAAAGTGGCAGAAACCCTCCAGCTCCCTGTAGAGGAAGCCGTGGAGGAACAAGAGGAACCTGATTATGTGGAGATGATGGACATCCCAGAGTCCAAGAGACTGTCTGTTCCCCTTCATAAGTCTTTTGGGAAACAGACACAAAAGATTTAAAAGACTCCAAATTCTGTACCTCCTATCGACAGAAGGATGGACAAAAGGTACACCTTATCAGGTTCAGGTACAGAGTACATGTATCAACAATGCAGCCATGTTGGAGTTGTGCAGGCTGCAGCCTGTGATAAGGCTAATATACCCTTGGCTTCACGGCCCCCAGATAAATATTCTAGGAAGCTGGATGCCATGGCAAAGAAACAGTACATGGCATCCGCCTTGGGACTCAGGCAGGCTAATTATATGGCTTATGCAGCCAGGTACCAGAAGTCCAGGTGGGACACTGTACTGGCACTGGCTAAGCAGGCCTCCCCCCAGCTAGCCTCAGAGCTGGAGGGGGTGGCTGCTGATGGGATTGAGGCATCTAAGGTACAGTTCCATGCTGCTGTGGACTTCAGTGATGTGTTCTCTAGAGTCATGGCTACATCTGTGGCTTTTCGGAGAATGGCTTGGCTCAGATGTACTAGTCTCTCACAGGACACCCAGGCTAAGGCCATGGATTTCCCTGTGGTGGGTAATTATCTGTTTGGGGAGCAGACTTACATGGGTGTAGCCAGGCATACTCCATGTACTCCGTGGTGTACAGTTTTATTTAAGGGGGCAGCAAATAGGCTCTGAACTGCTTCCTAAGTCCATGAAAACAAAACACAGAAATAGCTAAACCTTTCTGTAATTTTAATCATGAGAGTCAAAACTAGAAGGATTGGTCACTAATACTGTCTTTGCATCCCAGGAACTATACAGCTTTATAGGTTTTGGGGTGGTATCCCATCTCAGATAGTGTCTGAGAGAGCAAGGTATAGCATCTGCAATTACCCATGCATGGGGACAGAGCAACAACCAGTGCAATAGGGTACAAAAGTTATATTTATTGTGCCAAATGGGTCAACAAACATGGACCTGGTGTACATATTTATACTGTCTGGCTACACCCTGAGCAGACAGAGAATTACATGAAAAAGATGGTTGAGTATAGGACCACCTATAGGCGTACACAGGCCAAGGAAAGGCAGGCAACTCCTCAAAGGCAGCAAGCGAGGGGCAGGCCTTTTCATAGGCCTTTCTACCAAGCACAGGCCTCTTCTCCTTTTCCTCAGAGGGGGTTCTTCAGAGGGAGAGGCAGAAGGGGGATGAGCAGGGCTGCATCCACCCCTCAACCTAAGGATCCTGTCAAGCAGACACCCTGATATGTCAGCCCGGGTTGACTTCCTTATTCCTGTAGGAAGCAAGCTGGCTTACTTCGTCCAAGACTGGATGTCTGTTACTTCAGACAAGTGGGTCCTGGAGGTGGTAAGCCAGGAGCTGGTTCTCAGCTTCCAGAAATGTCCGAAGCTGAGGGCCAGATCTTTTCTACCTGCAGGCATCTCCGAAACCATTGCCCTAGAGGCAGAGGTTTCATCTCTACTGGCTCTAAAGGCTGTAGAGAGAGTTCCTACATTGCACAGGGGCAAGGGTCTGTACTCCAGGTACTTCCTTACCCCAAAAAAGACAGGGGAGTGGTGGTCCATCCTAGACTTAAGATACCTGAACAAACATCTTTTACAACCAAAATTCAAAATGGTGACTCTGAGAATAATCCTTCCCTCTCTAAGGCCAGGGGACTGGCTAGCCTCCCTGGACTTAAAATATGCCTACTTTCACATTCCCATCAGGTGCTCCCACAGAAAGTACCTCAGGTTCGAATTGCCTTCAGGCTATTATCAGTTCAAAGCTATACCATTCGGCCTGACCTCGGCTCCAAGGGTATTCACAAAATGCCTAGCAGTAGTAGTGGCCTTTTTAAGAAGGAAGAATATTTCCATATTTCCATTCCTGGACAATTGGCTCATTGTGGGTCAGTCCCCAGACCAAGTCAAGTCAGACCGGCTAGTGACTCAGCAAGTGCTCACTTCCCTAGGATTCCTTCTCAATCTTCCCAAGTCAGTTCTCGAGCCTGTACAGCTCCTCACCTTCATAGGTGCAGAGTTGGATACAGTCAAAGCAAGAGCTTTTCTTCCCCTGAAAAGAGCAAGGACTATTGTAGAGCTGGCTTCTTCATTCCACTTTCTGGTCTCTCGGCCAGCAAGGCACTTCCTTCAGCTTCTGGGCCACATGGCAGCTTCTGCAGCAGTGGTCCAAGGGGCCAGATTTCAGATGAGGGACATTCAGTTTCACCTGAGGGCCTTCTGGTCTCAGAAGAAACATTCTCTAACCAAACTAGGTCCAATGACTCAGACTCTGATCCAGGCTCTCCAATGGTGGCAGGATCAGGGCAGTTTCAGACAAGGAGTCCCATTCATCACTCAGTCTAACTCTGTGGTCTTGACCACGGATGCTTCTCTGTTGGGGTGGGGAGCCCATCTGGGGGCTCTCATAGTCCAGGGACTGTGGTCCCCTCAGGAATCCTTTCTTCATATCAGTCTCTTGGACCTCAGGGCAGTCTTTCTGACCTTGCAAGCTTTCTCTCAGTCAGTGCAGAACAAGTTGGCTCAGGTCAGGACAGACAACACCACCACCACCATGTGATTCATCAACAAGCAGGGAGGCACTTGGTCCACGGCCTTGTGCACAGAAGCCATGAAATTGTGTTCCCTAGCTTATTCTCTGCAGACCTGTCTGATAGCAGTCCACCTTCCAGGGAAGGACAATGTGCTAGCAGATGTATTGAGCAGGATCTCCCAGGGCCACCACGCATGGTTCTTGGACCCTCCGGTGTTGAAAGTGATTTTTTCAAGGTGGGGCACTCCAGAGATAGATCTCTTTGCAGCCCCAGACAATCACCAACGTATTTTTTTTACAGACCCCCAGTCTTGGGCTCAGTCCCTCTGGATGTTCTAATCTTGAACTGGGAGGGGAAATGTCTATATGCCTTCCCTCTTTTCCTCTACTGTTCAAGGTTCTGGTCAAGATAAGGTCACAACCCTGCAAAGTGATTCTGATTGCTCCAGACTGGGCCAGGCAGCCTTGGTACCCCCTGTTGCTGTCCCTAGCAGTCCATCTTCCCCTGCCTCTTCCCAGGAATTACAACCTGTTAACCTCCTCTCAGGGGAGGATTTGGTACCCCAATCTTCGGTCTCTCAATCTCAAAGCATAGCTCTTGAAAAGTTAAAGTATGCAGATGTGCATCTGTCCCAAGGGGTTCTGGATATTCTCAAAGCCTCTCAAAAGCCTGCCACCAGAAAAACTTATAACTCCAAATGGAAAAGATTCAGCATTTGGTGTTCCAGGAAGCATATATCCCCTAGACACTGCTGAATTGTCTACAGTTCTGGATTATATGGTTCATCTTAATGGCCTAGGCCTCAGACCAGCTACTCTCAAAGTACATTTGTCAGCTGTTTCTGCTTTTCTGTCAGTGGAAAAGCCTTCCTCACTGTCATCTCACCCTGTATTCTATATATTTTTCATGGAATTGCTTCATACCAATCCCCCCTTTTGGGATATTACCCCTACTTGGGATCTTAATGTTTGCATTGCTCAGCTTATGCAACCCCCCCTTTTGAGCCTTTGTCTTCAGCAGAGCTTAAGTACTTGACTTGGAAAACTGTGTTCCTGGTAGCTATTACCTCTGCCAGGCGTATCAGTGAATTGCAAGCTCTGTCAGTGGAGCCTGATTTTATCTCATTCCATAGAGGTATGGTGGTCCTTAGAATTAACAGGAGGTTTTTACCTAAAGTGGTTTCAGATTTTCATCTGAACCAATCTGTGTCTCTCCCTGTGTTCTTCACTGAACATTCTTCTTCAGGAGAAAGTTGTTTACACAGTTTGGATGATAAAAGAGCCCTTAGTTACTACATAGAGCGTACTAAGGCTCACAGGTTTGACTCCCTCCAGTTGTTTCTCACTTATGGGGAAGGGCAAACCTGCCACTAAGAGAACTATTGCCAAGTGGATCGTCTCTTGTATTCAATTCTGCTATGAGAAGCTAGGCAACCTCCCTCAGGTCTGAGGGCTCATTCGACTGGAGGTACAGCTGCTTCCCTGGCTGCGACCAGGGATATTCCTTTGCTAGACATATGTAAAGCAGCCACCTGGAAAACAGTCCATACATTTACCAAACATTACTCCCTGGACATCCAGGCTAGGAGTGATGCTCGGTTTGGTACAGCTGTACTGCAGAGCCTATTCGCAAGGTATGTTTGATTCCCTCCTCCATGGAGGTACTGCTTGGTAGTCTGCAACAGTCAGAATACAACAAGACTTCATGTGGTTTGAAGAAAAAATTACTCACCTTAGTAATTATGTTTCTTCCAATGGTCTTTTGCTGTATTCTGACCTCCCTCCCTCCCCTCTCAGAAGCTGTTTTTGGGAAGTGGGCTGACAGGTGCAGTGTTGTACCCCAGGGGAGCATTTGGGCACTCCCTCCTTTTAGAGAGGGGGAGTGGGTTATATTATTAAACAGTCTTAAGTTGTTCACTACCTGGTTTTTGATTTTGGATTTCTTGACTTGAGTCTTTTGGGGATCCAAAATATTTGGTTGCCATTTGGCTAGTAAAAATGTTACAATTTCCACATAGTAGTTAGTATTAGCTAGTGAGAATCTGATGGTTGTGCTTCTAAGTGCAGCAGACAGAGGTTTGAACTGAGCTCGAGCTTAACGTTCTATGCTCTGCATAGAAAATGAACCCTCTTCTCTCCAGGGCAGTTTGAGTGCTGGGGCTAACTGCAATAGTCAGAATACAGCAAGACTCCATTAGAAGAAACATAATTACTAAGGTGAGTAAATGTTTTCTTTTCTACTAAGCCTAAACTGGATGGTAAGGTTTGCAGGGGCCGGAGCCCCTCCAAACCACAGTTTTCCTTTAATAGATAGTTTGTTCCAGACCTACTGACATCAGTTGAGTAGACGCCACCAGGTTCTGGAATGACTGGATAATTTAAGAAAATGATTATCAGATGGGGTAAAGACAATAGCAACAAAGAATGTGAGAATGGGAGGTGGTTAAAAAGAATTATAAAGTGGGTCTGAAAATCAAAGAAATTTAATTGGGTAAAACCAGTCAGGTGCACGTGCATTATTACAGCATAATGCATGGTCATCCTGCTCCCAAACCTGACCAGATTTGTTAGTAACCACATCACACAATAAGCAAATCAATCTTCCTACAACCAGAACTTACCTTCCATCACAAACATGGTTGCTACCTTTATTTACTGAAATCCTTCAGCTAGGCCCTAAAAATAAAAGTATCTTACATAAAAAAAAGTAATTAAATGTTGTTTCCTGGATCATCACATGCTGCTTACACACATAAATTAGAACATGAGGTACTGTTCTTGGTTTTCATTACTAGTGTTTCTTTGCTGACAATGAAAAATCCTTCTCCTTTTTTTACCTGCTTATCAGGGGAACATCTGCTGCTTATCCTGACAGAAATGAAACTGAGGCTCTGGCTCCACATGGGTGTGTGTGTGTGTGTGTTGGAGAGGAACATTCTGCCAGCGTAATTGTTCAAAATGTTGAAGTTCCTATTTTTCATGGTAAACGTTCCATCGTAAATATTCCATATGTTCAGTGTAGGAAAAGACAAAGAAAAAGGAAACAGGATGAGGAAAGGAGGCAAGAATACAATATAAACAAAGAGATAACACTGTTACATAGGCAGAGGCAAACTCAGACTGCTTAAATACATTCTTGACGTTCATAACAGTGCATACATTTGAATCATAGATGGGTCTTCTCCACCCCCCCCCCCACACACACACACGTGCGCAAAAACAACCTGGCAGGTTTTTACGTTTTGAATACATTTCCATTAAAATACCACTCCTGTATTGATTTAAATGAAAATAGGGTAACAGGTTTTTCTGAGGGCGTGGATTTGGTTCACTGTTCACACTGTGGCAGTTCTGCTGTAACAGTATAATTTGCTGAACATCTTTTTTTTTTGGTCTCTTGACTCCCAAGGCTCAGCCTCTGCTCCTGACTTCTCTCCTGGCCCCCAGGGGACTTACCTTTCCATTGATCCTCCCAGGCTTTCCCTCCTCCCCCCGAGGTGGGGCCGCTGAGCGGCGTTCCCCCATTGGACAAGAAAGAAAGGTGCCTGGCAAGCTCCGGTTACCAGGAAACTTTCCCTGGCTTGCCTCCCAGGTACAGGGCCAGTGGATCCAGCCAAGCCTGATGAAACACTATGCCCAAGTCGGTGACCAGTTGCTGAACATGTTTAAGTTAAGCTTCTCCCACCACCTGGGCAGTATATCCCCTAACCTTCTCATGTTGTCAGAGCTTTCTTTCCGCTGGAAGAACAGGTGACCTCTTTTGCAGCTCCTGCTTAGGATTTAGTGCGCCTTAGGCAAACTTTGTCTTTTGACGTCTTTAACAGTTATTTTGTTTCTTTCCTCTGTACCTTCGATTCCTCTTGTAGATCTTTGATAGAGCAACAGAAACCAGGGTTCAAGTTCTGTGTTAAGTGCTGGCAGAAGATGTCAGCCAATGATGTGTGTGTATTGTAATGCTCTGCTGTTCATGTATTTTGTATGTACAGTTGTGTAAATATTGTTCTTCTTTGCTTTTCTGTATTTTGTGATACAATTTTAGTGTGTCATCAAAGACTAATATCATTAATTGTTTACATCCACTTGTTGAACTGTCTTTACCTGTTATGTCTATGTGTTTTTATCATGTTGTACTCCTGGGTTGACCCTGAAAAAGGGATTGTAATTGTTTCAGTGGACTTACCCGGTTGCCAAAACTCAATTAAATAAATAAATAAATAAATAAATATTGCCTGGGCGGGCAGCACAACATGGCTGGGTGTGGCCTTTGTCTCAGTATGCTTCCTGAGTCCCTCATGGACTGGAATCTCCAGCTCTCATTGGGTCGGCATTTGGAATGGGATCTGAAGGACTACTCTGAGGCCCGCAAGAGGGCCTTAGCTATGGCTGGGTCTGCCCAGCAGCTTGTGGCCCATGAGGCGGAAATGATGGCTGCCGTGGTGGGCACCTCCTTGGTCTTGGTGCTGTTCCCGGCTGGGGCCATCATTGCAGGGTCATTCACTGGAGGATTCCCGGATGTGTTTTTGGCCCTCCTGATCCTGAGGAAGAGCCCTGCCCAAAGTGTTGCCAAGCACAAGCATCTCAGACACTGGTTGTGGGGTAGAGAGAGAGAAAGAGAGATCGTGGTCCTGCAACTCGCCTGACTGCTTGACAGTGGTGGAATGCCTCTCAGTCGAGGGGCAGGTCAAAGACTCTTCAGTACCTCTGTCGAGTAGGCCATGGAGATTTTCCTGGAGTCTGTTGTCCAGCTGTCAGATGAGGTCAAGGAATCAGTCTTTCAGACCCTAGTGCTCCCGGTCCTTACTCAGGAGGATGTGGATTGGTTGGTGTCTCTGTCCCATCCTAAGCAGGAGCAGCCTCCATCAGTGATCGAGTCTTCTACACCCTTGCTACTTAACATGGGCAGGCATGTGGTACACCACAACTAACCTGAAGCCTTACCTCAACATTGATCGTCTGATGTGTGGTCAAGTTCAAGGTCGAGATCTCAGTCAAAGCATTCGCGCTTGACAAGGAGGCGTCGCCATCGATGTTCCTCAACTGCTTTGTTCTTGGGTGAGGAGCGGCAACATCACAAGCTGCACCAGTGCTACAAGGAGCTCCTCAGGCAATAGTGGGACATTGTGGGGCAAGGTAGAGCTCTACTCCCTTGACCTCCGGTCACCTGGCAGCCTCCAGTGGTGTCACTGCCAATCTGTGCTGTGCAGGTGCTCCCTGCAACTGCTTTTCAACCTCTTTGGGTAGAACCACCACCACTGCAACTGAAGGTGAGTGCTTCGACCAAGGATTCCCATTCAACCACTGGATTGCCAGGCCGACTGTCGATGCAGATCACCCCAGGGAGGATGCATGGTTGGTCCATTGCAAGAAACGGACAAGGGCCATTTTCAAGGAGTCCTCGGATAACTCAGACCACATGTCCATGGCCTCCTCTGAGACTCCCCTCCCTGACTGGGGATTGGTCAAGGAGCTGTCCACCAATCATGGTCTGGTGTCCTTCAGTGCGCTTTTCTAATATTGGAGTCCATGTCAGTCCCACTAGAGCCAGTCAGAAAAGGGCTAAGTACTCTTTTATGGACATTCCAGACAGGGACAATTCCTGGGGGTTGCCCTCCCCATGGCTGAGGCCATTCTGGGACCGGCACTGTAGCTTTAGCAGCACCCAGCATCCTGCCCGGTACCCTCTGCCTGTGTGGTCTGCAGTTATGTGGTCTCAACTGAGTTCCTTTCTGGGTTCTCTGACCACCCCTGTGGAGAGGGGCTGGTAACAGATTTGGTGTAATGCAAGACTGGACACCAGGGGACATGGACAAGCCTCTGTTCAAGGAGTCCCATTAGGCTGACCGTGCTGCTAAAAAGGTGTATGCTGCGGTGTCCTTGGGTCTCCGTCAGGCTAGCTACACCATGATGATGGCCCACTTCAGTCACTCCCTGATGGGAGTTTTTTATTCCATCCTTCCTCACCTACCAGCTGTCCAGCAGTCAGTGGTGATGGTCATCAGAGACCATGGTCAGTTACCTGCTAAGAACAAAATCCAGACAACCTTGTACATGGGAGGTTCATATGCCTGTGCCATGGTAGTGGCCATCTCTGTGCATCGCAGGGCCTGGCTGCATCTGTGTCCACCTTAGCAGCAGACATCCCACACAAGCTGTCCGATGTCCAGTTCTTGGGCAATGACTTATTTGACCCTGGGATGGAAGGACATCTCACCGTATAGAGAAGTCCAGTGCTACTTTGGGTTCTGTGACACCATCCCAGAAGGACGTGAGAAAACCTAAGAAACAAGATTTCCAGTGTTATTCTTTCAGCCACAACCTCCTTGGCAGCAGCCCCAGCAGGGGCAGTACCAGGCCTGGTGCCTCAAGCCCAAATCCTGGGGCCAGGCTCCTAAGAAAGGAGGGGCAGAGGTGGTGGTGCTCCTCCTGCTGTAGCCATTGGTACCCCAGCAAAAGCTGCCCAGTGATGGGTCGGGGATGTCATTTCTCCACCTGTCCTGCACTCTTCGTAGGAGGTCGGCTATGTCACTTTTTGTCATGTTGGTCTGCTATCAGAATGGACAAGTGGGTGTTAGATGCAGTAGGCAAAGGGTTCCCTCTGGACTTCGAGGGTCATCCATCTTACCGCCTCCACATGCCTCAGGAGTTTAGGGCATCACAGGACATGCTGTCCACCCTTTGGAAGGACATTGCTTAGCTCCTTACAAAAGGAGCACTAGACCATGTCCCAGATGCCCTGGACAGTCAAGGCTATGTGTCCAGGTACTTCCTGCTCCTGAAACAGGCAGGGGACTGGCATCCCATATTGGATTTGCATGATCTGAACCAGTTCACGCAGAAATGCATGTTCTGGATGCTCACTCAGAATCAGATCATTCACTCATTGCAGCAGAACATGTGCTTTGCTTCCTAGACCTTCAAGATGTATTTTTCCACATCCCAGTCCATCAGTCCCACTGCCGGTACCTCCTGTTCCAAGCAGAAGGGGTCCAGTACCAGTTTCTGGTCATGCCATTTGGCATCTCCTCGTTAGCCAGGGTCTTCACCATGTGCATTGCAGTGGTGCCTCGATGTCAGGGCGTAGCCCTACCTAGACAACTGGCTGTTATCAGGTCAGTCCACAGAGGCCATGAAAAGTTCCAGGGATCTGACTGTCCAGACTTGCTGACTTGCTGAGACTTGGGCCTGTTGGTCAACATGGAGAAATCCAAACTGGTACCCATGCAGGCGATCAAGTTCATCAGGGTGGAACTAGACTTCTTACGGGACAAGGCCCACACCCCTGTGGATCAGGCACTGGGTCTTACCTCCTTTGCCTGATTATTTCAGGTTGGGCTGTCGCGCCCTGCCCAGGATTTACTGATGCTGCTGGGATATGTAGCATCCTGCACCAGTGTGGTCCATTGGGCCTGCTGGTGGCTGTGTTGCCTCCAGTGGGAGATGGAGTGTTAGTGGTCCCAGCACCTAGGCCAGTTAGAGCAGCATATCACAGTGACCCAGCTGATGTGGAATGCCATTCAATAGGGGCTGATCCCAGAATACCTAGAGAAAGGAATCCAGTTTGTCTACCCAGAACTGACTGTCACGCTCATGAGGGACATGTCTTTAGTGGGGTGGGGGAGTGCCTCTGGGAGCCCACAGGTTCTGGTCACCGCAGAGGTCCAGGCACCACATAAACCTGTTGAAGCTCGATGCAGTGCAAGTTGTGCTGACTGAATTCACTCTTTTAGTCAGGGGTCAGGTCATTCAGGTCCAGATGAACAACACCACGGCCACGTTCTACCTGAACAGGCAGGATGGAACTGACTCCCTTCCCTTCTATGTAGGGGAGACCCTCTGCACCTGGACCCTCGTGCGCAGCCAGGGTGTAGATGATGATCTCCTGGTGATTCATGTCACTGGAGAAAACAGTCAGCTGGTGTATACTCTCAGCTGAATAAGAGATACGTTGGATGAGTGGTCCCTGAAACGGGAGGTGGTGAACCATCTGTTCTTCCAGTGGAACACTCCTCTGGTGGACCTGCTTGCCTCCTGGGCAAATGCCAAGCTGAGGCTCTTTTGTGCCCATCCCCACAGTCCAGGACACTGTTGGGAGATGCCTTCATGAGACTCTGGACCCCAGCCCTCGTGTACACCTTCCCTCACTTCCCTTTGATCCACAAGGTGGTGGTCAGGGCCCGGAAGGACAAAGCACAGGTGATCCTTATAGCCCCAGATTGGCCAAGGCAGTGCTGGTACCTGGATCTCCTCAGCCTCAGCAGTAGACCTCCATGGCAACAACCTATCCACCTGGATCTGCTGACCAGACTTCACGGGACGGTCCTGCACCCAAACCTGCAATCTCTGCACCTCACAGCCTGGTTCCTGACTGGCTAGAGTTCCAGTTCCAGGCATTGCGTTTACATAGAAACATCGCAGTTGATGGCAGAAAAGGACCGCAAGGCCCATCCAGTCTGCTCATTTTACCAATTTACTCCCGCTGCCTCTACTAGGTCAGCGGCCTCAGCTATGCCCCCTTCATATGCATAATTCCCTTGTACCTATCCCATGCCCTCTTGAAGCCCTCTACTGTATGTGCTCCCACCGCCTACTGAGGCAGGGCGTTCCACGCATCCCCTGCCCTCTCTGTAAAATAACTTTCTCATGTTACCCCTTATGTGACCCCCCCCCATCCAGTTTCATGTCATGCCCTTTAGTTCCACTGTACTTTTTTATACTGGAAGATGGAAGACCCTTCCACCTCATTTATGCCCTTAAGATATTTGAAAGGCTCAATCATGTCTCCCCTCTCCCATCTCTGTTCCAGTGTGTACATATTGAGATCCCTAAGTCTGTCCCCAAATGCCTTATCATGCAAACCCTGCACCATCTTAGTTGTCCTCCTCTGCACTGCTTCCACCCTGTTAATATCCTTAAGCAGGTACGGTCTCCAGAACTGCACACAGTACTCTCGGTGAGGCCGAACCAGCGTCTTGTACAGTGGGATCACCACCTCCCTCCTCCGGCTTGTGATACCCCTCCCTGTACACCCTAACATCCCTACTGATTTGTTATTGGACATAACAGTTCAGTAGTTTCTTGGTTTATGTGCTCCATGTTGTCAAAGCCTCCCAAAAAGAGTCGACTCATAGATGCTGTACCTTTAAATGGAAGAGATTTTCCATTTGTTGTCGGGGCAAGGAGCTTGATCCTATTTCCTTACCTGTGGCTAGCATCCTGGACTACCTCTGGTCCCTCTCTCAGTTCGAACTGCAAGCGGCAAACCTTAAAGTGCACCTGACACCTACCTCTGCTTAGCAGGCACAGACTGGTAAACCGACGGTGGCCCAGGAGAAGGGGGCCGGGTGCTTTTTCAGGGGCCTGGGCCACCTGTCCCCTCAGGTGTGTGAACTACCTCCACTCTGGGACCTACTGCTGGTGTTGGCTATGCTCATGGGCAAGTCCTTTGAGCCAGTACAGAGGTGTGAGATGTCATACCTGTCGTGGAAGATGGCCTTCCTAGTGGCCGTCACATCAGCCAGAAGGATCGGGGAGTTCCAGATGCTCTTGGTGGAGTCTCCTTAACCAACATCCACAGGGACAAAGTCATCCTTTGCCCCAACAAGTTCCACTGGAAGGTTGCATCAGAGTTTTCTCTTAATCAGGTGATCAACTTACCAGTATACCTTGGTTCTCCAGTCTCTGTTTGCCAAGTAGGGGTGAGTGCCTTGCCTCCTCCTCCTCCCCTGAGAACTGCTATTAGTCTGCCAGAATGTGGATAATGAATCATATCTATGCACCTAGAAAAACAGGTTATTCTCCTGCAGCCATAGTTCTTGGAGTGGTGTATGGTTCTCATCCACACAACCCACCCAGCCTCCTCTGGTAAGTGGCACATAGATCTCTGATTCCAGTGCGCAAGATCTGACATCATGGGGCAGAGTCAGGGGATATACTGCCTGGGTGGTGGGAGGAGCTTAGCTTAAAGACGTCTGGCAAATCAGACGGTTCCAGTGGAACGGCCAGAGTGTGGATGTGAACCATATACCACGCCTAGAACTACGTTTGCAGGTGAGTAACTTGTTTTTGTTTCTTATAAAAATACGTGCCACTCATGGTTTTCATTGTCATTTCTTGTTTTTAGCTACCCCCCCCCCCCCCAGTTACAAGAATATGGTCACTTTTTGTCTTCAGAGTTAAAATGAAGCATATTTAAATGAAACATCCTTTTTTTATCAGTTTAAAATAAGTTGCTCTTATTTTCATTCATTTTAAATCAAATAGTTAAAGGCTATTTTTTAAGTGCAGTAAGACACTCCATGGTGTGCCATTATAGTAATATAATGTATGGTAGAAATCTGTGACTCTATTTCATAAAGTAAGCAGCCGTTTTCCTTTTTACGTGGGACCATACACTATAAAAAATAATGTATGGTCCCTCTATCAGCAACCGGTCACTGTTAAACGTCTCGAGGTAGCCATGGCGACGTAAACCTCTCGAGCTTCGCTCTCGAGCTTTACACAGTCTCCCTAGCAACCTCTCGACAGTTAACAGACCGGTTACCGATAGAGGACCATACATTATCCTCTATATAATCAAACTTCTTAGATGCATTTAATGGCACTCAGCCGTGCCTCATGCCTAAGAATGCACCTGAGGTGTGTAATTATTTCACTATAATGCACACCCTGTCACATCTTATTGCATACACAGAAGAATCAGTACAGTAGGGAGACGAAACAGCCTATATAAAGAAGACTGCAGTAGTGAAGGGTAAGGTGAAGACCATCATCGCATTAGGTAAATAGAAACTAGAAAATGATTAAGATCATCACACTGAAGTACTGCCAAGGCAGGACTCCAAAGAAAGCCAACTCTAACAGCATCAGTGTTTTCACTTGCTTACCACTTTAAGCAGATAGCCTGCATGTGTGCTCTGCTTCTGAACATTAGACTAGTCTGACTCTGAACCAATCCAAGCACTGATCATGCAACCCCTGAGCCTCAACTGTCAGGTCATTTTCAGACACAGTAAAGACTCGACACACCAGACCGCGCTTTGCAGAATCTGAATCCTTTAGTATTTTGAGTGAAATTTTTGAAAACAGTGCTTCTCAGACGTTTTTCTGATTTGGGCACTGATTGTTTAGAGTGGTTTTTCTGTATTTTTCAGTCCGAAAAGTACTGCCAGGTTAGCTCTCAACTTCTATAGGAAAACAAACACCAGGAGGATCTGTTCCATGTGCACAAGAATTAGTACGGGATTATGGAACAAAAGGACCCACATACCAGAAAGATACTTTAGATTTTGTGCAGTTTATGGCATGTCTCGTACAGACAAAGCCCATCTATATTTTTACCCATTCCGGAACCTGATCGCGATTAGTGCCTTGTTGTCAGTTTTGGTTCCAGTGGTAAATAGGAACTGAGTGTTTTCTTTATTGTGGTTTGTTTTTTCTCAGTTCCAAACTGCAATTAGAGAATACAGGTGCAGTCACACACATGCTGGGTTTTGGCACCGTTACAGCACCCGAGTGCGAAGTGCACTGTTTTAGGCTTTTCCAGTACATCCATACACATGAGCTGTGGAGCAGTGCAGAAGCTGGCCCCACCTCCCACTTGTATTTTAAGGCCTGTTAATATTTAAGCAATAAGGCATGAGCAGGAGTTAGACTAGTTAGATTAACAGTCTAATAATAACTGGTGAGTTTTTTTCTTGGGGCTCTGCCAGTTAATATTCGCTGTAATAACTCACAGGTAACTATGGCATTCACGCGTACTGCCTGTCAACATGGAGCACTCCTTCATTGGCTCTTGTTATGTGTGTGGGCGGGCTGAACAGTTCCGCCAAATGGCAGCTCCTTCTGACCATTAGCGAGGAGCCAGCAAAAACAAGACTCTTCTCTTCGTTCTATTTTTTTTTTTTCTTTTAGTATCTGTCTGGTTGATCCTTATTTTAAAGTTAAAAAAAATGCTCTCTCTGGTTGAGCCTGATGTTTATCGGCTTTGGGCGATAGGACAGAAACAGGACCGTAGCTGTCATCCTACAACGCTAGTAAAGCGTGATCTCTTAGCAGTAAGTTAAAACAAAAAGAAACAAAATGCTAAGGAGGAGGGAGACACAGAGACACAGAGATGTGTGTGTGTGTGTGTGTGTGTGTGTGTGTGTCTGTGTCTGTGTCTGTGTCTCAGACATGGTCACAAAAGTCAGGCAGGAAAAAATGGATCACCAGTGATTATAAAAAATAAAAGATGGGGTAGTGTGCATATGAGTGCGGGATGCTTTTGTAAACCCCTCGAGCTTCGTTCTCAAGGTTTATGTAGCATTCCACACCTTGGGTGTGCATTAAATTATGTAATGCACACTACCCAATCCGTTGTTCTCTATTTAATCACCCCCTAGGGGCGTAATGTGGCATGAGGCACAGCCAAGTGCCAGATTGCCCCTGGGGGTAATTAACTGACTGTTAAAGTAAACTAAAGTCATAATTTACAAAAAAAAAAAACCTGTTGTGCTGAGGGTTTTGGTTTGTAGTTGTACTCCTAGTAAGTCCTTTCCTTTGTTTTCTGAAAAGACAGTTTTCTAAATTCACTTGCTAGTTTTATGGCCCCTGAGTATCTCCATGATTTCATTTTTTATGGCTCTTATTGTTCCTGCAATGCCTCCTGTCCCAAGTACCTCCACACTGGGCAGATTTGACAAAGCCCAAGTTCTCCTTCTGCTGGCACATGTCTATGTTTCTCTGTCTACCCCTCCTTTATACCAGCAGGGCAGAAGGAAGAGAGTAAGCAAGTGGCACAAGTGCAGCTTAAAAGGGGGTGGCCAAATTGCAGGGGCCACCAGCATGGTTGAAGGGCAAGGGACACCTGTGAGGCTAACTAGGAGGGACAGCACTGTGACTGAAGGGAGTAGGACAGCAGTGTGTGTCTGACGAGGTGGGAGGGACATCGGTGTGTGTGAAGAGAAAGGGACACCATCATGGCTGAAGGGGGGGACCGCAGTGTGGGCGAAGGGGGGCAGCAGTGTGAATGATGGGGCAGGGACACCAGTGTGTCTGAAGGATGAGGGATACCTGTGTGGCTAAAGGATGAGGGACACTTGTGTGGCTGAAGGATGCAGGACAGTGTGATTGGAAGGTGAGGAACAGGGGCTGAAGGGGGGGGACCGCAGTGTGACTGATGGGTGAGGGACACCACGATGGCTGAAGGATTAGGGACATCAGTATGGCTGAAGGCTATTGGGAATCTGCGTGGTTAAAGGGGAAGAATACCATTGTGCCCGATGGGCCTGGAACAGCAGGGTGACTCAAGGATGAGGAACCGCAGGGTGGCTGAAATGTGAGAGGCATAGTATGGCCTGCTGGGCTGAAAGGCAAGCAGCACAAGTGTGACTGAAAGGTTAGTGGACAGAACCCAGAGGGTGGTTATGGGGGGAGAGTTTTCTGGCACAAGACAGGTAACCAGTGGGGTTCTGCAGGGCTCAATGCTGGGGCTGGTGTTGTTCAATGTCTTCATCAGTGACATTGAAGATGGCATTAAGGCAAAATATGCATATTCATGGATGACACCAAGCTCTGTGGGAGAGTGGACACAGCTGAAGGGATACAGGACCTTCAGGATGATCTGGAAAAGCTAGGGAGGTGGTCCAGGATCTGGCAGCTTGGCTTCAATGCCAAGAAATGCAAAGTTACGCATATTGGAGCCAAGAATCCTAGGACAGAGTACTACTTGGGTGGAGTCCAAGTATCTGCATTAGAGGAGGAGAATGACCTTGGAATGATGATCACTAGTGACCTGAAGCACTCCACACAGTACAAGAAAGCAGCAGCAGAGGCAAACAAGATGCTGGGGTGCATATCTAGGGGGATCAGTAGTAGGAGAGAGGGGGTTATACTGCCCTTGTACAGGTCACTGGTAAGGCCGCATCTAGAGTATGGAGTTCAGTACTGGTACACACACCTCAAAAAGGACATTAAACTGCTGGAGAAGGTCCAGAGGCGGGCTACAAAGATGATAGCTGGTCAGTAGGGTAAGGCCTACAATGAGAGGTTGAGGGCAGTGAGCATGTACTCCCTGGAAGACGGGGGAGGGGGGACATGATTGGGACCTTCAAGTACTTGAAAGGGATAAATAAGGTTGATAAGGAGAGTATCTTTAAGCTGAGTGGCAACCATTACATGAGGGAGCACAGTCCTAAGCTGGAGAGTGGGAGGTTTAGGAGGGTCAGGAAGTACTTCTTCACAGAGAGGGTGGTGGACACTTGGAATGCGCTGCCAGAAGAGATAATCTCATTGAAGACAGTGGGCAGCTTTAAGAGAGGCTGGGACAGGTATAGGGGGAGAGTAAGGGTCATGGGTAGGGAAGATGGGAGGAGTTGGGAGAGGGGGATAGGGATAGTAGCTCAAGATGTGGACCCTGCAATACGAACAAACTTGATCGACCAAATGGCCTTCTTCTGCTGGCTTCTTCGTATGTTCGTATAAGTGCTTAACATCCCTCCCCCCCAGCAGCCAGCCAGTCAACCAGCCTTTAACTACAGCCACCAGACACAGGACTCTGCAGCCAAGAAGGGAGACCAGAGCTCAATCTGCATCACTGCAAGCCTCACAAGAGGGAACCATGAACTGAACCAAAACCGAGCTTACAGTTCCTTCCCCTGAGTGTCCGCTACAAAAGCCAAGCCATGCTTCTTTGCTGCTAGAAGTGAACTAGTGGTTTGGGTTTGAGGAGACAGTCGACAGTGATTTGGGGTAAGTGAGGGTGATTTGAGGGTAGTTCGGAGGTTAACAGGGTAGAAGAGTTTGAGGAGAGATGCTGACAGTGGGAAAATGTAAACTGGAGTAAATGGGAGACAGTCACATTACACTAGCAACACTTGGCATATAAGCAAGGGAGTTTAACACTGCTCCTAATACAGTCTGTACACAAGCACTGCCTGGCAGATGGCGGATAGTGAGGGTGGTGGTTAAACAGGGGAATTAATACTGCAGCCAAATGGTACAGAGGAGCAGGTTGGCAGGGTAAGCAAAGGTGGAAGATGAACAAGTAAGCAATAATACCCGACAGGGTGGGTGGTATTGGGAAATACGGCGGAGGGCCTTATAGCCCCTGGGCAGTCCGGTATTTCCCAATACCACCCACCCTGGAGGTTATTATTGCGCTTAAAAAATGGGCTATAGGCAACATCTTTATTTAATATTTTAAAAATAATTAAATAAATAACAACTGAAGTAAAAAAACTACTGAAAAGTCAGTTTTGCTGTAAAGTAGTTCCTCTACCACAAGAGGGTGCTGATGCTTTTGTTTGCTGTCCCCTCTAGGCAGTCCCAACCCCAATAGCAGTTATCTAGGGAAGTGGGCATATCTGTGTTCATGGCAGGCTGTTCATTGTGTGCTTTTTTAATTTTTGTTATGAAAATGGATAGCTGAGCAGAGCTTGAGGGGTGTTATTATTAGCGCACAACCTTTGCAGTGACATTAAGCTGAGGTAAGCTGTGACGGTAGCTCTATTGTTATTTGCTCCTAATAAGACTGCAGAAAGGAAAAAAAAACTGTTTGATATTAGTTATATTCTCCACCCCTAACACCCCCAACCCACTTCATTTTTCAGGCTGTACACACATTATTGTCGCTATCCCAAAAGGAGCAACCTCCGACAAGTAGCTGCTACCAGGGTAGCTTTGAAGTAAGCAGCACTGTTTTCAAATGACTTTCTTTTTCAAAAGTCATTTAAATCTGGATGGAGCGGGCAGCTGAGTGGAAGATCGGGAGTGCAGTCAGCTGTCTGACAGTTGCGGGGCATGAAACAAGAGCGCAAGCTGTGCGCCACGGTAAAGTTCGGGTGAAGCCAAAAGTTTGAGGGTGGTGGCAGTCGGGTATGGCAAGGCAGTTTATCTGGGCAGTCTACATAGGTTTTGTTAGGTCTGGTTTATTTCTAGGAGGCAGCCACTGTTTGAAAGGCAGTTTAGGCTAGTAGCACTTCTAACTAGCTTCTGTGATGAGTCGCGCGCTGCACATTTTGAAACCTGAAGTGACAACAGGCGGTTCCATGAAGACGATCGCTATGACGGCTTCCCTTTTCTCTTTTTGTGGCTGAGTCTTTATTTTATATTATGTTCTCAAGAAATTCAGGTGGGGGGGCCGCTTGTCTCGTAGGGGGGCATTGCCTCACTCAGTCATCACCAGTTACAGTGAGAAACAACATCATTCGCAGGGTATTGGACAAGAGGTAGTGTAGTTAAAATAAAAAATTAAAAAGAATATAGGTAGAAATTCTGAGGCTGTGTGTGGCGTAGTCAGGCAATTGATATTAGGGGGTCACTATCTCTTGCTAAGGGAGAGGAAAAAATGGCAGTGATTTAAATTTAAAGTGAGTGATTTGGGCCAATGAGAAATTAGGGTGGGCACAGGGATACTTAATTGGGTAAAGGGGCACTGGGGCTGGTACTTTTTATTTACTGGGCATCTATTGAAGTTAATGTACCCCCCTGGCAGGGGTATCAGCCAGTCAGAGCCCAGGAAATAAAAAGCCCATTTGCTAAGTGGCGGATAAATGAGGGAACATTGTATTTCACATTAGTTCTGTATTTCTCCTCCCCATTATTTATTACTGAGGTAATTTCCATGAAAACAGAATGTTTGTTCTTGAAGAGTTCATCTAATTCTGTTGCTTTGTTTTTACATGAGGTCATAATGCAGTGCTTGTGACATCACAGTTACTTCCATGGCAACAGATTGTGATGTCATAACAGAGGATTATGACATAAAGTAGGGAATAAACTATAGAGGCAGATGAACTCTGAGGGATAAACATCATGTATTCAACAAAAGTTGCCAGTAATAGATAACAGGGAGGAGAAATCTATAGAATATGCATGGAATGCAGTCCGAATTGTATCTAAATGTTATGTTTTTCAAAGTTTTCTTTGAGGCGTCAACAGCTCTTTAAGACCTACATGGATAATCTATGTAATAAGTTACACCCAAGACAAAGTGTCTTATTACAGAAACAAGTTCTGTTTTTATGTAGAGTCAAGAGATAGATTAGTCCAAGCCACAGTTTTGCTTTTTCTTGGCTATGGGGATCTGATCTATATAAGTGTCTCAGCTGTACACCTAGCCAAACTGTATCACAGAGCACTCCGATTCCAAATTACTAACCTACCCTGAAGAGCTCATCACTGCACCCTATGCAAAACAATCCGCTGGTCCTCACTCGCCATTAGATGGCTAAAAATCTGTACGTCTGGTCATACAAGACACTACAAAATGCCCTGCCACCTTATATCACAGCCTTCTTCCGCAGGTACTCGTGCCAGTACAATGTTAGCATGAGCAGTGTAATACTACTATTAGAGGCTCCCAGAAATCCATCCAGTGATGCTAAATGGCACTTAGTTGACTTGTCCCTCTAGTTGAAATAAGCTACAGGCCTCCTCAAACTAAGCACTCTGGTTAGCCTTGAGTCCTTTAACATTTTACTGGAAAATTACTATGTATGAATGTACCTGCTGTTAGAAACGATACCCATGTGGCAATACCGTATGACTTACTTTCACCATCTTTCTTCCTCCTACTTGTAGCTCTTCACTTTGTGCATCACTGTAATGCTTTGTACATGTCAGTAATAAGACACGGCAGGGTGTGCATTATAGGATTATAATTATTGGTGAACCCCTTTAATGCACATTTTAACATTGACTTTCAGACGCTGTAATAACTGGAACTGGGTTACCCAGTTATTACAGTGGTTCCATTCACTCTCTTTTCACTTTCATTTTTAGCATAACCTCATTGACTATCATTCTGTGTTTGGGCGGGCTGAACAGTTGCGCAAACACGGTGATTCCATTCGTCGCCTTAGTGACAAGCCGCTACTACAAGCGATCCTTTCCCTTTTGTAAGTCTCTCCTTCTCATCATTTTTTTTTTTCCGTTTGTATTTGTCCGATTGATCCTGCCTTTAGAAATTAATAGATGTATCAGGTTGATCCTGATATATGTACGGTACTGGAGATACAAGTGTGATCAACAGTGAGAATGTGGCTTGCTTCCTATACCTGCTATTTATGCGTGGTTCAAAATAAGAAACAAAAGAATGTCCATAGTGTGTGTGTGTGTGTGTGTGTGTGTGCGTGCGCCCTCACGCAGGACAGAATAAAGCATTCACTCCTTGCACCAGTAATTATAAAAAAATAAAATATAAACAACGGTGTGTCTATGAAGTTTTTTTTACACACCGTCTGTGTGTGATGACCTAATAAACCTCTTGAGCTTCACTCTTGAGGTTTATGGGTCATCACACACCAAGGATGTGTAAAAAAACAAACAAACAAAAAAAAACTTCATAACACACAGTCGCCTATGCATTATTGTGTATTTAATGCACACCCCAGGGATGCCTCTTACTCCCTTCACACCAGGGATCCTCACATCTTCTCCAAACTTCCCCCTCGCTCCTCCACAGGGCAGTCTGCCTGCTCCTTTCGTTCCCCCTCCCTCTGGAACTCCCCCCATCTTCCATTCATCTCTCACCCTCACCAGTTTCCCTTAAGCGTCCACTTAAACTGCTGCCTTCCTCCTCCTGCTCCTGTCTGCCCCCTACCTGACCTGCCGTTTGTTACCCTCTCTTCCCCAGCTCATCCTCTTTCTCAGAGATCGGTCTTTATTTCACTAATATTCTTTGCTCTGATATGTTTTACATAGTATTTGGTTGTATCTCAGGAGGGTGAGTGGATTTTGTCCCCACCATCCACTTCTGTCACTCTGCACTTTGCCATGGTGCGCTACGTTTGTTTACATCCTATTTTTGTAAGTTACACATTGCTTTTTGCACTTTTTTGACTGTTCCCGTATCCCCTTCCCCTGGGTTGCACCTGGAAACGAGCCCTGGTTCAGAGTGCCTTTTCTGGTTACCAGTGTTTAAATGAATAAATTAAATATGTGGTAAGATACAAGACCGAATGCCAGGTGTCCTTATAGCCCTTGAAAGTGTATTACAATCCTATAACACACACTCTGGAGAGTCTTATTACACTTATAAACTGGGTCCAGGTAGGTTTTTAGGGTGAAGAAAATGACATTTGGCTCCTGTTTATAAATATTTTATGCTTGCTCAGGTCAACATCTCTCAGCCAATGAATTTTCTAGATTTTTTCCTTGCCATTTTATAAATGCATTTACTATCTTGCATTTCTGGGTGTTTTCTACCATCTACATGTAATGCCTATTTGTACTTTTGCTTTCTACATACTGTTTGACATGTCTTGTACTTTGGATTTATTGTACTACTGCCTGTTCTAACCAGGACCTCCCTGCAAATGAGTACTGATCTGAATGGAGCTTTTTTCCTGGTAAAACAAATAAATACAAATGAATAGGGGTTAGATTAACAGTCTACTACTCACCCCCCATTGGGTGGAATGTGGCACGCAGTGAAACCGAGTGCCATATCGTCCCCAGAGGGTGATTAACTGATTGTTACTCTGACTCCTGGGAGTGCCTTATTGCTATTACTGTGTAAAATTACTCCAAAAGAAAAGCGCACCTTCTGAATGTTATAGCCAGCAGAGGAAGGTCTTATGGTCTGTGAAGGGTGCTCGACTGTGGTGTACCTGATCCAGAGATTACAGTGGACCACACCCCCCACCACCAACTCTGACCACCCCTTTACTGTGTCCCACCCTTTTGACCCCCCCCACTGTCTTTTGATTGACTACCACGGATGGGACTTCATTCCACCCTAATACCACCCCTTCTGCAAACAAGTGTCTCTTGACCTCCTTCTTGAATCTTCCACTTCCAGCTTAAAACAGTGCCCCCTTGTGGTCTTCTCACTGAAACAGAGGAATTCTCCCAATATGCACCTTGTTCATACCTTGCAGGCATTTGAAGGCTTCAGTCATGTCCTCTCTGTCCTTCCTTTCCTCAGGTGAGTACATGTTGAGTTCTCTCAGCCTGTCCCCATATGCCCTGCCCTGCCGTTCCAGGACCATCTTTGTCACCCTCCTCTGAACCGCCTCAAACTGGTCGATATCCTTTACAGGTAGGGGCTCCAGCATTGCATTCTATACTGCAGGTGCAGTTGCACCAAGGACCTGTACAGAGGCAAAATAACCTGCTCCCATCAGGCTCATGAACCCTCTAGCAATGCAGTCTAGTATTCTGTTCACCTTGGCCGCTGCCTTCCTACACTGCATAGCCTGTTTAAGGTTGCTGGTGATGGCTATTCCCAGTTCTTTCCTCCTCTGATTCAGTGACACTAAGGCCCCCCCCCCCCCATGACTGTCCTCGGTCTTCAGTGTCTTCCTTCCTATATGCATGGCCCTGCACTTCTTCACATTGAACCCCAGCTGTCAGATACCTGACCACCTCTCCAGCTCCTCCTCAGGAGTGTAGCCAGAAATTTGCGTTTTCTACACAATCTCCAACAGTTACACCTCTCCAATTAAAAAATGTATGCATCCCTTCCAAATAGCACCCCCTTCCAAATAAGTCAGATTGTTGTCAGATGATTCCTCTACTCTCTAAGAGGTTATACATGTATCAGACCCTCCTCAGTGGCCTACACTAACCCAAATACTACAGATTAGAATGATAATATTAACAGAGTGGCTTATGGTTTGTGACAGGCACTCAACAAAACTGTACACAAATGTGTAGAGTGAGTATGCCTGTTTACACCCTTGCTCCTCTTTCCTCATTTACAAGGCAGACTTTAAATAAAATAGTGCCTCCACCAGCTGTTTATGAATGCTGGTTCGGAATCAGAATACATCATTCCAGTCATTCAGCTGTGCTGAACGATGGAATGCTGACAGGAAGAATTCATGTGCTGCGGTGATCAGGCTGTACATGACCGTGTAACAGAGATTAATATAAGAGTGTCGGAATGCTGACAGTCAATCAGATTATAGCATTTCTGAGACCATTTTTATAATCTTAATTAGATCCTGTGGTCTGAAGTGCCTGTCCCAGAGTCTGAATCTGGCAATGGCCCACTGGTCAAGTGTTGGTAGATTTCACATGAGGGCATTACCATTTTCCTTTAACTAGCAAGTTTGTCTTGTACTGCAGGAGTTAACATTGTAATACGTGCACCAGTTGTATCAGCTGACATTTTTGTGGGACATGTGGACTTTCCCAGCCACTAGCCATCTTTACTAGTGGCTGCAAAACTCCTGTAATCCTGACATAAAAACATTTAAAGTTTAATTAAAATAAACATGAATAGTAAATAAAGGATCATTGTGTCCAAAGGGTGAGTGGTGCCCATGGGGCTAAAGAGTGCCTTAAGGTGTCCCAGGCGAGTGGGTTTGGTGTAGAGGGGAGTGCAGTGAATGCAACTGAGCATCAGGTAGGTGAAAGTCAGTAAAAAAATGGCTCACAGTCACCAGGACACCCAAACCAGAGTACCCATCAGTCTGCCTGGACTATCAAGGGTCTTGTTAGTTGTGTGGTGGCTTTGATTTAAATAAAACTGACCTGTAAAATATTTAATAAACAGAACTGAAATGATGCCCCCATCGATTTTAATGGAGTGCGCCCACGCGCTCTTCGTCTTCAGACATCACAAAACATTTGAGTGTGGCGGAGCCTCGGCACACTAGGAAGTGGGAAGGGATCTGACGGTCAGCTCCTCGGAGAAAAATGATGAGCCCCTTCCCTCCTAAACTCTGCAAGTTGAAGTCTACAAACAGGACAGTTTGTCTTCTAAAGGTGAGCTTCAAGAGGAAGCTCTGAGGGATTTTTTTAAAGGGGAGCACGGATTTTTGCTTTTAAAGGCAATTTTCCATTATCCATTAAAACTTTTTTAAATATACTATTCAGCCACAGCTTATATTTAATCTCTGTAATTGTCACCCCTTATTCTTTATTGCTGAGGACATTTGCATGAAAACAGGAACTTTGTGTTTTACACTTCATTTCATCCTCTTGCCCCACCCCCAACCCTGGCTGAAGTTATAATCCTCTTGTTAAACAGGCCATAATCATTTCTGCTCCAACAGACTGTGATGTTACAAACAGAGGAGTGTGGCTTCAGCAGGGGGTAATAGGACGAGTCTGAGACACCATAGTTCTCAAATGTCCCCAGCAATAAAGAATAAGAAATAACTACAAAAATGAAAAAAAAAATACAAACTGAACTGTAGAGGAATATTATATGTTTTCCTAGATAGTGGAAAATTGCTTTAACTATGACTGCCCTGGGTTTTCATCAATGGTCTTCACTGTCTTTGAACACCCTCTGCCCCGTTCCACATCGCTGTGGGTGGAGGAGCAAAATGAGTGGAACTGGGACGCACTGCTGTGCTGTCAGCTGATAGCAGTATACACAAAGCTGGCACATGTCTGTGACAAAGGCACAATGCACACTGGGAACAGAGCGGTTAGGGAGTGCAAACAGGGCTCGTACCCGCTGACAGGCTGAACTGCACCTGCGACCAGGTCAGGGCATGGCACTGTACCAGTCATGCTGCGCAATGCCATGCTACAGACAGGTCAGACTGGTGGCAACACAGGCATCTCTTTCAAAAGATTTCCCTCTTTTGAAACTCCTTTTTTGTATTGGACCCAGGTGGACTAAGGAGTTACATTTTATGGCCAATGAATGGTGATCTAGTGGACCCCCACAACGCCAGCTGTGCCACCCACAGGGGACGTGCTGTGGGTTATGGTCCAGATTCCAGACAGAATACAGAGCTGATGTCTGTGGTGTGCTGGACCATCGGGGAACACCTGCAGCGGGCAGAAGGGCTTGGGCAGGTAGAAGGAGGACCTGGCAGCTGGCAAGGAGAAATGTGGGCAAAAATAGAAATTAAACAAAAAAAAAAACAAAGAATGGGCCAGCTCAGGAGTGTGTTTTATACATACAGATTAATGAATAGTGACACATGTATAATGATGTCGTTTCCGACTGTATATAACTGCCTGTACACTTGGATACTGCTAGGCCAGCATCTCTGGGGGAAGGGAACAGGGGAATTTGGTGGAAACCACTGCCAGGCCCAAGAATGACAGTGAACACTTTTGAGTCATGCCTCCCACCCTCTGCTAGCAATGGAGCTAGTGTTCTGAAATGGGGGTCTTCCCTACACTGAAGGCCCACCACAAGGATAGGGATGTACCTTTGGGCTGTGAGGTTGCCCGTGATCCAGATGGCAGAGCCCTGGTCAGAGCAGAAACACGCTAAGAGAAAGTTCACCGAGTTGTCCAGCTATGGAGGCAATGCGTTCAAGTGGTTAGAATGCATAACTGTAAAGCAGGGGATCCCAGAATTCAAATCCCACCACAGCAAGTGGATCAGTGTGTGACTCCGAGCAAGTCACTTTGTTTTTCATATAGGTTTTTCTCACCCTGCAGTCGCCCAGGGTTATTCCTCACCCGTGTCGTCACCCAGGTATATACCCTGCCCCTGTCATCGCCCAGGGATATACCCTGTTGATGAATGATATAGCATGTTCCGCTGAGTTCGCCATTTTTCAGATGGCAGGGGATTTTCCACCCAATTTTTCTCCCTTGTTACCTCCCTCCTCCCCCTGGTGTGAGCCATGCCCATCAGCCTCGTCATAATAGCATGCCCGTGTGGAAGATGCAAGCTCCCTGGTCCACCTGCAAGTGTGCTGCAGGTTGGAACCAGTCACCAGCCCTCCCCAGCCATAGTGTGCTGCCCTCCAGAAGCTGCCTGCTGCCTGACCTGCCTCCCAGCACAGTGACTGGAGTCTGCGCCTGAACTCTGGTCGCCTACACGGCAGCGCTACATGCTGTTGCTGGACCATGAGGGCGGCCCTGCCATGAACAAGTCACTTAAACTCCTTGTGCTACAGTCCTCCAGTCTATAAAACTGGATAAGTAGAAACATAGACAGTGACAGCAGAAAAAATGCCGAGCAGTCCACCCAGTTTGCCCACCCTACCTGCCCGCTGTAGGCCCTAGTGGCCATCCCTTTCCCTTACTGCTGCCCGTTATCCTCTTACTATGGTCATGTGCCTGTCCCACCCTACCTGGACACTCACCACTGTTTGGGCTGTCACCACCACCTCCTCTGGAGGCCTCTTCCACTTGTCCGCCACTCTTTTAGTGAGAAAATGCTTGCAGACATCCCCCTGTATACTCCACCCCGTCAGTTTAATATAATTCCCGTATTCATATTAGGATGAATATGTCTCTGCAAGCCACCCTGTTTATACCATGCAGGTGTCACATCCTGTAGGGTAGGTTTCTTAACCCCTTGATCAACCCTCCCACCACCCAGTTGGACTGGAAGGCCTACCCATGAGGTCATCTTTTAGGCAGGAGGTGGTTGACATTGTGTGGTCCCCTACGACATCAGTGCCACCACCGAACCGGAGGAGGAGATGGCACTGCTGCTAAACCGTTTTTTTTTTGTTTCAAAATCCCAAGGATGACCAGGGGCCCTTTATCTGGGCATTAGTGTTCTGTTGCAGGAGAGGACTGGCCTCGTATGGCTGATCGCAATAGATACTCAAGAAGGAGGCTGCTCAGTCTCCGCTGTAGAAGCAGGACTCCACTGATGGTGTGTCTCAGCTGGGTTCTCCTGGGTAAAATGCACTTTCCAGCCCACTAAGAAAAGGGAAAAGGGAACGGTGCATCACTGGACAACAGTACTGACAGCATGAGCATCGGCTGTAGTAGACGATGCCCATCGAACACCCCCTCTGGGACCTGACAAGTCTAATATTGATTACACTGTCAGACTACAAAGAAATCTGCAAATTAAAAGAACCCTTTTATATTAACACAACTTACTTCTTCTCCGCCATTGATTCTGGAGAAGGAAAAAAAACATACACACGTTTGTTATTTTCCTCCTTTGCAGAAGCATGGTAAGCAGTATGCAGGCAGAGTGAAGATGTCCAAGAGAGTAATGCTACGTCAAATCAATCCGCACCGTCGGAAGACATGAGAAAGACTAGATTGTTTTGCTATTGATTTTCCAGCTGCTGATTTAAACCCTCTGAGGCTCCTGAGAGTTAGCAATTACCCTCTTTAGCTTTGTCCAACTGACAGGCATTGATAAGCGTATCATTTCGACAGCCAAGCACCCAGCCTTGGCATTAACTGGGCAGTTATTACAGTGATGTGACTTAAAAGATTAATAGGGGCTGCCCTCGGTCACATTGAAAATTAAACTGAGCCAGTGGATCACTTTTCCGCAGACTGTTAAAAACATAGAAACATAGACTTTGATGGCAGATAAGGACCGCTTGGCCCACCTAGTCTGCCCATTTCCCTACCTACAGGATATGCCGCAGATCCTAGTTAACCAACAGCCTATTTCTTCCTACCCCCCACAATGAATTCTCCCACAGGTTTAGACCCCACAACCTCCTCAGGAAGGCTGTTCCATGCATCCACTACCCTCTCTGTGAAAAAATAATTCCTCACATTGCCCCTGAACCTCCCCCCTATCTTTAAATTGTGTCCCCTTGTTCTTGCATGTCTCTTTTCTGAAAGATGCTACCCTCTTGGACTTTGTTGATTCCACTGAGGTACTTAAACATTTCTATTATGCCCCCCCCTTTCTTCAAGGGTATACATATTAAGCTCTTTTAGTCTTTCCTCGTATGGCTTCTCTTGCAGACCCTGCACCATTCTAGTTGCCCTACTCTGGACTGCCTCTATCCTGTCTATGTCCTTGCGGAGATGGGGTCTCCAGAACTGGACGCAGTACTCCAGATGGGGGTCTCACCAGCTGTCTGTACAGAGGGATAACAACTTCCTGTTTTCTGCTGGTGATGCCTCTCCCTACACATCCCAGTATCCCCCAGCCCTCCCTACTGCCTTCTCACATTGCTTGCTAACCTTAAGGTCATCTGATATGATTACCCCCAGGTCCTTTTCCTTTTTGTTTTTGTTACTACCCCCCCCCCCCAATAGTGTAATCTTCCCCTGGGTTTTTGTTTCCCAGGTGCATTATTTTGCACTTCTTTACATTGAATCTTAGCTGCCATACTTTGACCATTCCTCCAACCTTGCCAAGTCCCTTCTCATCCTTTCCATGCCTCCTTGTGTATCAGCCCTGTTGCATATCTTTGTGTCATCTGCAAAGAGGCATACTGTTCCTTCCAGTCCCTCTGCAATGTCACTTATAAAAACATTAAAAAGGACTGTACCCAGTACTGAACCCTGTGGTACCCCACTAGTAACCCCTCTTTCTTCAGAGTGGACTCCATTTACAATTACCTTCTGTGTCCTATTGTCCAGCCAGTATTTTTTACCCAGGCTACCACCCTGGGACCCACTCCCAGGCTGGTTAATTTGACCATTAATCCTTTGTGTGGGACTGTGTCAAATGCTTTGCTAAAGTCTAGGTAGGCCATGTCCACAGCACCTCTGTGGTCTACTACTTTGGTTACCCAGTCAAAGAAATCAATTAGATTCATCCGATATGACCTTCCCGCTGTGAACCCATGCTGCCTTGGGTCCTCTGCCCCACTGGCCTCTAGGTACTCAACAGTTCTTTCCTTCAGAAGTGATTCCATCACTTTCCCTACCACAGAGGTCAAACTGACAGGTCTGTAGTTTCCTGCCTCTGTCTTGGTCCCACTTTTGTGAAGGGGAATCACATCCGCCTTCCTCCAGTCCTCGGGTACCTCACCATCCTCCCATGATTTGTTAAAAAGGGTAGTCGGTGGTTTCACTAGTTCTCCTCCTAATTCTTTTAGAATTCTGGGGTGAATTCCATCAGGCCCCATTGCTTTGTCCACCTTCAGTTTTAGGAGTTCTTTCAGAACTATTTCTTCTGTGAAAGGACTGGGATCGACCCCCCTATCCAGAGTGCTTCTGTTAATTGGATTAGGCACCTCCTCCTCCTCCTCCTCTTTTGTGAATACTGAGCAGAAATATTCATTCAGTATCCCTGCTTTTTCACTATCCCCCTCTGCCCACCCACCGTCCATTCTATTCAGCCTCACTATCCCTCCCTTTGTCTTTCTACGCTCCCTGATGTACCTATAAAAGGTTTTATCCCCCTTCTTAACCAAGTTGGCTATCCTTTCCTCAGTTTGGGCCTTTGCTATTCTGACTTCCCTCCCTGCTTCCTTCTGCCTTAACTGGTACAGCTCTCTGTCCTGCTCCTTCTGTGTTTCCTTATACTTCCTGAATGCTATCTTTTTCTCCCTGACTTTCCCCGCCACTTCTTTTGAGAACCATAGTGGCTTTTTCTTTCATTTTGATTTGTTTATTTACTTCACACAAAGGCTTGTTGCCTCTGTGATGGCAGTTTTGATGATTCCCTATTGTTGCTGCACCTCTCCTTCTAGCCTGTTTGCTAGTGCTTTTCTGAGGCACTTTCCCATCTTGCCAAAGTCAGCCCTCCTGAAGTCCAGTACCCTCACTTTTGTATGGCTTGACTCTGTAGCTGAGTTTAACGTGAACCACACTGTTTGAAGGTAAGGTGATAAAAGAGCTCACCAATTTAAGGAGCACGGGTCCCACCCATTATAGATTTTGATTAATATAATGTTTCAGCAATTTTTGTTTTGTTTTAGTTTTCTAAATATGCACCCACTCCGGCAAGTCTCGATCTGCCAGTCCCCCTAGCCCCATCACCTGCCTTTTCTGGGACTTGCTGCTGCTGCCTCCTTTGAAAGCCCTTATGGTGCTGTAGTTGGGGTACCCTTTGCCCCTCTGGTGACCAGATCCAGTACACAGGAGGGTGCCTTAAGTCTGCGGTGTGGAACCTGTGGGGGACTTGTGTCATCCTGCAGTGGTTGGCGCTTTTCCTGCCTCTTTATCTCCCTCCTTCCTAAGATGGCAGCCCAGTCTGCTCCCTGGGTGCATCACGCATTGTCCCTCCCCCCCCCCGCAGCCATTCCTCACCTGCCACTCCGCCCATGAAATCACAGCTGGCATGGAGGGCCTTGGCCATCTTCCCCACCCGGGGCAGGTGAGCATACTCTGCTCCATCCTCCTCCTCCCTCTGCTGACCCTCTGGCAGCCTGAATTTGTTCTTGAACTCTGGTCGCCAGCATCATAATGGGCCCCTTAGAGGTTTATGTCCATCCACCCCCTCTCCAGCCCCCTATGCTTGTTCCACTTCCTCGTGAAGCTGTCCACATTTTTTGCATTAACAAGCACCTCTGGAAATTTATTCCACCCTTCCTGCACCCTTTCCATAAAATATAAGTTCCTGGCATCTCTCCTAAATTTACTGCCCCCCCCCTCGCTAATTTGCGGCTGTTTCACCTGGTATTCCTATTCTCGTTGGTCCCGAACAGTTCCCTAGAGTTCACCTTGTTTATGCTCCTCATGTATCTGAATGTTTCTATCTTGTCCCCTCCTAATCTCTGGTGAGTATGTGTTTACGCTCTCCAGTCTCTGCTTGTACATATTCCCCTGCTGACCCTGTATCATCTTTATTTATTTAGAATTTGGTAATCGGGAAAGGCACACTGAGCCGAGGTAGTTTCCAGGTGCGACCCGGGGCATGGGGAAGGGGAAATATATGTAAGATACAAATGATACATAAGATACATTAGATACAGGAAAACGCAGTCATTTACAAAGGTTCAGGGGTGAGGACAATGCAGTTTACAGTATAGCCAATGCATCATTTGCAAGTGGTACGGAATGGGGTCACAGTATTACACTGATGCAGGAATGGAGTCAGTCGCAATTACGATACCAAGTAAGAGCAGGAGTTGGTGTGTGGGAAGAGCATGTTGTTGGGGTTAGGATGGGGAAGGGGTAGGAGCCTGGGGGGGTCATCTCAGGAGGCATGCAGCTAAGGAGGGAGGTGATATAGGCGGGGGGGAGGGAGAGACAACTGAAGTACTTTTTGATGGAGACCACAGTTGGCAGACTGCGTACATTGAGGGGTAGTGTTGACCTGACACAATTGTCTAATTTCATACCAGCTTTCTGCAAATATATTCTCTCTTGCTTTCTCTTGTTTGGTCTGGCTTTATCCATTACTGCATATGGTTAGAAAAGATTTTGTCATCTGATTGAGTGTTCACTGAGGAGAAGTCTGGTTCTTTTCGGTTGCCCGCAGAGCAGTCAAGATTTGCAGGCTAATTACAGCATGGTTTCCTTATTGACTTACTGTAATTGAATTTATTATCCTGTAATCAGGTTTCTTATCTTTATAGACTAAGCAGTGCAGTTTCATTGCACTTGAACTTACTTGGATCATAAATCCCGAAGAACACTTCTGTATATAGACAGACAGATCGATAGACATACAGATTGAAAGATAGTTATTAAGTAGACTGAAAGACAGACTGACATAGACTGTCGGATGTCCAGATGTATGCATAAATATCAAGCAGATGCACAGAAAGACTGGCAAACAAATGTAGAAACTGTAACCGAGAAACAAGCCTGTGCAGGTATGTCTTATGAAGATGTTTCACACACCTGAGGTGTGTGTTGATCCTTGAACCCCGAGAGCAAAGCTGGAGGGGTTTATGAGATTATCACACATCTCGGGTGTGTGAAAAATCCTCATAACACAAACCTCGAACAGGAATTATTTTTTATAATCACTGATGCAAGTGTTTAAGACCATGAAAAAGCCGATATTACAGAGCAAATTCCATTTATTTTCTTGGAACTTTTCTGAAGAATGGAACAAATGAACACCGGTGCCATAAGAGGATATCCACAGCTAATCGCTAAGTGAGTCTAAACTTTTTTAAACATTTGATTAAATCCACTACAAGTTTAAACTGTATTCTGTTACCAGATTTCACTGTGGTGCAGTCCAGGGAGAGCATTTCCAGGCAAACTTCAGAACATCTCAGAGGAGTTAAACTTTCAACACACTGTAACTTGCTTTAGGTAGCTGCTGCCGTGATCAACGGAGACTATTTCTCCGAAGGCAGATAGGCAAGAGTGGCAGTAGGGCTTTGTTGTGGAGATACAGACTGAAAACCCTGGGCATGATTTTCAAAAGGAAAGTTATGACGCAAGATGTCTGCACCAAATGGGTATGACGCAAGTGGCACCTTGCATCATAGTTTGCAGCATTTCCGACTGTCAAATGCCGGTTGTGGCAAATTCGGGATGCCATGCACCCAACCTGCCCTGTGCCACCCTTGCAGCAAAAGGACTCTTGCGCCACGGCAGAGCTGCGCCATCCCCTTTTTGGGGATTTTGCAAGCTCTGCCATGGACGCAGCAAGGGGCTCACGTTAGACCAGCCAGGCGGTGGTCTAAGTGCCCTGCATCACGGCTTGGCATGGTGGCCAGTGAGCTGTGATGCCGGGAAGGTAGGGAATGGGGCTGCAGGGGGCACTGAGGGTAGCTTAGGGCAGAAGGGGGGGGTACATGGTGGGAAGTATATGGAATGGAGAAAGCACCTGGCAGAGGTGCCATAAGACTTATAACACAGCCGAGGGGACTGGTAAAAGAGTTGGCATCACAAACCTATTATGACACCACCCCAGGTGGAAGCAGCCCTGGCACCTGCCCCACAGGACTCTGTGGCAGGTGCCAGGGCTGCTTCCTCCTGGGGCCATGTCATAACAGGCTTATGATGCCAACTCCCCTACCCAGTCCCCTCGACTGTGTTATAAGCCTTATGGCACCTCTGCCAGTTGTCTTCTCCACTCCATATACTTCCTGCCATGCCCTCCTCATGCCCTGTGGCACCCTCAGTGCCCCCGCAGCCCCCATTTCCCAGCTGTCATCCTGGGTTCTCCCACATCACCACCATCGTGGATCATGTAGGCTTGCATGGGGTGGTGGTGGATCTGTCCGTCAAATTCCTCAGGTGCACCAATATTTGGGCTGTGGCAACTCCTGGGTCTTTGGCGCAGAAACCCCTATTTTTACAAAATTGGGCACAGGGTCCCTGAGGCACCTGGAGTTTACCTCAGCGCTAGATCACTGCAAATTGCGGCAATCTAGGGGCTCTTTGAATATCGACCCCCGGTCTCAAGCCGCTGTGCTTTTTTTCACGGTTTACGGAAGTAAAAGTGCGAGGCGGAAAATGCCGTAATAACCCACCATTGAGTTGTTATGGATTTCAGTGGTTTATTACAGCATTTTAGCAGGAGTGCATATGCAGTCCTCCCAGAGAGTGACCAGTTATTATAGATACATACTAACAGACAGAAAGAGAGAGAGAAGCAGAAGGCTACCAAGGCAGACAGTTTGGCAGTGATAGACACGGCAGACGCCTCTTGATTGTCCCACATTATGAGAAACAGTTCAACATTTTACCACATAAAAGCCCTCAGTCCCACAATGGGGCAATTTACATGCTAACACATGTAATCACTGTTCCTGTTATCTTGGTAGCCGAAGGCAAGTGGGATGGCAGGCAGCACTAGTGGGACGACTGCATGCATCCCACTAGTGTTGCTATCAAACCTGCTTGCATTCGGCTGCTAACTTGGCAGGAAGGGTGATTACGATACATGCATTAGCATGTAAATCACCCAACTGAGAGGATGCCGCCCCACATTCTAAGATTTTAAGCAAAAAATCCAAACCGTAAATGTGAAAGATGTGTTGCTCAATGAACAGCCAACTTTGAGAACATGAAAGCAAACATTTCCTTATTGCTGTTCTGAGCTGTTGTCTGAAAAGTCCTGTTTACATAGAAACATAGACTTTGATGGCAGATAAGGACCGCTTGGCCCATCTAGTCTGCCCATTTCCCTACCTACAGGATAGGCCGCAGATCCTAGTTAACCAACAGCCTATTTCTTCCTACCCCCCACAAGAATTGCCTTATGTCTGTCCCATGCATTCTTGAATTTTCCCACAGTTTTAGACTCCACAACCTCCTCAGGAAGGCTGTTCCATGCATCCACTACCCTCTCTGTGAAATAATACTTCCTCACATTGCCCCTGAACTGCCCCCATCTTTAAATTGTGTCCCTTGTTCTTGCACGTCTCTTTTTCTGAAAGATGCTACCCTCTTGGACTTTGTTGATTCCACTGAGGTACTTAAAAGTTTCTATCATGTCCCCCTCTCCCTTCTTTCCTCAAGGGTATACATATTAAGCTCCTTTAGTCTCTCCTCATATGGCTTCTCTTGCAGACCCTGCACCATTTTAGTTGCCCTCCTCTGGACTGCCTCTATCCTGTCTATGTCCTTGCGGAGATGGGGTCTCCAGAACTGGATGCAGTACTCCAGATGGGGTCTCACCAACTGCCTGTACAGAGGGATAACAACTTCCTGTTTTCTGCTGCTGATGCCTCTCCCTGTGCATCCCAGTATACCCCCAGCCCTCCCTACTGCCTTCTCACATTGCTTGCTAACCTTAAGGTCATCTGATATGATTACCCCCAGGTCCCTTTCCTTTTTTGTTGTTGTTACTACCTCCCCCCATTGTGTATTCTTCCCCTGGGTTCTTGTTTCCCAGGTGCATTATTTTGCACTTCTTTGCATTGAATCCTAGCTGCCATACTTCTGACCATTCCTCCAACCTTGCCAAGTCCCTTCTCATCCTTTCCACGCCCCTTGTGTATCAACCCTGTTGCAGATCTTTGTGTCATCTGCAAAGAGGCATACTTTTCCTTCCAGTCCCTCTGCAATGTCACTGTGAAGACATTAAAAAGGACTGGACCCAATACTGAACCCTGCGGTACCCCACTAGTAACACCTCTTTCTTCAGAGTGGACTCCATTTACAACTACCTTCTGTGTCCTGTTGTCCAGCCAATGTTTTACCCAGGCTACCACCCTGGGACCCATTCCCAGGCTGGTTAATTTGACTATTAATCTTTTGTGTGGGACTGTGTCAAATGCCTTGCTAAAGTCTAGGTAGGCCATGTCCACAGCCCCTCCCTGGTCTACTACATTGGTAACCCAGTCAAAGAAATCTATTAGATTCATCTGACATGACCTTCCCGCTGAGAACCCATACGGCCTTGGGTCCTGTGCCCCACTGACCTCTAGGTACTCAGCTATTCTTTCCTTCAGAAGTGACTCCATCACTTTCCCTACCACAGAGGTCAAACTGACAGGTCTGTAGTTTCCTGCCTCTGTCTTGGTCCCACTGTTGTGAAGGAGAATCACATCTGCCTTCCTCCAGTCCTCGGGTACCACACCATCCTCCCATGATTTATTAAAAAGAGTAGCCAGTGGTTTCACTAGTTCCCCCCTTAATTATTTTAGAATTCTGGGGTGAATTCCATCAGGCCCCATTGCTTTGTCCACCTTCAGTTTTAGGAGTTCTTGCAGAACCCTTTCTTCTGTGAAAGGACTGGGATCGACCCCTATCAAGAGTGCTTCTGTTAATTGGATTAGGCACTTCCCCCTCCTCTTTTGTGAATACTGAGCAGAAATATTCGTTCAGTATCCCTGCTTTTTCACTGTCGCCCTCTGCCCACCCACCGTTCATTCTATTCAGCCTCACTATCCCTCCCTTTTTCTTTCTACGCTCGCTGTTGTACCTATAAAAGGTTTTATCCCCCTTCTTAACTGAGTTGGAGAACTTTTCCTCAGTTTGGGCCTTTGCTATTCTGACTTCCCTCCCTGCTTCCTTCTGCCTTAACTGGTACAGCTCTCTGTCCTGCTCCTTCTGTGTTTCCTTATACTTCCGGAATGCTATCTTTTTCTTCCTGATTTTCACAGCCACCTCTATTGAGAACCATAGTGGCTTTTTCTTTCGTTTTGATTTGTTTATTTGCTTCACACAAAGGCTTGTTGCCTCTGTGATGGCAGTTTTGATGATTCCCCATTGTTGCTCCACACCTCCTTCTAGCCTGTTTGCTAGTGCTTTTCTGAGGCATTCTCCCATCTTGCCAAAGTCAGCCCTCCTGAAGTCCAGTGCCCTCACTTTTGTATGGCTTGACTCTGTAGCTGAGTTTAACGTGAACCACACTGTTTGATGGTCACTTGTTCCCAGATGGCAACCCACTTCTAGATCTGAGATCCTCTCAGTGCCTCCGTTTGAGAGTACGAGGTCTAAGATTGCTCCCTCACGTGTGGGTTCTGAAACTAGCTGTCTGAGGCCTGCCACCTGTAGGGCATCAAGAATGGCCCTGCTGTTGGATGTGGCTGCAGCAAATGTGCTCCAGTTAACATCTGGCATATTCAGGTCTCCCATCAATGGTATCTCCCCTTTCTCTGCCATTCTAAGAATGCCTTCTATCATATCCTTGTCCATTCCCTCCCCCTGACATGGGGGGTCTGTACACAACCCCTGTGCGGATTGTGGTGCCCTTTCCAGTCTCGAAGGTGACCCACAGTGCCTCCTCTCCTCCCTGTTTACTCTTTTGTTCAGTTGCTTTTATCCCTTCCTTTACATAGAGAGCTACTCCTCCCCCTCTTCTCCCCTGCGTGTCTCTCCTGTAGGTTATGTACCCTGGTATGTTAACGTCCCGGTCATGCAGTTTATACTGCAGCAACCCGAGCACTCCAGTTGCTGCAAAGCAACAGTGGCAGTGTGGACACTTACCAGATCCTAGTAGGTCGGTGCCCGATCTGCTCCTGGTGCCCCAGCCAAGTTGGTGATGTGTTGCAGTGTGAGCGGTGTAAGTTGCTGTGTGGACAGGCAGGATCGCTTGCATTGCCACCAACACTATTACTAAACAACTTAGCGCAGAACACCAGCATGCCCTAGAAACTCACGAGCCCCTTTCTAGTGCACCTTGCATCATTGATGAGAGGGGGGCTGTGTAGATGTGGTTGCTGCATCAGTGCAGGAGGATGGGGCATTCAGAGACAAACACCACAGCCTTACCTCAGCAGTGTAAACACCTGCCCTTCATATGACTTGATAGTGAGGTCCTAACTAGCTGATTGTTTTGGTTGTTCAGCTGAAGTTATTGGGGTAGCTAACCTGGTGATTCCTGTAGCTGTTGATTAATAAATTTATATCTGCATCTGAGCCAATCTGTACTGCTTCCTTTTTTTTTTTCTTAAAGTATTATTGCAGGCTGCACCTTTGGGGGCTGTGGAGTTTTCTCTTCTTCTTATGTCCCCTGAAGTTATTTTTTGCCTGATTGCTACTGCTACAGTTACATGGGCATGATCCATATTTGAAGTAGATCTAGGGGTAAGTAATATTATTAATTTTAGTTGAAGAAATCAGGCAAAAAATAATTTCAAATTTTGCCCCTTTCTAATGAAAGGGTTATCACTGCCCAACCAGATCCCCCTCCCCCCCCCAAATCAGTTATGTATTTTGAGCAGTTTAATTTAGAGAGAGTTAGGGGGAGAGCTTTGTTTATTCTACCCCACCAAACAGGGTGCACCTTTTCTCGCTTCTGAGTATCAGTTTTTTAAACGACTCCCACTGGGCCAGTGCAGTGGAACAGTGGAGGCATGGCATGTTGCCACCTGGGAGCCTAGGTTTTGTATGTGAACCCCCAAAATGCCATAGTAGGTTCAGCTGGGGGATGATTGTGTTGTGGAAGTGGGGTATTCTGCTGCTGGGGAGGGAAGACATAGGCCACCCGATATTTGCACCCCCTGCTGGATGACCGTGGAGAGACACTGGTGTAAGTTTTTTTTTTTTTTTTCTTTTCCAATAGAGCTGTTTCTTTCATTCCTGGGATGCTGGCTCGCTCTTCAATCCCTACCCGCCTCCCTGACCAGCTACCTTCTCCGCCCCTTAGACTCACTTTCATAGATACCCCCATGGCTTGCCCCCCATGGTGGAGCTAGGTGCGGGAGTGTTGTCCTCCCCAGCCCTTGGAGCAGGGTGCAAAATTCCTATTCGTTAGGTACCCCAGGGCAGGCATTTCTGATTGGGGACACCTAATTCCCCCTTCCTGCCTGCCCTCTGGGGCACCAACTTGTAGCTGATCTTTTTTTTTTGGTTTTGTTAATTTTTTTAGACAGTAAGGCTGATCAGTATTTCTTTGAGCAGGTTTCGTCCTTCTCCCCTCCTCCTTTCTGGCCAAGAACAAATCTTGATTATGATTCCCGTCCTTCCCCTCCCTCTCCGAGTGTGATTCTCATTATGTGACTGCTTAACGTGTGTGCAAAGTGTGGTAACTGGATTACATACGTGGCCACGGTCACATAATGTCTCTCTCAGTCGGTAGCATCAGGAGTGGCTTGGCTTCGCGGACTGCTAGATCCCGCCCTCCTGTGAGCTGTTGCCAGATCCTCAGATCATGGCAGCTGTAGAAACAACCAGCACCAGCAGCAGCAGCACTTCAGCGGGGACTGAGTAGCAGAGAGTGGTGGTGCAATTTAATATAAGGAGAACACAAAAAGTTGCACACAGGAAAGGCTGAGGTAAAAAAGGGTCAACAACAAACTGTTGCAGTCAGCAGGTTTTTATTTTCCAGCAGAGATTTTATTGATTTTTAAAACACGTCAGTATTCATAACATATAGAATAAGGATGGGGAAGTGTGAGATATGAGAATTTAATGTGTACCTGAGGTGTGGGGTGCTACATAAACCCTGAGGGTGAAGCCCAAGGGGTTTATTAAATTATCCCACACTGATGGTGTGCATTAAATTCGAGTTTCACACACTTCCCCATCTTTTATTTTATATAATAACCGGTGAGCAACTTTTCGCAGCCTGACTCCTGTGATTCACACACACACACACACACTCTCCTTGTGCCACACATTCTGCCCTGTCCCTTGTAAAACTAACGAACTTGAGTGTTTTATTTGGAAATTTAACCCCTATCTAGTTATGTGTGTGTGTGTGTGTGTATATATATATATATATATATATATATGTATGTGTATATGTAATAGATAACCCACTCTTAGGTGTGTGGTCGTGCTCTGATGTACACACGCCTTGGTGTGCGTCAACCACCCAAGGTGTGCGTATATCAGAGCGCAACCGCACATCCTGGAGTGGGTTATCTATCTTATAAAATTGCAAAATTGTTTTTTTGGGGGTGATAAAAGTGCAGGTGTGTGGTCGCACTCTGATATATGCATGGTCATGTGATGATGATTGTCCACTAGATGAGCTACTTTTTTCTACCCATTTAATAAATATATATATATATATATATATATATATATATATATATATGTATATAGTTCACCATCGTGATCGGGCTTACTACAGAGATGGATTCCCGCGTGCAGTCATTATCGTCTGAGGTTGTGAGCCACAAGATCAGCCAGATAAGTGTTTTTTTCCTTAAGTTTAAAGGCAGGATCAACCAGACATAAATACAAATGATTTTGAAAAGGTGAGGACTCGGTCTTGTGGAGTGTCCTCGCTAACGGAGATTCAGAGCCGCCATGTGTTATGAACTGTTTTGCCCACCCACACACACATGATGAGAGCCAATGCGGGAGTGACTGATTTTTGATTGATAGGGCGCGTGTTCGCCATAGTAACCCATAGGTTATTACGGCTAATATCAGCTGACTGAGTCCAAACAAAAAATTGCTCACCAGTTATTATATATGGAATAATACATGGGGGGAGTGCATAATGAGAATTTAATGCACACTCGAGGTGTGAGATGCTGCATAAACCCCAAGGGTGATGCTTGATGGGTTTACCAAAGCATCCCACACCGAGGGTGCACATTAAATTCGAGTTTTGTAGTTCCCCCATGTATTGTTTTATGTAATTGCTGGGGGCTGTTTTTTCCCCTCGCTACTGTTCTAAGCTGTGTATTGAAACAGGGTGAAAATGGCAATAGTCAGAAAACAACAATATAGGTAAAACAGTAGCATGCAGCAGTGAAAATGAACTAAAACCATCCAAAAACTAGCAGTTAGGTAGAACATTTGAAGTTCAGCTCCAGACCAGTGCTGCCATGGACATATGTAAATTACAATAGTTCAGAGGTCGCCAGAGTTCCTACGGTAAAGAGAGCGAGAGTGAGTGTTTTTTGGGTAGCACTGGGGTGATACAGTGACCTGTTCAGGTGACTTTATTCTAAAAATTAAAATGCTGATATGGTACTGGAAATCCATATCCATTTGATTAGATTAAACATTCATGGCACTGTGGAATTTGCTGCACGTCTGAGGGAGCACGAGCTGTAGAGCGGAGAAGCTGGTGCTTGTTCACCATTAATGGTGAATTATAACCAGCTTCTCCCCTGTTAAAAAAACAAACAAAAAAAAAAAACAACAGCAGCTGTATATGGTTAATGCCATCATACTACTGTATGTTTTAAAGTTTACATGAATAAAAACATAAACTGCAAAAAAAAAAAGTCTCCAGTTATTACATATTAACAGCGGCATAACATAAAGTGATAGAATAACGCTGTAAATGCTTAACTGCGCAAACACCTTATTTATGTATTATGTATGATATCATTTTCTGTACAGAATATAGTTTCAGAAAAAGTAGCCAGATAGTTTTAAGTAAGTCTAAAATAACAACAGTATACAAAATTATGTTATGTGCTACAAGAAAGGTCATACCATTGATTGTATGAAAGTGGCTCTGGAGTTTTCCACTCGACTAGACGAAGTCTTGGAAGCGCTAATGTTGCAGCAAATTGTCAGTTAGTTTGGCCCTGATTTAGGTGCTTGATTTGTGAAGTAATACTCAAATTAGCACCCTGTGACAAAAATGTATTGTGTTTTGAGATACAATTTCACGTTTTATGCACTTCCCTCCATAATGACTGCATACTCTGGCAGCTCCACAACATGTATAGTAAGTTGGTGAGAGGGTCCTGGCATTTGCAGCATTTCTCTGACGGTAGCTAACCCATTTTATCTAATCTGTCTGGGGAGTAACAATAATGATACAACATTCTGTACTGGATAGTGTTCTCTTGCGTTTGTTTCTCGACAGCTGTGACTAGCACTGGACCATGTCTCAGACCATTCCTCATTTGTGATAGGTTCTCCACTCTCTTTTTCCCATTTTTCTGTAGTCTGAACTGTGTCTGGATTTGTGTTATTGTTTTCAGTTAAGAATCTGTAAATTAAACTGACCCCTCTTTCCATCACAGCTAATTTGATTAATTGATGACATTCATTACCTTCTGGGATTTATAGTCCTCATCTACAATACAATCTAGTAATGGTTTTGTGATTTGCAAAATTGCAGATATGTGGCAAAGTGAAATTATATTTGGGTTTTAGGTCTGCAAATAATAAAAAAATTCTCCTTTTGACCAGGGCCGGCCTTAATCATTCTGGGCCCCTGTGCAGCTAGCTGCCGGGGCCCCCCACTCCATTCCCTGTGGGCCCCCCCACCACACATCCAACATTTACACCAAACTAACCCTCCTGTCCTGTATTAATAAAGCAGTAGCAGGTCTACCGGCATCTTTTAATTAGTGCCATTGACTGCACTGAATTATTTGACTTCACCATTGGAAATGAATCTGACTGAGCCTGGAGCCAGAACTTAAGTAAGTTTGGTACTACTGCCGTATTCATTTCTGTAAGGATAGGGACATCATCATTGGACACTCATACCTCAGTTACTCTGATTTGCAAACAAGTTAAACAATTTAACTTTTCTGGAGGTGTGAGAGAGAATAGAGAGGATTTTCACAGGAGGCAGTATAGCGCAGTGGTTTAAGGTTCTGAGCTGCAAACCTGGAGACCTCTGTCTGAATCCCACAGCCCCCACCTGCATACTGTGTGACCCTGAGCAAGTCACTTAACTTCCTTGTGCTTCCCAGATTGCACCTGTAAACAAGCTGTCAGCTCAGTGCGTCCCTCCTGGTAAAATAAATAAAATCACGGGACACCTGTAAGGTTGCCACCTGTCAGGTTTTTTACCTGGTAATCAGGTTTTCAGGGTCCCTATCAGGAAATCCAGTTTTGCCCTGTGCTGGACAGGTTTTTGAGCCATTGTGAGCAGGGGTCAACCTTAAATCTTTTTTTGCACTAGCCAGCAAGGCAAGTTGATTCAAAATTGCACTAGCCCACAGATGGTTGCACTAGCACTCAATTATAATGGTAAATTTTGATCACTTACATGGGAAACAATGCAAGCCAAGAACTACTCCGAGTATTGGACATTTATCCTGCTCCCACATTGCTTCCAGCTCTCCAGCAGAAAAAAGACTGCAATGCCATCACACACAGTGAGCCCCCCCCCTCATTGTTTTGTACCACAGCCTCCTCTCTTTCTGCATGCACGCACGCACACACACACATACACAGACACACACTCTCTCACACACACACACACACACACACACACACACACCAAACCAGTGGATATCACAACAGCAAATGTTCAATCAAGCAGTCCTAGCTCTGCACACACACAATAGCTGACATCATTGTGCACCTCACCAGACTGTCACCTCCTCCCACAGGGCAATGAACAGAGTCAGGCAGAGAAAGACACTCTAGACCCCACCCTATAGTCAACTAGAGACCTGCACCCCTGAAGTTTTGTACTGTCTCAAGTGAGCCAGGAGTAAATCTAAGATTTCTTGGGGGCTACAAAACCTAAGGGGCTCTGGAAATAGAAAACTATGATATTTTTATTTTTAAAGCATTGATTTTAATATGCTGTGCACCAACAATAACAGATTTTTCTTTAACACACTGTCCTTTCATCAGTGCTGGGGAAACAGTACACAGGCATAATGCTATACAATCTCTATTTCTAGATAGCAGTGGCTCTCAAATGGTGAGGCCAGCCTCCCAGGGGAGGCACCAGATTGCTCCAGGGGAGACCCAGTGAAGTCTGAGAATGTACAGTATTTCATTTTAAGTTTTGGCTGTTTTGTGTGAAAGGATAAAACAAAGTAAATATGGCTAATTGCAGGTGAATTTCTTTACTCATGCACAAATATTTGACCAGGAAGCCCCCATTGAGCCAAAGCTTGTTTATAGGTGTGCATATGTAGATTAATGTCTGAGGAAGGCATGCTGAGTCAATGCTCATTTCAACAATAGGTATTTATATGCAAATTAGTAACTTGGAAAGGCAGACGGAGTCAAGGATCATTTCTATAGTGGGTATTTATATGTAAATTAGTGACTGGGAAAGGCACAGAGATCCAATGCATGTTTTCAGCTGTGACCTGAGGCTGAGGTAAGGGTACAGGAAGTTGCTTAACAACAGGGTAAGGGAGGGGGAGAGATGAAGTGGCTGGGTTTGGCGGTTCCAGATAAAGAGGAAACAGAGTAACAAGGGCCCAAGAGTCAGAAAAAAGGAGTGACAAGTATAAGTATAACCTGGGGTGCCAGGTTGGGGTGGAGAGCAATACCTTGAATAAATAGAGAATATAGTCAGTCAGCTTTATTAATTTCACTTTATTCCAGGTGTACTGTGCAAAGTAGGAGTTATTTTTTTCTGTGGAAAGGCCAAAATGTTTTTCCAAATTTGAGGGAGTCGCGAAATCTGTTTTATGGCTTGAAGGAGGCTCACTATCAGAAAGTGTGATAAAACTAATGCTATATAGAATGATCTATGTACCCCAGGAATGCCTATTTTAAGCTTTCAAATTATGTATTTTTATTAAAGTTTATTTTTGTACCATACATGATCCAAAGTTTTGTATTTAGGATGAAATGACATGCTGGGTGTGATAAGGGTAGGATTGTATGGATAGCGATGGCTGGCATGGTCCATTTAGAAGAGCTGGGGATCTCCCACACTTGCCAGTAATGGCAGCTATGGATCTGTGGATGGTCATTTCAGAGCCTGGTCTGCAGTGGTGTCCAGGGAAAGAACAGAGTTAAGAGATTTGGAAGGGAGGGGGAAGTTATGGTGGGTGTAGCCCACTTCATCGCTTCACATTGTAGCACTGGATAATACAGCGCCGTCAGTTCAGCGGCACCCGATTAAGCGCTATGTTACTACAGCACCGTCTGTTCTCAGCGCCAACAGCTTAGCTCTTCGTACTGAAATTAATTGAACTGCAGAAGAAGAAGACTCAGCTATGACACATTCTGTGCCTATTGCAAATGCTGAATTTTCTTGTACGGATCAGGTTAGTACTACAAACATTGCCACCAGTGATAAATCAGGTGGGGAAGGGATAGTTGTGGTAGAAACTTTGGAGAAATGTGGTGATGAAACACCAGAAATGCCAGGCCTTAATGGCTTAAATATAAAAAGCTGTGCCTCTGCTTTTACACAAACTAGTCAGAACATATTCGAGCTGAATATGTATAATACAATGGCTCAAGAAACTGCAATATCTAGGCTAAATTGCTCGAACGAATTTCAGATGGAAATTCGCAAAGAAATACAAAGTCGCTTTACAGCTATTACGTCATCCCATGCAAATTTCTCAAATGTCCTAAATGCCATTCAATCTGATCATAAAAAGATGTTATTGGCGTTACAGCATAAAATGGCTGAGCCAGAAGACCGCTCATGGAGGAGAAAATCGTGCTTGACAGAGCTCACCGTGGTTGGGGGGTCTGGTTTGATGGACTTCAGTAACAAGAAATTTAATAGACCCATGTATATACAACCTAATCGTTTCAGGATCTTGAAGTGATATTGCAGCAATATTGCAGAGTGCCAGAATTAATAAAGGACTAGTCTATCAAGATATGAGAATATCAGCGTATCCAGATTTATCCTTACAACTATACAGCAGCGTAGATCCTTTAATCAAATTAAAGAACAGCTACGGTAGAAGAGAATTCTGCTCCTTGGTATTGTAATAAAATTAATAATGAATCAGATTTTGATATAGGAAATGGATCAGTTTAAGAAAGCTAATCATGCAATTATGATCCTTGAACAATTTTCTACTCAAAATTTAATTGGCTAATTAGTGACTAATTATTTAATTGCTTTAGGATCATTTGACAAAGTGTGTTTCATTACAGTAGAAAGCGTTGAAATAAGCAGCGCCAAACTGAAGCACCTGTCAATTGTTGCAGCGCTAGAATTAACGGCCATGTAATGAAAAGCGCTGAACAGGACGGCGCTGTAATTCAATGCGCTTAACTGAGCCCATACCCATTATGGTGAGGCTGGGATAAAACCCAACACCTGCAGGTCCGACCCTGTATACCTCTTCACATTTTGTTATTGAAATATTGGATACAGACATTCAAAATGTAGGGAAATGAGGGGTACTGGTCTTAATAATATGGGACACATTTTTAGACAGAGACAAATTCAGAAAACTGGAAGCTAGTGACTTAACAGCACTCTACCCTTGATCACACCCTGGACACTAGCTGAAAGTCTTAACATTGGAGTGATAATGAGTCACATTGAGTCTTTTGTGGGATCCACCTCTTGAACTGCCAGATAATTGCAGCTCTAAATGAGCTGTTAACCACACCAGGCCATCTGGAACATTGAGTGAGATTAGCATGAGGACTAGAGCCTGCTAAAGTAGACTTTTTTAACTTCATTAACAGCCATGAAAACCTGCACTAGTCAAGATGGACAAGTAGAGAGTTAGCTGCATTAGCCTTGGACAATTTGCACTAGTGTTTGGGCTAGTAAAACAGTGCTAAGATCGACTCCTGATTTTGAGTGCTCACATACTTTTGAAACAGATGATGTCATATCATTCATTGTTTCAGCTACATGTCCAGGTTACAAACAAGTTCTCTTGTCAATACAGCCATTTATTTGTGAAAGCAGTCAGCCTGGGAGGTGTAAAGTATGGCCATTAACACCATTAGCACTTGCTTAACCTAATCTTTTCCACTGCAGCAAAGCTGCCCCCACCTTTTGTAACAGTAACAGAGCCAGTTGTCTTCCACTTTGATTTGCTGGTAAACATTTTAATGTATAGCAAAATGTTGGCATTTTTAAATGTTTTTAATTATTTTTGCTTCCTCAAGAAAAAAAAGTATGGGCCCTTAAAACTAAAGTTAGGTTTAAATAAACAATGGCCATGCATTTCAGTTGTACTAAGAAATGAGGCAGATTAAACCACCAGCAACACCAATGAATTTTTAGAGAAGATAAGCAGTCATAAAATGTGGGTTTTCGGCTATGATGCAGAAGTGGTTGACAGTGTCCCTTTAAAAACTACAGTCCTTTAAGGGCTGTTGTTTTTTACATGGTAAAGTCCTTTTTTTTTTTTTTTTTACATCTGACTTTTTGGCCTCTGTCACCACTAGCGGTATCAGAAGTCACGGTATTGGTACCGAGGGCATTTTCCATACCGGGATAACCGTGATTCACGGTATTCCGCGTTATTGAGACCTTTCAGATAGTTTTTTTTTTTCATTTTCAGGGATAACTGTCCCTTCCATGCCAACTCTTCCTGATGCAAGAGTTCGAGGGGCTTCTTTTTTGTGAAAAAATTACTTGTTCTGCAATACCACGGTATGACAATAACCGCGGTATTGCATGTGACGGTTATCATACTGGCAGAATTTCATACTGTGACAAGCATAGTCACCACCTTTGCCTATCATCAGACCCTGGACTTGGGGACTCCCAGTCCCATCTGCCACTTCACCTGCTGTCACATGGGCAGGGATCCACACAGTGAGGGACCCAAGAGTGCGGAGGGCCATCACAAATGGCAACAGGGGAACAGTGTTTTTTCTCTGGGTTTTTCTCTCCTTTTCTCCCCGGAACCTCAGCAAAACGGTTATGCATGCATGTGGAGGCGCAGTTGCATGACAGAACCCGTAACCCCGCTCCATCCACCCAAGCGCCAGCCCCGCATTTGCTCAACGCTGCCAAGAGCCTCCACTCAGTGGCAGCCCAGAGCCATGAATGCTCACCTCCCCGATGTGGGGGAGGCAAACTGCCAAGTGGCTGCTCAGTCCTCTCCCAGACCTCCCCTCCAGCCAGCCCAAGCTCATTCCTGAACCCAGGTTGCTGGCGTGGGAGAGGTAAGTTGCCCGAGGCACTTCAGCCCTCTGCAGCAGTGGACTGGCAGCAATGGTAAAGTCCTTTTAAGGCCTTTTTGAATGAATTCTTTTAAAAATTAAAACCCTGTTAAGGGCCACCAAGGAGGGAAGAATGAATCTGGCTTAGGCAGGAGGCAGATCAGAAAGTCCTTTTAAAGACTTGGTGGGACGCCAGAGCAGAAAATCCAAGTATTCCAAAACAGTTTTAAGGGATAAGAAGGGAAGAGTGACAGGTGGGGGGGGGGGAGAGCAGTTTAACACTAAAGACTCGGCTGCCTATTTCCTCCCTAAAATAAATAATTAGACCACACTCAGTTGTTGTTGATACAGTATATGTGTTACAGTATATGTGTTTATTAACTATTTTTAGCATAATAATAAAGTCACTGATTGTAAGTCCAGTCTTTCAACCACCACATTCTTATCTCCACCAAAAATGGGAAAATGGCAAAAGAAGAGCCACTACAAAATCAAATGGTTCTAGAAAAGGTTATGAGACAACTGGGGGGGGACAGTTAGTGATGATGACACTAATACTTGGTCAACTGATGACAAAATAGGTGCTCTGTGGTAACCGATATGGGGTGGCATGTCATTTAGTTTATGGGCATGTATTTGTTGGATGTAGGTGCCCCACTGGGCAGGTAATTTTTCTGTCCAAATTCCATACCCTGCTCCAGAGTCTGGATCCAGCTCACAGTATAGTCTTGGCATGAAGGTGCGGGGCAGGGCAGGCGGGCAGGGCTTCCTGTTGAAAAGCTCCTGGACTGTCATGTTTTCTGTCCCTTTCCGAGGTTTGTGCACATACATTGATGTGGGTGTGTGGCATGAAGACTCCGTATGTACTCGTACACTTTCACCCGGCCCTCTGAAATGGGTCTGCCTGCTGTGCCACCTGGTCTCCACTGGGCAGCAGTCAAGCAGTTGCACGCACTGTTCCTCCTTCCCGCAGCTAGCCTCTAAGTGACCCTGGCCCTTCCTAAACCTGGGTCGCCAGTGAGGCATCCAGCACCTCAGCCTTCCACAACACCGGGAAAGCTCAGTGGTGTAAGTTTTGAAGACAGTAGCATGCCCACTCTCCCAGCCAGAGGATGAGTGCGGCTAAGTTGACCCCATTCTAAGGATTGCGGGGGACAAGACTTGATAGTGGGGGCAGGAATAATACTAAAAAAAAATACAGTGCCCCTTCCCACCTTTCATATAGGGATAGCTCCACTAACTACTGAGTGGAAGATGTTTGTTTAACTGTTTCATCATTCTAGTAACACTGATATGTGAGACTTTGTGTATAAAAATTGTTCGGAAACTGCTGACAGTGTCGGGTATCAGACGTTAACCATGTTTACAAACATGTAAAATTTACTGTGTCAGTATTTGCAACTATGCCGGCCCAGTGGTGCTGAGGGTTGAGGTGCTGGATGCCACACCTCGCGCCATGCCAGCGACCAGGGTTCGGGAACAGACTCGGGTCAGCAGGGGAGGAGCAGGATTGAGCGTCCGGAGGATGGCTCTCCTCTCCTGGGGAGGGTGGGTGGTGTGTGCCGCAGTGCTAACGACTTCCGGTGGAGACCAAGAGCATCGCAACTAGTGGTAGCACATACAAGGGGAAAGGGGGGGTGTTGATGGACGTCCTGTGCTCCTGTCGTGTGCCAGATATCATTGCATGTCCACGCCCCAGGAACACCAGAACACGGAAAAGGCCCTGGCACCCAGGTAGGTGATGGTGGGTCCAGTGGACAGCCCCCATGCTCAATGCCGGGTTACTCCCAGCTGATCTCCAGCTCTCCTCCACACTCTGACCACCCCGTCCAGATTCTAGATAGAGCACCAGAGGGGTAGGTGGTCCCACCTCGGGGCTCAGAGCCGGGGGAGTTTGGGGGATTGGTAGCTGTTGAGGAGGAGTCCCAGAGATGGAGACTTGCCTGGAGAGAACCTCAGGCAGAGCAAGAACCGTCCGGTCTGAGTGACCACACCCGAGAGAGAGACCTAAGGGGCCAGAGAGGAAGGAGCATAAAGAGAATTAAAAAAATATTTGCAACTATGATCAAGTCAATTTCAAGTGTCCAAGGTCATATGTGTGTATAATTGTTTGCCAAATTCCTGTTGTGTATGTTGCATAATTTAGTTCAAACAACATGAAGTCTTGCTATATTATGACAATTGCAGTGAGTCCCCATCTTCGAACTGCTCCAGAGGTGAAATAGTTAACTTTCCATGCAGGCATGGAACTTAGAGCACGAGCTCAGTTGAAAACTCTTGTCTGTTGTTCTTCAAATGCAAACTGTCAGATTCTTTACTCCGTCTCACTGAACAGTCGCTCCGGAGATTTCTCCTTCTGCTCGGTTCATTTTGTCAGTTTAAAAGTATTATTTTGTCGGTTTTTCAGCCGAAGTTAAACCGCAACCGGCCGGTTCAAGCTCTGTCTGTGGTAATGTAAGTAACAGATAGGTTTTACATTTAGTTTTTCTGTGTGGAACTTGTAATTCATTATCGGTTCGGTTTGAACCGATCAGGTTATCTTTAAATCTACTAGTCCTTTTTTAGAGTGCGGTTCCCGGTTCTTATCGGTTCTATAAAAAAAAAACGATTTCATTACGGTTTTTTCCACGACCGTGACACGGTTGGGAACTCTATAAGGGTGTTCTGCTTGGCGGATTGCCATAAACGGGCAAGTTGGTTAGGCTGGCATTATGTCTTGAGAAACCCAAAAGAAAAACCGGACTCACTGGGTTTCAACACTGTAGTGTTTGTGGGGAAGCTTTTGCTAAGGCTGACCCACACACCACATGTGTCTATTGTCTGGGGTTTGACCACCTCAATTCAGATTGCCAGATTTGTCAGAATTTCCCTGCTGCCACCATAGATAAGAGAGTTGGTAGGCTCAGGGAAAGGGAGGCCAAAAAGTCCGCTGACCCGGATGGCCAGCCCGGTTCAGTACCAACCGAACCGGAGGGAGTGCCCTCTGACCAGGGCGATACTTCCTTGAGCAAATGAAGAGCCGGTTCCAGCAAAAAGGACTAGAAAGTCAGCTAGCGTAGAGCCAAAAGTTCTCTCCCCAACTGCTGAAGAAATAGCTAAAGCAATTCAAATTGTCCAGTCTCTCTCCCCGGTTCCGACCGAACCGACACCATCAGGGAGGCGTTCGGTTCGGCTGGTTCCACCGGTTCAAGATTATGATTTTGAGGATTTTTATGAACCAGAGGAGGAGGAAGAGGAATATGAAGGAGTGAATATGGCTTTGAAGATCTGGATGTGCCCATTGAACCGGACATCTCTCCAGATAGACCCTTAGGGGTTTCTCCTCCAAGGCTTTCTGAGTCCCCTTCTCATTTCATGTTTTATAAAAAAGTTGCTGAAACTCTCCAGCTCCCTGTTGAGGAAGCTGTTGATGACCAAGAGGAGCCGGACTATGTAGAAATGATGGATATTCCAGAGTCTAGGAGGCTGTCTATTCCTTTGCATAAATCAAGCTTCGAAACAGACAGTAAAGTTTTAAAAACTCCTCACACTATACCTTCTGTGGATAAAAGGATGGACAAGAGGTATACCTTATCAGGCTCCGACACTGATTTCCTCACTCAACAATGCAGCCATGTGGGTAGTGCAGGCTGCAGCTCAGACAAGGCTAATATTCCCCTAGCTTCACACCCCCCTGAGAAGGAATCCAGGAAGATTGATGCTATGGCAAAGAAACAGTACATGGCAGCATCTTTGGGACTCAGACAGGCAAATTATATGGCTTATGCTGCTAGGTACCAGAAATCCAGATGGGATACTGTGCTGGCCCTAGCGAAACAAGTCCCTGACCAGCTTGCCAGGGAGCTGGAACAGGTGGCTATGGATGGTATTGAGGCATCCAAGGTGCAATTTCATGCTGCAGTGGACTCTAATGATGTTTCATCAAGAGTCATGGCTACATCTGTGGCACTTCTCAGGATGGCTTGGCTCAGATGTACTACCCTGTCTCAGGATACCCAGTCTAAGGCCGTGGATTTTCCTGTTGTGGGTAATTCTGTTTGGGGAGCAAACAGAGAATTACATGAAGAAAATGGATGAATATAGGCCCACCTATAGGAGTGCACAGGCCAAGGAAAGGCAGGCCACTCCTCAAAAGCAGCTTCCCAGAGGCAGGGGCAGGCCTTTTCATAGGCCCTTTTACCAAACCCAAGCTTCCTCCTCCGCCTATGCTCAGAGGGGGTTCTTTAGAGGGAGAGGCAGACGGGGTACAAGCAGGCCTGCTTCCACCCTCAGCCCAAAGCCCTGCCAGCAGGCACCCTGATGGGATTGCCAGGCCAATTCTTCTCTACCTCGGGCAGGCTGGCTTACTTTGTCCAGGACTGGAAGTCTTTAACATCAGACAAGTGGGTCCTGGAAGTAGTAAGTCAGGGACTGGTTCTCAGCTTCAAAAATTTTCAAAGCTGAGAACCAGATCTTTTCCACCTGCAACTCCATCAGAGGCACTCACCCTAGAGGCAGAGGTCTCTATCCTCCTGGCTCTCAGAGCCGTGGAAAGGGTTCCTCCCCTACACCAGGGCAAAGATTTGTACTCCAGGTACTTCCTTACCCCAAAAAAGACAGGAGAATGGCGGCCTATCCTGGATCTCAGATACTTAAACAAGCACCTTTTAAAGCCAAAGTTCAAAATGGTGACTCTGGGAATTATTCTACCCTCTCTAAGGCCAGGGGACTGGCTAGCTTCACTGGACCTCAAGGATGCCTACTTCCATATTCCCATCAGAAGCTCCCATTGAAAATACCTCAGGTTCGAGCTGCCCTCAGGCCACTACCAGTTCAGAGCAATGCCCTTCGGCCTCACTTCTGCTCCAAGGGTATTCACCAAATGCCTGGCAGTAGCAGTTGCCTACCTAAGAAGGCAAAAGATTGCCATCTTTCCTTACCTGGATGATTGGCTCATAGTAGGCCAGTCCCCAGACCAGGTCAGTTTACATCTTCAGATAACGCAGCAACTGCTTACCTCTCTAGGTTTCCTTCTGAATCTCTCAAAGTCAGTTCTAGAGCCTGTCCAGCTTCTTACCTTCATAGGTGCAGAACTGAACACACAGGAAGCCAGGGCCTTCCTTCCCCTGGACAGGGCAAAGACCCTAGTCTCCCTGGCCTTCTCGTTCACCCTGTAGGTCTCCCGGCCAACAAGGCATTTTCAGCAGCTCCTAGGACACATGGCTGCTTCCACAGCAGTTGTGCAGGGAGCAAGATTTCAGATGAGGGACATCCAGTTCCATTTGAGAGCTTTTTGGTCTCAAAGAAAGGATCCTCTTACCAAGTTGATCCCAGTAACTCGAACCCTGATCCAAGCCCTACAGTGGCAGGATCAGAGCAACCTGAGACAAGGGGTTCCTTTTGTCTCTCAGTCTCACTCTCTAGTCCTTACTACAGATGCATCCCTCTTGGGCTGGGGAGCTCACATGGGCGACCTCACCACCCAGGGTCTGTGGTCTCCTCAGGAATCTCTGCTCCACATCAACCTGTTGGAGCTCAGAGCAGTTTTTCTAGCACTTCAAGCTTTTTCCAAATCTGTTCAGAACAAGAGTATTCAGGTCAGAACAGACAACACCACTACAATGTGGTACATCAACAAGCAAGGGGGCACTCGGTCTACGGCCTTGTGCACTGAAGCTATGAAGTTGTGGTCTCTGGCTTACTCCCTGAACACCTCCCTTACGGCAGTCCACCTCCCAGGCAAGGACAATGTCCTGGCAGATGCTCTCAGCAGGATTTCCCAGGGCCATCACGAATGGTCACTGGATCCCCTGGTCTTGGGAGTAGTATTTGCCAGATGGGGCACCCCGCAGATAGATCTTTTTGCAGCCCCAGACAATCACCAACTTCCTCTTTTGCTGCAGGCCCCAGTGTTGGGCTCACTTCCCTGGATGCCTTAGCCTCAGTTGGGAAGAAGTTCCTCTATGCCTTCCCTCCCTTTCCTCTCCTGTTCAAAGTGCTAGTCAAAATCAGATCCCAATCCTGCAAAGTCATTCTGATAGCTCCAGATTGGGCCAGACAACCCTGGTATCCACTCCTACTGTCCTTAGCAGTCCATCCTCCCCTGTGCCTTCCCAGGAATCACAATCTGTTAACCTGTGCCCAGGGACGGGTTTGGTATCCGAATCTCAAATCTCTCAATCTCAAGGCTTGGTTCTTGAAGAGTTAGAGTTTGCTGATTTACACCTTTCCCAAGGTGTAATGGATATATTGAAGGCCTCAAGGAAGCCTTCCACCAGGACTACTTACAATTCCAAATGGAAAAGGTTTTCCATATGGTGCTCAGAAAAGCATATTTCCCCAGACTCTGCTGATCTACCCACAGTCCTGCATTATATGGTCCATCTGAATTCTTTGGGGCTGAGACCAGCTACCCTGAAGGTGCACTTGGCAGCTGTGTCTGCTTTTATTTCAGCAGGTAAATCCTCTTCTCTTTCAGCTCATCCTGTATTTTCCAAGTTTTTTAAGGGGTTGCTTCACACCAACCCTCCATTCAGGGATCCTGCCCCTGCCTGGGATCTTAATGTTTGCATTGCTCAGCTTATGCAACCCCCCTTTGAGCCCTTGACTTCAGCTGAGCTCAAGTACTTGACTTGGAAAACTGTTTCTGGTAGCCATCACCTCTGCCAGATGCATAAGTGAATTACAAGCGTTGTCAGTGGAGCAGGAGTTTATCTCTTTTCACAGAGATAAGGTGGTCCTCCGGACTAACAGAAAGTTCTTACCTAAGGTGGTTTCAGATTTCCACCTTAATCAATCTATTTCTCTTCCAGTGTACTTCACTGACCGTTCCTCCTCTGGTGAGAGGAGGCTGCACAGCCTAGATGTGAAGAGAGCCCTTAGTTACTACATAGAGCGTACCAAGGGTCATAGGTTTGACTCCCTCCAACTGTTCCTCACTTATGGCGAAGTTGGTAAAGGGAAGCCAGCCACTAAAAGATCCATTGCCAGGTGGATTGTCTCTTGTATCCAATTCTGCTACGAGAAGTTGGGTAAAGTTCCCCCCTCAGGCCTGAGGGCTCACTCTGCCAGAGGTACAGCTGCTTCTCTGGCTGCTGCCAGAGACATTCCTATTCTAGAAATATGTCAAGCAGCTGCCTGGAAAACAGTTCACACTTTTACCAAGCACTACTCCGTGGACATCCAGGCTAGGAGTGATGCTCGGTTTGGCACAGCCGTGCTTCAGAGCCTATTCCCTAAGTAGGTTCTGTCCCTCCTCCATGGAGGTACTGCTGTGTAGTCTGCAATTGTCATAATATAGCAAGACTTCATGTTGTTTGAAGAAAAAATTACTCACCTTAGTAATGTTGTTTCTTCTAATGGAGTCTTGCTATATTATGACCTCCCTCTCTGCCTGCCTCTCTCAGAACCTCTGTTTTGGGATGTGGGTGGGCAGTACAGTGTTGGCACTTTTTTGATGCCAACCTTGTTGTTTTTCACCCTCCTTTTTGGGTGAATTGGTGTTGTGTTTTTGCATTTTTGGGTCTCCTGACTTGAGTCTTTGTTTGAGGCCAAAAAATGAGTGTTTATGTTAGTAGCCAGTTGGCTAGTGTAGGTTTACAGCTTCCACACAGAGCCTTAGTGAGTTTTAGCTCATAAAGATCTGACAGTTTGCATTTGAAGAACAGCAGACAGAGTTTTCAACCGAGCTCGCACTCTAAGTTCCATGCCTGCTTGGAAAGTTAACTATTTCACCTCCGGAGCAGTTCGAAGATGGGGACTCACTGCAATTGTCATAATATAGCAAGACTCCATTAGAAGAAACAACATTACTAAGGTGAGTAATTTTTTCTTACTGACCAGTTTTGTTGCTGATAGTATTTTGAACTGGGTAAAAGCATATACTGTGGCACAGTAGCATTGTGTATGGAAATCCATACACTTCCAGATTCTGTTGTACCACTGAAGTGACGTCTGAATACTGTTGTACCATTGAAGCTATGTCACCACTCTAGTACCACGGCATAGAATCTCATGTCTATTAGTATTCCTCATAGCTACACTACATATTCCTCACAATGAAAATACCAGCATGACTGAGAAAACAAACACGTGAACTGTTTGGTAAAAGATGACCTACTAGAAATGTTGCCAGCTCACATAGCTATTACTTAAAAGGCACCAGTGTTGATGCTTTTATCAAGTCTCCCTGTGGTGCCTTGCCTATTTTGAACTTAAATAGTCCACATCTCAGATTTTTCTGTTGTCTCGATTTGAAAGGGGAAGGGATCGTAATCCATGGCTCAGAGGAGCTGACACGAATTGTATTAGCTCCACCCTCTCGCTCTTACATTTTGTAATATAGTAGTTTGTAGAGTGCTGGGGTGAGCTCCACTGATATCAAGGGGGGGGTTTAAAATTACTTTTTTATAAATTTTAGAGGTCCACTGGAGTCAAATGAAGGTCGACGCTCAACTAACATATGCCTTGTTAGTTGAGCGGTGGCTTTGCTTTGACCATAGTGGACCTCTAAAACACATTAAAAAGTCATTTTAAGCTCATCCCCATTGATGTCAATGATGCGCACCCCCACACCCTGCAAATTACTGTCACAAAATATAAGAGTGCGGGGGCAGAGCTTTTACAGTTTGGGAAGGGAACGGTATCTGGTGGCCTGCTCTTCCAAGCCATAAACCTATAATCCCCTTCCCATACAAATATAGACCACAGAAATTCAAAATATGGACTCAGTCCAAACAGGTGAGGCACCAAGTGTGTGTGTGTGTGGGGGGCTTGGGGATTTATTTCAAATCACAATTGTTGCTCACTAAATAACATTAAATGTGTTTAATCTTATTCTGTTTTTTGCTCTGTTTTTTCTTTATTTGACCACTGATGTTTGAAGTCAGCAATGAACTCTGTGTTAGTCATTTCTTCTGGCAATATATTCCGTTTCCCCATAGCCCTTTCTGTAAAGAAGAACTTCCTTACATCCTTCTTAAAGCTTCCCCCACCAGTTTCCATCCCTGGCCTTTTTACTGCCTTGCCCTCACTTCTTGTGAACAGGGAACTGCTGTCCACTTTATTAATACCCCTTAGGTACTTAAAGATCTCTATCATGTCCCCCCGCCCCTCCTGACCGCTAGTGCTTGCGTATTTTTTTTATTTGCAATTTATTTATTTTTTTAATTATCAGGTAGGAGCACTAGACAATGAGATGCCTATTTTCAGGCACGACCCTGCAGAGTACAGACGACCCTGGAGAGTACAGTTATAAACAATTGTGAACACAATACAGTAAAGAAGATAAAGACATTAAAAATGTTATGGGTACCTAGTGACAATACACAAGCAGTAGAAATAGTCAAAACAGTGCTTGGATCATTGTAGCAGGTAGAAATCAGTGCAATAGTGACAGACGTAGCAAACAAAAACGAATCTAACAGAAGGTGTGGTATCATAAAATACTTAAATGGTGCACCATCCAATAAGTGCAGTGGATACTTAAGCAGTTACCGTGAACACTAATCAGACATGATAGGTATGGTAGTCCTGGAGGCAAGAAAACAGGTACAAGAGTCAGAGACAATGAGGTGGTAGTATGGCGTCCTTTTGAAACATTATTAATTTTATAGAACAAAAATAATAAAAAGAGCATTACAGCTGATTCAGTGTGTACATGGTATGGGTGACAAGTAAGCAGGTATACAGAGTATCGTAATACGTCCAAATGTTCCAGGTCAAGAATGCCTGGCAGGTCACATTTATACTATACTTGTTGTCTAATACATTAAATACCCCTGGTCACTATCATAAATGTAATGGTAGGCTAACGGGGTAATCACCCATATCTTTGAATGATTATCCAGAGGGTGTTAAAGTTCTTGCACGTCTAGCTCCATGGAATAAAAAGAAGAGGAGAAGGAAGAAGTACTATGGACAATATTTTTGTCATTGATCATTTAAGGAGGCAATATGTTAGTGGGATGGGAGGTACACTTTATGATTCTAGACATCAAAAGTGCGTTCAACCATGTAGGCAAGCATACTATTGGAAATGTGATTGAACGAGGGATGAATAGCAAACTAATCAGTATCACTGGAATGCTACACAGTAATTGCACAAACAAGATTTTCAAGGGATGGCCAGCTAACAAATAAAATTAATGTAAATAAAAACGTGAAATAAGGTTTTGCCGCCTGTGCTTTTTAATAGTTACAATAACAAAACAATTGAAGAACTTGATAATATTGAGACTGATACCCCCCAAAGCAGATAATAGTAAAGTGAATATGCTCATGTACACAGACAATGCAGTGGTCATTTCGAGAACTCCTGTAGGATTGCAAAAGACAATTGACAATGTTGTAGCCACCCTTGAGTAAATAAAGTTAAAAACCAATGTAAATTTAAAAGAAAATCCTAGCCAGCCCAGTGGCATGGAGGGCTGAGGCATCCGTGCCTTACCTCCTGCCATGCCGGTGACCCGTGTTCGCGGTGCAAGCGGGCCGCCGGGGGTCGGCCGGGGAGGGAGAGGATTGAGCATCTGGAGGACAGCTCTCCTCTCCTGGGGATGGTGGGATGAGTCCACTGCTTGTCTGTCCCTAGCAGTGGCTGGGGATGGTGCAATGGACCACAGGCAGAAGGAGCTGATCGCAGGGGCAGGCTCCCTGGCATACTGCTTTGGCTCGACCATTGGCGACATTGCATGGATGGGAAGAAAATGTGAGAAATATCCCGACTGGCAAGATGATGCCAGCCCCTCACAGGCTAGCTGGCACTTCATGAGATCCAGAGGTGAGTCCAGTGGACGCCGGGGTGACGGGACTTGGGGGGGCGCTGGTGGAAGGGGCCGGTTGGGAGGGAGAGAAATACACAAGCTTAAAAAGCAAATCCTGATATGTGGGAAGCAGAATAGACACCCATGTGAATGAAAAATTAATAATAGAAAGGGTGGATAGCTTTATTTACCTAGGGGTTACGGTTTCAAGTTCACTGAACTGGAATCTGCACATTGAAAGGATGAAGAAAAGGCAAGGCAAACATTATTAGCCTTTAATAAATTCAGTAAATTATTTGCTTATCATTCATATAAGTGTATGCAAAGTGTTTATGATGCAAAAGCAAAATCAACAGTCCTTTATGGTGCTGAAGTTTGTGGGCCTCGAATATTGTTACTAGTTTGGAACAATACAAAATCTTTTTATCAGACTACTTCTTGATCTCCCCCAATTTGCCCCAGGGGAATTAATGAGATTGGAGACAGGGATGTTATCTATTAAAGTGATTGCTTTTATAGGAATTATTAATTATTGGCACAGAATTGTTAAAATGCTATCCTAACATTAATATAGGAGACTGTATTAGGGAATCTTTTACATTCAAAATTGACAAACCAGGAATTCAGGCATGTTTGAACCTATTAAATAACCTGTTGGTGAAACTTGGCTAACCATCAGTAGTATACTTGAACAGACACCCTGGGGAGCTAGACTCCTTTAAACAGCTGGTCATCCAGAGATTAGTAGATAATGAGATACAAGCAGATTTTTCTAGACTAGGGGCTACAAGTGCATCTAACCTGTATAAGCAGATGAAAACATACGTAAAGAAAGCTACTTGTTATCATGTGAGCTTAAGCACCGTATGAAAACCTTATCTCAGCTATGATCTGGATTTGTTTCCTCAAACTCTGTTATATTTTGGACTAAAAACAATATCTAAACCCTCCTATCTGTCCGTGTGGTACCGAGCAACCTCAAGGTGATATTCATGTGTTGTTGAACTTTCTTCTGTTAATTGCCATAAGAGAGAAGTGGGTACACCATACAAGCGTATCTTAAAAAAAAGATGTACTGTAGTCAAAGTGGGATGCTCTCTGTTTTGTTAAATAATATAGATAATGTAGTGCTGTTTTCAATGGTTAAATTTATGATTGCTGCAAAATATGTTTACATTTGAAGTAAATAATTGCTGTTAGTGGATATTTGTCATGTATTTATATGAATTGTAATAGATGGTTTGGACTAAAAACATTTTTTATCAGTAAACTGAACTAAACTGAACCGTGGCCACCAGTTTGTGCAGAAGGAATCCATCTGGCCCCAAAGATGATGGGTAGTTCTTTCCATGTGGTAGATTTGAAAAAATGTTGCTCACCACTGATACACCTTGGGTAGATGGGTCTGTAGCCATAATCGGCTCATAGCTTTCATAGCTGCCAAAAGCAGTATAAGGACTAAATGATTTGGACCTAGGCAGACATTGTCAGGGGGTATTGTCAACAGAACCAGGCTAGTGAATAGTAAAGCTGGGTCTTGGATTAACTGTAGAAACTGGTTCTTAACATCTAGTCAGTATTGTTTTAGCTTATCACAACTCCAGAAGACATGAGCATGGTCCACATCTCACAGTGCGTCCAGCAGTGAACATATTCTCGACCCATATATGGAGCCTGTGTGTGTGGTGTTTGGAAAAAGTGGATGCAACATATCCATGTAAACTAAATTGTTTTTTTATGGCGGAACTCGCAAATTTATCCCAGACTGCAGGTTCAGTGGAGGAGCCCAGCTCTTTAGTCCATCTAGCTAGGATATAATGTTGCATGTTAGAATCCATCCCACCCTCTTCCCCCACTCTCAACTCTTGGAGTCCTCTATGTATGTGTGTGCGTATATATGTGTATATATATATATATAAATATATAAGCAGTCTCAGTGCAGCAATGCACAGCAAATCACATAAAATACAGTACTGTAATTGGAATCATTGGAACAGCATAGCAGTTGTTATTGCCATGTCATACAGTTCATACTGTTTCTGGCAGAAGTAGCAGTGGCTGCAAAAAAATAAAAATACATTTAATCAAAAAAATAAAACTAATCTTAAGACGTGCTGATCTGTTATCAGCATAGCATACCATTTAGTGAAAAGCCCGTTCTTAAGTGTGCATCAAGCCTTTAATTGAAGTGAATTACCTGAGGTTATCTATCCCAGCAGCTTTCTCGCGTTGGCACTGTTCAAATGGTTACTGGAGAACCTCCCTATGTTTACAGTATTCTCCAGTCCCCATTCCACTTAAAAATAGAACTGCAGCACACGGCAAACCAAAGCTGAATGTGTCTTTTTTTTTTTTTAAGTGATTGCCATTTCACGTAGGCGCTGTTCGGATGATTACTGGAGATCCTCCTTATGGTTACATTATTCTCAGATCACCAGTCCACTTAAAATTAGAATGGCAGCAAATGGCTGCAAAACAAAGTTGAATGTTTTTTTTTTTTTTAAGAGATTGTTGTTTAGTGCAGGCGATGACATCTGAAGCCATCCCACGAACTTTAGTTGATAGTCTTCAGAGCGGGACTCTGAGAGCGTGAAATTAATAAATCGCTATTTTAACAGTTTTACAGTAGCTACAGTAATATGACCCAAGAGCATCCCACTCAAGGTGTCAGTTAAAATACGTAGCATTAAAGGGACACTGGCAGGTACTGAGGCCACCCTCCAGCATGAAGTAGGCATGAACGCACCTGAGATAGTGAAAATGTTCTCGGTTTGCTAAACCATGTTTTTGTTGGAGCGCTTGGAAGGGGAGAACTCCCTGTAGATCCACACATTGGAACCGATCACTAAGGTCGATGACTGCCACCTCTCAAATGTGGCATCTCTTTGAACAGGAGGGAAATTTCCATCCCACACCATTGCCTTACCATAAAATAGCAACCCAGTTGTCTCAGGATCCTGCAGAAGTGTTGCCATTATGTTAAGGTAGCCAGGCGCCATAAAGTAGGAGAAATGTTGTACTCGTAGATTTGTAGGGGGACAAGAAAAGCATCATAAGTGGATAAAAGCCAAAGGATTATGATTTTGAGGTGCACAGCCATGAACTGACCCAGAGATATAAGGAGTTGTAATGGGGAATAGTGCACCCTTGGGTGTTGTCCTCCCCTTATATATCTTGAAATTAATTGTCCCAGGATGTAAAATAATACACGTAGGAGTAAACTGTGTACATATTGAGCCTCTCCAGCCTTTCTTCGTACGTCTTCCCCCTTACAGTACTCGCTGCTGCATGAGCTTGTTTTTGTTTTTTTGTTCATTTTGGACAAGTATTTTTGCTCTTCTGTTTGGCATTTCAGGTACATACTGCCGTCTGGCCATTTTGACCACCAGGGAACATGGACACAGTGGGTTTAATCCTTAATTCCCTCCCAGCTGTTGTGTGCCCCTTCCTGTGGGGACGTCAGTGCCAGTACCATTGTCCAGTCAGAAGCATGAACGTGCATGCACTCCGCAGTGCCCCTACCCACATCCTGACTGATGCACTACCACTTGTACTCCTACAGGTTGCAGCAGCACAGTGAGGATTTGCAGCTCTTCCTCTCCGGAGGAGGAGAAGGAGGGTTCCACTGGGACACACACACAATCCTCCTTCCCTGGCCAGCATCAGACGACTCAGGCTCATTCCTGAATCCGGGTTGCCAGCATCGTGAGTGGTAGGGCAACCACTGCGCTGATAGGACAGCCCCGTGTGATCGTGTTTTAACTGACCTCGTACAGTACTCTGAGTGGCAACAGAAGTGGGCTGCGTGGCAACAGAAGTGGGCTGCATGCATTTATTTGAAATGTGCATCAAACCGATGGCGGGCATTGTCCCATGAGATACCATATGTAATTTCATGAGGGTCCTTTGGTAAGACAGGATGCCAAAAGTTTGTAGTGCAATATCATACCCAAATTCTTGTTCTGAAAAGGTACACTAATGCAAGTTACTAACTGTACCAGAAATAAAAAAAAAAAAAAATGACGATAACATTTATTAGGGGTGTGACCAAAATATTATTGTAGGATAAGAAATTTAATCGGACAAGTTGGTGGATAGGGTGTAAAAGTGCTATTAAGCTTTTATTATACATAAATAGGGGATATGGAACAAGGCATTGTTATACACATTTTGTATCCACATGAGTTATGGTGACCTCAGATGACCTCAGAAATAGCAGAGTACAGCACAGTCACAAGTGAAGTGTCTCCGAAGTCACCACATGGATGAAAAATGGATCCAGACACTGCCCTTGTTGCATATTCAGTTTATGCAATGAAGTCTGTTTTTTAGGTATTGTTCAGTTGATTTAAGTATATGTACTAGTAATGATTTTAAACAAAAGCCATTGAACTATTTTAATTTGTCAGTGTTGCACTGTTTACACCAGTTATTGCATAGGAAGATGGTACTGAAGAGCTTTCTGTTTGGTCCACGCAATGCTGGAATCTGACTTGTCCGACAGATGCTTTAGGGAAGGGAGGGGGTAGTGCCATGTGGGGTGCGTGAACACATTTACACTGAGAGAATAAATTGCTTATTCTCATTTAGTATGTAGAATCTGGCCAGATAAATTATTTATCTTGCAATGTTTTCTCTGACATATATTGCATAAATCAGTTAGTCTCATCTGCACTGTCATCAGAAAATGCACTGCATACTGTGCATTTCCCACACAGCACAATCCCAACAAAACACACGTAGCTTCTGGAAGAAAAGGAAAATATGCTTTAATATTTGACCTCTTTTTTTAAGGGGACAAAACCTCGTGAAAATCAACATGTAATTTTTTTTGTGGGGGAAAAGGCTTTGGTAAAAAAACATATGCGGTTTAAAATTTTTTATGCTACTCTTCGCTACTGGCTGCAGTCTCACCTATTCTTATGATGATGATGATTATTGTTGGTATTATTGTTAACTGAAGGAAAATTGTTGAACGTCACCTTCCCATCTAGTTATTGAATCACTGTAGTATTTCTTAATTTGCTCTTTCCTCCACAGTCACCCAGACTTACTCTCAGTTATTGCAGACAGTCTATCTGTCACAACACTGGGCACCTCTGGATTACTTTGCCTCATCTGCCCCCATGAGCCACCGCGAGAAATCTGTTCTCCTGTGGTTGGCCACTGTCAAGTGGGGCATGGAAAGCTGTGAAAGCATGAGCCCAGGATGGGGATGGGGTGACAGGAGCTGGGATGCCCCCTGGCTGAGTGATGCGGGGCAGAGCATACCTGTGGCTATCACTCAGTCAGAGGAGGCAGTGTTCACTAATAGGTCTCCCCACCACCCCTTGTGGGATTCATACCACCCACAACATCCTAATGTGGGTGCGAATTAGCTAACATAACTTGGTCACTGGTGACATCTGTGTTGCTTTCCATTCTGTTGACAGAGCAGCCAAAATTCAGCCCCACCCAAGTCTGAGAACACTTCCTCCACAGTGCTCCCAGGATGTCACTGGCTCACTGCAGGAAATTGGGTGCATGGCATGAATCCAGGTCTCTTGTAGGGCAGCAGAATGCACTATCCGAGTGCTACTGGACCTTGTCATTTGTTTTTAACCCTTTAAGTGCTGGTGCTGAGTGTAATATTGTGAATGAGTGGGGGCACACAGATGGCCAGTACTGAATTGGTTAAAATAAAAATCCTGGCTGGCCCAGTGGTGCTGAGGGTTGAGGCGCTGGACGCCACACCTCGCACCATGCTGGCGACCCGGGTTTGGGAGCAGACTCAGGTCGCCAGGGGTTGGCTGGGAGGAGAAAGGCTGAGCGTCTGACGACAGCTCGCCTTCTCCGGGGGGAAGGTGGGGATCCACCTCGGCGAGCAGTGACCTCTGGCGGAGGCTGGGAGCATGACAGTTCATCGGCACCTCGGGGGTTTGATTGGTCGTGGGTGGCGGCCAGTGAACCAATCACCTCTGGGGCTGCATCATTAAAGGGGGAGGACATTGCGGACGTCAGCGCCTGCGTCTTGATGTCATGGGCTAGCAACATCCACACAGAACAGGGAAAAACACCCTCCAGAGCCGGGTAGATGGAGCGCCGAACCCAGTCCTGATGTGCCACCAACTGCCGCTGTTGTAGGGACCGGAGAAGACACTAAGGTACAGGGGTTTCACCCCACCCTGAACCCTGCCCAGGGGGCAATCCGTGGCAGGATGAGGGACCCTAGACAGCAGGTTAGTCGGTGGTAGGGAGGGGTTCCATTTGCAACTCCCGAAGGGGCGGCTTTGGTAGGGACGTAGGAGGGAAGAAAAAGAAATTTCAAAAAAAAAAGATCCTGGTATGGTAGGCATCCTTAACGTTTTTTTGACTGTGACCGAGCAGCACAATAACTAACTGGGGAGTGTCTTGGAGAAGTGAGCAGAAGATATCCTTAGTTTAAGGTGATTTGGATGCTTGCCTAGTAATGTGAGGGAGTTAGAAGCAGGAAAGAATACACAGCGGAGTAGTGTATTAAAAAGTTCAATGATTGGGTGGGCCAAGCAATAATGTTAACACACTTTGCACGCAGTTTTTTTATGGTCTGATCCTTTAACTCAAATGTTGCAGTATGAGTAAGGGAAAGGTAATGCAGCACATTGTTACAGTAAATTTTATATGGCAATAATCTTTTTTTTTATTGTTTCTTTTGTAATATTTCTACAGACTCTATAAATTACTGTGTAACTTCCTGACCATAGGAGGAAATCATTGGCGTGGGGGGAGAGGGATTGCTTGGAAGATGACTATGGCAACATTCCCTGTGATACACACAAACACACACACACACACACACACACACACACACACCATTTGACTGCAGTGGAACATTTGTTTTAAAGAGCACCTTTCTCGAGTGTTAACAAAGAGGAGTCTCTCTTATCTCAATCGGAGTTCCTATGTAGCACTTGTTTAAATTTTTTTACCCCCAAAAGGGGAAGGGATTGTATTGCCCCTGAGGGTGCCTTGTATGATCCTTTCCATTTCCTGATAGCCCGCTCTGCCCGTGCTACAACATTTTATGGCTGCCTTTGAGGGGGAGAGCGTAAGGGTGACTCCATTGAAGTCTGTGAAGCAGCATTTTCAAACACTGTTTTTGGCCATTTAAGTGGACATTAGGTAAAATTGGAGCCAGGGGTCAACAAAACTCTGTAGACTTCAATGGAGCACGCCCCACACACTCCCTATACAGACATCATAAAATGTCAGTGCATGGAAGGCGGAGCTGGCTAACAGTGAGTGCAGTGGAATCATATGGCTAGCCTGTCAGGGGCAAATTATGATCCATTTCCTTCCTTAAGGGCTTTTTTTTTTTTTGCTCCTCCCATGCCCCCTGACTGGCCACTCCTTCAGGCCACCAGTGGTAAGCCCTGCCCACTGAGTCATCCCCCCTTGTTTGTGCCGTGACTCAGTCGACCCGACATATCCCTTCACCGGGGGGCCCTCCCTCCATGGGCCCACAAAAAGGGAGGTGGGTACCATTACTGTACCGGGTACATGGCAAGGATTGGTCAGGAAGGCTGTTGCAAGGGCTGTGTGGCATGAGGGGAACCAGGCGACTGTACATCCGGTCAGCCAAGTGGGCAATTTTCTGACGTTCTAGGATCCCTCCCACACATACTGGTCCAGCTGCAGCAGCGTCCTGGGGGTTGGGGTGCTCAGCTGTGTGCAGCTCACACCACAAGAATGCCTTCCACAAGCCAGTCGCGAAGGGAGTCACCACCAAGCGGTCCAGTACAGTTGCACACCCCCCACACCCCTGGAAGAGAAGTATCTGAGGGACGCTCGTAACTCCCTCCTTGCTGGTCTCCACTCCTGACTTCTGGGCTCAGGGCACAAACCCAAATTCCCAGCGTGCCAGAGCAGTACCCATTGCTCATGCCATGAAGCTGACCCTTGGGCGGGGCTCTTTTTTTTTGTGTGTGTGTGTTCCAGTTATTTTTCCCTCCTGGTCGTGGTCCACGGGGCCTCTCTTGGGCATCCAGCTGGATCCTGCCCTGCCTGAAGTCCTCCTGTCTGAGCCTCCTCTCTCCTCCCCCTCTTCCCACAGCTGGCACCCCCCCAGCTTAACCCCTCCGGGGTGGGGCCGGCCCTCCTCTTTAGGCGCATTTACTCGCAGACTCTGACTGCAGATGCCGGCCCGGGCGGAGGAACCTGAAGGGCCAGACAGGATGGACCTGGCTGTGGGCATGGGGGCTGGTGCCGTCACTTACCCCATGGACCAGGGGTTTTCTTTGTTCTGATGTTACTGCTTAAAAAAAGACAACAATTTAGAAAATCCTGATTATTTGAAATGTAGCAGTCTTTGGCAAACAAGAGAACAGGTGCCCCTGCCTATAAGCCTTCTATTTTGTTCAGTCCCAGGCATTCAGTGTCAACTGATGTAAACTTGCTTTGAAGCAGCGTGGTGTAGTGGCTAAAGTGTACCAAGGGACCCAGTTTAAAATCCTATCACAGCCATTTGCAAAGTGTGTGACCCCTAAAAAAGCCACTTACCCTCTCAGTGGTGCTGTCCAGCAAGCAGTAAAAAAAAAAAAGATGTAGAAGCAGGACCCCACTGAAAATGGCATATTGTGTCTTAACTGGCCTATGCTGGTTCAATCAGTTATTAAAAAAAATGTTTTGTTTATTAGTTTATCCTGGTACCCATATTTAACATCTTGCCATTTTTCAGATGTAACCAGCTTTCATTCAATGGAGTCTTCCTTAAATGTTTACTTTATAATTGTATTTAGTTATATCTACAATAAAATGTGTACTATCTTAATGAATTTGGGGTGATCTCCTTTCAGAATATTCAATAAGAAGCGTTGATTCTAAGGTGGGACGTGGTGCAGATGGTGTCCAACACTGCAGGGTTCATTTCAGATATTTTTCTGCGAGCGATGCTGACCCACTGGGTATAAGAAGTAAGGGTTAAATTAAAAAAATATGATGGCTCTTATGGTTTAACTCAGCCGAGACTCGTAAAACAGCCGTCTTAAACCATTATAGCAAAGAGCAGGTTGTCCCCAAGGGAGAAGAAAAGATGGGTCAAAACTGAAAAGAGAGTGCCAGTTGTCCTACTCCCCTGCTCTAAAATTAGCATTGACTCTGTGAGGCAAACAACAAACTGTGCACCACCTCGCCAGCACAGAAATCACTGCACCACCTCGCCACAGAAATCACTGCACCACCTCGCCAGCACAGAAAGCACTGCACCACCTCGCCAGCACAGAAATCACTGATGCAGGTAACAGCTGATTTGTAAAAGATTGCAGTCTCTTGACAAAGCTCATGAGTGCAAAACATTGAGATGACTGTTTCTGTCCTGACTCGCCACCATCTGTTTGGTTCTGCACGTATCCCAATGAATTGCTTTTTTGCACAAATCAGCTGTTACCTGTGATTTTTGTGCTAGGAAGGTTAGTGTGTAGTTTGTTGTTTTCCTTCTTCCACAGAACTTGAAATCCAGCTTATACCACTGTTCATTGCGTGGCTGTAGACCTGACTTTTTTTTTTCCTTCTGGCTGCTGTGATCTTGCTGGGGGTCTTTCTAGAATGTTGATTTGGTAGCCCTGTTTCTAGAAATTGTTGAGACATGTGTTTTTTCCTGTGGACTGCAGGACAAGAACTGCGGAGCACTCACAAATACAATAAAGGTGACTGTGTTGAAAATAAAAAGATTTATTGAGACATTGTTCACATCACAGCAACCAAACCATGCTCTGGAACTTCATGGCGTGCTGCCACTTTGACAGGAAGAGTCTGACTTCTTTTTTTTTTTCCTTTTCAATTCTGTTTCTGCTTCTTCTCAAGGGTGTAGCTACTGATACTCCAAGTAAGCCATGGCATACCAAGTTTAGTAGCAAGGGGTAGCAAACAAGCTGGACAGCACTGCTCTGCCCTCTCTAGTCCATCGTGTTTAAATTCCTTTGGCTTCACAGGCTTTTTCTTTTGTCTTTCAGCTTTGTTTTGGGGGGTGGCAGAGTGGACCATGGACTTTGAAGCTGAAGGTCTCAATTAGGTCTGCGTGGTCTGCTTGCATAGTGATTGGCTGCGGCATCTGGTGCGGGGGTGTGTGGCAAGTCTGGGGAGGTGAGTTTAAATGCCCCAGCAAAGTTAGAAGCCATACTATTAGTTCAATTGTACTGGGAGCAAGAGAAGCAGTAGAAGAACTGAGGAGCAGCAGATGGAAGAACAGACTCACAGCCAGCTAAAGAATGAAGACTTCATGTGGAGTGGCAAGTAGGGTGAATCTGCCTACCTGCCGGGGGGGGGGGGGGAGAGAAGAAATTCCTGCCATGGTCTTGGACTAGTGGTGCAGTCAGTGGCGTTTACCAGTGGGCAGTGAGTTCCACACTAGCAGCGCAGACAGACAGTAGGTCTAGTGTGGGAATCATCTGATTGGAACCAGGAACCTCAGACTCGAGTTGTGGGGGAAGGGGCTAGGGCTGTGCGTAGCCCGAATATTATTTTCCCCAACATAACTTTCTCCTTAAATTTGTTTGCAAGATGTTCTAGTGTTTGTTTGCTGGAAGAATTTGCAGTAGGTTCATATAAAATATGTAGTTCGATAATACAAGTAGAACTCAAGACGTCCTCTAATACTGGTGCCATTAGTTTAAATGAATCAGTGTGCTTCAGAGTACTTAGTGGGACACTGCCCCAGCTCAGCTTGCACTTAAAATACCAAATAAAGAGTTCTCTTTTCTTTTTATGAGACTCGTATCAACAGTAATATATACCAAGTGTCAGTGACAGATACCAGTTTCCAGTCTTAGACAAACTTAGGCAGTGCCCCCTTTACGTCCATGGCCTCCATCAGTTTCACAAATAGCAGGCCAAGTTACCATACCTCAAGGGGCACAGTCCGTTGTCAGAAGTGCAAACCAGCATATGTTAAACTTTATACTGGCAACACTTTCACTCGCCTTCCAATCCTTGAGACTGCTAGTTCTTCATCATGTTCTTTCTCCACATCAAATGGAACCTGTAGTGAGCAAAGAGAGTCACTCGATCTGAGCATGGAAAATGTGTGGGTAAGATAGACCCTCCCTAGCACCCCGTAGGCGATGTTGGCACTCCTTTACTTTTCAAAATTTCCACCTGTAAGCATACAAAGGTGCAACTCTCCCTGACTCTCTCCTTCAGTCTCCCATCAAACTTTCTGCCAGCAGGCGTGTATGTGTGTGTGTGTGTGTGTTTTGGGGGGGGGGGGGCAGCAAACACTCCATTCCCCATTCTGCATTTTCCATACAGCAAGATGTTGCATAGCCAAGCACAAAGAGTAATATCAAACACAGCACAAAGCTTGAGTTCTGATAACTTTATCAGGTAACAAACTACAGTTCAGTACAACTTCAGTAAGTTAAAAAGCAGCCACCGGTAACCAGTACAGATGCCTTGCACAGACACGCCAGCACAAATCTGCTAGTCAGGCTTTGAACACTCCTGCTTCCCAGGACTCCCAGAAGCAAAACTCAGTTTGATGCTAGCAGTTGAACAAATCCATTTTAGCTTTTAAAAAGGCTAAAAAAACGCAGCCATCAATACAAAATATCAGTTTTAGACTGGCAGCCTGATGCCATTTTACTGCTTAACCCAACCACCACCACCACCTTTATTTTATTTTAGAATATTTGGCCAGAAAAGTGCATATTGTAGAAGTTCTTTACTGGCATAATCAATAAAGTTAAAAAAAAAAAAAGACTGTATGCATGAGAGATCCACTTATTGTTCAGCATTTGAATGGCAGTCTTATGTCTGTGTGACATGGTCAGGTACATTGAATTCCCATCCTAACATTTATTCATTTATGACTTTGGTTAGCGGGTAGGTACACTGATCCAAAGGACCGTTTTCAGGCACGACCTGGGCCTCAGGTGTGGCACAGCAATGACAAGGAATACATACATACATATATACATGCATATTTACAAAGAATACAGTCAGTATAGTACATGAAATACTGGTTGAAAATCAGAAATAAGCAACTTAACAAATGCAAACCCAATATGAGTTAACTATATAGCAGTAAATAAGGATTTAAAAAGTACAACACTTGCAATCATGGTAATTATCAACTATACAGATGCATGGTACGTAATTAACAAGGAGTACAGTTGGTACAGTACAATGAAAATGTTGTGTGAAAATCAACTTAACAGATGCAACTTAAATGGAGTTGACAGGTTCATAGAAACAGAGAACCAGCTAGGTAACAGTCAAAATGTATAGGTGGAAAGAATAAGGTGACAGGAAGCGGTTTCCACATTACTGCAGCTTGATTGCCCTACTAGCCTGGCAACCACTGAAGCATAGATGCAGGGGAGGGTAAAGGAACAAGTGCAGCAGAAAAAATGAGAGAAAGGAGAGGTACCACTGATGGAGAGGGGAAGGGCTACCTGCTGGGCGAGCACTTACAGTAAAATTCCCCAAGGAGCCAGGTTTTGAAACACAGGCATCTGTATTTCTACTGTATGGGCAAACACATAACAGAACCGTGCATGCCAGGATAACATCATCATTACTGATCGTGCACTGTAGTGCCAGTCTTTGCCATTCTAGTGCTTGTATTTCTATAATATGGTTATACGAGTGTTTGAGTAAAACAGTAATGTGTAGTAAAATAGTATTAGTATATTTAGTATTACTCAAAGGCATTTACAGCATCAAATTAATTTCTCTTTGTTTTATAAAATAGCTGTACTTGAGTGATCTATTGGCCCAGCTGTAGGGATACCGCTCACGACAGTGGTGACCTGGGTTAGGGAACAGGCCTGGGACACTGGGTCCAGCTGGTGGAGGAGGATTGAGCACCCCAGGGAATGCTGTCATTCATCCAGGTAAATATGGCTGCAAGTTCTTCTGCCACACTGCCACCTGGGTGACCACAGGTGGGCAGCAAAACACGAACTGCTCACTGGGAGGGAAGGATGCTGGCAGGTGCCGTGTGCAGCCTCAAAATTACATGCATATGCACACATGGTGTCCCTGTTGCTGGTGTCCGACAGGGATGGGAGGAAAGCTGCCACCTCTCAGGCCCCAGCAAACCTACTGGCCAGTCCTCACCTTCCTCAACTCACACTTGTTGGGGGGTCTTCTACCTCTGATGGACCACTCAGCTGGAGGATCGACGTACTGTTGACCGCAGGATGTGGAGTGTAAGAGCCAGAGATGCTAAGGATGGGGGAGAGAGGTTGGCAAGTGAAAGGGGACTGCACTGGAGAAAAGGGGAGAAACAGAATAATAAAAAAATGTACATTAAATCAACAAGAACCAAAGATATTTGGAAAGTTCAGATTGGGTTTGGATAACTGTCAGAACTTCTCATATCTCATTAGAATGTTTCAGAACTTTTGTGGTTCTTTCATCCCTACTTTGCAGCTATTCTGTGGTGGCTGAATGGACATTTCTTCTAACACCGTGGATACAGTTCACGATCCAGACTCTGCAGTTCTGCTGGAGACAGCAGAGTCATCAGAAATCTTCAAGTTAAGCTCCTTCTGTTACCTGAGCGGTGTAGCCTGTGGCTCTGCCTCATGACATCAGATCTTTCTTTCTGCTGGATAGCACAGGTCTACTCCTTCGCAGCTGTGCAGCACTGTAGGATTTCAAGTTTCCAAAGTGCTTTTTCTGGTGACTCTTCAACTGTTTCAGCCCGTGTTCCACTTTAAAGTTGCTCCAGTGTCTTTCGGCCCCACTTCACGATCGATGATGGAGAGCAAGAAACTGAGCTTAAGTTCTGCACCCGGTGCAGAGAGAACATGTTGGACATGGACCCACATGACACATACATATGCTGCTTAGCTGAGCAACACCACATCAGGGGATGCAGTTTGTGCCGGGCCATGTTGCCGGTATCCGTTGAAGACTGGAAGGCTCACTCGGGCCTCGGTCAACCGAAAGACTACAAAAAGGCCTTGGTGGCTGCCAAGTCGACTGCTCAGCTTGCAGTCATGGAAGAAAAATTTGCAGTCATGGAAGAAAAAGCGGCAGCTGTGGTGAGTTATTCGTCAGTCTCGGCACTGCTCCTGGCTGGGGCCAGCACTGGAGGGGTCATTGTGTGACGAGTTCAGGGAATTGTGTCTGGCCATTCAGACTTTTGGGAAGAGCCTTTGTCACTGCAGCAGAAAACACAAGAAATGCCATTTTCAGTCATGGGATCGGGAAAGATCGTGCTCATCCTGCTTCTTCGACTCTTCCGACTGTTCGGCCTTGGTTGAACTCCATATGGTCCAGGGGTCCAGGGTTACCCTGTTGGGCTCATCGACTTAGACTCCGGTCGAGCAGGTGGTCGAGATTTTTCTGAAGCCTGTCAATTGGCTGTCAGAGGAGATTAATGAGGAGTCGATCTTCCAGGCTTAGTCAGTGACTGCAGCTAGGTTGCCTCGGGCTAGCGTACTGATCGCGTGTGCCTCTGAAGCCAACTGGTACTTAACCTGCTGAGGCAGGTGGTTTATACAAACACCCCGGAGGACACCTTTCAATGTCAACCCTCGAGTGGATTGTCAACGTTGAGGCGTCACTCATGCTTTCGAGCCTGTTTGACCGGAAGGCGTTGCTGTTGCCTTGCGCAAGGAGAGGCATCGACATAAATGCTTTGCTGCTATAAGGAGCTCCTCTGACAACGGTGGATGACTGCTGGGAAGGGTAAAACTCTACCTCCTGGACGTTCAGTGCCTTGGCATTCAATGGTCATTTCCATGCCAGTCCATGCTTTGCAGCAGCCCCTAGCATCTTCTTCTCCTCCTCTGCCTCTTCAGGTGGAGCCACCTCCACTGCAGCCTCTGTTCAGGGTCCTAACCAAGGAATCTCACCCCGTGTCCAGCTTGCCAGGCTGATGTTTGGTGGAGATCACCCAAACTGAGGATACTAGGGTGGTCTATGGTGGCAAACAGTCGAGGGCCTTCTTTGATGACTCCATAGGTGAGTCATCGATGAACTTGACCAATACTCATACGCTCGACCAGGAATTGGTCAGAGAGCTGACCAACACCATAGGCCAGTGTCATTTGGAGCTCTGGTCCAGCTTATGTTGAAGTCTATGGAAGTTCCCTTAGAGCCAGTTCAGAAGTTGCCTACGTACCCGCTTACTGGCATACTTAACAGGGATGATTCCCCGGGGGTTGCCTTTCCCAGGGCTGAGGCCATCTTGGGACCAGTCCAGGAGCTTTGGCAGCATCCAGCATCCTGCCTGAGTGGCCAGCACCCTCCTCTCATATGCTCTGCAAGTATGTGGTCCCAATGGACTCTGTTTCTGGATTTTCTGACCACCCTTCTACAGAGAACTTGGTCTTGGATTTGGACTTCTGTAAATCCAAAAAACCAAGGGAACTTGGACATGCTTTCAGACAAGGAGTCTAAGAAGGTTGACCAGGCAGCAAAAAAAGTGTATGCTGCTGCATCACTGGGTCTCCGTCAGGTCACCTACACTGTCATGATGGCAGACTTTGGCCATTCCCTGTTTGGGGTATTGAGAGAACTCTTCCCCCATCTTCCAGCTGACAAACTGCTTCCAGCAAAGATGGCCAAAGACCAAACACCAGCTACTGATGGGCTTGGACACAGGCAACTCCTTTATCCATGCCATAGCTACGGCCATCGCCATGCTTTTTAGGGCATGACTGAGGCTCTCCACCATTACAGCAGACACTCAGCCTAAGATGGCCAATGTCCCATTCTTGGGAATCAGCCACTTTGGCCCTCGGGTTGAAGGACAACTCACGTGAATCGAGAAATCCAGCATCAGTGGGTCTCCATCAGGCCAACTCTACTGTCATGATGGCAGAGTTTGGCCATTCCATATTTAGGGTAGTAAGAGAACTCCTCTCCCATGTTCTAAACAGACAGGGCAGAATGCACTCCTTTCCCTTGTGTCAGGAGGCTTTTCACACATGGACACTTGAGAGTGGCCTGGGTGCAGATCTCCTGACAATCCATGTTATGGGAGAAAACAGTCAGCTGGTGGATGCTTGGAGACAGGTCAGAGAGATGTCACATGAGTGGTCCCTGCATCAGGAGGAGGTAAGCCACCTGTTCTCCTAATGGGACACCCCTCTGGTGAATCTGTTTGCCTCTTGGGAGAACAGAAAACTGAGGATGTTCTGTGCCCAACCCCCACAGTCCAGGACACTGTTGGGAGAGGCCTCCTGTATGCCTTCTCCCCTTTCTCTTAGACCACAAGGTTGTGGATGATCCTGATAGCCCCCCTCCCCCCGGCTGGCCCAGGCAATTCTCATATCCGTATCTCCTCAGCTTCAGCAGTAGGCCTCCACGGAGGTTACCTTCCTGCCAATATCTACTGACCAGACAACAGGGGAAGGTCCTGCTGTTGTTAGCCTGGTTTCCGAGCAGCTAGAGTTCCAGGCTCTGGGCCTTTCAGAAGACATTCTCCACATTGTGGAGGCATCCTGTAAGGTGTCGACTCCTAAATATTATTTATTTAAATGGAAGACATACTTGATCTGGTGCCAGGGTAAGGAGCTTAATCCATTTACCTGCCCCATGGCAAGCTTCCTTGACTACCTTTGGTCCCTCTCTCAGTTGGGACTGCATGCAAGACCCTCAAGTTGCACAAGGCTGCCATCTCTGCATACTGGGCACAGGATGGTATGCCGAAGGTGGCACAGGAGAATGTTGCCGGGCACTTTTTCAAAGACCTAGACCATTCGTCTCCTTCAGTGCATGAACCATCATCTCAGTGGGACTTACTGCTGTTGTAAGCAGTGCTCATGGGCAAGCCATTCGAGCCTATGCACAAATATGAGATGTCACATGTTTTGTGAAAGATTACCTTCTTGGTGGTCATCACATCAGCCAGAAGGACCACTGAGCACCAGGCTGTCTCAATGGAGTCTCCTTATCTGGTCTTCCATAAGGACAAGGTCAGCCTTCGCCCCCACCGAAGTTCCTCTCAAAGGTCGTAGCTGAGTTTCACCTTTTTTTTTTTTTTTCAGTCTCTCTATATGCACCTACCTAACTGGGGCATCTCTTGGGGATCCATGCTGTGCTCCTCGGCTCCACCGCCTGTCTGAACTGCACTCCTGTCGCTACATTGGAATCAGGACCCCGGGCTCTCCCAGCCCAGAGGAGAGGCCCGCGAGTCCCCAAGGGGAGAGTAGAGAGATGCAGTCAACATTGGGCATGTGGCCAGGGCAACTGATGGTCCCGTCGCCTCACCCGGCGGTAGGGTATTTTTCCATTTTTTCCCCCCATTGGCTGGAAAGTGCAATGCATTCCAGCGCGTTGCGTGCTGACTCTCGAGCACGCCCACAGGAGCGCCTCCCTGCCAATCCTCACTCTTCCTGGCTCCTGACCACCAGAGGCTGGTAGACTGCGGGAGTGTGAAACCCCCCACCCCAGGGAGGGAGAGCTGTCCTCCGGACCCTCAATCCCTACCCTCTCCTGCCCGACCCCCAGCGTCCCGGGCTCGACCCGAACCCGGGTTGCTGGCATGGCACGAGGTGTGGCGTCCAGCACCTCAACCCTCAACGTCACCGGGCCGGCAGCTGAGTTTCACCTTAACTTAGCTGAATCTCTTTTAATGATTTTAACTGTTTTAATCTGTTATTTATGTACAGCACCTTGACAACTGAAAGGCGCCTTATAAATAAAAATTATTATTATTAACTTACTGGTATATTTTACCAAGTTGACCTCTGAGGCCAGTTGCAGGCTTCGTACTCTGGACCTACGGAGGGCGCTCTCTTATTGATAAAGCGCATGGCTATAGTTCGGGTTGAGGCTCTCCAGCTGTTTCTAACACATACTGAGGACTGGCAGCAAAGCTTATGATGTCCAGGTGGAGTAAATCCTGCATTGACCTCTGTTATAGCATGGCTGGTAGGAAGTTGCCCAAAGGGCTTAGGACTGATTGCATCAGACATACCACTGCCTCTGTGGCTGCGTCCAGGGATATCTGCATTGCAGAGATATTCATGGCTGTAACCTGCAGTAAAGCACACAACTTAACCTCCCATTACAGCATCAACATCATGAGTCATTGGGATGCTTCTGTTGGGTCCTTGGTCCTCCAATCTCTGTTTGCCAGATACAGGTGTGCACCTTGCTCCCTCCTCCCTAAGGACTGCTAGGAGCCTGCCAGAGTGTGGATAGTGAACTGTATCCACATTGTTAGAAATACAGGTTACTCACCTGTAACTATAGTTCTACTAGTGCTATATCCTTCACATCCACACAACCCCCCTGGCCTCCCCTGGCAATGTGGAATCCAGATCCCTGCTTTCAGCGTGCGAAGGATTGTAAACTGTATACCACTAGTAGAACTACACTTACAGTTGAGTAACCTATATTTATGACATTGGCTTTGGTCCTGGGGTGAGCACAGCACCTAAGCGGACTGTGATGCTTCTGTGTGCCAAGAGATCCAGGGCCAGGAGTGATCATGGTGTCTTATTGCTTACCAGACAAGTAAAAGGCGGGTGCATGATGAAGGGGATGGGCTTTTTCTCTGAAAAGGTCAGAGAAGAGGGTTTCACTCTATAGTGATCCCCCATCCCGCAGTTCTTATTTTTTTTAATTAAGCTGTCTTGCTTGTCCTTGCCAATCCTCTGTGAAGTCGGTGAGTGACCTTCTAACCATGCCCCCTGCTATCCTAAGAATGTTGACAGCTGTTAATCAGATGGTAGAGAGTTTTCTCTACGCCCCCCAACTTTTTCTTCCACAGAGTCTCCCTATTCCTCAGGGGCCTTGTACAGCCTACTGGTGGCCTTACGAGCACCAGTTTCCCCTTCGTCTGGAGGGTGAACCCTAAAGAGCCCAACCACAGGTCACTGGTGCAATGAATGCAAGGTAGGCCCAACCACAGGTCACTGGTGCAATGAGTGCAAGGTAGGCCCAACTGCAGGTCAGTGGTACAGTGGATATACAAGGTGGGCCTGATCACAGGGATCATTGGGGCAACAGATGCAGGGTGAACCCAACCACAGGTTACCAATACAGCAGATACAGTGTGGACCCAGTCACTGGGGTTACGGGTGCAGTGGATGCAAGGTGAGCCCCACCATAATGGTTACTGATGCAGCAGATGTAGGGTGGACACGATCACAACGATCACTGATGCCTTGATAAAGAGCACGTAGCACACTTAAAACGTTGCATGGGTGGGTGAGTGCTGCTTCCATATATATATATGTATATATATATATATATATATATTTTGTTTTTTTTAATAATATACTTTATATTGAATCAGATAACCAGTGTTGTGGTATGAATAGTGTGGTAGCCTTAGCATGGTCTTTTTTGATTTTACTGCCACTGGTACAGCAGATACAAGGTGAGCCTGACCACAGTGGTCACTGTTGCAGCGGATACAAGGCAGGCATGACCGCAGGGATCACTGGTGCAGTGGATGCAAGGTGGGCCTGATCATGGGTCACTGGTGCAGCAGATGCAAGGCAGTCCCGACCATGGGTCAGTGGTATAGCAGATGCAGAGCAGGCCTGCTATGGGTTGCTGGTGCAGTGGATGCTAGGCAGGCCCAACCACAGGGTCACTGATGCAGCAGATGCAGGGCAGGCCTGACCATGGGGTCACTGGTGTGTCGGATGCAAGACAGGCCCAACTGTGGGTCACTGGTGTAGCGGATGCAAGGTGGGCCCAAGTACAGGGGTCACTGGTGAAATGGATACAAGGTGGGACTGACAACAGGTTACTGGTGTAATGGATACAAGGCAGGCCCAACCACAGGGGTCACTGGTGCAGTGGATGCAAGGCGGGCCTAACTGTAGGGGGTCACTGGTGCAGCAGATGCAAGGCAGGCCTAACCACAGGTCACTGGTTCACAGGTGCAGCGGATGTAAGGCGGGCCCACCCACAGCAGTCACTGCAGCAGTAGATACAAGGCTATCCAGGCGACAGTGGTGGTGATGGGAAGATTGAAGGTTAGCTGCTATTCTCTTTTCTTACACAAAGGAAGTTAAAAGATTGACATTTGAAAGTATTTTACCATTGCTTGACTGAGCTACTTCTACTAGCATGGATCGTGAACGGGGTTGTGACTACTACAAAATGGTGTGGCCGTCTTTTCTTACGGTACAAGCGAGACAGCGAACCAGGGGTGTATATATTTGCATGCATTATTAACTGGCCTCCTAGTGGCACTGGGAATTGACACAGAAGGTTCTTTGATCCATAGTCTGCGTCCCAGAGTGTATCTCAATGAGCATGTCACAGTGCATTGATGTTTTATTTATTCTATAGAGACATCTGAGGAGCTGTCTAAAACTGAATGCATAAAACATCATGGAGTTTTTTTTTATATTGTAATAGCTGGACTGCAGCAAGTCGCTCTCTATGGTATGCCAGTTGTTACAGATGAATGTGCTGACTTCTGTTTTGTTACCCGTCGCATTTTTTCTGCTGAAGGCAGTTCCAGAATGCACGTGAACACTTAGTACTGGGGCCACAAGCTGTTCTTCTTACCTCCACCCGACTCCACCATCCCACTGCTTCCTCTGTGCCTTGCTTCAGGTTCGCTGACCCCCATTAAGCTAGTGACTTCCGACAGCCTCGAATGGTCTAATTCCATATTTAACACTGGTTGCCGTGGGAACTGCCGGGCTCTTCATGATAACCTATTGTGCAGCATTCCAGCTTTTCCTGTACTGCTGCCAAGCAATCCTGAATTGTAACCCAAGTCAGAAATCTATAACCTGTACAGAACTTGCGCATACATCTAAGAATTCAAGGAAAGGAATGCCTGAAACTCATTTTTTTTTATCATTGTATTTTTATTTTTTTCTGTTTTTTCTGATATTTGCCTTCTGTGCCCACCCACCTCCTGTCCTTCTCTCCTGACGTGTACTGAATCCTGCCGTGATCAGGATGTCCCGACCTCCTGCCACACTGTCCAGTGAATGGGGAGCTAGGCCTGGTGTCGACACCTCCGAGACGTCCCACCTGTAGGGTATTGCATGTCGCTGGGAGAAGCGGGCAAACCTGTTCCTGGCAAAACGGAGACAGATGTTCCATGAAGAATGCAGGAGACGCAACCCAGAATGGAGAGCACATCCTTGGAAGTGCCTCTCCACCTCCTGCCATGGTGGACTGGGATCACAAGTCCAGGGCAAGAACCTGTAGTACCCAAGCAGAAGGCAGGCACCTTATGCACTAGGTCACTAATCAGCTGATTTTTTTTTTTGTTAACTGAATGATTGTTATTCTTTTGTTTGTCCCGGATTATTACCATGGTTCTCCCTGTCTGCCACGCTGCCATTTGGAGCATCATGGTTGTATCCTTGTTTCGGTGGGGAGCGCTGATGAACCGTTACCTTTACAGGTGATGTCATTGCTACTTTTTCGGATCACCTGGCAGTGAAGTGTGTGAATGCTGGGAGTCCCACGCTTCATCTCCTCCGGAGCTGAGCACATCACCTCTGCTGCATGTCCAGCACTCCTCTGGCCCCAGTGTGGGATATTTTTTTTTTATTCACGAGTTTATGCTCCTTGCATGCCTGGCCCCCTTCTACCTACCGGTCATCCGGCTCCATCATCCACCATCTCAGGGATTTACCATTGGACTGTGGTTCCCCTTGGATTTCCCCCGTGGCAGGGCCTGGGCCAGAGGGCATGCTCCTCCTGATGTCTCTCATCCAGAAGTGGTAGTGTTTGGCACATTGTCAGCGGCCAGTGGGGTCATCTTGCTGGCAGCATTTTTCCTTCCTGCATTTCTTCCCTGGCTTGTTACATGCAATGATGTTAGTGTGCATGCGTGAGGAATCACCCGTGTATTTCCGTGTCCTGCTGCCAATTGCCCCTTTGTGCTGCACATGTGCTGCATTGCCATCAAGGCTCCACTTGGCAGTGGCGTATGAGTGGTGTGACCAGCTCCCCCCAGGAGAGGAGAGCAATCTGTTGGATACTTCACCTCTTTGAGTGACCTGATTCCACTCCTAAACCCGGATCATCATCATGGTAAGTGGTAGAACTACTCCCGCACCACTGGGCTGTCTCCAGTGTGGGATTCAGGGCTTACGTGCTAACCCCAATCTCACACCATAGAACCGGAACATATTACTGCCTTTCTTACTGAACAGATAAGCAGTGTGAGTGGTGTAACACTTTTTAAGGTAAGTTTAAGGATGCACGCTTTCAGGTCTGCACAGAACCATCTTCAAGTGAATACTGAAACTTTCTTGCTGGTCTAATGGCATGTGTCACACCACCTACTTTCTGTCTGTTCATGGTTCAATATAGGATACAAAGAAAGGGAGGAAATTTGATTTTACAGTATATAGCACTTATAGAAACTGTATCCGAAAGCACTTCAATATCCAGGAGAGAATGTTGCTGTCATTAGGTACACGGGAAGATTCAAGCAGCACAGAGATAGACTGAGATTACAGAGCACTAAGCACAGGGAGGTTAAGTGGCTTGCTCAGGGTCACACAGTAAGTGGCAGTTGTGGGATTTGAACCTGAATCTCAAGGTTCGCAGCTCTGTGCTCTGACCACTATGTTAGCGTCTCCTCTGTCTTTTTAACTGTCAAAAATGTTGCTCTGTGTTTGAATCCTTTTCACTTCTGGATCACTTGGGGGAGGGGGGTGGTACTGCTCATTGGCCCCTGTCTCACACTTTCTGAGAGTGCCCTGTTTAGCAGGCAGAAGTACTGTATGTGCCAAAATATCAAGAAATGTCTCATTTGCCAAAACACTAAACTGCTGTATTGGTACACATTGTAAGATACTGTACCATACCTTGAATGGCTGCTAATTCTTCTCAGATATCATAATTTTGGGGGTTTAAGTTCTGTATTTATGCCCTCACCTGAATTCCCTCCAGGCTTTCAGACAGCCTGCACCTCTTTCCAGGCCTCACAGGTTCCTACACCTTTGATTTTAGTCCAGATCACCTGACAGGCCACCACCTCTGTCAAGAAAACTCCTCCAAGGGGCCGGCCCAGTGGCAGAGAGGGCTAAGGCACTATAAGCACCATACCCTCTGCCAAGCCGGCGACCCATGTTCAAGAATGGACATGAGTTGCTGGGGCTAGGGCGTGGGAGGGAGGAGGGAGGATTGAGCATCCAGAGGACAGCTCTCCTCCCTTGAGGAGGGAGGTGTCTGTGACCTGCCACTTGACCGCCACGTGGAGGAATCCTAGTGGAGGCACGTGCATGGAACATCGTGGGGGAAGGCTCCACATCTAGAGAGCACCGGCGGCATCTCCATGGAGGAGGAGCTTGCACAACATGCTCATTGCACATTTGTGGTAGCCAAGGGCAGAAAAACGGGAAAAATGGAGGACGGTCTCCATGAAGCGCTGTCTGGTGTGCTGGGACCTGCTCCACCACTCCAATCCAAGATGGGATTCTGACCCTGGAAGTCGGAGGGGGCTCAAGATAGTGTTGCCCACCAGAACAGGGCTGATGTAAGCTGCCCCAACATTGGAGGATAAAAATCTCAATGAAAAACGGAAAGCTCCTCCGTGGCAGGCACTGGGTACTTGGGAGGTGCCCACAGTTGCTTATCTTTAGGGACTGCATCAAGAGGAAGCAGGTGGAAGAAACATTGAGGCATACGCATAGGGGGTGCGGCAGAATCACCTACCCATCATGATCATCTACCCCCTGTTCAGCCTGCCCTCATCCCACTCTGTCAGCCTACTTGACACTTTCCTGGCCTGCGGGTAGGATGGGGTATGTCTTTACCTGCAGAAGGGCCCTGTGCTGCCTCAGAGCTTCTGTACCGAAAATTATTTGTTGGTCCATTAAATGGTATACAGTCAGAGGGGCATGGCAAGCAGCCAGCACGAGCAGACGTGTTTTCAAGAAGCCGCTGCTCTTCTACACTAGAAATGCAATAAAAGAACATTTTCTCAGTATTTGTTTGTATTTTAGCTCCAGTGTTATTTACCTAATTTGCAAATTTGATCCTGTTTCCATAATGGTAAGGCCATGACAAACTGCCCGGCAAGAAGCAGGCAGGGGTACAGCACAGCAGTCGCTGGACCAATCACATGCCAGCAGCCTGAGCCAGGAGGGAAGAGGCACATTGGAGCCCTTGAGTTGTGTCTTGCTTCATGCTATCTGTGACTTTGCAAAAAAGGTAGATAATTTAGATTAGGCACTTGGTTCACTTCCATGGAAACTTGGATGGAGGTAGTGGCCACAGAAGCTAAGCAGGCTACACACTCAGCCAATACTTCAACTGCAGCCGTGGCGAGAATCATACCAGGGAACAGTCTGCTTTGTCACAGACTGGAGACTTTAGAAAATGGAGCAAGAGCCAATAGTCTTTAGCTCTTGGGAATCCCAGAGACTTTGGATGGTTTGGATTTAAAAATGTTTGTTACCAAACTATTGTTGCAACAGCTTAACCTTGATTTACAGGGACACATTTACAAAACCTACTGCTTGACGCCTTGAAAGAAGCCACTGGATAACTAGCCTCACAGCATAATGACTGTGACAGGCAGCCTTCCCAACAGACACAGTATCTTGTTAGCAGCAAAATTGGGAGGCCCCTCAAAACTGGAATCTAAGGAACAAATGTACTTTTTTCCTGATCTGAGCTTTGCGACCAGACAGCAATGCAAAAGCTTTCATGCTGTCAGGGGTAGTTTTCGAGCTTTAGGCAGGCAAGGTGGGCAAGCAATGTGAAAAGGCAGTAAGGAAGGCTGGGGGGATACTGGGATGCATAGGAAGAGGCATCAATAGTAGAAAACAGGAAGTTGTTATCCCTCTGTACAGACAGTTGGTGAGACCCCATCTGGAGTACTGTGTGCAGTTCTGGAGACCCCATCTCCGCAAAGACACAGACAGAGTGGAGGCTGTCCAGAGGAGGGCAACCAAAATGGTGCAGGGTCTGCACCAGAAGACATATGAAGAAAGACTAAAGGAGCTTAATATGTATACCCTTGAGGAAAGAGAGAGGGACATGATAGAAACTTTCAAGTACCTCAAGGGAATTAACAAAGTCCAAGAGGGTAGCATTTTCCAGAAAAGATGTGCAAGAACAAGGGGTACAATTTGAAGATAGAGGGATGGCTCAGAGGTAATGTGAGGAAGTATTTTTCACTGAAGGTTGTGGATGCATGGAACAGCCTCCTGAGGAGGTCGTGGAGTCAAGAACAGTGGGGGACTTCAAGAATGCATGGGACGGGCATAAGGCAGTCCTAGTGGGGGGGGGGAAGTAAGCTGTTGGTTAAGTAGGATCTGCAGCTTATCTGTTAGGTAGGAAAATGGGCAGACTAGGTGGGCCAAGCGGTCCTTATCTGCCGTCAAATTCTATGTTTCTATGTTTCATTAATCATTCCTTGCGATTACCAATTCACCTGGACATAAACTATGCAGGTGAAACCTACAATGTCTTAGACCCGCTAAAAGCTAGTAAGCGCATGGAGTGAATTAAAAAAGATTTTGTGCACCAGCCGACTAACCTAGACTCTTCTGATGGGGCAGACTGATTACTAGTTTTTTTGTAATGACTGCTGTAGATAGCTTCAGTATTTGTACCTGTTTATTAAGGCACTCACTTGCATTCTAATCGCTGGGATTTTACAGTGTTTGGGCTCAGTGTGGGGTTTCTTTCTTGGTGTGTACTGATAGCACTGATATTTGACTCATGTAGCTTCTCCTGAAACAACTGCCATTGCAGTCCTTCTTTTCTTGTACCATCTTGGCAATTTGGTGATTCAACAGGGAACTACGAACTTCCAGCATAGATGTTGCCTTGTGGTGGTGTGAGGGAAGCAGTGCTGCAGCAGTGCTATATGTGCAGTGGTGACCAACTCGAACACTTAACCTGCTTCACTATACTCTTCAGTGTGATTTTGATATTCTATGGAAGATAATATTGACCTCCCTTCCTGAGACAGGTATTCACTTAATACTGTTAGTTTTGCTGCTGTATACGGTACACATTTGTTCCCATAGACGCCATATGGCGTCAGAACCATCCATTGCTAGATCCAACCAAAATGGCCATTGGGATGAAATGAGTTAACTGTTTAAAGGCACTGCTTTAGGTCCTTTAGGATCCTTTCTCCCTGTTTTGACGTAGTACACTTTGTTTTTAAAACAATGATAATCCATGTACTCAGATCTTTGGGTTAATTGTAGAATAATACTCTTATTCCATCATTTTACTGATCGTCTGGTTTAGACCATGTTGGACTCCTTATTCTGCATGTTTAAAGTTAGTTTTTCAGAATTATTTCGCTGAATGATTTCATGGACTTATTAAACACCTCTGGTGATGTTAGGGGGTGCTGTTGCACCTGGTGGACTTCTGGACTCATATTACTGCAATTTAGTGTCACGTCTGCAGTACGTCTCTCCCCACAGTCCTCTGGACAAAAGCATCTCCGACATTTGCTCCGAGATGTTGGCCTGCTGGATATGTGGAAACAGCTTCACCCTTTGCAACGGAAATTCACTTATTATTCCAGTGCCTTTAAACATTACTCCAGATTAGATTACTTATGTATTGGCAAGGAATATGTAGATCTGGTCCGGTCAGTGGATATTCTTAACATCTGCCTGTCCGATCATGCCCCCATCACTCTGTAATTCAATATCTGAAAAGAAAGGAAAAATGTACAATGGAGATTTAATCCGTCCCTAATGAGGGATAGAGAATTTCAGGACCTTTTGGAGACATGAATCCCAGAAATCAACCGAGATAATGCATCTCCTGAGATTTCCCCGCAGACTCTCTGGGACACGCTTAAAGTTGTGCTTAGAGGTCATATCATAGCTTTTGCCTCTCATAAGAAAAAACAGGCCGAATCCAGCCTACAGGCCCTACAGGAGAAGCTTTGATTTCTTCAGGAGGCTCACATGCAAGGTGACTCAGACCTCCTTCCCTTAATCTCTCAGACACAGGCTGAGATCAAACGCCTGCTGACAGCCAAAACTGAGCAAATCTTGGCCTGGCTGAGGCAACGTTATTATGAAGGTGGGGCTTGTGCCTCCAAACTTCTGGCTTACCGCCTTATACATCAGATACAACAATGCACTATCTCTAAAATTAAAAATTGCAGTGTCAGTGGCTCAGTAGGTAGCATATTCGCCTCTGAGTCCGGGAGATCAGAGGGCTGTGGGTTAAGTTCCCACATCTGGCACTTGGGTTGGTATCCCAGTACTGACACTGTAGTGCAGCATGAGATGGGTGCTGCACTTCTGAGGTGCCGTCTTTCGGAGGAGACATTAAACTGAGGTCCCATCTGCCTGGATTGGTAGTAGCTCAGGTGGATGTTAAAGATCCCATGGCACTTATCGAAAAGAGTAGGGAGAATTTTTATTAAGAGGAAACTGTACAATACGTTCCAAAGTATAACATAAATGCAGATTATACGCCACAATACAAGAAGTCTATAGCATGCTCATCCAATTTTATCTTTTAGAACAGGTACCTCATTCTAACGGAGGACCCAAACATCTAAAGGCATGTACTGTTTCTCAAATATACATTGTTTATCTAGTTCATTTTCCACAATTATAACAGTTTGCTCAGGGTCTTGGTAGATTTGTTGAAGAACAAACTTACATCTTGTTTGCCATAACACAAACTTAATAAATGCAAGAATCAAGTGTACTGTTTCCTTTTGCAAACCCAAGTCATGCAGACTAAACCCTCCTACAACCTCAACATATGTTATACCTTTCCAATATATTTTATTCCAACGATTAGCTATTATTTCCCACATCTCCATTACAAATAGACATTCAATAAGAAAATGTGACATGGATTCCAACCGTTCTGTATAAGACAACCTAGGACACATTCGCTTCTCTATTTTTTTATGGTTTGATTTCCCTTCACAAATAAGCGCCTATGTGCGCATAGCCAGCTAATATCCCAAATTCGTGGTGGGATTCAAGGATCTTTCAGAGAATCCAATAAGTTATTATTGTAACATGGATCAACCTCCTTAAAGGAAACTGTACATGAAATAGTGTCAAAAATGGATGTATATAAGGCTTTAGTGGAAGGCAAGGACAAATCATTAAAATGGACTTTCCACTGGTTTAGCTTCCCCCTAGTGCTGGTCGAAAGAAAACACATTTAGTTTTAGCCTGGGCCATCAATACTTCCTGTGTTTTCCAATTTTTATACAGAGGCCTTAACCATTCACTTGCAAATATAGTCCACACATCTACACTAGGTTTAGACAAATCAACCAAATTAGCATGAAAGAAGTTGCAATAGAAGAAGAGCACTGCATTGGTTAAATTCAAACCACATTTTTCCACTGGCAAATAAATTACTTCTCGCTTGATTGGGTTTAAACAACCTCCCCACAAGACTTGGAATACTAATCCCTGGAGAGAGGCCTCTAAGGACCTGGGTAAAGGGTAAACTATACTGAGAAGGAGAAACAGGGGGAGTAAAAGTGTTTTAATTACTGCAACTTTCTTCTTCTTTGACTGATTCCATGATTTCCATACTGCTGCCTTTGATTTCGCAAGGTCTAATTTTTTTTGCCGATTAAGCATGTTATTGTGCCCCCCCTTCCAAACCATATCCCTAAGTACTGGAAGGAGTCTGACGACACATGAATCCCTTTCCAGAAGGGGGTGACATGCTTAAGTCATTTAGGGAATAAACAAAACATTTTTGTACATTAAGACGGGCACCAGTCAATCCAGATAACTCCTCTATGCACTCCAGAACTCGCATACCTGAAGTGTAATCTGCTACTAGAATACATATATCATCAGCATATGCAGTCACCTTTATCTCCGTGGCTCCCCCTGGTATCAATATCCCAGTTACACAGGAATCATGTTGAATGAAACTAAGTAGGGGATCTAAGCACATTATGTAGAGTAAGGGGCTAAACGGGCACCCTTGTTGAACTCCTCTTGAAATATCAATGTAAGTACTAAAATGCCCATTAACAAGAGGTAGTGCCTGGGCATTCCTACCTAGCAATGAAATCCAATTAACAAAATCATCAGGTATTCCATAGTGTTTCAATATTAATGATATAAAAGGTGATGAGGTACACGGTCAAAGGCCTTTTCTTGGTCAAGCAACAGAATAAATCCAGTTAAAGCGCCCTCTTTGCCCCTTTCTACAATTTCCCGAAGTAAGAGTAAATTTTGCTAAATAGAGCGGCACTTAACTGTACATGTTTGGGTTGGAATAATAAGCAAGGAAGCAATGCTAAGGAGACGAACATGCAGAATTTTCAATAATATTTTGTAGTCAGTGTTTAACAGACTTAAAGATCTCCAATTATCCAGAAGTGCTCTATCACCCTTTTTAAATATTAAGATCTGAATTGCAATGCAAAAGTGGATATCTACCTGTAGGCCATCAAGAAGTTTATTAAAAAACGTAATTAAAATTGGTTGTAGTATGTCTGTGAATGTTACATAAAATTCAGCAGGAAGGCCATCTATGCCCGGGGCTGTCGATTTTTTCAGACGTGTACTAACCTCCCCAACTTCTGCTGTTGTGATGGGTCTAACCAGATTTCTTAACAAGTCATTAGGTGTGCTAGAGACAGTAAGAGAGGCTAAAAAAGCCTTTATCTGATGTTCATCAATGGGAGAAGTATTGTACATCTCAGATAAATAGCGTGTAACTACAGTAGTTTCAGAATTTTAGGCCCATCAGAAACTACAGTACCATCCTCTGTCCTAACAGATCCCATATATCTTTCAGAAACTCTATGTGAACAGTCTTTAAAAGCATCACCAAACCCTGTTTTCCTTAGAGAACAAATCCTGTGTTCGTTTAACATGCCAGTAGCCCTAGAATATTGTAATTTCATCATGGCTTTTTTTCAAGTTAAGAACCTGTGATGTCAGCCCAATATGTTTAATATTTATAATTGAGTAAAGCTTACTAAGTTGTACTCTAAGTTTAAGATATTCCCTATATTTAGTCAAACGGGTTTTAGTGAAATGTGTCTGAAATATTGTTTTTACGCCCCTCTTGGTTTCTTCCCACCAGGTGCTAATATTATTCCCCAAGCATGCCACTGACATTCTTGCTTTGAGAAATTCAAGAATTTTAGTTCATACACTGTGTTCTTCTAAAAGCAATTATTTAATTTCCAATACCCCTTACCTGCCATACTGCTGCATCAGTGGCTGCTTCCAGGGACATCCCTATCCAGGAAATCTGTCGGGCTGCTACCTGGAAGTCAGCAAACACCTTCATTACTGATTACCACATCGACCTTGAGTCTCATTGGGATGCTGGTTTTGGGGCCTCGGTTCTCCAATCTCTGTTTCCTAAGTAGGGGGGTGTGCACCTTGCCTCCCTCCTCCTGGAGAACTTCTGGGAGTCTGCCAAAGAGTGTGGATGAACAACATATCCACGCTTCTAGAAAAACAGGTTACTCACCTGTAACAGTAGTTCTAGGAGTGGTATATGTTGTTCATCCACACGCACCCACCCGACCTCCCCGGCATTAGGCGCATCACCTTGCTTCCGGCCGGCTAAGATCTGGCGTCATGGGGTGGAGCCGAGGTATTTACCACCCGGGTGGGTGGGAGGAGCCAGCTTGAAGACTTCTGGCAAGATTTAAAGGGGAAAGGGACATGCCAAAGAGTGTGGATGAACGACATGTACCACTCCTATAACTACTATTACAGGTGAGTAACCTGTTTTTCTGTACCTCCCTTTAAAATAAGGATTATTTTATTTGTTGTATAGTCTTTTTTATTGAAACATGGCCAGTTTTATCCAAAACCCTGACCGTGTTCCTTTCAGACAAAATATCAAGTTGTTTGATAGAAAGTCCATCGCATAGACACATAAACCTTAGGTGAGTACAAAACACAACTGTACCATGTCCATGAGGAGGACAGTGGATAGATGTTTCTGCCTCCATTCATGTCACAGAAATGGGAGTGTCTAACTCCTAGGCCTTACAGGGCATGTGAGAACTTCTTACGCATTAGATAATTTTATCTTATCCAATACAGCCACTGCAGTGCTGAGGACTGGCTAAGTTACCTAGGTTTGTTTCTGCCAGCATTCTTAGTCTGCTGTTAAAAAGATTGATGCAAAAGTATACTGTGTAGCTGTACACCTAAATGACCATTTGTTTTGTTGCACAGTACAACTGATGGTCAGGAAGAATGTATAAAAGTTGCTGGTGATGAATGATTGGCATACAGGCAGCAGAAATAACCGATGAGCTTAAGAATGATCTGAGAGTTGCCGGGGGGGGGGGGTGACTTTGTTGGGCTGGTCTGTTAGATCAGGGACTGGAGAGCAGCTGGTCATGCTGGATATCTGAAGTCGTGTCCTAAGCTGGTGGGATCCGTCACTGTGTAGTGTCCCTTGAAGTTCCACAGAGCACGTTGCCAAGCAGGAGTTTAATAGGGCTTGTGGGTCGGTGGTCAGGGACTGAGACTCCGACTAGGGGAGGGAGGTGGATCACAGACAATTGGCAAAATAGACAGGCCAAACACAGGTGAAACCACTGGTGCCTGATGCTTCTCCCCACCCCCACCCCCAAAAAGGCCAGCTCAGACATTTGGTGCCCTTGGTTTCCTTCTCCCTTGCCTGCTGGAATACTATATCTACCCCTCTCCATTATTTCAAGGGTGCTAAAGCCCTATAAAGTGGCTTAACTCCTTGTTGTCTATGGAAAGGATGTCACGCTATCAAGGTAGGAGGAACAGTGGTTCCCCCAAGGGTTAAAACATGCTATGATGTCCCAGTCAAGCAGGAGACTGAATGAGTATGGGGGGGGGGGTGAGAGTGGGATCTGCCACTAGGACAAAAACAGAGTTAAAACATATACTTTTCTTCTGCCTGTGGAATTCTGATTCCTCAGATCCACTTTTTTCCACAAGATTTGCTTCTGCAGGCTTGCATGGTGTCTGTGAAGTCTTGTCCAATACTAATAAACAGCAGAAAGAATGAGAGAGCTGTTTGTGAAGACAGAATCACTACAGCGAAGTGTTTACAGGCAGAGGACAATCCATGAATCCCAACCAATCTTCTCCATCACCTTCGTGTGCTGGGCAGCGCGGGGATCCCTACTGTTCAGGGAGAGGTGCCAGTGCAAACAAGTTTGGATCTGAACATCCCTGTAGAATGCAGAGATTCCACTGACTGCACCATGAGACAGGACTCCCATAAATTGCTTTCCATCCTGTTTTGCTTTGGGTGAGACAGCAGCCTTGCAAGAATCAGACAGTCCTTGTTTGGAGAGACCATTTCTCAGCTGTGGCAGTGAAGCTTCTCCCTCAGCCCAGGTCAGTGATCTCTTCTCTTGGAAATCTGAAGGCTTTATGGTTTAGCATTACACCCATTATGTCTCTTGTCATAGAGACTGTGGTCCCTGAACCCTTTAAAAGGAGGGACACATGACTTCACATGCCATGCATTCTGTGGCATGGATTCTGCCCTAGCCTGCGTAGGCCTTGACAGCACCTCTTCTGCTTGCAAAGAACCAGGTCAGGGAGAGGTATCGATCACTAACCAGACTCGGCATCCACTCTGATGTGTCTGCTCTCCCATAGTAAGCATTACCACTTGAAAGCTGGAACTGATGGAAAAATCAATCTCCTAATTCTTAAGCCCTGTTTACACCGCCTGAGCGGTCCACAATATGCGGCACCCAACTTCAGCTCCGATGGATGCAGCGGCTCAAATCTCTGTCCACACAGCTGGCTGCTCCAGCTGTTGTTTCCCTTACTGACATGACAGGGACGAGCTGGTGACGTGAACAAGGCCCTGAAGTACTAGAAGGCTCGTTCCCTGCTTAGCACACCTGAGTTCAGCAAACACCATTTTTCAAGAGCAAAAAGAAAGCTGAACTAGGGAAAGTGCATTAAACTGTAAAATGAGGGTTACAACTAGTACAAATTAGGATCCTAAACTGGGAAATGTGATACTGAGCATGTGCAAATGCATACGCATATCCTGGGGAACCCAAGGATATGCATATGGATTAGCGTATGCCCAGTATTGCATCCCAGTTTAGGAAGGTAATTTGCATGCCTCGTTCTACATGTGTATGCACTTTCCCAAGTTCAGCTCTTTTTCTGCAGTTGAGAAATGCATTTTGCTGAACTCGGGTGTGCAAAGACACGTCATGAAGTGCTGGTGGGAGCATCTGGAGCTACTGGAGGATGCTGGGAGAGGAGACATTCGATCAGAGCACGCACTGCGGAGTGTCTACATGACAGGTAAGGCGCTCTAAAGTAGCTCACTCCAGTACACGTCCCCTCTCCCGTGTCGCATCAGAAACCTGATGTGAAGCATACTTAAGACACTCCCCAAGGTATCCACACTGCCAGCTTTAAAACGCATCAACCCATGCGCAAGAGCTTTAGGCCCCGTCCACACTACACCGCTCAGACCCCGTAACGGATAGAAACCATTACAACCAGAGAGCGGTGCAGTGTGTCACACCACGCGGTGTCAGTTACGGGACGGCACAGCGATCCACGCCCGGGGCGGGTGACCGTTACGGGCGGCAGCTGATCCCACAGCAGCTCCGGCCATGCTTAGGGAACTGGTGCCACATTCATACTACACCCAGTAATGTTACCGAGGCATAATTGAGCCTATAACCGCTTGTTGAAGCCACCTCATATGTGGTTTCAACAACGGTTACGAAAACACCTTCTGTAACATTACGGGTGTAAACGCAAACTGTTGCGGTAACGGTTTGGGCACTCTGTAATGTTACAGAGGTGTAGTGTGTACAGGGCCTTAGAGTACAGTGCCAGGGAGCTAGAATTCAAGCCAGGATCTCCTGGTTCACAGCATTCCTTTAAACATCAGAGTACATGGTCTGGGATCTGGAGTTGAAGGCAAATCTCCTGGCTCATAGTCCTTTAACCATTAGAATACACTCACTGGGGGCTGTATCTCCATGCTGAGCATAAACCACACTATCACGTGTTACCTATGGACGTGTAGAATCTCACACCTAGTACACCACTATCAGATCAGTTAATCTACAACTCCAAAAAGGAGATAGGATTCTAGTCACCAGCAGCCTCCCAGGCATGCTCTCTCTCGCTTTCTTTTTCTCTCTCTGTCTCTCTTTCGACAGTAGGCAGTTTGATGAAACTATCATATATTGAAAAATTATTTTTCCCACCTGCTGTCTTCCTCTTATCACCCAAACAGAGAGGCAGTTGATTGTCATCTCTGCTCCTGGTGACAGCACAGAGGATACAGCATATGGTCTGGCACACACTTCTCTACCTTAATTGAGTTTCTTCCTTTTATGTGTCTGTCTCTTGTGATTGAGATTGAGAAATTCAATTGTGTGTGAGATCTGGCTCAACCTTTTGCCGGTCATCTCATTTCAAATCAACAAGGTGTAGTTAGTCGTGAATATAGTTCTGTTACTGTAGCGTAATTGGACTGGCGCATGGTGGGGACTTTATCCCTTCTGCTGTCTCTCTGTCTCTCTCATTCATTCTGCAGGTTCAAGGAACAAAATACACTCAGAGATTTTTCCCACAGCTTTTCCTCTCTTTAAATCACCATATAGCCGCTCTGCATCAGCTGCACAGAAACATACACCGAGGACTGAGCAAGTCATTACTAGTCCCAGTTGTCGACTCACCCCTCCATCTGGCTTGCAGTGCGAGTTTCCTGTGATTGACAGGCGAGTGGCTCAGTTGTCCGAGAGTGGGTTTCAACTGAGCAATGGGGCTGGGAACTGTCAGTGGGAGTGCAGGAGGAGCCGCCCGTCGTGCTAACAAACCGCTCAGGAACTTGCTTATCTAGTCTGCCCCGCCAAACCACATGTACCCCCACAGGAGCATGAGGGCAGAAAGTCCGATAGGGGACAGGCCAGAGGATTTATTGTTGCCAGCGGGTCTGTTCTGACCAGACCCCCTGATGAGTGAAAACAAAAAGGCATCATGATCCCTGCCTTTCACTACAAAATGACTGAATGTGTGTGCCGAGGGGGCAAGAGTTTACCTAGATCCCAAAATGAGTCCTGGCTGGGGAATGGAGAAGCAAAGTTAACTGCTGCATACAAATGTTGATGGTGTGATTCTACTCCAGTGGGACTGCGGATGCCAAAAGTAGTTTGTATCAGTTCTGCTTCCACTTTCCCATTTTCTCCATTTTTTTTTGTTTTGTTTTTCTATAAGTGGATGTAGTGCTTGTGAAAGGTATTGGATTGACAGCACTGGAACCTGAAATCCTCTTACTTATTCACATGACAAGTACAGTATGGACGATCACAGTGCAAGCTTCCCCACACTGCCCCACCAATGTGCCTCAACCCTGACATGGAGGGACCACCATGTTGGTGAGAGGGTAGTTCAGACTCTCTGCACATTCAGTCATTGGCCTCTCGTGTGAGACTGCCAACAAGGATGCCCATTAGTGTCAGTTGTGTTGGTGGTTTTGTGTTGTGGACACCTGCCCACTGGGAACTGGACTAAGACCACCACGACTCATTTCTCTCAGGCCACTGAACAGCCCTCAGATGAATGACGTTTGACCACTACTGACCTGTGCTGGATTTGAACCTGTGACCTAGAGGTGAAAGGCTCCTTACCCCACTACCAAGCCACTGAGCCATGCAGTCCCCCTATATTCTCTCCTGAACGCTTTACACCTTGCATAGCTATGCTGTGCAAGTATAATGATATGGGGGCAGTTCTACATAAGCCAGGACTCCAGCAGCAGTATGTGTGTGAGTTACAGTCAAGTGCTGGCCAAATGCTGACAAAGCTGGCTTGTGAAATATGAGTTTGTTGTCCTCCTGGGGTGGGGTGGGAGACAGGGGTACACAGACAGATTTACACACACACACAGCCATACACACTTGCACATTGGCACACTCCTACACAGAGGCGTGTGTGCACACACACATGTACAGTCACACCCAGTCTCACAGGCAATCAGCTGTGTGACATACACTGTCACATTATGTTGAGACCCTGGTCTACACACACATGCACTTGTACACACACTGACACAGGCACAGACATTTTGCGTGTGTTTGTGTGTGAAACAGAGAGGGTGGTTCAGCCGTGGAACAGTCTACCAGCAGAAGTTGTGGGTGCAAGAACCATTAATGTTTTCAAACACAGGTGGGACACAGAGTAAAAAGCGTAATAGTTACCGGGAGGAAGCCATAGGGCAGCAGGCAGGGGGGGTGAGGGTAATAACCCTGACTGAGACATTAGGTCCTGCTGTGGGATAGTGTAAAACAGGGCAGACTGGATGGACAGGTGGCCTTTTTCTAATCACATTTTCTGTATTTCTATGCAAGATACAAATATCTAAACATGACTGTTGTTTATGAAGCTTATTACCGGAAGTATTTGATATTCTGGTTAGCCCATGGGCAGTTCTGCATTTTTTCAAGGGTACATTTTATATTTTATGTGATATTTTAAACAGCATAACTTATTGTAATATGTGTTGTGTTTATGTAATATATGTAATAGTGTAATTGTATATTTGTTGGGCATGACTTAAAAAGGGCATAATTTTGCCTAGCTCACTTCCTGGTAAAGCAAATAAAATAAATATGGGCTTGCACCATTCCGATACATCCACAATATAAATCTAATGCAGTCAAAAAGTAACTTCAAGGGAAGAGAGTTTTTTTTAAAGGGGCTAAAACAGTTTTGTAACTCCAGGGTACCCCTTGGAAGAGTCCATCAAGTCTGTCCTATGTATTGATTTAATGATTGATTTGAATCATGAATTAGCAAGGCGAGTAATAAAAACTGTTTGTTTTAGGGGGAGGGGTTCTAGTTTACTTTTTATCCCACAGGGCAACTAGCAAGCACGGCTTTAGCTGTCTCAGTGAGAGGCTCAATTCTGCTTGTGAATGCTACTCACTCGACCCAGGCAAGTCCTCCACGGATTCCCCCCCCCCCGTCAGGGCCAGGGAGGGGAAGGGAAGGCTGCTCCCCCCATGAATAATTCAGCTTCCCGGGCAGAACGGTGAGTCGGGAGTGTGGCCAGGGCTTCTGGAATTTCCAGCCAAAGGCTTTCTTGCATGACTTATCAGTAACTGTCCAGAACCTCACTCAAGACACAAATAGCGCTTTGGGTCATTTCTAAGCTGACTTTAACTGTGTCTGTGATAGACATGCCCCTTCAAGAAACGAAGAGTCAGGGGCTCCCAACTTTCCTGGGTCTCTCTTGACCTCATCTTCCTCCTTCATCTGAGTGATGATCCCCAGGCTAAACATAAGTTCATGATGTCCCACTCTGACAAAATTGCTCTACACCACACTCCGTAACCTCTATAGCACAACCATCAGGCAGGCAATGGCTGCTTTCTTCAAAAATAAATGCCCCCCTTCCTCAGGAACAGACCCCATCAGGGTCCGGATTCACCACCTCCATAACTTCTCTACACACGTCTACCAATACTGTGTCTCAGTCCTATGACAGTTCTTCATTGTCTGCCAATGCTTCAGATAACCAGCACTATCAAGGGCCCTAAAGTCCATCCCATCCTTCACTCCAGGCCCCCCACCTCGGGTGCCTCCTCTAATCCATGTGGCTTTGTATTCTCTAGAATCCCTGAGGTAGTTGTCTTTAAAGAACTGTCCCTCACAAAATGTGCACTGTAGAAGTGATCCTGATAGCATCTCCCCCAGATTCCTCTCCCTAGGTTCCCTGACCATAGCCAAATCGTTTCTGTTTTCAACAACACCCAGGCCACAGGTTATGTTCCCTCCACTTGGAAACATGCTATAATTCTGCCCCTTCACAAAGGTGGTGCTACAGATCTTGGTGGCAATTACCACCAAATTTCCATACTGCCTATCCTGTCCAGACTCCTAGAGAAAATGGTCAGTAGGCAGTTGTCCGGCTTCTATGTTGGAACTGGCCTTCTGTCCCCTCTTTCAATCTGGCTGCCACCCAAAACATTCCACCAGCACCTTTCTTATTCAGATTACTGATCATTTCCATACACAGACAGATATGGTACCAGAGAGATTTTCATTGACTTGACCAAGGCGTCCGTCTCCGTGAAGCATTAGCTTCTTCTTTCTAAATTAACTTTCTCAGGAATTTATCTGATTACCCCATCTGCTGGTTAGGTTCTTCCTGTCTGACAGATCACAAGTGGTTGAGCTGGGGCCTTCCTTTTCTTCCTCACTCCCAGTCACTCTAAGAGTCCCACAAGGCTCCATCCTGGGACCCCTCCTGTTATGATTAATCTGATTCAGGGTCAGTTGACATTTATCTGTGTCCCCCTCTCCTGGGTCGTGCCTGAAAATAGGCAGGATTTGTCTAGTGCACTTACCCGGTCAACAAAAACTAAACTAAAATAAATAAATAAAAATAAAAAATGATCTTCATCAATGATCTCCCAAACGCCCTTGACACTTGCAATATCCAAGTGTATGCTGGTGATAACCATATCTAGCCTTCTGGGCCCTCCCTCATTGAATGGAACCTGCAGTATGACTGCACCAGTGTCTAAAATTGGTTCCACACTAACATGCTAGTTGTAAAATGAACAAAAACTGTCTTCATGCTATACGGCTCCAAACAATGGCTAACCAAGTCCCCCTCCTCTCTGAATAGTCATTACAGTCATTCCCATCAGGTGTCTGTCTTTTTTTTTTTTAATTTTCTGTTTATTAAGCCCCATCCTCTAGCTTGTGTTCTTTATACCTCGTCCGAGCACATCCACATCACCCATCTTCTTTGGAACGTACCCCATCTGCACTTCTCCCCCCGGTGACTTACCCCCCCAATGACGGGGGCTCTTGTCATTAGGGTCCTTGGGGGAGGGGGTTCGGTTTCCCTCGAAGCATCTCAAGACAGTGCTGGTGGACTGGTGCCACAGTCAATTCTGCTGAGATTGGGAGTCATCCTGCCCGGCTAGAGTATTTTACTTAGTTTTCTCTCCAGCCAAAATGCACACACTCTAGGGAAGCCAAGGGGGTACACACACACACTGAGCATGCATGGTGCTCTGACCTCCGGCTGGCATCTCCCCTTCCTGGCACCCTTAACTGCACTGTCACCTGTGGTCACTCAGGTGGCAGTATAGCAGCGAGGGCAGCGACCCTCCCTCCCCAGAGTAGGAGAACATCCATAGGGAAGCTCGATCCTCCTACCACCAGCTGTCTCTCGATGACCTGGACTCATTCCTGAACCCATGTCACCAACGCCATGAGCAGTAGAGCTACCACTGTGCCGATGGGCCGACTAGTCAGGTGTCAGTCTAGATAATGTATCTTGTTACAAAAAGGTTGGTGTGATGATTGACCAGTTCCCGGACTATTCTGCAGACATGAACAGCATTGTTTCCTAGTGGTTTGCAAAACTAGGGGCTTTATACAGGACGAAAAGCTGCCGGCCCCTCAGCACCAAAAAAACATATTGTGGAATGGATGATTTTCCCTGTCCTGGACCATGATGATACTGTCTTCTCGTCCACCACCAGCTCTGCCATCTCCAAATGTTTCCTTCTTTAAAGTGCCCTCTTTAGGTTTGCAGTGGCCTGCCCTCCTTGTACTCACCATTGTGCAATGTACTAGCAGTTAAGCCGGGCTGTTTTAGAAGTGAGACGCTCATTATACATTGCATCTCTGGGTGCCAAATTCTGGGCCAGGAAATTCCCTGAGTATCCTAATGGAATATTTTTCCCCACTTCCAGCACATCCGATTCCTTCAGATCTGAACCAGGCAATACGTTCCAGACCATGTTATACAAACGCAGTGTGGTTCAAGTCTCCTTCCGCTACAGACTCCCTCACCTATGGCATAATCTACATAATACCCTAACCACACGCATAGCTACTGGTTCTACAGAGTCTCTTGGTCTCGCCATAACTGCCCCACCCTCTGTCCAGTGCTTGCAGTCGTACCTCAGTGCTGGCCAGGTTATCGACTTGATTGTGCTTGCATATTTTGTTACACTGTATGCTGATTGCGGCTTTTACCTTATTGTTATATGCCGTACTACTGGAGCTCTCTCTGCCATTTGAACTGTGTGGTTTACATCTTTAACAGTATATTTTTATTTGCTCCACTGTATTACTTGTACACTTTTGTGAATAACATCCCCCAAAACCGGCTCGAACGTGGAAAAAGCCTGGGCCCTGCTTACTTACCTGGCATGTAGGTTTATGTGGTTTGGGCAGGCATAACTAGGGACTATCACCTGGGGAGGGACAGAGGCTGCTTTAATTTAGTGGTGTTCATGATGTGACTGTGGTAATTTCCACCTTGTTTTAAGCTTTATTCAGTGATACGATGACATGCTGCCCCTACATTTTGTCCTCTCCCCCATAATTTGAGAGCAAGATCATATATTTGATCAGCGAAAGGCTGGAAGTTATGTACCACACTACAGTAACTACAGTAAAGCATCTCTTAAAATACAGGATTAAATATTCCAGTGTACAAGTTACACAAAGGCAGGGAAGAAGTGGTGGCCCTCCACAACAGGGAAACAGCCCTCCTGAGAATACTGTTATTTGTGTTTTTCTCTCTCCCTCCCTCCGATCCTTATCACACTTCTGGTCAGTTCTGCTTTCTTTGGCTCATCACAACAAGGCTGGCTGAGCCTTTAAAAAAAAACAAGAACATTTCTAGCTTTTCATTTGCTATCAGAAAGATTATGTTGAAAATGTTGAGTCCTATGGGAAGAATAATTGCTGAAAACTTGTACATTTTAAATGTAGCATTGGCAGGAAACTACAGATAAAGATCAGTAAATTATGCGGAAGACTGGGGGGGATGTGCAACAGCTGGCAGTTTCTACACAGGGCTGAGTATTGTCTCCCCTCCACAGTACGTGTGTTTTTATCCTCATGACATGCAGATTGGGGTGCCGTTTTCGCAACATTAACATTTTGTCTGTACAATTTATTTGTTTGCTTGTTTGTTAGTTAACCTGGTAAGTATCCTGGCCCCAGGGACTGTTTTACGGCATGACCTGGGTAAAACATTGGCTGCACAACAGGACACAGAAGGTAACTGTAAATGGAGTCCACTCTGAAGAAAGAGGGGTTACTAGTGGGGTACCGCAAGGTTCAGTACTGGGTCCAGTCCTTTTTAATGTCTTTATAAGTGACATTGCAGAGGGACTGGAAGGAAAAGTATGCCTCTTTGCAGATGACACAAAGGTCTACACAGGGCTGATACACAAGGAGGCGTGGAAAGGATGAGAAGGGACTTGGCAAGGTTGGAGGAATGGTCAGAAGTATGGCAGCTTGGATTCAATGCAAAGAAGTGCAAAGTAATATACCTGGGAAACAAAAACCCAGGGGAAGATTACACTGGGGAGGGGGGGAGGTAGTAACAACAACAAAAATAGAAAGGGACCTGGGGGTAATCATATCAGATGACCTTAAGGTTGGCAAGCAATGTGAGAAGGCGGTAGGGAGGGCTGTGGGGATACTGGGATTTATAGGGAGAGGCATCACCAGCAGAAAACAGGAAGTAGTTATGCCCCTGTACAGACAGTTAGTGAGACCCCGTCTGGAGTACTGCGTCCAGTTCTGGAGAACCCATCTCCGCAAGGACATAGACAGGATGGAGGCAGTTCAGAGGAGGGCAACTAAAATGGTGCAGGGTCTGCAAGAGAAGCCATACGAGGAGAGGCTAAAGGAGCTTAATATATATACCTTTGAGGAAAGGTGGGAGAGGGGGGACATGATAGAAATGTTTAAGTACCTCAGTGGAATCAACAAAGTCCAAGAGGGTAGCATCTTTCAGAAAAAGAGATGTACAAGAACAAGGGGACACAATTTGAAGATAGAGGGGGAACGGCTCGGGGCAATGTGAGCAAGTATTTTTTCACAGAGAGAGTGGTGGACGCATGGAACAGCCTTCCTGAGGAGGTTGTGGGGTCTAAAACTGTGGGAGAATTCAAGAATGCATGGGACAGACATAAGGCAATTCTTGTGGAGGGTAGGAAGAAATAGGCTGTTGGTTAAATAGGATCTGCAGCTTATCCTCTAGGTAGGGAAATGGGCAGACTAGGTGGGTCACGCGGTCCTTATCTGCCGTCAAAGTCTATGTTTCTGTGACCTGGGCCATTAACATGGGACATGTCAGCATGGATACACTGCAGTAACAAGGCTAGAGACATAGGCCCGGATATTCAAACTGCGCCATTCTGAGGCGCAAGCCCTTGCGCCGCTCAAAATATTTGCACAGGGGTGTGGCCGGGGCAATATTCAAGGAGTTGCGCTTATTGAGCACAACCCTTTGAATATCACCCCAGCCACAGCCACTGTGCATGGCGCAGTGGAACTTGCGCCACGCAGTTGTCAGAGTTGAGCATTAAACTTGCGGTGGCGCCAGAAGTACCACCATTGCATCATGCGCCAAATTTCCGATATTCAAAGGTGACATGCAAATGGGGCCATAATTCATGCAAGGTGCAGGGGGCCATTGCATGTGATTATGGCCCCATTTGCATGCCATTAGCATGTAGGTGCGCCGATCCCCGAGGACTTGTGCCTGGCCGCCCTGCCAGGCAGCAGCTGTCGGGGACTGATGCACTCTGCAGCCCGATCGCAGGCACAACATGAAAACAACCCCCCCCGCCCACATCTCCCAAAGCCCGATCGTCGGGCAGAAAGTATCATGAAACCCCCGCCCAAACAGCTCCCAATGCCGATCGCGGGCAGAGCGTAAAAACAACCCAACGAATATCTCCTGGTGGTCCATTGGACCGTAATGCCCGATCGTGGGCAGAATGTCCAGTGACAACCCCCAAACATCTCCTGGTGTCTAGTGTCCCCCCCACCCACCACCCGCAGCTCCACCACCCGCTCCCCCCGGCGGCGGGCGGCAGCGTCCACCCGCCTGCCGCCCTCCGACTCCTGACTGTCCGGTAGGGCTGCCGCCCGATGGTGCAGAGCTAGAGCCAATGGGCGTGCAGCCTCAGCACCCCATGACAGTCCAGATTTGCGAGATAGACTCATTCACAAATCTGAACTTTATCGCTCTCTGTGTAAACTTCCGCCCGGCTAACCGCTCTCCACCAATGGGCGTGCAGCCTACGGACAATCAAGTCGGCGAGGCGGCCAGGCGGGTGGGATGCTACCGGCTGCCGGGGCAGGGTCGTGGGGCTCGTGTGGGTGGGGTGGGGACACTCAGACACCAGGGAGATGTTTGGGGGTTGTCACTGGACATTCTGCCCACGATCGGCATTACGTCCACTGGACCACCGGGAGATATTCGGGTTGGGGGTTGTTTTCGCTCTGTCCGCGATCGGGCATTGGGAGCTGTTTGGGCGGGGGTTCATGATGCTTTCTGCCCGCGATCGAGCATTGGGAGATGTGTGGGCGGGGGTTGTTTTACATTCTGCCGCGATCGGGCTGGTGGGGCACAGGGACTGAGTTGGGGGCCAGCCACGGGTGGCAGCTGCTGTGTTGCGCCCTGCAATACAGCAGCTTACCTGTGGGTGGCCCTCAACTTGATCCTTTTTTGGCTCAAAGTTGTGCAGGCGCAGGTTGGGGGTTGCGCTGCACAACTCTGCACAACCCGACTGAATATCGGGTTGCGCAGTTTATGCATGGTTCCTCCCCCTCCTGTTGAGCATGCATTCATTTGCATTGCGCTGTTGCTCAACCTGTTTTCAGTGGCGCAACTGCCTCCTGCTGAATATCGCAGAATGGCGCAATGTAGGACTTGTGCATGCGCAACCCTGTTGCACATGGCGCAACCCTCTTGAATATCTGGGCCATAATATACAAAGCACATGGCAAGTTAAGCTGGGTGATGAAAGGTTACACAGAATACCGAGCACCCAAGCTCAGCTATACAAAGGAGAACTAATGCAAACAGAGATGTCTTGTCTATGCATTTCTGAAGTTTGTTAGTCTTGATTTTGTTTACAGGAGTTTGACTACGTACAATAATGTACAGCATAGGGAGGCATCCCTCTCAACTGTAGTACCACATTACGAACGAAGAACGTTCCTCATTGTACTTCACAAAAGCTCCCTGTTCCACATTGTGAGGACTTGTTCCACATTCAGAGTCAACATTTTAAAGCAAAAATCCATAGTAAATGATGCAAAAAATATATTACTTAATGAATAACAGGCTTTCTGAACATAAATGCAACACTTTATCAGTGTTTTGAGCTTCTTAGGTAAAGATTTGATTAAGTGTTCCACATTTTGCCCATTTGTTCCACATTTTGACAGGCAATGTTCCACATTTGGGGGACAAAAGGTTGAGAGGTATGTAGGAAGGTGTTTGTAACTGTTTTCTTCTACACAATCAAGACGTGTAAGTTCACATACATTAGGGCATCACACACTGAGGGTGTGGAAAAAAATTAGCTTAAATCACCTTTCCATGTTTTGTTTTCTATCACTATTGTTTAAATAAAAACAAACATTTCTTTCCTCTCATTTTTACTGTCTCACCTCACGCTTTTGACAAGCATCCATTTTCTTTGATGTCACTCATAAAAACATGGAAACAGATGTCAAAAAAGGCCTGCAGGACCAGCTAGTCTTCCCCGCCCTACTTATAGTAAGATGGGAATGCCCTAAGTGTTACTCAGTTCCCCTTCCCCAATGTCATCCTCTCTTGCTATCATCATAAGCAGCCCCATATGTCTGTCCCACCCTTGCGTAACTCCCTCCACTGATTTGGTGCAGACCAACCCCTCGAGCAGCCTGTTTCACTTATCTGCCATCCTCTCTAGAGCTAGAGCTACCAGCTCTTGGGCAGTGCCAATGGCTGCTTTAGCGTTAGCTTGATGTGTAAGATTTAATTTTGTTTGCTGTAGTATTGTGATGTAATGAAGCAACAAGCATGACCAGGGGTCAGATTAACAGTCTGTTAATTACCCCCGGAGGCATAATGGGGCACAAGGCATAGCCAAGTGCTATATTGATCCTGGAGGGTGACTGACTGTTACTCTTACCCCTTGGAATGCCTTAGTGCTACTGTAAAAAATACTCCAAAACATAAGTGTGTGTTTTGAATGTTTTCCTCATTGACAGGAATATTTTAAATGAAATAGTTCATCCACCAACTGTTTTAATTAAAAATGCTGGTTCAGAATCAGAATGCATCATTCCAGTCATTCAGTAGTGCAAGAGGACGGAATGCTGACGGGAGGAATGTATGTCCCATGGGGATCATACTGTATATGACAGTGTAGCAGAGATCAGTGTAAAGGTCTCGGAATGCTGACAGGCTATGAAGTTGCAGGATTAGGATTTCTGAGACCCTTTTTTCTTTGTTTATAAATAACTGGTTAATATTAGTACTGTATGGCACGGCAAGGATAAAACTAGGATAAAGTCTGTCCTGGCAACAGGGGCTCACGGAGAAATACCGAACCAGTAGAGCAAAAAACAGGGCTGTCACAAAAAACAGAGGCAAATTTGTGAAATGGGAAATTTATTTTCCAAAACCTGTAGATAAACAGAGGCAGGTGATACCCCCTCACAAACAAAACCCATTTCATTCACACAATCTGGGATTTCTCAAGGGTTTCAGCAGATTTTTTGGTGCTGGGTTTGTTGCACCTTGCGACCAAGAGGGTACCAGGGAGCCGCTGTGCATAGCAAGGCACCTCTGTGTATACAGGCACCCTCATTACCTCTGCCTATTTCACAATGCTGGCATACTGACCTGTATGTTATCGCAGGGAATGTCTTGTGACCCTTTTTTTTTTTTTCAAACTTTATGTTTTTCGGTGTTACAATGGACATACAGTAAAGCATCTGGAGTCAATACACGAGGATTGAAAGAAAATATTCCTAATGAGGGTGCCACCCCTCTTAATGCATGCAGGTTAAACAATAATCGTACTGCGTCAATTAGATACATCTCTGGGGGAAAATCAATAATTACAACATAAACCAGAGGAAGAATTAGACATCAGTTGCTGCTGTAAGAGCCCATGAGCTGCATGATATTGAAGTCCATAAATAAGTCCGGGGTAATTCGATCTCTTGTTTCCTTAGCAAAGGAAATAAGTAGTGAATCTTGCAAATCTTAAATTAAGATACCGCACTGGTATCATCTGCAGAAATGTCAAAAGCTCCACATTATTTTTACAATTCTATACTTGGCAGTTTGGCAAGAAATTATCAAACGTCTGTAGGAACAAGCTTAAGGGGCGATCTGGAGCGTAAAATCAGTGCCTCAAACCCTCAACAATTATAGCTATATACTACTGAAAATTTTAAACAACTCGCTGACAAAAAACAGCAACTAAACTACCCCCAGGAGGGGAAGAGTCCATAATCATGGGCTTAACTAGCCCACCTTTCATAGAACCATGGAATGCTAATATTTATTATACCATGGCAAGAACATTTCCTGGACTTTGATTGGTCAATGTGTGCCTGAGACAGTGATGTTATTACACAATAACTGCACTGTGTTGATTTTTTGGATGATTGTTATGAGCTACTTTTTTTTTTTTTTTCAGAAACAAAGATACACTGCCTCACTAAAAATCTACTAAAAACATTTTTATTTTTGTTTTGTATAACATCGAGCCATTGTATAATTGCAGTAAGGCACTCCAAGGTGTGTGTTATTGTGTAATAACATCACTCCTGGGGTGGTGGAAGCACTCGGCTTTGCCTCGTGCTTCAACCCACCCCAGGAGTGACGTTATTACACAATAACACACACCCTGTTGTGCCTTATTGCTTAAATATACTACTTTCAATAAAGTCTTAGCTGCAGGTCTCGTGACCCTTTTGTGTGTAGCAGAAAGGGATGCAGCACAGAGATGTGCCGCACAGTGGTCCTTGCAACCACCAGTGTCGCTGTGTGTGCGGGGCCCCAGAGCTCACTAGACACAGCTTAGAAATAGTCCCATCCACCCCCTGCCTGTAGTAATAAAGTACCAGCTGAGCAGTCTGTTGTCTCTGATTTCAGGCTATAGACAACAAAAGTAGTTACTTACAAAATGAATATTTGTTAAGGACATTCCCTGGTTTTTCAGCAACCCCATGTCGAAATCATAATTTTTTGCCCAGTACATGATGGTCATCTAACCATTTAAAATCCACAACAAAAATGATGGGTTGCCATGCTTGTTTTTAAATTACATTGGTGAAACTTAATCTCTCTTTATGGAAAAAATCTGCAAGGGGTCAAGTTGTTTTATGTGGTTATAACATCAATATTTTAGATGTCAACATGAGAGTGAAAGAAAATGTGAAACAAGGACGCATCATTTGTCATGATGCTTGCTTCATTTTTTCACAAATGCAGAAATAAAGAGTAAATTACCAGTACTGTGACATCCTCTCGAACTGACATTCCCCCAAAAAGGGGGAAATATTTGTATGTTTTTATACATAAAACCATTTCAAACCCATGTCATTTTCATAAAACTTTCTGATAGATGTAGAATATGGTTATGAATATAGACACAGCCGGCCCGGTGGCGCTGAGGCGCTAGATGCCACACCTCGCGCTGCGCCGGCGACCCGGGTTCGGGAATGGACTCGGGTGGCCGGGGGTCGGCGGGGGGGGAGGGAAGATCGAGCGTCCCAACGGATGCTCTCCTCCCTCAGGGGTGGGAACCAAGACGCCTGCTTCTACATTTGCCCGTAGCCGTGGAAGTAATCAATAGAGAGAATGGAGGCGGCCCCATCTAACGGAGTCGGGAGGGGACGCTCGCCGACGCATGAGTGCCTTAGCACGCCATCACCGGGACGCACGTCCCAAGCGCTCGCATCCCAGAGGGAAGGGGACGAAGGGAGAAAAACGGAAAATACCCTCTGGTAGCCCTAGATGAAGGCCGCCCTAAGTCCACCTGGACCACCTACAGGACAGACCCCACTGTGCAAGGAGAGGAGGTTGGGCACTCTAGGGGCAGATCCCTAAGGTGGGCAAGGGAGACATAAGCGGACGGAAGGAGGGGGCGCCGGAGGTAGGAAGGAGGATAAAGAATGAAAGTAAAAAAAAAAAAAAATTAATATAGAGACAGAAAGAAGTATAGCAGTTGCCATGCTTCTTTTGGTTATATCTGCTTTCAGAGTTGCAGTTTCAGAGGTGGTCAGCTCGGGACAAAAATAATTGAAACATCCCAATAAAAAATACAACTTGCAAGAGTGAGTGCTCCTCAAACAATTAGAAAGTGCATGAAGAATGTCAAGGACTTTAACATAAAATAAACAGTGTAACCAAAGACAGACAGATATTTAGGTAAAGCGCCTTGAGTGATGCCAACTACTGCAACTGTGGGAGCTAATTTCCTTGCTGCGATCCTGTATATATTCTTAGCTGGACATGACATAATAGGATAAATCATTATTCGAATAATGCTTCAGTATATTTAAGAATGTATTTATGCCAGAAAACAACCTTGAAAACGTTTTCAAGAGCATCAGAAAAATGGGAATTTGAAACACTGGGGAACGTCTTTAAGGTGATTTCCTGATTTCCAGCAACAAGCATTCACAGTTGGTATCAGCGGAACTCGCATTAAATTCCTTCAAAATGTGAATTTCTGGACTTTTTTTTATTATTGAAGACATTTACAAATATACATGGAAAAAATGTTATTTGCCCTTTAGGATTTATCTGCTCCTGCTGCTTGTCCTGCCTTGAAGTCACAACCATCTGCTTGTGACATTAGAATTATTTCCATGGCAACAATTGTGATGTCACACCAGAGGAGGAACAAGCATGTTTTTCTGCAAATGCTTTTAGTAATAAAGAATGGAATATCCTGGAATTCAAAGAGAGGAGGAACAAGCATGTTTTTCTGCAAATGCTTTTAGTAATAAAGAATGGAATATCCTGGAATTCAAAGTTGTTTGGAATGTTATGAGATGGGAGTCTTGCTGATGTCAATGGTTATGATTTATAGACAACTGGATAGTCACTTTAAAATATAAGATCACCATGGGTTTGAAGGTAAGTGAAAAAGAGCCTCTGATATAATCTGAATGAGATGTAATATGTGGATCTAGATGGGGTCCTTCTTCTGCCCTTTCATATATTTTGGAGGTTTAAAGAACAGGCTGGTCAACTGCCTTGCTCAAGGTCAAACATGCTGTGGGGTAATTCAGACCTGTGATTCTCATGTTTCACAACTCAGGGCTCTAACCATTAGGCTTCACTGCCTTTCCTGATTGACAAACAAGTTACCCAGTGTCACTCACCAAAAATCTGCTTATAGCAAAGTGGTTAAAGTGCCAGGCTGTGCACCTGGAGACTGAGGTTTGAATCCCATCACCATCACTTAATGTTGTCTGCATTCTGTCCTGGTGTCACTCTCACTGCTCATCTTTCTGTGTAACTCCACACTGTCAATGGGTGACCTTTATACATTGGTATACATAAACCCTGACCAGAGGCTCACCTGCATAAAAGACTAAAGATGTATAGACTGCCATTTGACAGTGTTCATACTACACTAAGGTTCATACTAAGGAAGTGGTAGGAACAAAAAGACTAAAAAGTCCATAAGAGTTCCGTGCTAGTTAATAATACCGTAATGGTGTTCCATTCAATATGAATTTATCAAGTCTGGATCTGAACTCAGTTCGACTTTGGGCAATGATTATATTTAAAGGGAGATTAATCCATAAATTGACAATTCTGACAGTATAAAAATATTTCCTGGCCTGGGTTCGGAATCTAGCCCCATGAATTTGTAGTGGATGACCCTTGGTCGCTTAACTAATATTTTTGAAATCTATATCAAGCTCACACATAAGCTCAGGATCCCGTATTTTGTCGTAAAACAGAAGTCAGTATCTGCGTGCTCTGTGTGTTTCTGAGGACATCAGGTTAAGTGAAGTGAGCCTATTTTCATATGGCACTTCATGTAGATCCGCAGCTGTTTTTGTGTACCTACGTTGTACCCTTTCTAATATGTTCCTATCACAAACTCTATAAGGATTCCAGATCTGGGAAGCATATTCTAAGTGTGGCGGTACATATGACCTATACAAAGGAAGCGTGACTTTGCTTGATCTTGACGTAATGTTTTTCCTAATAGACCATGCCACTCTATTTGCAGTACTTATAGCCTTAGTAACATGCTGTTTGGAACTTTTAGAGACGCCTAAATCCATTTAACAGTCGGTCACATCTAACTTATGACCTTCGATATAGTAGTCATATTTTTTATTTGATCTACCTATGTGCATCACTTTGCACTTGTCTATGTTAAGTAACATGTCCCATTCTTTGGTCCAGAATACTACGTTGTCCAGTTCATTTTGAAACTTTATATGATCTTCTAAATGTGTGCAAGGAGCACATAGTTTGGTGTCATCTGCATATTTCAAGGTCAAGCTTTCGAGTTGTGATGTCAGATCCGAGATAAAAATGTTAAAAAGAACAGGGCCCAAAACTGAGCCCTGTGGCACTCCGCTATGAATAGTCCCTCACCTGAAATGTACCCATTTACTGTTACACATTGTCTCCTATTTGAGAGCCAATCTGCTACCCAGTTTACCAGATCTGTATCAATTTTGAGTTTAACCATTTTTTTCTAGTATGGCCCAATGTGGGGTCAAATCAAAGGCCTTGGCAAAATCCCAAAAGATTATATCATAGGGGACATTTTGATCTAAATATTTGCTAATATGGTTGTAAAAGGTTAACAGATTGGTTGTACAACTTTTCCCTTTGACAAAGCCATGTTGTAATGAATCGTGTCTTGGAATAAAGGACAGGATTTTGTCTTTAATAGTACTTTCCAATAATTTCCCAATTACACAAGTGAGACTGATCGGGCAATAGTTCTGTACAAGCTCCCTGTCCCTCTTTTTAAAGATAGGAACTACATGAGCTAGTTTCCAATCTTCGGGAATGTCAGATTTTGAGAGGGATGGTTCAAAAAGTATTTTGAGTGGCAACAGTAAAAGTTCGGCCATTAATTGGAGAATAACAGCAGATATGTTATCTGGTCCGGGGGAGGATTCCATCCTAAGGCTCTTAATGTTGTCCAATAGTTCAGTTTCAGAAATCTCTATGGCAGACTCAGATGTTTCTTTCTCCTTTGCAATGTTTTTTTTTTTTTTCCCTTTTTTATAGACACTACAAAAGTGTTCAAAGCATTGGTTATTGGTTTATTTTCAGTTATTATGTCCGTGGCTATTCTAATGGGTCCTATCTCATTGTGGGGGGGCGGGTTAGGGAATTAATATTATGAGTAGAATTGCTTAACATTCGACTTTTCGCATTGGTAGCAAGTCTTACTTCCATGTTCCTTTTTGCCTGTCCGATTTTGGTTTTACATAATTTTTGATGTTTTTTGAAAGAATCATACATATACAGTACTTGTTCCGTACTTAAGATATTTTTTTTTATGTAATCTAGCCTTTTTTTAATTAATTTTTTAATGTTTCGATTGAGCCATCTGGGACTTTTGTAAGAATTCACCTTTTCAACCTGTGGAATGTTATTTTTTTGCTGCATTGAGAATGATATTTTTGATAATTTGCCAGGCCTCTTCAATTGTCTTATTCCCTAGTATAGTAACCCAGGGTATATTTTCCAGTTCTGTGTGTATCCCTACAGTATCTGCTTTATTAAGAAGGAATATTTTGGTGCAGCTTCTCCTAGGTATGCAAGCATAATTTATGATGAACCAGATTGTTTCATGGTCACTGTTAGCTATTGGGGAATTGGTCAAACAATTTGTAATAGATATACTGGGTGATGCCAGCACCAGATTGAATATCTCTGTACCCCTTGTTGATTCCTTGACGTGTTGCTCAAGGTTTAACTCCATACAGGTGTCTAAAAGTAAGGTACCAGGATTGGATTTTGAGACACCATCAGCCCAGTTAATACCAGGGATATTAAAGTCACCAAGTAGTACAATTTAGCCTCTGTCCCCAGCTCCAATAATATCTGACAGTTTGTTGTGTTACATCAATGATACTGTCTGGTGGATGATATATACATCCAAAAATGACTGGCCTATTGTCAATACCCTGAACCTGTACCCAAATGGATTCGTATCTGGTATCAGTTTTAATTTTGAATGTAATATCAGTACTGATTAAGGTATTTTTAATATAAAGTGCTGTGCCTCCCCCTTTCCTACCTTTCCTCATGTTCTCAAATATGTTGTAACCATTTATGTTCTTTCCCCATGATTCCCCAGTGTCCTGAGTCCACGTTTCTGATATTGCTATTATATCAGGAGTTCATGAATCTAATAATGTCATTAATTCATGAATTTTGTCTTGAATACTTCTTGCATTAAATGAGAGAACCATTAGGTCAGCCCTTTTCTGTTTGTTAGTATATAAACTGTTGTATGTCCTGCCTGTAGTCATACCACCCCCAGTTGCTAGTTTAAAACTGCTCTTCTCAGTGCTTGGTTAATGTTCATTGCTAATTGTCTGATGCCTCTTCTGTTAAGGTGAAACTCATCTCTTGCATATAATTCATTGTGGTTTACAAATGCTTGCCAATTATCTATTAGTTAGTTGAATATCTTCATCTCTGCACAGATTTCCAAGTCGGGCATTTGTCCTTTGGGTGGTTAGATTTTTTTCTTTATGTGCCCTGGGTACTGGAAGAATGTTTGAAATAATCACTTTGTTACCATCATTTTTTAATGAGGAAGCTGGTGTAACTAAATCGTGACATATATATATATTTTTCATGTAATTTACCCACGTCATTGGTGCCTACATGTAATGCAATAATAGAGTTTTCTGGGATATTAACTGTTGGCACACATCTCGCCATGTCTGAAATCCCTGCCCCTGGATAACCTGACACCATAATCTGGTCCTTTTTATTTCCATATAAATAGGTATCACTGTATTTGACAATGGAGTTTTGGGGCTAACAGGAAAAGAAGTTCTGGTAAATCTGATGGAATGTCTTCTTTCCTGGCCAAATACGAGCATACCAGCATTTCCAATTTCCTCCCTGTCTCCTCACCCCCCTCCATCCCATTCTCCTACTTCTGCCACTCCTCTGACACTTAATCTTGCTGCGCCCCTTGCAGTAAAACCTCTGTCTGTCTATCTGCCTTCCAGCTGTCATTATACCCTCATTTTCTCTACCTGCCTCTTGTCCTCACTCCACTCTTGTAAACTGCTCCAATTAGCTCATTCCTCATGACCAGTGTGGCTGCAGTTTATCCCTACAAAAATAGTGGACGGGATTTCACAGCATAATAATAAAAAGGTTATATGGGGAGATTTTTTTGTAGAAAACAGTTCAGGTTGCTACACCTCTATAGTGGGGTATCTAAGTTCATGAAATCTTGGGTAATTCAGAAAATAGAACAGTTCAAAATCATGAAAAGGAAGTTACTGATGAACTGCATTCAGACCAAAAATGTTATATTAATCTTCTTTTATTTTCAGTATGCACAAGGTGGGCTACATTTCGTGGTCATGCCACTTCATCAGGCCCTTGTATGTTTCTAAGTAAAGATCCTGCATATATACAGTTAGTTTTCCTGTTCTCAGGTTTTTTTCTTAAACAACCAGTATCACTGTACCAGACATGCACCATCACCCCCAACAATAGGTTTGTATTCATCTTTATGTATTCAAAAAAAAGGCCTCTTAGTAATTAATTTTATCATTATTTTAAAATAGCCATGTGTTCACTGGTAACATAGTCTACCTAACAACACAATCCACATTTTTGAATTTCATAAGTCCCATATTACGCAATATTTGATGTCTTTTGTGTATATAATCATTCCATGTGTTGCAGAGTTGTGAAACAGCCAAAAAATAGCATAGTGTCGATACAATTTTTTTGTATTGATAGATGGTGTTGATACAATTTTTTGTATTCATGTATAAAATTACATGACTGTTTAACAATTTTTTTTTTTTAAATAACATTTTTATTTTTTTTACTTTGTTTGAATTTTGGTAGTACCACACATTATTTAGTTAAATGCTGTAAGTTACAACTTCATTTTCATTCCTCTCCTGCCCGTTATCACATTGCTAACATTTTACTCTCCCCTCTAGCAAGCCCTATTTTCCTTGCTTTCGCTGGCTTCCCCTGTGACAGTACCAAAAGAGAATAAATGGATGGATGAATTGATAGATGGACGGACGGACGAATGGATGGATGGATGGATGGATGGATGGACAGACGGGTGGATGGATGAATGGATAGATGGATGGATGGATGGACAGGTGGATGGATGGATGGACGGATGAATGGATAGTTGGATGGATGGATGAATGGATAGATAGATGGATGGATGAATAGATGGATGGATGGATGAATGGATAGTTGGATGGATGAATGGATAGTTGGATGGATGGATGGATAGTTGGATGGATGGATGAATGGATAGTTGGATGGATGAATGGATAGATAGATGGATGAATGGATGAATAGATGGGTGGATGGATGAATGGATAGTTGGATAGTTGAATGGATGGTTGAATGGATAGTTGGATGGATGGATAGATGGATGAATGGATAGATGGATAGTTGGATGGATGGATAGATGAATGGATAGATGGGTGGATGGATGGATCTAATTGATATGAAGCTGGTTGGTCGTCTTCTAAACGAACTTGCCGGTCCTCTCACTATGGTGTTTAATGCCTATTTAAGAACAGGAGTATGTCCAAGTGTATGGAAGTCAACTTTAGTCACGCCTGTATTTAAAGCTGGGGACAAAACCCAATCGTACAACTACCGACCAATATCCCCCTTTCCCTCCTATCTAAAGTCCTTAAAAGAATGGTCTCGGAGCAGCATGCTGAGCATCTTGATAACTCTAATCTACTTTGCTCACAGCAGCATGGTTTCCGTAAAAAGCACTCCATACTCACCGCCCTGGTTAAGTACTCATCCCAGCTTTCTGATGCCTTAGACTGTGGACAGGCAGTTGGCTCAGTCTTGACCTGACAAAGGCCATTGACTCTGTTAATCACAACCTCCTCCTAAGTTGCCTCCTGTCTACAGGTCTATCCCAGGACATGGTACTTTGATTTGGTAGCTACCTCTCCAGTAGGTCACAACAAGTCAAAATTTGAGACATTCTGTCAGCAGCTAATGAGGTGTCCCTTGGGGTTCCGCAGGGCTCCATTCTCGGACCTTTACTCTTCAGTCTTTTCATCAACTCTGCACCATCTGCATGTTCAGCACGTACTGTTCTCTATGCTGATGATGCAGTAATATCTGTTGCTGGGAATTACCGCAATTCCATCTCTACTGAACTCCAAAGCAGCTTCCTCAGTCTTGAATCCTGGTTCACACAAAACAGACTACTATTAAACCATAAAAAAAACTAAGAGTCTGCTCTTCTCTACCTCCCAAAGCAAAAAGAAATACTAGTTTCTGCTCATACACAACCACGATGGTGAGATACTGGACCAAGTAACTAAGTTCAAATACCTCGGCATTGCATTTGATGATACATACACCTTCTCAAACTACATTGACTCTGTAGTTAAGACAGCAAATATAAAAAGCTTGGTGTCCAATACCACCATAGGCATTCAGTGACACCTGATGCACTCAAACTGGCCACCAGTAGTTCAGTACTCTTCTCTATAGACTATGGGCTGCCTGTCTATGGGGTGGACACAAAAAATGCCCTCAACAGGGTTAGCATGCTCCTAAATAAGGCCTGCCATCTGTCATTAGGGGCTGCTTATGACACCAACATCTACTAGCTCCAAACTAATACTGGGTGGCTCCCACTACATCTTAGAGCCCAATACCAAACCTGTCTATTTCTGAAAAAAGTACTTCTTGGGCTTACATCTCCCTCTCTGGGCTGCCTCTTTAAGCCAGTAGTTCCTAACGAAAACAACTAGAAGTGCAGCTACTGATAGGCTGGTGATTCCATTCAAAAGGACGAAACTTGCCCAGAACTCCATCCTGTACCAAGGACTGAAATAGTACAGTGAGCTACCTGCTAACCTCACTGATACACCCAAGATTAGTACTTTCAAATCTGGACTCATATCCCTTCTGGACACTACAAAGACTTGTACCTGCCTGCACTAAAGTGATAGGGAGCTCAGCCTCCCAACTTACTCTTTGGCATCCCCCACCCTTGCACTTCTTGCCACTTGATTCTACCCCTTACTGTAATAACCACCTTTGTTCCACCTCCCCCACCCCTAACACCCTTTACTTTTCCTCCATGCCCCCTACGCACCCCCTCCCCCACCAGATGATGCCCACTCACGGTTGACTGCACATCCCACCCTTTGACGATGCCACTCCTGGCAGATCTCCCTACCCCTTTCTGCCCTAGGTTGACCCACCACCTAGGGAACTCCAGTGCAGAGTTCTACAAACCTCTCTCGCATTAAACCTCGTACTAAATGTATATTATTTTCTTCATAAATGGTTGACTGTGTTAATGTTTTCCTGCTTATTCTGTATACCCTGTTTTATTTGTAATGTTTTTGTTCAACACTGACTTGGAACATTTGAAAACGAGTCCCTGACTCAGAGGTATTTAATCCCCCAATCTGAAATAAAGTAAATAAAATATTGCATACAAAGTTAAACAAGTAATTGTCAACCTGGTCTGAAGGATGCTTTGAGGAGCACGGTACAGCCCACTCACCACAGTATTTTGATTGCCATCGGACATGACTCAGCTCCTCCTTTCCCTTGCCCCCAACAGAAGTGGAAGTTCCGAGCCTCATCGATCAGCTTCTCCTCTCGCCCGACCCCATGCCCAGGAGTTCCCAACTTCTTATAATGGTGAAAATAAAATAATTTAATATTATCCTGTGCTACTGCTGATGAAGTGCTTGACCTCTGATCCCGTCACTCCTGAGATGAGCTGGTGCGGGTTCAACATTAATGGTGGCCTTTATGATTTTCATGTTTCAATGAGCCCTGATCTGGGCATTCATTTATTTAGTGAAATAAACTACGACATGATATTCCTGTTAGATAGGCTGGCTTGTTATTCATCGGTTCCTAGCAAAACCATTTATATATTATTTTGGCATTCTGGATTTTTTTCCCATCCTTACAATTGTCCAGAGATGTTTCCTGATATCAGGGATACACCCTTTTCAGGCTGGAACCATCACAGAGGTGGTAAAAAGGTGTTTTCCTTCTTGGTTTTCGCCCATATTCCTCTCTCCTCCCTGTGGCATGGGCAGCACCACACCAAGGCATGGGCAGCACCTTAATCAGTGTCATGCATGCACAGCACACCTCTGTAGTAGTAGCAAACTCCTTGGCCCACCACGCGCAGGGGGTGGTGAGGCACCAGAACCATCCACCGGCACTCCCCAGCCAAGGCATGCTGCCTCTTAGCAGCTTCCTGCAGCCTGGCATGCTTCCATGAGCAGCACCTGAGTCCACTTCCATATTTGGGTCGCCTGTTGCACTTCTGCTGGGCTAGCGGGGTGGCCACAAAACCATTTTTTTAACAGAACTAAATATAATTTTGCTGACTCCAGTAAGTTTTGTCTCATTAGATAATCAAAACTTAGTTATATGTGTATAGAAGTCAAAACTTACTTATATGTGTATAGATTTTCATTATTTTTCACTCAGTTTATCATATTTTATTTACATATTTAAATATACTCCTGCCGTACTAATGCTGCTCCTCCCTCAACATCATATTGAAGCGGTTCTCCCTGTAACCCCCCTGCAAATGGGGGTTCCCAAAAGACTTCCCAGGAGCTTGCTTGAAGGCTCCAAGCCTGAATGGTGTTTGGCATTTAAGCCATTTATCAGTGAGTGTTTTTAGAACCTCTGGTACTGTCTCTTTAAGAGCTGTCTGCTTGCAGACATAATTAGTTGTTATGGGGACTGTGTGTTTCTTTGATTGAGTACCACTCAAGCTGCTGCCAATTCACTTCATTTTGCAGTCACTAGAGTGCAAAGGGAACCTTTCTGAAAGATGTAACTGTTTGCCAGAAATTATTTAGAGTAATATGAAATTACAGTTTGTCTAACCTGCTTTCTTTGCAGTCAGAACTGTGTCTGCTAGTTCCCCATTCTAGTTTTGAACTGCTGAACTGGACCAATCAGTGTGGGGTAAGCTAGCTCTAAAATGGTGCCTTGGACGAATCAGAACTTGGACTCATAATCTGAGCCAGCCACAAGAGGATTGTATGGGCAGTGACTCTGGGAGATGTAGTTTAGACTTCAGTGCCTTTTTGGACCAACAGCAGCAGTCTATTGTGAGTGACAGCCATCCAGTCAAGAACTGGGAGGAACTCAAAGGAAGTGCCCGGTTTTGTCGGTTGGAGTTTCAGTTGAGCTTTAGCAGTGAAGAAGGAAGGAGCCCTGTGCTTTTTCAGTGTGCAGTTTTAGTCAAAAACGGTGTAAGGCCCAGAGTTCGGTCTGCAGCTTGTGTAACAGCTTGTTAGGACTGAATCCGCCCTGTGAAAGAATCAAAGGATCTCTGAAGAGAGAAACCAGGCTCACCCTGTAGAAGACTGAGGAATTGTTGAAATTGTGACTTCATCTGTCGTAGAAACTGAATCTGCTGTGTTCTCCCGGTATTGTGCAGTAATTGCGATCGGGTATACAGATGCAGCCTGCCTGGTATAGTGCTTTCTTTTATATGGATGTGTGAAGAGGTTTGTGTACCTCAAAGTGAGCCCTGCTGACATTGAAGGACCCTATCTTATTTGGAGGTCGTGAGTACTAATTCAGGGTCGCTCCCTGTTGAATTGCCACATTAAATCCAAATGGAATTACTGTACTGCTGACTGTTTAATTCTCCTTTTCTGTGTGAAAGGGCCCCTACCAGCTGCCATGGTTTGACTAGCCACTAGGGCTTGGGTACCCAGGGACAGTAACTGATAGGGATAGGCCTGTGCACAGAGCCATAGGTAGATTATTAGAGTGATAAGCTAATTAACCTGATTTCCTGTCCTTGTTATATCCCCCTAAATAAATCAGAGCTGCTTGTTTCAGCAAAGTTATACTGCCTGAGGTATTTGTCTATGTTAAAGTACTGTACTGTGATTGTTGCACTGTATCTCATTTGACAGGAGGTCCCAGTGCTGGAACCAGACCTGGGGGTAAGTGTATACTGTGAAGGTAATTCTGATATATTGTGTGGGCCACTAGTGGGAAGAAAGGGGGGTTGCAGTGTCCCAGAGGGCTGTGACCAAGTTAGTTTAACTATTGCAAACCCTGACCTCTGGGTGGAGGCACCCGCCATTGGATCCAGGCCCCTCAACCTGTTAGTGGCAAATCAGGCAGGGGTAGTAGCCCCTGGGATAGCGCCATCTAGGGGTTACATTCCTATTAGTGATTCAGTGCCCCCGGTTAGTGATCTAAGTCCCCAGTAAGCGAGTGAGGCAGATTCCCCTCTGCACAGCATTTCTGGTGCTGACTGGTTTCACCCCCCATCTCACTGTAGCACTGCTTGATGGCACCAGTCACTTGCAGCAGTGCCCTGCCCCCCCTGTGCTGGACTTGCACAGCTGTGATGGCCGCAGTGCTGCACTGTGCCCTTGGGTCCTAGCCCGTGCACTCACAAATGAACCTGTGGTCACCCAGGAAGTGTTTGTGACCCCACTAAATATGTCCAAACAGGGATTACAGATGTAGCACAGTGTGCAAAGTGGTCTCTGCAGCTGCCTTACACACCCTTGTTAGTGGTGTAAATGTGGGGAACTTGGGGGGGGGGAGGGGGTGACTCACTTTTAGGAATGAAATTAAAAGTTTGATCTCTTTCCAGGAGCAAAATGGGGAACAGTTGCTCTTGTGTAAAACGTATCTCCCAAAGGCACAAAACAGACTAAATGAAGTGTAAAATGCATCATATAATGAGGAAACATATTCCCAGACCCCTGCCCAGTACATTCGATCCTACATCAAAGGTGGATGGTTTCCCAGGTGAATTTTGTTTCCATTTCCAATGCTGCTGGTCAGTGATAGTGAGCTGGGCCATATGTTCTCCTAAGTAGTTAGAGCACAGTGCTGTGTTCCAGGAAACCCAGATTTGAATTCCAAAACTTCAGTTTACACGTTGTGTGACTCCTTTTTACCTCCTTGGGCTAATCTCTCTAAACTCTCTCCTCAACCTGCTGTTTAAATCTCTCAAAAGGGAGTAAGGCCATCAGGAAATGGAGGGTAATGAGTACCAATGCCCATAGTCTGGGCAACAAGCTCCCTGAGCTGATGGCCTTAATGGAAGAGGGATGCCTGGATCATCGAAAGAGTCACAGAAACATGGTACACAGAGAACCATGACTGGGATGTTAACATACCAGGGTACATAACCTACAGGAGAGACAGGCAGGGGAGAAGAGGGAGGAGTAGTTCTCATGTAAAGGAAGGGATAAAAGCAACTGAACAAAAGAGTAAACAGGGAGGAGAGGAGGCACTGTGGGTCACCTTTAGACTGGAAAGGGCACCACAATCCGCTGACAGGGTTGTGTACAGACCCCCATGTCAGGGGAAGGAATGGACAAGGATATGATAGAAGGCATTCTTAGAATGGCAGAAAAGGGAGATACTGTTGATGGGAGACCTGAATATGCCAGATGTTAACTGGAGCACATTTGCTGCAGCCACATCCAAGAGCAGGCCATTCTTGATGCCCTACAGGTGGCAGGCATTAGACAGCTAGTTTTGGAACCCACTCGTGAGGGAGCAATCTTAGACCTCGTGCTCTCAAGCGGGGGCAGTGAGAGGATCTCAGATTTAGAAGTGGGTTGCCATCTGGGGACAAGTGACCATCAAACAGTATGGTTCACGTAAACTCAGCTACAGAGTCAAGCCATACAAAAGTGAGGTACTGGACTTTAGGAGGGCTGACTTTGGCAAGATGGGAGAGTGCCTCAGAAAAGCACTAGCAAACAGGCTAGAAGGAGGTGTGGAGCAACAATGGGGAATTATCAAAACTGCCATCACAGAGGCAACAAGCCTTTGTGTGAAGCAAATGAACAAATCAAACGAAAGAAAAAGCCACTATGGTTCTCAAAAGAGGGCTGTGAAAGTCAGGAAGAAAAGATAGCATTCGAAGTATAAGGAAACACAGAAGGAGCAGGACAGAAGCTGTACCAGTTAAGGCAGAAGGAAGCAGGAGGAAGTCAGAATAGTAAAGGCCCAAACTGAGGAAAAGATAGCCAACTCAGTTAAGAAGGGATAAAACCTTTTATAGGTACATCAGTAGCGTAGAAGACAAAGGAGGGGATAGCGAGGCTGAATAGAATGAACAGTGGGTGGGCAGAGGGGACAGTGAAAAAGCAGGAATACTGAATGAATATTTCTGCTCAGTATTCAAAAGAGGAGGGGGAAGTGCTAATCCAATTAACAGAAGCACTCTTGATAGGGGTCGATCCCAGTCCTTTCACAGAAGAAAGGGTTCTGCAAGAACTCCTAAAACTGAAGGTGGACAAAGCAATGGGTCCTGATGGAATTCACCCCAGAATTCTAAAAGAATTAAGGAGGAACCAGTGAAACCACTGGCTACTCTTTTAATAAATCATGGGAGGATGGTGTGGTACCCGAGGACTGGAGGAAGGCGGATGTGATTCCCTTCACAAAGTGGGTCCAAGACAGAGGCAGGAAACTACAGACCTGTCAGTCTGACCTCTGTGGTAGGGAAAGGATGGAGTCACTTCTGAAGGAAAGAATAGTTGAGTACCTAGAGGCCAGTGAGCACAGGACCCAAGGCAGCATGGGTTCCAGGCGGGAAGGTCATGTCAGACCGAATGTAATAGATTTCTTTGATTGGGTGACCAAAGTAGTAGACCAGGGAGGGCTGTGAACATGGCCTACCTAGACTTTAGCAAGGCATTTGACACAGTCCCACACAAAGATTAATAGTCAAATTAACCAGCCTGGGAGTGGGACCCAGAGTGGTAGCCTGGGTAAAACATGTGGCTGGACAACAGGACACAGAGGTTATTGTAAATGGAGTCCATTCTGAAGAAAGGGGGTTACTAGTGGGTACCACAGGAGTTCCGAATAGAGATCAGTCATTTTAATGTCTTCATCAGTGACATTGCAGAGGGACTGGAAGGAAAAGTATGCCTTTTGCAGATGACACAAAAATCTGCAGCAGGGTTGATACACAAGGAGGCGTGGAAAGGATGAAAAGGGACTTGGCAAGGTTGGAGGAATGGTCAGAAGTATGGCAGCTAGGATTCAATGCAAAGAAGTGCAAAATAATGCACCTGGGAAATAAGAACCCAGGGGAAGAATACACAATGGGTGGGAGTAGTAACAACAACAAAAAAGGAAAGGGACCTGGGGGTAATCATATCAGATGACCTTAAGGTTAGCAAGCAATGTGAGAAGGCAGTAGGGAGGGCTGGGGGTATACTGGGATGTATAGGGAGAGGCATCAGCAGCAGAAAACAGGAAGTTGTTATCCCTCTGTACAGACAGTTGGTGAGACCCCATCTGGAGTACTGTGTCCAGTTCTGGAGACCCCATCTCCGCAAGGACATAGACAGGATAGAGGCAGTCCAGAGGAGGGCAACTAAAATGGTGCAGGGTCTGCAAGAGAAGCCATAAGAGGAGAGACTAAAGGAGCTTAATATGTATACCCTTGAGGAAAGAAGGAGAGGGGGACATGATAGAAACTTTTAAGTACCTCAGTGGAATCAACAAAGTCCAAGAGGGTAGCATTTTCAGAAAAGAGACTTGCAAGAACAAGGGGACACAATTTAAAGATAGAAGGAGAGAGGCGGTTCAGGGGCAGTGTGAGAAGTATTATTTCACAGAGAGGGTAGTGGATGCATGGAACAGCCTTCCTGAGGAGGTTGTGGGGTCTAAAACTGTGGGAGAATTCAAGAATGCATGAGACAGACATAAGGCAATTCTTGTGGGGGGTAGGAAGAAATAGGCTGTTGGTGAACTAGGATCTGCGGCCTATCCTGTAGGTAGGGAAATGGGCAGACTAGATGGGCCTAGCGGTCCTTATCTGCCGTCAAAGTCTGTTTCTATGTTTCAAAGTGTCTAAAGGCTTGTTTACATGGCTGCACTGTTCTTTGTTCATGGCCATTTCATTGTTCCCACAACCACCTAAGTCACTGTGTGAGTGTGTCCACATGACCCCTCTCAGAGCTGCTGCAAGCCGCACTGGAGAGGGGGCCGTGACTTCGGAGGTGGTCGGCTGCCTAGTGACATCAGCGGAGATGGGTCTGGTGACACTCGTATCACTGATGTCACTTCATCCTCTTTGCCTTGCCTACCAGCAGAACACGAAGTGCTGACAATAATATGCTAACACAGAACTGGGAAAAAAAGTATTTTTTCTAGTTCTGTGTATGCTAAGCTTTTACCTTCACTCAATCTCACATAGAGCCAGCACAATAGTTTGTTTACAGCCTAAGTAAAAATTGCAGGATGGGTAGCTTGTGGCAGGCGGGGCAGCAGGATCTGTGAGGTCTCGTCTCGCAGGCACCCCACAAAGACCATGTTTTCATGACAGGGGTTCGCAGATGGGGGTCCCCGTTTAACAGCAGACCCTGCCAGCTGCAGAGAACATAGAAACAGACTGCTGTGTTTATAATAAATAATACTGTCTTGTGGACAAAGGGATTATGGGAAGGCAGAGGAGGACACTGGGTGCATTCCTTTTGTCTCAGAGTGAGCAGTGCAGCCGGTTCACATTGCTGCTTATGCTGCTCGCTCCTTAACACATCCACAGAAATGTAGGGAGAGGATCAATGAATGGCTTACTTTGATCAGATAAATGTCCACATGTCAGTATTTGCACCGGAGCAACCCGTACACTTGGGTCGCCGCGATGCAAATGCAGCAGTGTAAACAAACCTCAACAGCAGCAACATTTTCTTTCCTCTCTCTCCTATATTGTAGAAGGCTTTAGGACACAGTTTATATGAAAGGTGCATTATAAAACTGACATTCTTGCCAATGTTTCTTATTTTCAGACCCAGACTGCTTCCATTTTTCCTGTATTTTTGGTTTTTGGCAGCACACAGTCAGAGAGGGGGAGCTGCAATTTCTGGCAAAACTCACAGCAGAGTTTTGCAGTGCTGGCATGCAAACACTGCCACTTCCTACTGTATTGGCACGCTGCTCCTGCCTGGCATGTCACAAGTGCCTGGAGATGCATTCAGCTGGGAGTATGCCAGGCATGCTGCACCACTGAGGCTGCCAAGTACACTCAGGGGCAGAATGTAGGATGTGTCACCCCAGCAGCACTGCAAAACTCTGGTATGTCGCCGTTTGTTACATCCTCCCTTTACCATGGCAGCATTCCAACCACTATCGATACCTCCTCATGTCAGTTTGAAGCTGCAGTGCTTTGCATACCCTTGATGGGATTGGATTGTCTGTCATACATTATAAAGAATGTCCCAGGTTTACCAGTTTGAGTTCCTCTATCCCAAATCTGCTCCCACATGCAGGGGCCGAAAATTAAGTTTTGCAGCCACCAACCATCAGGGCTAGTGACTGGGAAAATCCACTGGCCCCACAGACTTTTCCACTGGCCCAGCTGGTGTACTTACTGAAATGTTACCTTCTCCAATACAAGCCTGCAGGGCCAGTTAAAGGAAAATCTTACTAGCGCGATACAAAATCTACCAGCATTTGACTTGTGGGCCAGTGTCAGCTTCAACCCCTGACATACTAAAGGGGCTTCCCACATACAGTATAATGGTAAAGATGCTGTCTCACATCGTACAGTCAAATACAGCAGAAATGTACTGTATAATACTTTAAGATTCTAAGCAAAAATAAATTTAACAAAAATAAACTTCTTTGTTTCTAGTTTCTGAACCTCTCTCCATGTTTGACGATTTGTTCAACTTGCACTAGTATTCCACGCTGCAGTGTCATTATGCTAAATGCTACCCCCACCACCACCACAGCTGCAGTGCTGAGTGTGCACTATCCCACCTGGGAGCACTTCAAGACACACTCTGCTGCTGAATTAAACATTTAGAGCCTTGTGCCAGGAAAAGATTGTCTTCACACACCCTCCCTGCCATAGAAACATAGAATTTGCCAGCGGATAAGGACCGCTTAGCCCATCTAGTCGGCCCATTTTTCATTGCCTGTAGTATCACTGCAGATTCTACTCGATCTCTGGCCCCAGACTACACTCTTGACCAATGGGATGGGGACCTGTCAACAAAGCGTGTCGATGGCATCAGGAATCTTCACTCCCTCCCCACCGTCTTAGCAACCCAATTGGCAGCAGGGTAGGGACTTATTAGCAAGGCCCTCTGGCCTGAAAATAAGTAACTTCATCTCCTCTCTGCTGGAGTACAGGTGCAGCAGCTGTTTTTTTTGGGGGGTCTGTGAAGTGCTGCCATGACGGCTGTTGGTGGTTTGAAAGGGGGAGCAAGTCATGAGTGCTGCAGGAGTGGCTGTTTGACCCCTTTCTGCTGTTGTTGCACTGGCTCCTAACCCTGAAGGAGTGTTTACACACATGCTGCCTGCTGCGGCAATTTGACCATGATTTTTTTTTAAGATGGGCCAGGGCCCAAAATCATTGACCCCCTGCCGACAAGGCACAGGACCAGTGAGGGAAATCTGACTGGGATTTACTTTTAAATCTAAGATGGGTCATGGCTGTATATTATTGTCTCCTCACCAGCAAGAGCCAGTGCCAGGCTGGGATGTAGAGTCGGTACACACCACACCCTCCTGGAACTGAGACCCGTCGCGCAGTTGATCTTCTGCATGGCTGATCAGTTGTGAAACTCAACAGTCACCTGCAGTAATTACCTGGCACTTGCTGTAAGGTGTTTGTTCAGCCAGTTAATAGCACATTGCCCGGCTCTGGAGCCTGGCTTATGGCTTTATTTTCTGAGTTCTCCTCCCTTGAGGGAGGTCGGTAATTGCTGCTGGGCACAGCTTTGTTTTCTGTGCCCCTTGGGTGGCAGTCCTCCATTTCCTCTGGGAAAAAGTACATACAAGGCAATTCTGAAGATCAGTATGTTCTATAGTAAGTAATCCATTTATTGTTCGACACAAAAGGTCATTACAGCATTTGACAAGATTAATGTATGTGCTGGCAATAACTAACATATGTGATGTGCAGGAGACGAAGGCGACAAGGTAATGCAGAGTTTCTGGTTCTGGATGCATTTACCCTATGTATTTACCTCAATAAGCCAGCTCTGTTTTAGCAAAGCTGCCTTAAAATGGGGATTCACGGGCCGACCTGGTGGCGCTGAGGGTTGAGGCGCTGGATGCCACACCTCGTGCTACGCCAGTGACCTGGGTTTGGGAACGGACTCGGGTCGATGGGGGTCGGCTGGAAGAGGGAGGATTGAGTGTCCCAACGGATGCTCTCCTCCCTCTGTGGTGGGAAACCAGGGGTGCAAGAGTACACCCAACGTCCTGAGAGAGCCGGTGGAAGTACAAGCTCTCGAGGGGTTGGCAGCTCCATTTCACGGAGTCGGGGACGGGAGACGCTGTTAGGCGCATGAGAGAGACGTGCATCAGCACTTCGCCTCTCTGGACATATGTCCTTATGCCAGCGTCTCAGGGGGCTGGGGAAAAGGGACTACAGAAAAACGGAAAAAAAAACCTCGGTGGTCCTAAATGACGACTGTTCCGAAGTCACCCAGACCACCAATTTCAGGACAGACCCTGCTGTGCAGGAGAGAAGGAGGAAGAGGCACTCTAGGGGCAGATCCTTGGTTCGGGGGCTGGAGTGCATGAGCAGCCCGAAGGAGTGGACACGGGGGGTAGGTAGGTAGGAGGGATAAAAAGGGATTCACAACCAACAACAGACACTGAGGCTGAGTCTGCTTTGCAACACCTTTGCTTGCCAAGGAAACGCCAACAGAGTTTTGCTCATAGCCCTTTATTAGAAGTCACACATACTGACGACAGCTCCCATACAGTGCAAAGAAGGAAAAAAAAATCCACTTTACATAAATTTGAAATTTCTCCCCACAGGAGATACAAGGCCTACCTGACTGACAGCTATAATGTTGCAATGCTGAGTGTGCCTTGATCACATGATAAACTCCCCCAAATCACTGTATCTACCCCTCAAATACCCCGCAAAACAATTTCAGCTCCACAACAATCTCTTTCCCCAGTATCTGCCCCACAGTCATAACTACTCCCAGTATGTGGCCCAGAACTACCAGTACACCCCAGAATCTGCCCATAACCACCCCGACATGCTGACCCACAGATACTCTTTGCTGTAGCATCAACTTCACCACCATCCTTCTGGGACGAAGAGGGTAAAGCCAGCGACCAGATAGGGACATTGACTGCTAATTAAGGTAGGAAACTTGTGCAGACTGGATGGGTCTGGTGGTCGTTCTTTGACGACAGTCTTTTTTTTCATATATTAAAATCTTTATTAGATTTTCCATCAATACTAAAATATAAGCACATCAAAATGGAGCATAGAAGATGTACAGTGCACATTAGTAATAAAGTAAAAAAAAACTGTACTGTTCATAAAAACAAGGAAACATAATAATGATTATGTCCCCTCTCCCTAACCTACCCCCAGTATTCCCCCAACAAGCAAAATTGAGCTAAAGGAACAAAATTACTTCTGAGACTCTATAGTAACATTAAGGTACAGACACTACCTAGATTTAAACTTAGGTAATTAAGTGCATATTATCAGAAACAAAGTTATACAAAACAAACTGAATTAATTTAAATTAAATTAAATTACACTTGAGGAGCTAGAGATGTTGCAAATTAATAATTAAATCAAATAACTTACCCAATTTAAAGGCATATCCCTTTTCCTGGTAAGAAACATATTTTAATGATTGCCTTAACAGCTAAAAAAGTAATATTAAATCATTGGAAAGACCATCGAACTTTCCCTGTTAGAATGGAGAACCGAGATACTCTTTTGCTTAAGATCTGAAAGATTGATCTGACGACAGTCTCTCTGTTTCTGCAGTGTCAGCTGCACAACTACCCTACAGCCCCATATTTGTATACCTCACACCCATTTTACGCGTGATGTAACCCCTAGATGGCGCTGTCCCAGGGGCTACTACCCCTGCCTGATTTGCCACTAACAGGTTGAGGGGCCTGGATCCAATGGCGGGTGCCTCCACCCAGAGGTCAGGGTTTGCAATAGTTAAACTAACTTGGTCACAGCCCTCTGGGACACTGCAACCCCCCTTTCTTCCCACTAGTGGCCCACACAATATATCAGAATTACCTTCACAGTATACACTTACCCCCAGGTCTGGTTCCGGCACTGGGACCCCTGTCAAATGAGATACAGTGCAACAGTCACAGTACAGTACTTTAACATAGACAAATACCTCAGGCAGTATAACTTTGCTGAAACAAGCAGCTCTGATTTATTTAGGGATATAACAAGGACAGGGAAATCAGGTTAATTAGCTTATCAGTCTAATAATCTACCTATGCTCTGTGCACAGGCCTATCCCTATCAGTTACTGTCCCTGGGTACCCAAGCCCTAGTGGCTAGTCCAAACCGTGGCAGCTGGTAGGGGCCCTTACACAGAGAAAAGGAGAATTAAACAGTCAGCAGTACAGTAATTCCATTTGGATTTAATGTGGCAATTCAACAGGGCGACCCTGAATTAGTACTCACGACCTCCAAATAAGATAGGGTCCTTCAATGTCAGCAGGGCTCACCTGAGGTACACAAACCTCTTCACACATCCATATAAAAGAAGCACTATACCAGGCAGGCTGCATCTGTATCCCGATCGTAATTACTGCACAATACCGGGAGAACACACAGCAGATTCAGTTCTGACAGACCAAATGCAATTTTCAGCAATTCCTCCAGTCTTCTATAGGGTGAGCCTGGTTTCTACTCTTCAGAGATCCTTTGATTCTTTTCACGGGACAGATTCAGTCCTAACAAGCTGTTACACAAGCTGCAGACGGAACTCTGGGCCACACACGCTTTTGACTAAAACTGCACACTGAAAAGCACAGGGCTCCTTCCTTCTTTACTGCCAAAGCTCAACTGAAACTCCAACCGACAAAACGGGCACTTCCTTTGAGTTCCTCCCAGTTCTTGACTGGATTGGCTGTCACTCACAATAGACTGCTGCTGTTGGTCCAAAAGGTGCTGAAGTCTAAACTACATCTCCCAGAGTCACTGCTCATACAATCCTCTTGTGGCTGGCTCAGATTATGAGTCCAAGTTCTGATTCGTCCAAGGCACCATTTTAGAGCTAGCTTACCCCACACTGATTGGTCCAGTTCAGCAGTTCAAAACTAGAATGGGGAACTAGCAGACACAGTTCTGACTGCAAAGAAAGCAGGTTAGACAAACTGTAATTTCATTATTACTCTAAATAATTTCTGGCAAACAGTTACATCTTTTCAGATAGGTTCCTTTGCACTCCTACTGACTGCAAAATGAAGTGAATTGGCAGCAGCTCGAGTGGTACTCAGAGAAGCACACAGTCCCCTCATACAAACTAATTATGTCTGCAAGCAGACAGCTCTTAAAGAGACAGTACCAGAGGCTCTAAAAACACTCACTGATAAATGGCTTAAATGCCAAACACCATTCAGGCTTGGAGCATTCAAGCAAGCTCCTGGAAGTCTTTTGGGAACCCCCATTTGCAGGGGGGTTACACTTACAATTACCCTGCACCCCAATATTTGCCCCAACTCTCACACCCCAGTATCTGCCCCACAACCACTACAACACTCCATTATCTACTCCACTTGCACAAGTATTTACCCCTCAACCACCACCAAACCTCAGTAACCGTCCCACAACCATGACCGCATCTTAGTACCTGCCCCACAGCTGCTCCTTACTAAAGTGTTTGCCCCACAGTCAACCCTCTCCAGCATCTGCCTGCAGTTACCTCACACACCAGTATTTGCCTAACTGTCTTCATCCCAGTAGCTGCCTCACAACATCCCCTCACCTCAGGATCTGCCACTCAACTACCCCACCCCAGTATTTGCTCTGCGAGCTTCCTACATTCCAGTATCTACCCTCTTCTGCCACCCCCCAACCAGAATTTGCCTCACAAATACCACATTTCAGTATGTGCCCATCAAAACTCCTCACCCCAGTATTCATCTTGCGCCTACTCCTTCCCACCTCTAAAACTGTCGACAACTTTGAGTTTGTGATACGGATGAAACATAGCTAGCATTAGGATGTCAAGGAATCCAGCCTTTCTTTGTCTCTGGCTCTGCTGTTTTAGATCAAATGTGTAAAACGCAGCAGATGGGAGGTGGGCAGGACACAGAAAAGGCATCTGTAATAACAAATCCTGGGTGTCCAGAGGCTCTGTGTTTTCAGGTGGGGCTAAAAAGTGTGGTGTGTGTGTGTGTGTGTGTGTGTGTGTGTGTGTGTGTCTGTGTGTTTGTGTGTCTGTGTGTCTGTCTGTCTGTCTGTCTGTCTGTCTCACTTCTGAACAACTCTTCAAAATCTGCAAAGCTAGCACCACATGCAGCTAAGAATTTTGGTGGGCCAGTAATACGTAGAAGCTTGGGGCTTTCCCCACCAACTTTAAACTACTCAGATTATAAATAGTTGAACTTCCCTGCAGAATAGCTGTAGTTTACAGAGGGGGCAATAAAGAAGGGGATTTAGAAGGCTAAAATGCAAACGTGCTTCCCTCCACCCACCCCCATTCTATGAGAGCAATGTCTAAATCATGAGTGCTGGGACCTGTCATCCCAGGTTAATTAGAGCTTTCATGGTACGTCCGTGTGTTCTACCAGTCCATAATCTCGTACCTAAAGTGCTCCTTGTGATGGCGTTCAAACATCACTCAACCAGCGAACACTGACTCCATCCTGTTTTCTGCACCATAAGATGTTCTGCATAATTGATGGCATGTGGCATTTTACAGCCGGGCTTACTGCTTCTGGCATGACAACAAAGCTGCCTGAAGGTTGCCAAGTGTGTGCATATGTGTGCGTGTGGTTAGGGTGTATGGGCAAAGAAAGCCAGCATGTTCATTTGTTTCCCCCCACAGTCAGTATGCTAGCACTGGTGACAGACTGCTGACGCTATCCCAGGGGTTCCAGAGTCAGCACTTCAAACAGGAGAGACAAGAATGAGTGCTGTCAGCAGTACTTATGCGGGGAGTTTGCCAGGTCTCAGAAAGTCAGGTTGGAGAGTTTCTTCCTTCAGAGTGATCAGATTCTGGGGGGTAGAGAAAGTCAGCGCGCCTGTGTGTGTGTTTGTGTGTTGATCAGGAGACAAGCATTGTGATATCACGAAGCCAGCCCATTCTGCTACAGTTCTACCCAGCACAATTCCAAGGAAGGGGCTGGGGACTTGGCAATCTTTTCTGCTACCGCAGGATACTATACTGATTCTTTTCACTTTCACAGCACCACAGGCCTGCCTTGTACTATATGCTGTATAGTTATTAATTCTGAAGTCTGTACAGTGATACTTGTGATGTTGAGATTCAGTTTCATGTATTGGGGGGGGGTCCTTCAGTTTTTTCCCATTGGTATCCCCTCCCTTTCCTGGGGACAGCAGCTCCTGAATACGTCCTCTGCTTGGGAAGAGGGCTAAACAATTAAAATGATAGCCCTTCTCAACCAATGACAGCGCCATTCTTAGTTTTTAGTTTCCTCCTTGACCACCCTGGACCCAGCCACCCCACTGAGCCAACACCTGACCCCTGCTTCATCTCCAGTAGGGCCTTAGGCACTTGTGGCTTATGCCCTACATTGGCGTCACCTACCTTTAGCTGGAAACTTCACGGAGTCCCTCTCTAGGCGGAGTCCAAGGCTGTAGCAAGGTGGCTGCAATCATAGGAGAAGCCATTTTTCTCTTTTTCCAAGTTCCTTCCTTCTGGCTCCTCTTGAGGCTGACCCCCGTGATGACGTATAATACATCAGGTATTTCTTGGCCCAGCCACAGCAGTTGCTAGAATACTGAGAGGACAATGTCCCCAACCATAGGGACCATGAAAGCTACATGAAAGTCCCAGGCGCTGGAGATCGGGGACTCGAGTGTGCAGTGCAAGTACAGGGCACCCACATCGTTGGATGATGTGCTAACTCGAGGTTATCCAGCTTCCCTCCTTTTTTTTCAATCCTCCCCCCAGTTTCCCTAGTCCCCCAACCCTGCAATTAGTCACAGCCGCCGCATCCTTTCTCTGACCAGGAGTGTGGACAAGTGGCTGCCTTCACAGCTGGCACCAGTGCAGTTCTGTGACTGGCTGGCATGGGGATATGTGAACAGCAGGTGGCCCATGGCATCCCTCTTTCCACAGGAGCTAAGCCATTCACCTCCGTGATATGCCAGGCAATGTGTGGGATTCCCACCTTTCAGTGCTGCCCTCTGTACAGCCTGTAGTGGTTCTTGCCCCCAGCTCCCCGAAACAGAGGCCTCAATCTTGACCTATGATTCTAACCCTGCAGTGCACACTAAACCTGATCTCTTAGTCACATGTATTTGTAAATGTGGGTTTTCTGTTCTTGGTATGGTGAATAAAATAAAAAAAAAAAACTTTAACCCCAATGACCCAGCTGCAATGCATTGTACTGCCGTGCAGATGATGCAGGTTTTAGAGCAAACCTGGAGGCGTCACATTGGGAGGCAGGCCAAGACAGCTGCTGCCCAGCAGTGTGTCGCAGCCGGGGAGGGTTGGGTGCAGGCTCAGCCGCCAAAGAGAGCCCTGTAGCTGGACCAGGAAGCTTACTCCAGCGACAGGGAAAGGGAGGAAATGTAGGCAGAGGGTGACAGTGAAAAAGCAGGGATACTGAACGAATACATCTTCTCAGTATTCACAAAAGAAGAGTAGGGGGAGGTACCTAAACCAAACAATAGAAACACTGGATAGGGGGGTCAATACCTGTCCATTCACAGAAGAAAGGGTTCTGAAAGAACTCTTAAAACTGAAGGTGGACAAAGCAATGGGGCCTGATAGGATTCACCCAAGAATTCTAAAAGAACTAAGGGTAGAACTAGTGACACCACTGACTACCTTCTTTAACAGATCATGGGAGGATGGGGTGGTACCCGAGAACTGAAGGAGGGTGGATGTGATTCCACTTCACAAAAGTGGGAGCAAGGCAGAGGCAGGAAACTACAGGCCTTTTAGTTTGACCTCAGTGGTAGGGAAAATGATGAAATCACTTTTGAAGGAAAGAATTGTTGAGTACCTAGAGGCAAGCAGGGCACAGAAACCAAGGCAGCATGGATTCACAGTGGGAAGGTCATGTCAGATAAATCTAATAGATTTCTTTGACTGGGTGACCAAAGTAGTAGACCAGGGAGGGGCTGTGGGCATGGCCTACCTAGACTTTAGCAAGGCATTTGACACAGTCCCACACAAAAGATTATTATACAAGTTAGACAGCCTTGGAGTGGGTCCCAAGGTGGTAGCCTGGGTAAAACATTGTCTGGACAGTGGGACACAGAGGATAATAGTAAATGGAGCACACCCTGGAGAAAGGGGGGTTACTAGCAGAGTACCACAGGGTTCAGTACTGGGACCGGTTCTCTTTAATATCTTTATAAGTGACATTGAGGAGGAACTGGAAGGAAAAGTATGTCTCTTTGCAGATGGCACAAAGATCTGCAACAGGGTCGATACAAAAGGTGGGGTGGAAAGTATGAGAAGGGACTTGGCAAGGTTGGAGGAATGGTCAAATATATGGCAGCTCAGATTCAATGCAAAGAAGTGCAAGGTAATGCACATGGGAAACAAAAACCCAGGTGAAGAGTACACAGTGGGGGTGAAATACTGACAGCAACAAAAATGGAAAGGGACCTGGGGGTAGTCATATCAAATGGGCAAGCAATGTGAGAAGGCAGTAAGGAGGGCTGGCGGGATACTGGGATGCATAGGGAGAAGCATCACCAGTAGAAAACAAGAAGTTGTTATCCCTCTGTACAGACAGTTGGTGAGACCCCATCTGGAGTACTGCGTACAGTTCTGGAGACCCCATCTCCGCAAGGACTTAGACAGGATGGAGGCAGTCCAGAGAAGGGCAACTAAAATGGTTCAGGGTATGCACCAGAAGACATACAAAGAGAGACTAAAGGAGCTTAATATGTATACCCTCAAGGAAAGGAGGGAGAGGGGGGACATGATAGAAGTGTTCAACTACCTCAAGGGAATCAACAAAGTCCAAGAGTGTAGCATCTTTCAGAAAAAGAGATATGCAAGAACAAGGGGGCACAATTTGAAGATAGAGGGGAGATGACTCAGGGCCAACATGAGGAAGTATTTTTTCACGGCGAGGGTTGTGGATACATGGAACGGCCTTCCTGAGGAGGTCATGGAGTCAAAAACAGTGGGGGAATTCAAGAATGCATGGGACAGACATAAGGCAATTCTAGTGGGGAGTAGGAGGAAGTAGGCTGTTGGTTAAGTAGGATATGCAGCTTATCCATTGGGTAGGGAAATAAGCAGACTAGGTGGGCCAAGTGGTTCTTATCTGCCATCAAATTCTATGTTTCTAGGGCATTGGGGGTGGAACCACTGGACCACCAGGGAATTGGTAAAGCATAGAAAATGGGCGAGCAGGGGGCACCACTGGACACCAGAGTGTTCTGTAATAAATATACTGGGCAGCTCGGTACAGGGACGGGCAACTGCAGGACAGCCACCCTGCCTTCGGGGGGCTTACACCCAATTAAGAAGAGGTTTTTGGTGGCAGTAAACAATGCTGCATTTGGGGGCTGTTAACTCCTGCAAACCTTTGAATATCCTACTGCATCAGTATACATGAGGGGACGCCCTCATCTGCGTAGGCACAGTGGTATTTTAGTACCTTGGTACTGCTAGATTTAGGGGGGGGTGCTTTAAGGGCCTCGGAATATGGCCCGATCAGGAGCGATGACGCAAACCAGGCTTAACACAGGCACTAACCTTGGACTATCGAGTTGTATATCTTTTAAGTAGCACTCGTCAAACTCTTTTATTTTGTATTATCCTCTGCATTTTTTGTTTTACTGTTAATTTATTTTACAAATTGTATTCTGATTAACCCGTGGAGCATTTTGTTATGTTCTTTCTGAAAAATGCTTTATAGCAATAAATTGTATTTTGCTGTTATATGCAAAATATTTAAAAAATCACTGGCAGGGAACAGTCAAAAACCTCAAACACTTTAAAGAGCAACAGTTGTGCTCATTGTCTAACAGTCCCTCAAGCCCTTGCATGCTAACTGACCTAAATTAGACTAGAACGGTCCACCTTCCAGAATTTTTATAATGCTTACTCCAGGGGAAGGGATCATAAATTCACCTCAGCCGACTGATTCTCTTCCTCTTCTTGGTGCAGAAAGAAGCAAGTTCTGCCCTGTGTTGCTCCCATGTTTTGTAGATTGAGGAGGCTTGCTCCATTGATTGCAACGGGAGCAGAGTTGTAAATTCATTTTATAATATTTTAGAGTCAGGGCCACTGGGGTCAAATCAAAACCAATGTTCAAGTCACATCAAAGCAACTGTTCAATGAACAAGAACCTTGTTAGTTGAACCGTGGCTTTGATTTGATCCCAGTGGCCCTCTAAAATATTACAACACGAAGTTTAAACTGCGTTCCCATTGTAATCAGTCAAGTGCCCCCCAACCCCGCACTCAAACCCCTACATCATGAAACGTGGGAGCGCTGGCGAAGTACAGGGGGGGATCTTGCTTCTGTCAGCACCAGGAAGGGGAAGGAATTGGGTGGCCAAGGTGAATTTACGATCCCTTTCCCTGAAGTAAGTGAGCATTAAAAAATTCTGGAGAGTGGACTGTTTGAGCCCAGTTTCGGTTGGCTAGCATGCGGGGACTTGATTAGACTAGAGCAACAAAGCAGGTGTTGTTTAAATGTAAATGATGAAGGGGTTATAAAATTTAGGGTTTTAAGCCTTTTATTTCAGTAGATACCTACTTTTTGATTCATCAGGTGAGTTTGGGGAATGCGTGGCCAGTGAGATTTGGAACTAGCCAGGTGTGAGTGAGCATGTGATTTATTGGCCGGGTAGGTGATCTCCTTGATTCAGGACTGAGGTGACCTGCTGGTGCAGTGTGTGAATAGTTACAGTTTAGACGGAGTTAATGTACAAGTCGAACTTTCAGGTCTTAAGCGTTTGTTAATGTGTAACGGTCGTACACATGGCTTAGAGCTGTGTGTGAGTTTAATATTAGTGTGATACAGGGTATGTATTTAAGTGGTAAGACAAAGCAGGAGGTGGGTTACCATCAGCCAGTTGCACTTCTGAATGACGTAAGTGTTGGTCACTTTGAAGGAGTAATTACATCAAAAATAAGATGTGATAGAGGGTGGTTTTTACCCTGTTAGCATCCCGGTGGTGGGTTGCATTAGCTTGGGACTTCAACCACCATAAGGGTTGTTTGGGTATGAACCACCCTCTTGAGTGTCTTATTCCACTTCTAGAATGGTTATTTATTGAGTTTTAAGGTGAGGGCTGTGACTGGAAGTGGTACTGTGGCTTTAAAATTAATAATCATTCATAGCCAGCCCGGTGGCGCAGAAGGCTGAGGCGCTGGATGCCTTTACTCGCGCCACGCCGGCGACCCGTGTTCAGGTATGAGCACGAGCTGCCAGAGGCCAGCGGGGGGGGGAAGGTGCAGAGCTCGTAGGAGCGGCTGAAAAGCAGCTGTCCTCTCCAGGGTGGTGGGGTTGCACCCCTTCAGCTATGGTTTGCCTCCTAGTGGAGGCCAAGCTGCAGCACAAGCCAGAGGGGTGCAACGGCATTAGGCCAGTGGGTGGGGGGAAGGAGCTGTTGCCGGGGCTGTAGAGTGCATGTGTGCCTCCACGCGCATGCGTCTCTACTCCTGGGGCCTCGAGTAATGGGGAGAAAAATGGAGGAGAAAATCACCCAGCAGGCAGGATGATGCCCAGTGCTCCGCAGTCACTGCTCCCGGGCCGGGCATAAGTTAAGCCCCGGTAATTCAGGTGTCGGGGCTGGGGTGGCCAGTCGGGCTGAATGGGACTTGCCGGGCGGAGTAAAAAAGTGGATAAAAAAAAAAAAAAAATTATAATCATGGGGGAGGGGTTCATGCTATGCAGAATGCTACTTGTGTCAGGTGACTTCATGCACGTGCCTTTTTATGTTTGTGTGCATGTGCAAAACAAACCGAATGGTGGCACTTGGGAAGAGTAGGGGCTGCGGAGGTGTGTGCTGTATAAGCCAATGCATGTAGAAATGTAGGAGGCTCGCTACTCATAATCCAGTGCGGAGAAGACTGATGATGACGGTGTTCAGCTGGCTGAGAGGCATAAACTTTGTGTAGTTCAAAGGATGCTGCCCCACAAATCTTGCTGATTTTTCGCCTGTTAGCCAGCTAACAGGCAACGTAATCAGGCTTTGAAGCTGAGCACCAAGCCTCAGTGTGTGTGTGTGTGTGTGTGTCTGTATGTCTGTTTCTCACTTTTAGTTGTTTCCCCTAGTGGTTTCCTTTAGTTAGAGACAGAAGTCTGGAAAGCATCTCTCTGAAAGCAGTAAACAAAGTGGTGAAAAAACGTTCAGCACGCAGATGCAAGTAACGCAGCATTAGGTGTGTTAACAGCATGTCATGTTCCTTTTAAAGAGCATCTGACACCAGTTGGATAACTTTGACAAATGTGAGATTTAGACTCAATTCAGTTTAAAGTTCACATGTTTTTGCAATTCTTTTTCATATGGAGCTGTGCCAGGTGGACTTTATCCTCCTGCCCCTCCTTGTTGGCCTCCTTCTACTGTCAACCTCAGTCCCATGACCCTACCTCAAGGAGTCCACCCCCCCCCCATCTACTTCTTATCTCATTGTGCGAGTGGATGCCATGTTTGGTGTTTGTTCGGGGCCTGCACAGTTGCAGCGTCTTCCTGCTGATGGGGGTTCTTTCCTGCCATTTCCTCCTCCCCTTGAGTCATAGCCGGCGACTTGCAGTGGCCACATGTAGACCATGAAAATAGTGCATGCTCTCAACGCCCACTTCCGCCTTTTGATTCTGGCGAGTGCTGCTGCACTTCTTAACCGCCACTAGGTGGCAGCAAAGCAGCGGTACACACTGACCCCCCCACCCAGAAGGAAGAGAGACATCAATTGGCGCTCAGTACTCTTCCCCCCCCCCCGCCAGCCTGCAAGTGACCCTGGTTCATTCCCAAACCCAGGTCACTGGTGTGGTGGGAGGTGAGGTGTCCAGTGCCTAAGCCCTTCATGCCACTGGACCGGCTAAAAGTTCACTGTAGCTCTGATTTCCTTAGATAATATTGTCTGTGGCCCTGAGGGGGGACTGAATCTGCAACCCATTATGTTACACTTCTGGGCTTTTGCCCGCTGTACCATTCAGCTGGAACTATATTTTTAAAAATTCTTTCCTCTTTTTGCTTATTATTGAAGGAAGTGACATAAAAACAAGCTTACTGTTCCTTGGCCTGTATTTGCTTTGTCTGTGTATCTACATACCATAATGGGATTGCCCTGTTCATGATATCATAATTATCACCCCGGCAACGGACTAAAATGTCATAAATAGAACTGTGACTGCAGAACGTAGCCAAGCAGAGACAACAGGGCGAAGTTCTGGTTTCCATGCAGATGCCCGTGGTAATACGGAATTAAGGATGACAGTTGCAGAAAAATTGTGACATATAAGCTAAATTGTGTCTAAATATTGTATTTGTCTAAATTGTCCCAACAAAATCAGGGGCTCTTTAATGCTGTATTACACTGTCAGCAAACATTTGGCATTGACCAAGGCTTGTTGAAGTTTCAGTACCTGCATTTTGGATGAAAGAGGGTCTTGCAGCCTTGTTTTGCAGCTTCAGTTTCTGACTTTAGTGTTCCAGATTTGTGGTGACGTATCAGTCTCAGGAAAACCTAGTACACATTTTTTTAGCGGTACTGCTTTCATTAGACTAACTGAAGAATTTTCACCCAAGCATTTCAGAAATCCAGGGTCCTACTTTTTATCGCTTGTTCATGTAATGGAAAACTTTAGTTTCATTGCGTTTCTGTTTTCTGTGGGATCTAGAGGAGAGGATATAGAGTTGTTTCAAGTTTAGCTAGTTTTAGTCATTTTTTGTGGCGGGGTTACTCACTTAGAGATTTTGCAGGTTTTCTGGCAGCTATAGCTTTTTTAGCAGTATTAAATGTTACTTTTTATGACTGTGTGAATACATAAGGAAACTTTCTTTGCAGGCTTACATAAGGAAACTTTCTTTGCAGGCTTCAACATGCAGGACAGCAGGGGGAGTTGCCATGTAATTCAGTTTATTTGCATATTTATGAAAGTGAATGCATTATTGGGTTGGGACGCGTTATTGTTGTCCATAAGGTCCCCTCAGCTATGATTTGCTGCCCATTACAGGAGCAGTATATGAATGACTCTCGACCACTGAGGAGGCAGAATTAGTCAGACTGCATTCTGTAATGAAAGCTAACCCCTTCCCCATCAAGTATTTTTACCAGTACAATGAACTGCAGTAAACGATCCGTTATGTTTTATTTACTGAAAACCCTTACCACTGCTTCTTAGTGCAGGCCCCAATATTACATAATATAGTCATCTAAAAGAGCTCCCGTTTTGGTGCTTATTTATTTATTTTAATTTGCTATACTTTTTCCAATGCACCGACCAACTGCCCAGCCCCATCATCCACGTCCCCAGGACTTACCCCTGCCAGAGTTATGCTCTGGTCCCCCCGAGTGGGGCCTTCGGGAGGGTGTCCCCTCCTCACGTTGGACAATGGGATACGGCTCTGGGATGTTCCTGACCTGGAGTTACACCTTGGACTACTGTCGTGAAGGGGGCCCCTTCCTCCCATCGGATGATGGGATATGAGTCAGGGGAACCACGGGTCAGTGGTGCGGGACCTGTGGCATGAGGTGGGCGGTATTCTGCATGGCCCAAGTTTTCCGGGGGGTTTTGTGTCCTTCAAGAGGCGGGACATATAGTGACATCAGGGGCGTGTATGCCAATGTCTGCACCACCTCCAGCAACTGCACATGCCAGCTGGCGGACCCCTGGCCTCCATCAGGGGTCATGCGAGTGCTGGGAACATCCCCACCCACCCCCTGGAGGAGGAGAGCAGGCCATAACAGGGTTTTAAATAACTGATTAGCAGTTTTTTTCCTGGGACAAAACTAAGTGTACAGAAAGATTTATATAGGTGTTCTAGAAGTGTTATGTTTGTTAAACACAATGAGGCAAGTGCTATGCATTTTTTACAATGTTTTAGCACTTTTATGAGCAAAACGCTAATCAATTTTTAGAGTTAAATAAATCCCTGGATAAGCAGGCTCAGTCCTACTCCCCTCAGCCAGCCTTCTGACTCCCAGGGTTGCCTCCGAACCTGGGTCATCGGCATTACAAGTGATAGCGCTACTGCTGTGCCAGCGGGCTGCCCCTTAGTTTTGGTTCTTTAAGCAAGCCCCCCCCCCCAGTTGAAGCTTACCTAGAAGGAACTCAAACAGTCCACTTTACAGAATTTTCCTCTTCTTTTTTTTCTGAAGGGGAAGCGATCATAACGTTTACTCGGCCACCTGATCTCTTCCCTTTCCTGGTACTACTTGCAGCCAGCTCCGCCCCCTGCTGTCTCATGTTTTGTGATGTAGGTGTTTGTAGAGCGGGGGGCATGCTGTACTGATTTACAATGGGAGCGGGGTTTAAAATAAATGTTTTAATATCTTAGAGGATCGCTGGGGGTTAATTCAAAGCCACAACTCAAGTCTTTAAAGTGTTTGTTTACCAGGATAGCCTTATAAGATGCAATATCTTGCGTGGTGAGGGTTCGGGTGGCGGGGGCAGTAGCATTCAGACAGTCACATGTTCAGCATGCACATGTGAATACCAGGTGCAATGACAAGACATGTAATCTCTGTGTTAGTGTGTGGCATCCACACAGGTTCTTGCCGATCAGAAACTGGGATTTTTATGTTGGCGCGCTTGCGCAGCCAACATCTTGTGGTAGTACAGATTTGGAGGCGCGGTCACTGTTGGGCGAATGCAGGGCACGTACCAGTAGGTGCGTCCCGCATTCCCCAATCAGCCAGCAGCAGGGGCTGACACCCTGCCTAGCTAATGAGGTGAAGACACCAGACAAAAGGTCTGCTGCTATGAGAGCGAAGCTCTCATGCAGCATGACCACAGCATGCCTCCCCCTACGTGCAGGTAACATGGCGGCAGTGACTGCCGCTGTTACCTGTCAACACCCCCATTTATTTTGTGCCGATGGGGGTGCCCAATCCCCGTCAGCATCATGTAACCCTCCCTTTTTTTGATTGCCGAAGGGGTGCCCAATCCCCTCAGCATCATGCGCCCCAACAGATTTTCTTGTCGACGGGCCCAATCCCGTCGGCATGTATCCTTCCTCCTTGAATTTTGCCAATGGGGAGCCCACCCCTGTCGGCATAATGTATCCCCATTTTTTGCTCACGAGAGGGCACCAATCCCCCTGCTCCCGCGGCCCCCCTTCTTTTTTCTGTTTGTCAACGGGTGCCCAATCCTCTGACAAAGCACACACACACACTCTCAGGTGGCATGCTGGGAGCCCACCGCATGCCAAAGCACCTATTAAACGAAAATGGTTCCCTGATGTCTTTTTATTTTTTTTTTAACCTGTAAAGCAAAAACGGTCCCTTGTACTCTTCCAACTCCCCTACCACAACCTGCACCCACCCGCTGCACACCCTGCCTCCCCACCTCCCACCCCATACTTACTCCGAGTCCGCGCCAACATCTTCGTGGACCGGGAACACATCTACACTCGTCAAAGCCGACCGCGAACTGAGGAAATGCTGGTAAATTGTATAATGGAATAAATAGGGGTTTTTCAACTTTAATGCATATCTCGGGCATGTTTGGGAATTTTTACACCATGTTGAAAATTAGGGGTTTTGGGACCCCTCCTCATGAATTCTGGCACTGTCATATCGTTACTCGGTCCCGAAAGGTGATTTCGCAGTAACTGCGTGGAATCACCTTTCTTGACTGATTAACGAGATGACAGTGCAACTGTTCATGAGGTGGGCTCTCAAAAAGCTTATGTTACAAATTCCAGAAAATCCCCAAATGTATTGTTTTATTTGTGCCGTGACATTGCGCAGCTGTTACGCAGGCTCGTAACTTCGCGAATCTGCAATATTTTCATGCCAGATTATCAACATTGTCATTTGTGTACACCTCCTTGTGAACAGTTTAGTTGTCATTTTTCACATCCTGGCCGAAATGTGTTTCCGCACTTATGGTGCACAATAGCGCGGTCGCTGTGGGAAATCAGTGTTTGGGCCAGATTATGAAAATGACAGTGACACTGTTCATGAGCAGAGGTCCTAAAATGCCTATGTTGAAATTTGGTGACGATACTTCATAAAATGACTGTGTTACGAGTGTGCGTTGGCAGATTGCACGCTCGTAACGTTGTGCATTTGTAATATTTTCACTCTGGATTTTCACCATTGGCATTTTCCACACCTCTTGATGAACAGTACAGCTGTCATTTCACATATCCTGCCCAAATGTGTTTTGCACGCCTGGCTGTGCGAAATCACTTTTGGGACAGTTTGAGAAATAACAGTGACACTGTACATGAACAGAGGTCCTAAAATGCCTATGTTGAAAATTTGGTGCCAAACGTCCATAAAATGACTGTGTTACAAGCGTGTGTTGCACATTTCCCATGCACCCTTGTAACTTCGCAAATTTGCAATATTTACATGCCACATTTTCAACACTGGCATTTATTTACACCTCCTTATGGACTGTACCGCTGTCATTTTTCACATCCTGCCCAAAATGTTTTCCCGCACTGCACTACCAAAGCCAATGCCAGCGCGACAACATTCGGCATTGACAAATGCTTGTTATAGTTTATGTTTTAAACTGCCAGCACTCAACTATTTGTAATAAAGCAGCAGTCTATGTTAGCAACTGCTGTCTTGTTATTATTTTGTTCAACAAGAATATTTGGGAACCTTAACTTGGGTTCACCGTGCTGTTGAACGTCTGTTAATTTTTTTTAAGAACATGTAATTAGAGAAGATCTGTAATTATGAAGTCTCTGGTGTATTTTATTCTCTTCCCTCTCTGTCGCTTTTGTAACATTGTAATTTTAGATTTACAGTTCTCCCAAGATTCTGTTTTCCTGTATGACCAGTGCAAGTCTAAGGGGACAGTTTCCCTGTATTTATTTTATTTATTTATTGTAAAGATCAGTTTTACAACCTTTGAGTCAAAGACTCGTTTACAAAGGTACCTCGTCAAAAAAGGGGGGGGAGACAACAATAAAGTGAGGTTAGGACAGGGGAATGACGAAACAGGTTAGATACATAAAAATATACACTTGGAGAGAGTAGACAGCTAGGCTGCGCTGGATTAAACTTGTGAAGGTACTAACATAGGTAAAAGCAACAAGAGATTCAATTTGACAGCAAGTCACAAGTTAAGTCGGTAAATAACATTGGTGAAACAGTAATAGTTACATTATTCATAATTGAGCATGTCAGCTAATATGTAGATATAAAGACCTGTGGGCGAGGGGTTTGAAAGGGATTAATAGGGACCGCATAGGGCAGGGGACCGCGAGAGGCAGCTACAGGCATGTACAACATCGGCTGTCAATAATATACTGGCGATAGCACGAAGTGCCAATACCAGGATCTTGGAGATAGTTCAGGAAGGAGTTGAAACAGGACGGGGCTTGTGATGAAAAGATCTTGGCAGCGAGAGGTCCTCGCTCTGGGAACTATGAAAGTGGCTGTGGCGGCATACCGGGTTGGCAGTGACCTAGCACGCACTGCAAAGGTCCAGAGACCCCAGGAGGGCAGAGTCCTGACAAGGATTTTTTGGCCAGTAGGCAGGTTTGATAACTCAGTCTTTCCTCAAGAGTGAGTATTTTAGTGGCAGAGTATAGTAAACAGGTGTGGGTTCTGCTGTGGGCACCGGTAAGGAGCCTACATGCTTTATTAATAGAGGTCTGGACTTTGGATAAGGCAGAGGCATCAGCAGCAGCGTAGACAGGGAGCCCATAGTCAGCCAGCGATAGTACCGATGAGGTGATGGCTAGTTTTAAGGCGGGTTCAGGGAGACAGTCTTTATGGCGGTAGAGAAGACCGATCCTGGAGTTTATAGCAGATGACAGAGCTTTGAGGTGGGCATGGAAAGTAAGGCCGGAGTCGAAGGTGATGCCCAGGTACTTATAGGATGCAACCTGCTCCAGGGGGAGGGGCGTGCTGGTGGTGATGTGGAGGGGGAAGTTACTGGCATTGTTTTGCCGATGGGAAAAGAGCATGGGCTTTGTTTTCTTTAGGTTCAGCACTAGGTGGTGATTATCGAACCACTTTTCGGTTTGGAGGAAGGCGCTTTGCAGCATGCTTTGGAGTGGGAGTGGGTCAGGGTGTGATGCAAGGATAACAGCGTCATCAGCATAGAGTAATATTTTACTGGAACAGGAGCTGGGGAGGGTGTTCAGGAATAGGCTGAAAAGGGTTGGGCCAAGGATGGAGCCTTGGGGGACACCCGAGAATACTGGAAGATAGGAGGAGAGGGTCCCATTTAGTTTGACTCTTTGGGACCTGTTGTTTAGGTAGCTTAGAACCACTTCAGGGGCCGTTACAGACCTAGTGTGCTGAGGGAGTTTAGTAGTAGGGGTGGCACACCGTGTCGAAGGCCTTGGACAGGTCTATGAAGACCGCCTGCAAGATGACCTTTGTCAAATGCTGAGTGAATGTGGTGGGAGAATTCCAGAGGGCAGTGGATTGTGCTTGGCCAGGCCGAAACCCACATTGCTCCGGACAAAGAAGGTTGTAGTTAGTAAGGTATTCCGAGAGCTGAGTGTTTACTATTTTTTCTAAGGCTTTGGATAGGGGGGGAAGGATGGAGATGGGCCTGTAGTTGTTAGGCAGAGTGCGGTCCCCCGACTTATGGATGGGGGTTACTTCTGCATGCTTCCAGGCTTTAGGGAATTGGCCGAGGCATAGGGATTTGTTAATGATAAGCATCAGCGGGGTGAGCATGACATCCAGCACGAGGCGAAGAATCCTGGAGTCGAGAGGGTCATTGGTAGGGTTCTGAGAGGCGAGGGCCTTTATTAAGAAAGGTTTGGCATCGTGGGTGAGATCACTGAAGTGGAATTGCGGCCTGGAAATGGATGCGTGAGGTTTGCAACTGGGTCAGAAAAATGGACTGGGAGGACGGCACTTAAGTCAGTGAAAGTTTGATTGAGGCAGTTAGCAATACAGGTGGGGTCAGTCGAGGCAGTCCCATTTAAGACAATCTGGGATGGAGGGGGGGAGCGGGTCTTACCATTTAAATCTTTAATGTTGTCCCAGAAAGCTCTGGATGAGCCCCAGGTGGATGTCAACGTGGCCTGGTAGAACCTGGCTTTAGCCTGCTTGATTGTCCAGGAGCATTGATTGCGGGCTGCCCGGTAGGCTTGCCTGTCAGCAACCCTGCCGGAGTCATTAGCTAGGTGCCAGAGGTTATCTCTTTTTAGTTGTTGGATCAGCGCTGGAGTGATCCATGCAGCAGTCCGTTTTTATCCTATGAGTGTTGAGGGTGCATACAGGTCACAGGCGTGGTTGAAGGCCGTGGAGAGGTAGGTAAGGGCAGAATTAACGTCAGGAGCGCTGGCCAGTGGGGACCAGTCGATTTGCGTGAGGTGACGTTTGAGGTTGGTGAGACCTCCGGGGAGAAACCGGTGGCGGGGGGTCCTGCTGAAACCAGGGCTGAGGGTGGGGGAGGACCAGAAACAGATGACTGGGGAGTGGTCACTGAGTGAGTCCGCAAGGACATCAATGGAGACGACTTTATGAGGTCGATTAGAGAGGATGATTCAGGAGGGAGCTTGTTCCTGTTACTTTGTTAAGTCTGGTGGGCTGGAGTGACCAGTTGGGACAGGTCAAGGGCTGCAAGGTCATTTTCAGATTATCTGATGAGGAGCTGAGCCAATTTGAATTTAAGTCACCCATAATTAGCTGTTCAGCTTTCGGGGGTAAGGTAGCCAGGTAGTCAAGGAGAGAGGAGGCTGCGGAGTCTTTGCTTGTCCCCGGGGGTAGATAAGCTGCAGTTAGGTAGAGTGGACCACGACCAGGGTAGGGGGTGATTTTTAAGGTAATGGCTTGCGCCCCATGGTTAAGCTCGGGGGTGGGGAGGCCAAGCCCGAGGATCGAGTTGCGCAAGTAGATAGCGCACTTCTCCACGCCGCCCCATCCTATCGGCCCTGAAAATTGTAAACCAGGAAGGGAGATGGCAGAGTCAGGGCGGAGGGAGGAGAGCCAGGTTTCGGCAAGCATGAGAATATCCGGGAGTGTTGGGTGACCCAACATTGGAGGGCTGCAGTTTCTTGGGGAGACTGCATATGTTAATAAAGGCGATTCGAAAGCCTTTGCCAACAGCAGGCAGGGGCGTGGCAGGGATGACAGGCCGGGGTTTGGGTTCACATTGCCGGAGAGCAGGAGCAGCAGAAGAATTAGGTGCCTGCGTGGTGTTTGTAGCTGGCGGAGGGGTTCAAGTGTCAATGGGACCCCACCAAGGAGGAGCAGGGGAGGAAGGAGAGGACAGCTGAGGGCGCTAGGGAGAGTGTCCACTTATGAGTGGAAACACAATACTGTGCGTAGTACAACGGTGGTTGGTGGGTGGGGTGTGGTAATCCAGAGTACGGGAGGGATTCGGGGAATGGGTTGAGGGATTGGTGTGCGGTGGTCCGATGGGGGCCTGGGTTCAGAGTGGGGCAGTTTGTTTTGGTTGAGGCGGGTTGAAGGGGTGTATGGATGGGCAGAGAGAGAGCATAGGGTGCTGTAGCAGGAGGAGGGCCAGCAAAGTAAAAACCTTGCTTGAGTAAGACATTTCCCAGTAAAGAGCAAGAAATGAGGGCAGGCTCCCTCTAGTGCTGGAACGATATAACCAGCTAATGGGAAAATAGGCTGATTGGTTTTTGAGCCTCATGTGACAAGGAAAGTAAAACCCTATATAAGGGAGAGCCGAGCAAGGGTGGTGGTGGGGGCGGCGGGGCTTCTCCAGAGCAGCACCGACTCTTTCAACAACCCCAGCGAAAAAGGCGCCAAAACCGCAATTCAAACGGCAGAGCCCCAAGCCGGCAGAGTATCCAACAGGTAGGCTGGCCCACAGACTGTGTAGGGATTCAGTTCTTTACTGGCAGAGGTTTACCTTGCGATCGTCGCGGTAGCGGGAGGGCAAGTCCTCGATTCGCCCTCACACCAGCGCCCCTCGGGGGTGGGGGTGTCCTGGTGGTGAGTTTAGCTTCAGGAGGGCACTTCCAGGTGCAGCCCTCGCGACCTCCAGCTCCTCGGGGATGATCTGTAGGAAGAAGAGGCAAAGTTTAAATAGTCAGGCAGGGGAGTAGCAATTGGGGGCGGGCAGTGCAGGCGGGGATTAGTTGGAAAGGACAGCGTGGCAGGGGCTGAGGATGTGGGCGCAGTGGAAACCAAAAAAAAGCAAGATACAGGGTTACAGTGGGGAAAAGAGAGGGAGCGGCTGGCAAAAATTCCAGGCAGGGAAACAACAGTGTATACAAGCAGTAAATAGAAACTACCAGGCAGAAACTGAGAAAATAGCAAGCAAGTCCTCAAAACAAAATTAATCCAGTCCAAGAATAATCACCTCAGGGTCCCAATCACATCAGGGGCTTCTCCAGAGCAGCACCGACTCTTTCAACAACCCCAGCGAAAAGGCGCCAAAACCTGCATTCCAACGGCAGAGCCCGAGCGGCAGAGTATCCAACAGGTAGGCTGGCCCACAGACTGTGTAGGGATTCAGTTCTTACTGGCAGAGGTTTACCTTGGCATCGCGGTAGCGGGAGGTGTCCATTCGGCCTCGCACCAGCGCCTCCTCGGGGGTGGGGGTGTCCTGGTGGTGGAGTTTAGCTTCAGGAGGGCACTTCCAGGTGCAGCCCTGCGACCTCCAGCTCCTCGGGGATCGATCTTGCGATCGCGGTAGCGGGAGGGCAAGTCCCGATTCGCCCTCGCGACCAGTGTCTCCTCGGGGTGGGGTGTCCTGGTGGTGGAGTTTAGCTTCAGGAGGGCACTTCCAGGTGCAGCCCTCACGACCTCCAGCTCCTCGGGGGGATCGATCTTGCGATCGGCGGTGAGCGGGAGGCAAGTCCCGATCTGCCCTCGCGACCAGCCTCCCTCGGGGGGTGGGGGTGTCCTGGGTGGTGGAGTTTAGCTCAGGAGGGCACTTCCAGGGTGCAGCCCTCGCGACCTCCAGCTCCTCGGGGAATGACTGGCGATCGGCGTAGCGGGAGGGCAAGTCCCGATCTGCCCCCTCGCGACCAGCTCTCCTCGGGGTGGGGGTGTCCTGGTGGTGGAGTTTAGCTTCAGGGAGGGCACTTCAGGTGCAGCCCTCGCGACCTCCAGCCCTCGGGGGATCGATCTTGCGATCGGCGGTAGCGGGGAGGGCAAGTCCCGATTCGGCCCTCGCGACCAGCGTCTCTCGGGGTGGGGGGTGTCCTGGTGGTGGAGTTTAGCTTCAGGAGGGCACTTCCAGGTGCAGCCCTCGCGACTCCAGCCTCGGGGGATCGATCTGCGATCGGCGGTAGCGGAGGGCAAGTCTCGACCGGCCCTCGCGACCAGCGCGCCTCGGGGTGGGGGTGTCCTGGTGGTGGAGTTTAGCTTCAGGGAGGGCACTTCCAGGTGCAGCCCTCGCGACCTCCAGTTCCTGGGGGATCGATCTTCTGCGATCGGCGGTGTAGTAGGGAGGGCAAGTCCCGATTGACCCTCCGACCAGCGTCTCCTTGGGGGTGGGGGTGTCCTGGTGGTGGAGTTTAGCTTCAGGGAAGGCACTTCCAGGTGCAGCCCTCGCAACCTCCAGCTCCTCGGTGGGGGGGGGGATGTAGATGGTGCCATTTTCCTGTAAAATACAGGAATCCCTGTAGATGTCGGAACCCTGGATTGGGAGGAACTCTAGGTCCATCAGGTTCACTCCCCCCCCACCCCCAGCTTCATAAGCAATGCTTCGTAAGTATGTTGTGCAGACATGCTCTCATTTATAGGGATGCTGCACCCACTCTACGACCCAGGGTACTCTGTAATTCCTTTTGTAAAAAACAATTTTGTCGAAGCTTAACGGAACACCATCAGCTCTTTGAGGTTTTTTAAAGAAGGCATACTTTTTTATGGTGCCTGTAGCTTTCATGCTTCTCAAATTTGTTATTCTGTGTCCCCGATTTTAACACAGTGATGTTTTTAATGAAATATCACAGTAAATAGTAGTAGTATTAGATTTTGTTTTGGGTGCCCTTCCCTGAGGGCTCTGGGCGCCCTTACAGGTTTTTTTTTTTACATAAAACAGTACAACCACATCTTGTTAAAAACAACCAAACAAATATAACATATACATACATACATTAAAATCAGCAATTAAAACAACAGTATTCAGTTGTGCTTTAACAGTTAGACCCCAAATGCCTCATTAAACAGGAACATTTTAAGATACTTTTTTAAAAACTGGCAGCGAGGGAGCCTCACGGAGATACCCTGGCACTGCATTCCAGATGATCAGGGCAGCCACTATAAACACCAGCTCTCCGGAAGATCTAAATTTCACTCTGGGCACCTCTAGGAGGCACTCCCCTGCTGATCAGAGAGAGCGTCCTGGGGGTGTAAGGATACAGAAGCTCGCTCAGGTAACTTGGACCCAGCCTGTGTAGGGCTATAGGTCAGTAGACCGATCTTGAAAGAGCTACTGCGCCAGTGACCTGGCAGCCAGTGCAGCTCGCACAACACCGACATAATGTGACAGGACCTGGGAAGTCCTGTCAGAAGCCGGGCCGCGGTGTTCTCCAGCAGCTGCAGGCACCGTATCACACCTCCACTGACCCCAAGGTAGAGAGCGTTACAGTAGTTGAGCCTCGAGGTGACAAATGCATATATCAGAGAGGCCAGGTTGTCTGGGGGAACAAGAGGTTTGATTTTGGCAGTATTCCGGAGATGAGAAAACCAACACGGACAGCAGCTGACACCTGAGCTTCAAGCGTCAGCTCACTCTCCAGGAATACGCCCAAATTCTTCACCTTTGTATCTGCCTCCAGTCTGTCCTGGCCTATAAATAGACCCAGGTCCATCCTGGAGGCATCCACCCCCCCTCCAACCTGGCTCCACTACCTGTACTTCGGATTTCCCAGGATTGAGCCCCAGTCAGTTCACCAACATCCATGCTCAAATCTCAGACAGGCACTTAATAAGCACATCGATCGCATCTGATCTTCCCGGTGCAAAGGACATATAGAGCTGGGTATCATCGGCGTAACAATGAAAACCCAGCCCATATCACCTTATGACCTCACCCAGGGGCAGCATGTACCTGCAAATAACATGAGGGAGAGGACAGAGCCCTGGGGTACTCCACAGGGCAGGGCCTCGGGCTAGAGGAATAACTCCCCAAAATCACTCTTCGGGACCTGCCCCAGAGAAAGGACTCAAACCAGCTGATAATCTTGCCATTGAGTCCAGCATTTTCCCATAGCCTGTCCAACAACAACCCATGATCCATGGTGTCAAACGCTGGGGATAGACTGAGGAGAATGAGAATCCATTGCTCTCCTCTATCCCTCACCCTGAGCAGGTCATTGAGCACCCGTACTAGTGCAGTCTGCATGCTGTGCCTCGCCCTAAACCCGGACTGGAGTGACTCAAAGATCTGAAAATCCATGAGGTGATTCTCCAGCTGTTCTGCGACTACTTTCTCCAGAACCTTCCCCAAAAAGGGAAAGTTTGAGATAGGATGGTAATTTGGCAAGGTGTTGTGGTCCAAAGATGGTTTCTTCAGCAGGGGTTTCATCAGGGCTTGTTTTAAGAGCTCCAGAAACCCCCTCCACCGATAGGTAACACCCCACAATCTTGGTGAACACCAGACCCAGGACTCCAGCACATTCCATTAGTAGATGCGTCGGGCCAGGGTCTAAGCCGCAGAAAGTTGGCTTCAGATTCAGAATCCCCCACCTGTCCTCAGCCAATGTTACTGGCCGGAACTCTTCCCAGGGCGGCTGAACTCGCTCATCACCTTGGGGCCCAACTCCATCGGCCAATGATATGCCAACTAAAGAGATCCCAGAACAGACAGAGGACACCCTGTCTGTGAAGAACCAAGTGAACTCCTCACATTAATTTACTCATCCCAACCTTTAGACTGAATCCCAATCCAGGCGCACGTTTGTGTATTAAACATAATGCAGAGACACCGGTAAACTCATGTATGCACGAGTACTGTATTTTTTAAGCAACTTCAGATAAAAGCTTTTATTGAAAGAATCACAGTCCTTGAATATAGCAAAGTTAGTACTAATGTAAAACAAGTGTTTTAACATCATGAAAATTGCTTCAAAAACTAAAGCCGTGACTCTGGTCGTAGGGTGCCCCACCCACTGTACGACTCAGGGTGCTCTGTAATTCCTTTTGTAAAAAATTATTTTGGCCAAACTGACAGGGACACTGTCAGCTGTTTGAGTTTTTTTAAGAAAGACATACTTTTTTATGGTGCCTGTAGCTTTCATGCTTCTCAAATATGTTACACTGTGCCCCCAGTTTTAACATAGTGACATTTTTAATAAAATATCACAAAAACTAGTAATTTATTCATCCCGATCTTTGGCCCGACTCCCGATCCAGGTGCACATTTGTGTATTAATTATGGCACAGAGATGCCGGTAAAGTCATGCATGCATGAGTACCATGTCTTTTAAGCAATTTCAGATAAAGGCTTTTATTGAAAGAATCACAGCTCCTGAATATAGCAAGGTTAGTACTAATGTAAAACGAGTATTCTAACATCTTGAAAAATGCTTTGAAAACTAAAGCCGTGACTCTGAGCATAAACATGATGCACATGCCGTGATGTGCATGCCTGGAATCCCAGCCTTAGTTTTCAAAGTCATTTTTCAAGATGTTAGAACACTTGTTTTACATTAGTACTAACTGTGCTACTTTCAGTGGCTGTGATTCTTTCAATAAATGCCTTTATGTGAAGTTGCTTAAAAAACCAAGTACTCGGGCATGCATGAGGTTACCGGCGCCTCTGCACCTGTTTAATACAGGAAGGCACATCTCGATTGGGAGTCGGGCTAAAGGTCAGAACAAGTAAATTACAGTGCGTGTGATATTTGATGTATGGACCGGCAGTATAGCCTAAAGGTTAGAGCAGCGAGCTGTGAATGAGCTTGGTTCATCCAGCAGACCTGGGTTTGACGCCCACAACCTCTGCTTGCCTTGCATACCGTGTGACTCTGAGCAAGTCACTTAATCACCCAGTGCTCCTGGGTCGCCCCTGAAAATAGGCACTTGTGCCTAGTGGGCCTCACCTGGTTACAAAAAGAATAAGAATAATAAAAAAATCATTAAAAACATCACTGTGTTAAAACCAGGGGCACAGAATAATGCATTTGAGAAGCATGAAAGTGACAGGCACCATAAAAAGGTATGCCTTAAAAAAACTCAAAAACCTGACAGTGTACCTTTAAGTTAAAAGCCCATACTGTCCACTGGTAGCCTGTTCCATACATTGACACCCTCTGAGAGAAAAAGTGCCTCCTAACATTACCCCAGAATTTCATTTACCATCTCTGAGCTTCAGGGTAAGTCTCTGGGTCCTAACAGAACACATCAAGTCAGACATATTTTGATCTTGTTGGTACCCTTGAGTGTGCGAAAACTGAAACTGTGTCCCCTCTCAGTCTCCTTTTCTCCAGAGGCGAACATGTTAGGGGCCTCCGCCTCTCCTCAGAAGCTCTCCCGCCCAAATATACCTGATCATGTTGGTGTCCCTATGTTGCACTCATTCGACTGCCTCAGCATGTTTTTTTGTACTGGGAGCCCAGAACAGCATGTAGTACTCCAAGTGGGGCCTGACCAGGGCCTTTGTGCAGTGGCATGATAATTACCCCCTGGTCTGCTGGTCATCCCTCTTTTGATGAACTCCAGCATTCTGCGAGCCTTCTTGATGGCATTCCTGCACCTTGTGTCCTGCTTCAGCTCCTTCTCTATCATGCCTCATCGGGTCCTTTTCCTCTTCCACTGCATTAATCGGAGTCCCACACAGGTCCTGTCTGTTATTCCCCACCAGCTTTAGCACTTTGCATTTGGCTACAGTGAGTCTGAGACTCCAAGTGTCAGACCACCACCGCGCTCAATTAAGTCCCCAGAGTTTGCCCCTATCCTCAAGGAGTCTGCCCCCGACCAGCTTAGTGTTACGAAAACAATCCTCTGCAGCTACTGGAGACCCCGGATTCCAGATCATTCCAGGTGAATTCCAACACCGTGCTGTCGTGGATCGCCACCCCATGATATTTGAGAGCAGCACTGTAAGATGTCCCGGGATTCAAACCCTGGTCTCCTGGTTCACAGTGCAGCACCCTAACTATTTAAGCTATGGCAGCTGCAAAGTTGGATGGTTGCAGGGGTAACCTTCAGACACATGCACTGGCCCTGGGGCAGTGGGGCACATATACTAACATCGAGATAGTGATGACAGTAACACTTTGTCAGAAACACCAAGTACCCGTCCAGCATCTGGTCCAGCCTAAGTGGCCATCAGACATTAGATTAGACAGTGCTCATTGTCTTTGTAAGTCTGTGTCACTGCATTTTTTTTTTTACTTGTCACCCATGACCATGTGGGTCAGAGACGAGACATTGTTAAGCCACACTGACACATGCTATCATTGTACATCTTATCGTTCTAAGAGGAAGTGGTCTCCCCAACAACAAAATGACTGCCAAACTCGAGGGCAGTTTTATTTTACCCACTGCTGCCTCGTGAAAGTTAATGCTTTGGAGAGCTTTGAACTGAGGGAAGGAAACTGGAAGTGTAGGCATGTAAGTGCATAACAACCCACATTTCCATTCTGTTAGACACTCTGAGATGGAGTACATCCAGTTATCACCCCTTACCAAGACAAAATAAGGGCTACAAATGTTGACACCTCCGAAATAAAATTGCTTCTGTCCTTCACACTGTCTAACTGATGGAAGTGCGGGTGGCAACACTTCACTCAACTCCAGTTTGGAACTGTTTGGCTTTCCAGGTGGCAGTATCGCAATGGCAGACCAGACCCTCCCTCCCCAGATGAGGAGAACATCCTCTGGAATGCTCATCCCTCCACCCCCCCGGCCGGCCCCCGATGACGCAAGCTCATTTCCGAACTCGGGTCACTGGCCTTGATTTGTAAGTTCTTGACTTTGACTTAAAAGCTGCTAGCATGCTTGGGCATCATTTCCATGGGTGGGAAGCAATGAGCAGAGCAAGCAGCATGGCAGTTAGATGGTGTGGTATCAGCTGGGCATGAGGGAAGAGGGGGCCACCCTAGCCGAATGGTGCAAGGGCCACTGATTTCTTAGTTGCATGTTTGGAGTGAGGGTGGGGTGGATTTGGCAAGTGTAACTTCCAGTGTGCCTTAAAAGAATGTTGCTTCTGTGCCCTATCTGCACCTGCTGAGCACTCTGCGGCATGCATGCATGACCAGCAAGCACAACAGCTGCAGAAGGACCCTTCCCTGACCCGATCCCTCTTTGCCACAGAGCTGTGCTGTCAGTCGGGTGTAGGAGTGGGCAGGCTCACAGTCTGCACAGAGCACAGATCACAGTGCAAGATGCCTTCTGTGGAGGGCTGCAGCTCGTGAGCCCCTGGCTCCATCAGTCTGGAGTCTGCTTCTAGCAAAGAGTACCAGTTGTTCTGATATGGGCCTTGTTGTGTGTGGTGGTTCAAGCTGTTGCTGTTTACTGTACGGTTCTCCAATATTACAGTCCCTCAGAGAAACTGAGCTAATCAACCTCTCCACCCTCTACCATCGCATTGCTCGCTTTGCAACCCACTCCTCCCCTAGGCGGCACCACTGCGAAGCTCTTAAGGATCTTAACTGGCCGTCACTCAAGCTTAAACTATCTTTTCCCCCTGCCTGCCTTTCCTACAAACTCCTCTCCACACACCATCCACCTCACCTCAGTGACCTGCTTACCCCTAAAGTCCCCTCCATAGCCTGGGTCTGCTTCAAGTGACTCTTAACATGCCCGCATCCGCACCAATCAAGAAAAGCGCTCCTTCCAGTTCACGCCCTCACTTCTGGAACTCGCCCCCTCTTCCCTGCTCGACAAACCCTCCTCTCCTCTTTCAAGGCCGGTCTCAAAGTCTACCTCCTAGAACTGAGCCTCTGCTGCTGCAACCGCTAGATATACTCCCTAGCCCTCATGACCTTATGTGGCCATCTACGAATCCGTGGCGCCCCTGGTACCAACTAACCTCTATCAACTGTATTTCTCCTTACAACCTGTGTTATGTTCTTCCCTTTGAATGACCCTTGGACTTTTGAATTTTTTTTTTCTCCCCCTGGGCAATGCAATTCTGTTTTTCTCTGACTACTGGTACTTCCTACTTGTCTCTGTCTCTGCCCTACAGTTACGCAACCTCCTGTATGAACTGTATATACATTATTTTTTAATTTTCTTTTGTATCTGTATGCTGTACCTTATATATGAATTGTATATGTATTTTCGGAGCTGTATACTGTACATAATGTAAAGTTGGTGGTGTATTCACCCCGGGTCGCTCCTGAAAAAGGGACCTTTGGTCTCAGTGGGTTTACCTGGTAAACAAAATCTAAATAAATAAATAAATAAATAATATTGTGAGTTATTTGGCCAGGTGGCCATTTTAAATGAGAACCTGTTCTCAATTGTTTTTTTTTTATGTTAACTGGTTAAAGAAGAAATTGAACAGTAAGAAAAATTAAATGCAACTATCTGGAATTTTGTTTTGGCATGTTGTATTTTGTGATTGGTAGCCAGAGTGAGTGCCTGTGAAAAACCCTTAATGTAGAGCATTGCTTCTCAAGCTCTCAGCAAAAGAACTGCAAGGTGAAGCTGATGATTCTGACACTTTTAGGGCTGTATCCTTGAGGGTCGGCTTCAACTGCAGAGTGCCCTATCTGCAACTGCTGAGCATTCTGCAGCATGCATGCATGACCAGCAAGCACAACAGCTGCAGAAGGACCCTTCCCTGACCCAACCCCTCTTTGCCACAGAGCTGTGCTGTCAGTCGGGTGTAGGAGTGGGCAGGCTCACAGTCTGCACAGAGCACAGATCACAGTGCAAGATGCCTTCTGTGGAGGGCTGCAGCTCGTGAGCCCCTGGCTCCATCAGTCTGGAGTCTGCTTCTAGCAAAGAGTACCAGTTGTTCTGATATGGGCCTTGTTGTGTGTGGTGGTTCAAGCTGTTGCTGTTGGGACTCCAGGTTCATGGACTGAGCCCCATCAAGGGCCTCTGGTGAGTCTGAGATGGGTCCGACTTACAGTAACAGAAGAAGAATGTGCATTTATATAGCATATTTCATATGCACATTATCTCAACATGCTTTAAAGGAAAGCTGTCCAAATAATATAGACACCCAGGGCTTATCCCAATTAAGCTTTTCTAAAAAAAGCCTTCATTTATGGCTATACTTACTTTATTTTAACTTTAGAAAACTTGGGAGTCGGGAAGATGGCAAACGGTGCGCGGCTCCATTTAGTGTGTAATTGCGGCGCTGCACTGCTTGCGTCAATACAAAGGTATTGCAGTGAGCGGTGCAACACTTTCACTCTAAATGGAGCTGCACGCCATCCGCCATCTTCCCAACTCCCCAAGTTTTCAAAATTAAAATAAAGTAAGTAGCAGCTGCTAAAATGAAGGCTTTTCTTTGGGAAAAGCTTAATCAGGGATGGTAAGTCTTTGGGGGGGGGGTCTGTGTTATTTGAACAGCTTTCCTTTTCTGAGCAGCTGACACATTTTTGTGCTCCAGGCAGGCAACTCATACCGTGTAATCGCCTGCCCTAGGAACTTTTTCATATATTTTATGTATTATATACAGTATATTTTATACTTTATATTTTAACCGCATACATGTCTACATGCCAGCAAAGTTAATCTTGGTACATTTAGGCAGCCTCCCTCCCCCAAGTCTGTTGCACTCTCCATAGTGTGCCTGCAGCCCCATTTCCCACTTCACGTCATTATGCTGTCTGTGGGGGCGTGGCTGCAGCGCTTTGCAGCTGCTTGGCTCATACCAGGAAGTTACGAGCTGTGCTTTACAAGTAAAATAACTTTTAAATCACTGGGCAGAAAATGCTGATTTATGACTGAAAAAGCTCTTAGGGCAGGCAGCTACATGGTATAAGTCGCCCGCTTGGAGCATGTTAGCAGTTTTTTAATAACTTAATTAACACCTGGTTTGCAACCCCCCCCCAAAAAAAAACACAATTCTTTTGTGAATTGGCTTTGCTGAGAATTGAACTCAGACCTACGGCGCCTAAAGATAGCCCACAGTCATTTTAATTTCTGGCAACAGTGATAGCCCTAAGCCGTGACGTCCATGACCCAACTTTATTTGAAGTAATGTAAGAGCAAATCCTGTGCATTTCCTGACAATCTGTCACACTGGCAATTCATATGACCGACCCTCCCCCTCACTGTGAGATTGTCTTTATCCCCAGATCTGCAGTGATCCCTCATTGCACTGTTTAGCTTCCCCCCCCCCTGCAGTTACGCCTAGATTTGTAGATCAACATCTGAAAGTGTAAACTTTATGCAGCGGAACTCATTACCAGGGAATATCACAGCCATCATCTCCCTTGGGGGGCCGGGGAGGAGGGCTGGTTGAGATCAAGCTCTTATTAAAATCATTAGCGTGAATCATTAACATGAATCAGAAGAAACCGGTGTGGGGAGGTTTGAGAGAGTGTGACTGAGCCTTCCTGAAATGGGTTGCCTTCATTATTCAGAATACAGCTATCTCCTCCAGATGGCCTTGAAGTTAATAATGAGATCTGTAATTGTGACCCTGAGTTTCCATGCAACCAGGAAGAGAACCAGATGAGCCCCAGGCAGGCAGAAAATGAACACTAAATTCAGGTTTTCAGAGTCCTGCGATCTGATTCTTTCTTTTTTTTTTTCCAGTTCTCTGTTTATCCCTGGACCTGAGTCTCAAATCCCGAAATCGGTGTGCAGTCCACCATGGCCTTACAAGTTACCACCACCTCTCTATGCACCCCTCTGGCTTCACCCCCACTGTGGGCCTCCTGAATATCTCCCTCAAGTTCCAGAGCAGAGGCCATAGCCCCTTACAAATGGATGACACTGAGATGTGAGTGAGTTGGACTTCATGCTCTTCTTGGGCAGCTTCACGCTCCATTATCTCCCTCCCACCTTCCCAATCACTGGCACCTGTCATGCCACAACTTCAAGGGAAGGTTATATGTTGGGAGTGACTTCCCACTGTGTCCAATATTTATTTATTTATTTACGAGATTTACCAGGAAAGCATACTGAGCTAAAAGCTCGATTCCAGATGCGACCTGGGGGCCGAGACCCAATAACAATACATGGAATATATACAATAGCAGAGCAGTTAGGGAAGCCAAGACTTATAGATAAACATTTGATTTAGAGGACAGACAAGGGTTCAATAACATTGTACAGAGTGTCAAGGTCAATACACATTTCTTACACACTTGTATTGCAACAAGCAAAATAATTTGAGAAATTAGTCATAACAGGAGCAGCTGGAAGCGAAGTGGGTACTAAGAAGAGGGTTGTGTTGGTAAGTGTTGTTGTGGTGCAGTTCCTTGATTTCACTGATACAGTAAATTTATGCGATGGTTTAAGTTGGTCATCAGTTTTAAAAGGGGTGGGGGTCAAAAAAAGGATGTGTGGTTAGGGCTGGAATGGGGGAGGAGCTTAAGGTCTATTTTTTGCCTTATTCAGAGGTGGCAGCCCTACCAACACCACTCTTAGCCTGCCAGCCAGTGGAGCTGCTCATGTTGTAGGATGGATGACCCCGGAGAACAAGAATACTACCTGAAGCCCTAAACTTTGAGGAGCTGGCAATGTTAAGACGTGCTTTTGTTACAACATGCCCCGCCTAGACTACTGCAGTACTCTGTTACCTGGTGCTTTCTGGAAGTTTGATGCATTGTTTACAGCTGGTGCAGGATGCTGCTTCAAGGCTATCTTCCACAAGCACTTCGTTTTTAAACTCAGCTTTATTCAAAAAGATAGCATACACATTACAGAGTACACATACTGGTTGTAAACAAGTTTCAGGATCTCACCATAGACCAAATACTGATAAGAAATTCATACATCATTCCAGAGCAGCAAAATAAGGTGTGAACATTACATTTTGCAAGTCAGTGTACCATAAGCTACTTCATGCTTGATTTTTTCTAGAAAAAAAACATTAGATCAACTGACATTCGAACTACTCTGCCACTTTTGGTGCTCAAGCCATTTTTCTAAATAAAAAAAAAATAGGTCAGGTATACCATAAGGAAAAGAGAAAAAGTATACAAGTGGAGACAATACGTAGTTAATATCAGTAACCACTAAACAAAGTGCACTGTCGTCGTTTTTTTTTTCTTCTCAGGAAAGGAATTTCATTTGAGTGAAAAAGGTGTTAAAGGGAAACAGTGGAAAACCACAGCTTTACCCAGGCACTACAAAAATGCCTGATTAGTGCTTTCAGACACTAACATTTTTTTTAACAAATTACTCTAGTTTATTTTTTAGTGATTTAAACAGTGGCCTTCAACTTTCACTTTCTATTGCTGGCTGCCACCATTTCATGAGTAGCAGAGAGCTTCCTGAGCTCACTTTATGCTAATATGTCCTGCCAACCAATAGCTGAGGTCAAACAGGTATATTAGCATACAGTGAGCTCAGGAAGATCACTGCTGCTCATGAAATGGCTGCTGCGAGCAATAGGCAGTGGAAGTTGTGGGTAGCTGTTCTAAATCAGTAAATAAAGTTGTTACTGTCTGAAGGCACTAATTGAGAGCTTCTGCAGTGCCTGAGGAAAGCTGTGTCTTTTCCATTGTTTCCCTTTAAGCAATACATCCTGGTGGCTCTAGCAGGGAGGGGACGACCAGAGTGTAAAGGACAGATGACTTTCCAGTAACAGCAGCTGTAATTCTGAGCCCCACAGACAAAGGGAAGATTGCCCTAGGGTACGATCTTCTAACATGACCCACTCAAGGGTACAATGATAGAAGGAATCCGAAGGGATAGAGTAGTGCCCGTGGAAGCTGACTGCCATGGGACACTCCTGTTACAGCGTTTCTCTGGATTCCCGTCATTGCCTGGCACTCCACCCGTTATGATGTTTAGCTTTCCAGCGTGTCAGTTTGGCCTTCATCTGTTCCAAATCCTGAATTTGGCATACTCTGTTATGCCATTCTGATGCCGGGGGGTGGGCCTTCTCTTGAAGCCAGTGGGCAGAAATACATTTTAAAGTTGCAGCAGTTAGTGTGAGAGCCACTGTTCTACAGCAGTAATAATAATATCACACCGGTGGTGGAACTGAATGGCTCAGTGGATTGTTAGTGGGTTAAGGAGCCTTTCAGCTATAGGTCACAGGTTCAAATCCTGCACAGGTCGGTGGTGGCCAAAGCCCATTATTACTTGAGGACTGTTCGGTGGCTTATGTGTAGAGCCAGGGTTTTTCTGAGACCCGAACCCCAACCGAACCAGAACTATTCGATTTTTGCCCGATTTGAACCGAACTAGAACCATAAAAATTAAAAACAGATGAACCTGAACTGAACCTGAACCCAGACCATGTGAGATGAGGAGAGTCAGTGTCAGTGGCTTAGTAGGTAGCACACTCGCCTCTGAGGCCGGGAGATCAGAGGGCTGTGGGTTCAGTTCCCACATCTGGCACTTGGGTTAATATCCCAGTACTGACACTGTAATGCAGCATGAGAGGGGTGCTGCATTTCTGAGGTGCCGTCTTTCGGATGAGACGTTAAACCGAGGTCCCATCTGCCCGGATTGGTGGTAGTTCAGGTGGATGTTAAAGATCCCATGGCAGTTATCGAAAAGAGTAGGGGAATTTCCCCGGTGTCATGGCCAAATTTCCCTCATTCACTAAAAATACCACCAACAGCTTAATCTGGTTCAAGGTCAGTTGGCATTCATCTGTATCCCCCTCCCCCGGGTCGTGCCTGAAAATAGGCAGGATTTGTCTAGTGCACTTACCCGGTCAACAAAAGCTAAAATAAATAAAAAAATAAAATAAATAAAAACCCACATGGAGGCAGTAGTCTATCCATGCTATTCTACACTTCTCCAGCAGTGTGAAGTATTGCCTGCAGATTGTGAAATGATTTCTTCATTGAAGTCCGTAATGACTGTCAATATCAAAGCAAAATCCAATGATGATGAGCCACCAGAAAAAAGGCCAACAACTGATGTCAAGGACATGCTATCCAGTCTAGGTGGTCCTTCTTCAACAGCAACCAGATCATTGTCATCCAGTGAACTAAAAAACATATTTAGAGCATGACAGTTATACTCACAACTGCCTTGAATTCTGGAATAGGACATGAAGACACCTGTTCCCAAAACTAGCAAAGCTTGCACAGAAGTACCTATGTTTGCCAGTTAGCAGCAGTAGCAGTGAAAGAGAGTTCTCATTTTGCAAGCAAGTTCTAGATGACTGAAGATCTCACCTATCAGTTAACACACTTGCTTGTTCTGTATTTGTTAAATTCTTGGAACATTTATACTTTACAGCTGAACTTGTACTTGCCTGTTTTTTAGTTTTTTTTACTCAAAGTAATGTTCATTTGAATAAAGTTAACAATGTGAAATCAGTTGTCTTGTGTTATAGGGACTTAGGGGTGGGGGAAAAATCGGCAACTTGATGGAAAACTGACTGAGGGGAAGATCACAAAGGATGGTAGTTAATGGGGAGTTTTCAGAGGTAAGGGAAGTAACAAGTGGAGTACCTCAGAGGTCGGTGCTGAACCATGTTCTTTTCACTGTAATCTTTTGTGACATAGGGGGAGGCATAAAGGGCAAGAGCTGCCCCTCTGCAGATGACAGAACGATCTGTTCAAGAATGGACATGAGGAAAGGGGTAAGGGAACTCAGGGAGGATCGGGGCAGGTTGGAGAGCTGGTCAAAGATCTGCTATCTGGGCTTCAAGGCAAAAAAAAAAAAAGTAAAGTGATGCACATTGGGAAGAGGAACGCAAGAGTGCAACGTGCGGGTGGGAGTTAGGGGGGTCGGGGAAGTGGTGCTGGAAAGCAACACAGAAGAAGAGAACCCTAGGGGTTACGATATCAGAGAGCCTTAAAACAACAGCACATTGTAACAGAGCTGTGGACAAGGCAAACAGGATGCTGGGTTGCATAAGGAGGGGGAATAAGTAGAGAAATCAGGAGATGAGCCTCCCAATTGTACAGATCACTGTTGCAACCACACCTGGTGTACTGAAATCCACACCTGAGGAGAAACTGCGACAAGTTGAAAGCAGTACATGGCAGGGCAACCAACATGATCCATGGAGTAACAGGCAGGGTACATGAGAAGAGGCCGCAGGACTTTAACACATACGCCCTTGAGAAAAGGCAGGAAAGGGGTGTCATGACTGAGATATAGCAGTATCTGTGTGGTATAAATAGAGTGGACACCAAGGAACTTTTCTTCTTGAGTTCAACTAAGGGGACAAGAAGGAACTCACTTAAATTCACAGGGAGAAGATTCAGAAGGGACGTCTGTAAGCACCTTTTCACAGAAAGGGTGGTGGACAAGTACAACAAGCTGCCAGAGAAGGTGGTACAGGTCAAAGCAGTGAACAGCTTCACACAGGAATGGGACAGGCATATGGGGTTTAATTAGAAAATGGGAGGGGGACATAGGGGAGGGTTGGTCACTAGGGTCAGTGTAGAGTAGTTAGGTAGGGTGGGCAGACTGGACGAGCTGACAGGCTTTTTTTCTGCCATCATTGTCTGTGTATCTATGTGTATAATAGGTAAGAAACTATCAGTAACATATATATGATATATGAAAGGACCATAGTGTTCAAGAAAGTAATGCTATCAAGGGTGCCTAACAACGTGATGAGTGGATTTATTATTTTCTTAAGCTTCTGAGATGGCATTATTGTCTGAGGGCATTACATAAGGAATAAAGTATGGGCAGTCTTACACAACAAGCCTGTGTTTCCATCAAGGGGTTGAAATACCAGCGTATGAACCTCGACAGCAAAGCCCGAGAGGTCCTTGCTGGTATCTCAATGCTGAGATGGAAACACAGGGTGAGTTGTATATGACCGCCCATATTTTATTTCTTATAGCATATGGTTCTCAGAAATTTTTTAAAAATTTTTTTTTTTTTTTTGTGACAGTTTAACTTTAACAAGGTTTCATACCTTGGCCGGGATATTCAGACTGCGCCAAGCAGTGGCGCAAGCCTGGGCACAGCGCAACTGTGATGCGCCGGGGCCAGGTCCAGGTGATATGGCGAGCACCACTGAATATGGTACCGGCAGCGCATAACCGCGTATGGCGGCGTGGTACCGCGCCGGTGCAAGCTTACACAGCGGAGCACGGGAAGCGCAAGTGCAGTTGTGCTAGGCGATCACCCATGATATTCAGCAGGGGCAAGCAAATGAGGCCATAATATATGCAAGGCACAAATGGGGTCATTTGCATGTCATTATGGCCCCATTTGCATACCTTGCGCACAGCAGGCCGGCGACTTGCGCCTGGCGCCATGCACAGCATGACATATGCTGTGGGGATCCCAGGGCATCCCCCACACTGTATCCGCGATCGTGCCCCCCTAGTCCCCGATTCCCCGATGAGTATGCACCATGACCAGCCCTGGTGGTCTAGTGGTCCCCCCCTCCCGTCCGAGTCCCCAGTAAATGACAGTATGACCTCCCTGGTGGTCTAGTGGAAGCCCCCTGCCCATTGCCGCGATTGCGGTAACATCCAGTACTGAAACGCCCTGTTGATCCAGTGGCACCCCACCCACCCACACAGAACCCCTTGCCCACCCCGCTCCCTCTCCCGTCATCGGCGGGCAGCTGCATCTCTGCTCGCACACCGCTCGCCACCGCCCGAATGACAGGTACAGTATGGGCTGTAAGCCCATTGGTCCCTAGTGATTATCGGTTTAGAGGGCATACTGTACTAGACAGACCCAGATCTGTGACCCACTCCATTCACATATTTGGGACCGCTTAGTACAGTGCGCCCTGCAAGCCCATATTGTACTTTCGTCATCTGTCGGGCGGCTGGGCAGTGTGTGGTAGGATGCAGCCGCCCACCAAGGACTGGGTGGGGAGCGGGGTGGGCAAGGGTCTCTGTGGGTGGGTGGGGTGGGGTGCCACTGGATCACCAGGGTGTCTCATCACGGGATGTTACCGCGATCGCTGCAACCGCAGGGAGGGTCTTCCACTAGACCACCAGGGAGGTCATATTGTCATTTATCGGGGACTAGGGTGGGGGGGTACCACTACACCACCAGGGCTGGTCATGTTGCATACTCATTGGGGAATCGGAGACTGGGGGGGCCACTAGACTACCAGGGCTATCTTTAGAAACATGTTCCGCGTGATCGTAGCTACGAGGGGGGGTTCCACTAGACCACCAGGGATGTGAGTGCTTGCGGACGGTGTTGTGGGTGGGTGACCACCCACAGCTGGGCTGCTGTGTTGTGCCCTGCAATACAGCAGCCCACCTGTGGGTGGCTGGGATTTGCTCCTACTCTGCACGGGCTCAACTTTGAGCTCCCATGCGGTGCAGTGCAGGGGTGCGTAGGCATATGCGCCGGACATCCCGGGCTGAATATTGGGATGTGCCACATATGCATCTGCACTGCATACATTATCATTGCGCCCTGGCGCATCAGGATGTACGTTGCACCAGGCAGCCTTGTCAGTATTCTGCTGAGGCGCAATGCGGGGTTGCGCCGGCGCAACCCCTTGAATATCCGGGCCCTTGTGTTTAGTACAGCACTTCCTGTTGCTGTCAGCAGTTCACTGTATACTGCCAAGTCCGTCGGTGTGGTGCCGGGTAGTCCCGTTCCAGTCCTGACCCTTGAGAGATCTGTGACAGCATTTGTTTAACCAAAAAACAAAGCTTTCGTAGTGTGGTTTGGTAACATGGAGAGGAGCTGACTACGGCAATCCATGTCCAAACCATCTCTGTGCACTGCTCGCTAACCAATGTCACCATCTTTGTTTAGATTTTTTTGTCAGCAGCTCCATTTGGACCAATCAGGAGGCAAATAGCATGGGGCAGATGAATATTAATTAGGTACTGATGAATATTAATTGTAGAATGTGCACAATAACTTTTAGAATGTGCACAACATCTCAGCAGCTAGTGATTTCTATACATGATCACTCCAAACCATATGCTATAGTTTTCTTATGTTTCTTTAATATAATACATCTGAGTAATAACAAAGTGCTTTGTATTTCCTCATATTAGGAACTTTAAAATGTTTCCAGCAATGAAAGGATTAACTCAATTAATAGTTCCATTAGAATTCTCAGTTTAGCGAGCTCCATGGTGTTGAGCGAAGGTGTTCACTCGGTATGCTTGTGACCTGGGTTTGCATCCCAAACCCAGGTTTCAGGAGCGGAGTCCCAACAGGGAGGGAGTTTAGAGTGTCCTTTGAATGCTTCCTTCCCAGAGGGAGGGGGGGAGTGGGCTTTGGACCGCTGTTTGTCAGCCCCTGGAGGTGGCCCGGGATGGTGTTCTTGGAGGCATGTAGCCCTGTGATCGTGCCCCCAGGACGCCACCGTGGCCGTCCCGTTGTGGGAGGGTCAGGAGAAAAGCGGAAATCTGCCCTCGGTCGACCAGGATGATGGCTGCTGGTCTCCATCACCATGGTAGCCCGAAAGTGTCCATGCCGACCCTGCCTTGCCTGGGATACGTATTAGATGCCTGCAGGTGTTTCTTTTCCTCTGGTTCCCCGACGGGGGTGGGGCCTACCAGATGAAGGGTTATGTCGGGTTACTCTGGGTCACAGCAATGAAGGGGTGGTGGATGGCGACAGGGCTCTCGGAAGGATTTTTTCTTGGTGGTCTGGGACTGTCTTTAAAAAAAATGTGGGGTTCACAGCCCAAAAATTGGAGTCCCTGGAACATTTCTGGGGGTCCCCATTTAAATACATTGGAGCCGTGCCCCAGCACTACTTGTAATGTAAGATTTTGTAGAGTGCGGGGTGCGCTCCATTAGTTTCTATTGGGGCCATTTTAAACACAAAATGTTTATGTTTTGGAGGGTGACTTCAAACAAAATGTGGCCACCGCTCAACTAACAAAGCCCTTGTTAGTTGAGCAGTGGCTGTATTTTGTTTGAATTCACCCTCTAAAACATAAAAAAAATGTTTAAAGGGAAACTCCGATTGAGTGCCTGAGTGCAGCAATGGCTGCAGAAATGCCCGATTAGGGCTTTCAACATAAAAGAAAATTTTTTTACTACCTGGTGCCCTGGAATTTTAATGAAAAAGATCCGTTCGCTCCATCATGGCGACAGACCCCCAGGCGGACATCTCGCATACCTCGGGTGACTTCCGCCATGAAGGTTATGCTAATGAGGGCTACCAACAAATCTGCCATTTGTTGGTAGCCCTCATTAGCATAACCTTCACGGCGGAAGTCACCCGAGGTGCATGAGATGTCCACCTGGCGGTCTGTCGCCATGATGGAATGAGCGGATCTTTTTCATTAAAACTCCAGGGCACCAGGTAGTAAAAAAATTTGATTTCATGTTGAAAGCCCTAATCGGGCATTGCTGCAGCCGTTGCTGCACTCAGGGACTCAATCGGAGTTTCTCTTTAAAATGGCCCTATAGAAACTAATGGAGCACACTCCCTGCGCTCTACAAAATCTTACATTACAGGCAGTGCAGGTGCGGGGGCACAGCTCCGTCTATGGACTCCTGTGGTTCGGCAAGGAGCGTATCGGGACCCCCCCCCCACACCAAAAAAAAAATGACCATCCCGACACACAAAATGTGCATAAAGGACACGAGTATCCGCGTCCCCGCGAGCCCTGCATGTGGTGGCGGTGGGCCTTGGTGGCCCAAAGGAGTCGCTGACCTTGGGCTTGTGGGGGGGGGGGCCAAAAAAAAGAGTTCTCAGTTGAGAAGCTTGGAGACTGGATTTTCAGAAGGGTTCAGGACTAAGTCCCAACGCACAGCCCCGGCCGCAGGACAAAATCTCTGTGCCTGCGGAGATTTGTATTTTCAGTCAGCACCGCTGCGGGGGAATGTTGATGCCTGGTCACACCAGGTGTATCTTTTCCCCGCAGCTTTGCCACAAGCTGCCGTAAATCATGGAGCCAGTCACAAACCGGCTCCACGTTTAAGAATACTGTAGCTGCAGGAAAAACTCTGGCTTCAGAAGTTATTTATTTCGAATTTGTTGGCCAGGTTTTTTGTTGCTAGGAGTAAGCTGCTGGGAATGTGTTCTGTTCTGCTGTTTGTGGCAAGTACGTAAGCATTGAGCCACTACGAAGGTGGCATCTAATGGGGAATTAATGCATGGTTGGGACCATTGTGGCCGAGTGCCTACAATGGGCCAACCATGCATTAATTCCCCATTAGATGCCACCTTCAGAGTGGCTTAATGCGCTTGTAACGTGGTCTGTGGATAAATAGGAGTGTGAGAACTGACTGTGTCATTGTCTCATAAATGCTGTTACCATTGTTTTTGAGCTAGAAAGAAAACTGTGCTGCACTTTTGACACATGCAGCGGACACTTTCTCACATACAGCTGTGTCCATTTAAAACTTTTGCATGCAACAACAGTAGTGTGTAATTTAATGAGAAATATTACTTTTGCAAACTTCGCTACGGCTATTGCTCTTGTAACATGCTCAGGAGGACTGCGACATGCAAATTTTGTTCTATCGCATTGTTCCTCTCTGCATCATTTGCATACGCGCTTCCCCACTTTGCTGGTTCAGAAAGATTGGTGTACTTTACATTTTGCGTTCTTTGCACTTACTGTGTCCTTTACACACATCTCCGTTGGCTGATCTATTTGTTCTCTTCCCTGCGACTCACTGCTGCATGCTAAATAAAGTTCATGGTTTCGTGAACCGTGAGACAGTGGACTTCTGGTTCCTTCCTGTTCGGCGGCATGACCACGTATCTGGTGCGTCTATCTCCTACTCTGACTTGCCCTGTCAATCTTTCTCATCCTCGTCATCTCTTCTTGCTCTCTCATTTTTATTATGTTCCTACTGGTTTCCCTGCTCCGGACTTTCAGCTCCCTCATAATTGCCATCTGTGGCAGTTGCGCTACCTATTTCTGCATGTTGCCACTACCGTCGCTCCTTCCCACACTTCGTCACTAGAAGCACATTTGCTTCTGTCTGGTTTGCGGGCACATTTCCTTCTGGTGCACCACCTTCTACAACTCTGTTACCATCACTGAGTACTGTGACAATTTGCGTGGGTGGGATACACAAGATATGACACATCTTCTACCTCTCCCCTTTTGCAACACTGCTCTTTTCTCGTCCGTGCAGAATAAGGGGTGCTAGCTGCACATTCGAGCAGACTTGATAGACCTCTAGGCCTTTATCTGCTGGCAAATTTCGTATGTTCATATGTTCGTATGTTTTAGTAATACACAAGCAACATGGCATTATCGTCTCATAATGCTGTGTTGCTCTTGTACCATCTGACGCCCTTACACCAATCGTCTTTCTTCCACGCATTAGTAGTATTTTGGCCATGTTACAATAACTTTTAGTTTCTAGTTGAAACCTAAAACTATGAATCAGTTGATGTGTTGAAAAAGGCTGCTTAGAAGAGAAGTTTATTATGTGATTTAATCTTTTCCATTTCAGTGACCACGGCCTGATTACAAACTGCGTAGATTTGCATCTTCATGTGACCAATTAAGTTTGTTTACTGTTTGAACTTCAGTGTGTTGTTTGTTTCCATTTCTAGTTTAAAGACAACCTTTCCTGTTGTTTTAAACAGTATAACACAGAAAAGAGAATGCTCCCTTACCTAGGCGGGAGCTCATCTCTGCCCCTTCTAGAATTTTTTCAGAATACCCCTCCCCCCGGAAGGAAAGGAATTATAATTTAACTCCCAAAGGGCTAGTGGCACGATCTCTTTCCACTTTCTCATTGTTGATTCCACCCCCAACACTCTGAGGTTTGGTGATGTAACTTTAGGGAGAGTTTGTGGTGTGCTCCATGCAAGTGTATGGAGCGTGATTTTCAAAAGCTGTTTTTGGACATTTCAGGGGTCAAAATTAAGTTTTGCATCCACTAGCCAGAAAGGCTGCTTACTGCGAAAATCCACTAGCCCCACGGACCTTTCTTCTGGCCCAACTGGTATACTTATTAGAATATTGCCTTCTCCAGTACTAGCTTGCAGGTTATTTAAATAAAAGTTTTACTGGCCTGATACAAAATCTACTTGCATTTGGCTAGTGGGATGGTGTTAATTTCAACCCCTGCATTTAACTGGACATTTGTTTAAATCAGAACTGGGGTTCAGCTAACAAGGCTCTTGTTTGTAATGGCAGTCAGGGATGAGTGAAGTGGCTCATGAATTCTGCACGTGACTGGCCCAAATTCCAAATCCCGCTGCCTGAACTTGTTTCAACTTGTGCATTTCTGGGGAATTAACATATGGTTCTCGGAATGTATTTAGCCAATCAAGAAGCAGGACATTTCCAACCCATTTTATAACATATAGTATGTGGAACTCTCTGAACACTCCATCTTGTTACTATTGATCTAATGCAGAACAAATAGAATAATAGATAGATGAGGGTGTATTACAAGGCAGTAAAACCATCGAGAGGTTTTGGGAACTTGGAACCTCAAGAGCGAAGCTCGAGAGGTTCCCAAAGTCCCCAAAACCTCGAGATGGTCTTACTGCCATGAAAGACACCTTCATCTATTTGTTATTTTTTATAATATATGGATCCATGTAAAATTCTTGTGTTTTTCTGTGGGTTTCTGACTGTGCGCTTGTGCTGACAGGCTGAAAAACTCGCTTCACCACCCCTGCCCCTCCTCGCATCGTCTGTTGCATTTAAATTTGGCATGTTCTGTAGAATAAGTCCTACCTTTCGCTTTTGTTGTCCTTCAGTGAATGGAGGAAGAAGCAGATAATACAGTGATCAAAATAAAAAAAAAAAAACAGCTGAAAAGCGAAGAAACACGGTGACTGTCCGCTAAGCAAGGGTAAACAGCAGCCAAAGTTGTTCTGCCTGCCCCACAGAGGAAAGCTGCCAGTTAGAATGCACACCATCACTTTGACTGTGCAGGAACAAATGTGGCACCTTGGCAACTGGGTCTGTGTGGCAGGCAGAGTTGCACATGCGCTGTGTCATTTCTGTGATAATACTATCGTTCAGGGCTGAAACGATAGTATTATCACCTCTGAACGATAGTATTATCAGGGAGCAGCAGTGGTTTTGTCACTTTGGATAGTGTTGTATTACAGGGATTTTTTTTTATGTGGGACAGGATGGTATTATTTGGCCATATCCATATATTATAATGGTATTATTAATGCCTGATGTCACTTTGATGGTATTACAGGACTTGAATGCCACTCTTCCCCATGGGAATAAATGACTAACCATTTTTCGCCACTGTTCTCAATGTTCCGTGCTGTCACAATGTGTGAGCTCCTATTTGTATTGTACCTGTGTAACTGAGACACAGATGTATCACCCATAGAAATACTGTTTTGGGGGTGGCAGAACAAAGGAACAGTTTGGAAGATGCATTTGACTTTCCCATTCGACTTCTGTGGGGCAGACGTCACCAAGAGCTTTGCCTGGAATCAAATTTGAAACCTGAAGTCCTGAAAGAAGGACCCATTCAGCTAAAAGCAAATTCCCATTAATTGGAAGATTAAACTGTGCTTTTAACTTCTGAGTACCTTCATCCTGTCACCACTAGTGGGCACTTCTGTTGCACTTTCTCAACCCTGTTGGACTGTTAGTGCAGCACCATCGATCAATGCTCAGAGACTGCTTTTCACATATACAGACAGTAGGATGGCCCTCCAACAGCTGGACACCTGAGAGTTGTTCATTGTTTCTTGGTAGAGGCAGCGAGCTTTCGTCAGTTCTGAGCATGGGCAGAACAGTGCCCCATGGCAGCAACAGATACAACATTGTGAAGCAGTCTTGGATTGCTGTCCTTCATCTCGTCTTCTCTCTCTCTCTCTCTTTCTACTGTGCATCAGTCATCTCAAAGCAAGACTTAGCTCAAAGGAAGACTTTCTTCACCCTACCTACAGTACACACATTGCCTTCCCATGCAAGGATTTGAACTCTCAGCTTCTTAATGTTGCAGGATCAACACCTGAGGACTTTTTTGCATGGCAAAACCCAAGCGCCTCTATTCCATCTTCTACACTTCCATATTGCTTGCAGATAGAGGGCCTCACAGGAATTGGGGCTAGTACAATCCCTGTTTGGGCTTATATGTCCCTCCAAAAAGTACTTAGAAAAAGGTACCTTTAACAACAATGGGCCAGTGTACTTGGTATTTTAATTTAGCTCCCCGTGGCTTTATGGGAGCATGGCTGGCTAGGCTAACTTACCTAAGGATAGGGACCTCTTCTCATCACCCACTTAATGTTGGTTCAGTATAGCTTGGTGAACACACGCAGCAGCAGTCGCGCTGCTTGAGATGACGCCAAGCTGAGTTTGGGAACAAACTTGAATTGTTGGATCACCTATGGTGGGCTTGGGCACCGACTTCAGCCTCCCTTTCACCATGAGCTTTGCCTGCCCCCAGTTCAAGAGGAACTTTGGGCCCCACCTGGGGGGGGGCCAGAGGGAGCAAGTGCTAGGCACACAGGATGGTAGGCAGGGCTCAATCCTGGGGAAGGAGACAACACTTGAGAGAATGGGGAATAAAGAATAAATAAATAAAAATACACATATTATAGCTTGGGTGGCATGGATTTTTTTCTATTATTATTGTCCTCCTCCCCCTGTTTTTCCCACTATTTTTTTGGTGCATAGACTCACCACAGCTTCACCCTTCCTCTGATTGGGAGGGTGGATGAACAGCAGCCTTTCTAGTTGACATCAATTATACTTCGTCATTGATCAGTAAGGGGGGTGAATACCATGTGGTCTGTGCCCTCCCTCCCTGGCTATGAAGCTGACTCCCTGTTAATTAATTTTCACTGTGAGTTGCGAAGCCTTTTCTGTCTGTAGGCTCACACAGAGTTTTGAGTATCAACCATGCTATTCACAGTCAGATCATTCAGACTCTCAGTTGGTAGTTTCCAAAACAATCCCACAGTTCGGATACGTTTTTAACCACATCTCGTTTTATTTCCGTTTTGTTTTGCAGTAAGACACTGTCTTTAAGACCAACAGTAGTTAGGGCTCTGAAATTTTTTTTGTGTGGTGGAAATCACATTTTCCTTTGCATTCTTCATTTTTTTTCTTCAAATATGGCACATCAACAGGCATGTAGTCACCACCTCTGAAGCGATAAAGGATTCTTCTGAATCAGCCATAGGCCCCCGTCCTAATTTGGCAAAGTCGGTCAAGTCAGCAAGTGTAGTTTGAGTGTATTTGACTCGCTACTGTTTCAATTTTAGTTTTCTATGGTTTGGCAATGAACCTGCCCATTATGCTAGTCATTTTATCGACAGTTCCCTCCCATGGTGCTCACATTGCACACTTCTTGTCCTCTGATTTAGGCAGTGTTCTTAACTTCAGCAAAAGAAACCGCTATCTTCCTCTTGCTATCCATAAAACCTTGTTGGAGTCTCTCCTTCATTGGTCTATGTTCTGTGTATAGGCAGAAGAATCAAATGAATTATTAGGTGCACCTCACCTTAGAAATTAATCTGCTGTAGGAGGTTGCCCACATGTAGAGACAATAAGTGTGGCCACTGCGAAGGAGGGTCACCTGACCTTTATGTCCTGACCAGTATATAGAGTGGTTCTCAAAACTAGTTTTAAAAACTGGTTTAACGTAATCAGTTTAGTGGGCGTCCAGACCTGAAAACAGTGCTGAACTGATTCTATACTACAACATCCAGACTAATCCTGTAGTTTGGTTTTGTAGCTCAGTTCACACCCTGTGACTGGGCCCCGCCCCTGGGGGGGTGGGGGTAAGCCAGAGGGGGTATCATGACTTATGGAAGTTCACATTACCATTCTCAAGAACAGTTACAGAATCCTCTAGACTACTGTAGAACCAGTTTAGCTAAATTGCTTTAGGCCCAGTCAAGGCTACAGAACGTTTCCCCCCCCCTTTTTTTTTGTTTTTTTGTTTGTTTGTTTTTAAGTTTTCATATATTCAAGCTGGAGTCCCCCAAGGCTCCATCTTGGCCTGATATTCTCCTCTATTTTTCTAAATGACTTCCCGTCAACTTGCTCTGTAGCTAGCATACAGATATACGTTAATGACACAGTTCTTTACACCTCTGGTCCTTCTGCTCCTGTTGTTGTATCCCAGCTTCAAGTGGATTTCCACTCAGTCCTCCATTGGTTTCAGAACAGTCACCTCAAAGGCAGTGTCACAAAAACAGTGTCAGTGACTTTTGGTACCCCTCAAAAATTGGCCAACCCCTCCTCCCCTCTCTCTGTCTGCACCCTGGATGGATCCATACTGAAAGAAATCCCTACCACAAATACCTAGGTGTCTGGCTTGACTGCCAACTGGACTACGCTAAATGCATCCCAAACTGGGAGCCCTGAACAGAAATAAGGACTACCTCCCATTGCCTGCTCATAATACACTCCTTATCAAAATGATTCTACCCACTTTTGACTGTGCTGATGTTATCTATAATACTGCCTCTGCCTTCTCTCTAGCCAGGCTCGACACCCTCTACGGTGCCTTCTGCCACTTCACCTGAACCCCCTGCACACATCACTGCTCCCTCCACTCGTCCCTCTCCCTTTCCTCTTTTCACTGTTGCCATATGCTACATTCATGTCTCTTCATCTTCAAATTCTGGTTTGGATCCCTTCCCTCCAACCTCTCTTCTCACCTCTCTCCAATATGTGAGGCCCCCTATCCTTTCTGATTTAGAGACACCCGCACTTTCCACCTCCCACGCCCCCTATCTTGTTCTGGCTCTGTTGCCTTTTCAAATAGGCTTCCCTCTCTCTGGAACACTCTCCCACACTCCACTAACACTAACCTTCCATTTTGGGTCTGAAATGAGCCCTGTCCCAACACTCTCTGTTCTCAGACCCCTGCTCATGCTTGATCTGACCTCACCTTCAGTATTCTGTTTCTTCCGTTGCTGCTCTACCTGCAGACAGCGTGCCTCCTCATCCCTCAGTGCTCATTTTGCTTACGCCTCCTGTAAATTTTTTTTCGTTTGTAACCTTTCTGTACCTTATGACTGTCATTTTAAAAAAATGTTACGCTGTATTAGGGTTGTAAAACTTGTTTTTCCCTGTTTGCAGTGGCGGAGCCAGAGGGGGGACTGGGGGGGGCCGTTGCCCCTCCTGACTGCCCCAGTGTGAGTAGTGGCACCCTGCCACTATCTTTATTCACTGTTTAGTGCCCATTGTGGAGCCTGTCATTGACTGAATGGCCCTCCCTGGCTCCCAAATGATCCCAAACCTGGCTCCGCTACTGCCTGTTTGCACTCCATTTTTTCCCCTTCCCCGGGTTACACCTGGAAACAAGTCTAGGCTCAGTGTGCCTCTCCCAGTTACCAACTTTTAAATACATAAATAAATAACTGTATAGATTTTCCCGATACATTACACACATTGAAAAGTAAAGGTTAAGACAACATTCACAATCCCCTTTTTACTCCTGTAGCAATAAAAAGTACAGTTGGTATAAGAAAAGGACAGGCTTTGGCTGGTGCCAACTAGGCTGGCTTTGCTTTTTTATGTTGTTATCTTTGTTGATTTTGTAGCAGGCCATACTAGTGTACAGTCTTGCTGTTGTAATTGTAGTTATACGAGGACCACATTCAATGTCAGTTTTACAGATTGTTGGCATAGGGTGCCTGCAGGGAGGGCTTTGACAAGCGGCACTGCTTTTCAGGGGTGATCCATAAACCGTACACAGTGGTTGTGGTTGAAGTTCACCCAACACAAGGCAATTAGTTTTGTCTCCCCAGCACCGAACTCACTTATAGCCTTCCCTCCATATCTCATCGATAGTTGGGGGGAAGGGGTAGAGGGACAGATTTTTTTTTTTTATTCTCTGATGGGCCAGGTTAGGCATCAGACCTGTCAGATAGTTTTTTTGCCTTGGGGGGATGAGACAGATTTTCTTTATTCCCTAAAAGGCTGGGTTAGGTTTAGGATTTTTCAGGTTGTTGAGGGGAGGGTGGCACATTTTTTCTGTTCACTGGTGGTCTGGATTTGGCTCTGAACTCGTCAGGTAGGTGCGTAAAGGAGGAGGAGGGACAGATTTTTTTTAATTCTCAAACTGATTGTGTTGGGCACTGGACAGATTTAAGCAATATACCACTCCAGGGTGTGGGTTATGCTAGGATTTACAACGCCTGGTGTGTTGTTTGGTCACGGGGCCGCAGGCCAAGTGAGCAAAACACACCAGGCGTTGTAAATCCTAGCGTTAACCCACATCCTGGAGTGGTATATTGCGATTATATAATGTCTCCCTTTAGTTTTTAAAGCAGAAAAATAAAACAAAATACTGTTTTTTAGTACTTTACATAAATGTTCTTAAAATGATTGTGCCACCCAAAAAAGTAGTTCCTTGTTGCCAGGTAGTATAATGCTTCACTCCCGTATGCTTACAAGAAGAGAAAGCATGTCAGGCTTCACTTGACTCACTCACTCACACACACACACACCCTTCCATCCCCCGCCTGCAGCTGAGTACAGTTTAGAAGAAGAGAGAACGTAGTTGCAGTTGCTTTTTTTATTTGTTTAAACACAGAGTCTGATATTTTCTTTTTTCTGTGTTTAAGAGGTGCGAGTGGGGATTTTGCCATTATGAATTTCTGGGTTTGCTTCAGGGTATAGCGGTTCCGGTTTACGTTTGGATTTTTCATCTGGTGAGGATGTGCTTGTAGCAGATCAGGGTATTTAGTAGTGGATTACGCCGGTGTAAGATGTCAATGTTGCCAGTAACGGGACACAGAACATCGTGTAGAGAGGTGAGTTCGCTGTGTTCGACTTTGTACTGAGGTGACATTTTGGTGCAAGTTATCGATGTTGTCGGGAATGGGAGCTTGTGGAGAGAGATGAGGCAGGTGTTCCGTTCGAATATATACACAGATTTATTTAAAAAAATTTGGTTTTGTCGTCCACAAAGTGTGACTGTTGGGGTGTGGGAGTTATAAAAATTCAATCCATTTCAAGGGTTTAGACAGCGGGAAGTTTCGGGAACAGCTGGTTCTGTGAAGCTACATCCATTGAGTGAGCGCCTCACCGTTTGTTGTCCTGTTTGCCAGCCCATGATTGCAGTGATTTGTGGGTGGGGGATTGCTGCAGAAGGACTCAGAGTTGGCACCTTTTCCGTTGGTATATTGCAGGATTTACAACAGGGAAAAGGTGTCAGTCAGCCAATCATAAAGTGTTTTTTTTTTTTTAAGATCCATTGTATAATCTTTTTTTTTTATTCCCTGATTAGCTGGGTTGGGCACTGGATCCATCTGGTATTTTGTGGGATGGGGAACAGCTTTTGTTTTATTCCCTGATGGGCCAGATTGGGCACCAGATTGACAGGTTGTTGTGGGGGGGGGGGGGAATTTTTTATTCCCTGACAGGCTGGGTTGCATACTGGACCCATCAGATAGTTTGGGAAAAAGAGAGCGAGAGAGGGACATTTCAATTCCCTGATGGGCTGGAGTGAATATCGGACCAGTCAGGTAGCTGGAGAGGAGAGAGGGTTAGATTTGTTTTATTCTCTGGTGGGTCAGGTAGGGCACTGGATCTGTCTGGTTGTTGAGGGAGGGGGACAGATTTGTTTTATTCCCTGATTGTTTGGGTTGGACACTGGACCCATCAGGCAGTTGGAGAGGGGGCAGATTTTTGTTTATTCCCTGGCTGTCTGGACTAGTCACCAGACCCATCACGTAGTTGGGAGAGGGGGCCAGATTTTATTTTTTCTGTCAGGCCAGGTTGGGCACTGGAAATCCTGTTCCATTCTATTCTACATTCCCCGTTTTACCAGTATGGAACTCCTGTGCATAGAGCAGAAAAAAGTTCCAGACCTGTTTGCTAGGCAGAAAGGTGCTCCTAGGCCTAACACCCCCTGCTTTAACATTCCACATCGTCTCCAACCAATACAACACCAGGAACATGGCCAGCAATGCCCTAAAGTTTCCCTTCTGTCATACTCAGCTGGGCAACCGATCATATGCTATCAGGGCGCTAATTGGCTAAACGAAGTGCCTCATACACTGCTGAATCTCCCCAAGATTAATCCGTTTGAGTTCTTTGCAATCTGCCCTTGCAGTCCATTGCAACAGTAACCATTAAACTGTTTTGCTCGGTCTCTTTCTGTATATCCTGTGATTTTTTTTTGATTTTTTTTATTATGCAGTGACCTGCATGGATTTTTTTCAAAACTGTATGTAATTGTTCAGTCTTAACTGTTCTGAGTCTGATTCAGCTGCATTCCCTCTGGAACTGCTTGTTGTACTTGTAACATTTTTTTTGTGACTGTTTATCTGACATTGAACCTTTGTAAATGAGCACTCGTGCGCAAACGTAATCTCCGAGGTTTTTGATTAAATAAAATAAAAATGTTTCACAGTGAAGTCGTAAATTTGCGTAAAAGTGGAACACCCTAACAATATCTCTTGTTTAGTTTGTTTAATGGAATCATTAAAGTTTTATAAGATCATATGGCTGTACTCAAAATAACCCCTTTTATAGTGTGTGTGTGTAACATATTACATAACCATATGGAGGGACATAGTAGTTTTTTTGCCTTCTGTTCTTTAGCCTGTATGTAACTATGTATGCTGGACAATGCTAACCAGCTGACTGTCGCTGTCCTCCCCAGAACTCCCATAAAAACAAGGTGCTTCTTCTGATGGGTTATCCCGACTGCAGTAATTTCAGATACTCAAATAATAGGTTTATAAATATATCAGACCAGTTAAACCATGAAGAAATTTCTAAAATGGGTTGGCAGAATCCTGCCATCTGATTGGAGAACCATAACGTAGTCAGCACCCCTCCCCAAACAGTTTGGTATCATCTTGAGGACCCCTCTCTCCCCCAACCTAATTACACTACTAAATCACTTCACTTGTTCCACTGTTTCAAGGCACCCCAAGCACAGCAACATGAAAAACGTTTCGTGTTTCAAACAGTGGTCTCTGCTCGTTTCCCCTGCTATTGCTTTTTCTTACCTTTTACTTATAAATAGCGAAACCTATTTTTATAAGCTGAACAACACACTCCAGAGTCTATGGGTTGTGCTCAGTATGCCATGTATGTAGTGATTAATATCACTCAGCTTTGCCTCGTAGTATTAACACCCGTATCAGTGTTATTTTGAGATCAGCCCACACTCTGTTGTGTGTTATTGCTTACCTATTGTTTATGGCCAGTGGTTATGCAGCATACTGGAGGTATGCAGTGAATCCATCAAACCAGTCTCATATTTACTGCTACCCTTCTGAAAATCCACCCCACACTACCCTACACAATAATAAGCAGTAGGTATGCACAGCAGCATAGCCCACCTCCAGTACGCTCAATCCATGTGGTCACCAGGGACACCCCTTACCCAATAACCAAGGCTAATGATATACAGTATAAATTAAAATGTAATATGTTTATAAAACTCTACAACTTTTTGTGGTGTACTTCACACAAAAATATGCCAAAATGCATGATAAAGTGGCATCTGAGAGAAAATATACATGCTTAAATAAAAGGCCAGTTTTAAAAAGAACAAATAGAGCATGGAATTGGATATTAATTAGTAGAACAAGTCATCTCTTTTTAATTCAAATCTTATTAAATTTTCTCTCTCTGTCTCACTGTGCCCTGCTGAAAGAGCACACAGTAGCACGCAAGGGGCATCACTGAGTGGCAGAGAAGCTTCCAGAAGGGCATCACAGTGCTGTGCTGTTACTCATCAAATCACAGCCACGAGGAACTGGAAACAGAGGAGATAACTGATTGGGGGGGCAAGGACTCAGTGTGCTGGGGCCCTCCCATATACATAAGGCTATCAATGCACAGCACATCACATCATGGACAGCTGTGCAGTTCTGTAGTTACAGCTCAGAGCTGGGAACCTGGAGATCGCAGGTTTGAATGCCACCACAGTCTCGGGCTGTCTTCCCCCTCACATTACCCCTAAACCTACCCCCCTCCACCCTCAGTCCATGCCCTTTAGTTCTAGCACCTACCTTCCCTGTGAATAAGCTCCCCCCATTTTATTAATCCCCTTCACATACTTAAATGTCTCTGTCATGCCCCCCCCCTCCCTCCTGGTCTCCAGCGGGTACAAATCCAGCTCCTTCAATCTCTCTTCATATGGCTTCCCACTTAGCCCATGCACCATCTTGGTGGCCCTTCTCTGTACCCTCTCCACGCTATCTATATCCTTGCATAGGTGAGGTCTGCAGAAGTGAACCCCGTACTCCAGATGGGGCTTCACCATGGATTTGTAGAGTGGCATCAGCACCTCCCGCTTTCTACTAGTTATCCCCCTCCCTATGCATGCTAGCATTATGTTCCCTTCTCCCACCGCCTTGCTGCATTGGGTCCCCACCTTAAGGTTGTTTGTGATTATGATTCCTAGCTCCTTCTGCCCCGTTGCTTTCATCTCCCCCCCGTGTATAATTTGCTTGTTGATTATTCCACCCCATGTGCATCACTGGGTCCTTGTTAGTGAAGTGGTCACCTTGATTTCTTAGAATTGGAACTCTAAATCATAATAAAATCCATGGAAAAACCTGCCTCCATTCAACTATGTATCATGCCCTCACGTCATTCATTTTGTGACATCACAAAATGTGCCAGCGTGGGGGGGGGGGGCTAAATCTGGAAGTGGCAGTGTTTTGGCCCCTGTAGTACTTGCTGCTGTGGCTCACCTTAGCGCCAGAACTTAAGCAATGGCTGTTGTTTCAAAGGGAAAACCGACTCATTATTTTTGAGTGCAAGTCTTGGTCTGTTTGCTGTTTCTCCTGAGTGCAGCTACAACCTGAGACTGTTGTGTATGAACGGGGCTGGACGACCCGCAGCAGCACCACACTCCCCATACTACACGAGGACGAGTATATTACTTACCTTATTATGTAGCCCCGTCACCATTTTACTTGCCCTTTTCTAGACAGCCTCCACCCTGTTTGTGTCCTTCCTGAGATACGGTCTCCAGAACAGGGCACAGTACTCCAACTGGGGTCTCACCGGTGATCAGTACAGTGGTAACATCACCTCTCTCCTTCCACTGGTGGTTCCCTCCCTACGCACCCCAACGTACCGCTGCCCCTGCCCACTGCCTTGTCTTACTGGCTTGCCAGGATGAGGTCATCAGATATGATAACCCCGCGGTCCCTTTCTTGTTTAGTGAGTGTCAGTTCCTCTGCCCCCATTTTTATACATTGCCCCTTGGTTTCTGTGCCCTCAATGTATGATTTTGCACTTTTTCACATTAAATCCCAGCTGCCATACCCTCAACCACTCCTCTAGTTTCAGCAGGTCACTACTCATGCTCTTCACCCCCCTCCAGAGTATCTCCCCATTGCAGATTTTGTTGTCATCTGCAAAGGGCGTGTCTTCTTTCCAGCTCTTCTGTAACATCGCTTATGAAGTCATTGAAGAGGACTGGATCCCAGTACTGAGCCCTGAGCTACCCTGCTGGTCACCTTCCTTTCATTAGAGTGAGTGTCAGTGGCCACCACCCTTAGTAGCCTGTCCATCAACCAGTTCTGTACCAAGGTTACCTCCTTGGGTTCCAACCCCTGAACTACCAGTTTCTGTATTAGCCTCCTATGAGGTACAGTGTCAAAGGCTTTGCCAAAGTCTATTGAGTACATCCACCGTCCCACCTTGATCTATTTTCCTGGTTACCTAGTCGAAGAAATCTATCAGGCTCGTCTACCATGACTTTACTGTAAATCCATGCTGCCTCGGGCCTTGTAACCCACTGGATTCAAGATGCTCCACTAGCCTTTCTTTTAAAAATGTCTCCATTTACTACTGTTAGACTGGCGGGCCTAATTGCCACCCTCCTCCCTGCTGCTGCTTTCATGATGCAGGTCAACATCTGCCCTCCTCCAGTCCTCTGGAACCACTCCTGTTTCCACTGAGTTGTTGAATAAAGTTGTCAGAGGGGCAGCCAGTACCTCCCTGAGCTTCCTCAGAACCCTCAGGTGTACCCCATCCAGTCCCATATTCTTATCCGGTTTCAGATTCACAAGTTCTGTCAGGACTCTTTCCTTTGTGAATGGACTTTTTAAATTTATGTTTTATTTTAAAGTTTTGCAACCGGGAGAGGCACACTGTATCTACCTCTTTCCTCCCTGTGTTCCTGCTGCTTCTATGTGGCCTACCCTCTCTCCCTCCACTGTAATAACTGAGCAGAAATATCTGTTCAAGAGAACTGCTTTTTTCATGATGCTCATCTGCACAGCCTCCCCTGCCCTTCTTAACCATACAATCCCTTCCCTTGTCTTCTCTTTTCACTTATGTATTTTAAAAAACATCGTGTTCCCTTTAGTTTCCCTTTTGGCTGTCCTTTCCTCTGTGTGTGCCTTTGTGCACCTTACCACCTTCTCTGCATCCCTTTGCTTTCCCTGCCACCCCCAACCCTCTACTCTAGGAGTCTCCTTTGGCCTCCTGAATGCCACCCTTTTAGCATTTACTTTGTAGCCACTTCCCTAGAGAACCATAGTGGCCTCTTTTTCCTCCATTTTTGCTCACTCCCCCCACCCCTCAGTTAGGTAATCTCTGAGGTATTCACTTATTGTTCTAAAATCTGCCATCCTGAAGTCCAGGACTCTTATCCTTGTGTTTTTTGTCTCTGTCGCCGTCCTTATAGTAATCTACACTGTACAGTGATTGCTGAGCCCCAGGTGGCATCTCACCATGACATCTGCAATACTATCTGTGTTTGTGAACACCAAGTCTAGTACTGCCCCATCTCGAGTGGGCTTTCTGACTAGTTGCCTGTGGGGAAGAGTGGGAAAAGGCCAGTGACCAGTTAGGGTCAGCAGCTGCACAAGTGTCGGGTTGCAGGCAGACTGGATGGGCCTAGCAGTTCTTTTCTGCTGACAATTTCTCTGTTTCTTAAGTGCCCCCTGCAGGGAGTCTAGGATGGCCCTGCTTTTAGCCATGCCCGCAGCTGGGGGGCTCCAATCTACATCTGGCAGATTGAAGGCCCCCAACAGCAGCACCTCCCCCTTTTCTGCCGCCTTGCTGATGGTTTCCCCCAGAGCCTTATCCAGGTCATCCCCTGTGTTGGAGGTCTGTATATCATCCCAGTGAGAACAGTGGCTTTGGCTCCTGTCTGCAGGGTGACCCGCAGCACCTTGTACTCCTCCATTGCCCCCTGGTTACCTTGCATTTCCATGGCTTTGATACCTTTCCTCACATACAGCACAACCCCTCCACCTTTCTTCCCCTCCATATCCTCCCTGAAGTGAGTGTACCCTGTGCACCATGACTCAGTAATGGCCATAATGTCCAGGCCTGCCTCCACTGTGATGGCCTCCAGGTCTTGAATTTTATTTCCAAGACTCCTTGCATTTGCACACACAGCCCTCCACACCTTGCTAACCTTGTTCCCACTCTACCTGCAACAACCCCCTTCCCCATGCCCCACCTCTTTCTCCCCCCTGTTTTTACAGTTTCTGTTCCCATCTCCCTTGTTCTCTACTACTCTGCTGCTTCCTTTAACCTGCTCCTTTGAGGAAGTTACCCCCCCCCCCGGGTTCTCCCTTCCTACTGCCTCGTTCTTTGGGGAAGGGGCAGTTTATGCCTCTCTTTGACTTTCTGCCACCCCCCCACCAAGCTAGTTTAAATATTTATCAAAGTAACATTTAAACCATCCACTGAGGACTGCAGTTCTTCCAGACTAATGCAGGCCGTCACCTCTGTATTGGCCTGTATCCCTCCAGGTTGGTCCCCAGTCCTCAATGAAGACACCAAACCTGTCCTCTCTGCACCATTCCTTCAACCACAAATTGAAGCTCCTGGTGTGGTATACTCTACCCTCCCCTTCCCTCGGCAGCAGACAGGTAGCACCTCGGCGTATGCCACTGTATGGGCTACCTGCCATAGGCCCCCCAAGTTCCCTGGACTCTCCCTGCACAGTTCCCAGCCCTATTCCTTGTTAGGTCATTAGCCCCCCGGGTGGAAAGTGACATCCAGCTGTCCCCCATGTCCTCCCACCCTAGCAATCCTTAGGATCCACTGTCCATAAAGCCAAGCCATGGCACCAGGTAGACACCTGACCTCCCACACGCCACCCTTCCTGTTCCCAAATCTACCCCCTTACAGTTGAGTACCCCACCAGAAACTGCATACCGTTCTGCTGAGGTCTTCTACCTCCCATATTAGGGCCTTCCCTCTGAAGGACCCTCACATCCTCCCTTTCCACTACTTTGGGTGCCTCCTCTCTGCAGTCTTGTCCGCTAAAATGGCGGGAGAATTCTGTAGTGGCATAGGCTGAGGAATGTGCCTCTGACCTGCCACCCCCACCCTCCCAGAGTCCACCAAGGTCCAACAGTTTCCTTTTCCTAGGCAACCTCTGAAGCAATGGCAGTAGACTCAGTGGCCCTTGGGTAAGGCAAGAGGTCCTCTGGATCCCAGCCAGCTCAGCCTGGAGACTAGTGACCTCCTCCTTCAACCCAGAGAGGGGCGTGCAGATGGGGCATCACCTCAGTCTCCAGAACGGCTGCCAGAATACTGCAGGTGTGCAACCACTGCACTGTACCACTCGTATACCTGATTTTATGTTATCAGAGCTGCTGCCTTTGGGACTCAAGGATTTAGGTTTGATTACCAGCAAGAGCTGCAGATACTTTTGTCATAGTAGAGAGGATAGACTTAAAATTAGTGCCATGACTGAGGTCTGCACTGCAGGATGACAGAAAACTCCTAGCGTTGTGCCACCACCTGCTGCAATTGAGAATAGGGCCCCAACAGTGTCAATAAAACATTGGTGCATGAATTTTAGCTCAGTATTCTGAAATCTACCTACAATGTGTCCACACCAGACCACAGACACAGAAGGTTCCCCTAAAGATCCTCACCCATGAATGTGAGGGACTAGTCACAAGAACACACCTGGGAGGCAGAGGAAAATCCCTAGCAATCATGACCATCTACATCCCACCGAGAACCCACAGTGCAGGCAAATAGGCTTTCACAAAAAATTCTCTGGAAGTCAGTACTAACCACGAGACGTTGGTAACAGGTGACTTCAACACTGACTGACTGCAAACGCCAGCAGAGCTTACAGGGATGCAGTCAATAACCTATACCTCACCTAGATGGTCGGCGACTGCACTAAATACAACAATGGAACTGGGTCAGGCACACTCATTGACTGGGTACTCACGACCCATCCTGATAGGGTGACCAAAGTGCAGGTCCTGGCATCCTCTCAGTCCTCGCTTAGTGGTCCGCTAGGACCCCAAAACACCCACCCAAACTCATCACCTGCTGGATACTATGTAAAGGCTCCGTAGATGCCTTCAGGCGGAAATTAACCTCTGTTGACTGGAGTGGGCTGGACTTCATCCAGGAGATTGACCTGGCATTGGACCTATTTGTCAGAGAGTACACCCAGGCCACTGACCAATTTTCCCCTGTTGAGAAATGCCTGATTCAAGGTGGCTCAGTGGAATGGCTCACTCCCGACCTGAGGGAACTGATGTGCATTAAAGATGATGCCTTGGCTGGCCCAGCGGCGCAGAGGGCTGAGGCACTGGCGTCTTACTTCACACCACGCCGGCAACCCAGGTTCGGAACGGACTCAGGTTGCCAGGGGCTGGCAGGGAAGGAGGATTGAGCATCCGGAGGACTGCTCCTCTCCTGGGTGGGTTGGGTGGGAAGCTCCGCTCTGTAGTGTCCCCGGTGGAGACCAGGGGTACTACAAATGGCGGCATGCAAGAGGGACCAGAAAAGCGTGAAAAATGCTCGCATGCCATCTGGATGATGGCGGCCCGCCTCGTCTCTCAGCGAGAAACCTCCAGAGCTGCATTTCCGTGTCGGCGATGATGCAAGGGAGCGCTCCGTGCGTTCTGGTGTCTCCTCCCGATAGCCCCGCGGGATATGGGAGAGCCACCGGCGAAGGGATATGTCCGGTACAACGGGCATCGGAGCAGCTGGCTGGTGGATTGGTCTGAGGAGGCAGTGGTAGGACCTGGCCACCCGAAGGAGAGGACGACAGCGGGCGCGGAGGAGGTATAAAGAAATAATCCCCCCAAAAAAAAGATGATGCCTGGGCTAGAGCCAGAGCAACTAGGGAACCCAGTGACATTCAAGCATACAGGATGCCCTGCAATAAATACACCCAGCTAGCTAGGGAGGCCAAGGCATGCTTCCACAAAGAGAAACAAAGTAACCTATGGGGCAAGGGCAGTGAATTCTGAGATGCGCTAAAGGAACTCCTTGGGTGCACTGACAGGAGCTCCCCGGAAATCATTACACTTAATAACTCACACATTACTGACCCCAAGGCCATCGCAGACACCCTGAACACCACCTTTGCAGACCTTAGCTCATACCTTCACACCATTAACACTGCCCCACTGCCTGCTTCCTGCCCTACACCAACCCCACCCACACACACTCCCACCCAGTTCAACCACCCTAAGTTCTGTTTCAAGGAAATCATCATGGCAGACACCATAAAGTATGTGAAGCGGATCATAAATTAAACTAAGGTAGGCAGTGACACCTTAGACATGAAGTTACTCACCTCTGCCCTGGACATCCTTGCCACCCCAATCAACAAACTGTTCATTCTCTCCCTCCGATGCTCCCAATTCCCAACACTCTGGAAGTCTGCCACAGTCACATGGTTCACAAGGGCAGCGACAAAACCAATATCACAAATTATAGGCCTATTTCCATACCCCACCCCCAAAGCGTTGGAGAGAGTAGTCTCCTACCAACTAATACAATACCTAAACCAGTACAAGCTCCGATGCCCTGAGCAACATGGGTTTAGACAAGTACACAACCCCGTCTTGGCCCTACTTAAATACACAATATATCTTCACAACTCCATAGACAAGGGCAAATTCGTTGGGTCAGTCTTCATTGACCTAACTAAAGCATTCAATCTAGTAAACCATGATCTTCTCCTAGAAAAGCTTGCGGGCATAGGACTGTCAACTGACACCCCAGGATGGTTTAGAAGCTACTTATCTAACCACATGCAGAAAGTCAAAATCAGTGGTCTGCTATCCGATTCCAACGCTGTCACGGTGGGGGTCCCCCAGGGATCCTGTCTGGTTCTGCTACGGTTCAGTTTATTTGTGAACGGCCTATCAAGACGCACGCATCTTGCTTTACGCAGACGATGCAGTTATCTACATCAGCAGCACAAATCTGCCAGAAGTATCACAGACCCTGCAGGAAAACTTCACATCACTAGAGCACTGGTTCCTGCAAAATAAACTGCTTTTAAACCATAAAAAAACAAAATATATGCAACTTGTCAGTCACCAGAGAAAAAATAAACTACTGCCTCTAGCCATAAACAACCAGCATAGCGGGACTTTAGAAGAGGTCAGTAATTTCAAGTATCTGGGCATTTACCTGGACAACTCTCTAACCTTCGTGAAACATGTGGACCTTGCAGTGAGCATGGCTAGTAAAAAGTTAGGGGCCTTGTACTACATGACACCTGAAACAAGGAAACTTGCTGTGGCCTCCTCGGTCCTATCTGCACTGGACTATGGTCTAGTAATCTATGGAGCTGCCTCGGACAACACCCTCTCAAGAGTCAAGACCACCCTAAACAAGGCATGCCGCCTAGTTCTGGCAGCTGACCGACTCACGCACACCTGCGATCTTTATTGAAACACTAACTAACTAACCCTAGAACACAGGATCAGATACCAAACCTGCCTTCTTGGGAAGAAGGCCCTCCTAGAACTCACCCCCCTCATACGTCTGATCCCTACTACATCCCCCCCACCCAAAACTCACCACGCCACTAGGAGTGCAGCAAGAAATGCTCTGCACATTGCACACTGCAGAGCTACACAGACCATGAGGACCTTCACCCACTGGGCCCCAACCTGGCTCAGCTAACTACCCCTTGCAATCTTTGGGCTGCCTGAGTTGAACCAGTTCAAGCTAGCCCTTAAACAGTACTTTACTCAGCTCAGTGCTTGTCACAGCCCCACCTAACACTCTCCTATCTTAACTACCTGACTTCCTTCAACTAGGTAGTCCCATGGTTACCACTCTGTTTTTCCCTACTAACAATTGACCTTAGGGGCCCTTCTTACTGATATTAAACATGCCCGGTACACTGGCTCTTGTAATAGTGAGCCCTAGCTGGCCCCTTCCTCAGGCATTTCTAATGCTTTAACTGTTACAAGCCCCTGAGCACCATGTATAGGGCCACAATCTCACCTACCTCCTCTAAAGCAATTTGACTGTAAGTGATTGCAAAAAGCAATTTGTTTGTAACTGCATGTAACAATTAAGAGTAACTGTGAGCACTGTATAATCTATGTACTTGTTGTAACCTGTAACTGTTAATACTGTTTTGTCACCTCAGATGTGGAACCTTTGTAAACGAGCTATGCCCAAAGGTGTATCCAAACATTCGAATAAATAAATAAAATCTTACAATTTTAAATTGCCTTAGTCGAAGAAACTGCATCGTAGGCACCTAGGTGGAAAATTATTCAATAACACTTATCCAAAATTAAGGCCAGTAGGGATAACTAGAAAATTGTATTAGATTTGAATACACTTGTTGGTATTCTGCCCTGCACATGAAAATAACATGATATGCTCTCCAGATCAGAGCCTACATCAGAACCAAATATTTTGCAAACAGTTACGTTTTATAAACTGGCGTAGAGTGGCCACATCCTTTAAGGATCCTAAAACAAATAAAAATCCCATTTCTAAGTATGGTCTGTCAACAACATTAGCAAGTATGTATGGTAATTGTAATGATATCCAGTGGTTAGAGCACAAACTTGTGAACCGGGATACCCAGTTCAGTTCCCAGCATAGCCGTGGATTCACGGTGGGGCCCGGAGCACGTAATCTGACCCCTTTGTGCTTCGCTCCTTCCAGCTGCAAAACTTGGTAAACGCAGGATCCCCATGAAAAGGGGATGTGGCCTCTCCTATAGACTGTCCTGGGTAAAGAAAAAAACTGGAGAGTCATAAGTTCTGAGACTGACAGCTGCAAGGTTTTTTTTTTTTACAATATGTAAATTAAAATGAAGGACTCCTAAACATAAAACAAACATATTAAGTTATGACAGTCTTGGAAAAAAAAGAGCAATATTACAAAATCAGAACTTTGCACAAATGAATAATATGAACAAAGGCAAGTTCTGTGGACAAGACGCATCGACTTTTAGCAATGACTTTGCATCGACATCAACATCAGTACAGAGTGTATAAAGGAAGAGGCGGGGCATTAGTGCACTGTATGGCAATCTGCAGGTGTTCCTATAAAGGAAAGCTGGCAGCAGCAGTGATAATACCATCAGAGCTGGAGTCCCTTTCATTGGTTAGTGGCTTTGATAAGTATGTGTGTTTGTGGGGGGATAAGATAAGCATACAAACATTGCATGTGTAGCAATATGCTGCCTTTTTCTTCTCCTTAAATGTGTTCAGATCCTTCTACATTGGTGATAAAAAAGCTATTACTTGAAGCCTTTTGAAACTGACTCAAGGTACAGCCTAGATACAGCCTATGAAAGCATGCCAGCAGAATACGTGTTGGGAAAAGCCGAGTGTTACAGCTGATAATGGGCTACTGTATGGCATTAATAGTAGCAGACCTATACGTAGGGCAGATTTTGCAATAAACACAGTGATTTACAGTGCAATTGAAAAATCAGCATGGTTGGTCAGTGTCTTTTTTTTTTCCTTACTTAAAATGGCATGGCTTACAGGCCTCCTGATGGTGTAATGGTAAATGTTGCCACCTTCCAGGCTGATGACCCTTGTTCATGTCCCCTGCCCCGGCTGCCGCACATTGAGCAGAAGAGGCAATGTTGACTGTCCGTCTCAGATGTCTCCTGCTTCAGGGAGGGTGGTTGATTCCTGCTGTCACACAACTTTTGGGAGCCTTATGGACAGGGATACGCAGCTCCTGATTGGATGAGATCAGCCAACAGCATGAGACTGGGAGTGGACATAGAAACATAGATTGTGTTGGCAGAGAAAGACCCATGGTCCATCCCATCTGCCTAGTTCCATGCCTAGCTCCATGCTTGGCCTAATGCTAGACTGGATTTATGATCTGGTAGCCCTAGTAGCTGATCATCAGCCCAGTGGTCCCACTGTTCCCTTACATTTGCCTACCCAAATTTACACGCAGAAGAAACACAGAATTTGGTGGTCAGTAAGGGCCACTTGGAACATCCAGTCTAACCATTTCCCCTACCTACAGTATTACCACAGACCCTAATTGGTCTCTGGCTCTTTCTCCCCTCCCCCCTTCCTTTCCACTAAGTTACCTTTATGCCTATCCCATGCATTCTTGAACCCTACCACTGTCTTCACCTCTGCTACCTCCGGTGGAAGACTATTCCAGGAATCCACCACTCTTTCTGTGAAAAAGTACCTTCTCACGTCTCTCGTGAATCTGCCCCCTCCAACTTCATAGCATGTCCCCTTGTTCTTGAGCTCTCATGAAGTATATAAAGCGCTCTCTCATATCCCCACTCTTCCTCTTCTATTCCAGGGTGTACATATTGAGATCCTTTAGTCTTCCTTTGTAGGGCTTTTGCTGGAGACCCTGCACCATCTTAGTTGCCTTCCTGTGGACTGCCTCCACTCTGTCTTTGTCCTTCTGGAGATGTCGTCTCCAGAACTGGATGGCAGTACTTAAGATGGGGTCTATACTGGGGCATTACCACCTCCCTCTTTCTGCTGGTGATACCCCTCCCTATGTATCCTATCATCCCACTAGCTCTCCCAACTGCCTTATGGAGGCAGTACAGCGTAGTGGTTAAGGGCACTAAGCTGCAAACCTGGAGACCTGGGTTTGAGTCAGCATACTGTGTGACCATGAGCAACTCACTTAATTTCCTTGTGCTCCCAGGTTGCACCTGTAAACAAGCCTCAGTTTGGTGTGCCTTTCCTGGTTAAATGATCACCTTTCCCCTTTATTGTGCTACCTGGCCACCTTTAGGTCATCCCAATATGATTACCCCAGATCTCTTTCCTACTTGGTGGTCATCCATAACACTTCACCTATTTTGTATCATGCTGTGGAGTTTCTGTGCCCTACCTGCATTATTTTGCACTTTTTTGCACTGAAACCCAGCTGCCATACTCTTGACCACTCCTCAAGTTTTCTCAGGTCTCTGCTAATCCTTTCCACCCCCTCCCCCCCCGAAATGTCCACACTGTTGCAGATTTTGGTGCCATCCACAAAGAGGCAGACCTACCCTTCTAGTTCCTCTACACTGTCACCTATAAAGACATTCAAGAGGACTGGTCCCAACACTGATCCCTGAGGTACCCTGCAGGTCACCCTTTCTTCCTCGGAGCAAACTCAGTTTACCACCACCCTCTATCGCCTACTCCCTAACCAGTTTTGTACCCAGTTTACCACCTGTGGACCCACTCCTAAGCTACCCAGCTCGCTTACTAGTCTCTTGTGTGGAACAGTGTCAGACACTTTGCTGAAATCTAGGTAGGCCACATCCACTGCTCCACCCTGGTCTAATTCCTTGGTCACCTAGTCAAAGAAATCTATCAGATTCATTTGACATGACCTCCCGCCCGTAAATCCATGCTGCCTCGGGTTTTGTAACCCACTGGATTCAAGATATTCTACAATCCTTTCCTTCAGCAGTGATTCCATTAACTTTCCCACCACCACTGTCAGGCTGACTGGCCTATAATTGTAAGCCGTCTTCCTGCTGCCATTTTTGTGTAGTGGGACTATATCTGCCCTCCTCCAGTCTTCTGGAACCACTTCTGTTTCCAGTGAATTGTTAAACAGGGCTGTCAGAGGTGCAGCCAGTACTTACCTGAATTCCCTCAGTACCCCTGGATGCACCCTGTCTGGCCCCATTGCTTTGTCCACTTTCAGATTAGCGAGTCCCTTCAAGACTCTTTCCTGTGAAAAAGGACTAGTGTCCACCTCCCCCCCACCAACCAAGCTCCTGTTACTTTTTTGTGGTCCCTCCCCTTCTACTTCCTCTGTGAATACCAAGCAGAAATATTTGTTCAGGATGTCTGCCTTTTCCTAATCTCACTCTGCACAGTTCCCCTCTTCCCTTTTTAACTTTATAATTCATCCCCTGGTCATCCCCCTTCACCTACATATCTAAAAAATGTCTTGTGCCCTTTTGTTACCACAGGGGATATTCTCTCTTCAGTTTGCACCTTCGTGCTTCATACTGCTTTCCTTGCTTCCTTCTCTTTCCCCTGATACACCTCTCTATCCTCCCCCCACCACGTCTTCTTATTACAGGACCAAAGGCAGCATGGAATCACAGGGGGAGGTCATGCCAAACTAATCTGATAGATTTCTTTGACTGGGTGACCAAGGAGTTAGATCAGGGTGGAGCCATGGATGTGGCCTACCTGGATTTCAGCAAGGCATTCAACACTGTTCCACATGGGAGACTGGTAAGCAAGGTGAGTAGCTTGGGGTGGGCAACTGGTGCTAACCTGGGTAAGAAACTGGTTAGGGGATAGGAGACAGAGGGTGATGGTAAATAGAGTATGCTCCGAGGAAGGGAGGGTGACCAGCAGGGTATCTCAGGGTTCAGTGCTGGGACCAGTCCTCTTTAATGTCTTTATTGGTGACATAGCAGAGGGTCTGGAAGGGAAGATCTGCCTCTTTGCAGATGACACCAAAGTCTGCAACAGGGTTGGCACTCCGGGGGATGGATGGGCAGGGATCTGAAACAACTGGAGGAGTGATCAGGGGTATGGCAGCAATGCAGAAAAGTGCAAAATAGTGCACTTAGGCCATAGAAGTCTATGGGTGGAGTACAAAATGGGTGGAGTGATACACACAATGACCAAGCAAGAAAGAGACCTAGGGGTAATCCTATCAGATGACCTAAAGGTCGTCAGGCAGTGTGACAAGGCAGTCGGGAGGGCTAGTCGAATGCTGGGGTACATAGGAATGGGTATCACCAGCAGAAAAAGGGAGATGGTGTTGCCCATGTATAGATTACTAGTAAGACCACACCCTGAGTACTGTGTCCAGGTCTGGAGACCACATCTCAGGAAGGACATAGACAGAGTGGAGGCGGTCCAGAGGAGGGCTACTAAAATCGTGCAGGGTCTGCATCACAAGTCCTACGAAAAGAGACAAAAGGAGCTCAATATGTACACCCGGAAGGAGAGGAGGGGGAGAGGGAATATGATAGAGACCTTTAAATACCTAGACAGAGGTTAATAAGGTACAGGAGGGGAGTGTTTTTCAGAAAAAGATACTCTGGAACAAGGGAACATGCTATGAAGCTGGAGGGGTGAGGGTTCAGGAGAGATGTGAGGAAATACCTTTTCACAGAAAGAGTGGTGGATTCATGAAAGAGTCTTCCAGCTGAGGTAGTGAGGGCGAAAACAGTGGTGGGCAGGGCTCAAAAACACATGGGATAGACACTAGGGGTTGGGGGGGTGTAGAGACAGCACCGTAGATCAAGTGGGTCTACAGTGAAAATGAATGTAGAAAAAAAATGTAATAGAGGTTTGGGGCTGGCAGTATAGCCTAGAGGTTAGAGTAACAAGTTGTGAATGAGCTTGGTACATCCAGCAGACAGACCTGGGTTTGATTCCCACAACCTCCATCTGCATACTCTGTGACTCTGAGCAAGTCACTTAACCTCCCCAGTGCTCCCAGGCCGCCCTTGAAAATGGGCACCTGTGCCTAGTGGGTCTTACCTGGTTACCAAAGAATAAAAAAATAATATGGGCAAACTGGCCAAGCAGCTCTTATCTGTGGTCAGATTCTATGTTTTTTTGTTTCTACAGTATGTTTCTGAATGCAGTTCTGTTAGCCTTTACTTTTTCCACCACCTCTTTTGAGAACCATAGCAATCTCTTGTTCCTCTTCCTTTTGCATACTTGCTTCACGTAGAGGTTTGTCACCTTAACTATGCCTCCTTTAAGCTTTGTCCACTGTTCCTCCACCCACCCACCCCCGCAAAGTCATCCCTGAGGCATTCGCCCATCTTTATAAAATCTGCCCTCCTGAAGTCCAGAACCCTCACTCATGTGTGGTTTGATTCTGCAGCCATCCTTATATGGAACCACAGTCTAGAGCAGGATTACTTAAAGAAGGGAATCCAAAGGCTCCTGTCTGCAGGGATGTTACAGCAGGTCTCAGAAATCAAAATGTGAAAGAAGTTTTTTTTCCAGTACTTTCCGATTCTCCAGAAAGTCAGGAGAGGGGTAACCCATCTTGGATCTCAAAGGCCTGAACCACTTTCTGAGATTCACAAATTCAAGACGGTCTCTTTGAGATAAATAACCCTGTTTCTCTAAAAGGAGCGATGAGGTGTTCATATTCCATGCAGACCATCCCAGCAAAGATTCCTATTGTTATGGGTATCTCTGTGCTCACGACTGATGCATGCTCACCGTAATGAGAATAAAATGGCTATATTAACTTATCTAATGCTCGCTTTCACTAGCCACACCACTCTAGCAGTTCCTGTATATGCCCTTTTACCAGGACATCCAGGAGTTATACGTTTATATTTTACTCCTTTTGGAATAATACAGACTGCCTACTAACAGGAACAGGTTGGCGCGATCACTGCAGAGCGTACTGAGAACGGTGACAATGTGTGCACCGCAGTGCTTCTATGGAATAGCAGTAAATGATCTGTAGTAAAACTGTCTGTTAAAAGACTGAAAAAGATGCTACAGGAGGACCCTGGCTGGTACAGTCTGGTACTCTGGTATGTCTGTTTTTGACATTAGAAACTTTATAACGTGTGCACATTGTGCATTTAAACCCCTGGGAGCTGCCAGCTATACATTCATGCTCTCACCAGGTGGTGAGGAATGGATGTCATTTAAGGAGCCAGATATCGTGGTATGTGTGACTGTACTTAGCAAAGACAGCGTAGCGCTTCGGGTTGGGGGGGTTTGTAAAACTTCTTAAAAGGGAATTTAGCGGCACTAGTACCACCAGCCTTTTCCCATGTAGGGATAGATCAGCTAGTATGGGTCATATCAATCAATCAATCAAACAAAATCTTTATCGAGGCGGGCACCATTGAGCAAGGCTTATTTGCAAGGTGGACCTGGTCATGAATACATCAAAGTACAGTACAGAAGCAGGTATACAAAAAGCAATAATATACAAGGAAGAAAAAGTGTATACAGTACAGTACAAGGTTGAAATAAATTAAAAAAAAAACCAACAGCATTATTTTACAATCGAAGAAGTCAGCAGATGTACAGTCAACCATAGGCATACAGGGGTTATAAGTAGAGATCTTTTGAGTGAGGCAGCCGGCAACTACACATATAGGTTGAAAGAGGCCATGTATGGGGTGGCAGGTTAGAGAGGTGAGGAGGAGGGATATATTATTGACGACTGGGGGAAAAATTGAGCTAAAACCATAGAAAGTGACAATGGCTGTCGTGTACTTGTTTATTATGATAATGACGGAGGAGGGGTAGATAATTGGGACACTACTATGGATGGGGTGGGAATTTAGCCAGGCTGGAGCGGACAGGGAAGGGTGGGTGCAGCAGGAAGAGTTAATAGGGAAAGAGTGAGAGCCAGGGGTAGAAACATGGCGAGCGTCAGGATGGAGAGGGGGAGTTGACGGAATTAGTGGGCTAGTGGTGAGGAAAACATTTGCAAGGTGCTTTCATGTAGCGATCATAGAGCGTCTTGAAGATATTCAGGCTAACAGGACAGCTCAGCTTCAAGTTCCTTTGTAAACCATTCCACAATGTGAATAAAGAGAAGCTTAGAGCAGCTTTGCCAAAACGAGTTTTGACCCTTGGAACTTGGAGGGCAATTAGGGAATAGCTCCTTAGAGTGTAGGTACCTAAAACACTCGGGGGAATACAATCTGAGACATATGAGGGGAGCTTGTTGGTCACCGCTCTGAAGGCCCATAGGGCGGCGTTTCTATTCCTTCTATATTGAAGGAAAGTCCAGCCTAACGAACAGTATAGGGAGCAGTGGTGTGTGGAAAGTGGAAGGCCAGTAATGAACCTGATAGCTCTGTGGTACAGGGTGTACAACTTAGCCAGTGCAGTGGCTGTAAAGCTGGTCCACGTAATCTATTAAAGATAGGAAGGTAGCTTGAACCAGTTGAATCTTGGCCTCCTTTGTGAGCAAGCGGTTAATTCTGTAGAATAGTCCTAATCTTTGACTTAGTTTCTTCTGTAGTTCTTCGAGATGGTCAGCAAAGGAAAGTTTATGATCGAGCCAAACTCCTAGATATTTGAATTTAGCTACATACTCTAGTGTTTCTCCAAGAACAGTGGTAATTTGTGGGGTAGCCCCCACTCCAGCAGGAATTGCCGCATGCAAGGAGGGGGAGAAGAGCATGGCTTTTGTCTTTTTCACATTGAGCAAAAGCTTTTTGTTTATGAGCTGGTATTGTAGAAGGCTAAAATCAGCTTGGAGTCTTCACAGGCTGCTTCCAGCATGGGACGACTCAAGTACAGTACAGTGTCATCCGCGAATAAGTGGATGTTGGCTTTTTTGATGGGGTCATTGATGTTGTTAATGTAGACTGCAAAGAGGAGGGGAACAAGATTAGAGCCCTGGGGCATGCCCCTCAGCATAGGTTTTAATGGAGAAAGATCACCTTCAGCTTTAACCTGCTGTTTCCATTCTCCGAGGTAGTCTGCAAACCAGCACATAGATTTATGGTCCAGGCCTAAGGAGCTTAGGGAGGAAAGAAGCAGGCTGTGATCAACTGTGTCGAATGCCTTACTAAGATCCAAGAACACAGCACAGACATGCTTCTTGTTGTCAAGGTCTAGGAGCCAGTCATTGGTCACCTTAGCTAGGGCTGTTATGGTGCTGTGCTTTGCTCTAAATCCAGACTGAACCGGGTTTAATAGGCTTCTGGATTCTAAGTATACCCCTAGCTGGCCACACACTATTTTTTTCTAGTAATTTAGACAGGATGGGGAGGTGGGAGATCGGTCTGTAATTATTTAGATCGCAGGAGTCACCTGCTTTTAGTAGAGGGATGACATGGGCTATTTTCCATTGAGGGGGGAGGCTACCCTGGGAGAGTGACATGTTGAATAGGTGGGTGATTGGCACCGCAAGCACATGGCAGGCACATTTCAGATAGTATGGCTCTATGAAGTCGGAGCCTGCACCCTTCCTGGTGTCCAGTTGCAGCAGTAGGTCTTCCACCTCTTTTAGAGAGACAGGCAGGAGGGAGAAGGCCTCCTCGGTAGATGGGGACTCGTGGGTTGGTGGGCCCTGAGCTGTGCAGAGGTCATTGGCAGGAGAAGTATCAAATGCTAGCCCTGCCATTGCAAAATAGTTATTGAGGGCTTCCAATATCTCAGATCGGTTAGCGATAACTCTGCCACCGGACTTAATTTTTGCTGGAATGGAATTACCAGGTGCATGTCCAGACATGTCTTTTAATGTTTTCAGAGCTTTGAAAGATTTCTTGAGGCAGAGGCTAGCTCCGAACGATAGTAGGCGGCCTTGGCTGCTCTGACCAACTTGGTGCACTTGTTACATGCTCTCTTAAAAAGACACCAATCCGAGTCATTCTTGCTTCTTCTGGCTTTTTTCAGTAAAGTATCCTTTCTAACAGGAAAGCTTTGAGCTCAGGCGAGAACCAACGGCAGGTGCTGCTCCTGACCCGCACCTTAACCAAGGGTGCATGCTTATTTAAAGCCTCACTTAAAATATCGTAAAAAATAGTATATGCCCTGTTAACCGTTTTGGCTAGGAAGAATTCTTGCCATCGTGGTGAATGTTTCAAGTCGTGGATGTAAGCAAATAAAGTTGCATCTGCACCTCTTGATAGAGAACTTTGCCACAAACTGTGGGTTGTGCACGGATCTAATGGTGGTGATTATACAATGTTCGCTAATGTCTGAAAAAAATGTTCCGACATGAGAGAACAGGTGTGGCTTGCTTGCTTAGTGATGATGTAGTGGGAGGAACAGAACTGAGTTTTTATAAAGTGACCCAGAATGGTACACATTCCCTTTAAATTAGGGGTATTGTACTTAATTGCAGCACTGAAACTACTGGACCAGTTGTTTTCAAAATTGAAATGCCGTTAGCCTCTATGACTGACAGGATGCGTGCAAGTTGTCAAACTTCTAGGTCCTAGGATGGTTGGGTTATAAGCTGTCAAAAATAGAGTTTTGACACAATCAACCGTAAAATAGTAGGAATCGGTATATACCCACACACACAGACAGGTGCAGATTGGTGTCCATTATGCCGATTAAAGCGGACACAACTTTGAATCAGACCTGTTAGTCTAGTATTTACAACATGTGCAGGTGTTCATTGAAGAGCTAGTGTATTGCTTGGAATTAATAGTAATTTTCAGATGCAATCAGTTATCACTTCCAATATCTGAAGTATTTTTTATTCCAGACAGAGTGCTGCTCCATACACCACCCCCGTACTGCCAGGTGGAAAATCTTCTAATTAGCAAACAGAAAAGAAAAAAATACTTGAGACGTAAGAAGTGATAATTGACTACATCTGAAAGTTACAATTAATTCCAGGCAGTACACTAGCTTTTTAAGTAGTTAATATCAGGTTTTTGCAGTTGTTCAGAGAGATCAGTGCAGTCAGTTTCAGGTCTTCTTGAGTCATGTTCCAGAACAAGAAGGCTAAGAACCTGAAACATTTCTTCCCAGCTGAAATCCTTGTCCTCTGAACTTTCAGGGGGAATAGTGACTGGGACCTGGGGTTATATAAAGATGTAGCCATGATTAGGCACCTGGGCACATTACCTAGCAAGGGGCTGTGGACAAAGATGACTTAATGAGTCTTCCTCCTGCCATGCACCACACTGCTGAGTATGGGCCACAGTGGGGGTCTCGCTGTGAAATCAAACTGTGTCTGTCAGCCATTTGTTACCAGATAAAAACTTTTTATAGCATCTGTTTGTGCCTGTGGAGCACAGCTGTACCACTGTCACTTTTACACTGACTCCCATGTCAACACTGTCTCACCAGCATAGGACACCCATCAGCTGCCACCCCACAACTCGGTTGCCTATGCGGCTTCCCTCCTAGAGTGGGACTTTGTATTTCCTTCATGTGGCTGTCACATGGAAGCTGCCAAGCTTCCTTCCCATGGATCTCACTTAGGCATGGGAGGGGCAGGGCTGTGAATTTCCTTCATATGGATTTGGGGGGGGGCTCCAGACTTCCTTCACATTGATCCGGAGTTGCGTTCAGGGATCTAGAGTGCTAGAGTGGTGGGTAAGCCATTAGGTCTGGGTGGCTGGGGACATCCTTTTGTCACACCCGTCCTATCTGACCCCAGTTTACCCCACCCACTTGCCCATGGTTGACACTCACTCCACCTTGGGGAAGAACTGATATAATGTGGTCTGCTGTGATGACAGTGGCAGCCCTGGAACCCACAGAAGTACGTGGGCAGTGTCTGACCCCTACAGTCTTACAGCACTGCCTCTGAAGCAAGCCCTAGACTCCACTGCTCGGTGTGGGTGTCAGGTCAGTGATGCCAGTCCATGTCTCCCACAGCACCACCTGAACGTCACGATTATAAAATCTGGTTTGAAATCAAAGCGTTAATCATATTCACTTAAAAAAAAACTTCCAGCTGAATTATTTTTTCTTGCTATAAGGCAGCGGTGGTGGTGGGGGTGGTTATAGTCAGATGATAACAGGCGTGGGTGACTGAGGCATTCATTCTCACCTTTTGCAGCCCCCAGGTGTGGTGTTATCATACGATAACATCCCGCCCCCTCTCGTTTGCAGCTTCATTTGCTTATTTCTCCACCAGCCTGCACTTGCAGAGTCACAGTGAAGAATTGGGTGAGCAAATACCAGGAGCTGGCGATTCTTTCTCACCCTGATACTCGCTCGTTTGCAGCTTCAGTTGTGGCTACCTTTTAATAAGATTTCTCTCCCTACATCTCTTACTGTGTACCTTTGACCTCTCTGCATTAGCTCGTCTCTCTCTCTCTCTCTCTCCTTAACTCACTGAACTTTTCTTAATCTCCCTTTCGCATCCCTGTCCACACTTGATAGCTGCTGCTGCCAACAGCTAATGGCTTGTAAACTGGGGATACAGTAGGGGAACTGTAAAAGCCCATTCACGTTTTCACTTGCTGAGCACCCTCCTTCACTTTATGGTGTTGATGACATGAGGTCTCTCTGCTTCTTCTGCAGGGAAGTGATCAGATCCGTGCAATCCCTGCTCACCCCCACACAGTCAGACAATGGCATCATTTAGCAGTAGTCTTACCTAATCAACCAAACAAACAGAAAAAAAAAAAACAGGAAAAGAAATTAAAAGCCATGTGCGGAGAGGATAAAAAAAAAAATAATTACATCAGATGCACAGCAGATATTCACAAGAACACAAGTAGAATGCCAACCATTCATTACATTCTGGCAGTAAAGAACAAGAGCTTCGGAAAAGATATTATCTCATCTGTGGTGGTAGTCCTTTTTCAAAAGGAGTGGGAGATTACCTTAGTGTTCTAGTCAACATCCTCTCTCTTTGAATTCAAAGAAAAAGAACGGTTCTAATGCAGTCATCCACTGCTGTGTGTGGGTTGCTGAGCTTGTACTTAAATAGTGGCTCCCTTTTTGCTAACTTACTGTTTATGCCACCATTGTTATTCCAACACAGTTCATCCTCAGAAGCTGTGAAGGTACTATTCCGAGCTTCACTAGGTGGACAGCCGGCACCTGTGCCCGTCACAGAGCCTTGGCCTACCATTTGGGGGGGGCGGGAGTAGGAGGGGGTATGTACCCCAAGTCTGAATGTGTTGTCAGGACTTGTCACTGGTCCAGAGTTCACTGTGTTGGCTCGGCTCCCATTTTCTGAGAGTCTGCTCCTTGGCATCTTGACATTGGTGCACAAGGGGCTCAAGAGATGGCACGCATAACAGCGCACCACCTGCAAGCCTGGTCAGCATCCACTACCCCACCCAACCCATGCAGCCTACAGCTGCACTACTACCTGTGGCCACCGAGGGGGCAGCACTGCAGTGGAGGCAGTGACCATCCCACCTTGGTGGAGGAGCATGTCCTCTGGGACACTTAATCATCCTACCCCTGCCAGCTCTCTGGTGTAGTATTAGGCTTGATTCTGAACCTGGGTCACTGGCATCGTGCGCATTGGCCCTACCTGTGAAGAGTTTTGTGAGGCAGTGTGTATGAAAGGTGTTGTATAAAACCAGACTCAGTGCCAGTGACTTCTGAGGCCAAAGGCTAGGAAAGTTGTGGGTCCTAGCCCTACATCCATTACTTGGGGTAATAACCATAACTGCTATTATAGTGCAGTATTGGGGGGGGTGCTGCACTGTTGAGGTGCCGCCCTTTGGATGAGATGTTAAAGTGAGGTCCCTTTTACTTATTTCTAGTTAAATATCCTGTGGTACTTATCAAAGAAGAGGAGAGGCATTTCCTCACAGTCGCCGTCATTAAAATGGATCCGTGTAACTCACCCAGCAGAGCACACCAGGAAACAGGCTATTTATTTATTTATTTATTTTGGATAAACAGGTAAGTGCATTAGACTTTAGAAATGCCTATTTTCAGGCACAACCTGGGAGAGTACAAGGTAAATGCCAAAATGTGCCTATTCGCAGATGACATCAAGCTCTGTGGGAGAGTGGACACAGCTGAAGGGATACAGGACCCACAGGATGATCTGGAAAAGTTGGGGAGGTGGTCTGGGATCTGGCAGCTTGGCTTCAATACCAGTAAATGTAAAGTTTTGCACATTGGAGCCAAGAATCCCAGGATGGAGTGCTGTCTGGGCAGAGTCCAGGTATCTGCATCAGAGGAGGAGAAGGACCTGGGAGTAATGATCACTAGTGGCCTGAAGCACTCCACACAGTGCAAGAAAACAGCAAAGGCAAACAAGATGCTGGGATGCATTTCTAGGGGGTTCAGTAGTAGGAGAGAGAGAGAAGATTATACTACCTTTGTACAGGTCACTGGTGAGCTAACTTCTAGAGTAAGGAGTTCAGTACTTGTCCCCCCACTTCAAAAAGGACATTAATCTGCTGGAGAAGGTCCAGAGGAGGGCTACAAAGATGGTAGCGGGTTAGCAGGGTAAGGCATATGAGGAGAGGTTGAGGGCACTGAACATGTGCTCCCTGGAGTAAAGGAGCGAGGGAGGGGACATGATTCAGATTTTCAAGTACTTGAAAGGGATAAATAAGGTGGATAAGGGGGGTCTCTTTAAGCTGAGTTGCAACCATAACATGAGGGGGTGCAGTCTTAAGCTGGAAGATGGGAGGTTTAGGAGGGAGGTCAGGAAGCACCTTTTCACAGAGAGGGTGGTGGACACTTGGAATGCACTGCCAGAAGAGGTGGTCTAATTGAAGACAGTGGGCAGCTTCAAGACAGGCTGGGATAGGCATAGGGGGAAGGTAAGAATCATGTCTAGGGAAGATGGGAGGAGTTGGGGGGCAGGGACAGTAGCTCAAGCTGTGGACTCTGCAGTATGAGCAGACTAGACAGACCTAATGACCTTCTTCTGCTGGCTTCTTTGTATGTTCATAGACACATTTACAGAGTGGGTATTCAGATTACAATAGGAACATCATTTAGCTACAGCAGACAAATTTGTTTTAGATAAGCAATACAATAATAACAAGCATTTGTCAATGCTGAATGTTGATTGTGTTGGTCTGTTGAGCTCGCGCACTGCCCCTCTGTCACTCACTCAGTCTGTTTTCTCCTGGTGCTGCAGGCTGCTCTTTTGTACTGGGCTCTGCCCACCAAGAAATCCACGGCTGTCCTGACAGAGCTCCGTTGAGGTGGCTCACTCCCCCCCCCCACCCCACTCGCTCATTCTGTTTCTCCCGGTGCTGCAGGCTGCTCTTTTGTACTGGACTCCCACCCTGTTGGTGACTTTTTCTGCCTACAAAGAAATCTTCTGTTGAGCCTGCTCACTCCACCTCTCTCACTCACTCATTCCGTTTTTGCCGGTGCTGCAGGCTGGCCTTTTGTACTGTGCTCCTGCCTGCGTTGCCACCTTTTTCTGCCAACAAAGAAATCCGCAGCAGTCACGATAGAGCTCTGTTGAGCTCGTTCACTCCCCCTGTCTCACTCACTCATTGTGTTTCTCCCAGTGCTGCAGGCTGCCGCTTTTGTACTGGGCCCTGCCTGCATTGGCACCTTTTTCTGCCCACAAAGAAATCGGGCAGCTGTCCCAACAGAGCTCCATTGAGGTCGCCACTCTCCTGTCTCACTCCACTCACTCATTCTGTTTCTGCTGGGCGCTGCAGGCTGCCTTTTCTGCCCACAAAGAAATCTGCAGCAGTCCCGACAAAGTTCCGTTGAGCTTGCTCACTCCCCTTCTCTCACTTGCTCATTCCATTTCTGCCGGCGCTGCAGGCTGCCCTTTTCTACTAAGCTCCTGCCTGCGTTGCCGCCTCCTTGTGCCCACAAAGAAATTTGCAGCAGTTACAATAGAGCTCTGTTGAGCTCGCTCACTCCCCCTCTCTCACTCACTCATTCTGGTTTTCCCGCCACTGCAGCCTGCCCTTTTGTACTGGGCCCCTGCGTGCATTGCTGCCCTTTTCTGCCCACAAACAAATTTGCAGCAGTTCCAATGGAGCTCCGTTGACTTCACTCACTCCCCTTCCTCACTCACTCGCTCATTCTGTGTCTCCCACTGCTGCAGGCTGCCCTCTTGTACTGGGCTCCTGCCTGTGTTGGCTGCTTTTTCTGGCCACAAAGAAATCTGAAGCAGTCCTGACACAGCTCCATTGAGCTCGCTCACTCCCTCTTTCACACTCACTCACTCACTCATTACGTTTCTGCCAGCGCTGCAAGCTGGCCTTTTGTACTGGGCTTCTGCCTGCGTTGCCACCTTTTTCTGCCCACAAAGAAATCCGCAGCAGTCACAATAGAGCTCTGTTGAGCTCGCTCACTACCGCTGTAACTCGCTCGTTCTGTTTCTCTTGGCGCGGCAGGCTGCGCTCTGTATGGGGCTCCTGGCTGCGTTGGCACCTTTGTCTGTCCACAAAGAAATCTGCAGCTGTCCCGACAGAGCTCCGTTGAGGTCGCTCAGTCTCCCTCTCTCACGCTTATTCTGTTTGTCCTGGCTGCAAGTTGCCCTTTCTCTGGGCTCCTGCCTGCATTGGCGCCCTTTCTGCCCACAAAGAAATCCGTAGCAGTCCTGATAGAGCTCCGTTGAGGTCACTCAGTCCCCTTCTCTCACTTGCTCTACTGTTTTCAGCATAGGGATTTAGGACCTCTGCTCATAAACAGTGCCACTGTCATTTTCTTAATCTATCCCGAACACTGATTTCCCACAGCGACTGCGTTATTCTGCGCTGGAACTGTGAAAACACATTTCGGTCAGGATGTGAAAAATGACAGCTGTACTGCTCATAAGGAGGTGTGAAAAAATGCCAGTGTTGAAAATCTGGCATGACAATATTACAAATCTGCGAGGTTACAAGGGTGCGTGTAAAGTGCACAACACACACTTGTAACACAGTCATTTGATGGGCTGTCATCACCAAATTTTCAACATAGGCATTTAAGACCTCTGCTCATGAACAGTATCACTGTCATTTTCTTAATCTGTCCTGAACAGTGATTTCCCACAGCAACCGCTCTATTCTGCGCCGGAAGTGCGAAAACACATTTCGGCCAGGATGGGAAAAATGACAGCTGTACTGTTCACAAGGAGTTGTGAGAAAATGCCAATGTTGAAAATCTGGAGTGGAAACATTGCAAATTCATGAAGTTACAAGCATGCGTGCAAACTGCGCAACGCATGCTCGTAACACAGTCATTTTATAGAGTATCATCACCAAATTTTCAATACAGGCATTTTAGGACCTCTACTCATGAACAGTTTCACTGTCATTTTCTGAATCTGTCCCGAACACTAATTTCCCACGGTGACCGCGCTATTCTGCGCCAGAAGTGCGAAAACACATTTCAGCCAGGATGTGAACAATAACAGCTGTACTGTTCACAAGGAGGTGTGAAAAAATACCAGTGCTGAAAATATGGCATGAAAATATTGCAAATTCGCGAAGTTACAAGCGTGCGTAGCAACTACGCAACGCACGCTCATAAAATAGTCATTTTTGGGATTTTTTCCACCAAATTTGCAACATGGGCTTTTTGAGGGCCTGCCTCATGAACAATGGCACTTTCATTTCGTTAATTGGCCCCGAAAGGTGATTCCACGCAGTGACCGCGAAATCACCTTTCGAGGCCGATTAACACCATAACAGTTCCAGCATTTATGTGGAGGGGGTCCCAAAAACCCCACGCTGAAAATTTGTGCCAAAATTCCGAAAAATCACTGAGATATGCATTAAAGTTGGAAAAAAAACATTTATTCCATTATACAGCTTACTGGCATTTCCTCAGTTCGTGGTCAGCTTTGAAGAGTGCAGATGTGTTCCCAGTCCACCAAAGATCATCGCGCCAAGCTCTGGAGGTAAGTGTGGGGTGAGGAGGGTGTGAGAAGGCAGGGTGCGCAGTGGGTGGGTATGGATTGCGGGAGGGGGGCAGGGAGACTGCCGATGGACAGTTTCCTTTTTTACAGGGTAAAAAAAAAAGACATCATGGGGCCGTTTTTATTTTACAGGGCATGTGGCACGCTGGGGTGGCCTCAGCGTGCCACTGGAGTCTTTCTTTGGGGGAGGGAGTCAGCCGACGGGGATTGGGCACCCCATCGGCACATAACAAAAGGGTGACATTATGCCAACAGGGATTGGGGCACCTGCCGGCAGACAGTACAAGTGGGGAGGTTTACATAATGCTGACGGGGAAATATCAGTGTGTCAAGATCCCTCCCTGCAATCATGGGTCACTCCCTCATAGCAGTGAATGGCTTACACTGCAATGACGAGATGGCCCCTGACTGCAGCGGCTAAATTTTTACAAGTTGGTGGCACGCTGGCTAAACTAGAGTCAGCAGCAGCATGCCGCGGCATTTGGGGACACTGGACAAGCCATTAAAGGCTATGGGGGCATTGGCCACAACAGTGCCGCACCTCCACAACCTGCTTGTGGAGAAAGCTGCCGCAATATGTTTCTTGCGCATGCACGCAATCAACATAAAAAGGTAGTGAATTTACAGTAAAAGGGTGTAGCATGAAAAAACAGGGCTAAGAACAACAATCCAGGATGTTCATAAAACACCATTTGTAAGAGAAAACAGAGTTCCATAAAACAACATTTGTGAGGAGACTAGGCATAGCAGAAAGATAGGTTGAGCTAAGTTGGACTAGCTAGGTGGGAAGCAATGAGCAGTTAGGTGCCATGTGAGAGAGAAGGTAGAGCAGACAATGGTCAAGTGAAGTGGGAAGCCAGGGTAGAATATCGTCGGGGAGAAAAGAAACAAGAGCAAGGGTTTGAGGCTACAAGGTGGTTACGAAGCTCCCATTTAAAGCTGGCATGAGTAGGGAAGAGATGGACTGCCACAGGTAAAGAGTTCCAGAAGAGAGGAGCAAAGTAAGAGAAAGCTTGAGATCCCATAGCCATTTTGCTTCTGGGAACAGATAGCAAGGATTGCTCACCAGAGAGAAAGGGCACAGAGAGGGCTCAATAGAGTAAGCAAGTGGGCTAGACAGAAGGGAATGCCAGAGCGAACCACACTATCAAGTAATGTGACAAGGGAATAGATTCGGTTTGCCTCTGGGGAGAGCCAGTTTAGAGCACTGTACAGCTGGCAGCGATGCATGGGGTGGTGAGAGACTCAGGCAAAATGACAGATATTGTTATATGTAGTGTCCCATTCGAGGAGATTAGATTTGGAAGCACCGGCATAAGTAATTGAGCCATAGGTGAGAGCAGGGAGAACATCACCCTGGCCAGATGGGTGGAATACTGGCTGAGGGACAGAACCCAGAGGGTGGTTGTGGACTCCGCAATACAAGTAGACCAGATAGACTACATGGTCTTCTTCTGCTGGCTTCTTTGTCTGTTCGTATGTAATAGCAGTTCTGGCTGAGAGTGTGAGAGCATAGCCAGTTTTCTAGGCAGATTGAGTTTGCAGTTTATAGTTCTACGAGTATTGGAGATGTGTTGATCAAAATCAAGGGAGGGGTCGAGGGTAATGCCAAAGTATTTTAATGTATTGACATTCTCACGCTATCACAGCTTAGTGTGCCTTTCCTGGTCAAACATTACAAAAAATAATTCCAGTGTTTTGTTATTTACTGTGGTGTATTAGACAGAAGCAGACCATGAGGTCCATCAGGACTTCCCACCCACAACACAGTGGTTGGCCTTTGTTAGTTGTACCTGCAATATGAAGTTATCTAGTCTGGTTTTAAATATCTCCTTAGTAGGTGCTTCAACTATAGCTTGTAGAAGTTTATTCTTTTCCTTTCTAGCCTATCCTGTCCTGCATAGAAGAACAGCTTAGCCCTTTGCCATAGATCTTTTTGTAGTACCTGTACATCAGCTTCATTTGTGCAGTGTGTTGACAGCAGTACTCCTGTGCTAAACGTGCACAGTAATTCAGGGTTGGTAAAGACTCTAGGTGCATCAGTTCCACCCTCTCTTCATAAGCAGGGACCAGCAAGTAGGCTGTGCAAGCATGCCCTAATGTGTAGGGATTCAAAAGTCACCCTGTTACCCATGGTGCCCTATGATCCCACAAGCAGAAACTTGTTCTGGCTCACCTGTCTCCATGACCACTGCCTCCAGTTGTAGGTTGTTCACTAAGTTCACCATGCTCTGGGAGAAATGCCTCCTAACATTAAGCATTAATTTACCACTTACGAACTTCAGGGCATGTCCCTATGTCCTGTTGGAGCACACCAAATCAAACTTCTCCATCTGTTTGACATTGTCCAAACCCTTGTGGAACACTGAGCTCATGTTCCCCCACAGCCTTCTTATCTCCAAGTTAAACATGATAAGGGCCTCCAATCTGTCCCCATACTTTTTGTCCTCTGTCCCCAATATCATATACATATAATATCATGATGTATTTTTATTCATGACCTTTGCTCCACAGACCCAGCACAAATTGGCAGATTTCCCCTTTTTGGGGACAGACCTCTTTGGCCCTGAGATGGAGGATCATCTCACCTGCATTGAAAAGCCCAACATCCCACAGGATTAATTGCCATTGACCCAACAGGTTAAGCAGCTGCCTAAGAAGGACTCCTTTCAGAGCTTCTATCATGGCTCTGGGTAACAACTACAGCAGCCTCAGCGGCAACAGTCATCAGTATAAACAAACAAGTCCCATGATCAAGGGCCAGTTAAGGAGGGGTGTCCGAGGCCTGTTCTTCAGAGCCCCCTTCAAAAGCACAAAGTGATGGGTTGTGGCGAGACATTTCTCACTCCTGCACAGTCTCTGCTACTGCTCCTGGTTACTGGCTGTATCTCCTATTTTCTTTCACAGTGGTCTGCAGTCACATTGGACAAGAGGGCTCTGGAGGTGGTGAATACGGGTCTGTCTCTGGAGTTCGAGATTTTCTATCCTTACTGACCCCACAGCCAAGGGAGTCCATGGTGCCCAAGGACACAGTGGCCACACAGCAAAGTACTATCACTCAGCTTTTTTTTTAATCAATAAAAAATTTTTGCGATTTCAACAGAGTTAGAACACAGTAACAAAAATCATACATTAAATGCGCTGTAAAAGAAATAAAAAGAACAACCACAGCAGTAATAACTAGTAAAACCCATCCAGCACCAACCCCTAGGGTACTCCACTCTGAACATTCTCCACTTTGAATGATGACCATCCATCAGCACTCTCTATTTCCGAACAGACAGCCCAGCCAGCTAGCTCTCCACATGGGGACCTCTATACTAAGTGACTTTCTGTACGAGTTTTCCATGCAATATGGTGCTGAAGGCCTTGCTGAAGCAACACATAATGCAGTAATTTAAGGTCACAAGGGACTCTTAAGTCTATCAAGTCCACACCCCCTTCCACTGCTTATAAGCGGGGATGAATACTATACATATGCTGAAAAAATGTGTCATTTTAATAGTACAGATAAATTTCATCCACCGTCTCCTCGAAGAAGGCAACAAGTCCGGTGAATGGCTTGCCCTTTGACATGTTATGTTCCTAATCTTACAAGGAAGATTACGGGCTAAATGGGGGAAGAGATGACATTTATTTGAGTTTTGGTAACCAGGTAAGTCCACTGAGACAATTACAGTCCCTTTTTCAGGGTCGACCCTGGGTCAAGAATCAGCCACGAAGGTATAAGTGCAGCAAGCAATGCAGTTCTCATGTTACAGGGATGGCATTAGGCAGAGTACATGTCAAGACAAAATGTTGCAAGTACACAAACAATTGACAACAGATTTGACAAGCGATTCATGAAACTGAGTGCCTCATGGGCTATATAGAGAGCAGTTATAGTACAAAACTTCATAGTAAACATACTAGTAATATACATGGGAGTGGGTGGGACCAGAGAATTCCATACGCATTAGTCTCCTATTATGCTAGGTGCATGGGTAGGCACCCTTTAGCAAAAGCAGGAGCAGGTAGTAGAGGACAGAAAGGCAGACAGATGGAACCGAAATTGTGAGAGGGAGGAACATGAGAGAATGGAGGGAGGTAGTTTGTCAGAGCAGCATATGAAAAGGAGCATCTGGATACAGCAAGACGTATTTTGGGGATAATGAGAAGGGGGAAGAGAGGTAGAGCGAAGTGTGTGTGGTGCTGGTTTGAGGCATATAAGTTCCCTGAGGCAGGGAAGGGTGAATTTGTGGACAAGCTTGAACATGAGGCTCAAGGTGGAGTATCTCAGTTTTTCCCCATAGGAGGGCCACCCCAGTGAGGCGAGAACATCACAATGGTGAGAACGGGTAGGTGCCCCCATGGCAAAGCAACTAACCCTGTGGTATGCCTGAGAGAGGAAGGACATGGAGGAGGAATTAATGAAGAGGAGGAGGGGTGCAGCATAGGATAGTAGGGGAAGGAGGGATGCAGTAACAGTTTTTTGGCAAGACGCAAGTGTGAGGTGCGGGCACACACGATATAGGAGTCCAAGTTTCTGATTGAGATTTTTGATAGTGTTAGAGACATGGGAGTTGAACGATAGTGCAGGATCCAAGGTCACACCCAGGTATTTGAAGGAGTGAACTACCTCTAACGGGTCACCCTTGTTAGTGGAAATACTAAGGGTAGGTAGGTTAGGTTTTTTTCCAGGCCAATGGTTGAAGACCATGCATTTTGTTTTCTTTGAGTTGAGAACAAGATGATTACTTTGGAACCAGGCTTCCAGGGAGGCGAAGTCTGAGGCAAGGTTCCGATTGATTTGGTAAATATCTGGAGAGGAGCGGTAGATGATGGCATCGTCTGCGTATAGGTGGACTGTGGCACCCCACAGAAGTTGGGAAGGTCATTGATAAAGACTGAAAACAACATGGGGCCCAGTACTGAGCCTTGAGGGACACCATGGGAAACTGTTTTTGTCCAGACAGGGAGCCATCCCACTTAACTTTATGGGATCGATCAGACAGCTAGCTCTTCATCCAGTGCAGTGCATTGTAGTCCAGGCCAAGTGGATGCAGCTGTCGAAGCAGTAGCCCATGATTCACGAAGTCAAATGCTTTTGTGAGATCCATGAATATGGCTCCAGTGGCCTGGCCCTTATCCATTGCGTGGAAGATGTCAGATGTTACTTTTATGAGGGTTCTGTGATTCTTTCGGAAACCGTGCTGGTAGGGTGATAGTAGCTTGTGGGAGTCAGGGTAGTCTTGGAGATGATTATAAACGATACGCTGTTGGATCTTTGCCAGGTGAGAAAGTAGAGATATAGGGCGAAAGTTTTCTGAGATGGAGTTAGGTCCTCCTTTGTGGACCGGGACTACTACTGCCACCTTCCATTTATCTGGCACTATGTTGGAGAGGAAGGACCGGTTGAACGAGTTGCAGATGGGGCGAACGAAGGCAGAGGCATCCGGCTTAAGAAATTTTTATTCCAGTGAGTCGCATCTGGGAGAGCCCCCTGGTTTTAGGTTAGATAGAAGTTGCTGCACCTCTCTGAGTGTGGCTAATTTCAGATGGAATTCAGGATGACCCCCTAGGTTGGGCAAGAGAGTTGTAGAAAGAGAGGGAGCTTTGTGGAAGACCGAGGTGAATTTTTGGAGGTCAGTATAGAAATTGTTGAAACCAGTGGCTATGGAGAGTGGGTCATCGAGAATGGTGCCATTGACAGAAAAAGAGCTTGGGTTTTCAACAGCCCTTCCTTTTACGAAAGCGTTAACTTGTCTCCAGAATTCCTTTGGGTTATTTAGATGCTCTGTTTGAAGGGATTTGAGATGGTATCTCTTAGCTTTTTGTACAGCATTTTTACACTGATACCTCAGCTGTCTGTAGATAAGCCAGTCCGAGGGGAGTCCACTTTGTTTGTACATTTGTCATGCTTTGTCCTGGAGGGCCATAAGAGATCTGATATCCCCGGAGAGCCATGGGGCTTTAACAACCTTGGATCTGCATTTCTTCTGAGGGGAACGTTGGTTAATTATTTTGGTGAGAGTGGAGATTGGGAAGTCCAGGGCTAGGTTTATGTCAGGAAGTGTATTAATGGGGCCCCAGTCTGTAGAGTTAATGGATGACAGGAACCTATTGGCAGCAAACTTAGTCATGTCCCGGACAAGGGAAATCTTGGGAGGAGGGTTGGTATAGTTATTTCTCCATACACCCATACACAGAAGGTGGGAGAGTGATTGCTTATGCAGCCGGAGAGTGTGCCAGCAGATCTGATATTAAGTGGGCAGCTGGTGACTATCCAGTCTAGCAGTGTGTGATTGCCCGATTTTGGATTGACTCATGTGTGGTCATGGATTAACTGGTTAAGGTTGCCATCAGCAAGTGAAGCACAGACATTACCAATATTGGGGTGCAGCCAGTCAATGTTGAAGTCCCCACATAGGATGAGGTCATGCTCTGGGAGGCTGCCTAATGATTCAAGGAGAGGGGGCAGGCCAGCAGTAGCATGGTTGGGGGGCATATAAATACACCCTATGATGATTTTTTTTAACATTTCCAAGCATAAGGGTGACGTAAAGGGACTCGGTGAGAGGAGGTGAGGAGACAGGTGCAGGGAGGATAGTGATGTTGAGGCCTGTCCTATAGTAGATCATTACCCCTCTGCCCCTTTTGCCAATCCTAGTATGTCTAAAGATGCCATAGCCTTGAAGGGACACCTCATGCTGTTTGATAGTAGGTTTTAGCCAGGATTCAGATATGCATAGGATGTCAGGAGACATTCGTATGGTCCAGGCTTCCAATTCAGCCATTTTGAGGTGTAGGCTGCGGATGTTAAGGTGTACTATTTTTAGACCTTTCCTAGTGGGTAAAGATGCTGCAGATTGGGTGGGGGAGAGTGCAGCGCAGGTCCAGGGTTGGTTTCAATGTCCCCAGCCTGGAGCAGCAGGAGAAGGAGGAGGAGAGTAGAGACAGTTACCCAGTGCAAGGTGCCAGAAGAGACAATGCCATGGGCAGGGGTAGCATTGGGAGCAAGGAGTCGTTCATGCTGCCAGTGCCCTGGCAGAGCTGTATGTTGTTTAGGCAGGCAGGGGATGTAGAGAAGGATTTTCGGGGATTCTGGTTCAATGTGGACTGGAGGGGGAGGAGAACTTTCACCCGTAGGGTGTTGGAGGGCCCCAGCTATCACCCAGTCCGTATACCAGCTTAAAGCAATAAGCCAAGCCAGGAAGACTGACCAATATAGACTGTCCATTATGGCAAGCTGGGCAAACAGGCCGAGAACAGAGAGCAGGTTGTATATTATTATGTTCTGTGATCCAGGCAGGGGATAAATGCCTAGGGGGAGCAGCAGTGAGAGAAGCTAGGATTACAGTTTGTGTAGAAGAGTGAATTAACTTGACAAATCCTAGTAAGCTAGGGGAGTTTCTATAGTTCGGCAGCAATTGTCCTGCCTGTTCTTGGAGTCCCTGGTCCAGAGGTGTCAGCAGGGAGAGAAGAGTCAATAGGGAGGTGATTTTCTGGGAACGGAGGGTCAAGAAGAGTATTTAAGGTGGCCTGGGAGGGGAGGGTGGGACAAAGAACAGGCGTGAGAGAGCTACGAGTGCCCAGCTACAAGTATTCCAATACAGAGAAGCTGGCTAGGCTGGCTAAGAAAAGGCGCACCAATCGGGGAGCAATGTTCCTCGCAGCTGGCCCAATTAGTAGTGTTAGTGAAATGCAGCGACCAATGCGAGAGCCACCGGAGCAGCCAGGCTCCAAATTCAAACAGCAGTGTACCTGCGGCTTTCTGTCCAGGAGTCTGGACCATGCGGCCGGTCCAAAAAGTGATGTTGGGTCCGGGAATGGTGGCTGCCGGCGAGATGACCGTAGGAACCACCTTGCTGTGCGCTGCTTGGGGCACTGCCATCTGTGGAGGGAAGAGAAGGCAAGAGTAAATATAGTGCAGTAAGGCAGTGGGGGGCTGGCGACAGAGTGTCAGCAGTGGGTTGGGGTGAGCGAGGGAAGACAAAAGCAGAATACTTAAGTGTTTGGGAGGGTGGGGTCAGAATGGAGCAAGAGAGGGGGAGGATAGGAGACAGGGTGTAGGGTTACTGCAGGAGTTGAGGGCAGGTTCAAGTTCGAGCAGAGGCTAGTGAAATTTTCAGGGCTTAGTGAGAAAGCAGGTTGTGGGAGAGGTAGAGGAGTGAAGGGGCCAGGAAGGAAAGTCCCAAGAGTCGCACACGAGAGAAAAAAGATGAGGCAGAGGATGAGAGTGCAGACAGGAGAGGCAGGGTTTCAGTAGGTACAGAAAATCATGCACTATCTACAATTCACATGCATGCATTAAGTTAGGTATGTCTAGACAGTGTACCAGAGTTTAACATTATATTTTATTTATTTATTGAATTTTGTTGACCAGGTAAGCCCACTGGGCCCCGGAGGTCCCTTTTTCAGGGGTGACCCGGGGGTATAAAAATAACATACAAGTAAACAGAACAGTACAAATTGATAAATGACATAATGTTTGACAGTCAGCTATCTTACAAATTAGGAATTTTTACATATTCTGTTCATTACATTTAAGCAGCATTACAGTTAAAGAATATTTAGGCAACATTACAGTTCAAAGAACAGGCGTGAGAGAACTACGAGTGCCCAGCTACAAGTATCCCGATGCAGAGAAGCTGGCTAAAAAAAGGCGCACTAATCGGGAGCGATGCTGTTCACAGCTGGCCCAATCAGGAGTGTTAGTGAAATGCAGCAAACAATGAGAGAGCTGCCGGAGCAGCCAGGGTCCAAATTCAAACAGTGGTGTACCTGTGGCTTTCTGTCCAGGAGTCGGGACCAGGCAGCCGGTCCAAAAAGTGATGTTGGGTCCGGGAACGACGGTGGCCAGCAAGACGGCTGTAGGTACCACCTTGCTGTGTGCCGCTCGGCGTGCTGCGATCTGCAGCTTTCTCTCCAGGAGTCAGGACCAGGCGGCCAGTCCAGAAAGTGATGTTGGGTCCGGGAACGGCAGCGGCTGGTGAGACGGCCGTAGGAACCACTTTGCTGTGTGCCGCTCGGGGCACTGTGATCTGCAGCTTTCTATCCAGGAGTCAGGACCAGGCGGCCATTCCAAAAAGAGATGTTGGGTCCGGGAATGGCGGTGGCCAGCGAGACGGCTGTAGGAACCACCTTGCTGTGCACCGCTCGGGGCGCTGCGATCTGCGGCTTTCTGTCCAGGAGTCAAGACCAGGTGGCTGGTCTAAAAAGTGATTTTGGGTCTGGTAACAGCGGCGGCCGTCGAGACGGCCATAGGAACCGCCTTGCTGTGCGCTGCTCGGGGTGCTGCGATCATGGTCCTGACATGAGGAAAGGTATAAAAATGCAACGATATGTGGATGAAACAGTGCTAGATATGTGCTAAAGCAGCAGTACTAGTAAACAAAAATGTTCTTTTTAACAGTTATGTCAGAGGAGTCCCACAGCTAACAAAACCTTAATACCTTGCTTTCAGCTTTGTTTGGTTTTCTTGATATTTTTTATTTTTACTGACAGCTTAGCACAGACCCTTGCCAGGTGCGCCATATTGCATTCTGAGGGAAAAGGAATGGTGCCATTCTTTCACTGGCAATTTTCTGTGATGTACAGTAACTGAAATACACTGCCCCTTCCTTTGTTTGCTCAGTGTTCATAGGAACAAGCAACGTTAAAAACAAGGTGAAAAACAGGAAATGATATGGGACTGCCATATTTCCTTTGGATCCACATACTTTTTTTTTTATAAATTGATTAAAAATCAAGGAAAACAATTGTCAGAAAACAGTAAAAAACAGCAAACATAAAATAGGAATGTTTAAGCTACCAGGCAATGCAAAAACCTGGGAAGTGATAAACATTTTCTGGGTAACTCGTACTGCTGCTTTCAATTGTCTGAAATAGAACCAAAATTTAGGAAGTGTTTTGAAAAATGCATACTTTAAAAAGAAAAGATATGTGTCTTAGAATCATACTGGACCACATTTTCTGTGTCACTGTTCACTGCTCACGTGGTGCAAGAAGCCAATAGCCCTACTTATCAGTAAGCACCGCCCTTTCCCCAAAGGGCCATGTATAATAACTATACTTTATACCTGATACCCCCATGGGTTCCAGTCTGTCTAGTTGGAGGCACCTCATGCACCAAAGGGTTAAGCAGTAGGGTCCTTCTGGAGTTTTGTCCTGTTACATGGCAAATGTGGATCAGTAGGTGGAACCAGACTGCGAGACAGTGGGTTTTGGAGTTAGTCGTGACAGGCCACCAGTTGTGTAGAGAAGGAGTTTGTTTTTTCATTTTGAGTGACACTGTGTTCCAGCCCAGTTAATGTGGCAACAGCCCTATCTTCCAATGTCCCGTGCCAGTGCTCCAGGTTACAGGGTGGGCCATGAGGTGTTCCTTATGAAATTAAAGACTACAGGTCAATGGACTAACTACTGATGTTGGCCTGTGCTCTTTGCAAAGGTAGTACTCAGCACTGATGGGACTTCAGTGTTACCCTGCCAGCTCTTACAGAAGTGACCAGCATTCGCTGTAGTGCTGACTGTACTCTGCTGTTGCCTTCAGTGCACCCAGCATTCGCTGTAGTGCTGACTTATTCTGCAGAAACCTGCAGTGCACCCAGCATTGGCTGTACTGCTGACTGTACTCTGCTGTTGCCTTCAGTGCACCCAGCATTCACTGTAGTGCTGACTGTACTCTGCTGTTGCCTTCAGTGCACCCAGTATTCACTGTAGTGCTGACTTATTCTGCAGAAGCCTGCAGTGCACCCAGCATTCGCTGTAGTGCTGACTGTACTCTTCTGTTGCCTTCAGTGCACCCAACATTCACTGTAGTGCTGACTGTACTCTGCTGTTGCCTTCAGTGCACCCAGCATTTGCTGTAATGCTGCTTGTACCCTGCTGTTGCTTGCAATGCACTCAGCGTTCACTGTAGTGCTGACTGTACCCTGCTGTCGCCTGTAATGCACCCAGCATTTGCTTTAGTGCCCAGAAGTGACTAGCATTCGCTGTAGTACTAACTGTATTCTGCTGTTACCCACAGTGTGCCCAGCATTGCGTTTGCTGTGCTGCCATACTCACCTCTGTACCCTAAATGATGTAGTCCCTAATAAAACTCTGTCCAATAAATAGTTCTGCAGCAGAGCTTTCCCTGTCCAGAAGAGGGTATGGGCGGATGAAATACAGATGCAAATGATCTGTGATGACACAGCAGTCTCCTCTGCTGATGAATTGGCAGATGGATGGGATTTAAACATGCAGTAAAGTGCCATGCTACATGGCTCTATTCCTCTGATGTGACTGGTTTTATTGAGTCAATGTGTTATTGCTGCTTCTTAGACCTCAGCCCCTTTGTCCCATGGGTGCCAGAACCTATAGGCGAGGGGTTGGAACAGCCCCATTTGCCCAAGCGCATTCACAGTGCCCCTTTAATGCATGCAGGGTCTGAAAGGATACAGTCATGGTCCCTCGTGTTATTACTACAGCCCTCTTACTCTTCCCCATGTTCTGGCATGCCTGGGAGGGCCCTGCAGTACCTGACTGCTGGGGGCAGACTACGTACCAGTCATCAGTTAGATTTTCATCTCATTAGAGCTTTTTTCACCCTGCCCATGCTTGATGCAGGGATATACGCTATTCCTGGGACATACCCTGATCAGACTTGTTTGTCCCATCCTGCCCACAATCCCACCACCAGATCTGACCTCCCCACCAATTCTCCTCCTTGGCAGAGGCTCCGGAGGGGAGGGCCATACTCCCCCCCCCCCCCCAGGTAGTTCACTGTGAGGACTAGGCTCCAGTGGCTTGGCCTTCTGGGACACAGGCTGTCATGAAGACAGTGTATCGGTTTTTCTCCCTGCCTTTTTCCTGCCCTCCATCCCTGGTGTGGGTGGTGTCTGCTGACAGCCTGTCCTGCCTCCCGACACGGCTCCCTGAGCTCACCTCCAAACTCAGGTCGGCGGGGCAGAAGGTGTTGCACTGCCACTGGGCCATCGGGGTGGTTAAAGCAGTTAGATTTTTTCCCTGGAAGTACTCTTCTGCCCTCACCATTGTGAATTATACAGATTATGAATTGACTTGCAATGATGAACAGACGTCTTAAACATTGGTATATATTTATTCACAAATACCAATTGGTAAATTGCTGTTGTATTGTCACGACTTAGTTCCATGTTCTTCATCAGCATACCACCTTAGACCATACGCCATCATTAAGTTGGTACTTCCTAAGGGTTCTATCGTGTTGTGTATGCATGCATTCGAATTCCCAGTTGCAGACAGCTGGCACTGCCTTCAGAAAGATCTAAAACTGTCCTTTGTTTCAGTGGGAGTTGTAGTCAGAAAACAGATTCAGTTGTACATATTAAATGTAACTGCAGTCTAGTAATTGATTCTGTGCCCTAGATGAGGTCACTGAATGCTGTGTTTGTTACTCTATGATATGGGATTTTTGTTGCATTTTATTGCTTGTTGTTATTAAGGGGGAGAAGGACTTCTTTAAGTACATCAGGGAGAAAAGGAGCTGTAAGGACCACATAGTAAGGATTAGGAAGAAGGGGGGTTGGGTGAAAGCAGGGTTCGATAAGGCGGAAGCACTAAATGAGTACTTCTGCTCAGTATTTACTAAAGAGAAGGGGTGACACCCAAGGTGGGAGAAATGGCAGAGCGGGTGACAGATGGGGAAATCATGGGAGCAGAGTTCGAGAGGGTTTGAAGGCACTGAGGGTGGACAAGGTGCCAGGCCCAGATGCCATCCACCCCAGGGTCCTGAAGGAGCTGGCAGAGGTCCTTGCAGGACCTTTGGCAGACCTGTTTAATGCCTCACTACATTCGGGGTGTGTACCTCAGGACTGGAGGATGGCTCATGTGGTGCCCCTCCACAAGAGTGACCCCAAGGATGAACCGGGAAACTACAGACCAGTGAGCCTCACATCCATCTTGGGTAAGCTAATGGAGACTATCCTGAAGGAGAGGCTGGTGGCCCTCCTAGAGGCCAAAGGACTACAGGAAAGCAGACAGCATGGCTTCATACGTGGCAGATCCTGCCAAACCAACCTGGTCGAGTTCTATGACTGGGTAACTAGGCAACTGGACAGGGCCATGCAGTGGATGTCCTGTATTTGGACTTCAGTAAGGCATTTGACTCAGTGCCACATGGAAGGCTGGGAAGGAAGTTAGTAGGCACAGGGTGGATGCAAAGTGGTGAGATGGGTAGGAAACTGGCTGCAGGGAAGGCAACAGAGGGTGGTAGTGGGTGGGGAGCTCTCACACCCAAGGGCAGTGACGAGTGGTGTTCCACAGGGCTCGGTTTTGGGACCAGTGTTGTTTGGGATATTCATTGCAGACATATCATGGGACATCAAGAGCAAGATCAGTCTGTTTGCTAATGATACCAAGGTAGGCACGATGGTGGATGACCTAGGGGGGGATGGCAGGGGTTGCAGGATGATCTGGCAAAGCTTGAAACCTGATCAGACACCTGGCAACTGGGCTTTAATGCCAAAAAGTGCAAGGTGCTGCATTTTGGGATGAAGAACCCAAGGAGGAGTTACCAGCTAGGGGGAGTGCAGCTAGCCAGACAGAGGAGGAGAAGGATCTGGGTGTGCTCATTACAGGGTCAATGAACAACTCGGCACAATGTAGGAAGGCAGCTGCAAAGGCCAACAAAATGCTGGGTTGTATTGCAAGGGTATATCCTCGAGGAGGGAGGAGGTGATTCTGCCACTGTATAGGTCATTATTTAGACCACACCTGAGTACTGCATGCAGTACTGGCGTCCGTATCTGAAGAGGGACATTAGTTACTGGAGGGGTGCAGCGCAGAGCGAAAGATGATTAAGGGGCTGGGGACTTATCATACGAGAGGAGGTTGAAGGAGTTGAACATGTACTCACTGGAGGAGAGAGAGACAAGGGTGACATGATTGAAACCTTTAAATACATGAAAGGAATAAACAAGACAGGTACAGAGGGGCTGTTCAAAGTAAGGGAGAGGAGGGACACCAAGGGCCATGATATGAGACTGGAGCGAGGAAGGTTCAGGAGGGAGATGAGGAGACACTTTTTTACAGAGAGGGTGGTGGCTGGGTGGAATGTGTTACCTGCTGAAGTGGTATGCAGTAGAACAGTGGACTGCTTCAAATGAGGATGGGACAGGACAAGGGGGAGGGTTAATGAAGGGGAAGGGTGGAAGGGAAGGGCAGCTGCAGAATAAGGGGTGCTAGCTGCACATTCGAGCAGACTTGATAGACCTCTAGGCCTTTATCTGCTGGCAAATTTCGTATGTTCGTATGTAAACAAGTCTTTTGCAGGGCATCTGGCTTGGAATAGCCTGACTTTTTTATTTATTTTATTTAACCCTCAGTGATATATCCTACAATGACCTCCTGATCTTTCTGCATCCCTCCCCCCCAATATCGACATGAAAAGCCTAAGAAGCTGGAGATGAGGGACAGCACAGTAGAGAGGGGGAATTTGGGGAATGCTAGGTAGCAGGATTCCAATCCAAAACCTCAGTCAGGTACAAAGACAAAGGTGGTCCCTGCTACAGAGGAACCCAATCTGCATGTGTTGCATAATGAATTGTGGGGGTATTCCAGCTCTTCTTGTTATTTTCTTGGGGGGTATTCAGTTCTGCAGCTGAAAAGAAGAGTGATCTCACTTCAAGAGGGCTCTTGCAGCAGGCAGCACTGTTAGGACTAAACCACCAGGTGCTAGAACAACATGGAAAACTTCTAGCTAGCAGTCATTAGTGGGGGACTGCCCCTGATGTTGGTCACGCCCAATATCCACCTATGGTATAAAAGGAGCAGTCCCCCAGCCCAACCTCAGTTCTTTTCCCGACGTCAACCCACGCAAGTTGGACCTCCACAGATACCTGCTTCAGTCAGCCACCATTTTCTTCATGATTTACCCGTGATTTCTTTCTTTTTCTTACCAGTAATCCTTTGGATTTTTTCTTCAGTTTTGCATGTCGTCTTCTTCTCCATCCACATCCTCTGACTGGTGGATGAAGTGTGCTTGCAGCAAGCAGCTTCCCTCCAAGGACAACCACTCTTCTTGCCTGCTGTGCTTGGGCACTAACCACAACACCGAGGCCTGCCAGTATTGCCAGGATTTCAACCAGGCCACACGGAGATGCCAATCGAAGACCCTCAAAGCCTTCTGCTGCAGCAGAACTAGCCACGATGGAGAAGGAACTCCATGGAATAAGTTCCTCTTCTTCCCCGGTTTCCAGGGCCTTGATCTCTTCCATTTCACAGAAAGTGAAGAAGTCCAGCGGCAAGCATAAGCACCAGGACAAACACAGGGATTGGCCCCGGTCAGCTTCCCGCTCTTGGTCACCGCATAAGTCATCGGCTGACTCTGGTGAGCAGTCGGCCCCTCCTCCACCAGCATCCCTCACTCCAGCTGGGCTTTCTGTGTCTCAGCCTCCTGCCCTCATCACCAATTTGGACAGTGGCTCTTCGAGGCTGCAGACTTCGTCCCCAGCCCCTGCAGTTCAGGCCCTTACACCCAGCAAGTCCTCAGCCAGGTGGCTGTACTGGTGCTTTGGGCAGCAGTTCCTTGCCCATTCCTCCCTCCCTCATTCTAGCGTTGCCTAAGTCGGTACCCAGTTTTGAGACCACCTCCAAGTGACGCCCGGAGCATGTGCTCACCTCCCCCATGAGAGTGATGCCTCTGCCTCTGTCAGGAGTTCCCCTACTCAGGCTTCCCCTTCGAGGCCTGTGCTGGCTCTTTCTCCTGACTGGTGTCGGCCTTCTCCTGTTCTGCTGATGCTAGCTACCATGGCATCGGCTTCGACAACACCTCAGCCATCATCGCCCACACCCCAGTCGACACCAGCTGACCCTTTGGTCACTCCTCACTGACGCCAGAGGGACTGATGCCTGAGGTACTGACCATCCGGTCTTTCAACACCCATAAGACTAACACCAGCTCACCCTTCACCTCAGGGTCTGATGCCAGGCAATCTTGCTCCCCAAGGACCAATGCCCAAGTACCCGGTGCCTCAGGTACCGATGCCGGGGCATCCACATCCCAGTCTCCTGGTGCTACCTCCCTCCTTTCCACCCCAGGCACCACCACCAGATTACATAGCGTTGTTTTCGGCCTGGTGAGAGTCTGTGAAGTCTAAGGAGCCCCAAAGGAGACCTCCCACTCCTCCTCGGGACACCCCTCCAACCAAAGACAAGGTTCTGGATCCCCTGAGGAGGCTCTCCACTCCACCTCCCAGGGATCCCCTTCTGAACCCAGATAGGGCTGGCACCAGCCATCCCAGGTCTTCCAGGGACAGGTTACACCGTCGTAAGGAGGACCGTCACCCGCCGACGCCAGTCCCGGACTCTGACAGGTCAGGAAGGGATTCTTTCTCTTCTTCCTCAGATGAATCTGAGAACTCTCAGTCATCTTCTGAGCCTGAAGAACCCAGGGACACCACTCCTCAGTCTCCTCCTGATGATCCCACCTTCATGGACATCATAAGGCACATTCAATCCCTGATGGGTTGGGAGATGGAGGAACTGGATCCCGAGCGTTGTTGCCTGGCGGTCTTTCTCCATAAGTAAGAGACTCTGCCTCTAGTGTTCCCCCTCTTATTAACTCCTTTGAGGATGTCAATAGGGCCACCTGGAACCATCCGTCCTCCATTCTGGCTCTATCGAAAAAGGCAGATCACCTTTATCATGCCCCCAGGGACGAGCCTTTTTATGGGGAGCATCCAGAAGTGGACTCAGTGGTCATGAGCATGGCTCATGACTGCACCAGAAAACCTTGGCACCATAGCACTCATCCTCCATATAAGGAGTCTCACCAGTAGGACCAGTTTGATAAGAAGGTTTACATGTCGGCTACCCTGGCCGTTCGGACCTTGAACTTCCTAGGCCACATAGTGCAGTACCAAAATGCCCTGTGGGAGAAGGCTCTGGGAGTTGGTACAGGCTCTTCCAGAGGACCCTACCAAGACCCAGCTGGTCAAGCTTCTGAAATCAGCATCAGACTTGGGCAATCATGTCCTCCAAGCTTCCTATGACGCGGCAGACGCTGCCGGATGGGCGGCAGCCACAGACATATGCATTCGGTGCCATTCCTGGCTTAGGGTTTCAGGCTTTGCCCCAGATATGCAAGCCAAAATCCTTGATGCCGCTTTCAGGGGTCCTGTCCTCTTTGGTGAAGATACCCAAAATATTATCACTTGGCTGCAGGAATTGGGCAAGGCTCTTAGGTCGGTCCATACTATGTACTGGTCCCAGCCCAAACCCAACCAATGTCAGTCCTTTCGCTGGCCCTCCAGGCAGCCGTCCAAGGGCCAACAACCCAGAAGTGCCTTTAAATGCAAGGCCCCTTCGCAGGCAACCAGAACCTCTGCCCCTACGGCCCCCAGAGCCTCCCCGGCCACTTTTCCCATCCCCAGTTCCTCAGCCTGACTCCAGCAGAAATCTGGGGAGAGGCAGTGGGGGTCGCTTTTCCCTATACCTCAAAGGATGGCACAACGTAACCTCAGACCAATGAGTTCTTCAGCTTGTGGAAAGGGGGCATACTCTGGAATTCTTAGAGATTCTCCCGCCAACCCTCCCTTGCACTCCCATTACCCCCAGGCCCATATTGCCCTCAGCCAGGAGGAGATTCAAGCGCTTCTGCGCAAGTAGGCCACAGAGCCTGTCCTGCCAGCTCAAAGAGGGACGAGATACCATTTACACTTCTTTCTGGTCCTCAAGAGGACCAGCAGTCTGTGGCCCATTCTCGGTCTCAGCCACCTGAATCTGTTCATAGAATACAAGTGCTTCAGGATGGTCACCCTTCATGGCCTTCTCCCCTCTTCATCAGGGGATTAGCTTTGCTCTCTGGATATGCAGGATGTGTATCTCCATATCCTGGTCTTTCAACCCCACAGACGGTTCCTTCCACTTTGCTTCCAAGGAACCATTTTCACTCGGCCCTTCCTTCAGCCTTTCCTCGGTCCCCCAAGTTTTACCAAGTGCTTGGCAGTACTGGCTGAAGCCCTTAGGAGACAAAGGTCATTATGTCTTCCCTTATTTGGACGACTGGCTTCTTACAGCCCCCTCTAGGGACCAGCTGATCCAGACTATGGAGACCATCTTCAACTTGTTTCGGACCCTGGGTATTACTCTCAGTATTCCCAAGTCCTCCCTCCAGCCAAGCCAACATCTGCAGTTCATTGGGACGATCCTGGACTCAGCTCAGGGCCAAACCTTCTTACCACCAGACAGGGCAGCACGCTTACAAGCACAGGCTCATCTGGTGTCTTCCTCTCACCGAGTCCCGGCCAGGTCCCTTCTATGCCTCCTGGGGCACATGGCAGCAGCTATAACCACAGTCCCTCTAGCCCACCTGCACATGAGGGTGCTTCAGTGGAACCTTTGAGTCCAATGGGACCAGTGCACGGGTGATTTGGAACAGTTAGTCTTAATCTCCAACCCTGTGCGGCAAACCCTGGCTTGATGGCAGAACCCCCTCCAACCTCTCCAAGAGTTTTCGCTTCTGGACAGAATCTCCCTTCTCCATGGCAGATTCTTATGACGGACATGTCATGCCTGGGCTGGGGTGGCCATCTCGCAGACCATCAGACTCTAGGGACTTGGTCACAGTACGAGCAGCATCTCCACATCAATGTCCTGGAGATGAGGGTGATTCTTTGTGCTTTGCAGGTCTTTCAGACACACCTGCTCCTGGGTCCTCTTCTGATTCAGATGGACAGCATGTTGGTAGTATACTACATAAACAAACAAGGGGTAACTCACTCTTACCCCCCATGCAGAGAGTCCATGAGAGTGTGGTACTGGGCCATAGAGCACAACCTGGAACTTATGGCCGTACATGTTCCCAGTGCCCAAAACATCCTGGCCAACAGCTTAAGCAAGTACAGGTTCAAGGCACATGACTGGGAACTCCTACCCTCCTTGGTTGAAGATCTCTTTCAGATGTGGGGTCGTCCACCTTTTTGCATCCCCACTCAATGCAAAACTGCCCAATTTCTGATCGCTAGATTCAGGGCCTGGTGTTTTCTGACAAGATGTGTTGTCCCTCTCTTGGACAGGGAGGTTTCTGCACACCTTCTTTCCTTTCTCTTCTGCAGAGGGTCTTTTCTTGCTTACAAACAGAGGGAACGGAGATTATTCTAATTGCTCCATTCTGAACATGACAAGTATGGTTTCCGCTTGCAGCAACTAGCAGTGAACTCCCGATTCCTCTGCCCCTCTGCTCCAACTTGCTCTCTCAGGAGCAGGACACTTGGTCCACCCAGACCTCAAGTCACTGCATCTTCATGCGGGCTCTTGCAGACTTAGCATTGCCTACTTTGGAGTTTCTTCCTGAGTGGCAGATGTCTTAGTCACAGCCAGGAAACCTCCACTAGAGCCACTTATGCTTTGAAGTGGAAGCAGTTCTCCATTTGGGCCACTGCCCAGTGTTAGCACTTTCACCTGCCCGTGAATAATCCTGGAGTACCTCCTTCCCTTTTGGACTCTGGTCTGGGCTACTTTTCACTTGCCATCTCTACCTACCATGCACCTGCTGAGTGCAAAACCATTGCCCAAACGGATCTTTCCTGCACCTTTCTGCAGGGTATCCTTCAATTGAAGCCTCCCCTGTCTTGCTATGGGATTTGCTCTTTTTATAAGAGAAGCCTACTCTACCTCCCTTTGAGCCAGCCCCAAGCTGCAAGCTGTGTTTTCTGTTGTGGAAAGCGTTGTTTTTGGTTGCCATTACTTTGGCTCAGAGGATTTCCTTTTGTTTTTCTAAAATCTATTTATCGATCCTTGAGCCTGGCAGGAGGCTATGGTCTCTCCCTCAGAGTGACTTGGTCTCCGAACCCCGTTCCCCCACCTGACATCCCCTGTGATCCCCCATGGGTTTCCCCCATGACAGAACCGAGGTGAAGGGGTGCTGGCTTTCCCCCACCCCTGGATGTAAATCAAGATGTTTGGGGAGCCGAACAGGTGCTGGGAGGTCATCATAGAGCCTGACAGCTACATTTTGCTTCCTCCATTTTTTTCCTCCACACCCCCTTACCACCGGCGATGTACATTGGCTACATGCCTCCTGGCCTGCATCTCCCCTGAGCCACTGCTAGAGGGAGATCAACGAGCGAGACGGCAGTCCCTCCCTCCCTGAGAGAGGAGAGCAGGCCTCCAGAGGCTCAATCCTCTCTCTCCCCTACTGACCCCCAGCGGCCCAGTCTCATTCCCGAACCCAGTCGCCGGCATGGCACGAGGTGTGGCGACAGTGCCTCAACCCTCAGTGCCACGGGACTCTGCTCGGAGGATTTCGAGCTGCAGGCTCTGATGTGTAAAGAGCCTTATTTAGTCTTCCATAAGGACAGGGTTCTTTGTGGACTAATCCTATGTTCCTGCCTAAGGTGGTGTCTGAGTTTACTTTGAATCAATCAATCCACCTTCCTGTTTACTTTCCTAAGTATTCTAATCAGTGGGAGGCCTTACTTCTTACTCTGGATGTTCATAAGATGCTCCACTACTTTTTGGATCGTACCCGTGATGTTAGGAAGACTGACCAGTTGTTTGTTTTTGTTTGCCCCCAGGAGAGAAGGGGCACCAGTTTCCAAGCAGTGTTTGTCTAAATGGTTAGCTAACTGTATTGTTTATTGCTACCGTACGTACGACAATCCTTTGCCGGGTCTGGTCAAAGGCCATTCTACCAGAGGCATGGCTGCCTTGGTTGCTTCCTTCAGGAACGTATCTGCCGCTGACATTTGTGCAGCTGCTACTTGGAGCTCTGTCCATACATTTATCAGGCACTACAGTTTGGACATTACCTCTAGGTGTAAGGCAGGCTTCGGATTTGCTGTCTTCCAGGGCTTCCTTTCCTAGACACTCTGTTCTGTTTGCTTCCTCCTCCCAGCTGACCAGGTCAGTTCCTGTATTGCTTGGGACTCCGTCCTAATGGTTTTGCCTGCTGCAGGAACCCCTGTGATGTGAGATAGTACAGTTGCTTAGGAACTTGCCTTGACAGTAGATCTTTGAGAGGAACTCTTGCAGCAGGTGCTACTTTTCTTCCCTCCTTCCCCCTGATGTCTGCTTCTCCATCGTGGCTTTTCTGCCTTCCTCAGTTTTGAGGAACCACCTCGCTTCTCCAATCTCTGTGCATGCCAGAGTCTCTGGCAGGAGAACTGAGGTTGGGCTAGGGGACTGCCCCTTTTATACTATAGGCAGACACGGGTGTGACTGACATCAGCGGCGGTTCCCCGCTAATGACTGCTAGCTAGAAGTTTTCTGTGTGGTCCTAGTGCCTGGCGGCTTAGTCCTAACGGTGCTGCCTGCTGCAGGAGCTCCTCTCAAGGATCTACTGTTGCAGTGAGTTCTTACGTAACTGTACTTTCTCCTCCCTTCCCCAGTAGGCAAGAAAATAAACATCCCAAATATCTTCTGCTCCTTTGACATTTTTGAATAAGCACACTGGTATTTTTATACTAACAGTGCCCATCCAACCCTCTTTCTGTGTACATATGTATAGAAGATTTGTGCATTGTGAGTCCTAGAGTTGGGGTGAGGGGGCCTTGAAAATGTTACAGCAAGCAGGACCATTGCTCTAGGGCCGCTTACAGAACACTTAGGTGCCACCAAAACTGTAAGCATGCATAGGCAGTGTACTCATTTGTGTACTGTTTTATAAGGATCTGCCCAAAAGCATGTGCCTTTTTCCAACCATTGTCATTCTGTTTTGGACTGAAGGAGAGTATACCCATTGCTGTATGTTAAAATGGGTCACTGGCTAGTGGCTGTGACAGTTTAAATCCTGATGTTCAGGATATGGATAAGGCAGTTCCGAGATCAGATAAATCATTTTTTGGTTTTGCAGTTAGTTCACAAACATGAGAAAATAATCTCCTGGTAACCCTAGATATAAGTTCTAATGTGTGTATAAAATTGACCAGAAGACACGTGACCACACATTATGTGGGGGGGGGCAGAAGTTGGACAGAGTGTATACTAAACTTCAGTTTCAAGCTACACGCCTGTGTGCCACACAAGGTTTAAGACAAAAGCCCTTTAAAAAGCACTGTCAAGCGCTCAGTGATTTCATTTGATTTTCATCCCCAGAGACTACCCTCAAGTTTTTAGAGATGAACCTTAAGTTATTAGAGGCCACACTTCAGTCCTTGCAGACCACCCTCTAGTCCTCAGAGACCACCCTTGAGGTTTTTAGTGATCACCCTAAAGCTGTTAGACGTCACACGAGAGCCCTCACAGACCACCCGAGTTTTAGAGATCACCTCAAGCCATTAGAGGCCACTCTTGAGCCTTTAGAGACCAGTCTCGTGACCTAACAGACCACCCTTGAGTGTTTAGATAACATCCTCAAGCCATTAGAGACCACTCTTGAACCCTCAGAGACCACCCTGAATCCTTAGAGGCCATTCCTGTGCCCTCAGACACCACTCTCATGTGCCCCAAGAGACCACTCACTCACTCACTCACTCACTCAACAGTTAGCCAGCTGTACAGTTGCCCTGCATTGCTAAAACCAAACTGACATGCATGTTTCAGACAAAACAAAGCTTCCGGGTCAGATTAAGTTTATCTGGGACCCTAGACTCATAGAAGAATCTGGGCCCCCCCTCCCAATCAGACTCATCACACACACACACACCTTATCCCAGACCATGGCCCCTGAGCATCCCCTCCCAGTCTGGTTCACTAGTCAGTTCTGAGATCAAATGTACACTGACTTGACTGAGGCACATGGTTGTGCCACCAGTACCTCCCCTGCTGAGTGTATGTACCGTGAAGCCCATGTGTGCACTTTAGCGAAGGAAACAAAGGCCATATGGCATCTGTAACACAGTACAAGCAGTGCAAAGAAAGCCGCATAGGGAGCAAAGGATTATCAGCATTGGGGGTGCTAAATTCAGGCAAGCTGGAGCCAAGGGAACCTCCTCTCAGGGGTGGGGCCCCATGGCAAGCAGGGACCTTAGACCAGGGTCTCGTTGGCTTAGGCCTTTATCTGGGTCCGCACGCTTCTGTACAACATCTTCCCCATATGCAGACCAGTTGAGCTGATACACAATGCTGCACACAGACATTCATCTTGTCCCTTAAACTGCATGGTGTCCAGTCCCCCTTCCCTTAGTACCAACTCTTTGTTACTTTTGAGGGCTTTGCCTGCGAAAGTGTTGGAAGGTAATACAATGAGTAAGATATTCTGCACTGTGATAGTGTAATCCAGTCACATGACTGTGCAGTTATTACAGTATAAAGGCATTGGCCAGTTAAAATGCCTTTTCTTTTGAGCTTGTGTCACCATTTTATAAGCCTAGTAATATACTTCTGGGTGTGCAATTATGCAATCATAGCCACATTTGTGTGATTGAAAGCACTTGGCTATGCTTTGTGCCTCACAAGCCGCATGGTACATACAGTTATTTCTGCATAACTGCACACCCTCCCATGTGTTATCACTTGAGTTCTGACTAGGGCTTTACCAGAGCTTTTACCTTTTGTCATTGACATTTTGGCAAAATAATGATATTGTCATGGTAAACTTTTTTAAACTTAGATTTTATTAAGTTTTCATATAGCATAAAACATACATAACAATATTTGTATGAATTCATCACCTTTACAACTTTCTTTTTATAACGTACATTTAAAGCCAATAGCTGTGACCTATCATTTAGGCCTGTTCCAATTATTTTATCTCTTCTAGACCATTCTTGATGATTCAGTATATATATATCTCACGCACACATAACATTTAACCTAAATTAGACATAACATATACTAGATATCTTCAGACCTTTAGAAGGTTCCAGTAACTTCTTCTGTTTAAGGTTCAAATACCCCGTTACCTTTTACCTTTTAACATTCGCCTTTCGTGCTGTTTGTCTGGGGTATACTAACCTAGGGTATTTGCTTTTTCAAGAGATTTATCTTAGTTGATAGCTATTCTGGGTATCTTTTAAATTGAACTGTGGGGGAGGGTATGAAATTAACTTACAGGGCGAGATGAGGCTGTAATAGGTATGTTTGTAGTTTGCTGTTCTCCTTGTGTAGTTATTCACCTGTGTTGTATTTCATCTGGGATTGTTATTAGAGCGTCTTATTGTCCACATTTTCTGTGGTAGGTATTATTTGCATTTCTTAGTCCATGAGCTATTTTTTCTAGATGTAGAGTTTCCAGGATGTTATTTATTTAGTCAGTGTCCGTGGCTCAGTAGGTAGCACACTCGCCTCTGAGGCCAGGAGATCAGAGGGCCATGGATTCAGTTCCCACACCTGGCACTTGGGTTAATATCCCAGTACTGATACTGTAGTGCAGCATGAGAGGGGTGCTGCACTTCTGAGGTGCCGTTTTTCTGATGAGACGTTAAACCGAGGTCCCCTCTTCCTGGATTGGTGGTAGTTCAGATGGATGTTAAAGATCCCATGGCACTTCTCGAAAAGAGTAGGGGAATTTCTCTGGTGTCCTGGCCAAATTTCCCTCATTCACTAAAAATACCACCAACTGCTTAATCTGGTTCAAGGTCAGTTGGCATTCATCTGTATCCCCCTCCCCGGGTCGTGCCTGAAAATAGGCAGGATTTGTCTAGTGCACTTACCCGGTCAACAAAAACTAAATAAAATAAATAAATTTAGCCATTCTTTATAGGATAGGCAGCAATGGTTTATTTTTTTTGCAGTGTTGGTCACTGTGGCATGCGTTCTGCTCACCATGACTCCATTCTGTATGACGTTAGCTACTGTGCAAATTGCAAGAGTGAACACCTCTAATAAACCCAGTAAAGTATTTCATTTACACTTGATTTCTTCCCAGAAGGATTTTGTGAGTGGCCATTCCCTTGAGATCTTTATCGCTATGTAACATGTACCGTACAGTGTGTACAGTACAGTGTACTGTACATGTCACATGGCGATAAAGATCTCAAGGTACACATATACTGCTAATTTTACACACAGAACATAAGGCTCCATAGGGACTGAATACTGGGAAAGTCCTGACTTGCTAAGATTACATCATCGCGTTTGACGTTCCCAGCAGTCTTAGCCTCCGATCGGTGCGGTGGTGTGAAAATGTTTCCTGGTTTCAGCGTTAAGAAAAAACTCACTGAGAAGGTCTAAAACTTACAGTTGGAGGGTTTTTGGAACAGTATGCCCCACAAGATTTGTGTTTAGATAGCCTTTAAGACTACTAAACTCACTGCCTGTCTGTACGTGTTTGCAGTATATACATTGTACTAGGTCCATCCTTCTTATATATTCTTCTATATGCTTCCATTTATTAACGTATCTGAGTTGTGTTGCCTATGTATATGTTATAAGATCTGGCGGTTTTAAGCCCCCACAATCCATTGTTCTCACTAGTTTAGTGAGTTTGCAACGTGATTTCTTCCCCGACCTCACAACATTGGATATTAGCCTTTATAGTGTATAGTGGAATGCTGTTATGCATGAAGTTCCATGCCTGGAATATGCTTGTTCTGCTGCAGTAGTAATGATATAGTTGTTCTGCTGCAGTAGTAATGTCACTACTGCAGCAGAACCACTTGGAATCCTGGCACAGTATTACTTTCTCTGTTTAATTCTGTGGTGACTGTATTCTAGAACCTCTAAAGACTTTTCAAGTCAGTTTCATTATGAAAAAGAGAAAAACACAAAGCACACATTTCACATAATACTACTATACACAAAAATACAGGATGGGCAACTCTATGCACAACCTGTGTGTTCTGTCACTCGTGGTTCTGATTCCTTGGACCTCGAGTCAGTTTATGAGTCAGAGGGAATCAGAATCCCTCTGTGGCAGAACACACTGGTTGTGCATAGTTGCCCATCCTGTATGCTCTATGTAGTTGTTGGAGACATTCCATTGGAATCTTATCCTGAAGCATGCCTAGCACGTGTAGCACTCCTAGTAGGAAGTTCATTTTTATCAAATGGACTCTGACCCCTTGATATAGGGAGTTTACCCCATCTCTATCTGTATCCATTTTCAGAGTCTGCGACAGCATGTTTGTGTTTGCGGTTACTGTAGCCTTAGCTGCAGGGCACAGCAATACTATCCCAAGGTATGACATATTTTTTTGGTTTCCATTGTAGACCTAAGTTGTCTACCATGTTCATCTTACACAGATGATTGATCTGCATAATTTCAGACTTGTTGATATTTAATGTGTATCCCAAGAAGCGTCCATATATCTTGATTGTTTTAAGGAGAGGAGGTGGACTTTGGGGTTTGTTACAGAAACCGTCATGTCATTCTTGTGAGCTGTCAGTTTGTGTGCGGTGGCAATCTTTCTTCCTGTTATCTCTCCACAACATTGAATCTTTTGAAGTAAGGGTTCCGAAGCTTGATTGAACATGGATGGAGATACGGGGCAACCCTGCCTTGTGCCCCTTTGCAAGGTAAACTCTGTTGATTTTCAGCTTTTTGTTGTAACTGATGCTCTCAATTTATTATTTAATAGCTTTATCATGTTGATGTAGACCGGGGGAAGGCCTGCTATTTTTAAGATGTTGAATAGGTATGGCCATTCCACCAGGTTGATGGCCTTTTCCGCATCTAATGTGATTAGTGCAGCAGGGGTTTTGATGTCGTGTTATTTCTGTTAAGTATGTGACTTTCCAACTGTTATCTTATATACACCTGCCTGGCATAAATCCTGTTTGTAGGTAGCTTATTAACACTGGTTACTTGATGTAGTTGTGTTTCTAGAACTTTGGCCAATATTTTGGTGTCAGTGTTCAGCAGTGTAACGAGTCTAGAATTTGAGCATTTAGTTTTAGCCTTGTTTAGCTTCAGTATTAGGGTGACAACTCCAGCCATCATGCAGTCAGCTAGGTTGCCATTTTCCAGCACTTCGTTCAGGACCTCTCTTAGTGTTGTAGCAAATTCTTTTGCAAAGGTTTTATAGTAAATCTGGGTCTCTACCCAATGCTTTCCCCATCGGAAGATCTGCCATGGCTTCTAATAGTTCAGTTCTTGTGATCTCTCTCTCTTGCCTGTTCTTCTGAAGGCTGTGGCAGTTGGATATCTGCTAGGAAGCTATTCAGTTTTTCTACAGTGCCTGTTCCTTCTGCTGTGACTAATGCTGTGTAATGGTCTCTGAAGCATGTATTTATTTCTTTTTGATCTGTGATCAGTGTTACTGCATCTGTTTCTCTGTTGATTGAAGCTATTTGGGGTTTATTTCATTCTTGCTTGAGGTGTAAAGACGAGATCCTCGTTGCTTTATGGCAATTAGATACAGAGTTAGTTTTAGCTGTTCTGCATGCTAATTCAGATTTTTGCCTTAAGTTTTCATTATATTTCTTGCAAGCTTCTGCCCAGGCAGTCCATGTAGTCTTCATGTTGTCTCAAGTGCCATCTCTTTCTCCTTCATGTCTTCATGTTCACTGGTTCTGCTCTTACCCCCAAAACAGGCAACAGTCAGTGCAAATAGGTGATGCACTTTCTGCCCCTTTCCCTATCCTGTCCGGGGTTCCCCAATGCTCCATCCTTGGCCCCATCCTTTTCTCTCTTTTTTATAAATTATCTCCCCTTAGTCTGTTATTCCACTAACATGCACATGTACTGATGACACCATAATTTTTTCCTCCGGTCCATCCCACAACAGCGTCCTCCCCAACCTCCTAAACAACTTCAACAGAGTTCAGTCCTAGTTCCAATCAAATCAGTTGAAACCCAATATCAAAATGACAGTGACCATGTTCTTTGGTTCCAGGCAGAAGCTGACCTCCCTCCCCAACCCCACTGTGATCACCACTCTAGACAGCTCCCCCCTGGATAGGGTCTCTGCTTTCAAATACCTGGGAGTCTGGCTGGACAGCCACCTCGATTTCTCTGCACACATCGATGCCATCTGCTCCAAACTCGCCGTCCTTTACCATCACAAAGCCAGCCTCCCTCCCCCCACTAGAGGTGAACTAATACTAAAGACGATCATGCCTGTGCTAGACTACGCCGATGTCGGCTATGGCACCTCCCCCACCTCCTTCCTCTCCAAACTAGACACTCTCATCAACTCCTTCTGCTGCTTTGCCACTGCCTCCCTCCCTCCCTAAACCCACTACTGTCTCCTTTATACTCCCCTCTCCCTGACCCCACTGTCTCATAGAACTACTGTATCTACTGCGCCTCTCTAACTGCAAAATTCTGGTTCGACTCCTTCCACACCTATCTTCACATCTCACTCCTGCTGAATCCACAAACTACTCTTCGTCACAGAGACTCACGCACTTTCTCCATCCCTTGTCCTCATTCCTTGGCAGGTCAGGCCACTTTTCATACTGCCTCCTCACCTCTGGAACAACCTCCCTTTTGAACTTTGTCTTGCCTCCCCTCTCATCCTTCAAAGGACTCCTCCCCTCCTATGCTCCTAACCCTATAACCTGTAAATCTGTGAGCTTGTTTTTTATTTTTAAGCACTTTGTGCTGCAGGGAATTCGTGACCCTGTTGGTACTTCCGGTCGTCCTCCCTTTATTAATATATCCCTGCAGCCCGCGCGCAGAGAGACGCAGAGACACGCGTGCTATGTGTCTGCGGACAGCAGGGATAAGACCCCTACATTGTAAGTAAATAATAGTTGTAAGTAAACTATAGCTCGGCAAGTGGCGTGTATTATGGAGGCTCCAAATAATTTTTGTCAGTCTTGCTCTATGTATGCTACTGGTCCTCAAATTACCAATTTTGTGTGCAGTAAATGCTTAATGGTTGAAACCCTCCATGAAGAAATTAATCGTTTACTGGCTTCTACAACAGTTAGCCCTGAAATCCAATTAACAGAAGCACTCTTGATAGGGGGGTCGATCCCAGTCCTTTCACAGAAGAAAGGGTTCTGCAACAACTCCTAAAACTGAAGGTGGACAAAGCAATGGGTCCTGATGGAATTCACCCCAGAATTCTAAAAGAATTAAGGAAGGAACTAGTGAAACCACTGGCTACTCTTTTTAATAAATCATGGGAGGATGGTGTGGTACCCGAGGACTGGAGGAAGGCGGATGTGATTCCCCTTCACAAAAGTGGGACCAAGACAGAGGCAGGAAACTACAGACCTGTCAGTCTGACCTCTGTGGTAGGGAAAGTGATGGAGTCACTTCTGAAGGAGAGAATAATTGAGTACCTAGAGGTCAGTGGAGCACAGGATCCAAGGCAGCATGGGTTCACAGCGGGAAGGTCATGTCAGACGAATCTAATAGATTTCTTTGACTGGGTGACCAAAGTAGTAGACCAGGGAGGGGCTGTGGACATGGCCTACCTAGACTTTAGCAAGGCATTTGACACAGTCCCACACAAAAGATTAGTCAAATTAACCAGCCTGGGAGTGGTCCCAGGTGGTAGCCTGCAAACATTGGCTGGACAACAGGACACAGAAGGTAATTGTAAATGGAGTCCACTCTGAAGAAAGGGCTGTTACCAGTGGGGTACCGTAGGGTTCAGTATTGGGTCCAGTCCTTTTAATGTCTTCATCAGTGACATTGCAGAGGGACTGAAGGAAAAGTATACCTTTTGCAGATGACACAAAGATCTGCAACAGGTTGATACACAAGGAGGCGTGGAAAGGATGAAAAGGACTTGGCAAGGTTGGAGGAATGGTCAGACGATGGCAGCTAGGATTCAATGCAAAAAGTGAAATAATGCACCTGGGAAACAAGAACCCAGGGGAAGAATACACAATGGGTGGGAGGTAGTAACAACAACAAAACAGGAAAGGGACCTGGGGGTAATCATATCAGATGACCTTAAGGTTAGCAAGCAATGTGAGAAGGCAGTAGGGGGCGGGGTATACTGGGATGTATAGGAGAGGCATCAGCAGCAGAAAACAGGAAGTTGTTATCCCTCTGTACAGACAGTTGGTGAGACCCCATCTGGAATACTGTGTCCAGTTCTGGAGACCCCATCTCCGCAAGGACATAGACAGGATAGAGGCAGTCCAGAGGAGGGCAACTAAAATGGTGCAGGGTCTGCAAGAGAAGCCGTATGAGGAGAGACTAAAGGAGCTTAATATGTATACCCTTGAGGAAAGAAGGGAGAGGGGGACATGATAGAAACTTTCAAGTACCTCAAGGGAATCAACAAAGTCCAAGAGGGTAGCATCTTTCAGAAAAAGAGACTTGCAAGAACAAGGGACACAATTTAAAGATAGAAGGAGAAGCGGTTCAGGGGCAATGTGAGGAAGTATTATTTCACAGAGAGGGTAGTGGATGCATGGAACAGCCTTCCTGAGGAAGTTGTGGGGTCTAAAACTGTGGGAGAATTCAAGAATGCATGGGACAGACATAAGGCAATTCTTGTGGGGGGCAGGAAGATATAGGCTGTTGGTTAACTAGGATCTGCGGCCTATCCTGTAGGTAGGGAAATGGGCAGACTAGATGGGCCTAGCGGTCCTTATCTGCCGTCAAAGTCTATGTTTCTATGTAAGCCTAAATGACACTGACACTGTAGTGCAGCATGAGAGGGGTGCTGCACTTCTGAGGTGCCGTCTTTCAGATGAGACGTTAAACCGAGGTCCCATCTGCCTGGATTGGTGGTAGTTCAGGTGGATGTTAAAGATCCCATGGCACTTATCGAAAAGAGCAGGGGAATTTCCCTGGTGTCCTGGCCAAATTTCCCTCATTCACTTAAAATACCACCAACAGCTTAATCTGGTTCAATGCCAGTTGGCATTCATCTGTATCCTCCCCCTGGTGGTGCCTGAAAATAGGCATTATTTGTCTAGTGCACTTACCCGGTCAACAAAAAACTAAAAAAAAATAAAAAAATAAATCCCATGTTAACTATTCAGCCTGCAATGGCAATGGGGTTACTCAAGCAGCTGTGAGCCAGTTTTCCCTTAACATAGGTAATGTATAGCAAATTGGAGCGTTTAATGCATTAGTACATTGTAAAATAACACACTCCGGGTTATTCAGCGTAGTAATGGCAGGTCTCCCAGATCTACAGGGATTCCTGTATTTTACAGAGAAATGGAGCCGTTTACATGAAAATTGTTTCGATAGACTTGCTTTGGTTATACGGGAAAACACTGCACTTTGACTTCCATAGGAAATAGTGTAATGTAAGCTACAGGAAAACAACATTGGCGTGGAGCTACAGGGAAAATGCCAAATTAATCTGGGAGCACTGTTTAATGACCACACATTCTGGATTTTGAATGCACTTGACTGTGCCTCCAGCCTCAAACCCACGCTGGGCATGTGGTCATTACAGAATCCTCACACACCTGGTTCTGTTACTCCTTACTTGTATATGCATCTATTTATGACAGTTTTCTCATTACATATAAATTGTTAGTGATGCGCTGAATACTGTGACCACTTACTGTACATTAATTACATTAAATTACTTTTTAAGAGAGTGTCACAATTCCATCAAGTGACTTCCATGAAAGATGTCATCATTGCTTGGAGGTGTGGGCAGTCGGAAACCGCTCTGAGCAGTGTGATCTTTGTAAGAAGTCAGGTAATGGGCGCATGACAGGGCATGTTTTATAGCAGACTATGAACATTTCAGTTAAATACAAAAAAGAATAAAAACAGTCCTTGGTTTGTAAACCCTCCTAAGTATCCAGTGACTTTGTTTTTCTTATCGTTTGGTGATATATGTGGAAAATTGCAAGAACTGGTCTAGCAAACTGACTTGGCTCCCTTTATAAAGAAGGAACTGACACAAAAAATTGTATCTAGTAATTGGTGAAATCAGTGCATAGTGAGCCCTTGCTCAGCATGGATTTCCATCCTTGCTGAAATGTTGTTGTACCACAGTTCAGAGGTCATGGAATGTCATTGTACCCTTCTGTGGTACAGTAGCATATCAGCTGATCAGAAATCCATGGCCACCTACACTGAGAACCCTCACGCCCACAGTATTTACAAAAAAAAAAAAAAAAGCTGCCGAACTGCAGGGTGTGGGAGAGGAAGGCAGGACATAAACTTGCTGCAGATGAAATTACACAGATAAGTATGTTAGTTTTTTGTTGTTGTTGTTGTTGTAACTTGCTGGATTTAAAATATTTCTGTGCAAGTTTCCGGACTGCTCTGCTTTGTTTTGGCCCTTGGGGGGGGTTCTAATTGTAACTCAGAAATAAAGAATGCAGTATATAAAATACTGGATGGGCAACCTTATGCCCAGGCAGCCTGTGCTGCCGCCTCGGACCTCTCGAGCATCGTACTCGAGGGCTGATGTAATTATAACCCCTTTGTGGCAGTACAGGCTGGCTGGGCATGGTTGGCCAACCAGTATTCTCTGTATAGTATATGGGAGAGTGCTGTTTTGCATAGAAATCGGCAACAATCCCAGTGTTGTTGTACCATAGCAGCGATGTCAAAAAGCTGTCGTACCCCTAAGTGTATTGCTACTATGCTACAACAACATAGAATGCCCTCTTGCTGCAGTTCAGTTTAGAGCCTCTCTGATCTTGTGCCATTTCTCAGCTTTGTCAGTTATCACAGCTGAAATGAGCTGTCATAGATGGACTACCACTTGCTAGTCTGCTCACACTCCCAATCATTCACGTAACAGCCTTCCCAGCCGCTGGTTGACTTACACTTTTAGCAACTCGCTTTCTCATCCTCCTACCACTCGCCCACCTGTCAACACAGCTTTTTTTTTTACTTTAATTTTGTTCAGAGAGAAAGAATTCTAAAACAATACAATTAATTTCACAAAAAAGAAAACCTCTCGAAAAATGAAATTCAATAAAGTACAGATGAAAAGTATTTTTACTTTTAAGGGACTTAGAAGGATCATATGTATTTAAAAGTAGCTAAAGATGAGGTGAAATTCTTTTTTTTTTGCGCCTTCCCCAGCACCTCAGCTGGCCTCTCCTTCGGGTCACCTGAGACTTACTCGCCCCATTCAGCCCCTGTCACCAACTGCTGCCCCATTCTTGGCAGTCCCCCCAGGGTAACATGACATATCACTTCGTTGGGCAGGTCCTCTCCTTCTAGAGAGAATGTGCCTTACCGGCTTTTCATTTATTGGCCCAGGATGCTGCTGGGGTCGGTCTTGGCTGTCCGGGGGCTCTGTGGCAGCGAAGGTCCATCAGCCGGGGTGCCGGTTCTCCTGTTTTCTGTGCTTATGTAATTTCCAGATTGTAAATCAGGTTTTGGTAACCATTGATGCCAGGGTTCAAGTAACAAGGCTGTTGTTAGTTGAACATTGGCATCGATAGGTACCAAAACTCGATTGTAAATCGGGGAAATTACATTTGATAAAGATGCTTAATTCAAGTGAATGAACCCCACTCCTGTGCTCGACCTATAAAGATGTCACAAAATGTTGAAGCGCGGGGGCGGATTGGAGAGTCAGGAAGTGGAGAGGGATCATGCAGCCAGCCCTTCAGGGGCAAATCACGATTCCTTCCCTTCCTTTGGGGGCTGTATAAAAAAAAATTAAACTAGCCTGGAGGAGCTCCCAATGAGGTAAGGGAGTTCCCTGTGTAATGTTTTTTGTGTTGAAAAATATCAGGAAAGGTGTTCTTTAAGTCTTGCAGGTGCTTGAAGTACTGCAGTAATGCCAGCCTGAGTGAATTCCACTCTGACAGCCAAAAAGCATTTTCTCCTGCGCTGTGTAGTCAGACAAAAATCGGGATACAGATGAAGATTTTGGTTCTCATACTGAAAACCTTTTCTTTGCAGAGCAAGCTGCAGAATGCGATTACATTGCGAAATAGATGAAAATGTACAAATCACATATCTAGCTCCTGCCTTTCCCTGTGTTAGTCTGTGATTGAGGACATGATACAGACTCCAAAATCAATGGTGGTTCCAGGGAAAAAAACAGTAGTGATTATACGCTCACCTCTGACTTAAGATCAGCAGCAGGTATATTGGCCAGTAAACCTCAACTGAAGATTTTTCATAAGCAGAGTATTTTCAGTTTTCTCAAATTTAACAATATTCGAAAGTTGTTCATGTAGGGATGCATTCATGCAACTTCCAGGGTCGTTACTCTTCCAGAGAGTTTTCAGGATTCTTTTCTACTGAGGTCAGTCACTCTCTTCACAGCTATGAAGCGTTTCCTCAATTTGGGAGCATCCGTTTGAAATTTCAGCTAAAGTACCATGGATTTTATTAAAGGATGAATGGGATTCTTCTTGAAACCTCTTCAAAAGGGTTTGAATGGACTGCAGCGTAGTTTTTTTTATTTCTATTTAATTTCTACGTCCTGCGGTTCTCGACCCTTCGGGAGCGCCAAGGAGTCATCCCCCTGTCTCACTTGCCCTACTCGATACTTACCTTCCAGTCCCCATGGAGCTGTGGCTTCCCCCTGAGCAGGGCCGCGGTGGGGTGGCAGGTACCCCGATACTCAAGTGGCCAGATCGGGGTAGTCAGGCAGGCATCAAGGCGCCTGTCTTCCCAGCATCCTCGCAGGCGCTCTCATTTCCTAAGGAGGAGTGGCATGCCCTATGCTGGGTTGGTTGCTGCCAGCCACCCACCTCATCCCAAATGTCAACTCTGTGCCTGCCATGCCCCCTGGTTGCCAGAGGCCAGTCAGGCACCGAGTATGGATCCCCCTCCCACCCAGGTGAGGAGAGCTCTCCTCTGGATGCTCAATCCTCTCTCTCCCCTGCCGACCCCCGACGTCCCGGGCTCGCTCCCGAGCCAGGGTCACCGGCGTGGCGCGAGGTGTGCAGCGTAGGTTTTGCAGACGGTTTCGACTTAGCGCCCGTATCAGGATGCACTGTTGCAGGGGAAGTCATTACCTCCTTTAAGGCAGGTAAATCACTGTTCCCTCATGGCGGGGCTGCTTTCCCTGTTTTAACGGAAAGAAGTTTCTCGATGTTGTCCAGCTTGGCTTCTGCTAGGTCCTTTACCCTAGCTCTTGACTGCGCTATGAATTTTAGCTATACGTATTCGAGAGCAATAAGGACTTTAACAGATTTTAGTATCTGATTGTAGCAGAGCTCTGAAAATCACGTCTTGTTCCTTCAACCTCTTGAGTGCCCCACCCCCCTCAACCTGTCAGTATAGTTGACTGCCTTCAGCTGTCACGTCAACCAGCAGCAAAATATGCTGTGGTCTCTCCTACCCAACTGCAGAGTTCTTTACAGCACAGTTCAGGGAGGCACTTACCATGGCTTCAGGATCCAAGCTTACCGAGGCACCTTGTCTGCATGAGGCAGACAGGCATTCACATTTGTTCTGTATGTGAGGCGGGAGAGGAGAGGTAATTGTTGAGATGTGTGTGTTTGGGGAAGGGGTTCTGAACTGATCGACCAAGGAGTCCTGTCTGATGCTTTGTGTGTGGGGGGGTGGAGGGAGTGGAGGGTGAGTTGTACAAAGTAGCCAATATACTGTAGAAGACAATGTATCGGACACTTTGCACAGCAAGACTGAGTTGGCATTTCAAGGTTGTCATGACAACCACAGACCTCTCGAGTTTCACTCTTAAGGTCAGAAGGTTGTCATATCCATCTCTTGAAGCCAGCACAGCCTTGTTGCTCACAGAGGCCCGTACATTATCCTCTGTGTAACTGCACTGACTTCTTCCTTGTGTTATTTATGGGAACGTATAAGTTCAGGGTTATTTGGTGCTCCATGCTTCAAAGCATGTGACCCTGGTTTGGTAGCAGACTCAGTCACTTACAATTGAGTGATGGGGACTGAGAAGAACACTGGTATGGCTAGTGCCACGGCAACCCCTTGTGCTGGGCTGGGGACCTATCTCTGCTACATGAGGGTAAGCATCTGCATCTGGCGATGCAGCATGGAAGGCCACAGTGGGTTGCATATAGCATCGGGGAAGTGGGAAGGACCAGGAACCAGGAAAACAGGATGGAAAATCCCTGCCTCCATCTGGATTCTTGATGGTACTGACAAGCCTCGCAATCTTGCACCTCCCAGCCCAACCAAATGTGATCATCAGTTTGTCAGTGGGGGGGGAGGTAATTGGGGAGCCCACCTCCAACCCCACCATGGGGAAGAGTAGGCCATGAATGAAGAAGGCCATTTCTGGAAGGTCGACAGTTAAGACCCTAGCAGGGGCTTGGAGAAAAAGCTAAGCTAAAGAAGCAACAAATTATATGTTCGTCTCTGGGATACTGGCTCCCAACCATAGGATAGGCTCAGTAGGTGACACTGTACCTAACATATTATGACAGCTAACATGCTTTAGATCCCTCCTCCTGCTCTGGCAAACTAATGAAAAGGACTTGATTTTGTTGCTTATAAATTGATGTAGTGTTTTACTTGCTATGTACTGTATGTCTTTATCTATGTTATTGATAGTAATGTTTTATATATTGGAATGGAAATGCTGTAAAATAGAAAGAAAAATGTTCAACAAATTTTGCATCTTCAGGGCTAAAAATGTAGTTCTTAAATTTTTTCGAATTCTTTTTTTTTTTTTCTCTTGTCACCAACATAGCCAACCTCTGCCTGTGGCCACCTCCCAACCCCACTCATTCCTCTCTCTGCAGTTTACCCGCTATGATCTTCCATGGGATACATCCATTGTGGTGGGGCCTTTGGGGTCATTGTTCCACCACAGAAGATCTTGCCCAGTGCAGGTGCACACAGTTGGGTCTGTCAGGGTTTGAGAATGCTTGCAGTCCATACCGCTGCACATCGGGGTTTTCTTCTTTTCTGGTCCTGCCCTCCCACTAGCACATGCATGCAGCGACATCCTTGAGTGGGGTGGAGGGGTTTACGCAGTGCATGGTTACCCACTCTGCAAATGATGCCATCACCGAGCTGCCAGTGAAGTGATGCAGAGCAACCCACCCATCCCAAGAGGAGGGCCTGGCAATTTAGTTTTACATTTGGTGTGTTGGAAAGCTTAGCAGAATTCCAGGTGTGGTATTCCATCCAGAAGTCTGTTGTACAGCTTCATGCTAAATAATGCTGTGACTTGCACTTGTTTTTTATTTTATTTTTTCTGTGTGTGAATTTGATGCCCTGAAAGGTGCTGGATTGACAGCACTGGAAACTGAAGTCCTATTCTTATCCACAGGACGGGTACAGCACGGGCAGTCACACTACAAGCTTCCCCACATTGCCCCGCCAGTGTGCATCAACCCTGCTATGGAAGGAGCACTACGTAGGTGATGGTGTAGTTCGGATTCCATGCCCATTCATTCGTTTGTCTCTAATGTGAGACTGCCAACATGGATGGCAATTAGTACCATTTGTGTTCGTAGTTTTGTGATACGGACACCTGCTCCCTGGGACCCAGACTGAAACCACCACAACTCATCTCACATAGGCCACTGAACAGCCCTCAGGTGATCATGGCTTTCAGCCACTTGCCGACCTTTGCTGAATTTGAACCAGTGACCTAGAGTTGAAGGGAGCCTTAACCTTCTACCAGTCCACTTGATCATCCAGTTCCCCCACTTGTGCTTACTTGCATTATAGATCAAGGAAGTGCTTTCGACCAGTCAGAGTGCTTCTTTACCCTACATGAGACAGTTGTTCTGTAAAAAGTCATACACACAGGCGGCTTGGAAACAGGCACATTCAAGAGATGGGTTTGACATTTTTAATATATTCTTTATTATCTCAATAATATATTAATACTGCTGCTGAGACCACTGTTTGGGATGTAAGAGTGATCTCTGTTATATTCTTCGGGCATCAGGCCTCTCACATCTGCTTTGTGGTTCTCATACCCTAAGAATGTGCATGAAACCCCTCTTGCAACTGTAAGAGTGGTCTCCGCAGCAGAATTAACATTCATTACAGAGTAATGACCCAAGCCTGTTAGAGGAGTGGTCGGGTGTCTGGCAGTTGAGTTTCAATGCTAAAAAATGCAAAATCATGCACCTGGGTCACAGGAATCCATGGGAGGAGTACAGGATGGGTGGGGAAATTCTGGCCACCACAAGTCAGGAAAGAGACCTGGGGGTTATCATATCTGATGACCGGAAGATGACCAAACAGTGTGAAAAAGCAGTGGGGAGAGAAAAACAGAATGTTGGGGTGCATAGGGAAGGGCATAACAAGCAGGAAGAAAGGGGTGGTGATGCCGCTGTAAAGATCACTGGTGAGGTCTCAGCTGGAGTACTGTGTCCAGTTCTGGAGACCACATCTCCGGAAGGACATTGACAAAATAGAAGCAGTCCAGAGAAGGGCAATGAAGATGGTACATGGACTACACCAGAGACCCTATGAGAAAAGATTTAAGGACCTTAATATCTATTCACTGGAGGAAGGAAGGGAGAAGTGAGATATGATAGAGACTTTCAAGTACTTTCGGGGAATAAACAGGGTACAGGTGGAAAGCATATTTCAGAGAAAACTCTGCACAAGAATAAGGGGGCATGATGGACGGAAGGTCAGAGAAGCTGAGATAGGGGAGCTAAACATGTGGCTCAAGGACTGGTGCCAGGAAAAAGGACACAAATCTGTAGGTAACTGGCAACAATTTGGGGAGCGAAAGTTCTTTAAATTCGATGGACTGCATCTGACTAAGGAGGGAGTGACAGCATTGGGGCAGAAATTTGATGCCTTTGCAGAATATTTAAACTAGCAAATGTGGAGAGGGGTGCAGCACCCGATACATCAAATGGGAAGAACACCCCTCCCCCCCCCAATCAACCATTCAATCAATCAATCAAAATCTTTATTTATCCAGGCGAACATCGTTGAGCAAGCTCATTTACAAGATGGACCTGGTTAGCGCCAGGTCAAATGGTACAGTGCATACAGAGATATTTACAATAGAGCCAAATAACACAAGTAAAGAACAATTAATGCAAGTAAGTACTCAATGTTACATCAGTTCAGAGTGCTTCTGTAATATTTAAGGAAGACATAAGATGAGGCTTAGTAGGAACTTTAGTAGGGAGAAGTGATCACCCGCTCGTGTAGAGAGCTGACGCAAGCACAGAATTTCAAAAGTAGTGTAATCACACAGTATCCCTAAATGTAACACTCTAAACAGAAGGATAAGGGTCTTAACAGTCAAGGAGAAAAGTAACTACAGTTCTTTTTTTGGCAAATTTCGGCATGGAAATCAAATTTATGCTTGGTTTAGAACGGACACAGAAGCAGACTGCAGGGACCAGTCAGAAGCCAATGCCGAGGAGTACTCACGTTCCGATTGGATGGCTGCTAATGCCATGCTGTGCTAATGGAGAGTCCGAGCTTAGGTTCTCTGGCAGCTGTAGAGGCAGCGCCGACCACCTGGTGCCCGGGTTTCCCACGCCTATGGGCAGGGAGCCCGTGGAGAGCATATCCTTGGCAGAGGATGGAAGAAGGGGTCCGTATTAAATACTGGGCCATGGACAATGGAACATCTGAACCAGCAGGAGAACCAAAACAGCAGGACAACAGAATTGGGTATTCCTTGATGCCTAAAGACTGGCCCAACCACAGAAATTCAGAAAGGAGTGTAATCAAACAGAGTTCCAACTCTTGACACTCTAAACAAGAAAAAATAGAGGTCATAACTGTTAGGCAGTAAGTAAGTACAGCTCTTTTTTGTGCAAGTTTTAGACAGAAAATCAGACTTTAGCTTAGTATTGAGGGAGACACAGGAGCAGACTGCAGGAGCCAATCAGATGCCAGAGTAGAAAAGCGTTTGCGTTCCGATTGGGTATTGGCAATGCCGCACCTCGCTAGTAAGGAGTCCGGTCTAGGTATCTCAGGCGGCGGCTATTGAAGTGACAACCGCCCGGTATCCACATTTCTCCCACTTGAGGGGCAGGGAGCCCCTGAAGGGCTAGTCTATGGCAGGGAAGAGAGTTAGTGGACAGAGGAAAGATAGTAAGAGTGGAATGCAGTGGAAAGGGAAAACGAAGATGAAATAGGGCAGTTAAATGGTACAGGGTAGGGGAATAAGAGCCACAGAATAAGCAGTATGTAAAAGACAGCAGGGTGAGTAAGGTGTAGCGAAAGTCATGAAGAGATAATAACCCTACAGGGATTTCTAGAGGGGAAAAACATTTAAGGCATAAGATGCTCACAGAGTTGAGGTCACCAAAGGTTACAAGCGATCATAAATTCAACTACACTCAGAGGGCAGCAGCCTGATGCTTCGGACTAAAATTAGGGGCTGGGGTAGCAATTGCAAGGCTCACACACATACTGAGCATATAGAGATTTGAAGGCATTCATACTGCGGAGGCAGCTTAATTTCAATCATTTTTTGTACTTTATTCCACAATGTTGGCAACAGGAAACTAATAGCCACTCTGACATAGTGAGAGGAAGCCTTGGGGATACATAATGTGATGTAGGATGCGCTTCTTAGGGCATATGTTCTTGGCTGGGAGACGGTCTATTATATATTGTGGAAGCCGCTTCAAGAAGACTCTATAAATCCAAAGGACTGCGTTTCTATTATGCCTAAACATAAGAGAGGACCACCCTACGGCTTTGTACAAGGAACAATGATGGGTAGAGATGGGGAGACCAGTAATAAACCGGATGTCCCTGTGGTAAAGCGTATCCAACTTTGCAAGCAAGGCTTTGGAACATTGACTATAAAGGAAATCTGCATAATCGATCAGCAAAAGAAAAGTAGTTTGGACAAGGCGCGCACTTTTGCATCTCTAGTAAGAAACTGGTTAATTCTAAAGAATAGCCCCAGCCTCTGCCTTAAGTTCTTTACAAGGTCCTCAGCGTGCTCAGTGAATGATATTTATGGTCTAACCACACACCTAGGTATTTAAACTTTGAGACAAACTCCAGTTTCTCTCCAAGAATTGTGGTAATCCGAGGTAGTGCTCCAGAGCTGGCCGGATTCATCACACGGCTATAGGGCGAGAACAACATTGCTTTTGTTTTTTTAGCATTTAGAAGAAGTTTTTTTATGGAGGAGCTAGTTCTGGAGCTGGTTAAATTCCTCCTGGAGGTCAGCACAAGCGGCTTCAGGTGTCAGATGACTTATGTATATACAACCGTGTCGTCAGCAAACAGGTGTATGTTGGCCTTGTTAATACTCTCATCAATGTTATTAACATAGATAGCGAATAGTAAGGGACCACGTATGTATCCTTGCGGTACTCCCCTCAGTAGAGGTTTGAGTGGGGATAGCTCACCCTCAGCCTTGATTTGTTGACGTCGTCCTTCAAGGTACTCAGTAAACCAATGCAAAGAAACTGAGTCCAGGCCTATACTCTTCAGAGAAGAGAGAAGCAGGCTATGATCCACTGTATCAAAAGCCTTACTAAGGTCTAAAATACAGCACAGACAAAGTTTCTGTTGTACAGTTCTCGGTACCAATCATTTGTTACTTTGGCAAGGGCCGAAATAGTGCTGTGTTTAGTTCTACAGCCAGATTGCATAGGGTTTAGTAGGTTATTGGATTCGAGGTAGTCCCTTAGTTGGTTGCTGACAATCTTTTCCAGAAGTTTCAACAAAGTTGGGAGGAGGGAAACTGGTCTATAATTGTTAAGGTCGCAGGGATCCCCTGATTTAAACAAGGGGATAACATGAGCAATTTTCCAGATCTGGGGAATAAGCCCTTGGGACAATGATAAGTTAAATAAGTGGGTGATAGGAACAGCTAGGACATGATAGGTGGTTTTAAGGAAATAAGGATCCAAAGAATCAGCACCAGCACTTTTCTTAATATCCAATTGGAACATGAGGTCTTCAACCTCTTTCAGAGAGACCAGGTGAAACGAGAAGCCAGGTACCGGGGCAGGAGAGTCTGAGCATGGGACACTTAATTGGGAGCGGACCAGGGATGCAGGGGAATTGTCAAAAGCTAGACCAGCTGTGGCAAAATGATTGTTAAGTGCATCTAGGATTCCCGGTTTATCATTGATAGTAGTACTCCCAGTTGTAATCTTAGGTGTTAAGGAATTACCAGGCATACAGTATATCCAGACATGTCCTTGATTGTCCTCCAGAATTTGGAGGAGCACTTTGCTGCAGAATCCAATTCGGTAAGATAAAATGCTGCCTTAGCATCCCTGACCATTTTCGTACAAGCATTGCGTGCCCTTCTGAATTGACACCAGTCTGAGTCAAGCTTAGTCCGGCAAGCTTTTTTCCACAACTTATCCCTACCAAGCAATGTAGCTTTCAGCTCGGCAGAGAACCGACATGTTTTGTTTTTTACACAAATTGTTACCATAGGGGCATACATATTTAGGGCCCCAACAAGTATATCATGGAAAGTATCATATGCCGAGTTAACCATGTTAGCTAAGTAGAAGTCTTGCCAACGTGGCGAGTTTTCCAACTCACAGACACAGGCAGCCACATCAAAGTTACGACGGGACCTTTTTGTAAGAAATTTAGCTGTAGGTACTGTATGATGCAGTGATCTGACCGCAGCAATGAAGCAATGGTCACTGACATCAGAAAAGAAGGTTCCAGCATGTGAGAAGAGTTGAGGTTTATCGACTAAAATAACATCCAGTAATGTGCTGTTGCTCATGTTCTTATTGTTTGGACTTGTGGGTTTGTGAATTAGTTGCACCAACCCACTAGAATTGCAGAAAGTGTTTAAGGGTGAAGCAGTCTTCGATAACCAGTTGAAATTAAGGTCCCCTAGGGTGATAGTTTCAAGGTTCTCTTCCTCCATAATAGAGCCAAGATGTGTATGAAGGGGTGTACCGGCAGATGGGGTCTATAGCAACCAATCACTCTGAGGGCAAGGGAAGTAGATAAATCCATCTTTAGGGTCAAACTAGTGATCAAACAGGAGTTCAACATGTTTGTAGTTCATTTACATTACCAGGTAAGAAAAAAGGTCCGGCTCCCCATACGACATGCGGGGAAAATGCCAGACCTCGCGCAACAACTAACACACCGAAATCTGGCCAATGGAAAATCATGTACACAAATGCCCATAGTCTGGGAAACAAGATCCCAGACCTGCAGGCAACAATGACAGAGGCTAAACTGGAAATAGTAGCCATTAGCGAGACATGGTTCACCAGTAACTACACTTGGGAGACTTCAGTACCCGAGGTATGTACTGTCTAGAAGAGACCGAGGTAAGTGGGGGTGTCATCTTTTATGTCAATGAAAATATCAAAGCTACAGAAATTCAGAATACACATAAGGAGCCAGAAAACTGTGGGTCACCCTGGAAACAGGAAATGGGACAGCCATACGAACTGGGGTTGTCTACAGGCCTCCAGACCAGGGGGAGGACATAGACACATTACTGTTAGAAGATGTGCAAAACATGACAGCTAAAGGATAGGGTCTGATAATGGGAGACTTCAACATGCCAGATACAGATTGGTCAATACCAGAAAGAACATCCGCCAGAACTAGACACATAGTGGATTCCCTGCAATGGGAGGGCCTCAGACAACTGGTACAATAACCCACAAGAGACAGGGCTATCCTAGATCTAGTACTGACTAATGGGGAAAGGATCACAGATCTTCAGATAGAAGGTCACCTGGGGTCAGTGACCATCACATGATATGGTTCAGTTTGGCCACTAGAACTAAATCATCCCATTCCAAGGCAAAAATATGGGACTTCAGAGGAGCTGACTTTGATAAGATGGACAACAGAGTTAAGCTAGCCCTGGCTAGAAAAAATACAGGTGAGGGGGTGCGGGCAAAGTGGGCAAGCATTAAGGATGTAATACTTGAAGCAACATTGTGTTAGAGAGAAAGGCAAGAGCAAAAGAAGGAGGAAACTACTTTGGTTCTCAAAAACAGTAGCAGAAAAGGTCAGAGCCAAAAGGCTGGCCTTCAGGAAATATAAGGGAACGCAGCAGGACGAAGATAGAGGGGCATACCAAATTACTCTAAGGGAAGCAGGGAAGGCAGTAAAGCAGACAAAGGCCCAAACCAAGGAAACACTAGCATGAACAGTAAAAGACGGGGACAAGACTTTCTATAGATACATTAGTGAAAGAAGAAAGTCCAGAGGGGGTATTGCTAAGATCAAAGGGGATAAGGGGGAGTGTGTGTAGGAGAACCAAGGAAAAGCATCTATCCTAAATAGATACTTCTGCTCAGTATTTACTGAGGAGAAGGTGGGGCAGGGCCCACAGCTCAGCACCATGGACACGGGGGAGGGAGGTGTGCACTAGTCCCTTTGCAAAAGAAAGGGTCCTACAAGAGCTCGCTAAGCTCAGGGTGGACAAGACAGTAGGACCTGATGGTATACGTCCCAGGGTACTAAAGGAGCTAAGGGTGTAACTAGCAGAGCCGTTATCAGAACTGTTTAGTCAGTCTCTGAGCACAGAAGAGGTCCCTGAAGACTGGAGAAGGGCTCATGTGATCCCGCTCCACAGGAGTGGTAGCAGTGATGAGGCAGGGAACTACAAACTAGTCAGTCTTACCTCAGTAGTGGGCAAGATTATGGAGGCACTCCTTAAGGAAAGGATAGTGCAACACCTGGAATCCATAGGAGCACAGGATCCAAGACGGTATGGGTTTACAACAGGAAGGTCCTGTCAAACTAATCTCATAGTTTTCTCTGACTGGGTAACCAGAGTGGTGGACTAAGGGGGTGCAGTTGATGTCACCTATCTTGACTTCAGCAAAGCTTTCGATACTGTTCCACACAGAAGATTGATTAATAAGCTGGGTAGGTTCAGGGTGGGTCAGAAGTTGGTCAGCTGGGTGGCAAACTGGTTGACGGGCAGAAAACAGAGTGGTGGTTAACGGTATACAGTCAGAAGAGATGCAAGTCACAAGTGGGGTACCTCAGGGATCAGTCCTGGGGCCAGTCCTCTTCAGTATATTCATCAGTGACATTGCAGATGGACTGGAAGGTAAGGTGTATCTGTTTGCAGATTACACTGAGATCTGCAACAGAGTAGATGATCCAGATGGGGTGGGCAGAATGAGAAGTGATCTGGATAAACTGGCAAAATGATCGGAAGAGTGGCAACTGGGGTTTAACGCAAAGAAGTGCAAGATCATGCACATAAGGAAGAGAAACCCTGAAGCCACCTATAGGTTGGGAGGGGAGTTGCTAGCAATCACAAGGGAAGAAAGAAACTTGAGCATCATCATCATCACAGATGACCTGAAATCATCCAAGCAGACCACTAAAGCAGTAGTTAAGGTTAGAGGGATGTTGGGGTGTATAAGTAGGGGTATCGCAAGTCATAAGAGGGAAGTAATGATCCCTCTTTACAAGACACTGGTTAGGCCCCATCTGGAGTACTGCGTGCAGTACTGAAGGCCGCACCTGCACAATGACATTAACAAAATGGAGGCAGTCCAGAGAAGGGCAACCAAAATGGTGCAGGGACTGCATCAAAAAACATATGAGGACAGATTAACGGAGCTCAATATGTATAACCTAGAGCAAAGGAGAGAGAGAGAGGTGATATGATCAAAACATTCAAACATCTTAAGGGCATTAACAAGGTGAAAGAGTCTAATATGTTTCAATATAAGAAAAATAGCAGGACAAGAGAACACAGCATGAGATTAGAGGGAGGCCATTAAGGGGTAATGTGAGGAAGTTCTTTTCACAGAAAGGGTGGTGGATGCATAGAACGGCCTACCTCAAGAAGTGGTGTATATGAATACAGTGCAGGGCTTCAAACAGGCATGGGATAGGCATAAGGGAGCAATACAGGTGAGTATGAATAGATAGGCCATTGACAGAGTACAGGCCTATGGCACATTCATAAGGTAGAAAAAATTGGCAGACTGGATGGGCCTTGCGGTCCTTATCTGCCGTCGACTTCTATGTTTCTATATGAGGCTAAAGGGTGGAAGGCTCAGGGGTAATGTTAGGAAGTACTTTTTCAGCGAGAGGGTGGTGAAGCCTTGGAACAGCCTTCCAGCAGAAGTGGTGGGTGTGAAAACAATACGGGGGTTCAAGAGTGCATGGAATAGACATAAGGATACCCTGGAGATGTGCAGAGCAGGAGAGCCGCAGATCAAATAGGATCTGGGGCTGCAGCAGTGAGTAGGGAAATGGGCAGACTAGGTGGGTCGTATGGTCTTTATTTGTGCTGATAGATTTGCTCTTTCTGTGTTTAGTATTTTTTATCAGAAACACAGTATTCAAACATAGCATGCTGACAGACTCTGTTTTTCTAACCAAACTTTTGGCTGGACTCAGAATGCCAAATGAATGTAATATTCAAGATGTGGTCTTTTGATACGAACTCCTCGATTTTCAGGCTTCCATGTGATTAGCCTTCCCTCTATTACATGTTTCTTTATGCAGTAAGGTACAGGGCATCCACCATGTGGCCATGTCAATGTTGGCTAGTAAGGCAGCTGCACGCCTCTGAGCTAGAGTGAGCTACCTGCTGCCAGTCAGGTTCCCCCGCAGCTGCTCTGGGGAGCAACTCGTAGTTTGGCAGTCTGAGAATGGGTCCAGAAACTCATCACATAGCATCACGTCTGTTTCTGATGGCTGACCTGACAAGTGGCATTGGCAGTGGATTGTAGCGTGCTGAGCAGCTGTCTTGGCACAGGTTTCATTTGTATAAGTTGTATTCTACTTTCCATGAGCTATGTAATGCGATAAGGCGAGTACAGGAAATGTCTGTTGCGCTGAAGTCATTGTGGTGTTTGTTTTTAATTTGACCTAGTACATGGCTATAGGTGTGATATCATCAAAATTTAGTTTAGCCTCATACTGAATGTTATGCTCGGGAGAGAACTGGTTTGAAATTGAATCCAACTCCCTTCCGGGCCAGGCTGCCTTGATTTGACTCAGATCACCAGAATCCTATTGTGGAAATCCAGGTCAGAAACTTGAGTCATGCAACATAGAAGTCATAGTCGGTGTCAGTAGATAGAACAAATGGCAAGCAATGCATGTTCTGTACTAGGAAAAGACAGTACCAGAGCCAAGTAGACTTTGGGAGGAGTGATTGTCACAGAAACCAAAGTAGAAAAAAATTTAAGGATTTTGATCACAAGTAATCTTAAACTCTTAGTGCATTGTAGTAAGGCAGTGGCTAACAGGATACTAGGCCTTATTAGGAGGGGGTTCACCAGTAGAAGACAGGAGGCTGTGTTGCCATTGTACAAGTCTATGGTGCGCTCCCACATGGAGTAATGTGTTCAGTTCTGAAGCCCCAACCAAAATAAAAGACATAAACATGTTAGAGCAGTACCGAGAAGAGCTCGTAAAATGATTCAAGGGCAATGAGATCTGTCATGCAAGAAGAGGTTAGAAAAGTTGAATATGTATTCACTTGAAGAGAGAAAGGAATGGGGAAACACGATATAGGATTTCAAATACCTTAAAGATATAAATAAGGTTGATACTGGAGAACTTTTTAGAGTCAGTGGGAACAAACATCCAAAGTTTCAGATTGTTAAGGGGTAGATTCAGAAAGGAGGCAAGGAAGCATTTCTTCACAGAGCAGATGGTAAACAGGTGGAAAGATCTGCTGGAAGAGGTGGTAAACCTGACAACAGTTGCTGGTTCTAAGAAAGATGGGATATGGTAAAAGGGAAGTTAAGAATAAAGGGAGAGAGGGGCCGAGTGTCATGCATTATTGATGCACAGTCTCCGTATCAAGTAAGCTCTGTAGACTAAATGGTCTTTTTTTCTGCTGGCAACTTCATATCCGGTCATGGGATCCACCCTACACCAGGTACTTTGTGGTAGTACCCACAGCTGATGTTGCCATGCAGTACAAGGTGGCCGCTGCACTATTGTGGTGCCGTCTTTCAGTTGAGATGTGTAACCAAGGTCCCTTTTGTCCATTTCTGGTCACTATCCAGGTAATAATTAAAGATCCCATGGCAATTATTTAAGAAGAAAAGGAAGGTTTCCCTGGCGCCATAGCAACCTTACTCATCAGTAAAGCTTGTCCATGTAATGCACCCCCTAGGACGCACCTGGAAACGAGCTGCATTATGTCTGTCCCCTTTACCTGAGTCACGAAGTCTGCAGCTGTCACCGTACAACTAATGGGAAATTCCGCCAACCTAGCCAGTAGGGTTAAGAGTGCTCCTTCACTTTATACTTGCTATCCCGTAGGCTACAACTAGATGGCTGCATTGTTTTGGCTGTTATTCACAGCTTTCACAGGTAGTTTGCACAACTGTGCACAGACTGCCTTTTTCTTATATGCAACAGGTTGCTTTTACCTTTACCTTAACTGCTGACCCATGTTGGCATGACTTCACTCTCCCACCAAACAAAAATCAGAATGAGTCTGGCTGACTAAAATCATTGTAGTCATTAACTACAGGCTGCGTTAGTGCTGATTCCTACTAGATGTGTTTTTGGCAAAACATTTCTTTCTAATAATATGGGTTCAGTTCCTTATCCACACTATGGTAGTTCTGCTAGAGACACCTGAGTCATCGGAAGTCTTCAAGCTAAGGTCCTCCCCCCACCCCAGCAGCATATCCTCCGGTTCTGCCCTGTGACATCAGATCTCTCTTTCTGCTGGAAGGGACAGGTCTCTTACTTTGCAGCTCTGCAGCACTGGAGGATTATATGTGCTTTTTTTCAGGGGAACTCTTTGATTGTTCCAGTTCATATTCAACTTTCAAATCTCTCCACAGTCTTCCAGCTCTGCACCTGATTGCAATCGGCAATGGAGAGCAAGAAACCAGGTTTTCAATTCTGCACTCAGTGCAGGCAGAAAATGTCAGCCGCGGATCCTTACGACATGTGATTATACTGCCTGGATGATCAACAGGACATCAAGGGTTGCAGTTTGTGCTAGGCCATGCTGCCCTTACCCGTAGAGCTGCTTCGAGCTCTCGTAGACACTTATACATTGTTCTGAGAGGTGGGGATCACCCTGAACCTACCAAAGTCTTCCCCAGAGCCCAGCCAAAGACTCACCTTTATAGGTGCGGTCCTGGATTCAGCCCAGGGCATGGCCTTCCTTCCTCAAGAAAGAGGAGATCACCTGAGAGAGGTGGCCAGTTTGGTCCTAATAACCCTGCAGGTCCCAGCCAGGACCTTCCTCAAACTTCTGGGGCACATGGCGGTGGCCATCCTGGTAGTTCCCTTGGCCCATCTCCACATGAGGGTCCCACAAGGGATGCTCAGGGTGCAGTGGGACCAGGGCTCCGACGGTCTGGACCATGTTGTCGGGATCTCAGAGCCGGTCTGGAGGACCCTACACTGGTGGTTGGACTCTCTGAATCTAGACAAAGGGATTCACTTTCATCAGGAGCCCCCAAGCCGGACTTTGACAACAGATGCTTCCAATTTGGGCTGGGGGGCACACCTTGGAGTTCACCAGACTCAGGGGGTCTGGACTCCAGAGGAGCGCAGCCTCCACAACAATGTTCTGGAAATGCGGGTGGTCCTCAACGTCCTACGGGCCTTTCAAGAGGGTCTCATGCTAGGCTCTCTTCTTGTATAGACCGACAACATGGCAGTTGTCTTTTACATCAACAAGCAAGGGGGAACTCACTTCTACCACCTGTGCAGGGAGGCGATGAGAGTCTGGTATTGGGCGCTGGAGCATCGCATTTTGCTATCCGTCATCCATGTTCCTGGCGCCCAAAATGACTTGGCAGACAGCCTCAGCAGGTCTCTGTCCAAGGCGCATGAGTGGAGGCTGCTACAATCCATAGTGGACCGGCTGTTCGACATATGGGGTCGTCCAGAGCGGGACCTCTTTGCGTCTCCACGCAGCGCCAAACTGTCAGTTTTTTGTTTATGAGAGCGCACGCCTGGTGTTTTTGGCCAGACGCGTTGTCCCTTTGCTAGGCAGGGAAGTTTCTTTACGCCTTCCCTCTTTTCTCTCTCCTTCAGCAAGTGTTGCTTAAGGTACAGGCCGAGAGGGCTTGGATGATTCTGATCACCTCACTGTGGCCCTGGCAGATTTGGTTCCCACTACTTCAGCGGTTGTCCTCAGAACCCCCAATTCCACTGCCAATATGCTCACAATTGCTATCCCAGGACCGGGGAAGACTGGTGCATCCAGATCTCAGGTCCCTACACCTTCATGTTTGGCTCCTGCAGATGTAGTCAAATCCAGGTACTGGTTACTCAAGAGGTGGCAGACATCCTCGTTTCTGTGAGGAAGCCCTCGACCCGTTCCACTTATGCCATGAAGTAGAAGCGATTCTGCCTTTGGGCTTCATCCCACTATCAAGATCCCATTTTCTGCCCAGTGAACTCAGCATTACAATATCTCCTCTCCTTATATCAGCAAGGCCTGAGTTATTCGTCCATAAAGATGCAAATGTGGGCCATCTCTGCTTATCATGTCCTGTTCGAAGACAGGACCATGGCTCAGTTGGACGTGGCCCACACCTTTTTATGGGGCATTCTGCACCTACGACCTCCCATCGGGGATCCTATCCCTCCCTGGGATCTCCTCTTTGTGCTGGCGAAACTGACTCTTCCCCTTTTGAACCCGCTGTGGAATGTGAGCTGCGTTTTCTTTCCTGGAAGGTTTCCTTTTTTGTTGCTGTTACTTCAGCTCGAAGAGTTTCCGAGCTACAGGCCCTGAGGTGTAAGAAGCCTTATATTATTTTCCATTGGGAAAGAGTTTCCCTCAGTATGAATCCTAAGTTCTTACCTAAAGTGGTCTCGGAGCTGACCCTCAACCAATCGGTTCACCTTCCAGTTTATTTTCCTACCCCTGCTAATCGGGGAGAGTCTATCCTGCACACATTGGGTGTCCACAGGGCGGTGAGGTATTACCTTAAGCAGAAAGTGGCACACCACAAATCGGAGCAATTGTTTGTGGTCTTTGCACCTCAACACCTGGGCAAACCGGTGTCAAAACAGACCATTTCCCGGTGGCTGGTGCACTATATAGTGTACTGCTATAACAAGTACAACAAACCTCTACTGGGCTCGGTCAGAGGTCATTCCACTAGAGTAGTCTCTACCTCCTTCATCTCCTTAAAAAATGTCTCCCTTCGAGACATCTGTGCAGCTGCTACTTGGAATTCAGTGCACACCTTCGTGAGGCATTACAGTCTGGACATTGCTTCCAGGCGCTGAGCTAGTTTCGGCCTGGCGGTTCTTCAAGGACTCTTGTCCTAGTTTGCTGATTCCAGCCATAGGCTTTACCATCTTTTATCTGTCATCCTACCTCCCGGGACTAGTCACCTCCTTGATGCGGGACTGCTTGGGATTCTGTCCTAATAGTAATAGCCCACTGCAAGAGCTCCCACTCGAAAGTAAGATAGTACAGTTACTCAAGAACTTACCATAACAGTAGGTCTTCGAGAGGAGCTCTTGCAGCAGGTTCTGCTTCCCCGCCCTCCGTCCCCCAGGAGAATTTTTCAGTATGTCTGGGACAGGCTTTGCCCGGTTTTCGCACTGAGATCCATTCGTTGGTCTTGGCGGGGGAACTGAGGTGGAGCCAGGGTCCGCCCCCTTTTGTAGCATGACCGACGTTGGGATGGAGCTGACAGCAGGGGGCAGTCCCTGCTGGGTACTGCTAGCTAAGTTTTTTCTGGTGGGTCCTAAGGCCTGCGGCAATAGTCATAATAGTAATAACCTGCTGCAAGAGCTCCTCTCGAAGATCTACTGTTACGGTCAGTTCTTACATAACTGTACTTTCCATGCAGAGAGGATCCTATACTAGTTCCAGGTCATGCCCGTCAGTTTCTCGTCCATGTCCAGCATCTTCACCGAGTGTATGGCAGTGGTGGCAGTCTTCCTGTGGTACAGAGGCATCAGGGTGTATCTCTAACTGGATGATAGCTGGATTGTTCAAAGAGGCTGTGGAGAGGTCCAGGGATCTGGCCCGCCAGACCTGTCAGGACTTGGGCCTTCTGGTCAACCCAAACAAGTAAGAGCTGGTCCTCTGCCAGGTGATTAACTAGACTCCCTGTGGGCCAAGGCCCACTTCCCTCAGGACCAAGCATCAGATCTTACCTCATTTGCCCGATCATTACAGATTAAGTATTTGCGCCCTGCCCAGGACTTCTTGCAGCTGGGGGGTACATGGCATCCTCCACTAACCTGATCCATAGGGCTTGCTGGCAGATGCGCCACCTGCAGTGGGAGTTGGGCTGACAGTGGTCCCAGTGCTTAGGTCACTTGGGGCAGCCAGTTGTAGTGACCCAGCCAGAGTGGGAGCCCATCCAGTGGTGGCTGGAACCACACCATCTGTAGGAGAGAATCCCATTTGTCAGCCCAAAACTGCCTATCATGCTCATGATGGCTGCATCTCTGGTGGGGTGGGGGGCACACCTGGGAGACAGTAGGGCCCATGGGTTCTGATCACCCCTGGAGTCACGTCACCACATCAACCTGCTGGAACTCCCTGCAGTGCGCGTGGCTCTGACAGAGTTCACTTCATTGATCTGAGGTCAGGTTATACAGATCCAGATGGACAGCACAGCCACCATGTTCTACCTAAACAGGCAGGGCAGGGCACACTTTCTTCCATTGTCGGTAGGCTCTTCACACCTGGACACTTGTGCTCAGCCTGAGTGCAAGTCTCCTGGTGTTACATGTCGTGGGAGAACACAATAAGAAAGCAGATGATTTCAGCTGGGTCGGGGAGATGTCACAAGAAAGGTCCCTGAATCAGGAGGTGGTATGGCTCCTGTTCTTCCAGGGGGTCACCCCTGTGGTGGACCTGTTTGCCTCCTGGGAGAACAGAAAACTGAGGTTGTTTTGCACCTGTCTCCTCTCCCACAGTCTGGGACACTGTTGTGGGTTGCCTTTGTGAGTCCCTGGACCCCAGGACTCATGTATACATTCCCTTCCTTCTCCATGTTCCACAGGGTCATGGTCAAGGCACCGAAGAACAAGGTGTGGATGATCCTGATAGCTCAGACTGGTCCAGGTAGTTCTGGTATCTGGATCTCTTTAGCTTCAGCAGCAGGCCTCCATGGAGGCTGCCATTCCATCTAGATCTGCTGAACAGACAACAGGAGAAGGTCCTGCACCTGGACCTTCAATCTCTGTACCCCTCAGCCTATTTCTTGATTGGCTAGAGTTCTTGACTCCGGTCTTTTTGGAAGATATCCTGCATGTTATGGAAGTGGTGTGTAAAGAGTAGGTTCATAAATGCTGCACATTTAAGTGGTGGAAGAGGTTCTTTATTTGGTGCCAGGGTAAGGAGCTTGATTCCCTTACCTGCCCCATGGTGAGCATCCTCGACTACCTTTGGTCCCTCTCTCAGTTGGGACTGCGAGCAAGGATCTTTAAGGTGCACCTGGCAGCAATATCTGTATACTGAGGCTGGCTGGTATACCAACAGTGGCCCAGGAGATGGAGGTTGGGTGATTTTTTTTTTCAAAGGCCTGGACTATTTGTTCCCTCCGTTGCATGAGCCTTTGCCTCCATGGGACCCACTGCTGGTGTTGACAGTGCTCATGGGCAAGCTGTTTGAGCCAGTACAGAGATGTGAGATGTCACATATGTTGTGGAAGACTGTCTTCTTGCTGGCCATCACATCAGCCAGAAGGATCAGTGAGCTCCTTGCATGCTTGGTGGAGTCTCCTTATCTGGTCTTCCACATGGACAAGGTTGTCCTTTGCCCCCCCACCAGAAGTTCCTCCCTAAGGTCATATCGTAGTTTCATCTTACCCAGATGATTCATATACTAGTATACTTTACTAACCCGACCTCAGTGGATATCACAGGTTGCATACCCTGAACCTTGCGGAGGGTGCTTTCTACATGTGAGGAGCATATGGCTGCAGTTCAGGGGAGGCTTCCTAGCTGTTTGTGACATGTGCTGAAGCTGTACGTGACAGACCAGCAGCGAAGCGAACAGTTGCCAGGTAGATAACATCCTGCATCAATCTCTGATATAGACTGGCTGGTAGGGAGTCACCCAAGGCTCATTCCACCAGATATACCGATGCCTCTGTGGCTGCTTCCAGGACATCCCCACTGTGGAGATATAGAAGGCTGCAACCTGGAGTAAAGCACACACCTTCATCTCACATTACAGTATCGATATCATGAGTCATCGAGATGCTGCTTTTAGGCTTTTAGGATCAGGACAGAGGTAAATGTAAAAAAAAGGCAAAGGCAGTAAGGACAGGGATGGGTCTAAAAGGGGTAAGGCCATCAAAAAGTGGAGGGTGATGAGTACCAATGCCCGTAGTCTGTGTAACAAGCTCCCTGAACTAGTGGCCTTGATGGAAGAGGGTTGCCTGGATATTGTGGCAGTCACAGAAACATGGTACACAGAGAACCATGACTGGGATGTCAACATACCAGGATGCACAATCTACAGGAGGGACAGGGAGGGTAAAAGAGGAGGAGGAGGAGGAGGAGCTCTCTATGTAAAGGAAGGGATCAAAGCAACAGAACTAAAGAGTAAACAGGGAGCAGATGAGGCACTCTGGGTTACCCTGGAGACAGGAAATGGCACCACAATCCGCATGGGGGTTGTATATAGACCCCCATCTCAGGGGGAGGGAATGGACAAGAAAATGATAGGAGGCATTCTTAGAATGGCAGAAAATGGTGAGATATTGTTGATGGGGGACCTGAATATGCCAGATGTTAACTGGAGCACCTTTGCTGCAGGCACATCCAAGAGCAGGGTCATACTTGATGCCCTACAAGGGGCATGCCTCCGACAGCTAGTACTGGAACCCACTCGGGAGAGAGCAATCTTAGATCTGGTACTCTCAAATGGGGACGGAGAAAGAATCTCAGATTTAGAAGTGGGCAGCCATCTGGGAACAAGCGACCACCAAACAGTGTGGTTCACGATAAACACAGCCATACAGTCAAGCCATACAAAACCAAGAGTATTGGACTTTAGGAGGGCTGACTTTGGGAAAATGAGAGAGTACCTCAGAAAAGCACTAGAAAACAGGCAAGAAGGAAGGGGAGAGGAACAGTGGGGAGTAATCAAAACAGCCATCACAGAGGCAACAAGCCTTTGTGTAAAGCAAATCAACAAAACACAATGAAGGAAAAAAACGCTATGGTTCTCAAAAGAGGTGGCAGGGAAGGTTAAGGAGAAAAGGATAGCATTCAGGAAATATAAGGAAACACAGAAGGAACAGGACAGAGAACTTTATCAGTTAAAGCAGAAAGAGGCAGGGAAGGCAGTCAGAATAGCAAAGGCCCAAACCGAGGAAAGGATAGCCAACTTTATTAAGAATGGGGATAAGACCTTTTATAGGTACATTAGGGAGCGAAGAAAGACCAAAAGAGGGCTACTGAGGCTTAATAAAGGGGAAGGAATGTGGGCAGAGGGTGACAGTGAAAAAGCAGGGATACTGAATGAATATTTCTGCTCAGTATTCACAAAGGAAGAGGAGGGGGAGGTACCTAAACCAAACAAGAGAAACACTCTGAAGATGGGGGTCGATACCAGTCCATTTATAGAAGAAAGGGTTCTGAAGAACTAATAAAATTGAAGGTGGACAAAGCAATGGGGCCTGATGGGATTCACCCCAGAATTTTAAAAGAACTAAGGGTAGAACTAGTGATACCGCTGACTACTGTCTTTAACAAATCATGGGAGGATGGGGTGGTACCTGAGTACTAGAGGAGGGCAGATGTGATTCCTCTTCACAAAAGTGGGAGCAGGACAGAGGCAGGAAACTACAGACCAGTTAGTTTGACCTCAGTGTTAGGGAAAATGATGGAATCACTTCTGAAGGAAAGAATTGCTGAGTACCTAGAGGCCAGTGGGGCACAGGACCCAAGGCAGCATGGATTCACGATGGGAAGGTTGTGTCAGACGAATCTAACAGATTTCTTTGACTGCGTGACCAAAGTAGTAGACCAGGAAGTGGCTGTGGACATGGCCTACCTAGATTTTAGCAAGGCATTTGATACAGTCCCACACAAAAGATTAATACACAAGTTAGCCAGCCTTGGAGTGGGTCCCAAGGTGGTAGCCTGGATAAAAAATTGGCTAGACCACAGAACGTAAAGGGTAGTAGTAAACGGAGTCCACAGTGAAGAAAGGAGGGTTACTAGTGGGTTACCGCAGGGTTCAGTACTGGGACCGGTCCTTTTTAATGTCTTTATAACTGACATTGCAGAGGAACTGGAAGGAAAAGTATGTCTCTTTGCAGGTGACACAAAGATCTGCAACAGGGTTGATACACAAGATGGAGTGGAAAGGATGAGAAGGACTTGGCAAGGTTGGAGGAATGGTCAAATGTATGGCAGCTCAGATTCAATGCAAAGAAGTGCAAGGTAATGCACCTGGGAAACAAAACCAGGGAAGCGTACACAATGGGGAGAGATACTGACAAGAGTAAAATGGAAAGGACCTGGGGTAATTATATCAGATTACCTAAAGGTGGGCAAGCAATGTGAGAAGGCAGTAAGGAAGGCTGGGGGGATACTGGGATGCATAGGGAGAGGCATCAATAGCAGAAAACAGGAAGTTGTTATCCCTCTGTGCAGACAGTTGGTGAGACGTCATCTGGTACTGTGTGCAGTTCTGGAGACCCCATCTCAGCAAAGACATAGACGGAGTGGAGGCTGTCCAGAGGAGGGCAACCAAAATGGTGCAGGGTCTGCACCAGAAGACATACGAAGAAAGACTAAAGTTGCTTAATATGTATACCCTTGAGGAAAGAAGGTAGAGAGGGGACATGATAGAAACTTTCTAGTACCTCAAGGGAATCAACAAAGTCCAAGAGGGTAGCATCTTTCAGAAAAAGAGATGTGCAAGAAAAAGGAGGCACAATTTGAAGATAGAGGGGGGACGGCTCAGAGGTAATGTGAGGAAGCATTGTTTCACGGAGAGGGTTGTGGATGCATGGAACAGCCTCCCTGAGGAGGTCGTGGAGTCAAGAACAGTGGAGGAATTCAAGAATGCATGGGACAGACATAAGGCAGTCCTAGTGGGGGGTAGGAGGAAGTAAGCTGTTGGTTAACTAGGATCTGCAGCTTATCTGTCAGGTAGGAAAATGGGCAGACTAGGTGGGCCAAGCGGTCCTTATCTGCTGTCAAATTCTAGGCCCTCAGTCTTCCAGTCAGTTTGTCAAATACTGTAGAGGTGCATGCCCTTTTCCCCCTCCTCCCGGAGGACTGCTTGGAGTATACCAGACTGTGGATAGTGGACTCAATCCACATTATTAGAAATATAAGTTAGTCACCTGTAACCATAGTTTGTGGTATTCAGTGTACATCTACACAACCCACCCAACCTCCCTGGCAAGTGGCACCCGGATCCCTGCTTCAAAGATTTGATGTCACAGGGCAGAGCTGGAGGATGTACCACCTGGCTGGTGGAAGGAGCTTAGCTTTGAAGACTTCTAATAACTCAGCTATCTCCAGCAGAACTGCCAGAGTTTGGATGTGAACTGAATACCACTAATAGAACTACGGGTACAAGTGAGTGACCTATATTCTTTCCTTTCTTGCTCCGTGCTGTTAGAGCAAGATCAAGGATGCAGCTGACTAAGGAGCTAGAACTTTACTACTAGAGCACTTCTGTCGAGGAGGATAGCAGACAGATACTTTATTAGAAGTGTAGGGTCTGCAAGGTATATTGGGACCTTCAATTACAGTAAAAAAAAAAAAAAAAAAACACAAGAGTTAGTGTGCTTGTCTGAGTTGGGGGAAGGGAATTGTTATCATCTTTGCAGTTAGCTAGGTGAGGAGGAGAGCTGTAAATTGGGGGGCTTAGGCAGAAGCAAACCAGGAGTCTGCATTTAGTCTCCCCAGTAAGCTTTTGGCAGAGAGCAATCTTGCTATCACAGCAAAACCAAGGAGGCAGATGACTAAGGAGCTAGAACTTTACTACTAGAACACTTCTGTGTAGGGGGAAAGCAGATACTTTATTAGAACTGTAGGGTCAGCGAGGTAAATTGGGACCTTCAGTTCTAGGGACATGGATATGTTGTTCATCCACACTGTCTGGCAGGTTCCTTGCCGCTTTAAATCTTGCTGGAAGGTCTTCAGGCTGGCTCCTGCCACCCACCCAGGTGGTAAAACTCTCGGCTCCGCCCCATGACGCCAGATCTTCCTTACCGCTTGGAAGCTCAGGTTCCCTCCTTAACGCTCTGCGTATAGACTGGATCCTAATTCTCCAGTTCGCCCGAAACAATTTCTTAAGTTTTCAAGACTTTGGTCAAATTACTCCCTCGTGGCTGTGATGGACAAATCGACTGCCGGTTTTCGGTGGTGCCCATGTGGGCAGAAAATGTCCAGGATGGATCCGCACTCCACGTGCATCTACTGCCTCGGCCTAGACCATGACCTGCAGGCCTGCAAGTTATGCCGTTCGTTTTCGGTCAGCGTCCTGGAAGACTGCGCTGCCTGGTTAAGTTTGCCCGAGAAGCGCTCCCCGCCAGTGAAGTCAAAGGATGCCCATTGGGCGGTGTCCGCGGCGGCTGGCTCAGCTGAGCAACTTGAGCAGATGATCGCCCTCGAGGAGGAGGCGGCCCAGACCACATCATCTTCTTCCTCTGTCGTGGCATTTATCCCGCTCTCATTTGGATCCTCCTACACAACTTCTTTTAAGGAGCTTTGCCAGTCCCTTTCCATGAAGGGAGAGGGGCCATCGGGACATTCTTCTCGGTCAAAAAAGAAGGACTCGAAAGGTAAGTCCCACCGTTGGCGTTCGTGGGAGCGGGAGAGGTCCCCTTCCCTGGACAGTCGACACACAGGACTTCGCTTGAGGTTGCGGCTAAGGCCGCTGGCTTCACGGTGTCCCCATCAGGTCAGCCAGCCGAGACACCCGTCGACGTGGTCGAGATTTTCCTCGACCCGTCGGACGGGCTGTCGACTGGTGAAGCCGACAACCCTTTTTCACCGGTGGAGACCGAGGACTTGCCTGCACCTCCCGTGCCAGAGTCCCCGGTCAAGGCTTCCGAGCCAAGGGAAGAACGGGTCTCCCCCGCCCCTTTCCAGACCCGTCCTCGGAAACACCGAGGATCTCAGTCTCGCTCTCGGACCTCGTCTCGGTCCAGCCGATCCCGCCAACATCGGCGGTCTCGGTCTCGGCACCAAAGTAAGCGGTGCCGCCGCTCGTTCTTGTCTTCCTCCTCAGAAGAGGAGAGGCTTCGGCCCAAATTGCGTCGACGCTACGAGGACCTAATGTGGCAGCAGTTACTTCTGTCCGGGAACAAGCTGATGCTGTCACCTTCCCCGGCCATCAAGTGGCTGTCACCCGAACGGCCGAAACAACCCCTCACTGTAGTCAAGGTGCCCAAGCCTGGGCCAGTTGTTTGGCCGAAACCAGCTGCCCCACCGATTGTGGTGGAACCTCCGCCTCCACAACCAAAATCAGGGGCACCAACCAAGGACTCTCGGTCTGGTCAGGGTCTGCCCCACAGGTTGTCGGTCACCCTCACTTCTGACCATCCTCGGCAGGTGGAGGGTGGCTCAGGCCCCAGGCAGCTCTTCATGGACTCCTCAGAGTCCGATGACGACTCCTCCCTGTTCTCCAGGCCCAGTGACCTGGAGTCCTCCGGGGACCAGTCGATGGACGAGAACCCATCGTCCTTTATGGGTCTGCTTCGGCTCATCTCAGAGTCCACCGGGATGCAGCTCGAGCCCGTATCCAGGCAGGCCAAGTATCCCTCACAGAGATACTGGACCAAGGGGATTCTGCCACGGAGGCCTTTCCGGTGGCTGAAGCCATTGTTGGCCCAGCCTTGGAGCTCTGGCAGTGGCCTGCTTCCTGTCCTGCGCCTTTGGCCAGGAAGTATGCCGTCCCTACCGGCTCTTTGTCCGGTTTTCAGAACACCCCTCCGCCAAGGGTTGGTCACCGTATACGTTTTCCGGCATTCCGGGGCGCTAGGGATGGATAAGCCCCTGACAAGGAGTCAAAAGCTGGACTATGCGGGTGCAAGGTGTGCCTTCGTCCTCCCTTGGCCTCCTGCAGCCCAGCTTGGCCGTGCTGATGGCACACTTCTCCCATGCCCTCATGCTCCCTGGATGAGGTGATCCGTCATCTCGGCCAACCTGCAGACCACGGTCAAGCAGGTGCGGGACCAGGGAAGGGCGGTGGCAAAACAGCAGCTCCAAACGACTCTGGACTTTGGAGACTCCTGTGCCAGATCAGCTGCGGCCGCAGTGGCCATGCGCCCCAGAGCATGGCTGAGGATATCCACCTTCACGGCAAATACCCAGCATAAACTGGCGGATGTCCCCTTCCTGGGGACTGACCTCTTTGGCCCTGGAGTGGAAGGTCACTTCCAGCGGATCGAAAAGTCCAATGCCACTCTGGACTCGGTCACCTCCGCCCAGAAGGACAAGGGCCTTCGCCAACAACATAAGTCCTTTCGCCCTTTTGCACCTGCGGCACATCCGGCCCAACAGCACCAGCATCAGGGCCAGCAGGCTCATGCTTGACACCCCAAAGCCAAGCCTGCGGCTTCCTCTAACAGGAAGCAGGAGGAAAAGGCCCAGGAGGTCCCTCGGCTAGTCCTTCCTCCAAGCCTGCCCAGTGACGGGTTGAGGGGTGTCGCCTCCAGCCTCGTCACTTCCCGGTTCCCTCTGTGGGGATGGCTCCACTTCCTTTCCGCCTGGTCCACTATCACCATGGACGCTGGGTGTTGGAGGTGGTAGGAAAGGGCCTACCCTGGAGTTGAAGGCCGCCCTTCCGGGCTGTCGCCTCGGGGGCTATGGGTCCACAGCCTCTCTGTCGGCTCACCGAGCCAATATCGCCCTGCTCCTCAAAAAAGAGGTGATCAGGAAGGTGGCGGATCCTCCACCAGACCCAGGGTTTATGTCCAGGTACTTCCTGGTCCCAAAATGGACGGGAGGGCTGGCGCCCCACTCTAGACCTGCACGACCTGAACAGGTTCCTAAGGTCTCGGACCTTCAGGATGGTCACTCTGGCTCAGATAATCCCATCCTTGGAATGAGGCATGTGGTTCTGCTCTCTGGACCGCCAGGACGCGTTCTTTCATGTCCCAATCCATCCGTTCCACCAGAGATTCCTCCACTTCAGGGCAGAGGGATCCCTCTATGAGTTCCGGACTATGCCCTTTGGCCTTTTCCTAGCTCCCAGGGTCTTCACCAAATGCATGGCAGTGGTGACAGCATTCCTGCAGCACCGAAGGGTCCGGGTGTACCCCTACCTGGATGACTGGCTGATTGCAGCCTCTTCCAGAATGGAGGTGGAGCAGTCCAGAGATCTGGCCCTCAAGGTTTGCTCTCAGGTTGGCCTCCTCATCAACCAGGCCAAGTCAGAACTCATGGCAAAGCAGGTGATACAATTCATCGGGGCAGAGCTCGACTCTCTATGAGCCAGAGCACGGCTCCTGGTGGACAGGGCCAAGGTTCTTTCCTCCTTTGCCCAATCATTTCAGGTTGGGCAATTGCACCCTGCCCGGGACTTCCTGTGCCTCCTGGGCCTCATGGCAGCCTGCACCAGCTTAGTCCGTTGGGCCCGTTGGTACATGCGTCCCCTTCAATGGGGGCTGGCTAGCCAATGGTCACAGCACTTCGATCCGCTGGATCAGCTAGTACAGTGAGCCATGGGATGTGGAACGTTCTCCAGTGGTGGACCGTTCCAGCACATCTGCAGGAGAGCATCCCGTTCGTCCGCCCCGAGCCAACGGTCTCTCTAGCTACTGATGCCTCTCTGATGGGTTGGGGTGCCCATCTGGGGGAGCACAGAGCGCACAGCCTCTGGTCCCCTCGGGACTCCCGATGCCACATCAACCTGCTGGAGCTCCAAGCGGTTCATCTAGCCCTCAGCGCCTTCACTCCGTTTCTGCGGGGTCAAGTGGTTCTGGTCCAGATGGACAACACCACGACCATGTACTACCTAAACCGCCAGGGTGGGACACGCTCTGTGCCTCTGTGCAGGGGAAGCTCTCCACATTTAGTCACTTGTGCGCAGCCTGGAGGCGGATCTCCTTGCCATCCATGTGGAAGGAGCCTCCAACATTCTGGCCAATGCCCTAAGCCGGATAGGGGCTGCGTCCCACAAGTGGTCTCTACTGCCGGAGGTCGTACAAGATCTGTTCTTCCACTGGGGCATGCCACAGGTGGACCTGTTTGCCTCCAGGGAGAATGCGAAGCTGAGACTGTTTCATGCCCGCCCCCGTCAGCAGGGCTCGCTGCAGGGGGATGCCTTCTCGAGGCCGTGGACCCCGGGCCTCTTCTATGCCTTTCCCCCCATTTCCCTTGATCCACAAGGTGCTTCTCAAGGTGAGGAGGGACAAGGCGCAGTTGATTCTGGTAGCCCCAGACTGGCCCCGCCAGTTCTGGTATCCAGATCTCCTCAGTCTCAGCTCCAGGCTCCCGAGGCGGCTTCCCGCCCGCCCGGACATGATCTCAGTCAATCAGGGGGAAGGTATTCCATCTGGACCTTTAATCCCTGCACCTGATGGCCTGGTTCCTGAGCGGCTAGAGTTCTAGGCCTTGGGTCTTTCCGACGAGGTCCTCAACGTGGTTGAGGCGTCCCATAAGGAGTCGACCAGAAAATGCTATGCCTTCAAATGGAAGAGATTCTCCATTTGGTGTCAGGGCAAGGGCCTGGACCCTTCCTCCTGTTCCTGGCAAGCATTCTGGACTACCTGTGGTCCCTTTCTCAGCAAGGGCTTTGGTGGCGACCCTTAGGTGCACCTGGCAGCCATCTCTGCTTGCACGGGCGGGGCAGGAAGCAGTGTGCTGGAGAAGGTGGTCGGCGCTTTCAAGGCCTTGATCATATCCCCTCGGTACGAGAACCTCCACCTCCGTGGGATCTACTGCTGGTATTGGCTAAGCTCATGGGCAAGCCATTCGAACCGATGCACAGGTGTGACATCTCTCACCTGTCGTGGAAGACCACCTTCTTGGTGGCTGTCACGTCAGCCAGAAGGATGGGAGAGCCCCAGGTGCTTTCCATCGAGTCTCCTTATCTGGTCTTCCACAGGGACAAGGTTGCCCTGCGCCCCCACCCGAAATTCCTTCCGAAGGCGGTGTCAGAGTTTCACCTTAACCAGGTGTTGACTCTGCCAGTGTTCTACCCCAATCATACCTTGGAGGCTGAATATAGGCTCCATACTCTGGACCCTGGATGAGTGCTCGCTTATTATAAGGAGCAAACAGCTGATGTTCGGGGAGAGGTTCACCAGCTCTTTGTCACCTACGCTGAAGCCGCACCTGGCAGACCTGCACCCAAGCAGACGATAAGCAGGTGGGTCACCTCCTGCATAGATCTCTGCTATAGGTTGGCGGGCATGGAGCCTCCCAAAGGGATAAGAGCTCATTCTACCCGCCATTCCGCTGCTTCTAGAGACGTCCCTATCCAGGAAATCTGCAGGGCTGCTACCTGGAAGTCGGCATACGCCTTTATTTCCCATTACCACATTGACCTTGAGTCACGCCGGGATGCTGGTTTTGGAACCTCGGTTCTCCAGTCCTTATTCCCTAAGTAGGGTCGCGGCTTGCCTCCCTCCCAGAGAACTGCTAGGAGTCTGCCAAACAGTGTGGATTGAACAACATATCCACGCTCCTAGAAATACAGGTTACTCACCTGTAACAGGAGTTCTAGGAGTGGTATATGTTGTTCATCCACATGACCCACCCGACCTCCCTAGCTTCGAGGCGCAACCTGGCTTCCAGTGGGCAAGATCTGGCGTCATGGGGCGGAGCCGAGGGTTTTACCACCCAGGTGAGTGGGAGGAGCCAGCTTGAAGACCTTCCGGCAAGATTTAAAGCGGCAAGGAACCTGCCAGACAGTGTGGATGAACAACATATACCACTCCTAGAATTCCTGTTACAGGTGAGTAACCTATATTTTTTGCCTAAGGTGGTGTCAGAATTCACCCTAGATCAATACGTCCACCTGCCTGTTTACTACCCTGAGTATTCTAACAGGGGAAGCACTGTTGCATACTTTAGACGTCCATCAGATGCTTTGTTTTTAACGAAACCACACTGCTGTCTTCTGGAAGATAGATCAGTTGTTTGTGTCATTCACTCCTAAGACTCAGGGTGCACCAGTTACCAGACAGATCTTGTCTAAGTGACTAGTTAACTATTGTTTTTGCTACGACAAGTACAATAAGCCCTTATCAGGTTTGGTAAGAGGCCATTCCACCAGGGACATGGTGATTTCTTTCACCTCTTTGAGGAATGTTTCCACAGCAGACAATTGTGCAGTGGCTACCTGGAACTCTGTTCACACCTTTGTCGAGCATTACAGCTTGGACGTAGCTTCCAGATGCAGGGCTGGGTTTGGCCTTTCAGTTCTGCAATGCCTACTTTCCTGAGCCTCTAGCTGGTTCTTTTTAGCCTTCCCTCGGACATTCCTGTTCCTTATCCCTTGATTGCTTGGGACTCAGTTCTTAGGGTCATTGCCTGCAAGAGCTCTCACATGAAGTAAGATAGTACAGTTACGTAAGAACTTACCATAACAGTAGATCTTTTAGAACAGCTCTTGCAGCAAGCGCTGCTTTCCCCTCCCTCCTTCCCCGCTAGCTTTCTCTGTTCTGTTTAAATTTTTAGGCAATAACCTGCCCAGTACTTCTTCCATCCTAGACTCCGGGTCTCCAGCGGGAGAACTGAGGTGGGGCTGGTGACCACCCCCTTTATATCATTGGCTGACATTGGGGCGAAGCCGACGTCGGGGGCAGTCCCCCATTGAAGACTGCTAGCTAGAAGGTTTCTGTGGGGTCCTGACACCTGGCGGCTTATCCCTTATGGTTATTGCCTGCTGCAAGAGCTCTTCTTGAAGATCTATTGTTACGGTAACTTCTTATGTAACTGTACTTTCCTGAGAGGAATACATAAGGTGCCATCCTCTGACCTGTTCAACAGAGTCTCCGACTCGAACACTAGAGGACACAAGTGGAAGTTGAGGGTGGGGGGAGCTTCAAGAGGGAGCTTAGGAACCCCTATTTTACAGAAAGAGTCATGGAGCCATGGAATAAACTGTCAGCTGAGGTAGTGGAAGCAAAGTCCATGACATTCAAGCTGGAATGGGACAAGGCTAAAGCGCGATCAGAACTAACAGGATCAGAAGGGGGGGTTAGGTCCTGGGATTTGAGAAGGTCCAAAGAACACATGGGCAGAATAGATGGACCCTTGGTCTCCTTCTGTCATTGTTTGTCTGTTCTCTCTCTCTCTCCCCGTCTCTCCCTCCCTCCCTCTCCTTCTCTCCCCCCCTCTCCCCCACCCCCCAATGTGATTCTGCCTGAAATGATTTTCCAGTATTCAGGAAAGCTTTTTTTAAACTACAGTATTTACGTATACTTCTTCCTATATTCCATTAATTTCCCATATTTTTCCCCCCTCACATATTGGCATGATAACAAGCTCTTTGTATCACCAGCCTCATCTGCTCCTCCTGCCTTTCTGTCCATGATACTTCTGTTTTTGGTATCACAGTCTGATGCTGTGGAACTACTTATGGTGTCACGAGCACACTTTTTTTTACTTCAGTAGAGGGATAATTAGGAAGAGCCACTGATAGAAAGATCTGGTTTCATACCACAGTACCTCAGTAATTAAGATATTGGGAGATAAAGAAGTACAGGAAATAAATTAAAACATTGCTGAATTGTGTCTGGCCTTTGAATGTTATATGTTAAAACATTATCCTGAGTATTGAAAAATCACTTTAAACCTAGTAAATCTGAACGTTATATTCTTCAAGACACATTTATATTCCGAGAATCAGCTGCAACATAATGTGGGGTCCTGTGACATTACATGTATGGTAAAAACTTTCATTTTCTATCTAATTTTACAGTATCTTGATGTTTCCCACCAGCCCATTTTCATTTATTCTTTTTCTCTGGCTTATTAATTTCTCATTATGCAGATCAAAAATCTAATGTTCAGCGCAGATGGTGTTTAGGATTGAAACTGACTTCTAATTCCGTTCTTTTTCCCTTCCAGTGCGTTTTTTGTTGAGGAGTAAAATAAACCCTGACCTGTGCAATGAAGATGGGCTGACCGCACTGCATCAGGTAAGAAGACAAAGCTTTCAGCAGACTCAGGCTATTTTGTAGCCGGTCCCAGTGGTACAGGAGGGGGCAGCACTCTGGCATGTCATCCATGAGAGCCAGGTAAGGATGCAGACCTGGGTTTATACAACACCAGTGGAGATAAAAAAAAATAACATTATAAAAAAGTGATATCTTATACTCACTTCACAAGATATCTTGACATCCTGTGAGTTGGACATGTCACAGATATCTTCTCTTGGGTACATCACAATGCATAGTGAACCAGTCGGGAGAGCAACTTTCACAGCACTGATGACATCACAGTAGCCACGTGCAGCTCAAAAATCAGGCGTTGAAATCAAAGAGAAACATTTAGATCTTCAAGCAACAGATGTAAAAGCTATAACTAGTAAACTGATGTTGTATAAATCGAAAAAGCAATGGTCTGACTCAAAATACATAGTTTATCATCACTTTTGAGGGAACAGGACCTTCATAACTCACTTGTGACTCTGTCATTCGTGAGTTGTGGTCCTGCCCCCTCACAAATGAAGATAAATTGGATATTTTGAATCAGCCTGTTACATATCCCCTATTTCTCTCCCTGGGAGCAGCAGAAAGTGTAGCAGGTTGAAGAGAGGACTGCTTGGTTACTGAGAAGGAAGGGGTTTGGGGTCACCTAGCACCCTTGCCAGCCAATCACAGAACAGCATGTGTGTCAGCTGCAAAAGGCAGTGGTCAGAGGAGAAGGTGCAGTCACTGCAGCCCCATAATGGGGGCACTGAAGGGGAAAAGAGGATTTGTCATAAAAGAAGACGGACTGCCTTCTAATGGCGTCAGAGTATTTCTACCATTACTGTCTTATCAGGGCTTTCACCTGCTGAAAGGTTCCTCTACTGTTGGTGTGGACACCTTAGTGGGTACACACACACACACACAGTGTGAGGTTCAAGATATTGAGACACACTGTCTCAAGTTCCCTTTCAGGTTTCAGAAAACCTTGACACAGATTTGAACAATCATTAAAGCTTTCGACTTGATTTATTTTAGTATACTTCCTTCAGTTTTGAGTGAGTTTATTTTTCTTCTTCAGTTATTTCTTGGTTTTCAAATTATTTACAGTTAAGGAGTCATTGTACTGTTATTAATGGTACTTACTCTAGTTTTTCTGATACTCATTGTGGTGTCCCTCAGGGGTCCATCCTGGGCCCAATGATTTTTTCTCTCTTTATGAATTCTGACCCTTTAAGTTGTAGGAGTTCATTTATGTACCTTTATGCTGATGATGTGGTTTTATTTAGCATCTCAGATAATCAAAGTGACGTTTTTAAACATGTTCAGGAGGATTTTGATTCCCTTCAATATTTGTTATTATCAAGGCGTATGGTTTTGAGCACACAAAAAACAAAGTTAATGGTTTTCTCAGGGTCCAGGATGGACCCCTCCCAGTCTTTATTCTTGCCATCAGTTTCAGATCTTAATGGTGATAACATTGAGAGGGTTAACACATTTAAATATATGGGTGTTTTACTTGGATTCATATTTATCTTTTGAATTTCATATTGATTATCTTCGTAAAATTTTACATCAGCGGTTAGGGGTGTTATATAGGATACGTTTCTCCTTGACTAAGGAATCCAGAAAGTAAGTTACTCACAGTTTATTACTTAGTATGATGGATTATGGGATTCCTATTTATTCAGCTACCTCAAATACTGTACTTAATACGTTGAGAGTCACCTACAATGCCATCTTAAGATTTTTCACAGGTTCACCATTTAATACCCATTCATGTGATTTACATAGGAAATCTGGTTGTCTATCACTATCAAAGAGGATTTTTTTTTAAATCCTCTTTATTTTTATTTAAGCAAGTTTTGAATTTGACTTCCCCTTCTATAGTGGCCTTTTTTCCTAGACTTCGAAATTCACGTGGGGCTCGATCTCAAAACAATTTGAAATTTGTAATTCCCCTTGTTAAAAAAACGGTCGGTCAAAGATCACTTCAGTATACTGTCCCTATCCGTTTTAACTCAATCCCCCGTTATAACAAATCAGTCAGCTTTGCACACTTTTAAATTGTTGTTACAGGATTGGCTTTTGAAAAATGATAAGTACAATTGTTTTCAGGAATCATATTTGTTTCATGATGTTTGCATCTGTTTAATTATTATTTATTTTGTTTTGTAATATGTGTGTAATGTTTGTATTTTGTATTTTGTAAACTTGTCGCATGTGAAAACGGGCAGTGATGCTCATCATGCCTGCAAGTATAAAATAAAGAAAAAAATAATAATAATATGAAACATACAATAGTAACATAATTGAAAGTCTAAAGGGACTTCTGGTCCATCGAATCCCTCTGCCCCCTGCTTCATAAGCAGGGATGAATCAGTATGCTATGCAGCATGTACTCATTTATAGAGTCTTCTGCCTGTTCTGTTTTGAAAAGCTGCTTTAAAATCAACATATTCATTTAAAAATAATAATCTTAAGGAAAGCAAATCAGGGGAATGGAAGTTATAATCAGTATGCTAATTCTGAGGCATTATGTTACAAATGTTTGGAGCACAAGGGAATTTTGTGTTCTCAAAATCGACATGGAAACAAGGCAGCACATTGCTGCTACACTTATTCTGTCTTGTACCCAAGTCCTTTTTTCCTATATATTTACAATTGGAATGTCTCAACACAACTGTAGAGAAATTGCAATAAAACAAAAACAAATCTCAAATGTACAAGTTCCTATTGGGATTTGAACCTTGACTGCTTGCTTAGAATGAGAAAGAAGGAGGGAGTTTTTTGACCTTTCTTCTGTACCACAAGACATACACAGTAGAGAAGTGCAGCTTCTGTGGTCAGAATAAGGGCAATTGATAAGAGCTTCCTCACGACTTTGAGGGCAAAAAACTCTGTTCAGCGTGTCGAAGGGCTTGACCCATTTTTTTTTCTTTGTTTCTCTGTCTGCATCCCTGGTCCTGGCAGCATCCCTCCTGCCCCGTCACCCACCCGTCTCGTGGATTTATGGGTGAGCCACCACTTACACAGAGCTGGGTGATGGGTGGCCTGCCATGTATGGTTGTGTGGCACCTGCAAGGGAGCCAAGGGAACCAAGGCACTTTCCTCAGTTTTCCCCTGGGACGTCTGTGAGTGATGCACATGCATGTGTATTGACGCACGTGAATGCCATGTCAGCGCACATCCCACCCACGTTTGCTGGTCCTGCCAGTGCTGGGTAAGTCGCAGGACTCGGAGTCCCCTCTCACGGAGGGAGAAGAACTGTCCTGGGATGCTCAATCCTCCCTCACCCGGCCAGCCCCCGAGCGAACCAGGTCCTTTCCTGAACCCGGGTCGCCAGCATGGCTGGAAGTACAGTGCCAGTGCCTCAGCCCTCCACACCACTGGGCCGGCTGGACTGGACCCATTTTGACATCTTTCTGTCAGTTCAGGAGTAGGGGTGTGCTCATGTCCTGTCATTGTGATTTGGATTCAGATTCGAATGTTGGTCCCTGAGGAAGGTTGATAGATTGAAGCACTGGGGATTGCTTGTTGGGGCTTACGTCTTGGGTCAGGTATGTTTTTTCATTGAATGCTGCCGCTATAGCACTTTATGCCCCTATGACTGTACAAGGAGAAGATGCTTGCAAGGTATGTAAGCACAGAGCAGTAAGCACTTTGTGAGTTGCAATGTACAAAAATGGAGCTGACTTTATTCAGATCTGTGTTGGCAAACAGTAACAAGCCCTCAAAGTGCAATACTGTTTCTTGATATGGGTGTAGGCAGGCATACTCCAAGCACTCCATGGTGTGCAATTTTATTTAAGGGGGGTAGCAAATAGGCTCTGAACTGCTTCCTTTTTCCATGAAAACTAACAAAGAAAATACTGAACCTTTCTGTAATTTTATTCATAGGAGTTGAAACTAAAAGGACTGGTCACTAATACTTTCTTTGCATCCCAAGGACAATACAGCTTTACAGGCTCTGGGCTGGTATGTGGGTGTCTTAGGGAACAATGCATGGCATTTGTATTTACCCATGCTTGGCAACAACCATTGTCATGAGATACAAAAGTTGTATTTATTGTGCCAAATGAGGCAACAAACATGGTCCTGGTATACATTTGTATATTATCTGGCTACACCCCGGGGGACATAGCTCACCCTAACAAGGGGGTTAGCAGTGAGTCCACTTGGTGTGCAGATCTGAAATCCCTGGCTACGCCCCTGTTTCTTGAGGCATTTATTTGTTACTGTGAAATACTAGTGAATATGTAATTGCCTGACCCATGTGCCCTGGCTTTTGTGAGAGAAACAAGAGGGACGCCTTCTATTTAGTGGAGATAGCCACTCCACCAGGGGCACACTGTCCCTGCACCAGTCTAGCGCACTTTGCCTAAACAGTGGAAAAGGGGAATTCTAGTCTCAGTGGGCCTACCCAGTCAACAAAATTCAATAAATAATTGCAGACCTCCCCTTCCCACACTGGTGCAAGAATTTTCAACCCCCACTTAGCAACTCAAACTGCACTTTTGCCACTGAAACCCACTTTCAAAATAGTTAATGTCTTTGAGGCACAACAATTTGTGTCCTATCCTCTGTCCCTCCCTGTGCATCCTTGGGAGGGGTAGATGTCTGCCCATCACATTGCTAGGATAGATACCCCAATTTATTAAAAAATTTGGAACAATCTTTGGTGGCATGTGACACAGCTAAGTATGTCCCCATCCTCTTGACCCCCCCCCCAAATAGAAATCCCTAATGGTTTACCACAATCCCATAATGTCAAGGAAACAGCTTGTAGTCTCTATGCAGGTGGTTCAGGAACAGAGCTTCACTGACAGTGCAGTTTGAGGCTGAGCCTTATGTCAGGGTGTTCTTTATAGTTGCTTTTGCAGTTCATCATATTCGAGGTTTTTAGGAGTTGAATTACACACCCTCCCTACTCAGGAGGAACGTTGGTGTGCGGTTGATATGGTGGTAGCAGTTTCAGGAGCGTCCTCACCAGCTTACTAGGATGGGTGAGGGACAGACTCTAAAATGTGCATAAAGAGCTGGAGGGCATGAGCATACTGCGCAGCTTCCAGCTGGAGTACGCTCCTTGAAACTAGGATGGTCCATCACTACCCCTGATATAATAGAAAGGATGTCCCATCACTACCCCTGTTATAATAGAAAGGATGTCCCATCACTACCCCGATATAATAGAAAGGATGTCCCATCACTGCCCCTGTTATAATAGAAAGGATGTCCCGTCACTGCCCCTGTTATAATAGAAAGGACGTCCCATCACTACCCCTGTTATAATAGGAAGGATGTCCCATCACTGCCCCTGTTATAATAGAAAGGATGTCCCATCACTATCCCTGTTAAAATAGAAAATACACCCCATCACTTTTCCTGTTATAACAGAAAGGATTCTCATCACTATCCTTGTTATATAGAAAGGACGTTTCATCACTACCCCTGTTATAACAGAAAGGACGTCTCATCACTACCTCTATTATAATAGAAAATGCACCCCATCACTTCTCCTGCTATCACAGAAAGCAGACCGCATCATTACCCCTTTTATAATAGAAAGGATACCCCATCACGATACCTGTTACAAAAGAAAGTACAACCCATCAGTACCCCTGTTACAATAGAAAAATGTCCCATCACTGCCTGTTATAACAGAACAGAAAGGACGTCCCATCACTACCCCTGTTATAACAGAAAGTAAACCCTGTCACTACTCTTGTTACAAAATAAAGTAAACCCTATCACCACTTGTTATAATAAAAAGGATGCCCCTTTGCTACCATGATGCTGTCAGTTGATACAGCTACACTACGTGCATTGTCTGCTGCACAGGTGAAAATGTGACACCATCAGTTGATACAGCTACGCATCTTGCATGGGCTGATAAACTAATGAAAATGTGACACCATCAGTTGATACAGCTGCACATCTTGCATGGGCTGATACACTAATGAAAAATGTGACACCATCAGTTGATACAGCTGCGCATCTTGCATGAGCTGATACACTAATAAAATGTGATACCATCAGTTGATACCACCACACTGTGCGCAGCTGCTGCTACAGTAATGAAAATGTGACACCATCACTTGATACCGCCACACTATGTGCATGGGCTGTTGCACTGATGAAAATGTGACACCATCAGCTAATAACACTACACTACATGCACGTGCTGCAGTACTGATGAAAATGCGATATCAGCTGATAGTACTACACTACATTCATGGGCTGCTGCACTGATGAAAATGCAACACCATCAGCTGATAACACTACACTACTCTACATGCATGGGCTGTGGCACAGGTGAAAATGCGACAGCATCAGCTGATAACACTACACTACATGCACAGGCTGCTATACTGATGAAAATGCAACACCATCAGCTGATAACACAACACTACACTACATGCATGGGCTGTGGCACAGGTGAAAATGTGACAGCATCAGCTGATAACACTACATTACATGCACAGGCTGCTATACTGATGAAAATGCAACACCATCAGCTGATAACACAACACTACACTACATGCATGGGCTGTGGCACAGGTGAAAATGCGACAGCATCAGCTAATAACACTACACTACATGCACGTGCTGCAGCACTGATGAAAATGCAACACCATCAGCTGATAACACTATACTACATGCATGGGCTGTGGCACAAGTGAAAATGCAACAGCATCAGCTGATAACACTACATTACATGCACAGGCTGCTATACTGATGAAAATGCAACACCATCAGCTGATAACACTACACTGCATGCATAGGCTGCTACACTGGTAAAAATGCAACACCACCAGCTGATAACACTACACTGCATGCATAGGCTGCTACACTGGTAAAAATGCAACACCACCAGCTGGTAACACTACACTACATGCACTGGCTGCTACACTGATGAAAATGCGACACCATCATCTGATAGTAGTACACTACATTCATGGGCTGCTGCACTGATGAAAATGTGACACCATCAGCTGGTAACACTACACTGCATGCATGGGCTGCTACAGTGGTAAAAATGCAACACCACCAGCTGGTAACACTACACTACATGCACTGGCTGCTACACTGATGAAAATGCGACACCATCATCTGATAGTAGTACACTACATTCATGGGCTGCTGCACTGATGAAAATGTGACACCATCACTTGACAGCGCCACACTGTACTACATGCATGGGCTGCTACACTGATGAAAATGTGACACCATCACTTGACAGTGCCACGCTGTACTACATGCATGGGCTGCTACACTGATGAAAATCAGACACCATCAGTGGATGCCACACTACATGCATGGGCTGTGGCACTGATGAAAATGTGACACCATCACTTGACAGCGCCACGCTGTACTACATGCTTGGGCTGCTACACTGATGAAAATCAGACACCATCAGTGGATGCCACACTATGTGCATGGGCTGCGGCACTGATGAAAATGCAACACCATCAGCTGATAACACTACATTACATGCATGGGATATTGCACTGATGAAAAGTGGAGCTGCTCCACATGTACTCGATTGTTATCGAAGTAGCAACTTAACAGAAGTAGCGGTTAGGAGTCACTAACTGATTGCAATCAATGATGTCACTGGTTGAAGCACCTGGGCAGCAGGTACAGGGTTATATAAAGAGTAGGTTTTAAGAATTAGGGAGACATACAAGAAGAGAACAGGAATAAACAAATGATAGTCAGGAATGCTGTACTACTTGCATCCCCTTTTAGAAAGAACAGGTCGGGGCTGGCCCATTGGTGCAGTGGTTGGATTTCCGCTTGCAACGCTGGTAAACCGGGTTCGGGAGCAGATCCGGGCACCAGAGGGCCGGCCGGGGGGAGGATGTCTGAGCGTTCGATGAATCGCTCAGCTGCTCCAGGGGGAAGGGGGCACACTGGCTCAGGGGCGGTCTTCCCTCTGGCGACAACCGGAGGTAGCGTGGCCCTGATGCCCGCAACAGTAGGGGGAGCATGATGGACGCCGGTGTAAGCCATGGCGTCATGTGGCACATAACGCTCTGGAAGAGCATGCATCTAAAAATACACCTCTCCCGGAACAACACTGACGTGAGGACCCAATAGTGGGCCTTCCCCCTGCCCGACGAACGCCACCAGTACCGGGGTCCTGACGAAGATTTGATTCCTTTGGTGGGAGGGGCAATGAGGAGGTCCCCCCAACCCCACCACAACCTCGCTTGGGAGGTAAGCCAGTCCTCCATGGGAGACCTCGGGGCCGGTAGTAGAGGGCAGAGGAGTCGGGTACAGCACTTGAGAGCTGGGGGAAAAACAGAAAATAAAACAAATAAAAGGAACAGATCTAACAGTAGGATTCTAGAGAGCTTTATTACCAAGTACAGCACTGCAGTGCTCCCTGTTGGGCTGGATTGATGTGACTGAAGCCAGACCGTCCTCTCCCTGCCAGCTGTTGTGGGAGCGAGAGAACAGTAGCCAAGTTGTTTGTCCATGTGAGAAGGCATAATTCACTGTACTGCAGGGTCACTCTCCTCTCTTGACATCCTATAAAGGGTCCCTTTGACTGAAAGGAATTAGCACAGTTTCTTTCTGTATTAATTTCTTTCCAGGGACCTTTACGCGATTGGGAAGGTTGAAGAGAAAAATGACTGAGGAAGATTGTTTTGTTTTTCAGATACGAAGATGATTCTTTTTAGTGACTGTGTTGTGAATATCCTTAAAGAGACTGAAAACACTGTTGCATTCTGAATTCACGTTCACTTATCCTGTAATGGTTCCTAATGAATATTTTATTTGTTTTTGTATTCAGTTTTGTAAATTGTTTGCATTGTGGTCAGGACGCTTCAGTTAACGAGACCTCAGTCTCATGGGACTTGTCCTGTTTCAAACATTAATATAAATAGACCGTCTTTGTTCCCTGTAAACAATTTTGTTGTCTGTCTGTCTCTCTCTTTCTCATCTTTATAACGGACTTCATATGTAGCCTCCTCCTGAATGTGCCATTGTAATGTGGTGCTCAGTAAAAGTTTCTGTTATAACTGATAAAGATAAACTGATAATATAACTACAACACATTTCTCAGCTGGTTGCAGCACTCAGCTACACCTCGTGCCTAACAACCACTGGATGTATACATTATTCCCATTTAACCACACACCCTGGCATGTCTTATCCCTTACCTAGAACACTAGGAATTGCTATTCGTTGAATAGCATCAAGTTGATTGGATTAACGGTTGTTAACTGGAGTTACTGAGAGCTACTGACCGGAATGCTGTGGCTGCGGTGTATCTAGAATGCCAGGGTCTGCCATTTGCTCTTTCTGTCAAGTAATTCATTTAGGCCGGCCTGCCAGTGCAGCGGTGGGATTTCCGCTTGCGACGCCGGCGACCCGGGTTCGGAACGGACTTATCGCCGGAGAGCTAGCCGGGGAGAAGGATTGAGCATCCATGGGCAGCTCTCCTTCTCCGGTGGGAGGGTGCGGCAACATTGAGCACTGAGGACTTCCTGGCGGAGGCCGGGAGAACTTGCTGCCGACGCTCAAACGGGGAGAGGAGGCGGGCGGACGCTGGTGTCATTGCACATCCCCGCCTCCTCGGGGGAGGGAAATTGGGAGGGAACAAAATCCCACGCCTTGCGTCTCAGTGACGCTCTGCCCCAGGAAAGCCCTGATTGGCCACCGGAGCCGTTCCCCCAACCAGTCACAGTTCCGCGGTCTGATATATGGGGTCGGAACCGCGGCCCCACTCTCTGGGGGGTAAGCCAGGGATGACCGGGGGAGACGGCAATATCTGGTGGCCAGGGCTCCAGGGGTCCATGACCAGAGTCGATGGTCGACGAGAGGCATGGGGAAAAAATAGGGAAAAAAAAAAAGTAATTCATTTAACCAGAGATGCTCTACCATGGGCTGGGGAGAGGGCCTCACAGAACATGGCACAGCCTATTGCGGAGTCCCACCATAGGTGCACTCCAATCAGTGGCCTCATGTGTTGCAATTAGTGGCCCGTGATGCTGACACCATTACTTCCATAAGTTTCAGCCTCACTGAAAATTTAGGCCCTGTCCACAGTACCCCTCTGTAACATTACAGAGTGCCCAAACCGTTACCACAATGGTTTGCATTTACACCTGTAACGTTACAGAAGGCGTTTTCATAACCTTTGTTGAAACCACATTGAGGTGGTTTCAACAATGAATAGGTGAAACCATTAGCTCAGTAACATTACCGGGTGTAGTGTGGAAGCCAACGGGTCTCGCCTGCGACTGGCCATAGAGCTGTAGCCAGGGATCGTGGTGCCTCGCAATGGTCACCCGGCTCCTGAAGTGTGGACTGGTGGTGCCGGTCCCATAACGGACACCGCGGCAGTGTGGACACACTGCACCGCTCCCCAATTGTAACGGTTTCTATCTGTTATGGGGACTGAGCAGTGCAGTGTGGACGTGGCCCTAGCTGTTTTGTTTCCATTGATGTAGCAGCCCATGTATGTAGTGGTGTCATGGTCGGGACCACTGACTGATTTCAACCAATGTCACTGCTTGGTGCATCTATAATAGTGCAGTAGATGCGGTAAGCTATATCGACACTCACACCGGGTGCGTTGAGAGGCTTGAGGCACAGGTGAGAGAGTTCCTTCATCCACTGTCGTTACGTGTCAATACAGCTTAATGCGCACCCTGAATTATTGTGTTACTGTGCTTTATAAGATGGTCTTGTCCTGAGAATAGAGGTAAAATGCAGAACACACCTTAAAAAGTGAACTGACCTTCATTCACATTGCTGTGGCAGGATTGTTTTGTTCATCTTTTTACACTAAGTGGATTGTTACATAGAAACATAGATTTTGTCAGCAGAAAAGGACCTTTTGGCCCATCCGGTCTGCTCCTTGTCCCTGCTTATTCCATCACCACTGACCCTGGTTGGTCATAGGTGTCTCTCTTTCCCCCCTGTTCCTGTACCTGATATGCCCACGTGCCTATCCCACGCATGCTTGAAGCTCCCCATAGTCTCTGCCCTCACTACCTTCTCTGGCAGGCTGTTCCAGTTATCCACCGCCCTTTCTTTGGCTCCATTCACATGGAGACATTTGAAACGGTTCTCGGCACTTGAACTGTTTCAAATGTGTGCTGGCCCGGTTCGCGTTCACACCTAACCCGAGTGTATACCAGATTTGTGGAAGCATGATCAAACCCTAATGAGACCTGGGCTTGAGCATGCTTCCAGAAATCCATTTTAAAAGTGAAACGATTTAATTACAGTGCGAACGCGTCAGCTCTTATCCTTTCATGCTTGCCATGCAAGTGCGCAAAGCATCATGGTAAGCAGCCTTTTCCATGCTACTGAATCAGGTTCTCAGTGCACACAGATCTCTGCCGCTATGCGACTGCCGTAAAATGCATTGCCTGAAGTGGATCACAGGAAGGGGGTTGCAGTATGAACGCTACAGCACGGTAAGCGCTAATCCATTTTTAAAAACATTTTGCTCAACCGTGCTGTAGTGTGAACGGGGCCTAAAAAGAAGTATTTCTGTATATCTCTCCTAAACTTCCCCCATGTTCGCTTCATTGCATGCCCCCTTGTTCTAGTGCCTTCCTTTTTCCTGAAATAGACCTGCCACTTACACCTTGTTCATGCCTGTGAGGTACCTGTAGGTTTCAGTCATGTCCCCTCTCGCTCTCCCCTCTTCCAGGGAGTACTTGTTGAGTTCCTGCAGCCTTTCTTCATATGGCTTTTCGTGCAACCCTCACATCATTTTGTTTGCCCTCTTCTGTACCATCTCCACCCTTTCAGTGTCCTTGAGGAGGTGTGGCCTCCAGAACTGGACACGATACTCCAGGTGGGGCCTCACCGGTGAGAGATACAATGGCAGCACCACCTCTGTCCTGCTAGAAATTCCTCTCCCAGTGCATCCCAACATCCTGCTAGCCTTTCCAGCTGCTTTGTCACACAGCCTAGCTACCGTGAGATCATCAAATATGATGTCCCCTAGGTCTCCTTCTTGCTTGGTGACTAAAAGCTCACTCCCCCTATCTTATACACAACCCCTAGGTTCCACAGCCCTAAGTGCATGAGATGCATGGAATGCCTAGATTATTAAGATGCATCTGTCTTCCCTGGACTACGGGGACATTTACAGAATAGCAGGTTTTTCGTTTTTTTCCCAAAACTCTTTTTAATCGCTCCTTACCACTAGCCTCTCTCCAGCGTGGTCTCTCAGTATGCTGGCTCTGCCCATCCTACCTGAAGCATAGATCATCTGTACTCAGGTTGGGAGAGGGCACCCCTCACTCCATGTGCAGCCTGCCCTAACCCCTCGGAACTGAGTCCCCTGAGGAAGGACCACTGTTCTCCTATTGGCGCTCTATCTACAGTACTGCAGGGCTGCTGCCACAGGAGGAGAGAACCGGTGTGGCGCGAGGTAAGGCGGATGCCTTAACCCTCAGCGCCATCGAGCCAGCCGTACAGAACAGCAGTTGAAACATAGCTAGCCAAACTGGACACATCGCTTTATTACTCCCTCTGTCATTTTGTACTAGGTTGTTCACCCCTGGAGCCTACCACTGTTCCATGTATATGCAACTCGGCTGGCCCTCCCTAGACATCAGGCACACCCTTCACACAGCACTCCTTGTGCTAAATAGAGATGTGACAGAGCAAAACTAGGGTGCTTTTTAAAAAAGACCAGTTTTCACAAAGTTGCCCATATTTCTTTTATTTTGTTTTATAAAAACTGGTTTTACTGCTTTACCTCCCCCTGACTCCAGTGACTCCCACCCTTGTCCCCCATTTCTAGAAACTTTAATATTAAAAATTCAAACACCTCCACCAACAGTACAGACTGCAGTTACACATGCACAGAAAGTCAGAGCAAGGTCCAGGGTTAGGGACTGAGTAGGGGAGAGAATGAGTAAGTGTTGGTTGAGGGGTTCAAACCTGGGTCTGGGGTGTCCAGGTTCACACTCTGTGTTCGATCTACTAGTTCATACTGGATGCCGACCAATACTAAAATGTAATACATTCTGGCACCCGGGATTTATTCTGATCTAGGTCAAAAAACATTCAGTTACCCTGAACCTGTCTCATGAAACTAGCTGCAAAGAGATTTACTATATAACGCTTCATACCGTACCGTTCAACTGTCCCACATTACAGCAGATAGGATGGGCTGTTCTAACCAGCTTCACAGTACTATGTTATAGTATTTTCTGTTTTATTTTGTTTTTAAAATGGTTCCTTTGAGCTGGCCTGGTGACACTGAGGGTTGAGGCGCTGGATGCCACACCTCGCTCCATGCCAGCTTGAGAAAGAGCACAGGTTGCTGGGGGTTGGCCGGGGGGGGGAGGATTGAGTATACAAGGGACTGCTCTCCTCTCCTCTCCCAGGGAGGGAGGACTGCTGGCTCCGCCAGATGACTGCCACCAGGTGGAGGCCTGGTGGTAGTGCGGGTTGGAAGAGGCAGCAGTGAGTGGTGCTGTGGGACTCGGCAATGAGCATGTGCTTCCACACGGGCACACTGACGTGCGCCCCCCAGCATAGGGAACAGGAGAAAACTGGTACAAAAATGGTGGCGGGTCAGGCTTTCACAATGCCCTGCCTATTTATTCCTCACACACGTTATTCCTAGGACCCAGAAGGCCAAGACTGGATTTCTTCGGGGGGGGGGGCACGGCTCTTCCCCTCTTGACCGGTATTCAAGCTGCCTGGTAAGTCCTGGGGAGTTGATGGATGATGGGGGTCTGCGGGGCAGGGTTGGGAGGAGCCCCCATCTCTTCTGGCCATAGACGTGAAAAATGTATATGGGGGGGGAAGGTTCCTCCGCATACCCCAGTCTGAGTGGCCAGTGGGTAATGTTATGTGCCAGACTTTCAAACTACCTTCGTAGCTGTGATGTCATAATGCCTCATCTGACTTTTTTTGTAATGTTTCCTATTGTTTGCAAAGTCAAAACCAGTTAAAATAGCCATCTTACATGGAACATTTACTTTGTTTTTTCTCCTTTTTTTTCTATTTTGTAGTATAATTGGAAATATGGGCATTTCTGTTTGGTCTCACCAGTGTACTCTTTCATGTCTTTGTTTTAAAACAGTTATATTTGTTCCTCATTTAGAATCCCTTGTTATGCTGATTTTTGACTTTTTTCATGCAGGGCTTTTGATCAATTGATGTCACTGGGTTCCATAACTGATAGGTAGTTACAAAATGAATATTGCACGGGGAAAAAGGCAGCATTAACAGTGGACCCTAAATAAGGGATTAGTAGGACTAGTTCAAAGCAAACACACAAAAACATTTCCAATTATATTAAAAATCTGAAATACAAGATGCATATTGCCTTTAAATCAAACACAAGAAAATGCTACCACGATGTCAATTACCTGGGTTCAGGATTGAGCACAGGGCGTTGGAGGGAATGAGGGGCGCACAGTGTTGAGTGTCTCACGGGATGGTCTGCCCAAGGGAGGGAGGGCTGCATGTTCTGCTGAGATGCTGCCAGCTGGGTGACTATAGTTGGCAGTGTAGTCGGAGCTGCTTGCAGAAGGGTGGACACTAACTGACATCAGAATGTCTGCACACATTGTGTGTGTGTGCATGCTCCATGTTGTCCAAGACATCCGTGTCGGGGGGGGGAGATGGGAGAGAAAACTAAGGCAGAAAGCCCTATAACACACAGTATGATGCTGGCTCTCTTGGGGCCACCAACCCAACTAGCCATCCCACTTCCCCTACACTAGACAAACCTAAGGGGAACTGCTTTCCACCACCACCTTCAATCCATCACAGACGCCAAAGCTACTGTGTGAACCTCTTGGAAGGTGGGAAGTAAGTGCCAGAGTAGGGAAAAACAGGGCTAGGAGGCGTTCAGTTCACTGATGATGAGATATCAGCACATGAAACGAAAGAGCCGGGCTGCAGTCGCATAAGAAACTAAGAATATCCAGTACCTTGGATGTATTAAAGTTTTTTTTATTTCCAAAAATACAAAACCATGGAAGCAACACCCCACTGACCAGCCGAAGTTTTGCGAAAGCGCAGTGTGCTTTCTCAAAGCTACCTGCAGCCTGGCTCTTTCGTTTGATGAGGTTGTATTTTGATGCCCGCAGCTCGATAGGCAGCATTTCCTGTGAGCCACCTCCATTGTTCCTGATGAGATATCAGAATAAAAAAAATAGAAGCCTTGAAAATAAAAGAAATGTATAACTGCAGTATGACTCTTCTGACCAACTTTTACATCATTTCACAGTGTGATCACGCTGTTTTCTCATTACAGTAGTTTCAGTGTTTCGTGTTACCAAATGCAATTCTGCACGTCAGTCTTCCAGTCTCACCTTCTCACACTGCTACTACTTAACAGGTCTTCACATTATGACTCACCCTAGCAGGGTGGATAGGGCTGTGCATGCTTCCCAAAATTCAGATTCTGGGCCCCCATTTGGGACTTTTTAGAAACATAGAAACATTGAATTTGATGGCAGATAAGGACCGCTTGGCCCACCCAGTCTACCCATTTTCCCTACCTACTGTAATACTGTAGACCCAACTTGATCTCCGGCTTAGTCCTCCCTTCCCTAATGACTAGGGTTCCCTTATGCCTATCCCATGTGTTCTTGAATCCCTCCACAGCTTTTGCCCCCACCACTTCCTCTGGAAGGCTGTTCCAGGCATTCACTTCTCTCTCTGCGAAGAAGTAATTCCTTACGTTTCTCCTGAGTCTGCCCCCCTCCAGCTTCATCGCATGCCCCCTTGTTCTTGAGCATCTTTTATTCTGAAAAATGCTTCCCCCTTGTGCCTTATTTATCCCTGTGAGGTATTTGAAAGTCTCTATCATATCCCCCTTTTCTTTCTTCCCTCCAGGGTGTACATATTGAGGTATTTTAGTCTCTCCTCATATGGTCTCTGGTGCAGAGCCTGCACCATTTTTGTTGCCCTCCTTTGGACTGCCTCTACACTGTCAATGTCCTACGGAGATGTGGTCTCCAGAACTGGACACAGGTGAATCTGAATTTGGATATTCTCTTGTGTGAGCCTTGGGACTTGTACTTATCTACACATCTACCTCCCCCTCCCACTGATGCTCTGAACAGTCCACCTGGGAACTCCTTGGAAGGTGAGAGTGTTGATGAAAGTGGGAAGGCAAAGTGTTCCAGTCTGCCAGGCCAGAGAAATACAAAACCCATCCCGCTGGCATCTTTTTGGAATTTGGGGATTATGGTGCTAGTTTTCTTAGTCAGTCATTGGGAATGGGGGCGTAGGGACCAGGGTAAAGAGGGATGTAATGTGTGTGGGGGCTGGATGTGGATACACTGATGGAGGCATGTATACTCGTAGTAGGCTCTGCAGGTGGTTGGGCTCAGCTAACTGAGTCAGCTGTACAGCAGGCAGCAGTGGGCCATCCTTGAGTTGCTGTCAAGAATGAACCTGCAGCAAGCCTGTTTTTACAACATGTGCAGTGTACCTTTAGGGCTGAATGGTGCACCACAGATGGCCTAGTAATTATCTTATCACCTGCATTCCTGTGAGAGAATTGAGGCAGTTCCTGGCCCTATAGATGGCTTCTAGCCAGGGTTCCCCCGAAGCAGTGGTATGATCTGCATGCTTCTGGTAAGTGCCTAGGCCCTTTCAGTAACTGGCATTAGGAGTGCAAGAACTGGTTCAGGAGCAAAGATTCCATATAATGTGCTTGTCAAACACGTGGGTTTGGAAGCGAGAACCTTTTTACTCGTTCACCACTAGATGTGTATGTACCGTGTCCGTGACAGATGGCTGCCCATGGAAAGATTTTTCCTATGAGCAGCCTTCAGCAGAGAGAAAATCTCTGCAAATTGTGACAGAATTGGAAAGTGGTTCCTGATTATGCTGTAGGCTTTGGATTTAATAGAATCAGAGTTTGAGGTGGGATCTGGAGACCCTGTGCTAGAACGAAACCTCCCACTGTGGCATTATGGATGGGAGGACTGCTTAGGGAACAGAGATTCCATACAGTCTTCTTGTCATCCGTGTGCAAATTATATGTAAATCAGATATCTGAGAAAGGTTTGGAAGCAAGAACTTTTTAACTCATTCCTCCAGTAGATGAGAATGTACCATGCCCATGACAGATGGTTGCCTGTGAAATTTTCCTGTGAGCAGCCTTCAGTGGGGAGAAGATTGCTGTGAATTGTGGCAGAATTGGAAACTGGCTCTTGAACCTGCTGCAGGCTGTGGCTTTACTAGAATCAGAGTTTGCAGCAGGATCTGGAATCCCTTTGCTGAAACGGAACCTCCCACCCCTAACCCCATCAGCAGGTGCCAGCCACTGGGAATATATCAGCTCTGCAAGTCTGTGTGTCTGTCCCTTTATTGGTGCTGGCCTTATCATAGCACAGCCTGGGGAGTCGCTGCACAGGGCCCCAAGAGCTGTGGGGACCCCCCAAGATGCTTCAGCTGTTCATCTGATTTTAAATCTTCCAGGTTCTCTAGGTCTCCGTCCCATTTCCTATTATTACTTCATTTGTGTATCAACCTATCTCCAAGAGATTGTATTCCAATCAGTGGAGAACCAGCAAGAATTTAAGAGAGAGAGAATGGGAGGCAGCGGTAGGGTTAGGTTAGTACACTGTTTCATTTTGATCCGTGTTTTATCGCATGTCTGTTTCATATGAACCTGTATTCTGAAGTGCCTTGAGCTCTAGGAAATAAATAAAAATGCCTTGCCTTGTCTAGGTAAGGTTTTATTTTCATACAGCTCCCTTCTACAAACCCAAAGCACTTTTCATCTTCTGACAGGATAATATCAATGAATTAAATGACGCAGGCAAATACAAATGACCAGATTTAACCTCAAAAAAACAACTAAAGAATTTGATGATGGGGTCAGAGCTGACAAAATTAAGAGGCCACTATCTGAGTTTTAGATGAGGATATTTTGTGGGCCCCCTCCCATTTTGGGGTCCGTATGAGACAGTTTGCAGTGGGTCCCTAGATCGCTAGCTGTCCATTGTAAAAGGGGGCCAAGCTATCAAAAGCAACACAGAAAAGGGATGAAATAAAATTGAACAGGAGTGTAAGGAAAATATTTGTAATCACAGAGAGACGCCTAGTTGTTTATAAAATCAGATTAAAATCATCTTCTGAGGCCAAAATTTATACATTTTAACTGCAGGAAGCTGTGTCCTCGCTATTATGACTTTGTTTTGAGGCCTTTTCCAAATCAGGACTGTGATTTGCATTTTCCCAAAGGGGTTTCAAGATGCTTTAACCATTCCTCACCCCACAAAGAACACAAGTTGCGTGCCTTGGCAGAGTTTACAATAATTGTCTTGATGTTCTGAAAAAAAAATGATTGAGCTCCCTGCAGGATGGGTAGATAAGACAGTTCAGCTCACATATGTGGATGTGATCAGTGCAGAAGCTCTTGCAGGAACACCATGGTTTCATAACCGCCGTCCTGATGCTTAGCAGTCAGCTCCACTCATTCACTGCACTAGCCACATAATCATGGAAATGAATGCCGAAAAGCAACATCTTGTTACAGCGACTGGTGTTCTGCTTCTGCCGAGTTTTATTGCTTAAATATCTGAAACACATGGAGGTCAAGTGACCTGAATAGGGTCCCCCAGCAAGCTAGTGGCTAGCAAAGTGATTTTTCCAGTGGCCATAATATTTGGATTTAATTATTTACAGACATACATGCAGGCGTTCATTTTTTTTTTTTAAATCGCTGTTGTAAATACATTTATATCTCACTGGACACTACCCTTGATAAAGCTTCAGGGCGATAAGGCAAAGCATTGTGTGTCTTAAGGTGGCCAAAGAACTATTAAACATGGAATAAAACAGTGATTTTTTTTTGTAGTGGATTCCTGCATGTGTCTCTGTGAACACTTCATTAGAGTTTGGACAGTGCACTGCACAGACCTCGCAGGCAAGCATTATCTTTGAAGAGGCAGAGGGGAGAAGTTGTTTAGGGTATAATGTTTGGCTGCAACTCCGTTTATATTATATTAACTTTTTTCGTAGTCATCTGCCCTGATTCTTTGCTACTGAATACATTTGCATGAAAACAGGACCTTTGGCCTCAGGCTGTCTTTGGTAACAAGTATTTTTTTTTTATTTTCTGTTTATTGTTTTTAAATGAAAAACAGTGAACAGCATCCATTAAGAGAGTGAATCGCAAAATACTGATACACAGTACTCTCTGTAGTGCATTACTAGGGAAATGTTATTCCACCCCTCATTTGATAATACCTTAGGGGAAATACAGGAAAAAATAGACATAATTGGGAAAGAAAAAAGACAGCGAGATGAGACTGCAGCACAAAGTGGTGAGGGACGGCTCTGGCAGGCTGGGCTCATGCGCTGAGTGGAGGAGGTCCATAGCAAGGACAGGCAGGGGGGCAGTGCACGATCACAACAGTGGACCTACAGGTGTCTTGGAGGGGAAGTCCTTGGCAGCATGGGTGATCATGTGCTGTGGAATGTGCATGCATAGAGCAACAAGTGGGCCTAACCGCTGGGATTTCCTTATTGCTATTTACAGTAAAATGGGAATTGTAAATAGTGTTGGAGGATGGTGGGGATGATTCTCTTTTGAGGACTCTGATCCTTACAGCTCTCTCCCAGGAGGAGCCAGATAAGCCAGCTGATTCAGCTGTCTCCCCTTGGGAGAGTGACCCTTTGGGGTTCCTCAGCATACTACGCCTTCCCCCATGTCTCCTCGCCAACAACCAGTCAGTTTTCGGTCGATGTCACTGTTGCGGTCCCAATCACGCTCTCGGTCGAGATCTCAGGACTCCTGACTTTTGTGCTCTTGACCATCAGCCAAGCGGCACTGTCGATGCTCCTCGCCCACTTCTTCCTTGCCTTCTGGCGAGGAACGGCTCTGCCGTAAATTGCAGTGCCAGTATGAGAGCTTGTCTGGCATCAGTGGATTCTCAGCCACAGCCAGTCTCCACAGCAGGCCCCGGTGCTCTCCTGGTTGCCCGTGCTGTGGCCTGGGCTGGTTCCTCCAGCCTAGCTGATGCCAGCTTCCCCACCCATTTGGGTGGAGCCACTGCCTCTGCAGCTCTTGCATGGGACTCCATCCAAGGCTACATTCGCAGCTTCCAGGCTTCACGGTAGGCTCTGAGTGCAGATTTCGCACTCGGATAAGCCGCGGATTGCCAGTGGGGAGCTGGGGTTGCGGGCGGTGTTTAAAGAGTCCTCAGACTTGGAGGACTCCCCCACGCACTCCTTTTGGACCCCGGCCTTTGACTGTGAGTCCTTTGAGGAGCTATATATGGAGCAGGGGCCGGCTTTCTTTGGCTCTCTGCTCTGATTAATCTTGAACTCTATGGGGATCCCGCTGGAACCAGTACAGAAGTGGGCTAAGTACGCCTTGACTGAGATTTTGGACAGGGATGACTCCCCCTGGAGTTGCCTTCCCTGTAGCAAAGGCCATTCTTGGTACCACTCTGGAGCTGTAGCAGGGCCCTGCCTCCTGTCCGGTGCCATTGACCCATATGGTCTGCAAGTATGTGGTCCCCACCGGGTTCTTGCCTGGGTTCACTTTCCATCCTTCAGCTGAAGGTTTGGTCGCTGACTCAGTGTTCCGACACATGGGTGTCATCAGGGATGTTAAGCCCCCAGACAAGGAGTCGAAAAAGTTAGACCATGCGGCGAAAATTATCCTCCTGGCAGCTGACTACGGAAATGCAGTGTACTGTGCTACCTCCAATATCACACGGGCCCAACTGAAACCCTTCTATAACTATCTCTGTTGCTTTGCCTTTTACTGTCCCACATATAGCTACCAATGTTCACAGTACTATGACCTTGCCCTTCCATCTTTGGCAGGCAGGCACATCTCTTACAGTGTCTTTCATTTCCAAATTTGGTTTGGTTCCCTTTCTTGCTACCTTAACTCTTTCTTCACCTGCTCACCACTCATCCTCCTCTTTCCAATGTAAAACCTGTTCCTCTCTCTCTCTCCAGCTATGCTGCTTTGTCCCTGGGCCTTCGGCAGGCCAGTTTGGCTGTCATGATGGCCAACATTTCCCATGCTCTCTTGGGAACATTGGAACAGGTTATTCTCAACCTTACTGCAGATCTGCAGCTCATGGTTAAGCTGATCTGGGACCAGGGATGCGCTGTGGCCAAACAACAGTTCCAAATAGCCTTGGACATCGATGACTCCTGTGCCAGTTCATTGGTTGCAGCAGGGGCCATGTGGCACTGGGTGTGGCTGAGGATCTTGACCTTTACAGCCGATACCTAGCACAAGCTGGCGGACGTCCCCTTCTTGGGTACCAACCTGTTTGGGCCAGGTGTTGATGGTCATCTCATTGGCATTGAGAAATCCAGTTCCACACTGGACTCCATCATATCCTCACAGAAGGATGTCAAGGGCTAGAAACAATGAAAGAAGCCCTTTCAGTTTCGGCCCTACTCAGCGTCTCCATCCAGACTGATGCAGCCCCAAGTGGGGCAACATCGGGCATGGTGGCCCCATACCTAAGCCAGCCCCCTTTGGCGCCAAGAAATCCAGAGACTGGGGGTCAGGACTCCCTTGGTAGCCAGCTCTGGAGCCGCCTCTAAGCCTGCCCAGTAATGGGTTGGGGGTGTCATTCTCCTGCCCGTACTGTTCTGCCCAGGACCTCCTGTTGGGGGCTGGCCCTGCCATTTTGCGCATGCTTGGTCTGTCATCACATCTGACAAATGGGTGCTTTAAGTGGTGGGTTGTGGTTTGCCTCTGGAATTCAAGGCTCTGCTGCCCAGCTGAACCCGTGCCTCACGGGAAGACGTGTCCATGGACATGTTGTCCACCCTTGGGGAGGACATTGCTCAGCTTCTTCAAAAGGAAGCTGTTGCCTGTGTCCCATACTCCATGGCCTGTCCAGGGTTTGTCTTCAGATATTTTCTGGTTTAAAAATGTTTGGGGAGGTTGGCACCACATACTGGATCTTCATGACCTCAATCAGTATCTGCGGGCCACGCAAGTTCTGTAAGTCACTCTGAATCAGATAATTCTATCCTTAGCAGGAGACATGTGGTTCTGCTCTGTGGATCTTCAGGACACTTTCTTCCGTATCCCGATCCATCCATCCCACTGGCGTTTCCTGCATTTCTATTTGGAAGTGATACTTTGTGTGAATTCTAGGCCATGCCCTTCAGCTTTTCTTTGGCTCCCAGGGTCTTCACTAAGTGTATTGCAGTGGTGAAAGCTTTCCTGCAGCACTGAGAAGTCTGGGTGTACCCTTACCTGGATGACTGTCTGATCGCCAGTTTCTCCAGGGAGGAGGTGGAGCAATCCAGGGATCAGGCCCTTCAGGCCTGCTCAGCCTTGGGCCTTCCATTCAACCCAGCCAAGTCAGAACTCAGACCCTCACAGGTCATCCACTTCATCGGGGCAGGACTCGACTCCCTTTGGGCCAAGGCCCAACTCCCAGTGGACTGGATGCAGGATCTTACCTCCCTTACCCAAACATTTCAGGTTGGGCAATTGCACCCTTCCCGGGACTTCCTGTGGCTGCTGGGGTACATGGCATTCTGCACTATCATGGTCCGGTGGGCCCACTGGCAGAAGTGCCCCCTGCAGTGGAAGCTGGCCTGTTAGTGGTCACAGCGTCTAAGTTACTTCAACCAGCTGGTCATGATGATGCAGCAGATGTGGGACTCCATCCAGTGGTGGCTTATACCGAAACATCTGCAGGAAGGAGTCCCATTGGTCTGCCCAGAGCCGACAGTTACTCTCTCGACCAAAGCCTCTTTGATGGGATGGGGAGCCCATCTGGGGGACCACAGGGCCCACGGATTCTGGACCCCCCAAGGAGTCCTGATGTCACATCAGCCTGTTGGAGCTCCATGCAGTGCATCTAGCTCTGATGGCCTTTGCTCCAGTTGTGCGGGGTCAGGTCATTCAGGTCAAGATGGACAACACAATGACAATATACCACCTCAACAAGCAGGGCAGGATGCATTCCCTCCCATTGTGCCAGGAAGCACTCCACACCTGGTCCCTTGTATGCCATCTGGACACTGATCTTTTGATAATCCATGTGGCTGGTGCCTCCAACCAGCTGGCAGATGTCCTCAGCTGAGTGTGCGAGGCATCTCACAAGTGGTCTCTTCACCAGGAGCTAGTTGATCGGCTGTTCTTCCAGTGGGGCACTCCTCTGGTTGACCTGTTTGCGTCCCGGTTGAGGCTGTTTTGTGCCCACCTCCCTAAGTGTGGGACACTGCTGGGGGATGCCTTCACAAGGTCCTGTACCCCAGGTCTCATGTATGCCTTCCCACCCTTTCCCCTGATCCACAAGCTGTTGCTCAAGGTTTGGAGGGACAAAGCATGGACAATCCTAGTGGCTCCAGACTGGCCACACCAATTCTGGTACTTCAGTTTCATCAGCCTCAGCAGCAGGCCTCAGTGGTGATTACCTCTCTGCCTGGACACACTCTCAGGGGATGGTCTTCCACCTGGACCTTCAGCCCCTGCACTTACAACCTAGTTCCTGAGTGGCTAGAGTTCCAGGCTTTTGGTCTTTCTGATGAGGTCCTACATGTCTTTGAGACCTCTTGGAAGGAGTCAACTCACCAATGCTACACCTTCAAGTGGAAGAGATTTTCCATTTGGTGTCAGGGCACGGAACTAGACCCCTTGTCCTGCACAGTGACAAGCATCTTGGATTACTTGTGATCCTTCTCAAAGTCAGGCCTGAGGTCACCAACCCTCTAGGTGCACTTGACAGCCATCTCTGCATACCAGGAGCAGGCTGGTATGTTGAGGGTGGTGCAGGAAAAGGTGGTTGAGTGCTTTCTCAAGGGCCTTGACCACTTGTCCCCACTGGTGCATGAACCACCACTACCTTGGCACTTATTGCTGGTATTGATAATGCTCATGGGCACGCCATTTGAATCCATGCACAGGTGTCACGTCTCCCACCTGTCATGGAAGACCGTCTTCTTGGTGGCTGCCACCTCTGCCAGAAGGATCAATGAGCTCCTAGTGCTCTCGGTGGAGTTTCCTTATTTGGTTTTCCACAAAGATAAGGTTGTCCTTCACCCCAACCCGAAGTTCCTCCTGAAGGTCATTTTGGAATTTCACCTTAACCATGTGATTAACCTCCCGGTGTACTTCACCAGCACAAGCTCAGAGGCCGAGCACAGGCACCATACGTTGGACCTGAGGTGAGCTCCCGCTTACTACAAGGAGCACATGGCTGGAGTTTGGGGAGAGTTTTGCCAGCTCTTTGTCACCTACGCTGAAGCCACACCTGGCAGACTGGCAGCTAAGCAGACAATTGACAGGTAGATAGTCTTCCAGATCGACCTCTGGTAGGGAGCCTTCCATTGGGCTTAGGACTCATTCCACCAGAAATACCACTGCCTCAGTGACTACTTCCAGGGATGTTCCTATCCAGGAAATCTGCAGGGTTCCTACCTGGAAGTCGGCTCACACCTTCACCTCTCATTACCATGTTGACCTTGAGTCATGCCAGAATGCTGGTTCTGGGGCCTCGGTTCTCCATCTCTCCTGAGTAGGGGTGTGCACCTTACCCCCTTCTCCTGGAGAACTGCTTGGAGACTGCCAGAACTGTCGATATGGCACCATATCCATGTCCCTAGAAATGAGTGTTTCTCACCTGTAACTGTAGTTCTAGGAGTGGTATATGGCACACATCCACACAACCCACCCGACCTCCCCTGGCAAGTGGCACACTGATCCTTGCTTCCAGTGAGTAGAATTTGACATCATGGGGAAGTGCTGAGGGGGATACCACCTGGATAGGTGAGGGGAGCTAGCTTGAAGACCTTCCAGCAAATCTTAAAGGGAAAGGAAGTACTGCCAGAATTGTGGATGTACCACTCTTAGAACTTTGGTTACAGGTGAGTAACCCTCATTTACAGACCAGTCAGTCTGACATCAGAGGTGGATAAGTTGATGGTGCCTCTACTGAATGAGAGACCTTTGTAGTATCTGGAGACATGTAGGCTGCAGGACCACTGGCAGCACAGCTTGAGGGTGGGGGTCTTGCACAGCTTGGGGGTCATGTCAATGAATCTCATGGATTTCTTAGACTGAGTAAATGGGAAGGTAGATTAGGGAAGAGCAGTGGATGTGGCCTATCTGGACTTCAGTAAGGCCTTTGACACTGTACTACGCAGGAGGCTGACAAAGAAACTTAGCAGCCTAGGGGTACAAGGTGGTGAGTTGGGTAGCCAACTGGTTGGAAAGTAGGAGGCAGAGGGTGGTGGTAAATGGCAGTCACTCAGAGGATGGGAGAGTGCCCACTGGAGTTCCTCAGAAATCGATGCTTGGCTCTGTCCTCTTCAATGTCTTCATATGTGACATTGCTGAGGAACTGTAAGGGAAGCAGTGTGTCTTTGCAGGTGACACGAAAACTTGTAACAGGGTGAACACCCAGAAGGGGGTGGAGAGGATGGAAAGGGATCTAGGGAAGCTAGGGAAATGGTTTGAGGTGTAGCAGCTGAGATTTAATGCCAAAAGTGCAAACTCTTGCAACTAGGGAGGGGAAACGTGATGGCTGAGTATAAGATGGGGGGGGGGGTGGTACTTTCAGTTACCAAGTAAGAGAGGGACCTTAAGGTGATCATATCTAATGATCTCAAGGTGACAGGGCAGTAGGTAAGGCAGGCTGAATGCTGGGGTGCATAAGGAAGGGAATCTCAAGCAGAAGGGAGGTGGAATTGCTTCTGTATCTCTCACTTGTGACACCCCACCTAAAGTACTGTGTCCAATTCTGGAGACCACACCCTGCAAGGACACAGGCAGGTAGAAGTGGTCCAGAGGAAGGCTACCGAAGTAGTGGGGTGTTGCACAAGAAACCATATGAGGAGAGATTGCAGGAACTCAACATGTACTCCCTGGAGGAGAGGAGAGTGGGGGGATATGATTGAGACCTAGAAGTACCTCACAGGAGTGAAGATGCAGGAGGCGAGTCTCTTTCACAGGAGGAGGAGCACCAAAACACGGGGGCATGCTATGAAGTTTTGGGGGGGGCAGGTTTAAGAGGTATGTGAGGAAATACTTCTTCACAGAAAGGGTCGTGAGTGCTAGGAACAGCCTGCTGGAAGAGCTGGTAGGGGCAAAGACAGTGGGGAGCTTCAAACATGCATGGGATAGACACTTGGGTATAATTAACAGTGGTAAAAGAGGAGGGAAGGCCACACGTGATCAGATAGAGTCTGGAGTGTAGTATTAGGCAGGAAAAATAGGGCAGACTAGATGGGCCTACTGGTCCTTTTCTGCTGATGCAGTGTGTGACTCTGACAGGCCGGATATGGCACAGTCAAGGGTGACTGAGATGATTCAGGGCCAACAGAGCAGGTCTTATGAGGAGCACCTCAAGGCACTGAACAAATACTAGAAACCAGAAAGGAGAGGGGGGATATAATAGAGACCTTCAAGTTCCTGACAAGAATAAACAAGGCAGACCGAGTGGAATTATTTAGCATGAGTAACAGTCTCAAGTCATAAAGGTGTGGGTGGAAACTGACAGGAGGGAAATTCAAGAGGGGCATGAGGAAGTATTATTTTACATAAAGGGTGGCGGAACCATGGAACAGTTTACCAGCTGAGGTGGTGGGTGCTAAAACCATTAATGGTTCCAAGCACAGCTGGGGCAGAGTAAAGGGTGTAGTGGTTGCCCAGGATGGCAGAAACTGGCAGTGGAATGGGGGGTGGATGGGGAGGGTTGGGACCCTGGCTGGACAATGGGTCTCAGGACTAGATAGGGTACCATGGGCAGACTGGATGGACCATTGGTCTTTTTCTGCTGTATGTTTCTGTGTAATGTGCTTGAGCTGTCGGGGGGTGGCTGAGGGGAAGAAGATTGGGGGGAAGAAGATCTTCCTCTGGGGTGGGAGGATAGTTGCTGCCTCTACAACACTGCCAACTGGGTAACCACAAGTAGTGCAGTGGCAGTACAGTGGGGAGGAGTGATGTTGGCCAGGCTTCTCTCAACCTTGCTTTGCCTGTGCAAGCATGTAGCCCCTTGTGTGTCGACGTCACAAGGGTGGGGAACCAGAACATCCCCATCCCATCCTCAGGCCGATCCAGGGTCCAGTTGGGCCCCGACCCCCTACTAAAGTCCACTCTCGCACCACACCTTGGGAACCCCTGCCTCTGCACTCAGAAGGAGGTTGGGGGTTGAGTCTTGCATGGCCAAACCCTGCCGTGGGGAGGAGGGATCCATGTGGTTGAAAGGTGTGCCTAAGGCAAGTGGCAGAGATACAGGTGGATGGGTCTGGGCCTGACCCGAGGGAAGGAGGCCAAACCAGTGCAGAAACATCAACAATAAATTTAAAAAAGGAAAAGTTAAGGAGTGACTGTGCTACTTTGTGTTGTAGAGACATTCCTGTTAGTTTGGTTTTGCTGGAAGTTAAAAGTGTAGGGCATTAGTGGGGGAAGGCACAGTTACTTTCCTTGTTTTGTTGCATGGTTTAGTTTGGCTATGCAGGCAATAACAGTGTGTCTCCTAATTGTGTTAATTGACCTGTCAGTCATCCGTTACCCAATGCTGAGAGTGGATAATGGAGCAATTGGACTGCATATCATCCATTATCCACTGCTAGGAGTGGGCAACGGAGTAATTGGGCTGTCTGTCATCTGTTATCCATGGCTAGGAGTGGGTAACGGAGTAACTGGGCTATCAGGTATCCACTGCTAGGTGTGGGTAATAGGGTAATTGGATTGTCTATCATCTGTTATCCACCGCTAGGGGTGGATAACGGGATTCCTCAGCAACTGAAAAAGTGTGGGTAATAGGGTTCAGTCACGTAATCAAAGACACATAAATAGACAAGACAGATATGGAATAATGGATGGTCAACAGTACACAACCAGCCTGTGTTTCTATTGAGGGGCTGAGATAACAGCATGTGGACCTCAAGAGTGAAAGCATGAGAGATCCATGCTGTTACATCAACCCAGAGATAGAAACACAAGGCAATTTGTGTATGTTCGCCCATAGTTTATTTTTTCATATTATATGATTTTAAAAGAGTGAATTTTTTTTTAGTTTTTTTTTTAACTTATATTTATTGAGTTTATATTTCAATCAATACAAGCATAGCCCGAAGGACAGTGCATAGTAAGTAATATTACATTCAACAATATATAACAACACAGTATCATTAGCAGTCCCCTACTGATACATCATAGGAGGGTTATCTTTACAGTATTAGCAGTTCCCATAAGGCACAACGAAAGCTATTGCTGCCATGAGTGGGGAATACTCTGAAAGGTCTTAAAGATTACACACACATGAACACCCCTTTAATAGATGAAACCTCCCCAACTTACTGTAATAAGGTTATAAAATGAAATAATCAGAGCTTTCTTCTAACTCCACAACCTCCAACAACTTATTCTTTATGCTGGCTTCATAAATCCTATCCCCTGTATTCAAATACATTAATGCTGCAGATTATTCACTGAAAACATAACGGCTCATAAACAAGCATGGCACTTAACATGTACGTGGCGTCTACTCAGATTGCTATTGTAAGTGGGTCCAAGGTGAAAATGAGCCATGAGGTCTTATTAAACTGCGTCATGTAAGACGCTCAACCTTTTACTCCCCATGTAGTAGGACGTTATAAAAAAAAAAAAAAAAAAAAACAAGGTTGTACCATAAAACATTTCATGCATCATTAAGTTCCAGTAGATAGTGTCCTAGGTAAAAGTAAATGTCCACATCCTTGAGGAGAGAAATCAACATTTTAACTAAGTCTCTTTAATCACCTGCTCCGACCAAGCCTTTCCTTTCTCTGGGCCTCCAACCTTCAGGTCTCTTCTTCTATATCTGACCCAGAATCTGAGCCTCGGGCTGCACAGTCCACCTCAATTCTTGTGAGCAATTTCCCTGCATCCGAAGGGTCGGAGAAATGGTAGGTTTTGGTACCATAAACAATCTTCAGGTTTGCTGGCAGGACCAAGACATGATGAAGCCCAAGTTGTCGTAGCTTCGAGTGGATCCTGTCACACCCTTTTCTCGGTTGCCATGTGGCAAAACTGAGGTCTAGAAAGATACGGATGGAGGAGCCCTGCTATTGCAATGGGCCACATTTCCTTGCTTCCTGAAGTACCACATCTTTTTCTTATGGACCCCAAGATAGCCAGAACTGCCCTGGCCTGAGGATGCGCAGCGTCCACATGTAAGCGGACCCCTCTGGCATTCACTCTGTATGCCTTCTGCACTGAGTTTAGGGAATCCAATTTAAGGTAATCCGGAGGCCATTGCAGCACAAAACGGACCATATCTTCCCCCTCCACTGCCTCGGGCAGACCTAGTATACAAATATGGAATGCCTGATCCCCATTCTCCAAGTTTTCTAATTGGCGCCGGAGTAACAAGTTCTCTTTTACAAGGCCTTCCGGGGTCGCTATAGTTTTGTCAGCAGATCTGTTTGCTTCCTTTGCTGCATCCTCCAAACCTGAAGTTTTGTTTCCACCACTGCCATTCTAGACATAAAATCATCAGTCTTTTTAGCGATGGTTTGAATGGCATTCAGCAATGCGGCATTAGACGGCTGGTTCGGGTCAACTACAGGAGGGCCTCCATCTTTATCTAGGCATGGCTGTGTTTCTTTGTGCTTGGCGCCATCTCCGCCCACAGCATTTTTTGTACGACCCATTTCTGCAAGTTTTAGATGCAGATTCAGTTGTAGAACTGTGCTAGCTTGCTATACACCATCAGTGGGCAGATTTGGTAGCCTTAGAAAATACAGTATTAGTAGTTTTAGCTTGCGAGGTGCGGCGCTACGGAAGAATGCTGCTCTTAGCCTGGCTGCTGGCCATGCCCCCCTTTTTAAATTTTGTTATTTTTTTTTTTTAATATGGCAGGTGCCATTATTTTTGGTTTTCATTTGTGAGTGAAGCGCTACAGTGTGTGAGCAGGGAAACAGCTGAAATTGATTTGGAACGTGCACAACTTTTTTTGAATGTGCACAGCTTAGAACGTGCACAACATATAGGATAATGTATGGAAAACCATACACATCGAGGCTATTCTTCCCCCGAGTGGATACCATGATGACTGATGGCCTGGAGAGCAAAGCTCGAGAGGTCCCTCAGTCGGCATGGTTTCCATAAGGGGGAAAATTAGCCATCTTGTGTATGGTTTTCTATACACAGTTCTGTATAGTGTATGGTTGACCACAATCGTGTCAGCCTTCATGAAAACAACAATACAACCTAGAATTACTTTTATTTTGGTTTGCCGACTGTACTTGACCACAACCGCCCGCCAACCAGCACATGCGCGTGACTCTCCACCAGCCACTGACCATTGAGGAGCGCTGATGCCGTCGATTGTATTATGAGATGCTCACTAACGCAGAATGAAAAATCATTCTGCATTAGTGAAGACGTTACTACTGCAGCAGAATGACTTTCTGAAGTGTATAGATTTCCATACACAATCAGGTTCCACCGTACGCTATAGCATGTTTGAAGGGCCTGATTTTTTTTTTTTAACCTTCTTCAGTTATAAAACTAAACAGAGTCAAAAAGCCAGACAATTAATGACATTAGAGATTGAGATTATTTCATAAAAGCAATAGTTTATCACATATGTTGGCATCAGGATAACACGAGTCATTACTGTGTGATGCTTCATGTGGGGTGCCACCAGAAAGTCCCTAATGTCTATAGTGAAACTGCCCTTTTGATTTAGAAGCTTAGCCATACAGTGACCGAGGAAAGGATAGCCAATTCTGTTAAGAAGGGGGATAAGACCTTTTATAGGTACATTAGGGAGCGAAGAAAGACCAAAGGAGGGATGCTGAAGCTTAATAAAGGGGAGAGAATGTGGGTAGAGGGTGACAGTGAAAAAGTGGGGATACTAAATGAATATTTCTGCTCAGTATTCACAAAGGAAGAGGAGGGGAAGTTACCTAAACCAAACAAGAGAAACATTCTGAAGACGGGGGTCGATACCAGTCCATTTACAGAAGAAAGGGTTCTGAAAGAACTAATAAAATTGAAGGTGGACAAAGCAATGAGGCCTGATGGGATTCACCCAAGAATTCTAAAAGAACTAAGGGTAGAACTAGTGACACCGCTGACTACTCTGTTTAACAAATCATGGGAGGATGGGGTGGTACCCGAGGACTGGAGGAGGGCAGATGTGATTCCTCTTCACAAAAGTGGGAGCAGGACAGAGGCAGGAAACTACAGACCAGTTAGTTTGACCTCAGTGGTAGGGAAAATGATGGAATCACTTTTAAAGGAAAGAATTGTTGAGTACCTAGAGGCCAGTGGGGCACAGGACCCAAGGCAGCATGGATTCACGATGGGAAGGTCATGTCAGACTGAAACTAATATATTTCTTTGACTGGGTGACCAAAGTAGTAGACCAGGAGGGCTGTGGACATGGCCTACCTAGATTTTAGCAAGGCATTTGATACAGTCCCACACAAAAGATTAATACACAAGATAGCCAGCCTTGGAGTGAGTCCCAAGGTGGTAGCCTGGATAAAAAATTGGCTAGACAACAGGACACAAAGGGTAGTAGTAAATGGAGTATACAGTGAAGAAAGGAGGGTTACTAGCGGGGTACTGCAGGGTTCAGTACTGGGACCGGTCCTTTTTAATGTCTTTATAAGTGACATTACAGAGGAACTGGAAGGAAAAGTATGTCTCTGCAGATGACACAAAGATCTGCAACAGGGTTGATACACAAGATGGAGTGGAAAGGATGAGAAGGGACTTGGCAAGGTTGGAGGAATGGTCAAATGTATGGCAGCTCAGATTCAATGCAAAGAAGTGCAAGGTAATGCACAAGGGAAACAAAAACCCAGGGAAGTGTACAATGAGGGGTGAGATACTGACAACAGTAAAAATAGAAAGGGACCTGGGGGTAATTATATCAGATGACCTAAAGGCGGGCAAGCAATGAGAAGGCAGTAAGGAAGGCTGGGGGATACTGGGATGCCAGGAAGAGGCATCAATAGTAGAAAACAGGAAGTTGTTATCCCTGTGTACAGACAGTTGGTGAGACCCCATCTGGAGTACTGTGTGCAGTTCTGGAGACCCCATCTCCGCAAAGACATAGACAGGATGGAGGCTGTCCAAAGGAGGGCAACCAAAATGGTGCAGGGTCTGCACCAGAAGACATACTAAGAAAGACTAAAGGAGCTTAATATGTATACCCTTGAGGAAAGAAGGGAGAGAGGGACATGATAGAAACTTTCAAGTACCTCAAGGGAATTAACAAAGTCCAAGAGGGGTAGCATCTTCCAGAAAAAGAGATGTGCAAGAACAAGGGGGCACAATTTGAAGATAGAGGGGGAACGGCTCAGAGGTAATGTGAGAAAGTGTTTTTTCACTGAGAGGGTTGTGGATGCATGGAACAACCTCCCTGAGGAGGTCGTGGAGTCAAGAACAGTGGGGGACTTCAAGAATGCATGGGACAGGCATAAGGCAGTCCTAGTGGGGTGTAGGAGGAAGTAAGCTGTTGGTTTACTAGGATCTGCAGCTTATCTGTTAGGTAGGAAAATGGGCAGACTGGGTGGGCCAAGCAGTCCTTATCTGCCGTCAAATTCTATGTTTCTGTGTTTCTATGACTGTGTGATATCCTGAAAAGAAAAGGTAGTGAAACAACATGTGTTCTCACTGGCAACCCTGACATTTTAATAAGAGAATATAGTGCCATGAACTGTACTGCAGCGGTACACGTTTGGTTTCTGATCAAAAGTAACAGACAAATAAAACCCACCATGCATGGTTCCCTGAATTGATAAACTGCATAAATATTTGCAGCATCATGTAGGGGCCGGTTTTCAAAGATAAAAGCACTAACCATATATATGGCTGGGAACTTTTCTCCAGCAAAAAGGCCATCATTTATTTCCCTGTTTACCTGTCACTAATCTATTAATTCAAAGTATATTCCCTCACTAATTAAGCAATTACAGCTATGTATCTACAATAATTAAAGCTATAAACCAATAGTAATCAAACAATTAAAAGTATATACCTGCACTAAAAAAAGTACATTCCTGCACTACATTAAACCGTATGGGATACCACTAATAACACAATTGACACAGCATTAGGTAGCTAGCTAAACCAATTAACAAGCTGCAAAAGAACCTGGGAAAAAAGACACTTGCACAAAACCCTCCCAAACCCAGAAATCCCCCAGACTACTACCTGCATTCACAACACGCCTTTCCCTCCTTGCTGCAAGAGACCTTCAGATGCCATAACGTGATTGCAAATCTGATCTTCATAACAATAACCATCCTAATGTATTATATTCAACAAAGAATGAGTAAGGGTGATGCACTCGAAAATGTACCCATCTCGGGCTGAGTAGGGCATTACAGCCACTCGCCCTTCGGCTCATGGCCTTATAGCCCTAATTAGCCCTCTCAGTGGGTATACATCCTTGTATACCACCCTTACCTATTATTTATTCTATATATGCTGAAGGAACTTGCAGATGTCCTGGCGAAACCCCTGGCGGAGCTTTTCACCATCTCTCTGAGGACAGGGTGGGTGCCCCAGGACTGGAAGGTGGCGCATATAGTGCCTATCCACAAGGGGGGATCAAGGGAGGTGGCATGGAACTACAGGCCTGTCAGCCTGACATCGGTGGTGGGCAAGGTGATGGAGGGCATTGTCAAGGAGAGGCTAGGGGGACCTGAAAAGTCAGGGTGCCTGTGATGGACAGCATGGATTTGTCCCGGGAAATCGTGTCAGACAAACCTTGTGGAGTTCTATGACTGGGTGACGAGTGCCTTGGTCCTGGGTAGACCAGTGGACGTCCTCTTTCTAGACTTCAGCAAGGCATTTGACTCTGTTCCTCATGTGGGCCTGTTGGATAAGCTGGGAGAAATGGGGGTGGGGAACCAGATGATCAGGTGGATAGGCAGTTGGCTCCAGGACCAGACCCAGAGGGTCGTAGTTGGCGGGATAGTCTCATCCCCAAGGAAGGTCATTAGTGGGGTCCCACAGGGATCAGTTCTTGGGCCCCTCCTGTTCAACACCTACATCTCTGACATAAGGACAGGTATCAGGAGTGAGATGAGTCTCTTTGCGGATGACTCAAAACTGGGGGCGGTGGTGGATGGGGAGGAGGGGAGAGTGGCCCTACAGGGGGACCTGGAGGCTCTGGAAAGATGGTCTAGAAAGTGGAAGCTGAGGTTCAATGCAGGGAAATGCAAGGTACTGCACCTGGGGGCCAGAAACCCAGGTCAAGTGTACACCCTGGTGGGGAATGCTACAAGTCTCGATGGCTGAGAGGGACCTGGGGGTGGTGGTGGATGTCAAGATGAACAACTCGGAGACTTGTAGGAGGGCAGCAGCCAAGGCCAACAGGATGCTGGGATGCATCGCTAGGGGGATCACCTCCAGAAGGAGGGAAGTGATGCTCCCTCTGTATAACTGCTTGGTGAGGCCGCACCTCAAGTACTATGTGCAGTTTTGGAGGCCACACTTAAAGAGGGACATTAGACTCCTGGAGAGGGTCCAGAGGAGGGCAACCAAAATGATTTGGGGCTTGGGGGACAGGACCTATGAGGAGAGGCTTGAAGAGCTAAATATGTACACATTAGAAGAGAGAAGGGACCTGGGGAACATAATAGAGGTCTTCAGGTACATGAAGGGGGTAAATGGGGGAGGAACAGTCAGGGTGCTTCGGGCAGCAAGGTCAGCTCCCAGGGTGGGGGCTGACCAAACGAGAAGACGCGAAAGACCGTTAGGCCTATTCTGCTGGCATTTTAAGTATGTTAGCATATATTCTATACCTTATTCTGCTTAGTCAGCACAATAAGGAATCACTTCAGCTAGTGTGGTACTACTATTGCCGTAAGGAGGAACTGCTGTATTTACTTAACTTTAATGTGTTAAACATTTCTGTGGTAAAGAACATGTTATGTTCATTGCATCTCATGTGGTAGAATAATTAGGCAACAAGATATGACAGGGTGTGCATTGTGGTGATATAATAACGCACCTCAGGTGTGTTCTGAGGTGTGAGGTACTGTGGAGTGCCACGAAGGGCACCTGAGAAATGCAGTTATATATAGAAAGACATATGGGTAGGGGTGTGTGATTTTTTTTTTTTTTACTCATACCCAAAGTATGTGATGCCACCTAACTCTCAGGAGCGAAGCTTGAGGGGTTTATCAAGGCATCTCACATGGAGGGTGTGTGTACAAAAAAAAAAAACTTACACACCCCCTGCGGTTACTTAATCTTTTATAATTACAGATTTTACTGTGCTCCGTTTCTCAGCACCTTGCTCCTGCAAGGCACTGTCCTGGCGCTGTGCTCTTAGTTCTTCCAGTTTCCGAGCCCTGCTGCCAGTCATGGGGCTGGGGACTCCTAAAAGTGCGGTCCTGGTTCTGCTGTCCACGCTGGAATCTGGGACCTAATAATGGAGTAGGCAGCTTCTTTTGTGCGTTGCAGGTTTCAGCAGTTTCAGTTTTGATGGCTGACGGTTTATACAGTGCATGCTCGCACTGCTGTACATTGATTGACAGCTGTAAGCTGTCTCATGCTTACCATTTTAATGGGCCAGTTATAACAGCAGATTACATGACAGTTATCTGGGTGTAATCACACTTCGTCTTTAATTATATGTAGAATAATACATGTGGGAGTGCATAATGAGAATTTCTTGCACATCTGAGGAGTGGGATGCTAAATTAAACCCAAAGGAGAAGCCCCCTACACCCCACTGTGGTCACATAGGTGGCAGTGTTACATCAGAGAACGAAACCCACCTGCCCTGGAGGAGAGCATCCTGTTGGACACGTAATCCCTCCCCCCCCCACAGCCAGCCTAGTGGCACAGAGGGTTGTGGCGCTGAACGTCACGCCTTCTGCAACACCAGTGGCCGTAGTTCGGGACTGGACCAGGGTTGCTGGGGGTTGGCTGAGGAGAGAGAGGACTGAGCATCCAGGGGACAGCTGTCCTTTTTTGGGGGTCATGGTGCCTTGTGCAAGCCTGACCCCTCGTGATGGATGGGGGCAGGGCAGCCAGGGACCATAATGCAGGGGACAAGGGGAGTGGCGACTGCTGACATCCTGTGCATGGGAGTGTGCTAAGGGCAGTCTTTGGCGGCACTCCGTGTCAGTGCCCCAAGGGAAGAAAGCGGAGGGAAAATGCAGATCTTACTTCGAGAGGGCTCTTGCAGTAGGTATTCACAAATAGGACCAAGCTGCGAGGTATCAGGAACCCACGGAAAAATCTCTAGCTAGCAGTCTCTGGCTGGGACCGCCCCCACTTCAGGTGACTGCCATCATCCAACGTCAGTATAAAGGGGGCAGTCCCGACGCCCATCCTCCAGTTCTTTTCCCTGTCATTTGCCATGAAAGTACTGTGAGAAGAACAGTGCTCGCTTATCTCGCTTCTTTTGGATAAGTATGAACTTTTCGACAGTTTGCTTCCTTATTCTGATAATTGTGTGTTACTGCCTCACTGTGCATGTCGTTCCCGATGCCATCGGAATCGCATGAAAACAAGTGCGACTCATGTGGATCTCAGCTCCCTCACAAGGGCGGCCATTCCCTCTGCCTCTTCTGTCTGGTCCCAGACCATCGTGTGGAGGAGTGTGAACACTACCGAAAATTCAACGCTGCTACTCCGAAACAAAGGCAGCAGTCCCTGGAAACCCATTTGCTAAAAAAGAAAATGGTATCCATGGAAAAAGAACTGAAGAAATTGAGGCAGGCATCAGCTTCTCCTGAGGGCCATCACAAGAAAAGGAGGGACAAGGAGAAACACAAGGATTGGGACTCGCCATCCACAGCGGCCGCAACTTCAGCTGGAGTTGCTGCTCTCCAGGTAATTTCCCCTCTGGGGGATCATCCTTTGACGGCCTTCTTAGGGGTATCTAAGCCAGCATTGACCCCCGTCCAGCTCACGCTCGGGCCTGATGGGAGACTCCAGGGCAAAGGAAGCCCTCACTTCCACCATGGCCTCTAAACCCAGGCCTACCGGTCAGAGTGCATCTGACAAGCCAGGAGTTGGTCCCAATGACGTCCACCTGGACTTGGCTGGTAGGTCCGCTGTCAGTATACCCGACGTCTGCCCAGCCAGCGACCCGTCGTCAGGCTCTCCTTCCACCCCTGACGCTGAAGAGTCGCCGCAGTGCACACCTGTCACATTGCCTACTGAGGTCCCCGCATCTCCTCTGGCTCCTCTCAAGGAGTTCACTCCTCCCTCCCTGGCTGGGGTTGAGGAGCCTGAAACGCTGCCGTCGAGGGTACCCCCCTCGTCGCCGGATCCTCAGACGCCGGACCCGACGCCAGACAACCCAGTGTCACCCTCCGGCATACTGCTTCCTGATGAGAGACCGTCAGAGCCTTCTGGGTTCCCGGACCCCCCGTTCGGGCCCTACACCTTCCGGGCCGATGCCTGATTCATCTGGTACGCCTGCAGGGCTGACGCCGGGGCCTTTGACCCTGTTGGAGCCCCTCGGCTCCAGGATACCTGATGCCAGCATACCCAACGCCGCAGTATCTGGCTCCTCAGTACCCAGCACCTCCGTACCCAGCGCCTCAATACCTGACGCCAGACCTCTCGCCATCTGGTTATGGGTACCCTTATTATGGGTTTCCAGGTTACCCATATCAAAGCCCCCCACCACCTCCTCCCCCCCCCTCCACCTACCCCTCAGCTTCAGGTGGACTTGAGGGAGGTCTTGGCCTCCTGGTGGGCTGAGGCTAAAACACAGATCACCCAAGAGGTCAAAAAACGTTTACCGATGCCAGATCCCTTACGTCAGCACGAAGAACCTCCACTGCCTCTGCCATGACACCAGAGCTGAACCTTCTGGCTCTCAGGCCAGGGAGGACACGTTCCCCGGGGAACCCCCAGAGAGGGCGATCCTCCTCCTAGTAGGGAGGACTCTTCTTCTACATCATCGGAATCTTCAGAGTTAGATTTGGACTCTGGACGCTCTGACTTAGAGGACGAGCCCCACACTCCAGATAGACCCAGGCCGCAAGGTTCTCCAAAGTCCCCTCCAGAAGACCTTTCCTTTCTGGAGCTGCTGAAGAAAATCCAGGCTGCCTGTGAGTGGTAATCAGTGGAGCCAAACCCCCCAGCGTAAGAAGCTCGCAGCCCATCTGGATCTCCCGGAGACTTCTCCCACCCTGATTCCACCCTGGATAGAGCCTCACGCAGATCTTATTTCCACTATTTGGAAGCAACCTTCCTCATTAGCCCCCCTTCCTCGGAAGGCAGACAGGCTATACCAGGCTCCTGAGGGGAAGGACTTCGTTAGCCTTCACCCCAAGGTTGATTCGGTAGTGATTAGCGCCACACACAACCGATCAGCCAACCCTAAGCACTTTAGTTCATCCCCTCCTGACAAGGAATCATGTCTTCTGGACCGGTATGGGAGGAAGGTCTATGCTTCTTTCACTCCGGGCATGAGGGCCCTCAACTACATCGGCCACATGGGGGACTACCAGAAGGCTATGCTTAGTCAGATGGAATCAAAATTGGACTCTCTTCCAGACTCCCAGACTAAGTAGGAACTGGAAGATCTTGTACGCTCCACGCATTCGTCCTGTAGACACATGCTTCGTGCTACATATGACTCAGGAGACACAGCAGGCAGGAGCTCGGCTTTTGCCATATCCTTGCAGCGTCACGCCTGGCTCCAAGTGTCAGGTCTGGCCCCTGAAGTACAATCGGCTATCCACGATGCTCCTTTCAGAGGGTCTGTGCTGTTTGGCGGTGATGTCAAGGACATCATTGCCGAATTACTGAAGGGTTTGGCATTAAAGTCTGTTCAGACAATGTACAAACCCTCTCCAGAGCAGAAACGGTCCTTTCAGCGCCCCAACCACCAAAGGGCTAAGCAGACTCAATCCAGATGTCCCAATAAATGTAAGGCCGAGCCAGCTACCAAGGCTGCCCCCCAGCAAGAAAGCTCCCGGGGCCTCGGCCGCTACTCTGCCCTCCGCCTCCTGACTCTCTGCCTCTCCCACTGCCTCTCTCTGGTTCAGAGGAACCGGTAGAAGGGAGATTCTTCTCCCATCTGCGGGCTGGGAGAGGATAACGACAGATGCCTGGGTGCCCCGCTGATTGCAGCAGGACACTCGATAGAATTCATTCAAAAACCACCTTGCAGACCACCCCCTCCCTCATCGTACTCCCCTACTCATCTGCAATTGGTACTGGAAGAGATACACTCACTTATGTTGAAAGAGGCAATAGAACCTGTCCCCCTCCATCTTCTGGGGACAGGTTACTATTCTCACTTCTTCCTAGTACCAAAGAAAACCGGAGAGCTGAGGCCCATTCTTGACCTCAGCTCCCTCAATCAGTTTGTGGAGTACAAACAGTTCTGAATGCTCTCCCTCCAGAGCCTTCTTCCCATGCTTCGGCCGGGCCTGTGGCTATGCACCATGGATATGCAGGATGCCTAGCTCCATATCCCCATTTGCCACTCCCACCGCAAGTACATGCATTTTTGTTTTCAGGGGTCCCACTGCCAGTTCAGGGCCCTCCCATTTGGTCTATCCTTGGCCCCTCGATTTTTTTTTACCAAATGCCTGGTGGTAGTGGCGGCCTTCCTGTGTACCAAGGGAGTCCAAGTCTTCACCTGCTTGGACGATTGGCTTCTGGCAGCCCCATCCAGGGAGAAACTCTTGGGCTCCCTTTCCCTCACCCTTCAAGTCTTCTCCGACCTGGGGATTACAATCAACCTTGTCAAGTCCCATCTGATCCCTTGCCAACAGCTGCAGTTCATAGGGGCAGTGTTGGACACAACCATGGGCAAGGCCTTTTTGGCCCGGACAGAGCCGAGACACTCAATCCAGCCTCGGTTCGTATCTGGTCTCAGAAGGGTCAGAGCCAAGAAGGTCCTCCGCCTTCTCGGCCTGATGGCGGCCGCCATCCCGACCGTCCCACTAGCTCATCTCCACATGAGGATCTCTCAGTGGGCCCTACAGACTCAATGGGATCAGTCCCAGGATGACCTGGATCACGAGATCCTGGTGTCTGATCCTGTGGTCAGGGACTTACAGTGGTGGATGGGGTGCCCATCTCGGGCCTTATCAGACTCAGGGTAGCTGGTCTCAGTTCGAACAGAGACTCCCTATAAATGTCCTCGAGCTGAGGGCAGTCCTTTATGCCCTCCAAGCTCTCCTTCCGGTTGTTCGTCCCGGTCATCTTCTCATACAATCAGACAACGTGTGTTGTCTGGTACCTCAACAAACAGGGGGAAACTAATTCTCATCCCCTCTGTCAGGAAGCCATGAGAATCTGGCACTGGGCGTCCCAGCACAGCCTTCATCTGATGGCTGTCCACATGCCGGGGATGGAGAACACTCTTGCGGATGCTTTAAGTCACTCATCAGCCAAGTCTCATGAGTGGGAACTAGACCAGGTCATGCTAAACGATGTCTTCCAGCATTGGGGGACCCCTCAAAGGGACCTTTTCTCCTCCCCCCGACAGCGCCAAACTTCCCGTCTTCTGCTCGCTCGCTCCAGGGTGAGACATTTTTTGTCAGGATGCGCTGTCTCTGTGCTGGAAGGACAAGTTCGTTTATGCCTTCCCTCCGGTTCTTCTGATCCCGAGAGTGCTCAACAAGCTAAGGTCGGAAGGGGTGAGAATGATCCTCATCGCTCCTTTCTGGCCAAGGCAAGCCTGGTTCTCTCTTCTGCAATAGTTTTCCAAGCAACCTCCTCTTACTCTACCCCTGTCGCAACACTTGCTGACCCAGGAGCAGGGGACCCTGGTCCATCCAGGCCTCAAGTCTCTTCACCTTCAGGCGTGGCTCCTTCAGACGTAGCTAAAGCACATTTTGGAGTTTTCCGTGCAGTAGCAGATATCCTGGTGGAGGCTAGAAAGCCTTCCACCAGGTCCACTTACGCCATGAAGTGGAACGCTTCACTATCTGGGCAGGTTCTAATAACCCAGAACATTTTTCTTGTCCAGCCAATAAGGTTCTGGACTACCATAGGCACCTGTACGACTTGGGCCTTAGTTATTCGTCAGTGAAAGTACATACCACATCCCTTTTGGGAGCAGGACGTTTGCACAACTAGAAGTCTCCAAGACTTTTCTGCGAGGGGTCTTGCACCTAAGAGCCTGATTTGCAACCCTGCTCCCCTTTGGGACCAGAATTTCATTCTGGAGAAGATTACTCTGCCTCCCTTCGAACCCGCAGCGGAGGCAGAACTAAAATTTCTCTCTTGGAAGACTTTATTTCTGGTGCCCATTACCTCAGCTCAGAGAATTTCTGAGTTGCTAGCCCTGATGTGTAAAATCCTCAATTTGATTTTCCACAGAGATAGAGTGACCATGTGTACTAATCCTAAATTTCTTCCGAAAGTGGTGGCTGAATCTACTTTGAATCAGTCCATCAAGCTTCCAGCCTTCTTCACAGAGCACTCCAATCAAGGAGAGTACCTCCTCCATACCCTGGATGTACATAGAATTCTGAGATACTACACTCACAGGACTAAAGATCTCAGAAAAACAGACCACCCCTTTGTGTCTTTCGCTTACAATAGAGAAGGCAACCCTGTTTCCAAGCAATGCCTTTCTAGATGGTTGGCCAATTGTATCACTTTCTGTTACAAGTATCACAAGACCCTTCTGGGTCAGGTCAAAGGTGACTCCACTAGAGGGGTCGCAGCCTCTGCCGCTTGCTTTAAGAATGTGCCAGTGGCTGAGTTTTGTGCAGTCAACTTTGGACGCCCTGGCTCACACCTTCAGAAAACATTAGCAGTTTGGACCATATTGCCTCTCATCGCAGAGCAGGCTTCAAGCTAGCTGTTCTGCAGGGAATCCTCTCATGATTCATGTCTAGAAGCTCAGCATTTGTGGATTGTGTTTCCTCCTTCTGCTTTCTTTTTGTTCCAGACTGCTTGGGACTCAGTCCTACTTGTGAATACCTACTGCAAGAGCCCTCTCAAAGTAAGATAGTACAGTTATGTAAGAACTTTTCGTAACATTAGATCTTCGAGAGAGGCTTTTGCAGTAGGTATTACCTTCCCTTCCTCCAGCCCCTCAATTTCTTCTTTCAGATATGGGGGCCATATCCTCTTCTGTCCTGTTAGACCTTTGGCTCTTGGCGGGAAGAACTGGAGGCGGCGCCGGACCGCCTTTAAACTGACATTATGATGTGGTCACCTGATCGCAAGTGGTCCCGCCAGAGACTGCTAGCTAGAGATTTTCCATGGGGACCTGATGCCTGGTGGCTTAGTCCTACTTGTGAATACTTACTGCAAGAGCCTCTCTCAAAGATCTACCGTTACGGTAACTTCTTACGTAACTGTACTTTCCCGGTTCGGCTGTCTGTCTTTTGCACTCAGTGAGCACCCAGGGCACATAGCAGAAACGTGACCATAAGTCCTGGTGGAAAACTGTGGTGTTGAGACTGGGGTGACTGGAGGCATTGGCAGTTCTGGGAACTAGCACAGAAGAAAGAAATAACTGTAATAAAAACCAAAAATCTTCCTTTCCCAGGTCGGTCAGAGGTGGTGTGAGTGGTAGCAGCTTGTATGTTAAAGAATAATAAAACTGTTCATCCTTAGGTGTTGTACAGTATACCAGATGATCTGTGTGGAATACCACAAGAAGACATTTAGTATTCTATCTGAAACACCTCATTTAAAACCATATTTCTACAGTGGCCCTGGTAGTGGTGTCTCAGAACCTGCTGATGGGCTATGTGGATGATACGGAGATTTAGGGATGATGTTAAGAAAAGTGCTTAAAAAAATAAAAGTTCAGAAATGCATCATTTCTGGAGTGTAATCATTTTGTTTATTATTTAAGAAAAACGGAGAATGTGGCACAGTTTGAATCTCGGTAGGTTTCAGCACTGAAAAACAAGTCAGGCCGCAGCTTATCAAATTTTCAATACAGAGAGTAAAAAAAAAAAGGCAGAGCAAAGCATATTTAACCAGGTTTCTGCCCTCAGAGTATTAGAAATTCAATGTTTTTAAATATTAATGACACGCGGTAGGCTTGGAGAACTAACACTAGGATGCTTCAAACAAGAAGTTTGTTTACAACGCTGCGCAGACAGTGGGGTTCCTTGTGTTCAGAGCTGCTTAAAGATGCTTGAAGTAGCATCCACTGAGTTTTTTATACTAGAGCAGACAGGATTCTGCTACAGACACATTCTTCTTCATAGTTTCCTCTCACTGCTTTTTCATCCTAACTAACCCCAAACTAGACCTCCTCTTGTCTCAGTGCACCTGCAAGCGGGGTTGTTAAACTAAGAGATAACAATAACCTAATCACTTGATTGTAATCTGCAGTAAGGGACTTCTTTTTTCTTATACCTTTTTTTTCCCCCAGTGGTGTTGTCTGCCCTGCCTCCTGGTCGGTGTCATTTTCTGGTGAGCTCCCAACTCTGCCAGCCCTTCACCTGCCATCCTCTTAGTTGGAGTACAGGGCCAGAGCGTGTCGGTGACCATCATGTAGACGGTAGCATGGGTTTCCCCACCTGGTGGCATCTGACCCACCCCCGGTGCTGTGTAACCTGCAGACTAGAGTTCTCAAGTGCATGCAATGATCCCCACAGCAAGGGAGCAGGCTCCCAGGTCCTCCGCCAGAAGTCGCGGTGGCATCAGATCACGGTGTCATCTCTCCCCGGGTTGGATAGTGATACCAGCAGTAGCACTTGCCTAGCTTGGCAACCTGACCGCCATCACCCTGAGTTGTCTTCTGAACCTTTATCATGGACATGGCAACCACTCGGCCACTGAGTTGCCTGTGGGGATTACTTTTTAAGTAAAGCATTATACATGCGTAATCTGATTACTCTTTTTTTTGTTTTTTGGTTTTTATTAATATTTCTTTCTCTTGCCTGGTCATGTCTGGTTTCAGCGGCATCCCTCCAGTACCACCACTGACCCATCCCGTGGACTTACTGGTCAACCACCACTTACCCAGAGCCTTATACTGGCAAGTGACCAGCCACATAGGGTTGTGCAGATCCTGCAGGGGATGCCGAATGAACCAGGGCAGTTTCCGTCCCTATAGGATCTGCATGTGACCCAGTCTTGTGCGTGCATATTGACACACGTGCAGGTTGCATCATCACATCTCCCACCCACTTCTGCTGGTCCTGCCTGGGAAGTGGTGGGACTTAGGGTCCCTCTCCCCAAGGGAAGAGAGCTGTCCTTGGGATACTCATTCCCTTCCCTGGCCGTCCATCGAGCAACCCTAGTACATTCCTGGACCTGGGTCGCCAGCATGGGTGGAGATAAGGTGTCCAGCACCTCAGTCCTCCACGGCACTAGGCTGGCTAATCAGATTACTTTTTAAGGGCAAAAGTCATCTAGATGTTAATTACCTTTCCTGTATGTACATAGATCAATGGATTTTTGTGAATCGGCAGCTACTGGTGTTTGTTAAACGTGGCTGAACAGTACCCTTCTGTCTTGCATGTAGTAGAAACCTTCAGTTTTAGTCTAACTAACGGAGAAGTTGCTGAAGTTGCTGGCTTGACTATTATTTGGTGCAGAGTGATCCCAAAGTATTCAGCAATGGATTACTTTTCCTACTGTGTAATCATTAGTCTGTAATTGATTACGTATGAGAGCTGGCAATTAGTCATTTGGAGTGCCTTTCTTTTCATATGAATGCTTAACCATGCCTCTTGCAAGTGGCGCATGCTGACACCCAGTTGTGACTGGCAATGTGCAAAGTTGGAAAACGTTGGTTCGTGAATTAATTCACAAAGTTTGCCAAGTTCACGATGTGCTGACCGCGCAAAGCTTTTGACAGGCAGAGTATTATTTTCCTCAAGTGAAGCTGTGAAAAATTTCCGGCAAACTTGCAACTTTGCTGTGACTTTGCCTGAAAAAAGTGTCACTTTGCCAAGAAACCTTATTGTGAAATGGGAACTTTGCGGCATGTTTCCTGCAGATGAGTTTTAGAACTTCGTTAGCAAAGTAAACCTTTGCAACATCTCCAGCCATGACTCTGCCCCACTATTACTGCGGACACCTCTAACCATCAGCAACTCAGAAATGGCTTCATTGCCCATGGCTTGCATTTAGCAGACAAAAGCTTCATCCTGAATGCATCCCTTTACTGGGTTTACATTTGGGTTTTCCTGGTCGGGAAGAAACCCCACCTGTGACTAGCAGTTAGAAGGCATTCAGACTTTTAGTGGGGATATGATACTTTTGAGGGGGAATTGTTTAAGTAAGTAATAAGCCATGACAGAGTGTGCTTTATAGGTTTTAATGCACGCCCCAAGGGTAAAGCTGAATGTCTTTACCCCTTGGGAAGTACATTAAAATCCTGTGATGCACACCCTGGAGGAACTTATTGCACTTCTAAAATATCTCTAAGTAGTTTTTTGGGGGGGAGGAAAATGAGGCTTGGCACCTGACCATGTGTTTATTGAAATATAATGCACTGTCAGGTGATCTCTCTCTCAGCCAATGAAATTTAAAGATTTTTTTCTTGATATTTTATAAATTGAAATAATGAGCATGACACAGTTTTTCCATTTGGACGCTTTTAAGTACAGTTAGTGTTCAGTGATGTATTATGTATTTGGCCCAGTAATGACTTGTTTCAGAAATTAAATAAACATTTATTTTGCTCAATAACAGCAGTTTTATGTATTTTGTTAAATAAAAAGGTTTGACAGTTTTCTCAGCACTTTTTAAGTAAGTATAGTACTATTAACTTCCTATAGCACAGTAGCTGGAGTCCCAGGGTCAAAACCCCTGGTTTCCTTGCTTCCTCCCTCAGATTTTTAATCAGTCATTTCTTCCCCTGCACCACAGTTCAAATTTACTGCTTGCAGACAAAAATAAGGTCTGACTGCGCTATTTAGCCAAAACTAAACTTAAGACAGTAAATCTCATTCACCACGTCTTCTGCTTCCTGGGCATTGTTCCTGGATTTGCAAGCCTGCCAGCTCCCATGTGATACCCTAAATGCCCCCAAAATGCCATACCCTGCACTTGCTTCCATTGCAGCCTGCCAAATCCTGCGACTGTCATCCGCAAGTGGAATGCTTACAGCGCTACCGCATGTCCATGTAAGTAGCGCCAAAGTGTACAAATGACTTCACTTTTATGAACATACGAAACTGCCAGCAGAAACAGGCCTTATTGTCTAATCAAGTCTGCTCAAGTGTGCAGCTCAGCCTAATTCCCTGGAACTGCCTCTTCCCCTTTCCTTCCAGGAGTCATCCACCCCTCCCCCTTTTCTTCCCCCTCCTTCCACCCTCCTGTTAATATTCTCTTTTTCACTCTGTCCCCACCCCACCCCCCAAAACTTCCTACCGTTTTTGCTGATCTCACCTCCTCCAGTAGCTCATGCCACCCTGACACCACTCTTTCTGTGAAAAAGTGCCTCCTCAATTCCTTCCTAAATCTACCGCCCACTAGTTTCAGACTATGCCCCCTTGTTGTCCCCTCCCCTTTTATAGCAGCAATGCATGACAGCAGTGAAAATTTTAACCTATACATTTTTAATCCACTTTAGATTGCACCTTATCTTCTGACTTATATGATACCCCTTATTTCCACAGTTTGAGTCTGCTTTAGTATTTTTATTTGAAATAATAAAGAAGCACTTTTTGAGACAATCAGGTTTTCATCAGTATTTTGCAGCTGTTTGTGTACATCAGTTGTTCCATAAGATCAGGGAGCACTGCCTGTTGCATAATTGTTTATTTTAGCCATAACAGAAGTCATTTTAAATAACTGATGTACAAAAACAGCTGAGAATATACTGACAAGAACCTGGTCCAAGTCATATTAAAAGGAGTGCATCTTTTATTATTTCAAATGTGAAAACAAAATACTAAAGCAGAGTGAAATTGCAGAAAGAAGGGTCTCATACAAGTCAAGCGATAAGGAGCAATCTAAAATGAATTACAATGTATAGGTCGAAATTTTCACTGCTGTCATGCACTGCTGCTTTAAATTGAAGATGCCCTCCATTTCAACCCTGTTTATATCCTTTAGGTACTTGAAGGTTTCTATTATATCCCCCCCCCTTTCCCTTCTTTCCGTCCTGTTTAAGGACGCGCCTTTTGTCCCACTGGCACCTGCATGACTGTCCCGCGTGGGGCAGGGGTGCAAAAATAGTGCGAGGACAACAGAAATAGAGTGAAACGTGCTATCCTCTCTGAATTTTAAGTCCTGTCCTTACACAGTCCACAAAATAATGACTCAGAATAGCACCAGTATTCATATTCTGCAACTGGTGCAAAATTGCAGAAAACACAAATGTTTGTGAATATAGATCCTGTGTCCCTAGTGTTAAGATAGTATGAGTCTTAAGTAGGAAGGGGAGGGAGGGAGGAAGGAAGGAAGGAATGAAGGAAGGAAGGAGTTAGACATATTGGTCCTTGGAAAACAAGAGTTGCTGGATAGTTTGATACTTTTTATTGGACCAACATATGTCCTGTACGAAGGTGGTATAGTACACAAGTTTTCAAAGCCTCACAGGTCCCTTCTATAGGCGAATAGCAAACTAAGCAAAAGAAGATATATGGGATATAAACTATACAGGAGGGACAGGGTAGTCGGGAAGGAGGGAGGGGTGGCTGTTTATATCAGGGATGGAATAACTTGCACGAGGGAGGAGTCAGAGGAAGGGGAGGTGGAGGCATTAAGGGTTCAGTTAAGGTCCAATAGAGGGAGAAAGGTGAGGTTGGGGGTGATTTACAGACCACCCAGTCAGGATGAGGATAGGGACAGGGAACTGAACTCACAAATATTGGAAGCTGCAGGGAAAGGAGAGGTGGTAATTATAGGGGACTTCAACCTGCCCAAGGTGGACTGGAGCATACCATCCACAACATGTGCTAGGAGTCAGGTGATCCTGGAAGGACTGCAGAGTGGGTTCCTGACTCAGGGCATCACTGAACCAACAAGAGCCGAGGCAATTCTGGATCTGGTGCTCACAAATGAGGAGCACATACAGGAAATAATGGTCAGGGATCCACTGGGTGGAAGTGACCATTGCACAGTGTGGTTCCAGTTGGATATGGGCAGGGAAAGCATCCCAACTCAGACCAAAATCTTAGATTTCAAGGGGGTGAAATTCAGGAAAATGGGTGAAGTGCTAAGGAGCCATCTGGCGGGCATTAGAGCAGATGTGGGCGTGGAACAAAGGTGGTCCATCATTAAGGAGGGAATACTGGTTGCCACAGATGAGTGTGTTAGGCTCAGGGGAAGAAAACAATGGCCAAAGTGCCCAGCTGGTTCAGTTCTGGGGTTGCCCAGGTAGTAAGGGAAAAGAGGTTGGCCTATAGAAAATTCAGGAAGACCAGTAGAGAGGTGGATAGGGAAGATTTCCTAAGGTTGGCTAGTGAGCGAAGTAACAAAGTCTGGAGAGCAAAGTCACAGAAGGAGCTGCAGATAGCTGAAGGAATTAAGAAGGGGAGAAGGCTTTCTTTCAATATATAAGTGAGAAAGGGGACAAGAAGGAAGGGATTATTAGGCTTAAGAAAGGGGTGGAGTGGGTGGAGGATAATGGGGGGAAAAGCAGAGATACTAAATGAATACTTCTGTTCCGTCTTCACCAGTGAGGACGGACCAGTGTCTTCAGGAGAAAAAGAGGAGCGGGGGGGAAGGGGAGAACACAGATGTAGTGATAGAGTGAGGGAAGAGCTGCTGGCGTTAAAGGTGGACAAATCACCAGGCCTGGACAGAGTACATCCAAGGGTACTAAAGGAACTGGCTGAGGAGCTGGCAGGGCCACTGACAGACCTATTTAATAGTTCACTAGAGTCAGGAGTGGTACCACAGGACTGGAGAACAGCACATGTAGTGCCCCTCCACAAAAGCGGTCCCAAGGATGACCCAGGGAATTACAGACCAGTCAGTCTGACCTCCATTGTGGGCAAGCTCATGGAGACCATACTAAAGGACAGGTTAGTGGAATATCTAGAGGGGCATGGTCTTCAGGATGCGAGGCAGCATGGGTTCATGGGGGGGGGGGAGATTGTGTCAAACAAATCTGATTGACTTCTTTGACTGTGTCATTAAGACAGTAGACAGGGGCCAAGTGGTAGACATCCTCTATCTTGATTTCAATAAGGCCTTTGACTCTGTGCCCCACAGAAGGTTGATCAGGAAGTTGGTGGATCTCGGGGTCGGGGAAAAGATGGCTAGATGGGTGGAAAACTGGCTGAGGCACAGAACCCAGAAGGTGGGTGTGGGGGAGAGTTATCTGGCACTAGAGAGGTAACCAGTGAGGTCCCGCAGGGCTCTGTGCTGGTGTCGGTGTTGTTCAATGTCTTCATCAGTGGCATTGGAGATGGCATTATGGGCAAAATCTGCCAAGCTCTGTGGAAGAGAGGACACAGCTGAAGGGATACAGGACCTACAGAAAGACCTGGAAAAGCTGGGGAGGTGGTCCAGGATCTGGCAGCTCGGCTTCAGTGCCAAGAAATGCAGTTATGCGTGTTGGAGCCAAGAATCCCAGGACAGAGTACTACCTGGTGGAGTCCGAGTATCTGCATCAGAGGAGGAGAAGGACCTGGGAGTGAAGATCACTGGTGACCTAAAGCACTCCACGCAGTGCAAGAAAGCAGCAGGAAAGGTAAACAAGATACTAGGATGCATATCTAGGGGGGATCAGTAGTAGGAGAGAGGAGGTTATACTGCCCTTGTACAGGTCACTGGTAAAGCCGCATCTAGAGTGTGGAGTTCAGTACTGGTGCCCACACCTCAAAAAGGACATTAACCTGCTGGAGAAGGTCCAGAGGAGGGCTACAAAGATGATAGCATGTCAGCAGGGTAAGGCACGTGAGGAGAGATTAGGGCACTGAACATGTACTCTCTGGAAGACAGGAGAGAGAGAGAGTGGACAAGATTGGGACCTTCAAGTACTTGAAAGGAATAAATAAGGTTGATAAGGAGAGTCTCTTTAAGCTGAGTGGCAACCATAACACAAGGGGGCACAGTCTTAAGCTGGAGGGTGGGAGGTTTAGAAAGGAGGTCAGGAAGCACTTCTTCACAAAGAGGGTGGTGGACACTTGGAATGCGCTGCCGGAAGAGGTCATCTCGTTGAAGACAGTGGGCAGCTTTAAGATAGGCTGGACTAGGCATAGGGGGAAGGTAAGGATCATGGGTAGAGAGGATGGGAGAAGTGGGGTGGGAGGGCAGGGACATTATCTCAAGCTGTGGACCCTGCAATACGAGAAGACTTGATAGACCAAATGGCCTTCTTCTGCTGGCTTCTTCATATGTTCGTATGTGTACACAATGGCCAGACTCAAAATATGTCATTGATGATCATGAGTGAGGGGCAGGACTATAATTCTTGAGTGGCAGAGCCACGAGTGAGTCATGAAAGGCCCACCCCCACAAGTAATGATGAATAGTATATGGTTGGCCTTTGTTCTGTATAAAAATCAGCCTTCTCCAAAACCTTGTTGTGCACATTCTAAACTGTTGTGCGCATTCCAAGGTGTTGTTCAGCACAGTTCAAAGGTCATAACATTTTAAATTCCTCATTCACCCAGCACCTAACTGATTACTAACCACCCAGTGCCCATAGTTGTACCTTTTAACTTGTGAAAGTCTATAAATTGAATTTTGATCATAAAACAGAACAAAGAAATGGCAATTTTTTTGTGTTTTGTTTTTATTTAGAAAGGTTACACTTCTATGATTTCTGTGCACAAAACCATATACCATATAAAAGGGAAACCATATAAAAGGGATACTCAGGCTGAGGAGGGAAGGGACAGGAGAGGACACAGCCTTAGATTGGAGAGGGGAAGATTTAGTACAGAAATGAGGAGACACTTTTTTACGGAGAGGGTCGTGGCAGAATGGAATGATCTACTGGAGGAAGTGATGGCCTGTAAGACAGTGGATAGTTTCAAAAGGGGATGGGACACAGTGAGAGGGGGGTAATTGGGAAGGGGAGGGGGGATGGGACAGCTGCAAGGTGAGGGTGCTAGCTGCACACTTGAGCAGACTTGATCGACCAGGTGGCCTGTTTCTGCTGGCAAATCTGTATGCTTGTATACTATATAAAATAAGATATGGGCAACCACACACCGGGGGCGGATTGTTTACCCAGAAAGGCAAACTAAGCCAGAGCTTGTTTCCAGGTGTGTTCTGGGAGCACAAGGAAATGAAGTGACTTGCTCAGGGTCACACAGTATGCAAATGGGGGCTGATGGGATTCAAACTCAGGTTTGCAGCTCAGTGCCCTTAACCACTGCGCTAAACTGCCTCCCACAGCCTTGTTGTGTAAGGTTACCCATACATTACGATATGTCATATTCTGAGTGAGGCCATTGTGTGTCCAATTTATACAGTGTATTTGAAATTGTAAAACTTTCATATTAGTTCTTTTATCGTAAAATAAACTGTCTCGGTTTTTTCACCACTCTATTTTGAGTGCATCAGAGATCATCATGATGTCATCAGGCATTTTTCAAGCTGCTCTCTCATTGGTTAAGAGCTCCATTGTGACCAGTCTCAAGTGATGATAAATGGTGATGACCCCCCTCTAGTGATGAGACACAATTTATCTTCACTGCGGGTCCTATTGCCATGTAAATATTTAATTTATGTGTATGTTTTGTCTCACCCCATGGTACAAAAAAGGTCTTCTTTGGGGGTATCTCAGTCATCAGGTCCCATAGATGGAACTTCACCATCGGTGAAGCAAGATACACACGGACGATTTCCAGCAGTACAGCTGAGGCCGCCCACGCCAACGTCATCTGCGATGTCACCAACCCTATAAAGGCGTGAGCAGCTCTGCTCCCTCCTCAGTTCTTTCCCACCATCGACTTGATCGCATGGGTCTCTGCAGAAGCTCTGATACAGTTTTGTGCCATTTTTCGCTTATGGCTTTTCTATACTTAATTTTTTAGAATCTCTTTTTCTAAAGAAATTCTGTTACCTCATTTATGTCAAGAGTTAATCCTTCAACTTCTTTCTTTCATTGCTGTTGCTGAGGAAAGAAGATTGCCTCTTCAGATGAACACTCACTCGTATCTGCTGTCTTGGGCCTGACCACTACGCCTCAGACTGTGAGCTCTGCCAGAAGTTTAATCAAACCACCCTCAGGTGATGCAAAAAGGCTCTTAAAAATTTTTCATGGAGCAAGAGGTAGCCAGTTCTGAGCAGGGGTCCTGCTGGGTCCCTCCTTCCCAGTTGCCGGCAGGGTGGTTGAGCTCCCAGGCTGCTAAGACCTGAGACAAGTTCTCAGGGAAAAGTCATAAAAGAAACGAGATCAGGACCGCCCCCGCAGTGGCCCCATTTCCCACGGCCTTTTCCTCATCGTCCAGGGTATTCCTTCAGCTCTCGTGCACCATCACCTAAGCCTGCTATTCAGGTCTCTGTCTCTACCAGACCCCTACTGACAGCACCTCCACCTAATGTGCAAGGCAATCGGCCATTGACTTCTGGTCATCAGCCCCCACCCCACCCCCGCTCGTTGACAACAGGACCATCGTCAACGGCCCTCCCATCAAGGCCTGATGCTTTCTCAGGTCCTCGGGCTATGGGCTCTTCGGGTTCTCATGGCCTGTCTGGCGGGTCATTGCTTCCTGCGCCATTGACCCCCCCCCCCCAAATCAATACAGCCATCTATTGTCATCAACCTCAATGATATTTTGACCAAATTCATTATGGTGTGGAGTTGCTCTCTACATAAGGGAAGGGATCAAAGTAACAGAACTAAAAAGTAAAGGGGGAGGACAAGAGGCACTCTGAGTCACCTTGGAGACAGGGAATGGCAGCACAATCCGCACAGGGGTTGTATACAGACCCCCGTCTCAAGGGGAGGAAATGGACAAGAAAATGATAGAGGGCATTCTCAAAATGGCTGAAAAAGGGGAGATACTGTTGATGGGGGACCTGAATATGCCAGATGTTAACTGGGCAACATGGACTGCAGCCACATCCAAGAGCAGGGTCATTCTCGATGCCCTACAGGGAGCATGCCTTAGACAGCTAGTGGTGGAACCCACTCGGGAGGGAGCAATATTAGACCTGGTACTATCAAATGGAGAGAGGATCACAGACTTAGAAATCAGTAGACACCTGGGAACAAGCGACCACTGCACAGTGTGCTTCATAATAAACACAACCATGGAGACAAGCCATACAAATACAAGGATACTGGACTTTAGAAGGGCTGACTTTGGCATAATGGGTGAATACCTGAGGAATGCATTAGCAAATGGCCAGAAAGGAGGGGTGGAAGAACAATGGGGAAAATCAAACTGCCATCATGGAGGCAAGAAGTTTTGTGTGAAACAAATAAAGAAAACAAAGCGGAATAAAAAACACTATGGCTTTCAAAAGAAGTGTCAGGGAAGGTTAAGGAGAAAAAGGCTGCATTCAAAAAGTATAAGGAATCACAGACTGAGCAATGCCAGGAACTGTATCAATTAAAGCAGAAAGAAGTGGGGAAGGCAGTCAGAAAAGCAAAGGCCCAAACCAAGGAAAGGATAGCCAACTCAGTTAAGAAGGGGGATAAAATCTTTTATAGGTACATTAGGGAACATAGAAAAGTTAAGGGAGGGATAGGGAAGATTAATAAAGGAGAGGGGAGGTGGGCAGAGGGAGACAGTGAAAAGGCAGAGATATGAATGAATACTTTTGCTCAGTATTCACAAAAAGAAGAGGGGAGTTACCTAAACCAAACAGTAGAAGCACTCTGGATAGTGGGGTTGATACCAGTCCATTTAAAGAAGAAAGAGTACTGAAAGAACTTCTAAAACTCAAGGTGGACAAAGCAATGGGGCCTGACGGGATTCACCCTAGAATCCTAAAAGAGCTAAGCGAGGACCTAGTGACACCACTAACCACACTTTTTAACAAATCATGGGAAGATGGGGTGGTACCTGAGGACTGGAGGAGGGCAGATGTGATTCCCCTTCACAAAAGTGGGAGCAAGGCAGAAGCAGGAAACTACAGACCTGTTAGTTTGACCTCAGTGGTGGGGCAAATGATGGAATCACTTGAAAGAAAGAATTGTTGAGTACCTAGAGGCCAGCGTGCACTGGACCCAAAGCAGCATGGATTCACAGCAGGAAGGTCATGTCAGACAAATCTAATCGATTTCTTTGACTGGGTGACCAAAGTAATAGACCAGGGAGGGGCTGTGGATATGGCCTACCTAGACTTTAGCAAGGCATTTGACACAGTCTCATAAAAGATTAATAATCAAGTTAGCCAGCCTGGGAGTGGGTCCCAGGGTGGTAGCCTGGTAGAAACTGGCTGCACAACAGGACACAGAAGGTAAAAGTGAATGGGAACACATTCTGAAGAAAGGGGTTACTAGTGAGTACCTCAGGGCTCAGTACTGGGTCCAGTCCTCTTTACCGCCTTTATAGGTGACATTGCAGAGGGTCTGAAGGAAAGGTATGCCTCTTTATGGATGACACAAAGATCTGTAACAGAGTTGATACACAAGTGGGGGTAGAAAGGATGAGAAGGGACTTGGCAAGGTTGGAGGAATGGTCAGACATATGGCAACTTAGATTCAGTGCAAAGAAGTGCAAAGTAATGCACCTGGGAAATAAAAATCCAGGAGAAGAGTACACAATAGCAGGGAGGTACTAACAACAACAATAATGGAAAGGGATCTGGGTTAGTCATATCAGATGACCTAAAGGTGGGTATGCAATGTGAGAAGTCAGTAGGGAAAGCCAGGGGGATACTGGGATGCATAGGGAGGGGCATCACAAGTAGAAAAAGGGAAGTGGTTATCCCTCTATACAGACAGTTGGTGAGACCCCATCTGGAGTACTCGTGCAGTTTTGGAGACCCTATCTACGCAAGGACATAGACAGGATGGAAGCAGTCCAGAGGAGGGCAACAAAATGGTGCAGGGTCTACATCAGAAACCATATGAAGAGAGACTGAGAGAGCTTAATATGTATACCCTTGATGAAAGGAGGGACAGGGGACATGATAGAAACTTTAAGTACCTCAAGGGAATCAACAAAGTCCAGGAGGGTAGCATCTTTCAGAAAAAGAGATGTGTAAGAACAAGGGGGCACAATTTAAAGTTAGAGGGGGATGGCTCAGGGGTAATGTGAGGAAATTCTTTTTCACAGAGAGAGTGGTGGACGCATGGAACCGCCTTCCTGGAGAGGTTGTGTGGTCTAAAACAGTGGAGGAATTCAAACATGCATGGGACAGACATAAGGCAATTCTAGTGGGGGAGTTGCAGGAAATAGGCTGTTGGTTAACTAGAATCTGCAGCTTATCCAGTAGGTAGGGAAATGGGCAGACTGGGTGGGCCAAGTGGTCCTTATCTGCCGTCAAAGTCTATGTTTCTATGTACGGTTTTGTTCCAGCAGTTGGGTGCATATTGGCCTGCGTTGCCTGCGTCATCGACTGCACCATCATCGTCAACACCACTTCACCCTCCACAAGCTGCTCCCCTTGGGCCCTCATTGGTACCTTGCTCATCGGACCTAGAATTGGAACAGGTCGACGTCAAGGAGGAGGAGTACCACCCTGACCTTATCCTACCAACAGAAGAAGAAGAGCCCCTCTCCTCTGACAGATCCACAGCTTCCTCAGTGAGCGAGGACTCTGTCAAGCATACTCCTAAGTCTTCTCCAGAGGACCCTACTTTCTTCAATGCTATGAAGCAGCTGTCCTGGATCTGCAGCTTATCCATTAGGTAGGGAAATGGGCAGACTGGGTGGGCCAAGCGGTCCTTATCTGCCGTCAAATTCTATGTTTCTATGTCCTCAGTCGTGGGCTTTTATACTGAGGAGGATGCCACCAGGCGAGATCTGGTGGATTTCCTAGAAATTCAAGAGTCTTCTCCTAAAGTCATTCCTCCTATCCTTCCTGCACTAAGGAATGCCACAGCTGCAGCCTGGCATAGGCCTGATATGGTGCCAGCTATGTCTTGCAGGGCTGATAAGTTATATCATGCCCCTCAGGGTCTTCTTCACTATGCTGCCCAACCAGAGACATATTCTGTGGTTATAAAGGCAGCCCATGATAGGTTCAGGGTGCCCAAAGCACCCTTGCTCCCTCTCCCCCCCTGACAGGGGATCCCATAGGATTGATCTCTGGGGCAAGAGGGTCTATGCTTCATCCACCCTTGGGCTAAGAATTGTGAATTACCTTTCTCACATGGTCAAGTACCAGAATACCCTTTGGAAGAAGGGTAAGACCACGGCCCAAGCTCTTCCTGATTGTACCCAAATGCAAGCGGTTCTTAAGTGCTTGCAAAATGCTTAGGATATTGGCAAGCACCTCCTGCGGGCCCTATGTGATATCTTGGACACTGGTGCCAGGGCTGCTGCCACTGGCATTTGCCTTCGTAGGCACTCCTGGCTGAGGGTCTCAGGTTTTCCTGCTGATGTCGAGCAAAAGGTGCTTAATGCCCCCTTTTAATGGCTCCAGATTGTTCAGTCCATATGTGCAGAACATCATTAATGAGCTGCAGGCATCTGGCAGGGCTAGCTAGTCTGTCCATTCACTCTGTCATACACAACCCAAGAGCACACATTGCCCTCCCTTTCGCAAGGTGTCCCACAAATCCAGAGTAGCCTCTTGGCCCCAAGGCAAACACAGAGCCTTTGCCACCTTGCCCACCCCCTCCTCTACTTGAGCCACGGCCAAGCTCCCCAGGTGTGACGAACCAACCCTAGCAGTTGGATCCGCCTCCACTTGACTCCTTGCCCAGGCCCCCCACTTCTGGTCCATGACCAAAAGATGGCGATTGGAGGTTGGTTCTCCCTCTGTCTCAATCAATAGAGAACCATCACGTCAGATGCCTAGATTCTTCAAATCATAGAAAGGTGTCACACTCTGGAGCTTATCGAGCCACCTTGAGAGACTTCTTCGGTGCCCTCCACCTACCCCCTGGCCCATCTGTTGGTTCTCTGGTAGGAGGTACAGTTCCGTCTGTACAAAAAGGCCATTACGCTAGTGCCCAGTCGCCAAAGAAACACAAGATTTTACTCTAGGTTCTTCCTGGTCACCAAAAGAACTAGAAACCTGAGGCCCATCTTAGACTTCAAGGACCTCAACCTATATGTCCAATACAAGAAGTTTCGAATGGTAAATCTGCCAGGCTTGCTGCCCTTTCTCAAGCAGGGTGACTGGCTATGTTCTGTGAACATGCAGGATGGATACTTGCACATCTCAGTGTTTCCACCCCACAGGAGATTCCACCGGTTTCTTTTCCTGGGTGAGCATTACTAATTTAAAGTATTGCCCTTTGGCTTGTCCTCTGCACCACAGGTCTTTACCAGATGCTTGGCAGTGGTAGCTGCAGCTCTCAGAAGGGAGGGACTGTATGTTTTCTCCTATCTGGATGATTAGCTCCTAAAGGCTCCATCCAGGGAACTGCTCCTGCAGACTCTGAAGAGAACTCTTCAGCTGTTTCTCTCTCTGGGCATTACGGTCAGCCTGCCCAGGTTGGTCCTAGTCCCATCCCAAAGGCTGCAATATATAGGGGCAGTTCTAGACTCAGCACAGGGAAAGGCCTTCCTGCCTCGGAACAGGGTGGATTGCCTTATTGTGCAGGCTCAGGAGGTTGCCCAGAGCTGTTAAGCTCCTGCAAGAGTGTACTTGAGACTGTTGGGATTAATGGCTGTGACCATCATCACTGTTCCGCTGGCTTGGCTCCACATGCACATTCTGCAGTGGACTTTCTGAGTACAATAGGACCAGCACACTGATGAATTAGATCAGTTAGTGGTGGTCTCCTCCCCTGTCCACAAGGTGCTCCAGTGGTGGATGGAACCCCTGAACCTGCTGCAAGGGATTCCCTTCCAGATTTCCACCCCCAGCAGATCCTTACCACGGATGCCTCCAGTTTGGGCTGGGGGGCTCAACTGGGTCCTTTTCAAATCAGGGCTCTTAGTCCCACATGAAACCTCAATGCAAATCAATGTCCTGGAGATGTGGGCGGTCCTGCATGACATGCAGGCCTTTCAGAACCATCTCCTACCAGGTCAGCTGCTAATTTAGTCTGACAACCTCAGTGTCGTGTATTACATCAACAAGCGGGTGGGGAACACATTCATATCCCCTGTGCAGGGAAGCCATGAGAGTGTGGTACTGGTCATTAGACCATGGTCTGACTCTCTTGGTGGTTCATGTACCAGGAGTGCTCAGCACTCTGGCGGACAGCCTCATCCGGATTCAGTCCCGCATGCACAAGTGGGAGCTTCTCTCATCTGTCACAGATCTGTTCAACAGATAGGGTTGTCCAGAGTTGAACCTTTTTGCATCCCTACTCAACGCAAAACTGCCCAGTTTCTGCTTGCTCAATCCAGGGCCTGGAGTTTTCTGGTGAGACACGTCCCTCTCTTGGAGTGGGAGGTTTCTTTACGTCTTCCCTCCATTTCATTTAATTCAGAGGGTGCTAATGAAACTGCAGATGGAGGGGGCCAGCATAATCCTGGTAGCTCCATTCTGGCCTCGACATATATGGTTCCCATTACTACAGCAGCTAGCAGAGGAACCTCCTGTCCCTCTCCCTCTCTGCAGGAATCTGGTGACACAGGCTCAGGGACCCTGTTACATCCCAACCTCAATTCCCTCCATCTACATGCTTGGCTTCTGAGGAAGTTGCCATCACCTGATTTGGGGTTTCCCATAGTGTGGTGGATGTCCTAGTGGTTGCTGGGAAGCCCCCCACTCAAGTCAGTTATGCCATGAAGTGGAAGAGGTTTGCAATCTGGGCTGCCAGACATAATCTGGACCCTTTCACTTGTCCAGTAAGCCAGATTCTGAACTACCTGATATCATTTTCAGACTCGGGTCTCCAGTTCTCCTCCGTTAAGGTGCACCATTTGGCTATCTCGGCCTTCCATGAACCTGTGGGCGACCGCACTGTGGCTCAGCTGGATGTTTTTCTGCACCTTCTTGAGGGGCATCCTGCATCTGAAACCTCCAATCCGTTATCCTGTCCTGGCTTGGCTTGTGATCTGAATTTTGTTTTGTAGAAATTGGCCCTGTCTCCTTTTGAGCTATGCTTCCTTTCTTGGAAAGCATTATTTTGGGTTGCTATTACTGCTGTTCGAAGGATTTCTGAGCTTCAGGCCTTCTGGTGCAAGGAGCCTTATTTGATTTTTCCCAAAGACAGGGTGTCTTTGCACACGAATCCTAAGTTTCTCCCTAAAGTGGTGTCTGAGTTTACCCTGAACCAATTCACCCACCTTCCTGTTTACTTTCCTGAGTGTGCCAATCCAGGGGAAGCTCTGCTCTATATGTTAGATGTGCTCAGAACTTTGAAGTATTGTCTGCTACGGAATAAGGAAGGCAGAAAGTCGAATCAGCTTTTTGTTTCTATCACCCCAGGCAGGGAGGGCGTTCAGGGTTCTAAACAATGTTTTTTCTAAATGGTTGGCAAGTTGCATTGTGTTCTACTAGAATAAGCACGGCAAAGAGTTGCCAGGAGCAGTGAAAGTTCATCCCATAAGAGGCATAGCTACCTCTGTGGTCTGTTTCAGAGGGGTCTCAACTGCTGACATTTGTGCGGCTGCCACCTGGAGTGCTGTCTATACCTTCACCTAGCTCTACAGTCTGGACATTGCCTCAAGAGCCCATGCAGGTTTTGGCAGGGCTGTACTTCAGGGCCTCTTGTCTTAAGTTTTGGGATGGCCTTCCTCCCAGCCTGTCTCTGTGCTTATGTAACTGCTTTGGACTTGTTCCATCTGTGGGATCTGATGACTGAGATACCCCCGAAGGAGTTAGAACAGTTCTGTAAGAACTTACCATACCAGTAGATCTTCAAGGGGATCTAAGTTATCACGGATCAGCCTTCCCTCCCACCATCCCCCGTCCCCCCCTCGAACTGGCTATCTGGTGTATCTAGCTTTTCATATGGGCCTGGACACCTCTCTCTCTCTCTTTCTCTCTCTCTCTGTCTCCTCTGTCCCTCATGGCTAGAGCTATGCTCTCTTTGTCTCTGGGGGAAAGAATCGAGGAGGAAGCGGGGTCACTTACACCTTTATAGGGTTGGTGATGTCGGCAGATGACGTCGGCGTGGGTAGCCCCAGTTGTACTGCTGAATGTCTTCTGTGTGGATCCTGCTTCACTGACTGTGAAGTTCTATCTGCGGGACCTGAAGACTGAGGTCCCCTTGAAGATCTACTGTTACGGAAAGTTCTTGTATAGCTGTTCTTTATATGCACTGCAATGAAATAGTTCCAAAATAATTTATGACAGGCTAGTGAGAAGACATAAAACAATTCATTGCAGTGTCTATAATTTCCACTTCGTCTGCTTAGCATGATATTCACCTGAAGAAGGGACATGTGGGGCACTGAAAACTTGTGTACTATACCATCTCTGCACAAGACATATATTGGGCTAGTATTAAGATAGGGTGCTATAATCCCATGAGCAGTTCTATAAAGCCACATGTTCCCTATAGTATTTGGATAGGAGTCCCATATTCCTCACGGTATTTGAATAGAAGAAGAAGAAGCATTTATATAGCGCTTTTCATACACAGTGTATCCCAAAGCGCTTTTACAAGCAATGCTAGACTGGTAGTGAAGTGACTGAATCTATGGTGGCGGCCATATTGCACATCATCACCCACACACAGCCTGGATAATTGCATGAACCGGTTTATGGGAAGGGGAATGTTGGACAGGACACCGGGAATGTTCCCTGCTCTTTACGAAGAGTGCCCTGGGTTCTTTTACTTTCACCTAGATACCCACCAAGACAACACCAGGATGGGCAGAAGGGACCTCGGTTTAACGTCTCATCCAAAGGACGGCACACCCCAGCAGTACAGCACCCCTCAATACTTCACTCGGATGCCAGTGATTTTTAGGTGCAAGTCCAATCCCGGTGTAGGACGAGAACCCATGACCTTCTGGTCCAGAGGCGGATGTGCTACCAACTGAGCCACGCTGACACCTTATTTGAATAGGAAACCCATTATTTCAGTTATGTTTGGATAGGGGCTTTTTGTTCTTCACAGTATTTGAATAAAAATCACATGTTTCTGGTGCTAGTTTGACAGGGGCCCCATGTTCCCAGCGTTATTTGAATAGTGGCCCCGTGTTTCCAGTGTTATTTGAATAGGAACCCCATGTTCTGATTGGTATCTTTATAGGGGCCCTATGTTCTCTGTGGTATTTGGATAAGAGACCTATATGTACTCCATGGTATTTGAATAAAACGTTCATGTACCCTACGGTATTACTTACAATCCTTATGCTCCCCGCTGTATTTGAATATAATGTCCATGTTCTCCACAGTATTTTAATAGGAACCCAGTGTTCTCCACAGTACTTGCATATGAGGCCTATGTTCTCCACTGTATCTAAATAGGACGCCTACATTTCCTACGGGTATATAAATAGGAACCACATGTTACCCACAGTATTTAAATACAAGCCCCATTTTTCTTGCACTCTTTGGATAGGATACGCATGTTACCCTGATATTTAGATAGAGTTCAAGTGTCCCCCCGATACTTGGGAATGGGGTTCATTTGGATGGCTTCACTGTGTGTCCTGCTCTTGATTTAGAGGTATCAGTAGGTCAGCAGCTACAGCGTAGCTTTCAGGACCAGGCGGAGAAGCAGGGAAACGGGGAGTGAACGCTGTTAAGAGCTAAGCCTGGCCTACATGTCTGCCTGTCCAGTAAGCTGCCAGGGTAAACACAGAAGCATAAAATTTGTTGGCAGGAAAGGACTGCTTGGCCACCCAGTCTGCCCTGATATTCCCTGCCTAATCTGTCTCCGCAGACCCTAACTGGTTTCCAGTGACCCTCCATGTTCCCCGCCTGTTTTCTAATACACCACAATGTCTACCCCTTACATGCTTGAGCACCCACCCCCACACTGATTTGCCTCCACCACTTCTGCTGGCAGTCTGTTCCAGGCATCTACCACCCTTTCAGTGAATAAATATTTCCTTACATCTCTCTTAAACTCTCCCTCCAGCTTCATTGCGTGTCTTCTGGTCCTGGTGCTCCTTCTCATTTAAAGAGACTTCCCTCCTGCACCTTACTCATACCAGTGAGGTGCTTGTAGGTCTCTGTCATGACCCCTCTTGCTCTCCTCTCCTCTCCTATCCTCTCCTCCAGAGCGTGCATATTGAGATCCTTCAGTCTCTCCTCGTAGGGCTTCTCTTGCAACCCCAGCACCATTTTAGTTACCCTCCTCTAGACTGCTCCCATTCTGTCAATGTCCTTTCTGAGGAGTGGCCTCCAAAATTGGACACAGTACTCCAGGTGTGGTCTCACCAGTAAGTGATGCACTGGCAACACCACCTCCTCCTTCTGGATATACCCCTCCCTGTGCACCTCAACATCCCACTAGCCCTACCCACTACTTTGTCACACACCCTGCCACCTTGGGGTCATCGACCCCCCCAGGTCCCTTTCCTGTTTAGTGACTGTCAATACCTCCCCTCTCCATCTTATACTCAGTGCCTGGGTTCCTACGCCCTAGGTGCATGATTTTGCACTTATGTTATACTGTCATGTACAGCCTGATCACCATGGCACATGGATTCTTCTTTTCAGCATTCCATCCTCTAGCACTGCTGAATGACTGGAATGCTGCATTCCGAGTTTGAACCAGCATTCTTAAACTGTTGGTGGAAGAACTATTTTATTAAAAATTGCCCTCTAAATGAAGAAAACATTCAAAAAGTATCATTTTAACACTTTTCTTTTGGAATATTTTTTTATAATAGTAATAAGGCACTCTCAGGAGTTAGATTAACAGTCAATGAATCACCTCCTAGGGGCAGTATGGCACTTGGCTGTGCCCCGTGCCACATTACACCCGTAGAGGGTGATTAACAGACGGTTAATCTAACCCCTGGTCATGCCTTATTGCTTAATTAACCAGCCTATAGTTGCTAACCTCCTCCCTGCCATCACTGTTATATACAGGGACCATGTCGGCTCTTCTGCACTCCTCTGGAACCACACCTGTTTCCAGTGAGCTGTCAGTTGGGCAGCTAGAAAGACTTTGTTCAGGAGGGAACTACCATGGGGTTGGGAGAGCCAGTGGCCTGGGAGGAGATGTAGAGGCTAGGTCATTGTTGCTAACATGTGGAAAAGGGAGAAAGGTTTTCATGCCTTGAAGCCCTCCTACAGGGAGAAATAGTAGTGTGCAGGGTTGCAAGTTCTGTGCTAGGCAGGAGAGGGGCATGGAATGCCTAGATAATAATTGAATACACAAATACCAGTAATTAATTGATTCTATATCTGACGAAAGACCTCTGGTAGTGAGGCACTTTAACAGTGTTTTATATCCAAAGTTCACCATGAACTTCAGGCGTTTGTCACTGAAGCTGCATGTCATAGTGCCTGATGGGTAGTACTGAATCTCCAGTGTCCAACATGCCTTATTTACTCTCTTATGGAGAGAGAGTGCCCCAAACAACTTATATGTCCCTGCTTCTACTTTGGCTTGTTCACTTATGTCAGGAATCTTTAATATTCAGAATCCAGACTCCTGTGTTAGGGAGACGGGAGAGCAGTAATACCTTAATCTCTGCCTGGTCTCAAAAGCTAAACTGTAGCTGCTGGCTTTGCACTGTCTCTAAATCAGGAGCAAGACGCGTGTTGAAACAATATAGATGATCCCCGTCAGGGGAACCTCCAGTAGACTCCGTACCACCCCTACAGTGTAATTTTCTTTGTTGTGTGCTGGTTGGCTTCCCAAGTACCAGGCCTGATAGGAGACTTGTGCCACACCCCAGATTCAGGACCCCTTCTGCCACTCCCTGAACCTAGCAAGTCCCCATGCCAGACAGAGCGAAATGCTGAAGGGCTCTTCGATGATGCTTCTCCTCAGCCACACTCCTACCTCAACCTTTTCCCAGGCTGCCAAAATGATATTCCGCTGGGCTATAGCAACCATGGCTGGGTCCTCACAACCTGTTTCCTGTTAGGGCCCCTTGTTCACACTGTTCCAGGATTTAAGAATATAACAGGTACATCCTGTAATTAACAACTCTTCCTGAGGGGAGAATTGTTTGTGCAAAACCTTACCCTCACTTGCCTGTAGGGCGCTCCATAAATTGGAATGACTCCACGCACACATATGTACAATTTGCATGTAAAGTAGGGTTTCCCTATGTAAAAATGCCATCAGAGAGCAGTGGCTGATTACAACATCTAGCCTGTCTTTTAAACAGTGTTAAACACTGACCCAGTGGCGTGGAAAGCTGAGGCATTGGCGCCTTACTTTCTGCCACACTGACCCATGTTTGGTGGCGAGCACAGGTTGCTGGGGGCTGGCCGGGAAGGGAGAGGATCGAGCGTCCGGAGGACTGTTCTCCTCTCCCGGGGAAGGTGGATTGGTGTTCCCGCTGACTGACTGCCACCAGATGGAGGCTTGAGGGTAGTGCAGGCCTGAGGATGAAGATGGGAGGGTGCTGCGGGACTCTGCAGCATGCAAACGCCTCCACGTGTGCACGTTGACGTGTGTGCGCACCCCATCAATGGGGAAGGGAGATAATGGGAAAGGGGATGCTAGAGCAGTCTCCGTGAAGTCCTGGCTGCACTCCTGACTTTGCGGTTCTGCCTGGGAATCAGGATTATGCGTGGGGATGGCCCTCCCCTGCCATGGGGGGAATCTGTGGGGCACTAGCCTGGATCGGAGCTGAGGTTGAGTGAGTAGCGCTCATGGGTTGAATCGAGCCTCTCACGGAGAGAGCTGAAGCCATGCCTGCTAGCTGCCCCGTGTGATAAAAAGCAGTATGGAAAAAAAAACCAAACCTAGTATTAATAAACTTGACAACTGAGCAATAAAGACCTCTGTCCAAAGTATTTCCTGACAGTTACTGACCGGGTGGATGAATGCAGGCCTTACGCAAAGCTGAATAAAAATCTGGTAATGAATGCCTTGACCACAAGTAATTAATGCAATTATAAATCATGATTATTAAAAATAAATTATTTTGCCTTTTTGTGTGATTCCTAATCCCAGCTTCTCTGTCTGCTTCTTACAGTCAAATCCCAATCCGACATTAGGAAAGGTTAATCAAATTAACTGGTGAAGGGGGATGGGCCAGTGGATGGAGCATTGCGCTCCTACATTGGCCACCCGGGGGTGCTGGAATGGTTTGGTGCTGCTACTTGGCAGTCCTCCTAGTGGGGGGTGCCAGATTCTGCTGCAGCCCCTGCATTAAGCCAGAGAACTTGTCTTCTCCAAAGTGGGGTGCTGGGGTGCTCCCTGGTGTCCTGTGGGAAGGCTGGCTCAAAGGAATGTGGGCAGAAAAGCCCCACGTGCAGTGAAGCATCTGTATGACATTCACTCACAGACTCAGGCCTAGCTGTTTCCACAGTGGGGGAGGACAGGCCTGTGAGGTTGCCAGCACGGGACCTGATGGGATGAGAAGGTTGACAGTTAAGTGGCAAACAATTATTCGAGAAAAATTACCTAGTAAATGCGTAAGCAGTAACCCACAGCAGGGCATGCCTTTTGCAGAGAATTATTGCACACCTCGTGTGAATTGGAAGGCAGGAGGCCAGCGGCTCAGTGACTTTCAGCATGTTAGGAAAGTGCATTAATTCTCAAGAAACCTATGCTCTGGAGTGGGTTATTGTGCTTATAAAATGGAAACCTTTTTTTATTTATTTTTATTGATGTCAGTTGTACCAAGTACATTAAAATTAACACGATTCCAAGAATAGGTTATAATAAAACATCAGCATCGTATAATGAGGCGTAACATGTTATTCTTCTATCTTTGGTACCTCTTGTGAGGGTCATACCAGTGTTAGCAAGGGTCGCCATAGCGGCTAGTCCAATATAAGTCTCAAAATATAACCCGTGCAGCAGTGACCACAGACATGGATAGTTGAGGCTTCCAAAAATGTCAGTTATGCTATCAAGCACATGTTGTACATTGCCGTTGGCAACACTATAATCCACGTTATTCGTAAGTCAAGTTTACCGTAAGGTCCATTAAACTGGTAGAACACTCAATCACAACAGCAAAGGCAAACAAGATGCTCGGATGCATATCTAGGGGGATCAGTAGTAGGAGAGAGGAGGTTATACTGCCCTTGTACAGGTCACTGGTAAGTTCGCATCTAGAGTATGGAGTTCAGTACTGGTGCCCACATAACAAAAAGGACATTAACCTGCTGGAGAAAGTCCAGAGGAGGGCTACAAAGATGATAGCAGGTCAGCAGGGTAAGGCATACGAGGAGAAGTTGAGGGCACTGAACATGTACTCCCTGGAAGACAGGAGAGAGAGAGCGAGAGAAGGGACATGATTGTGACCTTCAAGTACTTGAAAGGGATAAAGAAGAGAGTCTCTTTAAGCTGAGTGGCAACCATAACATGAGAGGGCATAGTCTTAAGCTGGAGGGTGGGAGGTTTAGGAGGGAGGGTAGGAAGTACTTCTTCACAGAGGGGGTGGTGGACACTTGGAATGCGCTGCCGGAAGAGGTCATCTCGTTGAAGACAGTGGGCAGCTTTAAGAGAGGCTGGAATAGGCATGGGGGGAAGGTAAGGAGGGCAGGGACAGTAGCTCAAGCTGTGAACCTTGCAATATGAGGAGACTTGATAGACCAAATGGCCTTCTTCTGCTGGCTTCTTCATATGTTCTTATGTTAATACAACAGAACTGACATATAGTGGTCATGAAAACTCCTTCAAGACATTAGTTATTTGTTTTAGGCAGTAGGAACTACGCATGTTTTAATATTAAACCACATTTAAGAATTTGCAATGTTTATTAAACTTTGTTCAGGAAACTGTGAACCACTCCATATTAAGAGTCCTTTAACAGTAGAAACTCAGAGACAGCGTACTTCAGTTTTGGGTTTATTTTTTCCCTTTTTCTATGTTTTTAAGTTTGCTTGCACGTGTGTGCAAGAAACGTAGTGCCACCATACGAATTTACGAAGGTGTGCCACCCCGCATCCAATGCCCTGCTCCTTCTTACAGGCGCGGCCTCACCCCACCAATAAATGTCCGAGCTGTCTATGACAGCAGTTCAGATGCAGTGGCATACAGTTCAAAGCAAAAGACCGCTACAATGAGCGGTGGTAACGTGTAAGCAATTTGCATACTGCTGTCGGCAGGCAATTTACATACTGCCGTCGGCAGTATGCAAAGTGCCTACATGTCAGCACTGCATCTGAATACTGTCATAGACAGCTCCATTTTTTCGTGGACCCCCCCCAACAAACACCCAAGTAGCATGCTGGGAGCCCACCCTACCGTGCTCATGTGCTCCCCCCCAACCCCTTACACTGTATGGCTGATGGGGGTGTTCAATCCCCTGTCGGCTCCACTGCTCACCCAAACAGACTTCCAGGTGCCATGCTCGGAGCCCACCCCAGCGTGGCAAAAGTACATATGGCCGACAGGGTGCCCAATCCCCGTCAGCTCCACTGTAAACCCCCCCAAAACAGACTTCCAGGTGCCATGCTGGGAGCCCACCCCAGCGTGGCAAAAGTCCATATGGCCGGGGGTGCCCAGTCCCCTGTCGGCTCCACTGCCTGCCCCCCAAACAAACTTCCAGCTGCCATGTTGGGAGCCCACCCCAGCGTGGCAAAGGTCCCACGTTGTCTCAAAAAAAACAGAAAAACACTTATAAGAAAAAATAGTCCCTCGTTGACTCTCTCAACCCCTCCCCCAATCCGTGCCCACCCTCTCTGTACCCCACCTCACCCCATACTTACCTCCAGACACTGGCGCGACGATCTTCGGTGGACCGGGAACACGTCTGCACTCTTCAAAGCCAGCCGCGAACTGAAGAAATGCCTGTAAGCTGTATAATGGCATTAATGATTTTTTTTTCAACTTTGGTGCATATCTCAGCCATTTTGGAATATTAATTGGACCAATATGTTTGGGATTCTCAATTACGAACTCAGTCACTGTCATTTTGTTACCAGTCCCGAAGGTGATTTCTCCTGTCACCGCGCCGAACCACCTTTTGGGACCAATTAATGAAATGACAGTGTCACAGTTCATGACGTGGGCCCCCAAAAACCCTATGTTGAAAATTTGGTGAAAAAATTCTCAAGAATGACTATTTTAGGAGCATGCGTTGCGCAGTTCCTACGCATATTAACTCGTGAACTTTGAGAGTTTTAATATTTTCACTCCAGATTTTCAACATTGCCATTTTACCACACCTCCTTATGAACAGTATAGCTGTCATTTTTCACATCTTGCCCAAAATGTGTTTTCGCACATGTAGCACACATTGGCGTGATCAGTGTGTGAAATCAATGTTCGGGGCACATTAAGAAAACAACAGTAACACTGTTCATGAGCAGAGGTGTTAAAATGGCTATGCTGAAAATTTGGTGACAAAAGTCCGTAAAATGACTGTGTTACGAGCGTGCATTGTGCAATTTAGCAGTCGTGAAAACCTGGCTCTCACCTTCGGTTCCCGACCATGCTATCACCTTCCCTGGGCATAATGTGTATCGGCTTGATCGAACATCAAAAAGAGGTGGTGGCTGCGCCCTGTACCTTAAGGACACGATCCGGGGGCACCTCATCAGCTTAACCCCCCCAAACTACCACTGCACAGATTCTTCCTGTCAGGATCCTCCTCGGTGTGCACAATAAAGCCATCACAGTTGTTACAGTCTACATTCCACCGAGAGAGCAATGTAATGGGCTTAACGCAGTCCTGGAGTTTACCAAGTCTCTCTCACCTGACTCAGAAACCATCCTCCTCGGTGACTTTAATATTAATTGGCCTGCTACAGAGGCAGGGACTTGATAACGGCAGCAAACCTTACTCAGATGGTTAGCTCCCCAACCAGGACAAACTGTAAAACGGGTACCAGCACCCTTCTGGATTGGATCCTAACAAGCCACCCTACCAGGATCACAAACACCACTGTCCTCCCTGACACACTTAGTGACCACTCCCCCGTCACCTGCTCCTGGTCCAATAAATTCATTAAGCCTCCCCCACCCCCCAAAACCATTACCAGCCGAGTTATACCTAGAGGTAAGCTACCCCATCTCAAAACCTTCCTTCGTCAACAGGATTGGTCCCAAATCCTCACAGCAACCAATGTGAACACCGCACTGGAACACTTCATCAGGATCTTCAACCAAGCATGCAACATATTTGCACCCCTCAAGAAGTGCAAGACCAAAGCCCTGTGTAACCCCTGGCTCACCAGAGACCTACTTAGATGACTAAAAGCTCGGGACCACCTTTGGGAAGTTGCCAGAAACACCGGGAGACAAGTTGATATTGCTAACTATAAACATGCACGAAATGACTGCACCAAATATATCCGGGATATGAAGACCACCTACTTCCATAATGCACTCACTAACACATGGGGCAATGGTAGGGACTTCTGAAATAACATTAAAGAAGTCACCAGGAAGCAATCTAAATCACCCCCATCAGTACTCGGCATAAATGATGAAACTACACTTGACCAGAAACTCATTGCTGATGCATTCAATTACACCTTCATGGACCTTAGTGCTGTACTCCCACAGGGTTTTTTCGATGAGATAGTTCCACCTGCCTCCCCAGCCACCACCAGCCACCCTCCCTTCTACTTTAAAGCAGTAAAAATGCATCAAGTCCGCAGCTACGTTACCAAAACCATTTGCAACTCCAGAGCCAGCAGTGACTCCCTCAACCTCAAACTGTCACTCACCCTTGAAGACGTAATCCGACCACTGACCAGGATTTTCAGCCTCACCCTTAGCCTCAGCCAGTTCCTTGACTTATGGAAATCTGCCACGGTAACCCCAATTCATAAAAGTGGTGACAAAACAGCTACTGAGAACTACCGTCCAATTTCCATCCTACCTCCACTCTCCAAGGCCCTAGAATGGATTGTGTCAGACCAGCTTACCGACTTCCTAGACAATCACAACATCCTGTGCAAGGAGCAACATGGCTTTCGGAAAGGCCATAGCACCTCCACGGCGCTACTTGAATTCACTGGTGCAATCCATCACTCACTCGATAACAGTCATCTTACTGGGTCCACCTTCATCGACTTAACTAAAGTCTTTGATACCATCAACCACAGTCTCCTACTTGCCCAGCTTCGACTAGCAGGGCTCTCACCCAACTCGGTGAATTGGTTCAAAAGCTACTTAGACAACCGCTCCCAAAGAGTGAGAATTGCTGGCACACTCTCAGACCAAAGACCAGTCTGGTCCGGTGTCCCGCAGGGCTCAGTCTTGGGCCCCCTCCTTTTCCGCCTTTTCCTGAAATCACTGCCTGAATCCTTTCCTGAACAGATCCTACTCTACGCAGATGATGCTGTCATCCTGGCATCCCACCATGATCCAGTGCAACTACAAGGAAACCTCCAACAGGCCTTCTCTGCAGTTGAAAATTGGTTCTCAAAACACAGACTTATCCTTAACCAGAAAAAAACAAAGACCATGATCTTCTGCAGCTCCCAAAACAAATGCAGACAATATCAGCTCTCCATTAAAACCAAGCAAGGAATCACCCTCGAACAAGTTCATACCTTTAAATACCTTGGCCTCACCCTCGACTGTAATCTCTCCTATGTCCCACACATCAATAATGTGGCAAAAGTAGCCAACACCAGGATGGGCCTACTATTCCGACATAGGAAACATCTAACCCCTGAAGCTCTGTCCATCGCTGTCCAGGGCTCCATTGTCAGCATCATTGACTACAGTCTCATTATCTATGGATCTGCCACAACCTCATCTCTCAGGCGTGTTTCGACTTCCCTCAATCAAGCCAGCCGACTCGTTACTGGTTCGCACCGTCTCACCCACACGTGTGACCTCTACTCCAAAACAGGCTGGCTGCAACTGAACAACCGAATCAAATACCAAACCTGCATCACAGCTAAGAAAATCATGATGGGAAAGGCACCGCCAGGAGTCAGCACCCTCCTTAAACCCAAAATCAACAACTGCAACACCAGGAGCTGTAAGCCCCAAATCCTTCAAATCCCCCGTTGCCGCACGTCCCAAGGCCAAAGGTCGTTTGCATACAGGGCTCTGAGTTGGCTGAACGAGCTCTCTAGTGACACCTTATCTGCAGCAGCACTTGGAGCGTTCAAAAAAAAGGCTCTGCCACTCCCTAACTGGCACCTACACCTGTGTTTGCACCCCATAACATCATTATCCCCTACGCTGCTTCTGACCTGATAGGTGTCAGTTTTTTGTCCTCTCTTCTTGCACTTACCTGTCCAATGCAACTTCTAATGCACTTACCCTGTGTCTGTCCTGACAGGGCCCCTCAGCTGCCTCACACTGCCCCTCTACGCCTATGCCTTCCCCTACTCTCAGCCCTCTCCCCTTCTTGCCCTCTTCCTCCTATTGTTTTTTTTGAGTAACTCATCGCTCAGTCTGATTATGTCAAGCAAAGTTACTGCCTAATACCATGTACCGTGTAAACTGTTTTATGTTTAGTGTCTGTTATCCTGTAACCAGCCTGACGTGGAACCTTTGTAAAAGAGCTTTGGCTCAAAGGTATTTTGTAATCCTAGACTCAAAATAAATAAATAAATAAATAAATTTCCACGCACTCTCGTAAGTTCATGAATTTGTAATATTTTCTGTCCAGATTTTCAACATTGACATTTTTCCACACCTCCTTATGAACAGTACAGCTGTCATTTTTCACACCCTGGCCGAAATGTGTTTTCGCACTTCCGGCGCAGAATAGCACGGTCGCTGTGGGAAATTAGTGTTTGGGGCAGATTAAGAAAATCACAGTGACACTGTTTATGAGCGGAGGTCCCAAAATGCCTGTGTTGAAAATCTGCTGTAAAAATCCCCAAACTAATTACATTATGGGTGTACATTGCACAGTTTCTACGCAGCTCGTGACTTCAGTTATTTTATATTTTCACCCAGATTTTCAACAGTGCCATTTTTATTCCCCTCATGAACAGTACACCTGTCATTCATCTTGTTCGAATGTGTTTTCACACCTGTGACGCCAACATGAAATACTGTGCAAAATCACCTTTCGTCTAACAAGCTGATAGTAATCCTGTTCATGTGGTGGGGTCACAAAAAGCCCATGTGGAAAACTTGGAGTGAAAATACCAACAAATGCCCAGGGCATTAGGGTTTTCGACCATAACGCCCTACTGTGTAGGGACTGACAGGCATCAGGGGTGTGACTTGGTATTGTCGACAGTAATGCTCATGCCATTCCACCCCCACCCTGCAGCCAGTGACAGGCATCGAGGTGTGCCTTGGACCCTTTGCCCACAGAGTTCACCCCATTCTCCTATACTACGCTCATTTCAGCGTATTTCCTTATGGAATGAGGTGAATGTAAAGTCCAAACACCCCAAGGCACACCTCGACACTTGTCAGTGTCTGAAGGGTATTCAAGTTCAAGTTCAAGTTTATTGCAGGAAAACTCCATTGAGCAAGCTCATTCACAAGGAGGTCCTGTGACATAAACACTTAAAGTACAAACACAGATAGGTAATAACAGTATATACATGAAATACACATTACATGATGCAGGCTGGATATACATACAAGGGTACCCACACAGGGTGACCGCAGGTGGTAAACATTGATATGAGACAGGGAAGCGACTTATAGGTCGCATACTGATAAATGAAACATGATGACTGGTGTGATTTGATTTAATCAAATCAAATATACAGTATTTTGGCAGTATGGCAAAAATGGCAGTATGGTGAGGTGAAATGTCGTGACCGTCATGGGCGACGACCCAAAGGCGCACCCCAATGCCTGTCCATCTCTGCAGGGTGAGGGTGGAGTTGGCGTCAGTTCAGTACTTCGGTGCCATTCATATACTGCATCTGTCTAACTCCTGCAGTTCCACTGCTAATGCCAGCAAGCAAACATTCGGCATTGACAAATGCTTGTTTTAATTAGTTCCAGTTGGTAGTTTATCAGGGGGAGCAATCTACCTACCTGTAACTTACACAGTTGTTATGACTGAAATGTAATTGAGCTATTTCCTGCAGATAAGCCTTGTTATCTTAACTATTGCTAACAATTTGAAATGTATCTCACCACAGCAACTGGCACTGTACAAATTTACAGGAGTGTGTATTTCCGCTACGTCAGTGCTAATCTGTACAAGATCACTACTGTTACAGTACAATCATATGGGATGCCTTGTGAGCTATCTTGCAAGTTGGCATAATATGTAGTGTCTTTTCTCATCTATGAGTAAAGCCACGTTAAAAAAAGTAGAAACTAATTATGTATAATGACTGAGCTTACACGAGGAGCACTTGCGTACCCTTTCGAGGAAAGGGAACATTTACTGCTAGGTAGAGGTCTGGCTGTGTGTTTGCAAGCTAGCCCTCTGAATGCTGTCCACTTAAGCCCCTCGATTTTTGCGCATGTAACACTCACTCCGTGTGCCATGACGCAGTGGCCATTTTGGGGCCCTCAGCTCCCCTTGAGTCCCGCATGGTCAGTAATGTAGGGAAAAGAAAAAAAAATTACTGTGTGGATGTATTAAATTTAAAGCTGGGATTACAGCATCACATCACGATCTCTGCAGTGCTATACGCAGGTACCAGTGGCTAGTCATTAAACAAAGAACAAGTGAAATAAAAAACATTTCTGTTAAACCAGACCTTACCCATTCTGTAATAATACAGCTAAACTATGCATTTCAGTTCCATTCCCCATCAGAGTCCACCTCCCACTCCTCTTCAAAAAGCCTTGTTGTAGGAGCTTGAGTCTTTTTCCTTGCCTTACTAGGGTCAGAATATAGAAATGTTTTACCGGAGTAGTTGATTCTTCACCTGGCTGGGAACTGCAGTGCATGTCACATTCCTAGTGTGTGCAAGCTGGAACAAACTGCCTCAAACATTTTCATAGAAACATAGAAGTTGACGGCAATGGCCGGCCCGTCGGTGCAGCGGTAGAGCTACAGCTTGTGATGCCAGCGACCTGGGTTCAGTAGCGAGCCTAGATCATCAGAGGGCCGTCCAGGGGGGAGAAAGACTGAGCGCCTGAGGGGCCATTCTCCTTCTTTGGGAGAGGTGGGTTGCACTCCTTGCCGCAGTAATGCCACCACCTTGGTGACCACGGGTGGTGCTGGTGCGGCCGAGAAGGCATGCAAGAGGGTAGGGATGGATGTCAGCTGAGTACCGGAGGGGGTGCCTCCATCTCCTTGGTCCTCCTCGAGCGCTGACGTCGGCAGGGGAGGACCAGAACAAGGAAATGCCCCCATGGCGGATCTAGGCAAAGGTTCTCCGCACCAATAAATGACCACGGAGGGACTGGGTGGAGGACTTCAGCTGCATGCTCACCTGAGGACTTGGCAGAGGTAAGGGCTGCCTCCGCTTCACATGGGGGGTTAACCAGGTCACTAGAAACATTGGAGCAGGGCACTATAGGAGTCCCCCCCCCCGGTTCCCTCGCGGCGTAGCCTGACAGGTGCATTGGGGAACTGGAGAGAGGGATCTGCCGTGGGAGAGAGAAGGGGCAGAAAAAGAAAGTTAAAAAAAAAGAAGTTGACGGCAGAAGGAGACCGCTAGGTCCATCTAGTCTGTCCATTTGTTTTAAACCTGTTTTGACATTCTAGATGCCCTTTGTAGTCAGGGCTCCCTTGTGTCTGTCCTATGCATTGTTGAATCCCCCCACAGCGTTGACCCCCATAACCTCTTGGGGCAGGCTGTTCCGGGTGTCCACCACTCTTTCTGTGAAGAAAAACTTCCTGGTGTTGGTAGAGAACCCCCCTCCTTGCAGCCTGAGGTCATGTCCCCTGGTCCTGGAGCCCTTCTTGAAGTTAAAAAGTTCCTGTGCCTGTACCATGTTAATGCCTTTTAAGTACTTGAATGTTTCAGTCATATCCCCTCTCTCTCTTCTGTGCTCCAGGGAGTACACATTCAGTTCCCTAAGTCTTTCCTCATAGGACATGTACTGCAGATGCTGAATCATTTTTGTCGCCTTTCTCTGTACTGTTTCCAAACCAGTCAATGTCCTTCCTGAGGTGAGGCCTCCAGAATCGGACTGTGTATTCCAGGTGAGGCCTGACCAGCGATCTATACAGTGGTAGTACCACCTCTCTCCTCCTGCTCGTGATTCCCCTCCCAATGCAGCCCAGCATTCTGTTGGCCTTCAATGTTGCCTTCTCACTGTTTTCGCTGTTCTCTTGTGGCTAAACTTAAGTCAGGGAAAAGGTAAACGTGTGATGCCTCAGCAAGGTGTAGTTGACCCTTTTGTTTTGTAGTTTTTCAGATGTTTTTCCTGATGCATGGCCCTGCAGTGATGGTCAGGATTGTCCTGTTTGGATCAGCAGTGGCATTAGCGGGTTTGTGAGGCGGGGTGATCCTGTATGGATATAGACAGGATAGAGGCAGTCCAGAGAAGGGCAACTAAAATGGTGCAGGGTCTGCAAGAGAAGCCGTACGAGGAGAAACTAAAGGAGCTTAATATGTATAGCCTTGAGGAAAGAAGGGAGAGGGGGGACATGATAGAAACTTTTTAAGTACCTCAGTGGAATCAACAGAATCCAAGAGGGTAGCATCTTTCAGAAAAAGAGACGAGCAAGAACAAAGGGACACAATTTAAAGATGGGGGGGCGGTTCCGGGGCAATGTGAGGAAGTATTTTTTCACAGAGAGGGTAGTGGATGCATGGACCAGCCTTCCTGAGGAGGTTGTGGGGTCTAAAACTGTGGGAGAATTCAAGAACGCATGGGACAGACATAAGGCAGTTCTTGTGGGTGGTAGGAAGAAGTAGGCTGTTGGTTAACTAGGATCTGCGGCCTATCCTGTAGGTAGGGAAATGGGCAGACTAGGTGGGCCAAGCGGTCCTTATCTGCCGTCAAAGTCTATGTTTCTATGATCCTGTATGCCTGCAGGATGGATGGGGTTATCTGCAGTCTCAGAACTGCCATGATTGTGGTTTGCACAAACTTAAAAATATCTGTGCCCTTGGATCTCTCAAGACGCAATTGCATCAGTTTCTTTTCAGTAATCAGACTCATCATACCCACGACCGATTTCTGTGCAGTCTCTATGACTGTCTTTGCTTCAGTTTCCACCTGGTTTATTTTATATCCAAAAGTGTGAACTGAGTGGACTATGCCTCAGTCTTTCTGTCCATGTCCCTGTTAGCACTGAACAAGACCATGTTGGAGGGCTCTCTCCACCTGATGCAGCCTTGTGGCTCTGGCCACTCCCTGTTGTTGGCTTGTGCGGATTATTCTGTTCGCCCCTCCCAGTCTTTTGCAGGGCTTGCTTTTTTGGATTTGCCATCTTGTATTTGGGCAAAAAAGTATCTGGTTGCACCACATGCTGAGATCTTCCCAGTGGCAATTGCCTTGTTTGGCTTGTAGTAGATTAAATAGCGCAGAAGTGTTGAAATTACATTCTGCTGAAACAGAGCTCTCGATAGAGCATCTTCATTGGCTGCTGGCCATGCCCGCAAGTTTTTTTGTTTTTTTTTATTATTATTTTACCTCCTTCCATGAGCTCCACAGGGGCTATATCACCCCCCCGAGGGGTACATCCTCCGGTCCGACCCCCAGCTCGTCTGCCCCCCAAGGTTTCCCCATGGATTCCTCCTCCACAGCAGGGACAGGTGGGGGGTGCCGGCATTCCCCTGCCACCCTGGTACGGCAAATCTGGTGGCAGGGGGCAGACTCGCCAGAGCGATCAGATCATCACGGGTCTCGTGGAGCCTCAGCATTTTCCGTTTTCTCTCTCCCTCCCTTCCGATGTAAGTACGTTGGCTTTCAAGCCTCCCGACCCGTACTGCCTCCAGCCATCATGAAGGGTAGTCAGCGGCCAGGGCGACTGATCCCGTCCCTGGGAAGGAGAAGAGCAGTCCTTCCAGATGCTCAGTCCTCTCTCCCCCTCTGCCGACTCCCAGTGGCCCAGGCTCGTTCCTGAACCCGGGTCGCTGGTGTGGCTCGAGGTGTGGCGTCCAGTGCCTCAGCCCTCAGCGCTACCAGACCGGGTGTTTTTTTTGTTTAAATGGAAAAAAAATATTGTTTTCCTTTAGTTGGATTGTAGCTAGGCAGAATAATGCAAGTTTGGTAACAAATGCTGAGTGCATTTGTGTAAACCCTGAAACTGATTTTATTTTAAAGAAACGTATGCCCTGTTGTGGGTTTGTTTGTTCTAAAAAAGTAGAACAGTTTTTATTGTAACAGAAAAGGGTTAGGTTATCATTTAGCTAGGTTGTTGTTAGGTAGATTAGGGCAGGTTAGTTGCAAACTGTCCATATGCGAGAGATTAATAAATGATCAGGAGGTGATTTAAGAATGATGAGGTTGCTAGGATTCTGAGGAATTCTGAAGCCCGTTTTATAACTAGGAGTAACGGAAGTAAAGAGCGATGAAGGAGGATGCAGGGAAAGGGAGCAGAGCAAGTTATGTACTGTATGTCTGTCCCGTACATCACATTCATCATTCAAACTGCATGTTTACTGTTTGCTGATGTGGAGCCATAACTACACTTGCCTTAGCATTTTTTGGCTAAGTGAGGTTTTCTTTTCACGCATAGCTTACAGAAGTGCAGGGGCAGTTCTGTTAGATTGTAAGGATTGCCAAACTGGTTGTATTTTTAGCTCTTTAGCCCCTCAGGCACTGTCTGATCATTGGAGTCAAATTCGTGGAGCTACAAGATCCCAGCCAGACCACTGAGTGGTTGTCTGTGCTCTAACATTAGGCCCTGCTCAGAGTCAGATCTGAAGGGACTGCCCCTCCCCCAGCTTCCACCTGAAGGTGGGGTGCCTTGGTTGGATCACGTCCCTTGGGTCCAATTCCTTAAGATCCCAGCTGAACTATCAGTCGGAGCAGCTTCTTCCTCCTTAATATTTAGTTTTAGAATTTGTACTGTATGGAAAAGGGAGCAGGAGTTCTCCATTATTGAATAGTTATATAGAAAGTTTCCTGTGGGGTTATAACCCTGTCCCCCAGATTTTTGAAGTCTAATTGTGGCCCTGTGCTGCACTACTCTAATAACTGTGGACATTTTTTACTAAAGCTTTTTATTGAATTGTCTTTCTCTTTTCTTAAAGGAACAAAGCAAAAGTGAATGTAGAGAAGTTTCACATAAAACAATGGCACAGACGTAGCTTCAGGAGTTGCACAGACAGTGCAGTGGTAATATAATTCTAGTGTGTGGTGGAACGTTATTACCACCATAATTCAGTTGAAATACAGGCTTGTTATGGTTTTGTTCTGACATCATCCTTGCTGTTAACCACCTAAGAACGATACCATGACAAGAAAGAATGCTGCCAGCTGTCACATTCCACTGCAGTAGCGTTTAGCGGGCGTCGCTACCACACAGCAGTCTTCAAACATTAATGGCAGCTGTGCACTGTAGCTGAGTAAAAAAAAGCATCTCCTTGAGTGAACTCTGCTCCGCTTTTAGTACTTCCGGAAGACCCTCTAACCCTATGCTGATCCGTTTTGACCCCAGCAGTCATATCCACCTCCAAATTAGTTTTGATGCCATCGTTATGTGTTTTGTTTTCTGTAGTGCAATGTTCCAATTTCACAACTGTAATCGAATTGTGTCCATGTCTTCAATGGCAGGTAGGCGGAAGGGTTGGAGTATTTCATTGTACGGAGGAGGCTCGAACAATGTGAAGGTGGTCATGGGTTGAAGCAGAGTATTTTTTTTTTTTCACAGCTGTCTTTATACTGGTGCCCATACACTATATAAGACAATGTATGGGCAGCAGTTAACAACTATGGATAAAGTTGTTTTCATGTTACTATGGTTTGTAAACCTCTCTCGAGCATTGCCTTTAGGTTTACATACCATGATAACCTTTCAAATCAAATACACAATGGTTGTTAACTGCTGTCCATACATTATCCTGTATATTAATGGGTAATTAACACATGCATTGTGCAGGATCTAGTGTGATCTCTTCAAAGGCACATTTAAGAGTTCCTCATCAAATATCACTGAAATGTCACCGCAGGATCACCTCCCAGGACAAAACTTTAAAGTATACCTAAAACCGATATTTAGCAGATAACGTTTTTAAAAAATGGCTTCATAGGGTTTTAAAGGAAAGGCAGTTGTTTACATTAATGCTGAACATGGATGTATTTAATGATAAATGCAGTTTCGTAGCATTTGAAAAATGTAAAGAAATGGCTTTGCCAATTAAATTAATTTCCTTCCCTGCCTGTCCATGAAATGGCTGCTGACATGCAACATGATGACATCAATGAAGCGACTGCTTCCGCAGCTCTGTAGAAAGGAAGCGGAAGTCTACCCCATAGTATACTTTCAGTCTAGCATATTACGTACAGTCAAACCTCGATTATCCGAACTGCTGGGGGGACATGTGATCTGTTCGGATAATCGAGTGGTTCGGTAAATCGAGTGTCCGTTGAAAATAGTGAAAGCAAGCCCAGATGTTATTTGCCGCAAGTCATTCAAATAGTACAGACATAGAACGTTGGTATATGGTGCAAAAACATTTTATTCTGTCAAACAATAAAACTTCATAATTTTATTTGCTTAAATTTAAAAAGTACGATTTAATTTCTGTACTGTACTGTAGTCATTCACAAAAAAAATTATTACAAGCAACTCATAGTTACTTGAAATAGTCCGTGATTGCTCGCTGCCTACAGCAATCATTTCTCTTCTTGATGGCTTTCAGTCTTAGCTGCCAGAGCAGCAAGGTGTGTAGGTAGTCCACCTCGAGCTGGCTCTCCAACCAAAGAATGCAGCGATCGAAAGCTTCTGCGGCTTCTCCCGCTGTTGGTGCAGTTGGAGCTGGAGCACTGCCATCTTCTTGTCCCTCATCTCCATTCCGTTCTTCCACAGCATTTTCTTCTATGGCAGTTGAAATGATGTCTTCATCATTAAGGTCTCCGTATCCGTCATCAGCCGCATCTGCCTCTAACCATTCGGAGACCGCATCTTCTTGCAAATGAAGTTGTACAGCAATTTCTTGAATCGCATCTGCAGCCTCCTCATGTTGCTGCACTACAACTGGGACTGATGCAGGTGACAACAACTGCGAGCGAGCCCATTTCACCATGGTGTCTGTACGGACCGCGCCCCATGCCTCAGCTAGTAGGTAACAAGCGTCCTTTATGTTTAGACACTTAATGATGTCTCTGAGTGACAGCTCCTCATTCACCTCTGCCAACACCTGTGTTAATAATTTTCCACGGTAGATTTTTTTTAAGGTTGCCAGGATGCCTTGATCCATAGGTTGGAGCTTAGCTGTGGTGTTTGGGGGTATAAAAAACACACTTTATGGCACCATCCCCTGTTTTTAGACTGTCTGCATCAGGATGTGCTCCTGCGTTGTCAGTGAGGAGAATAGCCCTAGGAGGTAGTCCAAGTGCAAGCAGGTGAGCGCGTACAGTGGGAACAAAGTTCTGGAAAAACCATGCTTTGAACAGGGTTGCTGACATCCAAGCACTGCTCTGAGCTCTGTACAGTACTGGGAGGTTGTCCATGTTGCAATGTTTGAAGCAACGAGGGCGTAATGATTTGCCAGTCACTAGTAACTTAAGTTTGTGAACACCGGTTGCATTTGTGCAGCCGAGAACTGTAAGTCATTCCTTGTTTTTCTTATAACTAGGCGCCGACTTCTCTGATGAGCTGGCCAAGGTCTTTTCTGGCAACAACTTCCAGAAACACCCAGTCTCGTCAGCATATAAATTTGTTCGGGACACAAACCTTCATGTATCATTTGTAATGTGAGCCTGTCCCGAAATGGAGCAATGGAGTCGTCACTGGTAGACAGCAGCTCTCCGGCCACTGACAGCTGGCTTTCCTTGCATCTGCTTGCCTTCCTACCGTTCCTCTTTGCCCTTACAATCATCATGTTCAAATGTCGAAGTCGTACCTGGGAACTCCCAGCCTGTCCTCTTAATTTACCTCTCTTAATCTCCCACAAATAGCAGAAGCCCAAAATAATCTCCAGCTTGCCCCGATACATCTTGAACATGTACAAATATCAATAGTAGAATTAATCAAGTCCCAAAATGATTTCCTCTTACCACCATTGCTTAAATCCTTTATAGAAATACAGAAAGGTGGCTCCCCCTACCCTTGTGGCAGTACACTACTATTTCTGCAATCCATAAACCTGAATTGAATCATACTGCCCCGTATCCATACTAAACATGTACTATAGACTCTTCACTTATGTGCTAGCCAAGCACTTGGAAAAAACTTCTCTCACACATAATTCACAAAGACCAAATTAGCTTTTTGATGCAAAGACAGACTCCGGACAACATTAAAAGGACCCTGCCATTGCTCCCATGTGTATCCAGGACTCCGCTGCCCTCTTTGCTGCTGGGCCTGGATGCGGAGAAAGCTTTCGACAGGGTCTCCAGGAAATGTTTGTGTTTCACCTTATCACAATTTTACTTTTCGTCAGACTTTGTTAAGATTATGCTGGCTATTATCAAACAACACAGGCTACAGTTAGGACAAATCTCACCAGATGTACCTGCCCAGGGGTGCCAGCTATCTCCCCTTTTGTTTACCATCACTGTAGAACCTTTACTTCAGGCTCTCATCAGCATTCAGAGGTCAGAGGCATAATACATCATGGGATAATGCAATAACTAGCCTTTTATGTGGATGATTGTTTGAGCTATTTGACTGAGCCCACCAAGTCCCTCCCATTCCTATAAGGGGGAGCTTGGAGCCTAAGGAGAGTTATCAGACTACAAATTAAATGAAGGAAAAACGTCCATCCTACATATATATTATGATCCGCCACAAACCATTAGACACACAGATTTAAATGGAATCAGAGCTACATAAAATATTTAGACATACATATTCCTCAGAACCTGCTGGAAATATACACTCTAAATTGCCCTCCTTTGACAGAAACTTTACAGGCAGACATCACGCGATGGTTGGCTCTCCCCTTGCACTTTAGCAGTCGAATAGAAGCAGTCCATGTGAACAGCCAGTTCTCTGGCTCTTGTATTTATTTCAAACTGTCCCTATTTGTGTAGATTCTGCTGACTTTCAAAACTAGGGTAACATGATTTCCGGATCGTCTGGGTGGGACAACAACTGGGAACTACAGCTCTCCAAGAAAAAAAAGGGGGACAAGCGCTTCTGAATCTATATCGTTATTACTGGGCAGCCCTCCGCCGGCATAGTTGGGACCTGGCTGTGTACTGCTTATGATGCCCACTGGAAAGTGCTGGATATCACTGACCTAAATGAATCTATCTCCAAAACATTATATTCAAGCCCACCCATACAATTGACTGCGAGATCAGAAAACACATTTACTAGAGCTGTCCTCTTCCAGTAGTATAAAATCTGACAGGATAATGCAGGCCATAGCCCACGACAGTACCTTTCGCACACCCCAGATGGACCTCAGATTTATACAATACAACAGGCAAGGGCTAACACAACTATACTAATTTTGGGTGGAGGTACCCCCTTATTTTATTTAGTTTTTGTTGACCAGGTAAGTGCACTAGACAAATCTTGCCTATTTTCAGGCACAACCCGGGGGAGGGGGATAAAGATGAATGCCAAGTGACCTTGAACCAGATTAAGCTGTTGGTGGTATTTTTAGTGAATGAGGGAAATTTGGCCAGGACACCGGGGAAATTCCCCTACTCTTTTCGATAAGTGCCATGGGATCTTTAACATCCACCTGAACTACCACCAATTCAGGCAGATGGCACCTCAGTTTAACGTCTCATCCGAAAGATGGCACCTCAGAAGTGCAGCACCCCTCTCATGCTGCACTACAGTGTCATTACTGGGATATTAACCCAAGTGCCAGATGTGGGAACTGAACCCACATCCCTCTGATCTCCCGGCCTCAGAGGTGAGTGTGCTACCTACTGAGCCACTGACACTGACACTTATCCTTTGCACAATTAAAATAACAGTATCTGCTCCCTAGTGAAGATCATTAATTTCAGGTTCCTACAGACATGCCGCTATATAAATACAATTTAGGGACACGACAAGTGGTCAAATCCGTTCTACCCTTTTCTGAGCATATTACAACAAATTAAACGGGCAGTCCCCCCACCACACACACGCACACGCACACACACGCACTCACACTTTATATCACTAGGGTATAGGGCTTTGATGAACCCTCTAGCAATTTCCTGTCAAAAATTGGAGCAACAGTGATCCACTGAACTGGACACTCCCATTCCAGATAACCAGTGGAAAGTTACTTATAGCCAGCAACACAAAGTGTCTTCATTGCTGCAATGGAGGGAGTTTGCCTGCAAAGCCATAATTAGATATTTTTGAACCCCACACATTGTGGTAAAATATGCGTGTGTGTGTGTGGGGGGGTGGGGGGACTATGGCCTGCTCGAGGGAATGTGGGGAGACCTTGGCAACTCACTCTCATATCTTCTGGCAGTGCCCAGTCCTACGTAACAACTGGGGAGACTTCAGAACTGCAGCGCATTTATGCAAATTTCCTCACTTTAACCCCCAAATTGGCCCTTTTCTTGTGCCTTTCCTTAAAAGTCTTTTAACAAACATCAAGAAATACTTTCTAAGTATAGCTTTGACAGCTGCCAAGAAAGCCATAACAAAACAGTGGTTGCAACCCCTTCCTCCCTCGCACAGCTGCACAATGGACAGAACTTATGAAGCAAATTTATTTAATAGAAAACATGGCACACAGATTATGTTAACAAATGGGTTTATTTAACAGCAAATGGCAGAGATGGATAATGTATATGCTTTGACATCATAGCGAACATTATACCATAATACAGTGCGGCAGAAGTTGGTGGATGGGATTTTTGGGCTGGAATTTCGGCAGCTTTGAACAATAAGGATTGTTTTTCTGTAACATGAAGAAATACCTTCTGTAAAATTAAGCCTATAACAGATAAAATAACTATATATCAGAATGATGGTTACTTACCAGTAACAGTTTAATTGACTGGATTAGCTGCGATTCAGTATATTATAATGATAGAAGAGTGTCACCTAGCGATAGTAAGCATTGTATATGAGACTGTATTCGGTTGTAAGCTGTAGTATCTGGATATTCTGTTATACTTTGAAGCTATTGTATTGTGTACCGAAGACCCTTTATCTCTTTTTATATACATAAAAAAAGAGAGGGAATGGGGAAGGGGTTTCATGTGGTGCAGCATGGTTGGAGTTGGGTAAAGGTAACTAAGGACTTAGTGTCGGAGTAGTCTGCTTCGAAATTCATAGTTAGCCCAGTCTTACACTTTCCAAAATTGTAGGACATTTCGATGGAATGGCACTCCAGAAACTTTTTAGCTGACCCTTATATACATTAAGAAGGACCTATTTTGTCCCTCTGTAACTTTTTTCAAAGTCTCTGATGGCGTTTTGTTACTTACTGCTTCTGATGCCAAATAACGCCCTTTGTTTTCCACTTACAGTGCTGTATCGATAACTATATAGATATTGCCAAGCTTCTGCTGAACCATGACGCTAACGTGAACTCTAAAGACAATGAACTGTGGACCCCACTCCATGCAGCAGCTACGTGCGGACACCTGAACATGGTCAGAATACTCATCCAACAGTAAGTTATAACTTTCTGCCACTTAGACAAACATTTCCTCTTGTATTTTCCCCAATATGGCTCAGCCCCGCAGAATTACACATCACTGGAGGGTCAGCCTGCTGTTCAGATGGAACGTCCTGCGTTGCTGGCTGAATTTCTGCTGGTGTTGGGGGGGATCCTCTCTGGATTTGGGCACATTCAAAAAAGTTAAATGTTATGACTTTGATCTTTATGGGGTGTCTGATATATATTATAGACATTTCTACACACAGTTACCTAGTTATTTCAGTCATGTATACACTGTGTAACGTGTCATGAGTTCTGAAAGCATTTGATGGTTATAATACAATTTTGTACTTAGAAAGTCCAGAAACTACTTTTTTTCCAAGTTGCATTGGATAACAATGGGATACTGATGGCTGGCCGCTGGTGCAGCAGTTGGATTTTTGCTTGCGATGCCAGTGATCCGGGTTTGGGAATGGACTCGGGGAACCAGAGGGCTAGCCAGGGGAGAAAAATTGAGTGTCCCTCTGGACTGTTCTCTCCTTCTCCGGGGAGGAGGGATAGTGCCTGGTGCTCGATGGACTCCTGGCGGAGGCCGTGGAACCACAGGCTACCCGTGCCTTGAAATAAGAGGGGCAGGGCTGATGCTGGATGTCATTGCATGTTGTCGCCCCGGGGCAGCTCGAAAAATCTCATCAGCCACCAAGATGAAGTGTGCCTAGCGCCTGGCCTTAATGGCTCTCCGCCGACCTAACACGGCTCTGCTGCACCGACCAGCCCTGAACCCTGCCCTGGGAGGAATCCAGGGAGGTAATGTCGGTTGCTACCGACACCTTCTCCCGTAGAAGACGGGCTGGATTGGAGCAGTGGCCACACCCTGAGGGGCAAGTCAGGGGGTATCAGTGGGGGACATGGCGATAGGGGAGCAAGGTGGGTGGCGGGGAATGAGCCGAAGGAGAGGCGGCCAGTGGCAAAAAGCAAAATAAAGAAAAAAAAAAGGAAAAACAAATTGGGATATTGATAAAAACACATACACATGTAGCCATATGCTTCCCACCTGTGTTTTCTTCTTTTTTTCATTAAATACAGTATTTTCCATAATCCATAGGTACCTGTTGTCTGTAAGGTGCAGTGTGGCATGGTGTGTCATAGGGCTGCACCTGTGCAGGTGGAGCAGCGTGCGTACATGCTTGCAAAAGCTGCCGGCACCGGTACAGCTCCCCACCAAAACACCAATCACTCTTTGCCACAACGGAGCGACATACAGTACTCTGTAAGCTGTTTACATGACCCAATCTGCACCAGTGCAACTTATGTGCAACACACACAATGGTGCAGATCAGGTCATGTAGGCGCAGTGGTGGGTGACCAAAGGGGATGGCAGGGGTTGCAGGATGATCTGGCAAAGCTTGAAACCTGGTCAGACACCTGGCAACTGGGCTTTAATGCCAAAAGTGCAAGGTGCTGCATTTTGGGATGAAGAACCCAAGGAGGAGTTACCAGCTAGAGGAGTGCAGCTAGCCCAGACAGAGGAGGAGAAGGATCTGGGTGTGCTCATTACAGGGTCAATGAACAACTCGGCACAATGTAGGAAGGCAGCTGCAAGGCCAACAAAATGCTGGGTTGTATTGCAAGGGTATATCTCGAGGAGGGAGGAGGTGATTCTGCCACTGTATAGGTCATTATTTAGACCACACCTGAGTACTGCATGCAGTACTGGCGTCCATATCTGAAGAGGGACATTAAGTTACTGGAGGGTGCAGTGCAGAGCGACAAAGATGATCAAGGGCGGGAGCTTATCATACGAGAGGAGGTTGAAGGAGTTGAACATGTACTCACTGGAGAGAGAGAGACAAGGGTGACATGATTGAAACCTTTAAATACATGAAAGGAATAAACAAGACAGGTACAGAGGGCTGTTCAAAGTAAGGAGGGAGGGCCACCAAGGGCCATGATATGAGACTGGAGCGAGGAAGGTTCAGGAGGAGATGAGGAGACACTTTTTACAGAGAGGGTGGTGGCTGGGTGGAATCGTTACCTGCAGAAGTGGTATGCAGTAGAACAGTGGACTGCTTCAAATGAGGATGGGACAGGACAAGGGGGAGGGTTAATGAAGGGGAAGGGTGGAAGGGAGGGGCAGCTGCAGAATAAGGGGTGCTAGCTGCACATTCGAGCAGACTTGATAGACCGCTAGGCCTTTATCTGCTGGCAAATTTCGTATGTTCGTATGTAAACAAGTCTTTTGCAGGGCATCTGGCTTGGAATAGCCTGACTTTTTTATTTATTTTATTTAACCCTCAGTGATATATCCTAATGACCTCCTGATCTTTCTGCATCCCTCCCCAATATCGACATGAAAGCCTAAGAAGCTGGAGATGAGGGACAGCACAGTAGAGAGGGGAATTTGGGGAATGCTAGGTAGCAGGTTCCAATCAAAACCTCAGTCAGGTACAAAGACAAAGGTGGTCCCTGCTACAGAGGAACCCAATCTGCATGTGTTGCATAATGAATTGTGGGGGTATTCCAGCTCTTCTTGTTATTTTCTTGGGGGTATTCAGTTCTGCAGCTGAAAGAAGAGTGATCTCACTTCAAGAGGGCTCTTGCAGCAGGCAGCACTGTTAGGACTAAACCACCAGGTGCTAGAACAACATGGAAAACTTCTAGCTAGCAGTCATTAGTGGGGACTGCCCCTGATGTTGGTCACGCCCAATATCCACCTATGGTATAAAGGAGCAGTCCCCAGCCCAACCTCAGTTCTTTTCCAGCGTCCAACTCCAAGTTGGACCTCCACAGATACCTGCTTCAGTCAGCCACCATTTTCTTCATGATTTACCGTGATTTCTTTCTTTTCTTACCAGTAATCCTTTGGATTTTTTCTTCAGTTTGCATGTCGTCTTCTTCTCCATCCACATCCTCTGACTGGTGGATGAAGTGTGCCTGCAGCAAACAGCTTCCCTCCAAGGACGACCACTCTTCTTGCCTGCTGTGCTTGGGCACTAACCACAACACCGAGGCCTGCCAGTATTGCCAGGATTTCAACCAGGCCACACGGAGATGCCAATCGAAGACCCTCAAAGCCTTCTGCTGCAGCAGAACTAGCCACGATGGAGAAGGAACTCCATGGAATAAGTTCCTCTTCTTCCCCGGTTTCCAGGGCTTTGATCTCTTCCATTTCACAGAAAGTGAAGAAGTCCAGCGGCAAGCATAAGCACCAGGACAAACACAGGGATTGGCCCCGGTCAGCTTCCCGCTCTTGGTCACCGCATAAGTCATCGGCTGACTCTGGTGAGCAGTCGGCCCCTCCTCCACCAGCATCCCTCACTCCAGCTGGGCTTTCTGTGTCTCAGCCTCCTGCCCTCATCACCAGTTTGGACAGTGGCTCTTCGAGGCTGCAGACTTCGTCCCCAGCCCCTGCAGTTCAGGCCCTTACACCCAGCAAGTCCTCAGCCAGGTGGCTGTACTGGTGCTTTGGGCAGCAGTTCCTTGCCCATTCCTCCCTCCCTCATTCTAGCGTTGCCTAAGTCGGTACCCAGTTTTGAGACCACCTCCAAGTGACGCCCGGAGCATGTGCTCATGTGCTCACCTCCTCCATGAGAGTGATGCCTCTGCCTCTGTCAGGAGTTCCCCTACTCAGGCTTCCCCTTCGAGGCCTGTGCTGGCTCTTTCTCCTGACTGGTGTCGGCCTTCTCCTGTTCTGCTGATGCTAGCTACCATGGCATCGGCTTCGACAACACCTCAGCCATCATCGCCCACACCCCAGTCGACACCAGCTGACCCTTTGGTCACTCCTCACTGACGCCAGAGGGACTGATGCCTGAGGTACTGACCATCCGGTCTTTCAACACCCATAAGACTAACACCAGCTCACCCTTCACCTCAGGGTCTGATGCCAGGCAATCTTGCTCCCCAAGGACCAATGCCCAAGTACCCAGTGCCTCAGGTACCGATGCCGGGGCATCCACATCCCAGTCTCCTGGTGCTACCTCCCTCCTTTCCACCCCAGGCACCACCACCAGATTACATAGCGTTGTTTTCGGCCTGGTGAGAGTCTATGAAGTCTAAGGAGCCCCAAAGGAGACCTCCCACTCCTCCTCGGGACCCCTCCAACCAAAGACAAGGTTCTGGATCCCCTGAGGAGGCTCTCCACTCCACCTCCCAGGGATCCCCTTCTGAACCCAGATAGGGCTGGCACCAGCCATCCCAGGTCTTCCAGGGACAGGTTACACCGTCGTAAGGAGGACCGTCACCCGCCGACGCCAGTCCCGGACTCTGACAGGTCAGGAAGGGATTCTTTCTCTTCTTCCTCAGATGAATCTGAGAACTCTCAGTCATCTTCTGAGCCTGAAGAACCCAGGGACACCACTCCTCAGTCTCCTCCTGATGATCCCACCTTCATGGACATCATAAGGCACATTCAATCCCTGATGGGTTGGGAGATGGAGGAACTGGATCCCGAGCGTTGTTGCCTGGCGGTCTTTCTCCATAAATGAGAACTCTGCCTCTGGTGTTCCCCCTCTTATTAACTCCTTGAGGGATGTCAATAGGGCCACCTGGAACCATCCGTCCTCCAGTCTGGCTCTATCGAAAAAGGCAGATCACCTTTATCATGCCCCCAGGACGAGCCTTTTATGGGAGCATCCAGAAGTGGACTCAGTGGTCATGAGCATGGCTCATGACTGCACCAGAAAACCTTGGCACCATAGCACTCATCCTCCATGAGGAGTCTCACCAGTAGGACCAGTTTGATAAGAAGGTTTACATATCGGCTACCCTGGCGTTGGACCTTGAACTTCCTAGGCCACATAGTGCAGTACCAAAATGCCCTGTGGGAGAAGGCTCTGAGTTGGTACAGGCTCTTCCAGAGGACCCTACCAAGACCCAGCTGGTCAAGCTTCTGAAATCAGCATCAGACTTGGGCAATCATGTCCTCAAGCTTCCTATGACAGCGGCAGACGCTGCGGATGGGCGGCAGCCACAGACATATGCATTCGTGCCATTCCTGGCTTAGGGTTTCAGGCTTTGCCCCAGATATGCAAGCCAAAATCCTTGATGCCGCTTTCAGGGTCCTGTCCTCTTTGGTGAAGATACCCAAAATATTATCACTTGGCTGCAGGAATTGGGCAAGGCTCTTAGGTCGGTCCATACTATGTACTGGTCCCAGCCCAAACCCAACCAATGTCAGTCCTTTCGCTGGCCCTCCAGGCAGCCGTCCAAGGGCCAACAACCCAGAAGTGCCTTTAAATGCAAGGCCCCTTCGCAGGCAACCAGAACCTCTGCCCCTACGGCCCCCAGAGCCTCCCCGGCCACTTTGCCCATCCCCAGTTCCTCAGCCTGACTCCAGCAGAAATCTGGGGAGAGGCAGTGGGGGTCGCTTCCTTATACCTCAAAGGATGGCACAACGTAACCTCAGACCAATGAGTTCTTCAGCTTGTGGAAAGGGGGCATACTCTGGAATTCTTAGAGATTCTCCCGCCAACCCTCCCTTGCACTCCCATTACCCCAGGCCCATTGCCTCAGCCAGGAGGAGATTCAAGCGCTTCTGCTAAGTAAGGCCACAGAGCCTGTCCTGCCAGCTCAAAGAGGGACGAGATACCATTTACACTTCTTTCTGGTCCTCAAGAGGACCAGCAGTCTGTGGCCCATTCTCGGTCTCAGCCACCTGAATCTGTTCATAGAATACAAGTGCTTCAGGATGGTCACCCTTCATGGCCTTCTCCCCCTTCTTCATCAGGGGGATTAGCTTTGCTCTCTGGATATGCAGGATGTGTATCTCCATATCCTGGTCTTTCAACCCCACAGACGGTTCCTTCACTTTTGCTTCCAAGGGAACCATTTTCAATTTCGGGCCCTTCCCTTCAGCCTTTCCTCGGTCCCCCAAGTTTTTACCAAGTGCTTGGCAGTACTGGCTGAAGCCCTTAGGAGACAAGGTCATTATGTCTTCCCTTATTTGGACGACTGGCTTCTTACAGCCCCCTCTAGGGACCAGCTGATCCAGACTATGGAGACCATCTTCAACTTGTTTCGGACCCTGGGTATTACTCTCAGTATTCCCAAGTCCTCCCTCCAGCCAAGCCAACATCTGCAGTTCATTGGGACGATCCTGGACTCAGCTCAGGGCCAAACCTTCTTACCACCAGACAGGGCAACACGCTTACAAGCACAGGCTCATCTGGTGTCTTCCTCTCACCGAGTCCCGGCCAGGTCCCTTCTATGCCTCCTGGGCACATGGCAGCAGCTGATAACCACAGTCCCTCTAGCCCACCTGCATGAGGGTGCTTCAGTGGAACCTTTGAGTCCAATGGGACCAGTGCAGGTGATTTGGAACAGTTAGTCTTAATCTCCAACCCTGTGCGGCAAACCCTGGCTTGATGGCAGAACCCTCCAACCTCTCCAAGAGTTTCGCTTCTGGACAGAATCTCCCTTCTCCATGGCAGATTCTTATGACGGACATGTCATGCCTGGGCTGGGGTGCCCATCTCGCGAACCATCAGACTCTAGGGACTTGGTCACAATGCGAGCAGCATCTCCCATCAATGTCCTGGAGATGAGGTGATTCTTTGTGCTTTGCAGGTCTTTCAGACACACCTGCTCCTGGGTCCTCTTCTGATTCAGATGGACAGCATGTTGGTAGTATACTACATAAACAAACAAGGGGTAACTCACTCTTACCCCCCATGCAGAGAGTCCATGAGAGTGTGGTACTGGGCCATAGAGCACAACCTGGAACTTATGGCCGTACATGTTCCCAGTGCCCAAAACATCCTGGCCAACAGCTTAAGCAAGTACAGGTTCAAGGCACATGACTGGGAACTCCTACCCTCCTTGGTTGAAGATCTCTTTCAGATGTGGGGTCGTCCACCTTTTTGCATCCCCACTCAATGCAAAACTGCCCAATTTCTGATCGCTAGATTCAGGGCCTGGTGTTTTCTGACAAGATGTGTTGTCCCTCTCTTGGACAGGGAGGTTTCTGTACACCTTCTTTCCCTTTCCTCTTCTGCAGAGGGTCTTTTCTTAAGCTACAAACAGAGGGAACGGAGATTATTCTAATTGCTCCATTCTGAACATGACAAGTATGGTTTCCGCTTCTGCAGCAACTAGCAGTGGAACTCCCGATTCCTCTGCCCCTCTGCTCCAACTTGCCTCTCAGGAGCAGGACACTCTGGTCCACCCAGACCTCAAGTCACTGCATCTTCATGCGTGGCTCTTGCAGACTTAGCCATTGCCTACTTTGGAGTTTCTTCCTGAGTGGCAGATGTCTTAGTCACAGCCAGGAAACCCTCCACTAGAGCCACTTATGCTTTGAAGTGGAAGCAGTTCTCCATTTGGGCCACTGCCCAGTGCTTGAGCACTTTCACCTGCCCGGTGAATAATCCTGGAGTACCTCCTTTCCCTTTTGGACTCTGGTCTGGGCTACTTTTCACTTGCCATCTCTACCTACCATGCACCTGCTGAGTGCAAAACCATTGCCCAAACGGATCTTTCCTGCACCTTTCTGCAGGGTATCCTTCAATTGAAGCCTCCCCTGTCTTGCTATGGGATTTGCTCTTTTTATAAGAGAAGCCTACTCTACCTCCCTTTGGCCAGCCCCAAAGCTGCAAGCTGTGTTTTCTGTTGTGGAAGCGTTGTTTTGGTTGCCATTACTTTGGCTCAGAGGATTTCCTTTTGTTTTCTAAAATCTATTTATCGATCCTTGAGCCTGGCAGGAGGCTATGGTCTCTCCCTCAGAGAGACTTGGTCTCGAACTCCGTTCCCCACCTACATCCCTGTGATCCCCATGGGTTTCCCCATGACAGAACCGAGGTGAAGGGGCGCTGGCTTTCCCCACCCCTGGATGTAAATCAAGATGTTTGGGAGCCGAACAGGTGCTGGGAGGTCATCATAGAGCCCTGACAGCTACATTTTGCTTCCTCCATTTTTTCCTCCACACCCCTACCACGGCGATGTACATTGGCTACATGCCTCCTGGCCTGCATCTCCCTGAGCCACTGCTAGAGGGAGATCAACGAGCGAGACGGCAGTCCCTCCCTCCCTGAGAGAGGAGAGCAGGCCTCCAGAGGCTCAATCCTCTCTCTCCCCTACTGACCCCCAGCGGCCCAGTCTCATTCCCGAACCCAGTCGCCGGCATGGCACGAGGTGTGGCGTACAGTGCCTCAACCCTCAGTGCCACCGGGCCGACTCTGCTCGGAGGATTTCCGAGCTGCAGGCTCTGATGTGTAAAGAGCCTTATTTAGTCTTCCATAAGGACAGGGTTTCCTTGTGGACTAATCCTATGTTCCTGCCTAAGGTGGTGTCTGAGTTTACTTTGAATCAATCAATCCACCTTCCTGTTTACTTTCCTAAGTATTCTAATCAGTGGGAGGCCTTACTTCTTACTCTGGATGTTCATAAGATGCTCCACTACTTTTTGGATCGTACCCGTGATGTTAGGAAGACTGACCAGTTGTTTGTTTTTGTTTGCCCCCAGGAGAGAAGGGGCACCAGTTTCCAAGCAGTGTTTGTCTAAATGGTTAGCTAACTGTATTGTTTATTGCTACGTGCGTCGACAATCCTTTGCGGGTCTGGTCCAAAGGCCATTCTACCAGAGCATGGCTGCCTTGGTTTGCTTCCTTCAGGAGCGTATCTGCCCGCTGACATTTGTGCAGCTGCTACTTGGAGCTCTGTCCATACATTTATCAGGCACTACAGTTTGGACATTACCTCTAGGTGTAAGGCAGGCTTCGGATTTGCTGTCTTCCAGGGCGTCCTTTCCTAGACACTCTGTTCTGTTTGCTTCCTCCTCCCAGCTGACCAGGTCAGTTCCTGTATTGCTTGAGACTCCGTCCTAATGGTTTTGCCTGCTGCAGGAACCCCTGTGATGTGAGATAGTACAGTTACTTAAGAACTTACCTTAACAGTAGATCTTTGAGAGGAACTCTTGCAGCAGGTGCTACTTTTCTTCCCTCCTTCCCCCTGATGTCTGCTTCTCCATCGTGGCTTTTCTGCCTTCCTCAGTTTTGAGGAACCACCTCGGTTCTCCAATCTCTGTGCATGCCAGGGTCTCTGGCAGGAGAACTGAGGTTGGGCTAGGGGACTGCCCCTTTTATACTATAGGCAGACACGGGTGTGACTGACATCAGCGGCGGTCCCCCGCTAATGACTGCTAGCTAGAAGTTTTCTGTGTGGTCCTAGTGCCTGGCGGCTTAGTCCTAACGGTGCTGCCTGCTGCAAGAGCTCCTCTCAAAGATCTACTGTTACAGTAAGTTCTTACGTAACTGTACTTTCTCCTCCCTTCCCCAGTAGGCAAGAAAATAAACATCCCAAATATCTTCTGCTCCTTTGACATTTTTGAATAAGCACACTGGTATTTTTATACTAACAGTGCCCATCCAACCCTCTTTCTGTGTACATATGTATAGAAGATTTGTGCATTGTGAGTCCTAGAGTTGGGGTGAGGGGCCTTGAAAATGTTACAGCAAGCAGGACCATTGCTCTAGGGCCGCTTACAGAACACTTAGGTGCCACCAAAACTGTAAGCATGCATAGGCAGTGTACTCATTTGCGTACTGTTTTATAAGGATCTGCCCAAAAGCATGTGCCTTTTTCCAACCATTGTCATTCTGTTTTGGACTGAAGGAGAGTATACCCATTGCTGTATGTTAAAATGGGTCACTGGCTAGTGGCTGTGACAGTTTAAATCCTGATGTTCAGGATATGGATAAGGCAGTTCCGAGATCAGATAAATCATTTTTTGGTTTTGCAGTCAGTTCACAAACATGAGAAATAATCTCCTGGTAACCCTAGATATAAGTTCTAATGTGTATAAAATTGACCAGAAGACACGTGACCACACATTATGTGGGGGGCAGAAGTTGGACAGAGTGTATACTAAACTTCAGTTTCAAGCTACGCCTGTGTGCCACACAAGGTTTAAGACAAAAGCCCTTTAAAAAGCACTGTCAAGCACTCAGTGATTTCATTTGATTTTCATCCCCAGAGACCACCCTCAAGTTTTTAGAGATGAACCTTAAGTTATTAGAGGCCACACTTCAGTCCTTGCAGACCACCCTCTAGTCCTCAGAGACCACCCTTGAGGTTTTTTAGTGATCACCCTAAAGCTGTTAGACGTCACACGAGAGCCCTCACAGACCACCCTCGAGTTTTTAGAGATCACCCTCAAGCCATTAGAGGCCACTCTTGAGCCTTTAGAGACCAGTCTCGTGACCTAACAGACCACCCTTGAGTGTTTAGATAACATCCTCAAGCCATTAGAGACCACTCTTGAACCCTCAGAGACCACCCTGAATCCTTAGAGGCCATTCCTGTGCCCTCAGACACCACTCTCATGTGCCCCAAGAGACCACTCACTCACTCACTCACTCAACAGTTAGCCAGCTGTACAGTTGCCCTGCATTGCTAAAACCAAACTGACATGCATGTTTCAGACAAAACAAAGCTTCCGGGTCAGATTAAGTTTATCTGGGACCCTAGACTCATAGAAGAATCTGGGCCCCCCCTCCCAATCAGACTCATCACACACACACACACCTTATCCCAGACCATGGCCCCTGAGCATCCTTCTCCCAGTCTGGTTCACTAGTCAGTTCTGAGATCAAATGTACACTGACTTGACTGAGGCACATGGTTGTGCCACCAGTACCTCCCCTGCTGAATGTATGTACCGTGAAGCCCATGTGTGCACTTTAGCGAAGGAAACAAAGGCCATATGGCATCTGTAACACAGTACAAGCAGTGCAAAGAAAGCCGCATAGGGAGCAAAGGATTATCAGCATTGGGGGTGCTAAATTCAGGCAAGCTGGAGCCAAGGGAACCTCCTCTCAGGGGTGGGGCCCCATGGCAAGCAGGGACCTTAGACCAGGTCTCGCTATTTAGGCCTTTATCTGGGTCCGCACGCTTCTGTACAACATCTTCCCCATATGCAGACCAGTTGAGCTGATACACAATGCTGCACACAGACATTCATCTTGTCCCTTAAACTGCATGGTGTCCAGTCCCCCTCCCCTTAGTACCAACTCTTTGTTACTTTTGAGGGCTTTGCCTGCGAAAGTGTTGGAAGGTAATACAATGAGTAAGATATTCTGCACTGTGATAGTGTAATCCAGTCACATGACTGTGCAGTTATTACAGTATAAAGGCATTGGCCAGTTAAAATGCCTTTTCTTTTGAGCTTGTGTCACCATTTTATAAGCCTAGTAATATACTTCTGGGTGTGCAATTATGCAATCATAGCCACATGTGTGTGATTGAAAGCACTTGGCTATGCTTTGTGCCTCACAAGCCGCATGGTACATACAGTTATTTCTGCATAACTGCACACCCTCCCATGTGTTATCACTTGAGTTCTGACTAGGGCTTTACCAGAGCTTTACCTTTTGTCATTGACATTTTGGCAAAAATAATGATATTGTCATGGTAAACTTTTTTTAAACTTAGATTTTATTAAGTTTTCATATAGCATAAAACATACATAACAATATTTGTATGAATTCATCACCTTTACAACTTTCTTTTTTATAACGTACATTTAAAGCCAATAGCTGTGACCTATCATTTAGGCCTGTTCCAATTATTTTTATCTCTTCTTAGACCATTCTTGATGATTCAGTATATATATATCTCACGTACACATAACATTTAACCTAAATTAGACATAACATATACTAGATATCTTCAGACCTTTAGAAGGTTCCAGTAACTTCTTCTGTTTAAGGTTCAAATACCCCGTTACCTTTTACCTTTTAACATTCGCCTTTCGTGCTGTTTGTCTGGGGTATACTAACCTAGGGTATTTGCTTTTTCAAGAGATTTATCTTAGTTGATAGCTATTCTGGGTATCTTTAAATTGAACTGTGGGGAGGTATGAAATTAACTACAGGGAGATGAGGCTGTAATAGGTATGTTTGTAGTTTGCTGTTCTCCTTGTGTAGTTATTCACCTGTGTTGTATTTCATCTGGGATTGTTATTAGACGTCTTATTGTCCACATTTTCTGTGGTAGGTATTATTTGCATTTCTTAGTCCATGAGCTATTTTTCTAGATGTAGAGTTTCCAGGATGTTATTTATTTAGTCAGTGTCCGTGGCTCAGTAGGTAGCACACTCGCCTCTGAGGCCAGGAGATCAGAGGCCATGGATTCAGTTCCCACCTGGCACTTGGGTTAATATCCAGTACTGATACTGTAGTGCAGCATGGAGGGTGCTGCACTTCTGAGGTGCCGTTTTCTGATGAGACGTTAAACCGAGGTCCCTCTTCCTGGATTGGTGGTAGTTCAGATGGATGTTAAAGATCCATGGCACTTCTCGAAAAGAGTAGGGAATTTCTCTGGTGTCCTGGCCAAATTTCCCTCATTCACTAAAAATACCACCAACTGCTTAATCTGGTTCAAGGTCAGTTGGCATTCATCTGTACCCTCCCGGGTCGTGCCTGAAAATAGGCAGGATTTGTCTAGTGCACTTACCGGTCAACAAAACTAAATAAAATAAATAATTTAGCCATTCTTTATAGGATAGGCAGCAATGGTTTATTTTTTGCAGTGTTGGTCACTGTGGCATGCGTTCTGCTCACCATGACTCCATTCTGTATGACGTTAGCTACTGTGCAAATTGCAAGAGTGAACACCTCTAATAAACCCAGTAAAGTATTTCATTTACACTTGATTTCTTCCCAGAAGGATTTTGTGAGTGGCCATTCCTTGAGATCTTTTACGCTATGTAACATGTACCGTACAGTGTGTACAGTACAGTGTACTGTACATGTCACATGGCGATAAAGATCTCAAAATACCTATACTGCTAATTTTACACACAGAACATAAGGCTCCATAGGGACTGAATACTGGGAAAGTCCTGACTTGCTAAGATTACATCATCGCGTTTGCGTTCCCAGCAGTCTTAGCCTCGATCGGTCGCGGTGGTGTGAAAATGTTTCCTGGTTTCAGCGTTAAGAAAAAACTCACTGAGAAGGTCTAAAACTTACAGTTGGAGGGTTTTTGGAACAGTATGCCCCACAAGATTTGTGTTTAGATAGCCTTTAAGACTACTAAACTCACTGCCTGTCTGTACGTGTTTGCAGTATATACATTGTACTAGGTCCATCCTTCTTATATATTCTTCTATATGCTTCCATTTATTAACGTATCTGAGTTGTGTTGCCTATGTATATGTTATAAGATCTGGCGGTTTTAAGCCCCCACAATCCATTGTTCTCACTAGTTTAGTGAGTTTGCAACGTGATTTCTTCCCCGACCTCACAACATTGGATATTAGCCTTTATAGTGTATAGTGGAATGCTGTTATGCATGAAGTTCCATGCCTGGAATATGCTTGTTCTGCTGCAGTAGTAACGTCATTATGTTGTTCTGCTGCAGTAGTAATGTCACTACTGCAGCAGAACCACTTGGAATCCTGGCACAGTATTACTTTCCTCTGTTTAATTCTGTGGTGACTGTATTCTAGAACCTCTAAAGACTTTTCAAGTCAGTTTCATTATGAAAAAGAGAGAAAAAACACAAAGCACACATTTCACATAATACTACTATACACTATAAAAAATACAGGATGGGCAACTCTATGCACAACCTGTGTGTTCTGTCACCTCGTGGTTCTGATTCCCTTGGACCTCTCGAGCTTCGCTCTCGAGGTCAGAGGGAATCAGAATCCCTCTGTGGCAGAACACACTGGTTGTGCATAGTTGCCCATCGTGTATGCTCTATGTAGTTGTTGGAGACATTCCATTGGAATCTTATCCTGAAGCATGCCTAGCACGTGTAGCACTCCTAGTAGGAAGTTCATTTTTATCAAATGGACTCTGACCCCTTGATATAGGGAGTTTACCCCATCTCTATCTGTATCCATTTTCAGAGTCTGCGACAGCATGTTTGTGTTTGCGGTTACTGTAGCCTTAGCTGCAGGGCACAGCAATACTATCCCAAGGTATGACATATTTTTTTGGTTTCCATTGTAGACCTAAGTTGTCTACCATGTTCATCTTACACAGATGATTGATCTGCATAATTTCAGACTTGTTGCTATTTAATGTGTATCCCAAGAAGCGTCCATATATCTTGATTGTTTTAAGGAGAGGGAGGTGTGGAACTTTCGGGGTTTGTTACAGAAACCGTCATGTCATTCTTGTGAGCTGTCAGTTTGTGTGCGGTGGCAATCTTTCTTCCTGTTATCTCTCCACAACATTGAATCTTTTGAAGTAAGGGTTCCAAAGCTTGATTGAACATGGATGGAGATACGGGGCAACCCTGCCTTGTGCCCCTTTGCAAAGTAAACTCTGTTGATCTTCAGCTTTTTGTTGTAACTGATGCTCTCAATTTATTATTTAATAGCTTTATCATGTTGATGTAGACCGAGGGAAGGCCTGCTATTTTTAAGATGTTGAATAGGTATGGCCATTCCACCAGGTCGACGGCCTTTTCCGCATCTAATGTGGTTAGTGCAGCAGGGGTTTTGATGTCGTGTTATTTCTGTTAAGTATGTGACTTTCCAACTGTTATCTTATATACACCTGCCTGGCATAAATCCTGTTTGTAGGTAGCTTATTAACACTGGTTACTTGATGTAGTTGTGTTTCTAGAACTTTGGCCAATATTTTGGTGTCAGTGTTCAGCAGTGTAACGAGTCTAGAATTTGCGCATTTAGTTTTAGCCTTGTTTAGCTTCAGTATTAGGGTGACAGCTCCAGCCATCATGCAGTCAGCTAGGTTGCCATTTTCCAGCACTTCGTTCAGGACCTCTCTTAGTGTTGTAGCAAATTCTTTTGCAAAGGTTTTATAGTAAATCTGGGTCTCTACCCAATGCTTTCCCCATCGGAAGATCTGCCATGGCTTCTAATAGTTCAGTTCTTGTGATCTCTCTCTCTTGTCTGTTCTTCTTAAGGCTGTGGCAGTTGGATATCTGCTAGGAAGCTATTCAGTTTTTCTACAGTGCCTGTTCCTTCTGCTGTGACTAATGCTGTGTAATGGTCTCTGAAGCATGTATTTATTTCTTTTTGATCTGTGATCAGTGTTACTGCATCTGTTTCTCTGTTGATTGAAGCTATTTGGGGTTTATTTCATTCTTGCTTGAGGTGTAAAGACGAGATCCTCGTTGCTTTATGGCAATTAGATACAGAGTTAGTTTTAGCTGTTCTGTATGCTAATTCAGATTTTTGCCTTAAGTTTTCATTATATTTCTTGCAAGCTTCTGCCCAGGCAGTCCATGTAGTCTTCATGTTGTCTCAAGTGCCATCTCTTTCTCCTTCATGTCTTCATGTTCACTGGTTCTGCTCTTACCCCCAAAATAGGCAACAGTCAGTGCAAATAGGTGATGCACTTTCTGCCCCTTTCCCTATCCTGGTCTGGGGTTCCCCAAGGCTCCATCCTTGGCCCCATCCTTTTCTCTCTTTTTTATAAATTATCTCCCCTTAGTCTGTTATTCCACTAACATGCACATGTACGCTGATGACACCATAATTTTTTCCTCCGGTCCATCCCACAACAGCGTCCTCCCCAACCTCCTAAACAACTTCGACAGAGTTCAGTCCTAGTTCCAATCAAATCAGTTGAGACCCAATACCAAAATGACAGTGACCATGTTCTTTGGTTCCAGGCAGAAGCTGACCTCCTCCCCAACCCCACTGTGATCACCCTCTGAGACAGCTCCCCCTGGATAGGGTCTCTGCTTTCAAATACCTGGGAGTCTGGCTGGACAGCCACCTCGATTTCTCTGCACACATCGATGCCATCTGCTCCAAACTCGCCGTCCTTTACCATCACAAAGCCAGCCTCCCTCCCCCCACTAGAGGTGAACTAATACTAAAGACGATCATGCCTGTGCTAGACTACGCCGATGTCGTCTATGGCACCTCCCCCACCTCCTTCCTCTCCAAACTAGACACTCTCATCAACTCCTTCTGCTGCTTTGCCACTGCCTCCCTCCCTAAACCCACTACTGTCTCCTTTATACTCCCCTCTCCCTCACCCCACTGTCTCATAGAACTACTGTATCTACTGCGCCTCTCTAACTGCAAAATTCTGGTTCGACTCCCTTCCACCCTATCTTCACATCTCACTCCTGCTGAATCCACAAACTACTCTCTTCGTCACAGAGACTCACGCACTTTCTCCATCCCTTGTCCTCATTCCTTGGCAGGTCAGGCCACCTTTTCATACTGCCTCCCTCACCTCTGGAACAACCTCCCTTTTGAACTTTGTCTTGCCTCCCCCTCTCATCCTTCAAAAGACTCCTCCCCCTCCTGTGCTCCTAACCCCTATAACCTGTAAATCTGTGAGCTTGTTTTTTATTTTTAAGCACTTTGTGCTACGAGGGAATTCGTGACCCCTGTTGGTACTTCCGGGTCGTCACTCCCTTTATTAATATATCCCTGCAGCCCGGCCAGGCACGCAGAGACCGCAGCGTGCGTGTCTCTGCAGGACAGCAGGGATAAGACCCTTACATTGTAAGTAAATAATAGTTGTAGTAAGTAAACTATAGCTCGGCAAGTGGCGTGTATTATGGAGGCTCCAAATAATTTTTGTCAGTCTTGCTCTATGTATGCTACTGGTCCTCAAATTACCAATTTTGTGTGCAGTAAATGCTTAATGGTTGAAACCCTCCATGAAGAAATTAATGGTTACTGGCTTACAACAGTTAGCCCTGAAATCCAATTAACAGAAGCACTCTTGATGAAGTCGATCCCAGTCCTTTCACAGAAGAAAGGGTTCTGCAAGAACTCCTAAAACTGAAGGTGGACAAAGCAATGGGTCCTGATGGAATTCACCCAGAATTCTAAAAATTAAGGAAGGAACTAGTGAAACCACTGGCTACTCTTTTTAATAAATCATGGGAGGATGGTGTGGTACCCGAGGACTGGAGGAAGGCGGATGTGATTCCCCTTCACAAAAGTGGGACCAAGACAGAGGCAGGAAACTACAGACCTGTCAGTCTGACCTCTGTGGTAGGGAAAGTGATGGAGTCACTTCTGAAGGAAAGAATAATTGAGTACCTAGAGGTCAGTGGAGCACAGGATCCAAGGCAGCATGGGTTCCTGGCGGGAAGGTCATGTCAGGCAGATCTAATAGATTTCTTTGACTGGGTGACCAAAGTAGTAGACCAGGGAGGGCTGTGGACATGGCCTACCTAGACTTAGCAAGGCATTTGACACAGTCCCACACAAAGATTATTAGTCAAATTAACCAGCCTGGGAGTGGGTCCCAGGGTGGTAGCCTAAGTAAACACTGGCTGGACAACAGGACACAGAAGGTAATTGTAAATGGAGTCCACTCTGAAGAAAGGGCTGTTACCAGTGGGTACCGCAGGGTTCAGTATTGGGTCCAGTCCTTTTAATGTCTTCATCAGTGACATTGCAGAGGGACTGGAAGGAAAAGTATGCCTTTTGCAGATGACACAAAGATCTGCAACAGGGTTGATACACAAGGAGGCGTGGAAAGGATGAAAAGGGACTTGGCAAGGTTGGAGGAATGGTCAGGCGTATGGCAGCTAGGATTCAATGCAAAAAGTGCAAAATAATGCACCTGGGAAACAAGAACCAGGGAAGAATACACAATGGGTGGGAGGTAGTAACAACAACAAAACAGGAAAGGGACCTGGGGTAATCATATCAGATGACCTTAAGGTTAGAAGCAATGTGAGAAGGCAGTAGGGAGGGCCGGGGTATACTGGGATGTATAGGAGGGCATCAGCAGCAGAAAACAGGAAGTTGTTATCCTCTGTACAGACAGTTGGTGAGACCCCATCTGGAATACTGTGTCCAGTTCTGGAGACCCCATCTCCATAAGGACATAGACAGGATAGAGGCAGTCAGAGGAGGGCAACTAAAATGGTGCAGGGTCTGCAAGAGAAGCCGTATGAGGAGAGACTAAGAGCTTAATATGTATACCCTTGAGGAAAGAAGGAGAGGGGACATGATAGAAACTTTCAAGTACCTCAAGGGAATCAACAAAGTCCAAGAGGGTAGCATCTTTCAGAAAAAGAGACTTGCAAGAACAAGGGACACAATTTAAAGATAGAAGGAGGGCGGTTCAGGGGCAATGTGAGGAAGTATTATTTCACAGAGAGGGTAGTGGATGCATGGAACAGCCTTCCTGAGGAAGTTGTGGGGTCTAAAACTGTGGGAGAATTCAAGAATGCATGGGACAGACATAAGGCAATTCTTGTGGGGGGGCAGGAAGATATAGGCTGTTGGTTAACTAGGATCTGCGGCCTATCCTGTAGGTAGGGAAATGGGCAGACTAGATGGGCCTAGCAGTCCTTATCTGCCGTCAAAGTCTATGTTTCTACGTTTCTATGAAATCGAAGCATTGGAGGATTAGATTGACTCCATGCTGGGTCAGTCTCTATCTTTAAACCCTCCACTAGCTGATGAGACAGCAGCTGTTGCAAGAGACAAGTTTGTTACATCCTCTACACCTGCTGTAACTGTTGAGGACCCTGATAGCTGGGCAGTGGTTCCCAAGGGTAAATTTAAATGTAGAGGGGGGCAAATTGGTTGCAATGTTTCACCCCTACCTTTATACAACAAATATGAGGCCCCAACACATATATAACTGTTACATCTCAGGATGCTATATTTAACAACCCTAGCAATGAACCTTCAGTTTCTAGTCACCCCCGTAGAATGGAGAATAATTGTACTGAGATCCCTACACCCAAACTAAACATAAAAAAACAAACCATAAAAATGATCCAAACTATGAACCAATTACCTTATCATCTACTTCTAAACAAATTTTTGTTATTGGCGACTCCATTATCAAACATCTGGACCGCCCTATATGTAATGTGGACAAATTTAATCGCACATGCTCTAGTCTGCGAGGTGCTCGTGTATCAGATATTACTTCTACTGTGAAAAACATTCTGAAGGGAGTTGATGAGAACTAGCTGTTCATATTACACGCAGGTACCAATGATATAAATAGGTGTAGTATAGACGAACTGAAACAGGACATCATAGCACTTAATAATGTGTTAGCAGAAGAAAATAGTTTAGTATGTTTTTCAGAGATTCTTCCCGGTACCCAGAGATTCTGATGTTATTACTACAAAAATAAAAGCCTTTAATGACTGGCTGAGACGCTGGTGTTTTCAACAGAACATTCTTTGTCTAACTCATTGGGAAACCTTCTATTTAAAAGACTCACTGTTCTGTTGGGATGGACTCCACCTCAGTCGTAGGGGTAGTTCTCTCCTGGGCAAAAGCTTTGTAACAGCTATCAATAAACTTTTAAACTAAATCCCGGGGGTGAGATCAGTGACATTAGATCTTGTTCTCTAAAAAGACCATCCACTGACCAGTTTGAGTGTGAGGTACTTAGTTTGAATGCTTAGATCTTTAAACCAGGTTAAAATGGCAGAATTGGAAGCCCTGTGTCAATTGAACAAATATGGACTTATTTCCATTACAGAAACCTGGTGGGACCCTGATACTTCCTTGACCCAGCGTATTCCTGGGTATAAACTTACTCATAAGGACCGTCAAGGTCAGATTGAGAGGTGTATGTCTCTATGTTAGGGATGACATATCCTCATTTCAACTCCCTATCACTAGTGATTTAGAAACCATCTGGGTTAACATTCAGTTTAAAAGGTACCCACAATTGTTAGTAGGGATATGTTATAGGCCTCCAACATCTAATAAGGAATACTCTACCTCCCTTTACAGTGAAATTCTGAACATGACCTCCAAAGGTAATATACTTCTATTGGGTGATTTCAATATGTCGACCATAAATTGGAATTCCTTAACTGGCGGTACGCAGGCCGAGAAAGATTTGATTACACTAATGGTTGATATAGGATTAGAACAAATTATTATAGAACCAACGCGAGGAGTCAATATCTTGGACTTGGTTATCACCAATATAGGGAATTTAATATCTAACATTGTAGTTGGTGCCCCACTAGGATCAAGTGACCATAATACTATTTCCTTTTCATTGTTATTTCACCAATATACCACCAATTTCACGGAATTTAAGAATTACAACAAAGCTAATTTTAATGCCATTAATCAACAATTAAATTCAATCTCATGGCAAACTATATTATCTCCCCTTTCCTTGGAAGAATCCTGGGACTACTTTAAATCATCCATTTATTATTTGGAAAATCTGTATTTCAACTTAAAAAATATAATAAAAGGAAAAATACCCTTATGGTATAATAAAACAATTAAAGCATTAATCAAGGATAAACAGAGACTCTTTGCACATGTAAAAATAGTAAGGAAACCAAGGAATCATTCCTTATTCAATACAAGAAAATTCTTGAATCATTAAAACAAGCCATCTTGCAATCAAAAAGAAACTAGAGTTTAGTCTGGCTCACACCAAAGATAGTTATAAATCATTATTTTCCTATCTCAACAATAAAAATAAATAATAGATACATGGGGCCCCTATGTGTAAATGAAAAAATTGTGTCTACAGATAGGGACATAGCAGATACATTTAATGAGCAATTTTGCTCAGTTTTTACCACAAAAGAAGTCCCTAAAATCTTTAAACATTTAAATAATATTACTCCTTCTTATATTATTACTGAAGAGGACACATTAAAAGCTATATTGTCCCTAAAACCCAATTCTAGTCCGGGACCAGATAATATCAATCCCAGATTCTTAATTGAATCTGCTGCAGCTATTATTAAACCCCTTACTATTATCTTTAATAAATCCCTAAATGAAGGACTCATTCCCCGGGACTGGACATTGGCTACAGTAATTTCAATTTTAAGAAGAGAAATACTCTGAACCTGAAAACTATCGTCAATAAGCCTAACTTATGTTGTAAGTAAAATCCTGGAGAAAGTCATTAAAAAGTTATTAGATTGTGAAACTACTGAGGGTAACATGATAGATATTACACAACATGGCTTTAGACAGGGATATTCCTGCACCACTAACTTGGTCTCCTTTTATAATCATGTTAGTATGGGTATGGACAAAGGTATACCTATGGATGTAATACTTCTTGATTACAGTAGAGCCTTCGATAAAGTTCCTCACGACATACTACTTGATAAAATGAAACAGATGGGTTTCTCACATTACATAATTAATTGGGTGTCAGGTTGGTTAAATAATAGATATCAGCAGGTCAGACTCAACGGCACACTTTCCCAGTCATTGAGTGTGACCAGTGGGGTCCCACAGGGATCTGTGTTGGGGCCAACCCTGTTTAACATTTTTATCAGCGACTTGCAGGTTGGCCCTGAAACTGTTCTTTCAAAATTTGCTGATGACACAAAGTTGTGTGGTCCGGTCCTAACAGTGTCAGACAGAGAATTTATGAGGAACAATTTAAAATCTATTGAAGAATGGGCAGCTCTAAACAAAATGACACTCAACCCAGACAAGTGTCATGTTATGCATTTTGGTAAGAATAATCCGAGGCAGACCTACTTATTGAATAATGTGGCCCTTCATGTGTCACCACTGGAACGAGATCTTGGAGTAAACATTAACAACAAGTTATCATCCAGTGATCACTGATGATATTGGGAGAGCCAATGCCTTGCTTGCGAATCCAGCGTTCATTTGTGTCTAGAACTCAGGAATGTGATCCCACTACACAGTCTTCATTAGGCCTCACTTGGACTATGGATCTCCATGCTGGAATCCCTACTTAAGGCAGGATGTGGATAGAGTTGAGAGGGTGCAGAGAAGAGGCACCAAAATGGTGCCTTATCTATCAAATTAGACTATGAGGAAAGGTTAAAGGTCACAGGGTTACATTCATTACATACAAAGGCGTACAAAGGTGATCTTCTCCTCCTGTATAAATTCAGAATTCTCAGGAGTTACTGCATCAATGTGGTTTACATTTTCAACCAGTTGGAATTCCCACGGTATCATAACAAACAGATATTTGTTTCTAAAACTGGAACAACTAAAAGGTTACATTATTTCACAGTAAAAACCCCTAGATTATGGAATATTCTTCCACAACATTTAGTAGACAGCAGCTCCATTCTTACCTTTAAGAAAGGGTTAGATCATTGGTTGGAGTGGAATAGCTCTGCGGTATAATTGTCCCACCAATGTGGTGGGGGACAATCTCGATGGGCAGTAGCCTTCTTTTGTCCCTTGAAACCAAGTAAACCAAGTAAATCTCCCTCTGGACCCTGTGCGTCTTCCCCCTCCCTTAACTCATTCAGGCCCTCTTTTGCACCTCCCACCGTGACAACAGGTCCCTGTTGGGCTGCGCTGGTTACCCCATGCCTCCCATACTCTGCCCCAGTCTGCCCCGATTTCCCTTCTAAGGGACCTAGTATTTGTCTCAAGGTGCTCAGGTCAAACTTTTAGTTTTGTATTGTTTATCTTGCCTACATTAGGTTGTGTTTCTCTTACGTAAGTCAGGGACTAACACCACCCCACACCCCCACCCCTTTTAACTCCTGTAGTTAACTAAAATTTTCTGTAATGCATACAGTACTGTAACCACGTGTAACTCCTGCATATCTCTGTAAATTATATGTCCTACAACTTATATTGTTACTTCAGTTTACCACTGTGTTACTCTCACCCGGGTCGCACCTGGAAACAAGCCTTGGCACAGCATGCCTTTCCCAGTCACCAATTTTAAATAAATAAATGATAGCTGGGTCTTGACGTCTGCTTCCTTCTTTTTCATGCCTGCACATATTGCTATGCACTTCCCTCTCATAGTGCATTTCATGGTTTCCCATAATATTGCCCAGCTAGTATCTTGTGCAGTGTTGTGCATTAAAAAAAAATATGTTATCGCTTCTTGGATTTCTTTCTTTCTTTCATTGATCTCTAGGATAAAATTATTTAGTCTCCAGGATGTAAATCTTGATTTCTGTCTCCCCAGAGATACTGCTAACTTTACCGGAGCATGGTGTCTGATATTGTTCTTGATCAGGCCAAGTATTGTGTGATTGGTGACAGACCAGTAGTCTATTCTTTTTTTTTTTTTATCTTTATGTTTATTGTTTTGAATAAAAAACAAGTACATAATACCTCATAAAGGGCAATAGAAATAAGCAAATGCAGCAGTACAGCTAATCAGACAGCTGATGAACAGTTATGCATCCCCTGTAATCTGTTACAATAGTAAGTGGGTGTTTCCATATTGGATATATTTAAACAAAATTTTTCTTAAAATGCCAGCCATCTCAACAGCTATGGAGAGTCCATGGTTTAGGTAGAACTTATAAAGACAAGTTAACTGCAGTCACTATGAACTGCTGTTTATCCATTTCAGTTTAGTGTAAAAAATAGGAATAATTATGCTCCCTTAAGCATACTACACGTTGCTATGTATGCAAACAATTTGATTAGCATTCTCAAGCTAACAGATGTTAACTTTTGGGGATGTCAAATATCCCCACATCAAAACATATTAAGTCCAAGTCGGTGCAACAGGCAAGCCGACTCGTTAAGGCTGAACCTAGGTATCAGGACTTAAACCTTCCCCCCAAGTCTGAGCAGGCAAGGAAATGACCCAAGAGTGGTGCTTAGCACCCCAAGGACCTAAGCATCCTGCACTAAGTCCCCCTTCCATAAACAATTGAAAATTCCTACCTTACTCTGCATTGAGGAAAAATAAATCAAATGGTTTATAACAAATTAAAGTCACTAGAAATTAGCTGAAAACCCATTCCAATGTCCCAAATGTCCCAGTTAGCTGCAGTAATGTTAAGGAGTTGCAGCAGTCGGTCAGCTTAAATATGTCCTCACCCGACTCTTCTCCGATAACCTCCTCATCCAAACCGGGCCTCTCCCAAGAGGCGAACTCCTTCTCCGTACTTTCCAGCCATCGCCCAGCATTCTTCGGCTCCGAAAACTGCCATGATTTCCTAGCATATTATATAATCCTTAGATGCGCTCTCAATAAAAAGGAATAGATGATGCTGAGCATCCTTAATTTCTGACGGACTCCATCAAAGCGCTTTCTGTGGGCCCGGGTCTGGAATGAAAGGTCCGGAAAGCACTTCACATCTGAGTCATTTATGGCAAGTGGGTAGGCTGCCCACACTAACGACAGGATCATATCCCAGATATCAGCTCTTGTTGTCCTCACTAGAATCATTCAAGGTATGTTAGTGTCCATAAGGCCTGACTCTTGGGTTACCCCGATAGGCCCTTCTGAGGTTGCTCCAGTCAGAATCAATCGAGGTAGAAATCGAAGCCTGTAGCCACTCCACCAGAAATGATAGTAAGTTAAGGCCCTCAGCACCTTCAGGTATGCCTACGAAGTGGAGATTGCCTGCCTGTACTTTGTTTTCTAGGTCCTCAAGCTTGCCCCGGAGCTGCATGTTTTCCTGCGTCATGTTAGCAACTGTCACTTGGGTGGTCAGGGATCTTTTCTCACACTCTGCAACAACGCCCATAAGTTCCGTCAATGCGGCATCATGCTTTTCAAATCTGGCCAGTGTCTTTTCCATTTTGGCATCCATGAATTTCATGGTCGCCATCATCTGCTGTCATGGCAGTCCAGCCGAAAACCCCACAGCAGAATCTAGCTCAGAGCACGAGGTCTTCTCAGCCTTCCCTGTTGGAACCCTCTTCCTGTCCTTTGGCTACTATTTTGGACTACCTGTGGTCCCTTTCCCAGCAAGGGCTTCAGACAGTGACCCTTAAGGTGCACCTGGCAGCCATTATTGCCTACCGGGCGTGGGCCGGCAGGCAGTTGGTGGCACAGGAGAAGGTGATCGGGCGCTTTTACAAGGCCTGGACACATATCCCCTCGGTGTGAGAACCTCCACCTCTGTGGGATCTACTGCTGGTATTGGCTAAGCTCATGGGCAAGCCATTCGAACTGATGCACAGGTGTGACATCTCTCACCTGTCGTGAAAGACCACCTTCTTTTCCCTACCTGGTCTTCCACAGGGACAAAGTTGTCCTTCGACCCCACCCGGAGTTCCTTCCGAAGGTGGTGTTGGAGTTTCACCTTAACCAGGTGTTGACTGTGCCAGAGTTCTACCCCAGTCATACCTTGGAGGCCGAATATAGGCTCCATACTTTGGAACCTAGAAGAGCTCGCTTATTATAAGGGGCAGACTGGCTGAGAGTTCGAGAGAGGGATTGCAGCTGTTTTGTCACCTACGCTGAAGCCGCACCTGGCAGACCTGCAGCCAAGCGGACGATAAGCAGATGGGTCACCTCATGCATAGATCTCTGCTATAGCTTGGTGGGCATGGAGCCTCCCAAAGGGATAAGAGCTCATTCAACCTGCCATACCGCTGCTTCGGTGGCTGCTTCTAGGGACGTCCCTATCCAGGAAATCTGCAGGGCTGCTACCTGGAAGTCAGCACACACCTTTATTTCCCATTACTACATTGACCTTGAGTCACGCTGGGATGCTGGTTTTGGGACCTCGGTTCTACAGTCCTTATTTCCCAAGTAGGGGGTGCGTGCCTTGCCTCCCTCCTCCCGAACTGCTAGGAGTCTGCCAGACAATGTGGATTGAACATCGTATCCATGTCCCTAGAAATACAGGTTACTCATCTGTAACAGGAGTTCTAGGAGCGGTATATGTTGTTCATCCACACGACCCACCCGACCTCCCTGGCTCCGATGCGCAACTTGGTTTTCAGCGGGCTAGATCTGGTGTCATGGGGCAGAGCCGAGGATTTTACCACCCAGGTGGGTGGGAGAAGCCAGCTTGAAGACTTTCCTGCAAGAATTAAAGTGGCAAGGAACCTGCCAGACAGTGTGGATGGACAACATGTACCACTCCTAGAACTCCTGTTACAGGTGAGTAACCTGTATTTTCTGCTTCTAATACTTCCATGATCATGTAGCCTGTGGTAACATTTCCTTCTGCCAATCTCACTCTCTTTAACTGAATCTATAATGGGGGTTGGAAACCAGATGATCAGGTGGATAGGCAATTGGCTCCAGGACCGGACCCAGAGAGTCGTAGTTGGTGGGATAGTCTCATCCCCAAGGAGGGTCATTAGTGGGGTCCCACAGGGATCAGTCCTTGGGCCCCTTCTGTTCAACGCCTACGTATCTGACATAAGGACAGGAATCAGGAGTGAGATGAGTCTCTTTGCAGATGACTTTCGAAACTGGGGCGGTGGTGGATGGGAGGAGGGAGGTGGCCTGCAGGACCTGGAGGCTCTGGAAGATGGTCTAGAAAGTGGAAGCTGAGGTTCAATGCAGGGAAATGCAAGGTACTCCATCTGGGGCCAGAAACCCAGGCCAAGTGTACACACCTGGAGAGATACTACAAGTCTCAATGGCTGAGAGGACCTGGGGTGGTGGTGGATGTCAAGATGAACAACTCTGAGACTTGTGGGAGGCAGCAGCCAGGGCCAACAGGATGCTGGGATGCATCGCTGGGGATCACCTCCAGAAGGAGGAAGTGATACTCCCTCTGTATAACTGTGGTGAGGCCGCACCTGGAGTACTGCGTGCAGTTTTGGAGGCCACACTTAAAGAGGGACATTAACCTCCTGGAGAGGGTCCAGAGGAGGGCAACAAAATGATTTGGGGCTTGGGGACAGGACCTATGAGGAGGCTCAAAGAGCTAAATATGTACACATTGGAAGAGAGAAGGACCGGGGACATGATAGAGTCTTCAGGTACATGAAGAGGGTAAATAGGGGAGGAACAGTCAGGGTGCTTGAAGGAAGGAGGAAGGGGCCACTAGAGGCATGGGTGGAGCTGGAGGGAAGATTCAGGGAGAAAAGGAGGAGGTGCTACTTCACTGAGAGGGTGGTGGAGCCATGGAATGCACTACCTAGGGGCTGGTGGAGGCAGAGACAGTGGAGGGTTCAAGAGGGGTGGGACAGGTACAGGGAAGGGTTCAGGAAGCAAAATCCAATGCAGCAAGAATATCGGAACTGGGAAGGGAGAAGCCAGAGAAGGCGAGGGGACAGAAGGTCAGCACCCAGGGTGGGGGCTGACCAAGCCAGTACTGACACGAAGACCGTTAGGCCTATTCTGCTGGCATTTTAGTATGTTAGTATGTTAGTATATTAGAATTAAAGTTTAACCTTTAACTCTAAAGTGTGTGTGTGTGTGTGTACACACACACACACCTGAGCCTAACTGTAACAGTAAAAGTGACATTTCTTAGAGAAATACAACACTTATTGTTATGGTCAAAATGACAGAAGTCATGGAAACACAGAAACCTAGAAATTGTCAGCAGGATAAGGACTGCTTGGCCCATCCAGTCTGCGCATAGGCCCTATATATTGTATGTGGCCACTGACCCTATGTGATCAATGGCTTATCACTCCCTCCCCTCTCAGACTTCCCTTGTGCCTTTCCTAAGCATGCTTAAACCCCTCCGCTGTGCTTGCCCCCACTACCTCCTGTGACAGACTATTCCATTTATTGACTACCCTTTCTGTGTAGAAAAACTTCCTCACATTACCTCTTAATCTGTCCTCTTCCAATTTCATACTGTGCCCCCTTGTTCTAGTACTTTTTCTACATTGGAAAAGCTCCCTTGCCTGCACCTTGTTTATGTCCTTGAGGTACTTAAAAGTTTCAGTCATGTCCCCCTGCAGTCTCCTCTCCTCCAGTGAGTACATATTTAGGTCCCTTAGTCTCTCCTCATATGTTTTGTGGTGTAAGCCCTGCACTATCTTTGTTGCCCTTCTCTGGATAGTCTCCACTTTATCTATGTCCTTGCACAGGTGTGGTCTCCAGAACTGCATGCAGTACTCCAGGTGAGGCCTTACCAATGTTTTATACAATGGCATCACCACCTCCTGCTAGTGGTACCCCTGCCTTTGCACCCCAGCATAACACTGGCCCTCCCTGCTGCCTTTGTACACTGCTTTGATACCCTAAGTTCATCACAGATGATAACCCCTAGGTCCCTTTCCTCTTTGATGACATTCAGCTCCTCCCATGCCCCCAACCTGTAGCTCTCCCCAGGGTTCCCTCTACCCAGGTGCACTATTTTGCATTTCTTTACATTGAACCTCAGTTGCCACATTGACCATCTTTCAAGCTTCTCCAGGTCCCTCTTCATTTTCTACACCCCTTCTGGAGTATCCACCCTGTTGCAGATCTTGGTGTCATCTGCAAACAGGCAGACCTTTCCTTCCAGTCCCTCTGCAATGTCACTAATGAAGACATTGAACAGGACTGTTCCTAGTACTGATCCCTGTGGTACCCCATTGGTCACCCCCTCTCCCCAGATTGTACCCCATTTACCACCACCCTCTGTCTCCTGTCTGTTAACCAGTTCCTAATCTAGTTCACCACTTTGTCTCCCATGCCCAGACTACCCATCTTGTTAATCAACCTTCTGTGTGGGATGGTTTCAAAGGCTTTGCTGAAATCCAGGTAGGCGATGTCTGCTGCCCCTCCCTGTTTAAGTTCCCTAGTCACCCAATCAAAGAAAAACTATTAGATTCGTTTGACATGACCTTCCTGCTATGAATCTGTGTTGCCTCAAATTCTGAGCACCACTGGATTCCAAATGTGCCACTATCCTTTCTTTCAGCAGTGTCTCCGTGATCTTTCCCACCACTGAGGTGAGATTGACTGGCCTATAGTTCCCCACCTCCTCCCTACTGCCGCTTTTGTGCAGTGGGACTACATGTGCTCTCCTCCAGTCCTCTGGAATGACACCTGTGTTGTGTGACTCTGTGAACAGGGCCACCAGAGGCACTGCTAGTTCCCTTCGCAGCTCTTTTAATATCCTCTGGTGGATGCCGTCTGGCCCAATGGCCTTATCCACCTTCAGCTTTGTGAGGTCTTCCAGAACTCTCTTCACTGTGAATGGACTAGTGTTCATCCCCCCATTACCTCTGCAACCCAACTGTGGTCCTTGGTCCGCCCCTTCCTTAGTGAATACTGAGTGAAAGTATTTGTTCAGTATTTCTGCCTTGTCCAGATCCCCCCTCCTTACACTCTCCCTTCTCCCCTTCAAAATGAGTCTCACAGTCCCCCCTCATTTTTCTTCTTTCATTGACGTACCTATAAAATGCCTTATCCCCTTTGTTTACAGACTATGCCAAGCTCTCTTCTGTCTGCACCTTTACCCTTCAAACAGCCTTCTCTGCTTCCCTTAGAGATTCAAGGTACACCTTCCTGTCCTCCTCCTCCTCCTCCCTTTGGCTCCCGTTATATTACCTGAAACTCAGCCTTTTAGCCCTGACTTTGTCCCTCACCTCTTTGGAGAACCATAGTGGTTTCCTTAAATCATAGTAAACGTCATGAAAAGTCATGGGTTCATTGTGTTTTACATAAATTACTTCTTTTTGCCATATTTTTATGCAAGCACATCAGCAAAGATGTAAATACTGTACTGCTTTTTCTTAATTTTTTTTCTGTGTGAACTTTAGTGCTCTTGAAAGGTGCTGGGCTGACAGTACTGGAAACTGAAGCCATATGTTTATCTACAAGACAGATACAGCATGGGTGATCATAGTGCAAGCTTCCCCACGCTGCCCCACCAATGTGCCTCAGCCCTGTCATGGTGGGACTGCCACATAGGTCAGAGAATAGTTCAAACTCCATGCCCATTCAAACCTTGGCCTCTCATGAAAGACTGCCAACAAGGGTGCCATTTAGTGCCAGCTGTGTTGGTGGTTTTGTGATGCGGATACCTGCCCGCATGGAACTGGACTGAGACCACCACAACTTATTTCACATAGGCTACCAAACAGCCCTCAAGTGATAATGACTTTTAGCCATTACTGACCTGGACTGGATTTGATCCGATCATGTAAAATGTTTTAAATGATTAGGCTGGCCTAGTGACAAAAGTCAGCACATTGTGCTGCCATGTAGGAGAACAGGGCTTGCATGCAAGCACCTGCATCCCACCCTGGGGCCGACTGGGAATCATGTGCATTGCGGTAGTGAGGTACAAAATTATGAATCTGTCAACTATGGTGTTTTCAAGGAAAATGCTAAAAAATCATCTTTTTCCCATTTAAATGTTATTTTCATAAATACAAAGAATTATCGTAGATAAACAGGATTAAAAGCAAATATGTTTGCCGTTTAACTTTAAATAATTCTTTTATGCAACTGTTCTAACAGTAATACAAATATAAGTGGAATTAATTATAAAACAAAAAGCCAAAGATCATGGAGTTTTCATCAAAACAGGAAAAATCTGGAATCCCTGACTTCCGTGACATAGGTACAGCAGTAGCTATGATGCGATCCCTACAATGGAGAGACATCTATGAAAGGTATGACATCTTCTTGGATTCTTCCCTCCATGGGGTTCCAAGTGGCAGTTGGAAGAGCACTGTCCAGTTATGAATCCGCCTGTGTAGTACAAGGCGCTGTATGTTATAAGCTCCTACAAAATTCTAACTTGATTCATCACTTTTATTTTTTTAAATATAACTCATGCAGGAAACTTGTGATTGTCTCCCTGCAAATATTTGTTTTTCTAAGTTCAAATTGTGCTTATTTTAATTTATATGGCTTCTGCTGTTTCCGGAACGTCAGTCTCTCTGCTCTGTGCTCACCAGTTACGTACAGTTGAAGCATGTTTGCATCGTCTCGTTCAAGTCAAAGGTGATTTGATAAGTTTGAGGTTCTGAATGTTCTAATAAAGGTTGGAAAGGTATCAGAACCTAGCATGGCTTGTCAAACCCTTTCAGAACCTTTGGTTGCTCTCCCAGCCATAGTAATAAATTGCACGATAGTCATGACAAGTATCCTTTTTTGTGTAGAAAAGCTCACTTGTGATGCTTGCGGTTTCCAGAGGAGTGAGTGCTAATACTGTTTAGCAAAGGTGTTTAAATAGCTTTTAAAAAGGCAGCACTTGATAGGAGCTGAATAGTTATCAGCTGTGTAGATCTAGGGAAGGAAGCAATAATGAGGTCAAGGTCTTGGCAATTGAGAGAAGTACAATAATACAAAACAGTGAATACAACACAGTGTTCCGTAGCATCCTTCAGACAGTGTATCACAAAACACTGTTCAAGGCAGTGATTCAAATTTAACAGAACAGGGGTTTAAATAATTGATTAGCACTTTTTTTCTTGGGACGATGCTAACTATACAGAAAGTATTTATGTAGGTTTTCTAGAAGTGTTACGTTTGTTAAACACAGTGAGGTAAGTGCTATGCATTTTCACAATGTTTTAGCACTTTTATGAGCAAAACGCTATTCAATTTTTGGAGTTAAATAAAACCCTGCAGAATAAAGAAAACAAAATGATACAACTCTACAACTGTAACAGTTAGCAGGAGGGCCAGATTTACAGTTCAGAAGTTTGTGCTTGGACTAGGCTGGTACTAGAATGAGTAGTTAAGGCTTGGGAAAAGATGTGGGTTTTGAAGTTGGATATGAATGTTTGTGTGGAGCCTGTGAGACGTAGTGAGGCATGAAGACCATTCTTCTGTCTCCTCTCCTCTGCTGTTGGGTTCTTTTCTGTCTGTCCGAAATGTAACCTTCCATGCGCGAGCATGATGTTTGTGTGTGTGTGTAAATTCTTTAGCTTAAGCTAACATTTGGTACATAGAGAGAGAGAGAGAGAGAGAGAGAGAGAAGCCCAGAGGTAGAAGAAACTAAGTATGCAGAATGGAAAGTAGTGGGTGATAAGGTCAGAGAGCTAAGGCGTGCCAGACCATGAAGAATTTTGATGAAGAGAAAGATGGTGCTGTACTGTATGCAACACTGGATGGAAAACTAGTGCAGGTTTCTGAGGATGGGGGTGATGTGGTTTTGTCTGCAACAGCAGATGAGTAGCATTTTGGATAGAATATGAACATATGAAGAAGCCAGCAGAAGAAGGCCATTCGGTCTATCTAGTCTGCTCATATTGCAGGGTCCACAACTTGAGATACTGTCCCTGCCCCCCCCCACTCTTTCCACCCTCTCTACCCATGATTCTTACCTTCCCACATGCCTATCCCAGCCTCTCTTGAAGCTGCCCACTGTCTTCAGTGAGACCACCTCTTCCAGTAGCTCATTCCAAGTGTCCACCACCCTCTCCATAAAGAAGTGCTTTCTGACCTCTCTCGTAAACCTCCCCCTCCAGTTTAAGACTGCGCCCCCTCGTGTTATGGTTAACACTCAGCTTAAAGAGATCCTACTTATCCACCTCATTTTTCCCTTTCAAGTACTTGAAGGTCCCAATCATGTCCTCTCTCTCTCTCTCTCTCTGTCTCTCTCTCCTGTCTCCAGGGAGTACATGTTCAGTGCTCTCAACCTCTCCTTGTATGTCTTACCCTGCTGAACCACTATCTTTGTAGCCCTCCTCTGGACCTTCTCCAGCAGGTTAATGTCCTTTTTGAATCAGCTGTGTTTCTTTGCCAAAGAAAAGTTATTTGTGAGGTGGAAAAACTACTTAATCCTCATGGTAATAGTAAAGGAAGCAACCTCACTGCAGGGGAATGAAGAGCGTTGGATGAACATAGGGCAATGGAGGACATTATTGTCCACCAGGCAGATAAAGGGGCAATGTGGTGATACTGAACAGGGAAGATTACATAAAGGAGGCAAACTGATTATTAAGTGGCAGTGCCACTTATGAAAAACTCAACAAGAACCCAGTAGAAAGATTTAGGATGGAACTCTATGAGCTATTAGACAGGGGACTTGCTGATGAGGCATTATCGCAGCAAGAGTATAAATTTCTTAAAGTTGAAAAAAAAAACACCCCTACTTTCTGCTACCTCCCTAAGACCCATAAAAATCTTACACACCCCTTGGGAAAGCCTTATATCAAGAATAGGGTCCCTTATGGAAAACCTTAACAGATTGATTGCTTCCTACAACCCATAGTGTAGTGTGTAGCCTGAAATCATAAACACGTGATTCCACACATCGTATGTCTAAACTTAAAAATCTGAACTGGGAGTAAGAACTGATTTGGTTAGATCTGGATGTCACCTCACTTTATAACTCGATCCCACACGAATCTAGCTTCCTGACGAATTCTTCTGCTGAGTGTATTGTCCCACGCCATATCACTAGGACATCATCAGTGAAGTGCTGCTCTAGATTCCTGGCCTTTCGCCTCAAACAGGCTGCTAAATTCACAGTTACTAAAATAAAACATCCAATAACAGGCCAAACAAATTACAGAGGGGACCAAATTGTTGAGGCCTTTGTGTCTTACTATCATTCTTTTTACCAGTCACAAACAGAATCCCACTCTGCTGACAAACAAAACTTCCTACAGGCTTTAAAGTTGCCCTCATTCCCTCTAGAACAGTGTCAATTCCTGACGGTCCCAATCTCCCAATCTGAAATTTTAAATACTGTTAAAAACTTGAAACCAAGGAAGTGCCCAGGCCTGGATGGCTTTGGAAGTGAGTTCTACAAGGTGTTCCTAAAAGAACTAACACCTTACCTGCAAGAGACCTACAAAGACATTTGGGAGGAGGGAGTGCCTTGCCCCCAGCATGGCATTATGCCACTATAACAGTGCTCCACAAACCTGGCAAGGACCCTACGGATTGCGATTCCTACCGCCCCATATCCCTCTTAAATGTCAATTATAAATATTTACCTCCATTATCGCGGGTTGTCTTAATCGGCTTCTTCCCTAGCTTATCCACCTTGGTCAGACAGGCTTTTTGTCAGGTAGGCAAGCCCCGGACAATGTCTGTCAAACAATCAATATTATAGACACGATTAACTCGACTCGCACACCTGCGTGTGTGATGAGTCTTGACGCAGAGAAAGCCTTTGATAAGGTGTCCTGGAGCTTTCTCTTTACAGTTCTGGATTGGTTTGGCTTCCCGCAGTCCTTCATAGACAGGATTAAAATGCCATATGCAGTCCTGCAGGCCTGTGCGGAAGGTCAGTGAAGGCATCTCTAGCAGATTCCATCTGGGCAGGGGCACCCACCAGGGTTGCCTCTGTCACCTCTGCTCTTTGTCCTTTACATTGAACCCCTAGCAGAGGCAATAAGAGCGGACACAAATATTGAGGGGGTAGAGGTGGGAGGTTGCATTCATAAGATCTCACTATATGCTGATGATGTTCTCTTGTACCTTTCCAAGCCAAACACATTGATACCACGGGTTTGGGCACTACTAGAAAAGTTTGGATATTATGCAGGTTATGTTGTAAATAAATCTGAAGTGAGTCCTTCACTTTTTTTATAAACCACCACCAGACATTCTGAAATTGCTACCATTAAACTGGAAAGCCACTCACATTCAATACCATGGGGCCCTAATGCCTAATAACTTGCAGAATATATTTTCCATGAACTTCGACCCCTTAACTAACCAACTCCGCCAAGATATTGGTAGGTGGTCCCTGCTAACTTTTCCTATGTATTCCCGTATTCAGTTGGTGACCATGAATGTGCTACCCAGGTTCTTATATCTTTTCCAATGCCTCCCCATCTGAATTTCAAAAACCCACTTCCTGACTTGTTGCAGGATCATCTATAAATACATATGGCACCTGGGGAGACCCTGAATTAAATACCATATCATGCAGCAGGATAAGTCTAAGGGAGGCTGGGCAATCCTGGACTTGGAAGAACACTATCTGGCAGCTCAACTACAGCCTATCCTTCTCTGGTCTGCTCCTTCCTATCAAGATAATTGGAAAAGGATGGAGTTGGGGGGGGAGATTCCCCTTGAGTCACGGACCTCCGATTTCAAACCAGAAATAAAGACTTGTCTCTAACTCAGTCTGGAGTACACTGGGGACAGCTTACACAACGTGGGAGAAATATGACCTGGCTCACGCATTGTGGCCCCTACAGTGGTTTGCCTGGAGTGACTCCTTTCTGCTTTTGACACTAGATCTAACACATAGAAGGTGGTTATGGTAGGGGTTATATAGTATGGGCCAGTTGATGCTAGAAGGTGTGGTGTTAGATTTCTATACAATCAAGGAATCTTACCAATTAAACAACTCCGACCATTTTCGTTATTTGAAATGAAGAATACATATTATTGGGCCTGGCCTGGTGGCGCTGAGGGTTGAAGCGCTAGATGCCATACCTCACGCCACGCCAGCGACCCGGGTTCAGGATCGAGCTCGGACCGATGGGGGATGGCAGGGGAAGGAAAGGATCAAGTGTCTGATGACAGCTCTCCTCTCCCAGGGACAGATGGGCATGTCATCCTGCCCTTTGGCTGCCTCCTGGTGGAGGATGGGGGCAGTGCCAGGTTCCGGGAAACTCAAAGCATAGCTTTGCGATGTGTGTGTGACTCCATGCGCGCGCAATCACAGCTGCGAAGGGGAGGGACCAGAAAAGAGTGAAAATCCGGCTGCAGGCTCCATGATGCCCCCTCCGGCAGACCTGTGCCACTACCTTGGAACTGCCCATAATTGCCCACTAAATAGGGCTTGGGGGTACCTGGGGGGTGGTAATTGGGGTGACCAGAAGAGGACGGACCTCTGCCTGCAGGCCGTGGAGGAAAAACATAAGGTGGAAAAAAGAATACATATTATGGACCTCCAGAGGTCTGCTCGGGACCCTGCCCACACCTCCCCCCTAATAGAGGTGCTTCAGGGTATTTTAGGTGGGAGAATTTTAAAAAGCCATATATCGATTATATATAAAGCACTAAGGGGTTTGTATAGTGAGTGTTTAGCCCCCATGCAACAGAGTTGACACACATCTCACTGAGGAGGAATGGGACAAGATATTCAGTATAGCCAGTAAAACCTCTCACTCCCCTTTGTGGCAAGAGTTTGAGTGGAAAGTCCAAACATGCTACTTTTTTAGCCCTGTAATACAGAGCAAATGAAGCAGAGATCAGTCTCAGGCATGCTGGAGAAAGTGTGCTGAAATTAAAGTGCACCACTCACATGTATTTTGGCAGTGTCCCGTTCTCTAGCCATACTGGCAGTGAATAACGGACTCACTTAATGAGTTGTTTTCCATCACATCTCCCCTTGGCCCAGCACAAATGGTCTTTGGTCTACCACCCATGAGGTCCAAGGACCCGATCAGATATATTTATGGACTATCCTCATTGCAGCAGCGTACAAAGCAATTACCCGCAAATGGCTTGCAGCTGACCCTCCAGTGTTCCAGCAATGTCTGTCCATTGTATTAGAAATCCAATCTATGGAAGAACTGACGTATAAGGTCAACTTCAGATCCCACATATATATCTGTAGATGAACCCGATGGATCCTCTGGAGGGATGCCCTCTCGAGTGACCTGTGTAAGCTGCCACTACATGGCCTCAGGGGCTAACCCCTCATGAGCCACTCTAGACATGTCCTGGCCCTCTAGGTACTATTAAAGGGAGCCATCCTCAAAGACTAGAAGAAATGCTTGATGATTATACCGTTACATACATCTTTAGGCTGTGTGTGGGTGAGGATGTGCGATATGGCCGCCACTACACATTCAGTCACTTCACTACCAGTCTAGCATTGCTTGTAAAGTGCTTTGGGATACACTGTGTATGAAAAGCACTATATAAATGCTGATTCTTCTTCTTAATGAGATTTACGCCATTATCAATAGTAATACTAATAAGTTGGATGTAACATTGAAGTCAGTGAACAAATGTACATGTATCTGATTGTTGGAAACTCCCCCCCCCCTTTTTTTTTAATTTTCGCTCCCTTCTGTTTGCCTGACCCTTGAATACAAAGTATACAATGTACCCAAGCTTTTCAATAAACTTGAATTAAAAAAAAAAAAAAAAAAGTAATGCCACTATACCACTTGGCCATAGTGAGGATTATTGCTGTCACTGTACGCAAAGATCTGCTCCCACCAGCCAGGAAACAGGTTAGCAAATGAGGGTGCAGCAGTGGCCCCCATGGCTGCCCCACATTTCCTGAGATGGGTTTCACCATTGAATGTAAAGTAATTCTTGGTTAGAATGAACTCTAGTGCTTGGAACAAGAAAGCAGTCGATGGCACACTGGCATCACTACTCCTACATAGAATCATCGAGTCATAGAAATCTGGAAGCAGAAATAGACCTCTCTGGCCCATTGAGTCTGCCTCTTTCCCCCCAACTCATCAACTTTGCCAAGAGACATCCCCTTCTGCCCACTGGTCAACCCCTTATGTCTGTCCCATGCCCTCTTGAGTCCTTCCACCGTTTCGGCCCCCACCACCTCTTCAGTTAGTTTGTTCCAGGACTCCACTGCCCTCTCTGTGAAGTAACACCCTCTCACATTGCCCTTAAATCTTCCTCTTTCTAATCTAAAACTATGACCTCTAGTTTTAGCATTTTCCTTCCTTGTAAATAGGCTCTTGTCCCCTACTTTGTTAATCCCCTTCATGTACTTAAATGTTTCTATCATGTCTCCCTGTACCATTCTAGTCTTCAGTAGGTACAGATCCAATTCCCTCCACCTCACTTCATAGGGCTTCCTATCCATAACATATGCACCATCTTGGTTGCCCTTCTCTGAACCCTTTCAATCCCGTCTATGTCCTTGCATAGAAAGTACTCTACTGCCCTTAGGCCAGATTCGTGTGGGCTCGAGGTATAAAATTCCTGTTGCGTTCGTTTGCGCAAAGCACATTCACAGTCAACACTTCTCGAGGGAAGGAGAACAGTAAAAAAAAAAAATAATGGCAGTAACAGGATGACGAATGCCTCTCTTGCGCACTGCTGTCTCTGACTGGGTTCTGTTGTCACTTGCTATGTTTGGTTTCTGGATGAGGCGGTCCCCACCATGTTGGCTCACAAGTCCCAGAGATGGTGGGACCTGGGAGTGCATGTTCGATGGATGGTAGGTCAGCCATAGTTGGGAGCAAAAAAAAAGTAAATAAAAGCACCTGGTTGGGATGAAAGTGATAGAGATGGTAGCACTGTGGGAGTAGTGAAGCAGGTAGTTATTGGTAGTGCAAAGGGATTTGGTTTTAGCAGCTCTGGCAATGATGGCGGTAACAGATTAAAATCTGATATCTTGGAGAGCGGCCCTGTAGTGACTGTTGGGCTTTCCAGGCTCACAGTGGACAGTTAGCGTAGAGGAGCACCATTGTTTCTTAGGTTGATGGGCAACAGACTTGAGAGCCAGGAGGTCATCTTTTCACCAAGGTGACCAGGAGTTATGGAACAGAGTAAGGAATACGACAGGGGCAAGCTGGTTGAGTGAAGAGAACAGGACAGATTTATAGCTGTCACTGTAAGGGGGCGATGGAGTGAGGCGGAGAGAATCAGCAAAATAGGGGCAAAGGGAAATAATTTGCTCTGAAAGCTGTCAGGCATCATGGTTCTTAAGTGTTCCTTGTTTTAGGCTCACTTGGCATGAACAGAAGTTCTGCTATATTTATGATCATTTCCTCCTGCGGTGATGACACTTTACTTCGCCCTTACTAGCCCAACTCCACAGTCTCCCATCTTGTTCAGTGGCACACTGCTGAATTCGATCAGCAAGGGAAAAGTGAAATGGTGTTAACCCTGTAGTTAATAGGCATAAATACAGGACACAGTCTTTGGCAGGTTCAAATACAGAAGGCTTCTGAGACCACTGGCTACATTTTTCAAAACTCATTTTCAGACCGTGGCCCACAAACCCTCTGCTGTAGTTAAAGCAGCAGTATTTATCAGCAAAAAAATTCAAAATATTTTTTAGTAATATTGTTTCTAGTAAAAGCATTATTATATCTATGTTTCATTTTATTTTATTCCTGAACTAAGATATGTGATTTTGCAGTTTTGTGTACATTGTGCTCACTCATCACGCCCACTGTCAATAAACTGGAATCTTGCTGTGATTCTTTGCTGTTTAACATCAGTACCATGTTGATACCCTCTTAATTCGTTCACAGTATGAATCTGATTTGTACAGTCAAAAAGTAACCTTAAAGGAAGATATATTTTTAAAATTGCTAGTGGCAACAATCTTTATTGACTTGAGTCATTAATTGAAAAATGGTAATAAAAGCCATTTTAAATACTTGAGGAAATTAAAAAGACACTGATAATGAAATCTAAAGGTGCCAGAAATACATTCATGGTAAAAAAATATATGATGACGTTTTTTGCCTATGAACAAATACTACTGCTTTCAGCTGGGACTTAAGCCAGGTAAAGAAAGCACCTCTCGTCTCATATTGTTGACAGAATTTGCTAAATGAAAGCACTGCCGCCGCTTATTTATCTGAACCTTGGGTCAAGTACACCACATAGGCACAAAGGGTTGAGACTGGCGCTAGCTTTGTTTGGTATTATAAGCTTAGTTTCCCTTACGCACTTTAATAATCTTGTTTATTCAAATATCAACGAGAAGCCATAAGTATTAGGTGTTAGTACCCACTGGGATAAAGAATGATAACGAGTTTGAATGGATTTTTGTTCTTTTCCTGGGTTGTTTACCCGTGAAACAGGATCCAGTTGTGCTTTTATGATTTTCCGCAATGCATAAATTGACAGTGCAGATTATATATAATTACATCCAAATATTGACAGTAGCAAAGGCAATCTTGAGATCAGTGTGTCTTAGTAAAGGTTATATGGCTTGCAGTGGTTCACACTGGAAATGCGTGAAAGCTGCTTTGTGACACGTGTTAAATAAAGGAGCATTTTACATAAAGGGGACTGTGTGTGCGTGCTGAGGATACAAAGGTGTAGCACTTTTATAGGGGACTGTGTGTGTGTGTGTGTGTGTGTGTGCGCTTAAGGATACAAAGGTTTAGTACTTTGTAGGAGACTGTGTGTGTGTGTGTGTGTGTGTGTGTGTGTGTGTGTGTATGCTGAGATACGTAAGCATTAAGCCTGACGAGGTGTGCTTTAATGCTGATTGATGCATGGGGGGCGGTGCGTGCGGGGCCCATGGTCAGGCTACCACCCGCCCCGCATCAACGCGATTAGGGAGCACACCGACGAGTGGCTTAATGCTGGTAACATGGGCCCGGTCGGTGGAGGCATCTGGAGTGGTCCCAGTGTGCAGACAAACAGTGGCACACGGAGGGCTGTGCGACCTGTCACCTGTGCTCTGCTCTCACAGTGCGGTGCACAGCGTGAATGGGGTGCGATGGGGTCTTACCTGCTGTCCCTGAGTCACGCAGATGTGTGCAGCCAACTTCTCTGTCGCACTGAAAGCGACTCGCTGCGGCTGTTGTCGTGATGAGCGCCCCGGGAGGCCTCCGGTGAGGAGTGTGAGCGCCGGAGTCTCGCGGTGTGCATGCTGGGGGGCTTCCCTTCCTCTTCCCTCCTGCACACTGCTCCAGTGGTGCCCTGCTCCAGGTCGGCTCTCGCTGCTGTTCCTGGGTCTGGTTGGCTGCCTCTCGCGGATGTCCGCCGCCAGTACCGCTCCCCGTGACCGTTTCCGCCGGCGGATGACTCCAGGTGTTGGCGCTCCTCTCTGGTGAGCTTGGTCTCAAGTAGCTTTAGGCAGGGGGTCTGGACGGTGACTGCATTGCCGTTGGGCACGGCATATACGCTAGGTTAATGCCCACTCGGCTGCTCGCCTTGTGACCCTCCTACGCCTATCGCAGCGTGAGATCACAGGCACACTATTGATGCCATGTCACAAAGAGGTTTAGTACTTTTATAGGAGACTGTGTGTGTGTGTGTGTGTGTGTGTGTGTGTGCTGCTAAGGATACAAAGGTTTAGCCCTTTTATAAGGGACTATGTGTGTGTGTGCATGTGTGTGTGTGTGTGTGTGTGTGTGTGTGCATGTTGCTGAGGATACAAAGGTTTAGCACTTTTATTGGGGACTGTGTGTGTGTGTGTTGCTGAGGATACAGAGGTTTAGCACTTTTATAGCGGTCTGTGTGTGTGTGTGTGCTGAGGATACAAAGGCTTAGCACTTTTATAGGGGACTGTGTGCACGCTTAGAATACAAAGGTTTAGCACTTGTATAGGGGACTGTGTGTGTGTGTGCTGAGGATACAAAGGTTTAGCACTTTTATAGGGGACTGTGCACGCTTAGAATACAAAGGTTTAGCACTTGTATAGGGGACTGTGTGTGCTGAGGATACAAAGGTTTAGCACTTCTATAGAAAATGATTCTTTTTTTTTTTAATTACAGGATTTATTTGATTGAGCTGCTGTGGGTTGGAATTTCCTCTGATATTAAGATAAGTTGCTATTTTACTGAAAAACATGGTGTCGACTGTCCCGTATGAACAGCGGCTGGGCTATAGCCCATGATGCCAGTGACCTGAGTTCACAACCCATGCTTGTGCACACTGGAAGGCTGGTACAAGGAGGCTCTAGCATCCTATAGGATGCTCTCATCCTTGGGGGAGAGTGGGCAGCATCTCTTGCAGCTGTACTGTGTGACAGGGTTGAGCGAGACCCTGCCCCATTTGTTATGGAGAGAGAGTTAAAAGCAAGAATCTGTTCTGTCCTCTCCTATTCTACCATTTGTCTGTTTCTTGCCTGTCTGATTGCGTAATCAAATTTTCTTGAGGCCCCTAGGAATTGGCCACTCCGAAGGTCCCACAATTTCCCCCTGTTTTTTCCCTTCCTTCACTTACTGTTCCTATTCTTTCTTTCTTCCCTTGCTTCTCTGTGGTTTAAAAAATAGATATGAATCTTTATGTGACACTGGGATCCCTTGGTTTGCAAATGTATATAATTGTATTGTTGAAATGATTGCAGAAAGCTATTTAGGTTTCTTTAAAAATGACAATCTGTAATACAAGGGGTTAACCTTGAGCTGTATTTTTATTTCTATTTATTTAAACATTTGATAACCAGGAAAGGCACACTGATCTGAGACTCGTTTCCAGGTGTGACCCGGGGAAGGGGGAAGCGGATATAAAACAGCAAATACATAATAGATACATGAGATAAATATACATTGCATAAGTTATACAGCGAAGTATTGTACATTCAGATGGACTGTATACAAATAGTATCGTACAATTCTGAGGATTAGATTACTATTCACAAAACATTTGGTATGAAACTGGGCCTGTGAGTGACTATGAAAAGGTACAGATGGGGAATGGAAATTGTCGGATTTGGTATTTGAACCAGTTTTGAGAGGGCGAGTTTCTTAGGAGAGGTGGAAGTTGGTTCCATAAAGAGGGGAGTCTGTAGGTGAAGGCGGATTTGCCAATGGACAAGGAAGGTTTAGGGAGGGAGAAAGGACAGGAGTCCCTTGAGCGCAATGAGTATAGGGAAATGGCAGCTGGTGTTGGCCTCTCTGCCAGGTAAGGGGAAGCAGGTCAAACCAGAATTTGGGTATGAAGGAGATGGAGTGGCCGAAGTGATGATGGGATAGGGGTGGTATCCCAAGGGAAGAAAGGAGAGTGCAGTGGTGGTTTCTGAGAAGGGAATTTGAGGCAAAGCGGCAGAAAGCATAGAGGAGGGAGTCAAGCCTGGATAACAAGGAAGAGGGGGCAGTGCCATACACTATGTCAGAGTAGATGAAGATGGGAGTGATCATTTTTGTTGATAATAAGCATCTAACAGGTAGTGGGAGGGCATCACGATTTCTGTATAGGAGGCCTAGCTTAGGGCGGAGCTTTGATGTGATGGCATCGATGTGATTCGAGAAGTTTAACTGGGCGTCGAGCCATACTCCTAGATATTTGTATGTAGAGACAGAGTTTGTGGGTTCCCGTCTAGGGAGGCGATAGAAAGTTGACAGGATAGTCTCACGAGTTTTTGAGCAGACCTGAAAGTCATGGAAACAATGTTGGATGAGTTTATTTTGAGATGCTTTGCGTGAAACCAAGACTGCATGTTGTGATAATCGTGTTGCAGTTGTGCTTGAACGTCGCTTAGAACTGGGCCAGATGTGAAAAGGATGGTGTTGTCCATGTTCATGTGAATGAGGGATCTTGAACAGATAGATGGGAGGTTGTTAATAAATAGAGAGAACAGAATAGGGCCTAGAACTGAGCCCTGGGGGACACCAGCTAGTATGGAGAGGGGAGGGGGATTGGAGTCTCCAATCCTGACTGACTGGTGCCTGTTTTCAAGGTATGATCTGAACCACTGAATTGCAGGAGGGGCAAGTCCACATTCTGGCTACCTTGAGTTTGTCAAGGAGCAGGGGGTCAGAAACAGAATCGAAGGCCTTTGCCTGAATTGAAGATTGCAGCAGTTAGTTGGCCTTGGTCAGCGGTGGACTGGATGTGTCCAGTGATACAAAGGAGGGAGGATATGGTAGAGTGGTGCCTTCTGAACCCAGACTGATATGGGGAGAGGAAATTTGTGGACATGAGAAAGTTAGTCAGTCTGGACTAGACAAGAGCTTCTTGCAGTTTGGCAAGAGCAGGGAGGAGGTAAATTGGTCGGTAGTTTCCAGGTACTGAGGGGTCACCACCCTTGTAGAGAGGGATGACATAAGCACATTTCCAAGCTTGGGGGACATTGCCAGAGGAGAAGGACAGGTTTAGAAGGTAAGTGAGGGGAACAGCAATTGCAGGTGCAAATATACACAGAAGTTTGGGGTGGATACTATCAGGGCTGGATTTTGAGCTGTTCAAGGAGTAGAGAGCATTAAGGACTTCTTCCAGTGAGGTGGGAGTGAGGAGGAAATTGTTTTGGGTACGGTTTAGGGGGGTCATGTGAGGGCCCGGGGAGGTCAGGTCAGGAAGGGCACAGGTGTTGAAGAAGTTGTTTTGACTTCCACAAGCTTGTTTGCAGAATTATGAACAGGAACTAACTCTGAGACAAAATGTAGTCAATAGCTGCACCTGTTAAAGAGTAGATGTGCTCTTCTGGCTGGACTCAGGAAGGTAATTGACAAAGTCCTGAGACATTTTGTGAAAAACAAGAGATGCAACTTACAAGATCAGGATGCAGAATGTAATTGCCAGGAAAAGATGGCTTATAAATGTTTTGTTTAGCGTTAGAGCAAGAGCTTGAGGTTTAAATTGAAAAGAGGCTCTCAGATGACAGACTTCGCTTTTTTGTTGTATTGCCTTTGTGAAGTGTTATCCTATACAGCTGTATTTTTTATTGTTATTGATAATAATATAAGGCTACTTGTGAATGTTATAGCTTTTTCTGGTTTGCCTATGCTTTCTGACCTATGCCTGTGTGATGTACTGCCACCTGGTTGACAGATAGAAGGCTTGGGAGGTTAGAGCATACTGACGTTGCTGCCTCTGCGTGCCAGCACCTGTAGTGCAACTGAGCATGCTCTTAGGGGGCTGTATAGGTGACACAAGGAGCAAGAATCAGCTAGAGCCAAAAACAACTGCCTGTGCAGTAGCTTGGGTCGTATAGTAGTATAAGGGTCAGCTACTACTTGTCAGACTGGTTTGATTAGCCCCATTCCTGATGGGTTGGGGAGCTCATCTGTGAGACCACAGAATCCACAGATTCTGTTCACAGCAGGAGTCCAGATGCCACATCAATGTACTGGAGCTCCATGCAGTGCATCTTGCTTTGACAGAATGTACTCCATTGATTCCGGGTCAAGTTGTTCAGGTCCAGACTGATGACATGACCGCAGTGTTCTACCTGAACAGGCAGGTTGGGATGAACTCTTCTCTGCGTCAGAAGGCGCTATGCACTTAGTCACTGGTGTGTAGCCTGCAGATCTATCTCCTGGCGATCCATGTAATGGGAGAAAACACCCAGCTGCAGATGCTCTCAGCTCAGTCAGAGAGTTGTCATATGAGTGATCCCTGCACCAGGAGGTGGTAGACCACAGTTACCCCAATGGAGCACCCATCTGGTGGACCTGTTTGCCTCATGGGAGAACAGATAACTGAGATTGTTCTGTGCCCGCCCCCCAGACTGGGATACTGTAGGGGATGCCTTTTATTGGCCCTGGATCTCCGAGCCCTCTATACACCATTCCTTCTTTCCTCTTGGTTCATATTGTCATGATCAAAGCCTGGAAGGACAAGGCATGAATGATCCTGATTGCTCCAGACTGGCCCAGGCAGTTCTGGTACCAGGATCTCCTCAGCCTCAGTGGCAAGTCTCTGTTGAGTTTGCCTCTCTGCCTGACCTGCTGACAAGGCAACAGGGAAGGGTCCTACACCTGGTCCTTCAGTCCCTGCAGCTTTCAGCCTGGTTCCTGAGTGGCTAGAGTTCCAGGCTTTGGCTCTTGGAAGACATTCTGCATATTGTAGAGGTGTCCCAAAAGGAGTCATTTCACATAATGTAGGTGCTCCAGCGGAAGAGGTTCTCATTCTGGTGCCAAGGGAAAGATCTTTATCCTTTGGGCTGCCCACTAGCGATGACTGTCGATTTCCTCTGGCTCCTGTCACAGCTGGGACTGCAAGTCACCATGACCCTTAAAGGGACTCTGTCAACCCTCTTAGATGTTGGAATATCACTAGTTTAAAAAACACATCTTATGACTTTTCACATTCTGTAGAGACTGTTGATGTAGCTGGTTGTTTGATTCTGGTTCTTTTTTTCTGTTAAACAATGAAAAACAGACTGCCCACCATACTGGTGTTACCACACCAAAACATGTTTGTTTACATTCCTTGATCAACTCCCACTGTATTGTTGCTGGACCTAGGAACACCCCTAACATGGTCTAGCTACTCATTAGGCAGTGGGAGTAGAGGAAACTACAGTATTGTATCACAAGCGGCTGCACTGTTTGGGGGTGTTTCTATTGTTCAAGAAGTATGCAATAAAAATAGATCCAGGGTTCAAAACAAAATTGATTATAACTATACATTAGCATGAATTTCAGTCCAAGAAGCAACAGGCAGATACAAAAAACAGCAACATCAATTGATTTTAGAGAAGGTAAGCACTCATAAAATGTGGGGATTTAACTAGAAATAATATGATGCAAAAAAGGTTGACGGTGTCCTTTTAATGTGCATCTCATAGCCATTTATGCATACCAAGTGTGGGCTGGTATGCTGATAGTGGCAAAGGAAAATATGGTCCTGTGCTTTTTCAAAGGCCTGGACCACTTGTCCCTTCCAGAGTGTGAGCCACCACATCCGTGGGACCTACTGCTGGCACTGACTGTGCTCATGGGCAATCCATTTGCCACTATGCAGAAGTGTGCTATGTCGCACTTGTCCTGGAAGACCACCTTCTTGGTGGCAATCATGTCTACCAGAAGGGTGAGTGAGCTCCAAGCACTCCAGGTGAAGTCTCCCTGCCTGGTCTTCCACAAGGATAAGGTGGTCCTTTGTCTCCACACGAAATTCCTCCTGAAAGTTGTGTCAAAATTCCACCTGAACCAGATGATCAATCTCCCGGTGTATTTCAACAACTCAACCTTGGACACCAATCACAGGCTCCACATCCTGGACCTGCAGAAGGCGCTATACTTTTACAAGGAGCGTACAACGGGAAATCACAGTGAGGCTCATCAGCTGTTTGTCACCTACGCTTAAGCTGCACCTGACAGACCAGTAGCGCAGTGGACGATTGCCAGGTGGATCATATCCTGCATCCGCCTCTGCTACAGGTTGGCTAGTAGGAAGTCACCCAGGTCCACCAAATATACTGCTGCCTCTGGCTGCTTCCAGAGATATCCCCATGAAGGAGATATGCAGGACTGCAGCCTGGGCTAATCGCACACATTCATCACCCACAACAGTATTGGCATGCTGAGTCATAGAAATATGGAAAAGTGATGGCAGAAGCAGACCATGGGTCCATCAAGTCTGCCCTAGGGATTCCAAGGCCTGATGTGGGTCCCGGGATCTAACCCCCCTTCCTTCTGTTTTTTTACCCTTACCTAGTCCCACAGTTTCCCCTAGGTTCCCTGCTCTATCCCACCTTTTTCTGAAAGCTGATGTGGTCCCTGAATTTACTTCTTCCACTGGTAAACTGTTCCAGGGCTCCACCATTGTTTCTGTGAAAAAATGCTTTTTTATATCCTTTCTGAAGCTCCCACTTTGTAGCTTCCATTTGTGCCCCCTGGTGGTTGAGTCGGTGGCCCTTTGGAATAGATCTATGTATGGCACCCTGCTAATGCTTCTCAAGAATTTGAAGGTCTCAATCATATATATCCTCTCTCTCTCTCTCTCTCTCTCTCTGTCCTCCTTGTCTCCAGCGAGAACAAGTTAAGCTTCCTCAGGCAGTCCTCGTACGAGAGACCATGGAGGCCCTGTATCATCTTGGTTGCCCTCCTTTGCACAGTCTCCAAGCTATCCTTGTCCTTTTTTAAGGTGTAGATCGCAAAACTAGACACAATACTTCAGGTGGGATCTCACAAGGGACTGGTAGAGTGGGAGGGTCATCTCCCTGCTCCTGCTGTCAAATCCCCTCCCAGTGTACCCCAGCATTCTGTTTGTCTTGCCGTAAGCTTTGTTGCATTGGCTCGATTATGTAAGGGTGTCATATATGATGACCCCTAGATCCCTTTCTTCCTGAGAGGTGCTGAGTTTGACCCCCATTAAGCCGGTAATCCGTCCTGGGATTTCCCTTTACCCAGGTGTAGCACCTTGCACTTTTTTGCGTTGAACTTCAGCTTCCAGATGTTAGACCATCTTTCTAGCCTTTGCAAGTCAGTCTGAAGTTCCCTGATTGCCTCCACACTGTCAGTCCTACCACCCAGCTTAGCATCATCTGCAAACAGCATGAGTTTGCCCTAGATGTCCACACCTATATTGCAGATAAACATATTAAACAGGATTGGTCCTAAGACCGATCCCTGGGGCACTCCACTGGTGACTCTACCTTCGCTTGACCTTACTGTGTTGACAACTACCCTTTGGATTCTGTCCTTAAGCCAATTTTCCACCCACCTGACTAAGCTTTCACCAATGCCTAGGTCTTTCAGCTTTTTTAGCAGGTGCTTGTGCGGTACTGAATTAAAGGCCTTGCTGAAATCAGAGTAGAGGAGGTCCACTGGTTGCCTCTTATCCCCTTCCTTAGTTACCCAATCAAAAAATTTAATAAGGTTCATCTGGCATGACCTGCCTTCCATGAACCCATGCTGTCTGTGATCCTGTAGATTGTGTGTCTCTAGATATTCCACTATATCTGGTTTAACCAGGGTTTAGATTAATTTCCCCATGACAGATGTGAGGCTGGCCGGCCTGTAGTTGCCAGCTTCTTCCCTTTTTCCTCCCTTGTGGAGAGGTACTACCTACACTCTAATCCAGTTGGTACCACCCCCCCTCAACAGTGAGCAGTTAAACAATTGAGTCAATGGGTCTGACAGTTCATCGGCAAGTTCTTTTAACACCCCTTGGTGCAATCCATCAGGCCCTGGTGCTTTGTCTGTCTTTGGGTGCATTATTGCCTTTTTTAACCCTGTTGGGTTAACCCATTTTAATCCTGTCGGGTCATCACAGTGCTGCTTTTGGGGCCTCAGTCCTCCAGTGTCAGTTCCCAAAATAGGTGTGCACACCTTGCCCTCTCCTCCTGGAGGACTGCTAGGAGTCTGCCAAAGTGTGGACAATAAACTGAATTCCTTTTGATAAAATATAAATTTCTCTCCTGTAACCGTAGTTCTGCTAGGGATATTCAGTTCACATCTACTCTACCCACCTGTCCTCCCCTGGCAAGTGGTGTCCAGATCCCTGCTTCCAAGTCAAGGGGCGGAGCTGGAGGATAACCCCACCCGGCTGGTGGGAGGAGCTTATCTTGAAGACATTTAGTGACTCGGCTGTCTCCAGCTAGACTGTTGGATTGCAGATGTGAACTGAATATCCTTAAGAGAACTACAGTTACAGGTGTGTATCCTATATTTACAGTAGTTCTGGGGAAGAAACCAAATAAGGTCCCTGCTGCTGTTGTAATTTCTCAGTACTATTGCATGTCTGACATCTAGAAGGTGCTGTCTGCTCCCAGAATGCTATTGCCATGTGCAGTGTTTTTAACCCCTTGCACATCTTCACCAGGATCACTATCTTGGAACTCTTGTTTTCTAGGCTTGAACTAGCCCCCCACTGCTCCTTAGCACTTATGATTGGGTGACTAGAGCACTCGACGGGAGCTGGGCGGTGGATGTACTGTATCTGGATTTCAGCAAGGCCTTCGATTCAGTGCCACATGGAAGATTGATCAGCAAACTGGGATACCAGGGGGGATGGGGAGAAGCTGGTGGAGTGGGTTAAGAACTGGCTGCGGGACAGGCAGCAGAGGGTGGGGGGGGTGAGCTCACAGCACCAAGGTCAGTAACCAGTGGGGTACCACAGGGCTCTGTGTTAGGTCCTGTGTTGTTTAGCATCTTTATTGCCAACATGTCAGATGGGATTAAGAACAAGATCAGCCTTTTCGCTGATGACACCAAGATCGATGCAGAGGTGGACAATGCAGAGGAGTGGTTAGGAATACAGGAGGATCTGGCCAAACTGGAGCGCTGGTCAGACATATGGCAGCTGGGATTCAGTGCAAAGAAGTGCAAAGTTATGCACTTGAGAACCAGAAATGTGGGGAATTGCTACAAGCTGTGGGGGGTGGGGTGGGGGGTTACAGTTATCCACTATAGATGAGGAGAAGGATCTTGGGGTGCTTATAACAAGTCAGATGAACCATTCAGCACTGTGCAGGAAAGCAGCAGCTAAGGCTAACAAGATGCTCAGTTGTATTGCCAGAGGGAAGGAGGTCATCTTGCCACTGTACAGGACACTGGTGAGACCGCACCTGAAGTACTGCATGCAGTTCTGGTGACCCTCCCTTAAGAAGGATATCAAGCTACTGGAGGGGGTCCAGTGCAGAGCAACTTGGATGATCCTCGGGATGAAGGACGAACCCTTTGAGGAGAGACTGAGGGAGCTCAACATGTACTCCCTGGAGGATAGGAGGGATAGAGAGGATATGATTGAGACCTTCAAATATATGAGGGGAATAAATAAGGTAAGTACAGAGGGGATATTCAGATTAAAGGGTGGGAAAGACACTAGGGGGCAGAGTCTGAAATTGGAGGGTGGAAGGTTCAGGAAGGAAATGAGAAGGCATTGTTTCACAGAAAGGGCAGTGGCTGGGTGGAACACCCTACCAGAGGATGTGGTATCCATAAAGTCTATGGGCAGTTTTAAGAGGGGGTGGGGCAGGGTGAGGGGGAAGGTCAATACTATAAAGGTGGGGGTAGAGGGGGAAGCTACAGAAAAACAGACTGTTAGCTGCAGACTTGATAGACCATATGGCCTTTATCTGCTGGCATTTTTCATATGTTCGTATCTCCCCCGGTGTTGCCAGCATGGTCTGCTCTCTTAGTCAGCCAGGGCCAGCGGATGCCTGGTAGTATAGACTCCCAACTCCTTCCCTATATCTGCAGCTTTATGTTGTAGATCAGTGACACAGGTACATGGGTGGCCCAAAACACGGAAGCAGGTAGCACAAGGAATGTTGGGCTAGCACATTTAAGAGCAATCCGTTTTAGTATATAGCGATATCCAGAATACAGGTGATGACCCTCAACCCTGTGGCACCTCCACCTGGAGCTGCTTGCAGAGTGATGCTGCATCATCCCTCCAGCCCAGGAGGAGACGCTCTGCACAGATGTTCTGTGTCCATCCATCCCCCCCCCCGATGGATTCCATAATAATTTTATAGTTGGTTTCTTTATCTGTACAACCAAATAAGTCGCTCTGTGGTAGTGCTGCCAGTAGCAAAGAGATCAGTACTCCCACAAATGTATAGCGCACTCGCTCTCGACTGCTCTTGAATGCCATGTTTCCATAAAGTACCTTTGAACCCTTTTCTCATTGGTTTAAAAAATGTCAATTATTCATTCACCATCTTCAGATAAACACAATGTTCACAGCTGCAGTGTTAAAAAACTAAAGTGCAAAGTGGCTGTGCAACAAACTTCACAACTCTGTAGGTGGGCTTCTTCATACTGAAGTTCAAGGGCAGTCAAGAGTGGATGCACCATGCATTCATGTGAGATTGTTTTCTTTATCCGAGAATTTTTTTGTCCCCACCCCCGTGATTGGGCTACCTTGGCTGCGTTCATCCTCTGACCTCGAGGGCGGCCGAGCAACTGCCTTCCCAGTCGTTGCCAGCACTGCTGTATAGTCGACTTGCAGGAGGAGGTGGTGGGAATGCCAGTTAGCTCATGTCTTCCCTCCTTCAGAGCCACAAACCAGCAAAAATCCCAACCCCAGTGTGGGATTCACGAATGAATGTTAAGGCACATGTTCAAGAAGAGGGGCAGGAAAAGAAGTACAAAAATGCAATGGACAATAGGTACAGTATGTTTTATCATAATGAATCGACTGTTGACTTTCAGCTAACATAAATATGTGACCCTTTATTTGTGTGTAATATATTTTCTTTGAGGATATCTCTTTCATCAGGCCACACCTATGGAACTATAAGCATCAGACACTAAGACCACACAGAAACATTATGTAAGCAGTCCACTAGGGGCCACCTACGACAACGTCAGACATCAGCTCTCCCATATAAACACAGGTGGCCCTTCCCTCTTCAGTTCTTTTTTCATCATCAGACCATGCATGGAAATTATGCTGTTACAGTCACCGATTTCTTATTGTTGTTTCTCACCTTAGTCACACTATCACTTTCTTTTTTTTATATTTGTTTTATTGAAATCTGTATTCTTGACATTTCATTGTACAGTTTCATAAATAGTTCCTTTGATTTCCAGTTACAACACATAGGGGAAAGGGGTAGAGGGAACATAAAACATATAACACAAACTGCTGAGACAATTGATGTTACTAATTTTGTGCCTAACATGTTGTGTCTAGTTTATAATGTTTTACAGATAATCACTTTCTAGTTGTAACCCCTAGGTGGCGCTATCCCAAGGGCTACTACCCCTGCCTGCTTGGCTAGTAGCAGGTTAAGGGGCCTGAGTTCTGAAACGGGTGCCTCCACCCGAAGGTCAGGGTTGGTATTGGTCAAGCTAACCTGGGCACAGCCCTCCGGGACACTGTAACCCCCCCCCTTTCCTTACTAGGGGCCGGAACAATACATAATAACCACTTTCACAATACCCCTGATACACCACATAAGTACCCACACTGTTTGCACTTACCACCAGGGCTTTCCTCTGGCTCGGCCTTGGGGACCCCCTGTAAAACAAGGTTATAAAAAGCAAATAACAGCAGTACAGTACTCTTGCACAAACTGGAACCACAGTCAGGGTAAATGCAAAAAAGAGTTAGATCTGATTTATTTAAGGGCTTGAACAAGGGAGGGGCGTAATCAGGTTAATTTGCTTAAAGGCTCTATCAGTCAAACAGTTATGCATGTACTTCAGGGTCCATAAACAGTCACACACTCTGGGTACCCAGATGGAGAACTGTGGACTAACCAGGTACGTTGCAGCTGGTTGGGGCCCTGTGACAACATGCACAACACACACTATTTGTAATCCGGAGCCGGAGGGCTCAGTTTGTGAAAAGAAAACAAGAAGATAGTCAGATGACACACTTTTAGATTAGGGTGTTGTTGTTGGGAGCTACCCTGATGATTACTCACGATACCCAAGACTGGACACAGGCTGGACGAAAATCGAGACAGCAGGTGGTTAATCTGGAGTGCCAGGAGAAGCAGGGCCCACACGATTCGCCGAGGCATCGTTCTTGTTCAAGCCTGGAGCAGGGGGCTGATCCCCAGGCAGGTCTCTCGTCGGTGACTTTCTCTGTGCAGTTGGGTAGTCTGGCAGGGCCAGCATGGCATGGCATAGGCCAGGCCGAATGGAGAAGAACTCGGATTCAGTCCGATTAGGCTGGATAAAGCTTCCAGCAAGCAGAACACAATTCACACAGTGGGGAACCAAATCATGACCCACTTTCAATACACAGCACATTTACATTTAAGGAAATTCTACTGTACCAGGCAAACCGCTCTCCGGTCACAATCGCAAAGTCTCTGCACAAACCGGGGATTCAAAAGCAGCTGGAAATCCTGACAGGCTGATCGCATTCAGCAAAATCTTCGGTCTTCTTCAGGTATGAGCCTGGTAAAAAATCAGTGGCTTACTTCGTTCTCACAAACTTGGATTTAGTCCGAAATAATTCTCTTCTCTCCCTCTCAGGGGCAGCAGGCAGACATGCTGGCCACAACTCAGGCCTTAGCACAGTTCTCCCATGCAAAACTACTCAGACAGCTGCTTGACTGTCTCAAGCTCTTGCTTCTTCAGCTTCCAACTGAGATGTGACTCAACTGCCAGCAAGCTAGGGACTTTCCCCAGAATCCAAAAGGTTCGGTTGGCTGATCTGTCTGTCAGTCACAACAAAGACTCCCACTTCAGGTGCAAAAAGGCGCCAAAAGCCCAAAACTACAGTTCCTACAGATTTTGACTCCAGACAGCTCCTGTAGTCCGGCTCCATTTTAGGTCCCACCAGTACTGATTGATCCAATTCGGCAGCCCAGGACCAAGATAGTGGAGATAAACAAAACAGTCCTTGCTGCAAATAAGGCAGGTTAAAAAAAAACTACATTATCATTATCACTCTAAATGATTTTCAGCAAATAGTTACATCTTTCAACAGAGCTCCCTCTCAGATTACTTATGACTGCAATCCAGGCAGCTCTTAAAGAGACAGTACACAGAGGCTATACAGGCACTCCATTGGGCAATCACATTTAAACTGCTAAAACGCAGGACACCAGCCTGGCAGTGAGCATTTAGGCAAGCTCAATGAAGGCATAGAAACATAGAATTTGACAGCAGATAAGGACCGCTTGGCCCACCTAGTCTGCCCATTTTCCTACCTAACAGATAAGCTGCAGATCCTAGTTAACCAACAGCTTACTTTTCGGGACCCCCCATTTGTAGGGGGTTACATAGTACTGGCTGCTTAGTAGGAAGATTAATCTATGTTCAACCTTCACTTAACCTTCTGTAACTTTCTGCTCAGTCAGCCTGTAGCAGTGTCCATTTAGACCATCTTTCAATATATTTGGGTACTCTAGCTTGTACCTGATAGGTGATCTGCTCCATCTCTTGAATCTCCTGTATAATTACTTCCCACTCCAAAATCGTTGGAGGCTCCTCTTTCAACTACTTCTTTGTTATTGCCTTACCTAATGCTGCTATCCAGATGGTCCACAGGTAGTGGTCCATAGTACCCCTGACCACTTTAGGGGGTAGACCCCAGCCCAAATAACTTATGAGGATAGTTTCCTCAGTTTGAAAAAGGGTTTGGCGCTTATGCTGTATGCTTTGCAGGAAGGGAGTAACCTGGGGCATTTGTAAAAGATATGGGTGTGGGTGGCTTCCTGTTCCCCGTATTTTCTCCAGCAAAGGGTTGTTTTAGTTTTGTCCCATTTTGATTGCTTAACTGGAGTCAGGAAGAACCGGACCCTCACTCTCCAAACAAATTCTTGCCGTTTTGGAGCTGCAGTGGTCCAGAGTGTTCCCCTCCATATCTTGTGCCAGTCTTCCTCTCTCAGCTCACAATCTGCCTCTTCCTCCCACTTTGCAGTGATGTACTTCGTATTCTGGGTTTTTTGACCTTGTAGTGAGCTGTCTATATCTGTCACCATCCCTTTTGTGTTGGTTTTATGTGTTAAGTCCCCTAGAGTGGGGATTTTAAGCTATTTTGGTGGGTTGACAGTCTCTACTCTAATCTGTTTGTTTATGTAGTTGCTTACCTGTAGATATCTAAAAATGTCTAGGTGCCCCAGCTGAAGGTTGCCTGGCACTCCAAGAACAAGGTCATTGTACTCCCTCGGAGGACCTGATGTGGGTACCTCAACCCATGCTGGTGCTGTCTCCTTTACCAAAGGTCAGTTTCGCCTGGGGGAAAATCCTTGTTTTGCCAGAAACTGGCATATTTCCAAGCCTCTCTTTTAATGGTTGGGGATGTAATATATTTGTCCCAGGCCTGCACTATTACCTTCATGCTGGAAAACCAGTCATTTGCCTGTAATCTTTGTGAGGGGGTTCAAAAAGAGCCTTTCAAAAAGATCTAGGTTCCCTTTCTGCTTAGTTTCTGTGTTTCTCCAATAGGCCTCCATCTGGTCATTGCCCCAGAAAAAAGCCCATCTGATCTGAGCGGCTAGCCAGTACTCCATCAGGTTGGGCACTGCCCATCCGCCCCAGGGTTTCCTGGCTTCCAAGACAGACCACCTGATTCTCGGTTTCCTCCCAGCCCATATGAATTTACTAACTCTTTTTTGGAGTGCTTTTAGCCATTTGGGGGGGGGGGGGTTCACTGGGACCCCTTGAAATATAAACAACATCCTAGATAAGAGGGTCATCTTCACTGCTTGAATTCTCTCATACATTGGCAAGGGCATTAATGACCATCTATCTATGTCCATCTGCATCTGTTTACCTATGGGTACATAGTTATCCAGGAAAAGGAGGTTCGTGTGAGTTCTTAGCATGATCCCTAAATATTTCATCATCTGGGTCTTCCATCTCATGGGGTATTGGGTCTGTATTGTCTCTGAGGGGGTATAATTAAGGCATAGCACCTCCTTTTTGGTGTAGTTCAGGGTGTAACCAGAGAGCTCAGTGTATGTCTTTATCAAATTCATCAACTCCTGAAGTGAGTGCTCTGGGTGTTTCATGTATATTAACACGTTGTCAGCATAAAGGGCTAGTTTATGCTCATGTCCAGTCAGTTCCACCCCTCTGATACCTATGTCTTGTCTGATCCACTGTGCAAGTGGTTCAGTGTAAATTAGGAAAAGGGGGCGGGACAGCGGGCAACCCTGTCTGGTTCCCCTTCCAAGGACAAATCTCTCAGAGGTCTGTCCATTGGCCCTGATATGCTTTTGGGTCTGTACAAAGTCTCTGAATCACCCCCACAAGACCCTCAGAGAAGCCAAACCCAGCAAGGACCCCGTATAAAAACTTCCAATCTGCCTGATCAAATGCTTTTTCTGCATCTAGACTTAGAATTAGTGCAGGGTCTTTTGTTTTATTTAAGTGGTCTATTATATTTAAAGTGCATCTAATATTGCCAGCAGCTTGTCAGTTTATAACAAACCCTGTTTGATCTGGGGCTATGATCTGGGGTAATTTTTTTTCCAGTCTTTTAGCCAAAATTGAAGCAAAAAGTTTATAGTCCGTGTAACCCTTACATGGCGCTATCCCAAGGGCTACTACCCCTGCCTGCTTGGCTAGTAGCAGGTTAGGGGGCCTGGGCACTGAAACGGGTGCCTCCGCCCAGAGGTCAGGGTTGTTAGTGGTCATAAGCACCTAGGCAATAGCCTCGGGACACTGTAACCCCCTCTTTCCCTTCTAGTGGCCTGAACAACACACAGTAATCACTTTCACAATGACCCTTATTCACCATACAGTTACCCACACTGTTTGCACTTACCACTAGGGCTGGCTCCTCTAGCTCGATCCTGGGGAACCCCTGTAAAACAAGGTTTTGCACAGCAAATAGCAACAGTGTAGTCCTTTTGTCACAAACTGGAACCACAGTCAGGTTAAATGCAAAAAGAGTTAGATCTGATTTATTCGGGGGACTTGAACAAGGGAGGGGCATAATCAGGTTGATTTGCTTTAAGGCTATAGCGATCAGACAGTTATGCATGCACTTCAGAGACCCTACACAGTCACACACTCTGGGTACCCAGGTAGGAAGATGATGGGCTAGCCAGGAACATTGCCCGAGGTAGGCCAGTGTCGCAGCTGGTTGGGGTCCTGTGATGGAAGAAAGCAACTTGCACAGCACACACAATTTGTAATCCAGAGCCAGAGGGCTCAGTTCATGAAAGAAAAGGCTACACAACAATTAGATGACAACACTTAAGATTCAGCTGTTGTTGAGGGGAGCTACACTGAAATGTACTCACAATACCCAGTACAGGACACAGGCAGGACAAAATCGAGACTGCTGATTGTTGAACTGGAGTGCCAGGAGAAGCAGGGCCCACACAAATCACTGAGGCATCGTTCCTGTTCAAGGCATTGAGCAGGGGGCTGATCCCCAGGCAGCTCTCTCATCGATGACTTTCTCTGTGTTGTGGGTATTCTGGCTGGGCCAGTGTAGCAAGGCCCAGGCCAAATGGAGATGAGTACGGATTCAGTCTGTGGGAGCTGTATGCAGCCTCCAGCAAGCAGAACACTGTTCAGCACACAGTGGGGAACCAAATCACGACCCACTAACAGCACACAGCACATTTACATGTAAGAAATTCTACTGTACCAGGCAAATTGCTATCCATTCGCAATTAGAGTCTCTGCACCAACCGGGAGTTCAGAGGTGGCTGGAAATCCTGACAGGCCGATGGCATTCAGCAGATCTTCGGTCTTCTTCAGGTTAAAGCCTGATCACAGTCCAGTGGCTTAAATCATTCTCACAACTTGAATTCAGTCCAAATCAACTCTGTTTTCCCTCTCAGGGATAGCAGGTAGACAGGCAGGCCAAAATTCAGCCCTTTCACAGTTCTCCCGCGTGAATCCACACAGGATTGCTGCTCGATTATCTCGAGCTGTTACTCCTTCACTTGCCAACTCAGATCTGACTGAAACTACAAGCAGTCCGGGACTTTCCCCAGGATCCAAAAGGTTCAGTTGGCTGATCTGTCTGTCAGTCACAACAAGGGCTCCCCCTCCAGGTTCATTTAGGCGCCAAAAGCCCAAAACCACAATTCCTACAGAACTTTGTTCACACGAGACCCCTGGGGACAGGCTCCATTTTTGAGTCCCCAAAGGCACTGATTGGTCCAGTCTGGCAGTCCCAGACCAAGATGGTGGAGATAAAAAGAAATGTCCATACTGCAAAGAAGGCAAGTTAGACAAATTGCAATATTATTACTATTCTAACAAATGCTCAGCAAACAAGTACATCTTCTAACAGAGCTCCCTCTGCGCTAATAGCGATGGCAGAATGGAACAATTATCTGACAGCCCAGGCGGGACTCGAGCATAGAAACACTCAGCCCCTTCCCAGATTAATTATGACTGCAATCCAGGCAGCTCTTAAAGAGACAGTACACGGAGGATGTACAGGCACTCTCTGGCAATACATTTAAACTGCTAAAACGCAGGACACCAGCCTGGCAGTGAGCATTCAGGCAAACTCAAGGAAGACATTTCAGGAAACCCCATTTGTAGGGGGGTTACATCTACATTTAGTATTGATTTAGTATTGAAATTGGGTGATATGAGGGACAGAGGGTGGGGTCTTTGCCGGGCTTGGGGATCACATCGCAACCACAAAACTGAGTTCACTCTTATGTCTCACTCAGTCCAGTCCCCCCCTCCCCCCAGAGGTCAGATAAAGTTGATTTAGCGGCATTACACAGATTGTATAGGTATCAATAATGCGCTTGTTCATTGCCCGCCCCCAGTTCATATGATGTGCCACCATGAGAGTCCCGCTTTTATTAGTTCATAGGATGCTGAGGACAGCTACCATTATATTTAATTTACCATGTCCTGTCTGATTGTGGCTTGTTTGGATGGTTTACCAATCTCAGTGATCTCGAAAGACCCTCCCCCCTGGTACTTCATATAGCTTGACCATTTAGATGTGGAACTCGGGGGTTAATATTAGAAACAAAATCAGCAAACCCCATAGTGATTTCTGTCCGAGTTAATTCGGGAGTTCTTTAGGCTGCTGTTGTTTAGGGACATGCTTTTGACAGGGAAGATACAGCTTTAACCCCCCCCCCCTTGCAGGCAGACACAATAATGTGAGTTCCCTCGAGTTGGGGTTACTTCACCATATCAGGTAATCTGTAGTAGTCTGACAACTCACAGTTGCATGTCCTTCAAGTGTCTCTGGTCATTTCTTCACTCTAGCCAGCCGATCGCATTGCTCCCAGAATTTTCCTGATGTTTGCCAAAGCCCACGGAGTGGAAGCGCGTCCATTTGCCTTAACATTCCTCCTGGAAACCGCTTGCCAGTCAGTGGTTGTTCCGATCACTCTCTGGGGTCGGGGCGCTAGAGGGCACGGATGTATTGCTATACCTCGCTGCTTCAGGGCCTCTGTGGCTTTCTCTGCTATGTGGTATAATTTCGGGCCCTCCTTCCAGAAAATCTTCATGCGAGATGGATAAGGTGTCTGGAATTTTATTTTGTTGAGGTGCAACGCCTTAATTACTTCAAGGTACCTCATTCTGGCTCTTTGAATTTCTGGGGGGTAATCATTATTAAAATATAACCGAGCCCCATTGTGCGTGGTCTCCCCTTTTTGCCATGCCATTCTTAAAGGGGACAGGAATTTTGTGCTAATTGGCTGCTGTTTATAAAGTTCTTATTCTAAGAAATGATATGCATTCCCCTAAAGTATCCATATTTAGCTGCATCAGACTAAAAAGGGATAGAAAAAATTATAGTTTGCATTGTTGTGTTTTTATGGGCAGCATTCTGTTACAGTTCTCTTCATGGAATCAGTTATGTGGAGTTTTTACTATGTCACGGTTTGTGTACAGAATGCTAATTATGAGCTGTCAACCTATCAGAACCCTGTTTAGAGTTCTGTACATAAACCATGACATAGCTGAAACTCCAAATTATCAGTTCCACGAAGACAACTGTAACAGAATGCTGCCCATAAAAACAAAACAATGCAAAATACAGCTTTTTGTATCACTTTTTATTAAGGTACAGTTAAATATGGATCATTTAGCTGAATACGTATCATTTTTGAGAATAGGAACTTTATAAATAGCTGCCAGTTAGAAATTATTTCCTGTCCTCTTTAATAAATCTTCCTTAGCCCTATACGATGAGACTTTCTGGACTATGGTTCGGGGTCTTGCTGCTGGGTCCTGCGGTTTAGGAATCAGAGCTCAGTGGGCTCTGTCAGTGTCAAATTTAAAAGTCTGTGGCAGAGCAAGAATGTCTGTAAGGAGATCATTGCTAAAATCACACGTGTTGCCCACCTCAGCCCCCTCCAGGAGGCCCGAAATGCTTAAATTCTCCCAGCTAGATCTGGATTCTAAATCTAGGTACTTTTCTTGCAGGACCTCTGCGCAGTCCACCAGGGTGTTGATAGCAGCACGCATATTAGAGGCTTCTTCTTCTTGTGTGGCAGTGTGGGTCTCATTTTCACCTATCCTCTGTTCCCCTTGGGTGAATCTGTTGTGGATTTTTTCAAAGTCGATCCGATTTTCCATTCTGGACCTCCAAATCTCTTGTAGGAGGGTTTCAAAATGATTGTAGGATAGTTTTTCTTCTTCCCTGTCCATATCTTCAGCTTCACTGTGGTGGGAGGCCGGGGAAGGGCTTCTGCTCCCCTCGGAGCTTAAGACACGAAATCGAGAGCCATCCTCTTTGATTATTTTCGCTGTCGCTCTCGATCTGGAATGTTTGGGTCCACCTTTCTTTCCTGGAGGCATTTCCGATGTAATTGTTTGGTTTTTGAAGGTTTTGTGGACCTTTTTCTTCTGGGGGGATAGGGAGCTCAAGATTCAGGCTGCTAGGTGGGCCATGACGTCATCAGAAGCTACACTATCACTTTAAGTGATTCTCAACAACGTGTATGTCAACTAAAGAACTGTTGAAGCTGTTCTGCTATTATGAGTGTGGCAAGAAAATATACTCCGAAGATTTGCATGACATCTGTGTGTGCTGCCTTGGCCTGGACAATAATGTTCAGGTGTGCCCAGTCTGCAGGGGGTTTAATACAGCCACCTGGCATTGCCAAAAAGTTGCTTTAGATAAGCATCTTCTTAAACAACAGTTAGCCCAAATGGAGAAGGAGCTCCAGCAAAAGACCTTCGCTGCATCGCTGGCACATTCCTCGGGATCCAAATCATCTAGATCCCTGGAAAAGACATCTGGGTTATACAAACACCAGCACAGGGGGGGAGAGAGAGAAAGACAAAACTTCCTGTGTCTGTTCTTGGTCACTCCACCACGTGGCTCTGACCACTTCGGTGCCGTCGACCACTCCGGCAGTGCCACCACACTCTGCTCAGACTGTCGACCTAGCTTCCAGGTCTGGGCAGACCACAGGCGCCACCAGGCCTAGCACAGCTGGTGTGTCACCGTTGATGCCGGGGGCCTTGCCTCCCCTGTCAACCTCTTCTGGTGCTCCCATCGATTACACGGGCGGCAACGTACAGGCAGTACTGTTGTCCTTTATGAACATTCTAAAATGCCTTCTGCCTCCTCCTCCTCATCCTGTACCAGGAACTCCGTCAACAGGATATCTCTGCCAAACCCCTGCACTGACTTCCCTAGGGCTATGCCTCAGCCCACCTCTCAAGCGCCAATGGCCTCATCAGCACGCTCCCTTCATCCCATTGACCAGACTGACAATGACCTAAAGTGTAATCCTGACCTTTTGGTGCAGGATGATGAGAAGGAGGCTGAAGATTATGTGGAAAGTCCGCATGAGAGGAATAGTTCCACAGTTTCAACCTGCAGTGAGGACTCTGTGATTTACACCCCTAGGTCCCCCCTGAAGACCCATCCTTCACAACCACGATGCAGCAACTTCAAGTTGCCATGGGATTCGACTTGGAGGAACAAGATACAACCAAGAAGAACGTAATAGACTTCTTGGCACTACCTGATCCCCCCCATTGTAATTGCACCCCTCGTCCCTGGAGGATGCCACCTTTGCTGCCTGGCATAGGCCTAATGTGATTCCTGCCATACCAAAAAAGGCAGATAAAATGTATATGGCCCCTTCAGGTAGGCCTTTCTTTGCAGGCCAGCTGAAGCTGATTCTGTGGTCATAAACGCTGCCCACAACAGATCAAAGGCACCAAACATCTGAGTTCCTCCTGGTAAGGAACCCAGGAGGTTGGATGTAATAGATAAAAGAACTTGTGCCTCGGCCTCTTTGGGCCTGAGAATTGCAAATTACTGGGCCCGTATGGTCAAATAGCAAAACACACGCTGGAGAAAAGCTAAAACAGCTACTCAAGCTCTTCCAGAAGGTGCACCAAAACAGGAGCTCCTTAAAGCTTTAACAGCTGGGGCTGACATAGGCAAATACCTACTACATACATCTTGTGATATAGTAGATGCGTCAGCTAGGGCAGCAAAATCAGGAATATGCCTCAGGAGGTATTGTTGGCTAAGGGTGGCGGGCTTTGCAAATGACATCCAGTAGTCAATTCTCAGTGCCCCTTTCAGAGGATGTAAGTTGTTTGGTGCAGATATGCAAGATATCCTTTCCAATTTGCAGGCCTCAGGCAGAATCCTCAAATCAATACATTCCCTGTATCACACCCAGCCAAGGAGCTGACAGAGGATGCCTTTTCACCCAGGTGGCACTAGACACCATACCACTACCACACAGTCAGGTAAGGGTAAAGGTGTAGGAGCCCTGCCTACTCCAGCAGCCACTCCAGGTACCCACTAAAAAGCCCCTAGAGGTAATGGTGCAGTAGGAGCCGCAACAGGCTCTACCTGACTTCTTTTGCACCCCTCAGCCACCATTGCCTCCAGAGGTGGTTGTTGGGGGTTGTCTGTCCCTCCATCTGGACCAGTGAAAGGAGGTGACCTCAGATGCCTGGGTCTTGGAATAATAGCACAAGGACGCTCTGGGACTTCTAGAGCTACCTCCAGACCATCCACCAGTGCCGACATATTATCCTCCAGATCACATCCCACTGCTTCTGGAGGAAATCCACACCTTGCTCCAAAAAAGAGTACTAGAACCTGTACCCGTGGAACAGAGAAACACAGGGTTCTATTCTCAGTATTTCCTAGTTCCAAAATGAACAGGGGATCTGAAGCATATTTTGGATCTTGGGGATCTGAACTTTTTTATAGAGTACAAAAAGTTCAGAATGGTTACCCTGCAGGGCCTGCTCCCACTACTGCAGGTAGGGGATTGGATTTCCTCCTAGACATGAAGGATGCTGCCTACCTTCATATCACAATCCGAAAACCTCATAGGAAATATTTGAGGTTCCTGGTTCAAGAGGAACACTTACCAGTTCAGAGTATTGCCCTTTGGCTTGTCATCTGCACCATGGGTCTTTATCAAGTGCTTGTCAGTGGTGGCAGCAGCCCTTTGCAGGGAAGGCCTTTATGTTTTCATTACCTGGACAACTGGCTCTTGAAAGTCCACTCTAGGGAGCAACTCTTGCACACCCTAGCCTGAACCAGCAACTGTTTGATGCTCTGGGGGTCACTGTCAGTGTGCCAAAGTCTGTCCTGACCATTGCCAGCGTCTGCAGTACATAGGGACAGTTTTAGATAGCAGCTCTAGGCTCAGTCTTCCTGCCTCTAGACAGGGCCGAGTGTCTGATTGCACAAGCCCAGCTAGTTCATGGCAGCGGATATGTCACAGCCAGAACATTTCATCAGCCTCTAGGCCTAATGGCAGCGTCCATTGTCACAGTAGTTCTGGCCAGGCTGCATATGAGGATCCCTCAATGGACCTTGAGAATCCAGTGGGATCAACTCACAGACAGTCTGGAACGGAGAGCTCTAGAAACCTCTTCTGTATGCAAGGTGCTCAGATGATGGATGGAACCCAGCAGCCTATTGAAAGGTGTTAATTTTCTGATCCCATCTCCTCCTCAGATTTTAACAACAGATGCCTCGGGATGGACTAGGGGGCACATTTAGGGCCCCATCAGATGCAGGGTGTATGGACCAAAGTGAAGAGCACCCTGCATATAAATGTTCTAGAAATTAGAGCTGTTCTACATGGTCTCCAGCCCTTCCAGGCTCACCTGTTCCCAGGTCCTCTGCTAGTACAGACAGACAACATTAGCATGATGAATCACTCAACAAAAAAGGGAGAACTCACTTTTACCCCCTCTGCAGGGAGGCAATGAAAGTATGGCACTGGGCTCTAGAACACAGCCTAGAATTGTCAGTAGAACATGTTCCTGGTGCCCAAAGCATCTTAGCAGACAGACTAAGCCAGTCACTGTCCAGAATGCACGAATGGGAACTGTTGACCTCAGTGGTGGAAGACCTGTTCAACAGATAGGGTCGACCAGAGTTGGATCTTTTTGCGTCACCACAAAGCAAAACTGCCACATTTCTGCTCGCTTGTTCCAGGCCCTGGAGGAACTTCCCTGTACACATTCCCTCCCTTCCCTCTAATTGAGAGGGTATTAATCAAGCTTCAGATGGAGGGAGCACCTCTAATCCTCATTGCTGCCATGTGGCCTCTACAGAGCTGGTTCCCTTTACTGCAGCAGCTGACAGTTGAACCACCAGTACCCCTACCCTTACAACAGGGACTCCTGTCAGGAACAGGGAACCCTGGTCTATCCGGACCTCATATCGCTTCACCTCCATACATGGCTCCTGAAAACATAGCCATTGCTAGATTTGGGGTCTCCCAATAGGTGGCTGATGTCTTGGTGGCTGCTAGAAAGCCTTCCACCAGAGCCACTTATTAAGCAGTTTGCTTTGTGGGCTGCTTCTCATCACTTAGACCCTTTCAGCTGTCCTATAAATCAGTTCTAGAGTATCTTCTGTCCTTGTCAGAGGCAGGCCTGCAGTATTCCTCCATTAAGATGTACTTGGCCGGCCGGCCTGGTGTTGCTGAGGGTCGAAGCACTGGACGCCACACCTCACGCCATGCCGGTGACCTGGGTTCAGGAACGAGCCCGGGACATCGGGGATTGGCAGGGGCAGGAAAGGATTGAGCATCCAGAGGACTGCTGTCCTTTCCCAGGGGTGGGGGATTAGGCTAGTCGCTGTTCTGGAGGCCCCTAGTGGTTTCTGGAGGTCACAGCAACCAGCGGCTTGCAAAGAAGGGGAGAGCTGCCATGGACATCTTACGAATAGAAGCCTTTCGCCTCGTGCAGGGCGTCATTGCGTCTGAGCTCAGGGAACAAGCTAAGGGAAAAATCCTGATCCCTGGTAGGTGAAAGGTGGGGACCAGGGACCGACCCCATGCCCAACACTGCAGGTGTGTTGGCTGCTCGTACTCCTTACACTCCCTGGATGCCTGTCCAGATTCCAGAAAGGTCGTCTGAGGCGACTGGCAGTCCTGCCTGTGGGGGGGGGGGATTAAATCTGGGGGAATGGGCACCAGGAGAGGTGGAAATGGAGCTGGGCCAGCCGAACGGCAGGACTGAGCCTTCAGGCCTGGCGGGAAGGAGGTGAATAGAGAGTCCCTACTGGAGAGAGTCTGGGGGTCAGTGTCAGGAGTGATAAACAGAGTTTACAAAAAAAAAGTGTACTTTTCTGCTACTTCAGCTTTCCATGTAGAGTACTTATTGAGGGTCGTACAGCTGCCCAGCTGGAGGCAGCCTGTAAGTTTTTGAGAGGCATTCTGAACTTGACATCACAAAACAGGGCTGCGTGGGCCAGCGTGGGGGCGTGGTGTGCAGACCAGGAAGTCGGTTCTTTTTTTGCCAGCCTGCTGAATTTTAATTTTACAAGCAATATAACTTTACCAAATGAATGACTTTTTATGCCATACTTCATTGGTAGCTGTCTATGTGGATAAGTTATCAAATGGGCTAGGGCAGGCAGCTACTAGGAAGCTGCTCTTTAAGGTTATAAGAGTACCGTGTAAAACATGCTTTATTTGCCAGAACTGCTGAGTTTTATATCACAGTTCTCTCACCCGAAGAACTCAAGAAGGCACTCTTATAACCATAAATCATACCGGAACTGTACATATAAACAGTCTTTTGAAGTCCCACAAATTTCCTGCCTGTTCACCTATACAGCTGTGCTTCTCAGAAATGCGTGGGTGTTTTTTTTGTTTTGTTTTGTTTTGCAGACTATGCAGATTTTAACTGGGACAGAATATGACAGACACCTTTGAGCTGGGCTCATATCCAGTGCTGACACTGCAGTGCTGTATGAGGGATTGCTATCTTATTAGAGAAGGTTAAACCAGAGCCCCTTCTGCCTGTCTCTTTGATGGCTGTCCCACTGGATGATAAAATACTCCTGGCACTTTTGGGAAAGAGCAGGGAATAGTCCCAGTGCCCTCCTGACCAACATTATGTTGAAATAGAAACAGATTTAGATGTAGTTGACATCTGGTGGCAAAGTGCTGGCTGGGGAATGGCAGGCAACTTATCCACTAAAAGATGTTTGCCAAGCTGCCTGCTAACTAACATCTGCGGGCAGGGTGCTGACTGGGACTAGCAGGCTGTTGAAAGAAAACTGGGCTGGGTAGCTACCTGGCATCTACAGGCTGCTGGCAGGCATCTGGCTACGGGACTGGTGGTTAGATTGCCTTCATCTCTTTTCCTGGTGTTAGGAGAGGACTAAAGACCAACTTTTGGAGCTGTATGTCTAATATTCAAATACCACTTTGTGTGTTGCATCATATTGGTCAATCACCAATGTGCTGTCCCACCGACATTATCTCTACTGACACTGTCTGTTCTAACTGTTGGTTTTACCATGCCACAGCAACAGCGGCTATGGAGACATCCCTGACAGTGACAGCTGCATTGCCAAGTGTCTGGGATGCCCCCATGTTTTCAACAGGGGGCTGCACCCCTCGGTCTCTAGGATTCTAACTCCAAGTCTGAGTTGGACCGAAGGGGGGGACACCCAGCGAGACTGTCCCGATCGCCGCACGGACCACCATGGCGACGGGCAGATTTTGCCTGATTTCTGGTGCTGTGGTGGTCTTAGCGGTTGGGGATTCACTGCGGTGACGGCATACACCCAACTGTTACCTCAGTGGAGCTTTGACATGTAAATTTGACACAGGAGTAATTTACTTTTTTAATTTATGTTGGTGGCTCTGACCCCCCCCCCCTTTTATATGGAGAGATTGGGGGCAGAGCCAAACGTAACCAACAAACAAAAAAGTAAGCTACTCTTATATATAGTGATTGTATTTGGCGAGAGAAATAAAATGAATGTAAACAATAAAGCTTTTTTGTAACATAGATTTTACCAGATGGGATTTAGTGTACTATCCACACTCTGGCAGTCTAGTTGAATTATTGGATGTCTTCTTGCAAAGCGCCTCCCACCATTAATGTCAAACCTTTCTTTCTGCTGGAAGGGACAGATCTCCTTTGCAGCTCTAAATGTGTGTAGAAGGATTTCAGCATTCAAGCACTTTTCTTTGATAAACTTTGAAATTTAATACAAATGTTTTCAGCTATATATTAACAGTATTGATTTCCTAATTCTCTCCATCATTGAGCACCACAAATGGTATGGCAGAAAAACCCAGCTTTAAGTGCTGCGTATGTGCTGCAGTCAAATCAGAAAATATCAGTCACAGACACCCAAGACACGTGTGTCTACTGCCTAGGAACAAACCTTGACATTTTCAACTGCTTCTGCTGCCAGGCAGTGCTCCTGTCATCCTTGGAGGAACCGAAGGCTCATCTACTCCACAGGAGGCCTAAAGACCGCAAACCGGCCACGGCCAGGATGTGGCACTAGTGGAGGAGGCAGTGGCCAAGGCAGGTTCATCCTCAATCTTAGCATTGGTCTAGGCTGGGCCCAATGTCGGAGGGCCATTCATGAATGACTTTGATGAAATGTACTTGGCCCTCCATCCCTACATGAAGAGCTTACCCTACCACAAGAGGCAGAAGAAGCACAACTTTCAATGATCGTGGGACCGGGAAAGATTATGCTCTTCCCTCTCTCTCAGTTCCATCAACTGCCTGGCCTTAGTCGAGCTCCCTTTGGTTGAGGAGCAGGTCAAGGTTTCCATGCTAACCCAACCAGTCATTCAACCTCGACTCTCATCGATAAGCCGGTCAAGATTTTTCTAGATCTTGTTGACCAGCTGTCAGAAGAGGTCAATGACAAGTCATCAATCTCCCCAACCCCAGTTCTCCTGGTCCTTCCACAGGAGGACACAACTCAGTTGGTCAGTGGCCTCAGCTGAGCCAATTCGGGAGGTGCCTCAACCAGTGATTGTGCCTTTGGGCGCCTCATGGTCCCACTTGATCTTGCTGTGTAAGCACATGTTCTGCACAGAGCCTCTGGGTGGACACGCACCACTGTCAGGCTTCAGGTCGAGGCTGAGGCTCCACTCAGGGTCCTGATCTCATCTTGACCAGCAGGTGCCATTCCCAGTGTTTGTTGGGTTGTATCCTCCAAGGAGGATCAGCATTGATGCTGTCTTCGTCGACAGTAAGAAAACATGCTATGGCAGTAATGATCTCTTGCAGGGAGGGGCAGAGCTCTGCTGTAGAGGCCAATGGTACCTTGGCCATCTGTGGTTATTCTCCTGCCAGTGACACCGTAGACCACTGTGCTGCTTCTCCTCTGGAGGGGGGAGCCTCCTCCTCCTCCGCAACCACAGTTGGGGCCTCCACCAAGGAGTACCGCCTTACTGAGCCACTTATCCATCAACGTCACCCAGGGGTCTAGGGTGTTTTGCACCCCTGAGAAACAGACCTGGACTTTGTTTGAAGAGCCATCAGACTGTGAGTGAGTCCTTGATGATCTTGGGCAGAACCCAGCTGTTTGACTGAGACTCTCTGAATGGTCGATGGGCCTCTTCAGGCTTAACTTCATTTTGGGGCATTGCTCCATGTGAGTCAGAATCCATGGAGGTCCCTTTGGAGCCGGTGCAGAAACGAGCTGAATACCAATTCACCAACATCCTTGCCAGGGACTACTCCTTTGGCGTTGGCCTCCTGTTGGTTGAGAACATTTTGGGACCGGCCCTTGAGCTTTGGCAGCACCCAGCATCCTGCCTGGCCCCACCCTTTCGGGTGGTCTGCAAACATTTGCTGCCCACAGGCACACTTTGGCAGTTCTCAGACCACCCCTCCATGGAAGGCATTGTCTGTGACTTGAATTTTACAGGTTGAAGGACCAAGGGAATGTGGATAAACCACCTGACAAGGAATCCAAGAAATTGAATTATGCAGCCAAGAAGGTCTATGCAGTCTCCACGCTTGGTCTCCAGCAGGCCAGCTATGCTCACGGATGATTAACTATGGCCACTCCTGCCAGCCCATTGGCACAGTGATAGCGCTACCACTTTGATGCCAGTGACCTGGATTTGGTAGCATGCCTAGGTCATTGGGGGCCGAGGGTGGGGGAAGAGGACTGAGCGTCCCAGAGGACACTGTCCTCCTCCATGGAGAGAAAGTAGTGTGGTCTGCTGTAACATCTCCACCTAGGTGACCATAGGTGGAGATGCAGCAGGAGCCACTGAGTGGGAGGGTAATGCTCCTGACAGAAGATGTTAGTACACATTAGCATGCACACATCAAGCTGTCAGCTCCACAGAGCGTGCAATGGCTGGACAGAACTGGAGGAAAAAAGCACTGGCTGAAGAAGGATGGCATTCATGGTTCCCCAGAGACCCCACACTGCCTACTAGTCCCAGGACCCGTTGGTCCGAGCAAAGACATCCAGAGGGGACTTGGGGTAGTCCAGACAGCCCTGCCACAGGGGACAAGATGTGAAGGAACAAAATGGGTCCTGCAGGTAAGTCTCAGTAATGGTGGGTGATGGGGTTGGGGGAGGCCACAGAGCTGAAGAGTGGCATCCAGGTACAGGTGGATCTTTGGCCACTCCCTGTGTAGGATGGTTAGGAACCGCCTCCCTCAGCCAACAAGTAGACTGTGTTGCTCAACTAATCTGAGACTATGGCTGCATTCTGGCTAAGTACCAACTCCAAACGGCCTTGGATATGGGAGATTCTTGGCCTGTTTCGTGGCCATGTCCACGTGCCATAGGGCCTGGCTGAGGCTGTCCACCTTCATGCAGAACACCCAGCACAAGCTGGCCGATATCTCAGTCTTGGGTACCAACCTCTTCAGCCCTGGGGTGGAAGGACATTTCACACGCATTGAGAAGCCCGATGCCACCTTGGATTCTGTGGCTTTATCCTGGAAAGACACAAAACTGCCCGAGGCTTACCTAAGAAAAAGGCCTTTCAACTCCAGGATTTTCAGCCATAATGACCTAGCAGCAGTCCAGGCAGTGGCAGTTTCAATGCTGGTGTCTGAAACCAGGGTTCTGCGTCCAGGGCCAAAGGGGGCGATGCCTTCAGTGCCCATCCTGCTATAGCCCTCTCCAAGGCTGCAAAGTGACAGGTTACGGGTTGAGTTTCCCTTTTGTCTAGTCCCTGACCCTGCTCCTGGTCAGAGGGGGTCTAATTGCACCACTTCTTTCCACAGTGTGGTCCACTATTACTTTGGACAAGCGAGTGTTGGTAGTGCTGGGCAAGGGGTTGCCTCTGGATATTGAGGCTCTCTTGCTATACAGAACCCAAGCCCCTCTGGAATCTAGAGTGCCAGAGGCACACTGTCCATGGTGTGGGTTGACATAGCTCAACTCCTGGAGCACGAAGTGATAGAGTGGGTCCAGACACTCTGGCTGCACAAGGCTACATGTGCAGGTACTTCCTGGTAACAGTATGGATTGGGGGGGGGGGGCTGGCACTCCATAACGGATTTGCAGGACCTAAACAAATTTGTGCGAAAGGGCATGTGACAGATGGTCAGTCTGAACCAGATTATACCATCTCTGGAGAAGGGGACATGGTTCTGATGCTTCTGCTCCTTGGAACTCCAGGACGTATTCTTACATGTCCTAGTCCATCCATCACACCGCCAGTACCTCCAGTTTCAGACAGAAGGGGTGCTTTAACAGTTCAAGGTTTTGGCGTTCGGCCTCTTGTCCACTCCATGGGTATTCATCATGTGCCTGGCTGTGGTTGCGGCCTTTCTTTGGTGCAGGAGTGTCAGTGTACCCATACCTGCATGACTGACTGTTAGCTGATCCATCCAGGGAGGCAGTGGTGCAGCCTTCCAGGCTTTTTAGAGATTTGGGCCTTCTGATCAACCCAATCAAGTCAGAACTGGGCCCCACATAGGGGATTCATTTCAACATGGTGGAACTGGACTCCTCTCGGGCCGGGGTCCACCTCCCTGTGGACAGGACATTAGACCTTACCTCCTTTGCGCAATCATTTCCGGTAGACGCTCGCGCTTGGCACAGGATTTCATGTGACTTCTTGGGTTTGTGGGGCTTTGACCAGCTTTGTCCACTGGACTAGCTGGTGGATGCACCCCCTACAGTGGGAGATGGGTCATCAGTGGTCCTAATGCCTAGGTCATCTGGACCAGTCAGTTCTGGTGACTCGGTCAATGTGGGATGCAATCAAGTGGTGTCTGTGACCCCAGAATTTGAAAGAAGGAATCCCGTTTATCCTCCTGGAGCTGTCTGTCAAGCTGGCAGACGTGTCTCTCATGAGGTGATGAACTCACCTGGGGATCACAGAGCCCACAGCTTCTGGTCACACCACAATTCTGAATGCCACATCAGCCTGCTGGAGCTCTGTGAAGTGCATCTGGCTCTGATGCAATTTACTCCATTGATTCAGTGTTAGGTTGTTTAAGTTCAGAATGGCATGACAACCAAGTTCTATCTGAACAGGCAGGGCAGGACTCACTCCTTTCCTATGTGTTAGGGGGTGTTAAGGACCTGGTGCCTTGTGCGCAGCCTGCAGGATGATCTTCTGGCAGTCTGTGTCGTGGTAGTGAACAACCAGCTGGCAGACACTCTTGGCCAGGTCAGAGAGACATTGCACTAGGTCCCTGCATCAGGAGGTGGTAGACCACCTGTTCTCCCAGTGGAGTAACTCTTTAGTGGATCTGTTTGCCTCATTGGAGAAAAGAAAACTGAGGCTGTTCTGTCTGGGACACTGCAGGGGGCTGCCTTCCTTCAGCCCTGGACCTTGGCCCTTCGGTATGCCTTCTCTCCCTTCCCCTTGATTCACAAGGTGGTGATCAAGGCGCAGAAGGACAAGGTTTGGATGATCCTGATAGCTCCAGACTGCCCCAGACAGTTCTGATACCAGGATCTCCTCAGCCTCAGCAGCAGGCCGCCATGGCTTTTACCTCTCTGCCCCAGCCTGCTGATGAGGTAACAGGGTATGGTCCTAAATCCAGACCTTCAGTCCCTGTACCTCTCAGCCTGGTACCCGAGCAGATAGAGCTGCAGGCTTTTGGCCTCCTGAAAGACATTCTCCATGTTCTGGAGGTGTCCCAATAGGAGCTGACTTGAAGAACATAGATATTCAAGTGGAAGAAATTCTCACTTTAGTGTCAGGAGGAGCTTGATCCCCTTGCCTGCCCAGTCTCCAAGATTCCAGACTACCTTTGGATCCTGTTTCAGTCGGGATTGAGACCCACAACCCTAAAGATGCAGCTGGCAGCCATCTCTGCATACTGGGTGTGAGCTGATGTGCCATCAGTGGTGCAGGAGAATGTGGTCAGGTGCCCTTTCAGTGGCCTGGACCACTTGTCCTCTGTAATGCACGAAACACCACCACGATGGGACCTATGCTGGGCTGGCTATGCTCATGGGCAAGCCATTTGAGCCTGTGCACTAACGTGAGATGTCACACTTGTCATGGAAGACCACCCTCATGGTCGTCATTATGTCAGCCAGAAGGGTGAGTGAGCTCCAGGGACCCTCAGTGGAGCTTCCCTACCTGGTCTTCCACAAGGGCTAGGTTGTCTTTTGCCCCAATGCAAAATTCTTCCCAAAGATTGTGTCAGAGTTCCACCTGAACCAGGTTATTAACCTCCCGATGTACTTCACCAGTCCGATCTCAGGCACTAGTCACAGGCTCCATACATTGGAACTAAGGAAAGTGTCCTGTTATAAGGAGTGTACTGTACAGCAGGTATTCATGATGAGGCTTGCCAGCTGTTTGTCACCTAGGCTGAAGCTGTTCCTGGCAGACTGGCAGCAGAGCAGACATTTGCCAGGTGGAGTACATCCTGCATAGACCCCTGCTATAGGTTGGCTGGCAAACTTATTCTACCAAACATACTGCTGCCTCATTGGCTGCTTCAGATATATGCAGGGCTGCAATCTGGGCAAACGCACATACCTTCATCTCCTGCTACAGCTTTGATGTGTTGAGTTGTCATGATGCTGTTTCTGGGGCCTCAGTCCTCCAGCCTCTGTTAGCATGTAGGCCTTGTCCTCACCTCCCCGGAGGACTGCTTGGTGTCTGCCAGAGTGTGAATAGTGCACTGAATCTCAGTTGGTAGAAATATAGGTTTCTTGGGCTGGCCCGCCGGTGCAGCGGTTAGATTTCCACCTGCGACGCCAGTGACCCGGGTTCGGGAACGGACCCGAGTCGTCGGAGGGCTGGCCGGGGGGAGAAGGATAGAGCATTCCCAGGACACCTCTCCTTGTCCAGGGGGGAGGGTGGAGCAAATGCCCGGTGTACGACGGACCCCTGGAAGAGGCTGGGGGTACAGCTGCAACCGGCTTCCAGCACACTCGGGGAGGGGGGCAGTACAGACGCATGGCGTCATTGCACGTATCCATCCCCAGGAAAAAAAAATCAGAAAACCCGCCACAGCAAGCACCTAGATGACGCTCATCTTGCCGCCTCATACTCAGCTCCCAGGCCGACTCCCACAACCTAATCCCACGTTCGCGGCATTCGGGTTGGTGCCGCGACCCTACCTTGGGGGGGCAAACCAGGGGGTATCAGGGAAAGTAGAGGCTCATGTGGGAGTGTGAGAAGGCAGTGAGGATCGTGACTGGGCAGACGGTTCCGGTGGCTGGCGTAAGCGGCACAAAAAGTATAAATAAAAAAAAAGAAATATAGGTTACTTACCTGTAACTCTAGTTCTACTATGCATATTCAGTGCATATCCACACAACCCACCCGACCTCTCCTGGCAAGTGGCTTCCGAATCTCTGCTTCCAACATGCAAAGATCTGACATCAAGAAGCAGCGGAGCTGGAGGATATACACCTGGGTTGTGGGAGGAGCTTTGCTTGAAGACATCCAATAACTGCCAGAGTGTGGATGTGAACTGACTACCATTAATAGAACTATGGATACAGCTACATAACCTATATTCCTTCCTAAGTCATGGATACAATTCACTATCCACACTTTGGCAGTTCCCTGTAAAAGGCTGATTCGTTGGACATCTTCAAGCTCTTCCCCCCACCCCAGTGGTATATCCTCCGGCTCGGCCACATGACAGATCTTTCTTTTCACTGGAAAGGACAGTTCTCTTCCTTCGCAGCTCTGCAGCGTCTAAGGGATAGCCTTTTACAAAATACTTCTAGGTGAATGTTTCAGCTAATTACAGCCTATTTTATTAAATCCTCGTCTCCAGCTCAGACTCTGAATGATTGATTGATGATGGAAGAACAGAAGCAACCAAGTTTAAAAGGTCTGTGTCCATTGTTGGCAGAATTTGTTGGTCATTGATCCTCATATTACTTTATTGTTTGGGCAGGCAGCTCGACGTGGCAGGTTGCAGTCTTTGCCAGGCGATGCTCTCTACATCGCTCGAAGATCAGAAGTAAATGCTTGTCCTTGGTTGACCCTCAGAGCGGGATCAACTTAAGGGCTGCCAAGAGGACCTGGGCGGCTGCTGGGTCAGTTTCACAGCTTGCAGCCATTGAGGAGAAGGTGACTGTAGCCATGATGAAGTCCTTGTTGATCTTAGTGCTACTTCCAGCTGGGACCACCATCGAAGGGTCTTTTTCCAAAGACTGTTCGGAAATGTGTCAGGCCCTCCAGAACTTTAGGGAAAGCCCATCTCACTGGGGCAAGAAACAAGTGGCACCAGTGCAGGCTGTGGGATTGGGACCAAACTGGTTGACTTTGGTCACGCTCCCTTTGGTCGAGGGTCAGGTCAAGAGCTCCTTGGTATCCCCATTGCTCTTGTCAACCTTGACTCTGGTCGATCAGGCAGTCGAAATATACCTTGAGCCTGTCGACCAGTTGTCAGAGGAGCTCAATGAGGAATCGATCTCTCAGACCCCAGTGCTTCTGGTCCTCATGCAGAAGGACATGGCCCAGTCAGTGTCCCTTATTGGGTCACTGTGGGACCAGCATCAGCTAGTAGTTGTACCTCCGAAGCCTATGCTTCTTAATCTAGCACAGAATGCGGTCTGCCATACGCCTTCTGGAGGACTAGTCTCAATGACAGCCCTTGGGTCGACGGTCACGGTCGAGGTGCTGTTTGTGCTCTCGATCAACCGGGAGGTGCTGCTGTCGATGCTCTTTGACATCCTCATCATCGGGTGATAAGAGGCACCATTCCAGTATGTTTCGGCACCACGAGGAGCTTCTCTGGAAGCAGTGGACCATTATGGGGTGGGGGAGGGCTCTACCCTCTGGATTTTCAGCACCTGGCAACCACCAGTAATGCCCACAGCAGTCCACCCAAGATAGATGGCTCTGGCATCTGCTTCTCTACCCTTGAGAGTTAAGCTGCCACTTCAGCAGCCCTTGGTGGGTGCTCCTACAAAGGACTGCCATGCTGCTGCCAGCTTGCCAGGCCATTTGTTGATGGAGATCACCAGTCAGAAGACACCAGGATGGTCCATAGCGGTACACAGTCAAGGACTGTTTTTGAGGAGTCCTTGGATAACTAGGGATCATCCATGCCTTCTTCAAGGACTCGTACATTTGACTTTGGCTCGGTTGAGGAACTGACCACCACCCTTGAGCCAGTGTCATTTGGGGCTTTACTCTGCCTCATGTCCGAGTCCACGAGATGTCCTTGAAGCCAGTTCAAATAAGGGCTAAACACCCCTTCACTGACATCCTGGACAGGGATGAATTCTGGAGGATTACCTTTCCTGTGACTGAGGCCATTTTGGGACTGACCCTCGAACGTTGGCAGCATGCAGCATCCTGCCCGGTACCTGCCACTCACATGTTGTAGAAGTACATGGTCCTTATCAGGTCCCTCCAGAGATTATCTGACTACTCTATGGCTGAAGGATTTGTCTCAGACTTGGCCTTCCGGAAAGCCAGTGGCCAGGGAGATGTGGACAAGCCCCCAGGCAAGGAGTCCAAGAAGACTGACCGTGTGTTTTAAAAGGTCTATGCTGTTGTGTCTTTGAGTCTCCATCAGGTGAGCGATGCCATGGATGATGGCCAACTTTGGACACTCCCTGTTGGGAGTGCTGGATGATAATAACTTCCCTTGCCTTCTAGTGACCATCAGCTGTTGGTGAAGTTGGTCAGAGACCAGGGTCAATCACCAGCTAAACATCATCTCCAGACAGCTCTGAACATGGGTGACTCCTCTGCCCATGCCATGGCAACATACGTCATGATGAATCGCAAGGTCTGGCTCCAGCTTTCCACCTTCACTGTGGATACCCAGCACAAATTTGCAGATGTCCCTTTCTTGGGTACTGACCTCTTTGGCCCTGGGGTGGAGGAACATCAAAAATTTGAAAGATCATCTCTAAATGACCTGATAGCGCCTTTGTTTTTGACATCATAGTGCTTACCATGACAACAGACTGTGATGTGACAAACAGCCATTGTGAGTTCAGTTGGGGACTGTTATTTGTTTTGTTTTTCCTCCTTTTCTCTTTATCTCCCTTGACCTACCAGCCAGGACTTCCTCAGGATACTGCCAGTACCACCTACTCAGCACTTCTCCAGGTTGAATCTCCCTTGGGGCTCCCCCAAAATGGAGTCCTGCTCTCAGCTCCTTGGCAGATTCCCAACACAATCCAGCCACCCACCATGGTGGTCCCTCTGAGGCTATCCTAGGGTATCCTGAGGAAAGAACCTTATTGGATGCGGTGGCAGAGAAAGCATCACCTGCCCAGCTGGTGGCCTTTGTTCCCTTTTTTTTTTTTTTGTCCCTCCCTCTGAGAGAGCACATGCATCATCATATGCCAGCACACCTGACACACTGACACTCACGCTGCCCAGTGACAGGCACCTAGAATTGCATCACCACCTGTGGTCTTACAGGTGGCATTAAAGTAGTGTGTTACACATTTCTCACTCCCAGGAGGATGTATCAGCCCTGCCAACGATCCAGGCTTGGGGCACGATGTTGCCACCACTGCGAGCGGCAACATAGCCATTGCCCCAATGTGCCAGCTAGTGAGTTACATTTTTAAAGACAAAATAAAATAAGTGCTGCATTATCTGAAATAGTTTGTAGACCCATCACAGAAGAAATTGAAAAAAATAGAAAACACAGAAGTTAAGCAAAATTATGGGATGAAATGGATGGTCCATTTCCCTCAAATCTGATTGGCTGAGAGTCCATTTAGCCCTGTTGATATCTCAGTATATAATCCCAGTCTGAAAGCAGGTCATGCCATCACTCAACAAAATCATTACAAAATATTTTTAAAACAAACTTGTTTTTTCTCCGATAAATACAAAAATGGATCTGTTTCTTAATTGCAATAATAGACTCCACAGCGTGCAATGTTATAGGATATCAGCCCTTCACAGGTGGTTGAAGTCACTTGACTTACGGTTTTGTGCATTACAAAGCACTAGAGACAGGATAATATCCTATGATATTACACATCTTACTGTGTATTTTTCATAAAATATAAAAACAATAATAGGGGACTGTGTATCACAAGGCTATAATACCATCTCAAGGTTCTGGTGACATGTAAACTCGAGAGGTTCTAACATGTCACTAGAACCTCGAGATGGTATTATAGCTGAGAAATTTACATTCCCCTATTTTTTTTTCGTAATATATGGATCCAGACAGGAGCTTACCTCCATGATCCTGTCTGGAACTGCAGTCAGAAGTGCTCCCCTGAGCAGCTTGTTCTGCAGCCCACGTTGCCTGTCTCTTCCACTTGCTTCCCTTGTCTGGACCGGAGCCACACAAACTTGAAAAGACACAAGTCAAAAGCTGGGTTTTTTCTGTTTTTGTTTTCTTGAGCCTTTATGAACCGGCGTCTTTGTCATTTGTGGTATTTTTGGTTTGCTGAGCCATTTTGTGAGATCTGGTTTTGTCAGCTGTTGTGACAAGCAGCTTTTACTGTACAGGACAGTTTCAGTAAAAGCCAGCTCATGGACAACTGTTCAGAATATCTGTGATGTGGCTCGTGGAAGCAGGATTCCCATGGCGCCCATATTGAGGTGCAACAACACTATTATGATTCCGTGAATACTATCGATGAAACATGGAACGATAGTATGGATCTCGTGAATGCTATCGATGGATTGCATTGGTGGTATTACGGCATACCCATGGGATTTAGTCAAATTCTATGAAAACAGCACCGGGTATTGAAGATACAGACCCAGTTATTTTTCCACACATAGGGACTGTATTAAGGCAAGGGTAATGATGCATCATGATCTCGCAATGTTTCCAACGAGATTGCGGTGGTTCCAGGGCGCCATATTTAAAAATGTCAGAGCCACCAGTGGATTGTCAGGACTTTTTATGAGCGATGAGGTAAATAAACCAGTGATTTATTATGGTGACTGCGGGGGGACCGGAGCGGTGAAGCCCCAATCTGTGCAGCGGTCCGGGCATCTCCGTTGCCAGTAGTTCTCTTTTAAAAATTGACAGTGGCTGACATCTTCATTGATCTGAGTTATTAATTACAAGATTAGTAATAATGGTTGTTTTGACAATATGTAATGAAATTAAAAATACTCTGATGGATCTAGGGTTGTCAGAAATATATTATAGCTAAAAATTCTGTAGTGACATTTATTGCTGATTAACAAATACTGCTGCTTTAATGGGTTACTTATTTATCAGTCTCTCAATTAATGTTGGCATTTACAATATGCTAAATGACAGCAGGCATTTTGGCCCTGACAATAAAGTGACCCATTCCTGCATATGTAGTACTGCAGTTGTCTAGGTTGAAACTGACATCTCTAGGGGCCGAGGGTATAGCTCTGTTTCTTGCAGCTGAAAGTCAGCCACCTGCTGCTGTAATTAATCAGATTACAAGGGAATGTATCAGACCAGTCCCACCCCATGTAAGGATTCAAAGCACAGCTGGTACTTATAATCATTAATATACACACATGCTCCCACTAGCTGTGGACTTAACCCTTGCTGTGCTGCCAGGATGTATACATGTCATAAAAACCTACACGCTCTAAATCTTCCGCCTCCCTAAAGGTTAAAACTCTGCTTCATTCTATACCAATGACTTTCTCTGGTTCTTTGTTTTTAAAATTGTTTGATTGCCCTGGCCGTGTACACCTTTCTAAGGCTGTTGCATGTAGTCCAGCACTTTGGGTGTTATACTGATGTGTTGTTATAACTACAGATGTGCAGATAGTCCAGTCATCATTCTGCTGGATTATTCACATTTCTTACGTCATCCTCAAAGTACTCACATATGATCCTCAAAACTGCACAACCTGTATAAGCCTCGGAAGGACAGCCCGACCAGTAAATTACGTATCACAGTGGTAAAACGCTCCAAGATCATTAATGTTGATTGAATCTCCAGGGCTGCAACATTTCTTTTGTTTTATTTGCCCCTTGTGTTTATCTGCTCCACTGTGCCGACTGGCACCCCAGTCTCTGGACCCCCAATGCCACGCCTGCTAACTTGCAGACTCACCCTTTGCTGCCAGCTTCAGGGACCTTCCCAGACCTGCAGCCAAACATCCTGCCTGGCTTGTTTCTGCTGGGGACTGCTCTGATCATTGCCAGTGTGCATATCTCTCCTTAAACACCCCTTTTTACTTCCTATTGCTATGGTGTGCTGGCTTGTCCTCCACTGGGGGCTTTAGTGCGATCTGGAGGACGTAAATTTATTGTAATGCAACTGAGGGGATCCTTAAACTGGTGTGCTGTGGGCAGGTTGGGACAGATTGAGTAGCCAGGTAGTCAATTGCCACTAAAAAAGTTGGTTTGACTACTGATTTTGAAACTTACCGGCCAACTGGCTACTTGTGCACAAAGTGATTTTTTTAAGCCCTTAAAAAGGATAGCCACTAAAAATTGGATTTTGTTATCAGAATTTGAAAGCTAGTAGTCCAACTGACTACCAGCTCACAATCTGATATGTCCCACCCTGGCTGGGGGTTTATTTATTTATTTAGATTTTGTTTACCGGGTAAGCCCACTGAGACCAAAGGTCCCTTTTTCAGGGGCGACCCGGGATTAGTTACAGAAAGGACACCGAGAACAATAATTACAACAATTAAGTTAGTTACATTTGTTACATCACAGTATGGTGAAGTCATTTGTACAAGGGTAGCAGGAGGGTTCGCATACAGATCCATATTAAAATCAATATGTTAAAATCTCACACATTATATGCAGTATGTACATAAGTTCAGCCAGAAATCAGAGACCACATTAGCATTTCAAGTACAGTCAGTGATAGAGATTAACCAGTGAAAGGGCCCAGGGGACTGGTCTAGGGAGCTAGCGGTTACAGCCACAGAGACTAAGGTTCATGTCATGGTGGAGACTGCGGGGACATGATCCAGTGTACTGTGGTGCAGTTTCCACTTTCTCTCCCTGCCCTCACTCTTCTCTGTATGCTGCGGCTGGCTGGGGGGGGGGTGCCTGACGACACATTGTCACCCAAGCCATTAAAGCACCTCCACCAGCCACTCCAGGACCCACTATAGATTGGTACAAAGAGAACCCCCCCCCCAACCCGGGAGGAAAGTGTCCAGAGGATGTTCTGAACCCTCATTGACCAGCCTCTGCTCCTAATGTCTTGGGCTTGGAGCATGACCCCAGGTCACCATCATGCTAGTGCAATCCCCCCCACCACTTGGCCCCATGGAACCAGCACTGCAACCTTCCTTGATGACATCTTTGGAGGATTATGACATTTTTCTTTTTTTTTTTAATTTCTATTTATCCCCTTCTACTGCCTGCCAGTCCTGACCCTTCAGGGCACCCAAGGAGTCATCCTCCTGCCTCGCGCCCATTCAGACTCACCTTCAAGCCCCCATGGAACTTCGGCTCCACCCCCCCCCCCGAGCAGGGATGAGGTGGGGTCTGTACCCCAAAATCCTTCAATTTGTCGGGCCCGTGGAGGTGATTTGGTGAGTGGGGCACATAGGAGGCATGCTCCGGGAAGCCTATCTTCCTGGAGCTGGAGTTTTTCCATTTTTTTTCCTCCCTCAGGTGCAGTGAGAGCCCCCTGATGCCAGGGCACACACACCAATGTCCACTGCATCTTGATGGCTGCCCGTCCCCTTCACGGGGCTTGTGGCCCCCCCCGAGCCTTCACCTGAGGACACACACAAGTGTTGTGGGCATCAGCCAACCCACCCCACTCCCCTGGAGATGGTGAGCTGTCATGGGATGCTTAAGCTGTTCTCCCTTCGGCTGGCCCTCCAGTGACCCGAGTCCGCTCCCGAACCTGGGTCGCTGGCGTCGTAAGTGGAAATCCAAGCACTGTGCTGACGGGCCAGTGAGGATTATGGAATTTGGAGTGTTGTGGATTACAAAATGTCGGGGCAGAAGATAGCAGTATCAACCAGCTAAAAGAACACAGCACCCTAACAGCAGTAAGGAGAAAGTTTTATTGTGCGTTAAAAGTGCAAATTGGGAACAGCCCCACACTAAGGTGTGCAGCTTTTAGTCATGCATGTTCCCCTTTAACACTGGACCTTATTCAACACCCCATCCAGACAGTGGGCATCTTTGTTCTCTCCAGATCCGCCCCCCCCCCGTGAGACACCTCAGGACCCCAACTGGTTTGGTTCATGCTGGCAAGAAACAGGAATATCTAGGATGGGAAATCAAGGGGCACACAAGGGTCACGTAATATGGGCAGAGCATCTGAGTCGTTATCCTGCTAGGGCTGTTAGTTTGTCTTCCTTTTTTTAATTTAGCTATTTGTCCTGCGAGTCGCCACCTGCTCCTTACTTCCTGGCTCCTGCCTGCCAGCCCTAGCCTTATCAATTGCCCCCCCCCCACCACCAGCATCAAGCCGATGGGGATCCACACATAGCATGGCCCAACAATTGGCAATCATCATTTAGATGGTTCATGGTGCATATCTTTTTGCTTTTCTGTACCTTTTTTTGCAAGTTCTTCCCTCCTTCACTGAAGTTGGACCATGCCTCCGATGGCATCAGATGTGGGAGCATGCTACGGGCTGATGCCAGCCCTTCTAAGGGAGCAGGCTCCCTAGTGTCCCGTGAGGGGACTGATACACTGGAAGTTGGCTATCTACCTCCCTGGGCTGACTTGCGCTGTGCTAAACAGTACTTCCCAGCCCTGGCTGCTCTGATCCTGGCTCCCGGAGTCCACTCCCAAACCTGGACTGCCAGCCCAGAAGCAAGATGCGTTTTTGCTGAACCGCTGGGCAGCCCCCAATTTTTTTTCCCTTTTTTTGGGCTCCTTTAGGCAGGGAGCAGCCAACGTCATCCAGTCATTGACATCAGTGCTGCTCTCAGCCCTGTCATTGGAGGTACTAGTAGAGCAGCCAGGCTGAATCCCGCATCCCAGAGTCTGTGACCACGGACTCTGCAGCACTTATGAGACTTCACCAGCTCAGGGCAGGAAGGATCTTATCCCAGACTTGGCCACCCTGATGGCTCAGCTGCAGCACATCGAACAGCCACGCAAGCGACCAGAGCTGGGAGTGTATTTCATTAACTGCGTCATGAGGTAGGCCTAGCCAGGCTGCGGGCAGCTGCCAAAAGGTAGTGCTCCTCAGCTGGGAAGAGTGGCCAGCAGATTCTGGTGTTATAGTGACCCCCTGCAGGTGGATCAGGGAGTTTGTCCCTTCCACAGGGCACACTGTATGTCTGGGGCAATAAGATGCTACAGATGCCACAGGAGAAGAGAGGGACACTGTGGGTGAAAATTAGGGAAAAAATCCTCTGCCATCTGTATGATGGCATAACCCAGTCTGAACAGGATATATCCCTGATGACAGGATATATCCATGGATAGACAGCAGGGGCAAGGGATACAATGTATGTTAAAAAACAAAAAATTCTGGTCTTCCACGTGTGAGCACAGTGTACTGCCCAAGCACCACTAGACCAAGTCAGGGCTCTCATATTTGAAAATGTTGTGACCCCGCACCACCAACATGATGCACTGCCACCACTTCACGCCACTGTCTGGACACAGTTCACAGCAAAGCTGGAAGAAACAGGAAATGGGCAGAGTTTACTGTGTAGTGGTGGGGCACAGTTTTAAAGAGGAGACCTGACACCTGAAGATAGACTGTTCACTGTTGAATCACTGAGTGCACGCCACCTCTGACACTTGTTTCATATTCAGTTCACCAACCGCCACCGCAGGTCACAGTACAGTTGGTGTCCATGTGATAGTAGTGTTTCTGTTTGCAGTTCTCCCCAAGGTGCCTGTTCTCATAATTCCGTACAGAAAATGGCACACAGGAAAGACTTGAAAAACAGGTAGTCGCTATCAGCTGTAGCTGTCCGAACCGTGTCTGCATTTTAAAAGGGAATATTTTAAATTTTTCTGGGAAAACGCGGACTCCTTGACAAAATTGTTTCTTCTTTAAAAAGAATCTGGCTGCATCCCTGGAAGTATTGTCTTAGTGTCACTAGTGGCTTCTTAATACAAAGAGGATATTGAGGCAGTCAAGATGGTGTGCAGTAGACGGCCACCGAAATGATCAGGGGTTCGTGGGACAAAAAAATCTACAAGGAGAGGCTGAAGCCCCTTAGCAAGTTAACCCTGGAGAACAGGAGGTTGAGAGGGAGCAGGATCTCAGTCTTCTGCATACACCAGGGTATCAACAAGGTCACAGATCCCAAGATGTTTGATCTGGTGGGATCCAGCAGCATGCAGGGGCACGCCTGCAGCTGAGAGGTGATAAATGCAGGGGTAACATTAGAAACGTAGAATTTATCAGCAGAAAAGGACTGCTTGCCCCACCCAGTCTGCCCAGATGTTCCCCGTCTAATCTGTCTCCGCACACCCTAACTAGTCTCTGGTGACCCTCCCCCCTTTCTGCCTATTTACTGGTGTACCCCTATGCCTATCCCACGCACACTTGAAGCCCCTCAATAAGTTAAATATCGATATAGATGACCAGCTAAACATAAAGTGCTAAGTTTATACATTAAACAGGCTCCATAGGGTTTCATTACAATGCACTACATGACTCACTTGAATTATATCATCTTGTTGCACATGCAGTGCGGTCACGGGCTCCAACTTGCGCGGTCAGGTTACAACATTTCCTGATTGCTGACGTTGTAATAAACTTGCCAGAAAGACATTTAATTGTCAATTTTTAAGGTACCTCCTTATTTTGTTTAAAAGTACTCCCTGTGGGCTTCATTTCCACAGGAGGTTTTTTGGGAACGGTGCATATCAGAAATAGGCTGTTTAGGTAGCCTTTAAGAAGTGTGCTGCCTACTTTTAATGTGATACAGTTCTTCTGCTTTAACTGTTTCAGCTCCGATCTTGTTAACTGTTCTGTTTTGTTTGTACTGAAATATTGTATTTTAATTAAAAGGAAAATATTAAATAAATGGCTGATAGTGGTAGATTTGAATCCTGGCCCCTAAGTAAGTCTGATGTCTCAGGCAGTTGCAGACACCCTCCTCCCCAAACACATGCAAATAATCCACTTTCTTGTGCTACATATTTATCTAGACCCCCTGGACAAGTCATTGGCTTCATGGCCACAGCAAGTAGAGCAGCTAATGGAGGCAACTGCCTCAGGAACTTCTTTACATGCTGAGGATGGGAGTGTCCATGGCCTCCGTTAAAGTTACAGAGACTGCCCTGACAAAGATATGGTGTTTTTTTTGCAGCAGTGAAGATATTGAGGTGGGGGCTGACCTTTCAGAAGCCCATTACTGTGGAAAACAGAATCGCAGTGTTGTTTTTGCCAAGATGTGGTACCAGTGACAAGACAACTACCCTGGGGTTGTTGAAGTGGGGTTGGAGGAGGTGAAGCAAAAATGGCAAAAATAAATGGGAGGAATAACTGAAAAAAGGGAAATACAAGCAGGCAGCAAGTGTAAGTGCTAATTATGGTAACCTGTACAGATGTAAGAGTACATTTTCTGAATGGTCTGTGTGTTTTCATGCTAAGCACCCCACATACTTGGATATTTGGTACCTGGGGCTACAGTTAAGAAAAAAAACTAAATAGGGACCGGCCCAATGGCATGGTGGGCTGAGGTGCTGGGCGCCTTACTTCCTGCCACACTGGCAACCTGTGTTGACGTGCGAACTTGGGTTGTCGGGGGTCGGCCGCAGAGGGAGATGATTGAATGTACAGAGGACTGCTCCCTTCTCCAGGGGTGGGTGACTTGTCGTTTCCACCAAACGACTGCCACCAGGTGGAGGCCTTGTGGCAGTGCTGGTCTGGGACGGCAACGATGGGAGGGTGCTGTGGGACCCTGCAGCATGCACACGCCTCCATGTCTGCACGCTGACGTGCATGCCCCAGCAATGGGGGAGGGTGGAGAAAACGGAAAAACGGGATGCTAGCAGGCTCCATGACGCCCTGAATGGGCTGAATCGAGCCCTCAAGTGGGAGAGCCAACGCCTTGCCTGCTAGCTTCCCAGGGAAAAAGCTCTATGAAAAGAAAAACTAAGTAGGAAATCCTTAGGTGGTCAAAGCAAGTCCCATGGCCACTCCTCCTTACCCCAATCATTTTCTACCCTTACCTCTGTTCTATACTCATTTTAAATAGAAAACAGATGCCGGCTCTGGTACTGTGCCAAGAGCCGGCTACATCTTTTAAATCCCATCCCCTCCCTAGCTCAACAACTCCCCCCATCTCTAAAGTGGCAGTATTTAGTAGGGCCTATTCTGACCCCCTATCCATTGCTGTGGTTCAGTAGTAGTTCCAAAACAGGACTAACCCAGGCCCCCCCAACTTAACCCGCAGCATGCCGATTCAGTTCACTAATACAGTCATCTAACTGTATTAGGGAGTGGGGCACACGACTGAAAGGGCCTTAGATGATGCATGTAGTAACGTGTTCAGCTAATTATAGAGGAAAGGGACCCTTATGTCGTCAGGTCCGTATGATTTTGTAAGCACCCTTCCCTTTTCCCTGGATGTTAAGTTGGCAGTAAGTGCTGGAATTTAACTGTGAGCTTTGGGCGCAGTGTGGGGTATATGAGTTTATGGGGCTGTAGTTTTAAAGAGCATTAATTGAGTTCATTTTGGACAAGCCCCTGGAGCTGGCTTTCCTTTATAAGAATCCAGTAGTCCAGTTGCCAAAACATTTCAAATAGAGCCAGTTAGGATGGAAAGGGTTTGTAATTTGGCTCCAAGTAGCTGGTCACCCGATTCTGTCCCTTCCTGGACTGAGCCCACTGCTCTGTACAAATGAACAGGGACACCTTTTTCAACTACATTTTAATATATTTTAGAGCTCCATTTGGGTCAAATAAAAGCTACCACTCAACTAATAAGGCTTGTTGTTGCCGAGGTATAAGAGTTGAGCAATGACTTTATTTTAGCCAACTAGACCTCCAACATATAAAAAAAAGTAATTAAAATGATGCCCCTCTTGAGGGGCCCCCAGATGGCCCAACATCAGAACAGTGTGCCAGCAACCAGATTTTGGAGTGAATTTGTGGGGAGGGGCTGGTTCTTCAGTGGCCAAAGCAGAGAGAAGTTCTGCCTGAGCCACATTTCCCAGCCAGGGAGAACTGGTGGTCCATTCTGCTGCCACACTGACCCCCAAAGGTGAGCCAGGGAACTTGTTCCTCCGTCAGGGAGGATGGTGCCTGCAGACGAGTCTGCCTGTAATGCAGAGATCATGCTTACTGCTGTCAGGGAGGAGGGAGGCCATCAAGGGAATGAGGAGGGGTGCAAAGTAGGGGAAAAAAATTGCCATCTGGATGATGGTCGCTGACACACCAAGGCTCCTGTCTGTTGATCTCTGGTGGCTTAAGAGCTGAGAGAGTGGCGGAGGGGGCTGGGTGGTAGCCAAAGTGCTGACCTGGGGAGGGATGGACACTGGAGAGCAAAAATGAATGATGAAAAGAAAAGACACTCCTGTTTCCTTGTATGGAGCACACCCTTGCTCTGTCCAACCAAAGACACCACAAAACATCTGAGTGTGGGGGCAGGGCTCTTACTCTGGGAAGGAGTAGGGATCAGGCGTCCGGATTCTCGCAGTCAAATTATAATCACTTCGCTTCCTGAGTGCCTCCATTTAAAAATGCCACTGGGGGCCACCCATCCACTCAGCAGAAGCACTTCTGCTTGCAGCACCAACAACCAGAGTTCAGGTCATCGGGGGCTGGCCAGGGGAGGAAATTCGGGAATCCCAGAGGACACTATCTTCCTCCGGAGAGGGAGGGAGTAAGGGCTGCTGCTGCTGTAAAGCTGCCACCTGGTGATGACACGTGGTAGTGCAGCAACATGAGTGGGAGGAGGGACTTCAGCCAGGATTCTCATGAGGGGTTGGGGACTACAAAAAGGAACAAGTCAACCTGCCTCGAGCAGGATGAGCCTAAGTGTGCTCGGACCCCAACCCTGACCATTTGCCTGGAATTCCTGCCTCCTTTTCCAGGAGGAGGAGGCACCAAAATTGGTGCTCTTTAAACAGAGTGGCACTACCCAAGAAAATGACAGTGTTTCCTGTGCTACAAGGGTTCTCTCCAGAGCTGTGGGGGTCAAGCTGCTGTGGATCCCCCTATAATCCAACACACTAACCACAGTTTCTTGCAGTACCAGCATGCTGCCAGAGCAACACAGTTACATACTAGTCCATCTCTACTGATTATTTCCTGGCTGGAAAGCCTCCCTGATTGGATCTGCATGATTTAATTAGGCCATGTTTAATCTTTTCACAGTGGGGCCGATCTGCTGGCTGTGAACGCTGATGGAAACATGCCGTATGATCTGTGCGATGATGACCCGACCCTGGACTTAATCGAGATGGAGATGGCTAACCGTGGTAAGGGAAAGATAACAGGAATGAAACAGATGGCTGAACGGACAGTGATGGTGGTGATGTGGGGGGGGGGGGGGAGTTCCCTGCCTAACCTGTTGCAGTATAAAGCACTGATATTTTAATTCCATTAGCTGGCACTTTGTAATGCAGTTTAGATTAAGCAGCTTTAGTCGGTTGTTTACAGTAAGTACTTTAAAAGAGGTGATTCTTTCATAAATTGCACAGTTGTGGCTACGAAAATGCATAGAATGACATTGGAAAATCTATTACATTATTAGCCATCATTAAAACATATCACATGCCAAAATGCTTTCATGCACAGTCAGGTGTCATTTTACAGTGAAAAACCTGTATTCAGCAAGCCATTTTATAAGTGCACTAACACTCCAGGATGTGCATTCAAACATTTTAATGAACTTACTACTGTCTAAGGCACTCAGCTATGCCTCATGCCTCACAACACCCTGAGGTGTGCATCAAACTGCTTTAATGCACACCCTGTTGTGTGCCATTGGATACATATTTAATAGAGAAGTCTGAGGGAATGGCAGCAGCCTAAGTTCTTGAAGGTGCTAGGGATGTTAGTATTGATATTGGACAGGGTAGTAAATGGAGGCAATATATCATAGGATCACATATAAAGCAAAGCTGTACCATTTCAATATGGCTGGAGAGGCGCCTAGCCACTCTCCCCCACCCCCAACCCCAGAGAGTTTAAATCAGAAGTAACTAGGGGTGTGCAGACATTTATCATTTCTCATTTGTACCCAGAAAGGCTCTAAGTTTTCTTGTTTTCAAACCTGTTATAAGAACTGATTAATTTTCATAGTTGCATATTAACTGTATGCTGTTTATTTGCATTTCAAACTTCTGTTTGGGATTACATTGTGCATCAGGCTGAGCTCTAGGGGAGCGCTCGTTTTTCTTTCTCTTGATAGAACCGGTTCTGTCTGCCCTTAGTATGAGACATTCCCAACACATTTGTTTCTCTACTTTAGGCCGGTGTTGGGCCCTTCAGAATCGTAAACTACACTTTGTAACTGTGCATTGAACCTGTGCCTTAATTACTTCGACCAGAACACAGTGTCTCATAATCAAGGCTTAGAAAGGATTCCCTCAAGTCCCAGCTCTCTGGAATACTGTCGAGTATGTCTGATGGTCTGATATGCTTACACGCGTGCTGATCAAGAGGACAAAAAGGGGTCAGCCCCTTACCTGTAGCACATTGCATTACTGAGATCTGGGTTCGAGTCCAAGACCAGGAAACTTCAGTGGCAGCCTGGTGTAGGAAACAAGTCCAAAAATGCAGAGCACTCGAGAACTCAAATAAATTAATCATTTCAAAATAGAAAATAATAACAGGAGAGAGCCATTTAAAGTGTACTGATTATTTATTTAGCCACAGAGAGTCATGGCTCTAACTCTGGCGTTTCGACTCTTGACATGAGTCTTCTTCAGTCTGGTCTTTATGCACTTTAGGTAAGATGTATATCACAGGTAATTTAGGATTTTCAACCAACATAAAGTCTAATTCCTTTTTGGAGACAATTCCTTCTTCATATGCTGCAGTCAGGAAAAAAATAACCTCTTCTTTTATAAAACTGACTTGGATGCTGTTGGAGTTGTTTGCACTTGTCCACAACTGATAATTGTCTGTAGATTTATTGTGCATACTTATCTTTCTGTACTACCACAATACATCCACCTTTGTCTGCCTGTTTATCTCAATTTGTGTATTTGATAATTCTGTAACAGCTTGTTGTTCCAGCTTAGAAAGATTTTTTACAAAATTGGTTCAGCTATTACAGATTAGATTTTCCACTTCCTGTAGTACCAGCCATTTATTTATTTTATTTATTATTTTTGACCAGGAAGTGCAAACTAAGCTATTATAACTTGTTTACAGATGGGTTCTGGGGGTTAGGTTGCATGGCCCTGTTTTATTGACAGGGGAATGTTGGCCAAAGCACCGGAGGATACTCCATTTAGGGACTAAATGTCTCTTGGTTTGCGAAGTGGGTAGAAGAACCCATTAAATTTACAGAATTCCTCCACACCCCTCCATATATCAAATCGACTATTCAGAAAATACAGAAGTGGCATATTACAAGATCCAATATCCTGTTTAAACATAGGAAAGTGCTTTATGCTCAGGTATTGGCACAAATAGGCCCCACAGAACCGGGATTTAAAAATTGCCCCCCTTATAAAACTTGGAGTGCATTGAGCCAGTTACAGTACTTAAGAATCCCTTTGCGCATGTGGGATGTTTTATGGTTAAGTACATATGGTAGATTGTCGGTTAAAGGAAACCATAAGCATAAATCAATAGAAGAAAGGTATTGCCCTTACCCTGAATGTGCACAAATTGAAGAAACTATGGAACATTTTTTGTTAAATTTTTCTTTTGTGAATCCATTGTAGAATTTCTTGGCAAATAGATGGTCTTTTCCATGGCTCCAGAGACATACTTATGGGCAGTTAGTATTTGGAGATTTTGTGCATAGCCTGGGAAGATACAACAATGAGACCCTATTTGCTTGTATAAAGTTGTACTTGTGGCAAGCAAGATGTCGCCTGGTTCAACAGCAGCAAAGAGTGTCTTACATTATAATAGCTAAACAATGTGAACAGGCTATGCAAGACATTTACATGAAGGATGTGAAATTAAGGTCCAGAACTGGTGGGAAGGTTTCTCTTATTTCTTGAAATTTAAGTAGCAGTAAGAAACTGCTGTAAGAGCCTTTGTGTTATTTTCCTCTGGAATATGTGTTTGTAGACATCTCATTGTACTAGTTTTGTTATCGTTGCTGAGTCTGCATGTTGTTCAGCTTGCTATGGCCCAAGTAAAACTCCCCTACTCTTCTTCGATAAGTGCCATGGGATATTTTACTTCCGCCTGGATGGTGACCAGAGATGGACAGAAGGGACTTTAGTTTAATGCCTCATCCAAAAGATGGCACCTTGCCAGTCCAGCACCCCTCCCTCCCTGTACTGCACTACAGTGTCAGTTCCGGGTGTTACCCCAAGTACCAGGTGTGAGGCTAGAACCCACAACCTTCCAGTCTTCCAGCCCCACAGGTGAACATGCTACCTACTGAGCCACTGGCACTAGCACTGACTCATTTGGTAAGTCACAAGTGCAGGAGATACCTGTGTCTGGAGGGCAAAAGGTGGACTTGTGTCGAAAGGGATTGATGACTGGTTGAGACTTTGTTTCGGTGTTACTACCTCTGTTCTTTATCATCAATTTGCTAGCGTTAATCATTTTTTTATAATTTATTGTATGTCACTGTTTAAAATCTCAGTCATGACTTGATTGTGGATGTCATTTGCTGTGGCTACTGCACTCTGTTCCTGTGCCGTTTGCACAAAAGCATGTCACACTTTGTGAGTTGACTAATGGCATACACCTGTTTCTGTATAAATGTACCTGCCTTAGTGTGTTTTAGCCAAAGAGGACTCATGTTAGAGTCAAAGCGCCAGGGTTACAGCCGTGTCTTTCTATGGCTGAGTAAATACTCAGTACACTTTAAATGGCTCTCTCCTGTTATTAGTTTCTATTTTGAAATTATTATGATATTCGGGTTCTTGAGTGCTTTGCATTTTTGGACTTGATGTGTTTGGAGAGTCGCAGTCGGCATCCATCACCTAGCTCTGCTGGGCAAGGCTGTGTGTTTTGTTTGGTGGAGGATGTGGCAGCATCCCAGTGGATGTGACCCTTCTTGAGGGAGGCATGCATTGGTGCTTGACTGCACCCTAATGTAGCAGTGCAGTAGTGTACCAGTTGTTCAGTGGCGTTGGGCAGGCAGGGTTTTAAATAGCTAGTATAGCACAGCAAAACGCTAAGCAAAACGGGGGGAATGCTAACCATTTTCAGAAATGCTTATCAGTAGACTGCTAGCCATTTTTTGACTGAGTCCATGACATAGTACACAACATTAATAAAACTATATACTTTTTAAAATTTTGCTAATCAGTCTGTACCAAGTGCTATGCATTTTCACAACTGATTAGCACTTTCACGCATCAAACTGCTAATCAGTTTTTTCAGATTATTTAAAACCCTGGGTGGGTAATATGCCAGGTTGATGCTCTGTTCCACTCCTACATACATACATCCTGGGGTATAGTTTATACAGAGAGAAAATCATCCCCAACCAACCATGAGCAGTACTAAATACATTTTATTTCAGGAAGCGCAAGTTAAGCCAAGGCTCATTTTCAATAGCATCCTTCAGCAGTAAAGACTTGGCACTGTCCAGTCCCCATGTCCCAGCTCTCGGGAACACATTCCTCAATGGTGGAGGCAGCCCAGTGTGACTCGCCCTAAAGGGAAAGTCACAGACAGCTGGTGGCAGAAGAGGAAAGGACAGTTCGGAAACCAGGCAGTATAGGGTATACTTGTGGAGCAAACGTGTGAATGACAAAAAATACATTTTTTAAAAGGGGCAAGGCGATGACCTAGCATCATTGTAGGCTTTCCTCGTGGAAGCAGTTGGATAGTTGGCGGATAGAGCTTTGGTACTACTATGGGTGGTAGTTATAATTTTGAATGAGAGAGAGAAGAAACACAACCTAACCAGGACTTGAACCCAAGCCCCCGAAATACCATCCCAGTGCTTTATGAGCTGAGTTAACAAGCGAACTGGCTAGGCTGAGCTTCCTTCAGTGCTTCCAGTTACTGCAGAAATATGGCAGCAATAGTGCAGTGAACTATCCAGGCCTTTACTATGGTAACTGTGGGGCACTGGTGAGATATTAATAAACACTGAAGTGGGTATCCACAGACCACGTAAAGCTATGCCGAGTCCGTCTACAACCTGACATATAATATATGGGGTCTCTTGCCTTCCCAGTTAGCCAGTAACCTCTATATGCAGCTCCCATGGCAAGTGCCAGTAGATCAGAAAGGAATCTGAATCTACAACATAATAATGCACCTTTTATTCACACATTGCATTTTGGAATGCCTTAGAAAGCAATACTGTGCAATGCTGGCAGCCCACTGACTGTAGGCCACCAATTAGGGTGGGGAAGTGGTTTGGACCAACCAGTGCGCTCCCTTCCCCTGTGCATGACACACACTTATTCCGCAAAGAGTATGTCACATGCAGCTGCCCTGGACATGGGCAGGTTCAATGTACCTTTCTTAAAATACTTGTTAAATAAAAAACAAAACAATTGTCCTGCTCACCTGTAGTATATATATAGCCTCCCCTTTCGTGATCACACTTACATTCTTGTAATGACAGAACTGCACACCCTCAGTTTGCAGCGCTCACATAGAAGCACAGATAGTGATGGCAGAAAAAGACCAACGGTCCATCAAGCCTGCCCATTTGGCACTATGTAACCCTGGACCTAGTGCCGATACAGAGTCCTAACCCTTCCCCGCAGTCTTTCTATTCCTTTCCCCGGTTTCATTTCTGCCAGTGAGCACTATTCATTTTGCTCTGTCCCAAGCCCTTTTGAAGCCCACCTTGGCTGGCAGGCTGTTCCACTACCCTTTCAGTAAAATAATGCTTCCTCACATCCCTTCTGAACCTTCCTCCTGTCAGCTTCCACTTGTGCCATCGTGTTGTTGAACTGGTGTTCCTGCTAAATAATTCCCTCATAGTTAACTAACTTTCCTCCTTTTAGGAATTTGAAGGTTTCTATCATAACTCCCCTCTCCCTTCTGGTCTCCGGTGAGAACTTGTTCTGTGCCCAAGGCGTTCCTCGTAGGACTTCCCCTGCTGGCCTTGTATCATCTTCATCACCCTGTGCTGTACCTCCTCCAGCCTTTCCTTGTTCTTTCTGAGGTGAGGACCCCAGAACTGGGCACAGTACTCAAGGTGTGGCCTCACCAAGGATCTATAGAAAGGGAGTATCGCCTCTTTTCTTTCTACTGTCAGTACCCCTCCCAATACACCCCAGCATCTTGTTTGCCTTATTACAAGCCTTATTGCTTTGGCTAGTCTGTTTAAGGGTGTCATTGATTATGACTCCCAGGTCCTGTTCTACAGATGTGGTATTAAGTTTAAACTCTCCCATCCAGTATTATGCCCTTGGGTTCTTTTTTTCCTAGGTACATCATCTTGCACTTTGGCATTGAATTTCAACTGCCAAACATTTGACCACCTCTCTCGCCTTTGCGGGTCACCCTGTAATTCTCTAATTCACTCAGCACTATCCACCCTTCCGCAGACTTTAGTGTCATCTGTGAAGAGGCTTATTTTACGCTGGCTTCCCTTCTCTGATGTCATTGATGAACTTGTTAAAAAGGCCCAGTACAGACCCCTAAGGTACCGCACTCGTGACCGACCTCCCTCTGCTTTGATTTAACTCTCCTTACCACAAACCACTGTTGCCTCCCTTTTAGCCAGTTTTCTAGCCATCTAACTATATCCATAGCCACCCCAATGTCCTCCAACTTCCTCTGGAGGTGTCCGTCAGGCTCAGAGTTGAAATCCTTGCTAAAGTCAAAGTAAAGTAGATCCACGGCATGGCTTCTATCCAGTCCTTTTGTCACCCAGTTGAAGAAGACTATCAGGTTAGTCTGACAGGACCTCCCAGATGCAAAGCCGTGCTGTCTTCTGTCGTGGAGACCAGTACCCTCCAGATAGTCTACTAGGTCTGTTTTGAGCAATGACTCCATCAGTTTCCCCACGGTGGAGGTAAGACTGACAAGTCTGTAGTTTCCTGCTTGTTCCTTGTCCCCCCCCCTTCCCGTATGGAGCCATGCCACATCCACCTCCCTCCAATCCCGTGGGACAATCGCTGTGTGGAGTGAGCTATTGAATAGGCCTGCAAGAGGTTCAGCTGATTTTTTTTATTAAACCACTCCCTAAAATAGTTTTCTTTTTAAATTTACTGTACTTTACCCCTGATGCCGACTGGTCCTCTCCCGCCATTCCGCCCTGCAAAGCCCCGTCAGCCACCTTCCCTGGGACTTACCTTTCTCCCCCATATTCCCCTGTGGATGGTCCCCCACAGGAAGGGCTGCCCGAGGGCCACACTTTACCCCGAATGAAGTAGAAATGTCAGTTAGGGATAGAGAGTCCAGTTGCCAGTGCTGGATCTGTGGCATAGTGTCGGGCGACATTCTGTGCAGTCGGGGATTTTCCTTGGTTTTCTTCCCCTTCCCGAGTGTCACGAGATATATGCATGTGATGTGGAGATGTCACAATGCCAACGCTACCCTCTCTGTGCAGTGGATGGCAGTGTTAAGAAGGAGACCAGGATCCCTCCCTCCCCCGAGGAGGCGAGCATCCATGAGATGCTCAACCATCCTCCCTGGCTGGCCCTCCAGCAGCGGAGGCTCGCTCCCGAACCCAGTTCACTGGCATCGCAGGCTGTAGCACTGTCTCTAAAATATCTGTAGAAAGTATTTGAGGAGAAGTCCCTAGTGTTCTAAATGGAGTGTGCTCCAACGATCTATTTACATAGATGTCCCAAAACATCTGAGCGTGGGGGGGCAGAGCCAGCACACCAGGAAGTGAAAGGGATAAGACAGTTGACTCCTATAAGCCCAAATACAATCCCTCCCCTTCCAAAGCTGAGGTTACGAAACATTAAACAACAAGATGGGATGAACTCCCAAACAGATAAGTTATCTTTGTGGGCTTCTTAAAATGTTTTTATTGAGGACATGACAGGTTCGCTTTTTTCCCATTGAGCTTTTTCCTGCCCCGGCCATCATCGTTGCAGTGATATACCCTGATCCCAGGGACATACTCTGCTCAGGATGTTGTCCATAGGTGTTTCAGGGTCCTCTACTGAGACCAGCATCTCCCATGGCTTCATCTCCATGGCAGGGGCTATGGGGTGAGGGCCATATCCCCCCCCCCACTGAGGCAGTCCTGTTAGGACTAGGAGCCAGCAGCGGCTTGGGGAAAAGTCCCTGAGGCTTCAGGACCCAGGCTGTCATGGAGATGACCTGTGGGTTTTATTCCCACATTTTCTCCCTGGCTCTCCCAGATTTGCAGCATCAGGTGGAGCCTTCCCGATGATCTCCACTGCATGCAGTGATGTCCTTCAGAAGAAGCAAGCACCCTTTGCCCACTGAAGGGGTCACTGCAGCACTGGCACCTGATATCCACCTTAACTGTCCGCAGCACACTGCCTGGAAGCTGCTGCTGCTGCAGTCCAGCCTAACTTCTGATGCTGCTTTCGAGCTCACTGACAAAGTTGGATTGTCTGCAACATGTTGCACTGCCACTGGTTTATCCAGGTGGCCCATGACTGGTTCTGTGCTTATTTTTTTATTTATTTAAATCTCAGATTAACACCTGTGAGCTAAGAGCTCTTTTACATAGGTTCCACATCTTGACACAAAGACACAGTACAGAACATATGGTAAGAAACCAATTGAGTTTCAGTACAAAAGGCAGCATAGTTAATAACATGAACAAAAAACTGACAGGCATGGTACAGTGTATGTCTGGACTTGATCTAACAAAGAGCTAGAGCTAAGAGAGAGACTTACTAGTCCAAGAACAAGTAACTATTATTGTATCATTAAACGTTGAGCAGCCCGGGGGCCTTGTCAGGGAAGAAAGGGAGAAAGTGGGTAGCAAGATTAGGGTGAGAGAGGGAGTGCTTAGGGGGTGCTAGGGTGGGAGTGCATAGGGTGTGCCTGGGTGGGGAGAAGGAGGAGGAGGACTAAAGAGTTAGTGGAGTGGAATCAGTGTAGGAGTTTAGAGCGGGGAAGCAAGCATGGGTGGGAGGGGGAGAGGGGAGCGTAGAAAATGAGAGGTGGGTAGATTATTGTTGGCGTGATGTGTCAGTAAGGCAGGGATAGGTATAGGAAAGGGTGGGGTGGATGTAGGAGCTATGATGTTAGAGGATGATAATGGGAGGGAAATTAGGTGCAGGGATGACTGCTGGGGGGGGGGTGGAGGCCTGCGACAGCTTAATTGTAGCAATCACAAGTGGCATTTGCCACAAGTTGTTGCCGAAGCTTACGTCTGAAGGAGCCTAGTGTGGCAGTGTTAGAGACATCACATTGAAGTGAGTTAAACCAGATGGAGGCTCTGACGGTGAACGACTGCTGACCTTGTGAAGTGTGACATCGGGGCACTTGGAAGGTGAGGTTTACACAGTTTCTTATCCATTGGGGAATGCAGTAGGGGCTCGGGATCTTCTGAACCCCTGGGGGTACAAGACCAAGGGAGACTTTCTTAGCTAAGAGGCAAGTTCGGTAGGTGACTCTGCCCTTCAGCTGGAACCAGTTTGCATGTTTAACATTATGTTCAGTTTAAACAGAGCCCACCAGTTATATAGTAATTTATTATCATTGGGGGTGTGGATTAGGAAGTGGTTGCAACTGAAGTTGACAGGTAGGATCCTGAATGGCACCCCGCAAAAAAAATCAACTTGAGCTGTAGCATACGTATCATCTGTATTGCTACATGCATGTATTCAGCTATCTTAAACACTCTCTATACCTTCTCACTCATGTCAGTGTATTTCAACCTCAGCCCATGAAGGGTGATTGGCCCTTTCTCAGATAAGTGGACACAAGATTAGAGACACAGGGCAGGATTTTCAAACAGATCTCCCTCAAACCCATCTGCTTGTATTTGCAAAGTCAGACGTCTGTCCGAACAGGTCAACCATCTGTTAGATGCTCCACATCTGTCCATACTTCAAATCCGTTCGCATAAAAAAAAAAAAATCTACATTTGCATCGCAAAATTACGAAACCTTCGATTTGCTTCATTCTTTTGACATGACATGCCACAAATTGCAACACAGTGTCACAAATGGTGAATATGTAATAAAACTGCATTCAGACAATTGGATGCAAACAGGCGGTCTCAGGTGCTGCATGCATTTGCATTTGCATCCGACCCTTTTGAAAATCCGGCGCAGGTTTAAGTTCCAAAGCAACCTTATTTTTTGATTGGGCTTTTTTCTGCAGCCCTTACAACCTGCCCAGTCTTTGGGGAGCCTGGAGCTGTTCACTGCAGAGGTACCCCATCCCCATCCCACTGATCTCGTCTGATGGGGATCCATGGTGCAAAGCTCACAGGTGTCACCAGCTGTCATCTTGGTGGTAGTGGGGATTTCCCCCGGTTTTACTTGCCACCAGTCTCCCCTTGGCTTTTGGTAATGGCCAGCTGTTGGCCGTGCATGCACACAGACAATTTCCTGTCAGTTAGCAAGCTGCCCATCCTCCACAGCAGTTGCTGTGCCTCTGGGCACCATTGCCATCTCCCACACCTTGCTGCCACCCCGCTGGCTCCCAAGTCTGAGCTTGGAGCTGGATCATCGGCACAGCAGCATGGCTGGCTGCGAAGGGTCTGTACAGCCTTCACTCAGGACCCCTTCACCACCAAGATGGTAGCAGGAGAAGGTTCCATGTCAAAACCATGCCAGCAAAACTGTGTGGGGCCAAATGTAAAAACCAAAACAAGGCGCTGCGTCAGCGTGTGGTCTAAAAGCAAAACAAAATGGTTATATTAAATGCACGCTGAAAATAGAAAATAGAGTTAACAATCTACGTTTCGACCTTAGGTCTTCTTCAGGAAATATCTAAAAGGGAAAAAAACAAAGTTAGTGGGAGCGGGGCCAATACGGAAACAGCAAGAACTATAATGGTGCTATGCAACACAATGCCGAACAATGATGACAAAGCCCCCATTATTAGTCATTTGAGGGAGGCTGTGCTCCCATACCCCCTGTCAGGGGGGCTTCACCCCTGAAGCCTCTTACCTAAAAATAACCATCTCTGAGCCATAAAAAGCAGACCACAAGAGCAATACAGAAGTCCAAAAAGTAAGAGCACACCACGATTGTTCAGCTTAATTAGCTAATTTATTGCCAAAGTGTTCACGCCGGTTCCTGGCTGTGAAACACTTTGGCAATAAAAATTAGCTAATTGTTTGACAATTGTGTGTTCTCCTTTTGGACTTCTGTTAAGTTATAGGTTTGCAGCCTCTGTAAAGAGCACCCTCCTCGTAGAAGTGCGCTGATTTTTCTCTTTCGAACCACAAGAGCAATACCCCTGACAGCGCTAAACTTAACATGCGCTGTAAATACTACTTAGCTCAAATGATGAGTGCTGTATTTGCCTTGCTGTTTTCGAGTTGCTGTATTTGACTCAGTTTTGACAGGATACTGCAAGAGAATGGGGCAGAATTGAAAGCCAGCCCTGCTGGTTTCTAACCTGGCTTATTAAAGGCTGTCTGTACTGTTTGCATTCAAGCCTGGAATTCCCTGTGGGGGAGTGGCACAAATGAGCCTCACCTGAAACATAGAAAGTGATGGCAGAAGGGGATCGCAAGGTCCATCTAGTCTGTCCATAAGCCTAGCGCCCCCCCCCCCTTAACTGCTATTCAGTGTTTTAATACCTTTGTGCCTATCCCGTGCCCTCTTGAATGATCTGACTGATGTGGTCTCTACAACCTCTGCTGGAAGGCCATTCCAAAGTATCCACCACCCTCTTAGTAAAGAAGAACTTTCTTGTGTTACTCTTGAACTTGCCTCCTTCCAGCTTCGTGCCATGCCCCCTCGTTCTTGCATGATTCTTGATCTGAAATAGGTCCTGAACCTGGACCTTGTTTATTCCCTTCAAGTACTTGAAGGTTTCGATCATGTCCCCCTTTTCTGTCCGTTGTTCCAGGGAGTACATGTTTAGGTCGTGCAGACGTTCCTCCTATGTCTTGTTGTGGAGTCCAAGTATAATTTTTGTAGCTGTCCTTTGCACTGTCTCCAGTATGTCTATGTCCTTTCTGAGGTGAGGTCTCCAGAACTACACTGTACTCCAGGTGAGACCTTACCATTGATCTGAACAGTGGCATAATCACCTCCCTCTTTCTACTTGTAATTCCTCTTCCTATGCAGCCTAACATACTATTTGCATTTAACGCTGCTTTTTCACACTGCTTGGATGTTTTCAGGTCGTCTGTCATAATCGCGCCCAAATCACTTTCCTGCTTTGTGGCTTCCAATTTCACCGCACACAGGAGGTATTCCTCACAAGGATTTTTCCTCCCTAGATGCATGACCTTGCACTTTTTGCCATTCAAATTTAATTGCCAAGTTTGTGTCCACCTTTCTAGTCTTTGAAGATCAGCCCTCATCCTTTCCACTCCTGCCGAAGTGTCTACCCCATTACATATCTTTGTGTCATCTGCAAATAAACACACCTTGCCTTCTAAGCCCACAGATATGTCACTGATAGAAATATTGAAGAGGATAGGCCCCAGCACCGACCCCTGTGGCACACCACTAGTTACCTCTCTCTCTGATAGTTGGCTGTTTACCAGTACCCTCTGATTCTTTCCACTAAGCCAGCTCCGTACCCAGTTTACCACTTTATGCCCAACTCCTGTACTGGCAAGTTTGCTCAATAGTCTTCTATGTGGGACTAAGTCAAAGGCTTTGCTGAAGTCAAGGTATATTACATCCACAGCGCTGCCCTGATCTACTGTCTTTGTTACCCAATTGAAGAAATCTATTAGGTTTGTCTGACATGATCTTCCTGTGGTGAAGCCACGCTGTCTTCAGTCCATTATATCATTTTCTTTGAGAAAGGATATAATTCTTTCCTTAATTAGGGTTTCCATCATTTTGCTGACAGTTCAGGTCAGGCTTACTGGGCGGTAATTGCCAGCACTTTCCGTACTGCCATTTTTATGAAGAGGGACAGCTGTGACCTTCCTCCAGTCTGCAGGAACTTCCCCGACCTCAAGCGAGAGGTTGAACAGTTCAGTCAACGGTGCCGCCAGGTCTTCCCTTAGTTCCTTCAGTATCCTGGGGTGTATTTCATCAGGACCCATGGCCTTGTCAATACTAAGTTTTTCTAGCTCCTTCAGGACACTATCCCTTGTGAAAGTTGTCGAATTCATATTGCTGCTGTCTGCACTTTTTTCTGTCAAGGTGGGACCACGACCTTCTTCTTCCTTAGTAAATACTGAGCAAAAGTATTTGTTGAGGATTTCTGCTTTGTCCTTGTCATCTTCTGTGCATTCCCCATCTTCCCCTTTAAGTCTGACTATACCTCGTGTGAAACCAGAAAAGACAAAAATGAGGATTTGAGAGAGAGAGAGAGAGAGAAAACAGGGCTGGGTTTCAATTCCCCTTGTTCTCCTGCTACTATTTGAGTGGGGTCCCAAGTGAAAGTTGTATAGACTTCTTCACATTGACCCATCATGCAGTCCAAAGAAATGCTTTGTTTTTTTTATTCTATTTCTGCACCACTTTCGGGGAACTCTCTCCAGCATCCTCTGTCCACCAGTCTCTACTTCCCACCTGAGACACTCTTTCTCTCCCTTGCTCCGCCTGACAGGCCCCCCAGCTCTGAACCCCACCCCCGTGGAGGGGCCGCCCTATCCACCTAGGGCGCTCTGTCTAATAGTGTAGAGTGCTGGGCTGAGCGAGCAGGGCACGGAGAGGAGAGCGCAGAGGTGCCTTTGCCTATCCCCAAGGATGGGGATTTTCTTGTTTCCTCCCCAAGGAGTGTGGCATGCAGTGATGCCTGTGCATGGCTGCCCTGCTGGCATCTGCTGTACTCTGCCCCTGAGCGTTGACCGGTGAACCTGCAGTACCCCAGTCTCCGCCGGGGCATGAGAACTGGGCATCCCTGGATCCCACCCCAGGAGAGAGCAGTCCTCCGGATGCTCAATCTTCTCCATCCCTGTGGACCCCAGCCACCCGAGTCCGTCACCAAACTGGGTTGCGGTGAGTCAAAGTGTAAGCGTCCAGCTCCTCAACCCTCGGCGCCACTGGGCCGGCTCAAAGAAATGCTTTGTAACCAGACATTTCATTTTGTCTCTAGTTACAATGGATCATTTCTCGTTCATCTCTAGCTAGGAGGTCATTTTTCCCCCAGTTGCTCCTTGAGCGCCTCTCTAAATAAATTATTAGAGACTTCCATTTCTGTTGCCTGTATTTTATAGCAGACACTCAGCTTTCTGTGTTGCAGTCAAGACAGCGCAGAAGAGGTACTTTTGCACCAACTCCAAAAATTGGTAAAACCATGTTCTGGAACAATAGGAAGGAAAATTCCTCTCCACCCCCACCCCACCCCACCCATTTATGCAAAAGTAAGAGGAACCTTTGGCAGTTGTGCCTTTTACTGTTTCTGATTGTCTGGGACACGATTGTCAAAACTGGTGTATGCAGACACACTTGCATGGTCTGCCTGTGTCTGCTTCTGCCCAATTGTGCCAAATTTAGGAGCCCTATTTTCAAAGGGTCTCAAATTTTTGCAGCTGTGCCCATGATTTGTGTCTGCTTGTTTCTTTTTTGGTGCCAGCTTCTCTTTTTTAGAGGCAACTACACCTAAAGATCAGATGGTACTATTCCACCTATTAGGTGGACTGATAGGGTCCAAACCTCTGATGCAGCTGTGCCAAAAAAAGTGATGTGTGTGTCTAAAAATTCCCCCTCTTTAATTTATTGAACAAAAGTCTTCTTAGGATTAAAAGCAGTTTATCAGTGTCTGTTTATCGAAGCATCCCTGTATGTGCCAGAGGTCAGCGCCCCTGCCTCCCTTTCCCATTAAATATGTCCAATACATTAACATGGAGCATTTGTAGCAGGGATCAGTTTTAACATTAATTTACTGGCCCAAGGCATAGTGCAAACTGCCTGAGGCCAGTGCCAGTCCTGATTTTCCTGTTTGGTCATTGCAAAAAAACCCTCCCCCCATCACTGGTACACCACCCTCTCCACCCCTGTATGTTTAGTGAGAAAACACCCACAAGGTGACAAATATTTAAAAAAAAAAAAAAAAAAAAACCCCGAAGCAATGCACTGCTTATCCTATCTTACAAGTCTCACCACCTGGCCATAATGCCGGCAGTCTCTCCCTCATGCGGTATCGCAAAGCACTGCTTGGAGAGATTGCCGTCATCATTCGGGCCAGTGGTGAGACTATTGAGACTGGAGGTGGTGCACTTCTTCCGGACTTTTTTATACTAATACTTGTTATCTTGTCAGTGAGTTTGTGACTAAGGGTGCATGGATCAGCAGGGTGATGGGGCTGAGAGGGGGGTGAGGGAAGGGTATTAATTACTGTAGATTTTTTTTTTTGCTGTATTGCAGTTGCTCGAATTACATGACATCCGGCAAAGGAGGTGAGCAAAGGGTTTGTGCTGACCAACATCGGAGACCAGGATCATGGGGTTGGGGTGTGCTGGGAGGTTGCCACTGGAGACTAGGGAGAATGGCAAGAAGGCAGAGGTAACAGCAGACCTGATGGAGAACTTAAAGGGATAGGCAGAGGGAGGGGGTGGCACTGGACCAGAGAGAACTTTTGGGGATCCAGAAAGGGAGAGGTGCCATGGGACACCAGGGAGGGCTTATGTGGAGAAAGAAAAGGGTGCCACTACAACAGGGAGGAATTAAGTAGATAATGAGAGAGAGGGGAAACACTGGAAACCAGAGAGTAAATAGAAAGGGACAGGGAGAATCCTTTCCCCCCCAATTATATCCATTACAGCTTGGGGCCAGTGCAAATTGGTACCTCCTTCATGGCTGGTCCAGTACCAAAAAAAGCATGAATCATGCTGTGACATTGTTTTGGGTACTGAAATGGTAATGTATAGCCGGCCCACCAGTGCAGCAGTATTGCTACTGCCTGTGACACCGATGAATCGGGTTCAGAAGCAGACCCAGGGTTGTCAGAGGGCCAGCTGAGGGAGAAGGCTGAGCACCTGTTGGACTGCTCGCCTTCCCTAAGGAGGGAGGGGATCTGGTATCCAGCATCTACCAACCTCTTGCAATGGCTAGGGGTTGGTGAACCTGGGACCAGTACTGAGGCTGGATTGGTGGAGTCGGCAGACGTCTGCACAAGGATAGAAACTTGCTTGGCCATGCACTGAGGTCTTTACGCGCTCACACACACACACACACACACACACACACACACACACATATGCATCTTCATCAAGGGGGGGCCACGAGGGAACCACACACAGAAAAAAATCCTTGGACAACAAGCAGCATAAAGTCCAGTATCCTTGGGGGACACAGCAGACCGATGTGGGGTACATCCGTTATCTGCCCCGAAGAGAATAAACAGTCATAAAAAATGGTAATGTATGCTGTAGAGACAAATATAATTAAGAAAAATTAGCATGCCGTGCACCGATGTCTGTCATTTGGTAATCTGTTGCATGGGTATTGGAACTTGTATGTCGTCTATGGCACGATGTACATACATGTTAGTCCTGGGTGAGAGGGTACCATTCCAAGCCTTGGCCATCCATTTGAGCTGCTCTGAATGCTTGAGTTTGGTCCTTGCTGGTGTTATAATATGATTGTTGAGCTCTTCTTCAATAAAATCAAAAGCTGAATGCACAAAACTAGTTCCGGCATGATTCCATCACAGCTGGGAGTGCTGTTTGCCATGCCAGGTTCTTTGTCTCGTTCCCAACTTTAATTCAGCAGTCCGACAGTGGCCCCCCTTCTTCAACTATGAAAACTGAGTTAACAATAATAATACCTTCCAGGGTGGGCGGTATTGGGCTATACTGGACCACCCATGGGTATAATGAGACCCAATGCCACAAGTGGAGGACCTTATAGCTTCTGGAAGGTCCAGTATAGCCCATACTGCCCACCCTGGAGGATATATCCCCCCCTGCTTTCATTGTGGACATGCATAAACTGCGGTAATCACTGACACACAGTCAAGAGGGATGCACATGTTTGGACAGCGGTCCTGAGAGGACAGCAGCACACTCTGTCACCAGTCAGAAGACTAAAATACAGTCAGGACTCAGGAGAGATAATGTCAGACTCATAGAAACATAGACTTTGATGGCAGATAAGGACCGCTTTGGCCCACCTAGTCTGCCCATTTCCCTACCTACAGGATAAGCTGCAGATCTTATTTAACCAACAGCCTGTTTCTTCCTACCCCATATAAAAATTGCCTTGTCTGTCCCATGCATTCTTGAATTCTCCCACAGTTTTAGACCCCACAACCTCCTCAGGAAGGCTGTTCCATGTGTCCACCACCCTCTCTGGGAAAAAATACTTTCTCACATTGCCCCTGAGCCGTCCCCCCTCTATCTTCAAATTGTGTTCCCTTGTTCTTGCACATCTCTTTTTCTGAAAGATGCTACCCTCTTGGACTTTGTTGATTCCACTGAGGTACTTAAACGTTTCTATCATGTTCCCCCTCTCCCTCCTTTCCTCAAGGGTATACATATTAAGCTAATTTAGTCTCTCCTCATATGGCTTCTCTTGCAGACCCTGCACCATTTTAGTTGCCTTCCTCTGGACTGCCTCCATCCTGTCTATGTTCTTGCGGAGATGGGGTCTCCAGAACTGGATGCAGTACTCCAGATGGGGTTTCACCAACTGTCTGTCTGATTTGTTTCTGTAAATATGTTTCTAGGATCGTGGATATGTTGTTCATCCACACTTATTGGCATGTCCCTTTCCCCTTTAAGAATCACCAGAAGTCTTCAAGCTGGCTCCTTCCACCCACCTGGGTGGTATATACCTTGGCTCTGCCCCATGACACCAGATCTTCCTTTCCGCTGGAAGATTCAGGTTGCCTCACTCGTGCTCATGCATTTTGTAGGCCCTGGCTTTCAAAACTTCAGATCTACTGAAATTAAAACTCATTCGAGTTAGCAATCGCGCTTTTGCATCTTCGATCATGGAAGAAAAATCTTCCCCCAGATTTCGCCGGTGTCCTTGCGGCCAGAAGATGTCGCACACTGATCCCCATCTCACATGCATCTACTGCCTAGGTGTCGGCCATGACACCCTGTCCTGCAGCTTTTGCTTGGCCTTCCATCCCAACGTTCTGGATGACCGCCTGGCATGCTTAAAGTTGGGGAGACCAGAGAAAATGAACCCTCCGGTGAAGTCCAAGGAGGCTAGGTGGCCAGTTTCTGTGGCCACGGGCTCCGCCGAACAATGGGAATGCATGAAGGCATTCGAGGAAGAAGCGGCTCGTGCCACTGATACTCTGGTCTTCTTCGTTCCTCTTGAACTAGGCTCTACTTTTTCGGGCTCCTTCCGGGAGTTGTGCCAGTCTCTTCCCACCTGGGGAGAGGCGCCTGCAAGTTCGCACTCCTCCCGATTCCGTAAGCGGGAGAAGGAACCGAGTAAACCTTCATCTCGTGACGTTCTTGGTACCAGAGGTCCCAGTCCCAAGGCATGTGCTCTTGACTTTGGTCCAGATCGCTTCTTCGGCCGCTGGCTTTTCAGACCTTCCGCCAGGCTAGATGACCGAAGATGTGGTCGATGAGGTCGAGATTGTCATCGACCCCATTGACCCACTGTCACCAGCTCCGGACGATGACTCCTTGGAAAGGACTCCGGTCCTTGTCTTCCCCGATGAGGAGATCTAGCCTGCTGGTGTTCCTATTGAGGACCTGGTTCCAGACCCCGGAAGTCACTGGTCCCACCGGTGTCTCTGGAGCGACTGAGTTGGCCCGCCTGATCTCGGTCGAGGTCTAGAACCTCCTCGACCGACAGGCCGAGGAAGAGCCATAAGCGCTCTAAGAAGAGGCGACACCATCGGTCGTCCTCTTCCTCGGATGAGGAGAGGCTCCGGCCGAAAGTCCGTCAGTGCTACGAGGACCTCATGTGGCAACAGCTGATCTTGTCAGCACAAGCCGACTCGACTCCTTCCCCAGCCATTACTTGGCTTCTGCCTCTAGGCCAAGCCAACCCTGGAGTCAAATCTCTGCCCTTCTCACCCACGGAGCCAGCAAATCCACCTCTTTGGCCTAAACTGGCCTCTCCACCCATCGTGATGGAACTGCCTCCTAAGCAGCCTGTGGGAGGGGCTCCTTTGAAAGAAGACAGACCGGACACTCGGCTTCCCCAGTGTTTATCGGTCACCTTCACCCCTGACCGCCCTCGTCATGTCGAGGGTGATTTGGCCGGTAGGCTGCTGTATCCCGACTCCTCGGATTCAGATGTCACCGGGCTTCACTGTCATCCTGCAGATGATGAGTTGTCCGTTGGCCTAGGGAGGGATGAAGGTTCTTCCTCCTTCCAAGGGATCCTTCGCCTCATCTCTGAGTCCACAGGGATGCCCCTGGAACCCATTCAGAAAAAGGCGGAGTACCCTCCTACGGACATCCTTAAAAGAGGGGATACCCCGACCGAGGCCTTTCCTGTGGTCGAGGCCATTGTTGGTCTGGCACTCGAACTCTGGCAGCATCCAGCCTTTTGTCCAGCACCGTCTGTCCGCATGGCCTGCAAGTACGCGGTGCCTATGGGGTCCCTTGTGGGGTTCACAGAGCACCCTTCGGCCGAGAGCCTGGTGACCGCCTCTGTGTTCAGGCATACTGGCAGTTCTGCCAACACTGACTGACTTCCCAACAAAGAGTCCAAGCCCTTGGACCATTCGGCGAGGAAGGTCTATGCGGCTTTCTCCTTGGGTCTTCGTCAGGCAAGTTCGGCTGTCATCCTCGCACACATCTCTCATGCCCTCCTCAGGTCATTAGACGAAGTCCTCCCACATCTCCCCATGGACATGCAGTCCACGGTCAAGCAGGTCTGAGACCCAGGCCAAGCTGTTGCAAAACAGCAGCTCCAGATGGCCCTGGACATTGGGGACTCTTGTGCCCGCTCGATGGCTGCCACACTTACCTCATGCCATAGGGCTTGGCTGAGGCTTTCCTCCTTTCCAGCGGATACTCAGCACAAATTAGCTGACATGCCCTTCCTTGGGACTGACTTGTTTGGCCCAGGAGTGGCCGGTCAGCTTCAGCGCATAGAACAGTCCAATGCCACCTTTGATGCCACTTCTCCTAAGGGTTCTTCGGGCAAGAACCAGCAGAAGAAGAAGAAGCCCTTTCAGCACTCTTCCCCTGTGGCTCAGCAGTCCTTCTTTCAAGGGGGAGAGCAGCATCAGCAGCAGCAGGTTCAAGCTTGGTGTCCTCGTCCCAAGCCTAGACCCCAACAGGCCCGTAAAGGAGGCCGAAGCTCAGGTCCTAGAGCCTCCTCCTCCTCCAAGCCTGCTCAGTGACGGGGTTGGGGCTGCCACCCCTACTCCCGTCATGACAGCTCTGGGTCCTCCCGTGGGGGGCCGGCTCTGTCACTTCCTTTCCACCTGGTCCGCTGTCACTTTGGACAGGTGGGTGCTCGAAGTGGTTGGTCAGGGACTGCCTCTAGAATTCGAGCAGTACCCTCCCAGCCGAGCCCATGCACCTTGGGAGGAACGGATATCCACTCACACCCAGTCAGCTCTTCGAGACAATGTTGCTCAGCTCCTCCTCAAGGAGGCAATAGCTCCCTTGGTGGATCCTCCAGCAGGCCCAGACTTTGTCTCCAGGTACTTTCTGGTGCCCAAGCGGACGGGGGGCTGGCACCCCATTCTAGATCTCCATGATCTGAATCAATGTCTCAGGTCTCGTATCTTTCGGATGGTCACTCTGTCCCAGATCATTCATCCTTGGAGCGAAACGTGGTTCTGTTCACTGGATCTGCAAGACACATTCTTTCACGTCCCAATCTGTCCATCCCATCAGTGGTTCCTCCACTTCAGGGTCAAGGGGACCAAGTACGAGTTCCGAGCCATGCCGTTCGGCCTGTCATCGGCCCCAAAGGTCTTCACCAAATGTGTTGCAGTGGTGGCGGCCCATCTGCGGCATCGGGGGATCAGAATTTACCCCTACCTTGACGACTGGCTTTTGGCAGATCACGCCCTACGGGAGGTGGCGAGAACCAAGGATCTGGCCATCCAGACCTGCTCCCAACTCAGCCTCCTAATCAACGAGGCCCAGTCGGAACTCGTGCCTTCTCAGGTGATGGGCTTCATCAGGGCAGAGCTCGACTCTTGTCAAGTCAGAGCTCAGCTCCCGGCGGACAGGGCGGAGGTTCTTTCCTCCTTTGCCCAGTCATTTCTGGTTGGGCAATTTTGCCCTGCCTGAGACTTTCTGTGCCTTCTGGGTTACATGGCGGCATGCACCTCGGTGGTCCATTGGATCCGGTGGCACATGCGCACCCTCCAGTGGGAGCTGGCTGCCCAGTGGACTCAGCACCATGGTCAAGTCGACCAGCTGATCACTGTAACCCAGAAGATGTGGGACACTCTCCAATGGTGAACCACCCCAGACCAGTTGCAGGAAGGGATCCCATTTGTTTGTCCCGAGCCAACGGTTGTTCTCACGACCGATGCCTCTCTCATGGGTTAGGGAGCCCACATGGGGAATAAAAGGGCCCACAGGCTCTGGACCTCCAAGGAGTCCCGATGCCACTTCAACCTGTTGGAGCTCAGAGCAGTCAGACTGGCTCCGGGGTCAAGTGGATCAAGTCCAGATGGACAATACCACAAACATGAACTATCTCACCAAACAGGGCGGCACGCACTCCCGTTTGCTGTGCAAGGAGGTGCTTCGCATCTGGACCCTCGTGAGCCGGTTGGAGGCCGATCTCCTAGCCATCCATGTGGCAGGAGCCTCGAACCATCTGGCAGATGCTCTCAGCCGCTTAGGCCAGACATCCCATGAGTGGTCTCTCCATCCAGAGGTAGCTTACAGCCTGTTCTCCCATTAGGGCAAACCAATGGTGGACCTGTTTGCCTCCAGAGAAAACACCAAGCTAAGGCTGTTTCATGCCCACCCCCCTCAGCAGGGCTCGCTACAGGAGGATGCCTTCTCGAGGCCGTGGACCGCAGGCCTCCTCTATGCCTTCCCTCCATTTGCTTTGATCCACAAGGTGCTTCTCAAGGTGAGGAAGGACAAGGCAACTGTGATCCTGGTAGCCCCAGATTGGCTGTGCCAGTTCTGGTATCCAGATCTTCTCAGCCTCAGCTGCAGGCCCCTGGAGTGGCTTTGTACATGCCTGGACCTGATATCACTCAATCAGGGGAAGGTATTCCATCTGGAACTTCAATCCCTGCACCTCACATCCTGGTACCTGAGCGGCTAGAGTTCCAGGCTTTGGGTCTTCCCGAAGATGTCTACACTGTGGTGGAGGCATCTAGAAAGGAATCAACCAGGAAGTGTTATGCCTGCAAATGGAAGCGGTTTTCCATTTGGTGTCAGGACAAGGGCTTGGACCCTCTGTCTTGCCCTGTGGCTAACATTCTCGACTACTTTTGGTCTCTCTCCAAAGGGGGTCTATGGTCATCGACCCTTAGGGTGCACCTGGCAGCCATCTCTGCTTACCGGGCGTGGGGCCGGTCAGCCGACATTGGCACAGGAGACAATGGTCAGGCATGTTTTCAAAGGCCTGGATCACATTTCCCCTCCGGTGCATGAACCTCCACCTCCGTGGGATTTACTGCCGGTACTGGCAAAGCTCATGGGCAAGCCATTTGAACCCATGCACAAATGTGAGTTGTCACACTTGTCATGGAAGACTGCCTTCCTGGTGGCTAGCATGTCAACCAGAAGGACAGGGGAGCTCCAGGTGCTTTTGGTGGACTCCCCTTATCTGGTCTTCCACAGGGACAAAGTTGTCCTGCGCCCCCACCAGAAATTCCTTCCGAAGGTGGTGTCAGAGTTTCACCTTAACCAGGTGCTGACTCTGCCGGTATACTACCCTAATTACACCTCGGAGGCCGAGTACAGGCTCTATACTTTGGACCTGAGATGTGCTCTGTCCTATTATGAGAGGATGGTGGAAATTCATGGAGAGGTTGGACAGACCTGCAGCGAAGCGGACTATTGCAAGATGGATTACATCATGCATAGGTCTGTGCTATGAGTTGGCGGGCAAGGAGCCTCCCAGAGGGATAAGAGCTCATTCTACCCGCCATACTGCTGCATCTGTGGCTGCTTCCAGGGACATCCCTATCCAGGAAATCTGTCGGGCTGCTACCTGGAAGTCAGCAAACACCTTCATCGCCCACTACCACATCGACCTTGAGTCACGCCGGGATGCTGGTTTTGGGGCCTCAGTTCTCCAATCTCTGTTCCCTAAGTAGGAGGTGTGCGCCTTGCCTCCCTTCTCCCGGAGAACTGCTAGGAGTCTGCCAATAAGTGTGGATGAACAGCATATCCACGATCCTAGAAGAACGGGTTACTCACCTGTAACAGTAGTTCTAGAAGTGGTATATGTTGTTCATCCATACGGACCCACCCGACCTCCCTGGCTGTGAACGCACAACACCTGACTTCCAGCAGGCTAAGATCTGGTGTCATGGGGTGGAGCCGAGGTATATGCCACCCAGGTGGGTGGGAGGAGCTAGCTTGAAGACTTCTGATGATCTTTAAAGGGGAAAGGGACATGCAATAAGTGTGGATGAACAACATATACTACTCATAGAACTACTGTTACAGGTGAGTAACCTGTTCTTACTGGGGCCACACAGTTGTTCAGTTATGAGTGAATGAAGCCGATACTGACTAGGGAAAGGAACTTTGAATTGTAAGTGGCCCTCCACAAATGGCTTCTGTTTTAGTTTTGAAAATTCTGTTTGGCACCCTGATTTAACTTGTAACAAGGCAGGCTGGCACTGGCACTCATTATTTGCCAGTCTCTGTGCCCTCATACCAGACCTGGTGCTAGGTGCTGTCAGCCAATCACGTTACAGGATTTAACCAACCTATTTTCTAAACAAAAATATTTATTTTGTGTGTCTGCTTTTTGCATGTCCTCCTCCACCCAAATCCCCTCCTCTTTCAACCTTTCAATTCCCCTCTTGTTTCTCCTCTTCTGTCTGACACACCTGAAGAAAGTTTTGTTGTTTTCTTTCAACCCTTCCACCATTTTGAGTTCCGATGCTGCCTTAGCCCTCCTGACTACATTGCTGGCCTTGTTCAGTTTGCTAAGCTACAGCTTCCAGTTTGCCTCTAACTGATCTGCCTTGCTCTTTTTGCAGGCAGATTTCTTCATCCTAGTGCGGTATTGTGCTGTTTACCATCAGAAATGTTTGCTAGCGCCAAACCCCACTATCACAGTGATACAGCTACCCCCTGGTACCCTGATGAGTTGAGTTCAGCAATGGACCCAGGTCACTCAGGAGCTGACCGGGGAGGGAGGGAGGGAGGATTGAGCGTCCCTTAGGTAGCTCTCCTCCCTTGGTGAGGAGGACCCTGCGTCATGCTGATCAGCTGCCACCTGGAGGGATCCGGCTGGCAGTGCAGCAGCAATGCAGACATATGGGAAGGAACCGGCCATCGAGGACACACCTCTGCAGAGCGTGCACATCACGTCATCGCGTGCAGCTGGAAGGAAGAACTTCTGACTGCATCTGGGTGATGGTCCCAGTACCCCACAGGCCTTAACATCGACATCTATGCCCCTGCAGAACAGATCCTGTGGCGAAGATGCAACAAAGCAAGGTAAGTCCCGGCAAAGTCGGGTGATGGGCTGGCTGGATTGGTCCAGTTGGGGAGAAAAGTGACAACCTTGGGATTAAAAAAAAGAAATGTGTTAGCACCCTCCTAATACATCCACAGTGTCACTCCACTATTTAAAGTCAAAAAGTAACATCGGGAGAAAGGATTTTATAAAAATTGCTAGTGGAGGCCATCTTTAATGACTGGAATCATTAAATATAAAATTAGTAATAAAAGCTGTTTTAAAATGATCAGAAAAAAATACAAATGATGATGATGAATCTAATTATGTTAGAAATACACTATTCCAAAAAAAAAAAAAAAAAATCATATGATTAGGTGCTTTTGCAAACTAACAAATAGTGTTGCTTTAACCTGAAACAGGATCGCTGTCCCCTGTACCTCATCTGATCTGGCTGCCTAGCTTGACTACACCTGACATCACCGTTGTCTGCTAGTGGTGCCATAATCACTTTCACAGCAACACTTTGTCATGTTACAGGCAGAGAGGCTGGTGATGTCAGATATAGAGAGGGACCCAGAGGAAAGGATGCCCACTGGACAGAGATCCTGAATTTTCGAGTTAAGGTCCATAATTACAAAAGATAACATAGAGAAGCAGAGTACAGAAAATATATAGATTTACATATGTATGTGTGTGTGTGTATATATATATATATATATATATATATATATATTGCAAAGGAAGGTGCTAGCACCCATTTCATATGGTAAACAGCACCACACCATAGTGGACTTGGCAAGAGAACAGGGACTTTTGAAAACTTCAAAACTCCGTTTCTCAGTTGAGGAATGAAATAACGATGAAATGAAAAATGGATATATTGATATTTTTGCCAGAAATACATTATTACTAGGAAAAAAAACTATGTGCTGAATTTTTTTTCTGCTAACAAATACTGCCGCTTTAAGCACAGCATGGGGTATGCAAGTAGGCAGGGAACAAAAGAATACACACGCACATATACAACATTGGGGGCACCATCAGAGGGTCCTGGTGTACATATTTTATTTACCCAGCTGTACCCCTGGCACACTGGCAAACGGTGGTGTGCTTTCAAAAGGTTAATTTTAATTATTCCGACAGGCCTTTGAAAAGCAAAGAGAATATAAAACTGTTTACTGACTGATCATGTTTTGGGTATGCAGCAGGTCTTGTATGTTTATCTAAATCGTTTAATAGCTGCCTCAAATGTTTGTTTGTAAATTGTTCCAAAAGAAAGTGAAAAGGGAGAGGGTGAGGTCCAAACTTGTAAGGACATTGGGAGGAAGTTTCCACCCAAGACCTTCATCAGAGATAAATGTAGCTATCCTGTGTACAGCAGACTACAGTGCGGTAATTAACATGTTGTCTGGAAATAAACCCTGAGGCCAGTGTTGACGCTGCCCTTTTTAAATACTTAGATGGAAATCCCTTAACTAGATCATGGCCTTTAAATTCAGGCCAGAGATAAATCGGTCCCCCAAAAAAATGAGGGTGGGTCAGAGCAGTCAAGTTCAGCGTCAGGTGTTTGCATTCAGCAGTGCTCTATGGCTGTTGCAACCACTACTGTATGCTTGCAAATGTGATTGCAGCCCAGCCTAGTGGCACCAACTGTTAGTGCAGTGCAACGCCACGTGGGAAACCCAGGTTTGAGACTCAAGTCTGTCTCATCCACCCTGTAACTTTGGAGTCTGAGACACAATGCAGTGTGTTGGAGAGGTAGGAAGGTGCTCACAGAGGGGTTAAGTGGGGCCGGGCTGCATCTGATTGTAACACCTTCAGTGAAGTAAAAAAAAAAGAAAATTTAAATATGGTTATTGCTGGCAGTCAGGAAAGGGGGCAGGAGCCTCCATGCAAGTGACCTATAAGCAGACTGTGGGAGGAAATAAGAAGTGCAGCAAGTCGAATCACAGATAGCTGGCCCATGCTCCTCCTCCTCCTCTCTCTAATGCTGCTCTCCAAACCTTGCTCTTGAATGGCGTTCACTTACCTCAACCCCCTGGTGTGGAGGCACGGAGCTTTTTGGGGTGTCTGAGGGTGATCCAAGGATAAAGCTGAGCTGAATACCTTGGCAGCCTGTATCAGCTTTTCAGTGGTTCTCTCATATCTCAAGAGAACAGGCTTATAGGATACAGCTGTCCAGCCTGGACAGTCATATCCCCTTATTTAAGCAGTGTTTAGCCTGCTGCCTCCTCCCAGACCCTGTACCATAGAGGATGGCTTCTGATGGTCTTAAAAGGTCACGTCAACAAAGTTTATTCCAGAGCTACCAGGCTGCAGCTTGTGAATTGAATTACGTAACCTAGAATGACCCTGTGTGTACTGTTACATTGTTATTTAACCTTATCCTTGTTTCCTGTGTTTATATTGGTATTGCTAAAACTGTTTCCTGTTCATTCATGGTCCCTCTCTTTAGCCATAGTTACTAGACACTAAGGTCTACTATTTTTGTTATTGTATTAATTCTCCCCCTCCATCCAGCCCTCAGACTACCACTGGTGACGTTCGTACCCGCCTTAGCTCACTTGCCTCAATAACTTCGACAGTTTGCCTCTGTACCAGGGCCTTTGGGGTTGGGTGCCTCTACCCATAGCTAGTGAACATCTGGTGGGAGCTGGTTCACTGAACAGAGCCCAGCTGTTCCAGAACACTGGTTCATCCTGACAGCAGGGAGGTGTTTCCTCTGCCTATAGTCTTTAGAGTGACAGGTGCATAACCTTTCACCCTTCCTCCCACTGGCATTGCAGGCATATCCGTGCCTCTGCAGTGCCCCTGTGGAGCAGCTGGGTAATGCAGATGTCCGAAGCATCTCCATAGCAAGGCACAGGGGTTGCTGTGGGAGCAGCTTTAGCACCCCCCCCCCATGTCATATAAATATATTTGGCATCCTGCTAGCCACTACACTGCAGAGTTTTACCCACTGACATTTCTACCAGTATGAACTGGTGTTTGGGGAAAACTTTAAATTATTTATTGTCTATATGGGGAGTAGGTCGTGATAGGGGGAGGGGGGACTGGACTGAGCTGCCAGGAATTTGCCTATATTGCCCCCATCATGAAATGGAGTTTGGGGGAGAGGGATGAAAACTATGAATTATTTTATTTTTGACCTTCGAGGGCCGGGGGAGAGTACAGAGGATGGGAAGGTTACAAAGACACATGTTAGGTGGGAGGGAATGGCTGGCAGGATGCCTGATACAGATTTTTTTTTTCATATAGTTGTTTCACCTCTGTGCCACCAGCCATGGCTCCTGTGAGGTCTCCTGCCAGACACTGCCAGCCCTAGCAGCTGCCCCCCCCGGCCCCACTGTTGAAGAGAGTGGGGATCCACACAGAGCAGGACCCAAGGGAGCCGACAACTGTGATTTAAATGGTTAGGTGCACACTGGAATTTTATGGGTTTCTCGTTTCCCCTCCGGAGTGCCTTCCCATCCTCCCTGACTTTCGGCATTGCCTCTGGTGGCCGTAAAGAGCACCTTTCTCAGTGCAGTGCACAATTGTCAGGAGGCTGCTTACCTGAATGGGAGTTCCTCTGTAGTTGTTGTAAAATGTTCTAGTTAGCCCCATAAGGATGGGAAGGGATTGTATTTTGCCCCCAGGGAGGCTAGCCACTCGATCCCTCCCACTTCCTGATCGCTGATGCCATTCCTCTGCTTCCTTGTTTTATGATGCAGTTATGTGCCCCATGTAAGCCTATGGAGCGTGGTTTTAAAGTTATTTTTACCATTTTAACTTGATCTGTAACACAAATTGGAGCCAGTATTCAAGTAACAAGAGCCTTGAAATAACACGAAATTCTAGAAAAAGAAAAATTATAAAAAAATAGAAAGAATTTTACGGGGCTCTAGCTATGGTTCTATGGGTGGTCATTTCAGAGTCTGGTCCATAGTGGTGTCCAGGGAAAGTACAGAGTTGAGGGATTGGTAGGGGGAGGGAACAGTTATGGTGAGGCTGGGATATAAAACCCACCACCTGCAGGGCAGACCCTGTATACCTCTTAGCATTTTGTCACTGAAATGCTGGATACAGATACTCAAAATGTAGGGAAATGAGGGGTGCTGGTCTTAACCCTTGCAGGGCCACGGACTGATATGTCAGTCCAGAACTTCAGTATGTTCTAATTCTGTTGGCAGTCTAAGGGTTAATAATGTGGGACAAATCATGAGGTACATAAAGACAAGTTCAAAACACTGTCAGCTAGAGACATTACAGCACTCTACACTTGAACACAGCCTTGACTGTAGCTGAAATCCCAAACAATGTGATAATGATTATTACGAACTGGGGATCGTAAATGGACGTCACTGATTGGCTGAGACGTTCTTGAAGCTGTGATGATATCGAGCTACATCATTACAGCTTCAGAAAACCTCCGGCTGCCAGCCTTGTCACTGCCACAACTTCCTCCGCATGCCAATCGCAGGAGCCCCAATATCTCGTATAATGGAAATTTTTCTGTATTGTAACGGGCAGTTGGTGATGAAACGTGGGCACCAGTCGACTACCAAGACCCTTGTGTGGCGCTGTTGTTTTGACTTCCAACTGTGAGTAAAACTTTATAATTATACTGGAAAAAAAAAAAACGTGAAAAGACCCCCGACTGGCCACACCGTGTGCGTCTGTCTTTTTTTTTTTTGAACAGTTCTTTTGGCTGGCAGTTTCCTATTGAAGCAGTCGCCGCCGACTGCAGCATACAATACAGCACCCGCTCTCCAGAGAAAACGAACCAGAACTCTCAGCTACTCAGGGTACTTACCAACGGTAGCACATGAAACACAAGTTTCTACCTACACTCCTCATAGTCATTCAAATTGTGCTTCTCAGCACACAGGCATATCTGCAGTTAAACGGACCAGGTTAAACTCACAAAAAGCTTACAAAAAAACAAGAGTAGTACTGCCACAATGCAACAGAGTTCCACAAACTTCAACAGCGTCACCTGCTGTCCACAGACTTCCAGGAACTTTTTTCAGAAAAGGCACTCCTCCAACAACCCCATAAATTGCATTCTCATAAGGTTTGAAAAATTTTTTTTTTTTTTCTTCTAAAACATTTAAACCAGTTCATAATAGCAATAAGTCACTCCAGGGTATGGTATATCATGGGATATCGTCACTTCTCGGATGGTTGGACGCACTCAGTCTGTGGCCTCGTGCCCAACCACCCGAGGCATGACGATATCCCATGATATACCACACCCTGCCGTGCCTTATTGTTTAATTATACAATGGCAAGAAAGAATCTTGGACTGTGATTGGTCAGTCTGGGGCTGGACCCGTGGTGTTTTCCCAGCATAACATCACGGGTCTAGTCTCAGCACTGTGAACCTCTTGACTGATTGTTTGCATTAGCATTGTTTGCATCTTCTCTTGAGAAACAAAAATATTTTCCCACACTAACGAAAATGTTCTTTAAAATTATTTTTTTTATTCTGTATATAACAACAAGCCATTGTATAAAAGGAATAATGCACGTCAGGGTGTGTGTCATGCTGGGATAATGTCACACATACAGCATTGGATGCACTCGGCCTTTGGCCTTGTGCCCAACCCTTCCCCCAGGCATGGCGTTATCCCAGCACGACACACACCCTGTTGTGCATTATTCCTTTAATGACCCACATTGAGTCTTTTGTGGGATTCCCCTCTTGTACGGCCAGATAATTGCAACTCTTCAGGTGTCAAGTTTTTCAAGTTTTTTTTTTTTTATTTCAAACAGGAATGGTTGTCATACAGTTAGCTGAGCAAAGCTCATTTACAGTGCCCTCCTGAAATGTAGAAACATACAAAACATAGAATATGCCAGCAGATAAGGACCGCCAGCCCCATCCAGTCTGCCTGTTAGCCCTACACTTGTATGCAGCCCCTGACCCTCTCTGATCAGTGGCTTTTCATCGCTCCCTCCTACCTCAAGGTTCCCTTGTGCCTGTCCCAGGCATGTTTAACTCCCCCCACTGTGGTTGCTCCCATCACCTCCTATGGCAGACCGCTCCATGTATCCACCACTCTCTCCATGAAGAAAAATGTTCTCACATTTCCCCTCAATCTGCCCCCTACCAGTTTCATATCATGCCCCCCTGTTCTTGTATTCCTTCTACATTGGAATATGTCTTCCCCCTTCACCTTGTTTATTCTCTTGAGGTACTTGAAAGTCTCTGTCATGTCCCCCGCTCCCTCCTTTCCTCCAGTGTGTACATGTTGAGGTCCTTTAATCTCTCCTCATATGTTTTGTGGTGCAAGCCTCATACTATTTTGGTCACCCTTTTCTGGACCGTCTCCACCCTGTCCATGCCTTGTGCAGGTTTGGCCTTCAAAATTGCACACAGCACTCTAGGTGAGGCCTCACTAGTGTTTTATACAATGGCATCACCACATCCCGCCTACTTGTGATACCTCTGCCTATACACCCCAGCATGCCACTGGCCCTCCCTGCAGCCTTTGTGCACAGTTTTGACACATTGAGGTCATCATTTAAATGATAACCCCTAGGTCTCTCTCTTCCTTGGTGATAGTCAGCATCCCCCCCCAACACACACACACACATGGTAGTCTTCCTTACGGTTCCCTCACCCCAAGTGCATTATTTTGTACTTCTTTGCATTGAACCACAGTTGCCAGTCCTCAGAATGTATACAAATTAAGTTAAAATAGGTTTCATTTCATTTTATTTTTTTATACTTATAAGCACAATAAGCATGTCTGCCAGTTTTCATATGTGACAAGTGTACAAAAAACATTAAAACATTACATGATATTGCACAATAAATACACAACAAAGAAGACAAAAATATCAACAGACGTAACAAATAAATACCTTGCAAACAGTTCTGAGCCTAAAAACAAGGTTGCAAAAATACATTCAAGCAAATATTTAGCATTTCTTTTTTTTTTTTTCCAATTATTTTCCCCTCTGGTCATGGTCTGTGGGGCCTCTCTCAGGCATCCTGCCTGTTCCTGCCCTGCCTGAAGTCCTCCAGCCTGTGCCTCCTCTCTTCTTCCCATCCCACAGTTGGCACCCCTAGCTTAACCCCTCCGGGGTGGGGCCTCCTTTCCTCTTTGGGTGCTTTTTACAGTCAGTCTCCGGCTGTGGGCAAGGTCTCAGGTGACGGAACCTGGAAGGCCAGGCAGGATGGACCTGGCTGTGGGCATGGGGGTTAATGCCATCGCCTACCCCACAGACCAGGCTTTTCTGTGTTCTGGTGCTCACCCCCCAATGCATGGTGCAAGTCTTGACACAACAGCTCATGGCAACCCTGCCAAGCGTCAGCCACGCTGAGTGTGTGCTGTAGTGCCCCCAGTCTCCACCGGGAGCCCCTAGCACACCAGGTGATCCTCAGCGCCCCCGCCGGGTAGAAGAGCAGACCAGTGGCGCTCAATCCTCTACCCGCCTCTGCCAACCCCCGGCGCCCGAGCTCACTCCTGAACTCTGGTCACCAGCGTAGCATGAGGTGTGGCATCCAGTGCCTCAACCCTCAGCGCCACCGGGCTGGCACAATATTTAGCATTTCTCAGAGCTGTTAATCACACCAGGCTAACTGGAACACTGAGGGAGATTCGCATGAGGACCAAAGTCTGCTAAAGTAGGGACTTTTTTAACTTCATTAACAGCCATGGAAAACCTGCGCCAGTCAAGATGGACAAGTACAGGGCTAGCTGTACTAGTCCTGAACTAGTAAAACAATGTCCTGATTCTGGGCGTGTACTGACCTCACAAGGAAGTGGGCTCGCCAAAATGGTTCACTGTGATACCAGAGCCCAGATGTCTCCCTTCCCAGCCTGACTTTGGCTGTACTTGGCAGCAACCTTCAGCCCTGGCCGCTCTGATTCTGACTTTCCGAGTCCACTTCTGAAACTGGGGCACTAGCACGGAAGCATGACACGTTTCCGCTGAGCCATTGGCTTGCCTTTGATACAGGAATTGAATATGCAGGAGGACGAGGGAGGGTGAGTAAGGGCTGGCACTGATTGTGGGGCTAAGGATGGTTATAGGAACAGCAGAGGCCAACTGGGGGAGAGCTAAAGAGTTTTATTTTTATCTGTTTTGGCCCACATAACAAGTGACAAATAACGAAGGATTTTTGACCCCAAGTGCGAGTATTCATCAAGATTTATATGCAGGTACTTGAATTGCCCTAGGGTGCAGTCATGGAAAGTAGTAGTGGATAAGGAGAAATGCTGGCTGGCCTTGCATCAGTATGTCATTGTGTGCGTGCTCTTGGGGGTCATTCAGTGCTGGGATCCCAGAGAGGGGTGGGGCTTGTGGACATCGGTCAATGCCTCAGCATCATGGCAGGGTGGTTGTGAGCCCTCCGTCTCCTTCCAGTGGCACTGGATATAAAACTCCAGAGAGGTTTCTGTGGGTAGGAGGGGGCAGCCATTGGGGGCTGCTGTTCATGGAGGAATGCCAGGGTCAGGTTAGAGGTCACTGGAAGGGAGACGCTAGGGAGGTAAAAGCTGTAATAAAAAAAAGGATTTTAAGGCCCCTGTTAGTTGAGTGTTGGCCTTCATTTTCCTCTAAGCTTGCTTAAACTTACATAAAAAGGCACTGAAAAAATGTCCCCATAGACTTGTATGGGGCACACCCCAGCATTCTCCCTGCTTAGATGTCACAGAATGTCTGAGCGCGAGGGTGAGGCTAGCTGATCGGGAAGTGGAAGGGATCAGCTGGCCGCTAGGTTCAGCTGCAGTTCAGATCCCTTCCCTGCCTCAATGGACACAGTTACAAATTGAACCTTTGGCAACAGTTGGCTAAGGCTGCCACAAGGTGCTAGACTGTGAAGCACAGGTAGGTAGATCGGACAGTTCCTTTAAAGAGATCTACCAAGTAAACTTAATTTTGATTTGCACCTGCCTGATTGGTGCCTTAACTTGGAAATGATCCTGCTGCTGCAATTTCCAAAAGTACTCAAACAGTTTTGAAGTAATATCCCTCGAAAAATTACCCCCACTGGGTCTCTCCTACTTCCTGTTTTTTTTTAGCTGCCCATGCTCCGCCCCCGCGCTCAGCAAAGTTATGATGTGGTGCCAGGTAGAGCACGGGGACGAGCTCCATTTTAGTCTATGGGGGGTACCTTTCAGGTCATTTTTCTGTATTGTAACGGGCAATTGGTGATGAAACGTGGGCATCGGTCGACTACCAAGACCCTTGTATGGCGCTGTTGTTTTGACTCCCAACTGTGAGTAAAACATTATAATTATACTGAAGTGTTGGTGCTGTGCTTTTTTTCTGTTTTAAGAAGTACTTCCAAACATCTCTCTTGAATCTACCTCCCTCCAGCTTCACATCATGCCCCCTTGTTCTTGAGCACCTTTTCTTCTGAAAAATACATCCCTCCTGTACCTTATTTACCCCTGTGAGGTATTTAAAGCTCTCTGTCATATCAACCCTCTTCCTCCTCTCTTCCAGGGTGTACATATTTAAGTCCTTTAGTCTTTCCTCATAGGGCTTTTTATGCAGACCCTGCACCATTTTAGTTGCCCTCCTCTGGACAGCTTCCACTCTATGTCCTTCTGGAGATGTGAACTCCAGAACTGCACACTGTACTCTAGGTGGGATCTTACCAGAAATCTATATAGAGGTAACACCACCTCCCTCTTTCTACTGGTGATACTCTTCCCTATGCACCCCAGCATCCCACTAGCTCTCCCAACTGACTTGCTGCACTGCCTGGTGACCTTTTTGGCAAGGCAGTCGAGGTGTCCATATGATGGCAGGGCAGTCGTGAATCCTGCATCCCTCGGGTAGTTAGCAGTGCATTTATTTAAAGTGATTAATGTTGGCCCATCGGCACAGCGGTTGGATTTCCGCTTGTGACACCGCGACCCGGGTTCGGGAACGGACCCAAGACGTCGGCGGGCTGGCCGGTGGGGGAGAAGGATGGATAGTACCAAGGACGGCTCTCCTTCTCCGGGGGAGGGAGGGGAGTGTGACCGGTGATTGACGGACTGCAGCAACTAGCACCAGAACGTAGTTCGAGGGGCAGGGCAGGCGCTGGCCGTCATTGTATGTCCCTGCCCCGCCCCGCCTTTATACAGGGGAGAAAACTACAGCTGCCTGCTGCCTGGATGAAGCCTGCCCCTCCACTCCGATGAGCTCCCAGACCAGCCCTGACCCATACCTTACATTGTGGCACTTAGGAGCCCAGTGCCACAACCCCGCCCTGTGGGGTCAGCCTGGGGTATCGGAGTCACGGCTAATATGGGAGTGGGAGCCATGATGGAGGCTGAGGTAACGGCGGTAGGTGGCATGATAAAGCATAATACATAGAAAAAAATGAAGTGATTAATGTTGTCAGTAGCTTTCAGTTGATGAGGGATTGAGTTCCATGCAGTAGGTGCACAGTAACTGAAAGAATGCTGACCAGTATGTGCATGCATTTAAGGTGCTTGAAGTAATATATCATTAGAATGTTTATTTTGAATTGGCAAAAAATTTAGCAAAACTGGGGACTGGCGAACCATAAAAGCCATTAACCACTTTGCTGCTGTTCACACTGGGACCCTCATGACAATGAGTTGTTGTTATCTCAGTTGGAGTAATCCCCCACAATCAATAAATAAATACATACATACATACATAATTATAAAAAGGGTCTGAGAAATTAAGCTTTCTGATTGGCTGCAAACATACTAACAGCCGCATGTTCATCTTTTATTAACATACATGTAGAGCTTAACCATATGCTGAACAAGGTTTAATATTGTTTAAAAACATGTTTTATTATAATAGCAGTAAGGAACTCCCAGGGATTATGTTAATGGTCAGCTAATCACCTTCTAGGGGCATGTGGCACTCGGCTACACCTCGTGCCACAGTACACCCCTTCGAAGGTGATTAACAGACCATTAACATAACCCTTGGCCATGCCTTGTTGCTTAAATAACAGTTGCTCATCAGGTATGAGTAGTTTTGCTAGTTACCTGATCCTTCTCAAAACCTTTAAAGTTTGTTTCAGATTTACAGCACATAAACTGCTTTGAACTGCATTTTGTCTGACAAATCTTATACTGTGAAAGGAAATGATGCTAAAAATACCTTAGAGTAGTGGTAAATGTGCTTTTTGTCTTGCAGCCAATTAATACCACACACATACATTTGGTAACACCTCTGTGAGCATAACTGCTTACTATGAACCTGGCTAATTGAAATCTTTGTCCACCAATAGCCATTCTTGTTTTTTTTCCTCAGCCCACCCACCGCATTCTTCTCTCTGGTGAAAGATCTGTGGGGAAGGCGTGGTGTGTGTGTGTGTGTGTGTGTGTGTGTGTGTAGTATACGTAGCTTCCACAATGTACTGTATATATTCTTTAATTATCAGAACTTGGAAAAAGGATATTCAGAATATGGCATTTGTTCTGAAAGGTTCTAAATTGATCTGAGCTAGTTCTCAGTCCCAACCAACAAACCAAGAAACAACTCAGCGGCAGTTAAAAAAAACCCAGCTCTGGTCAGAGCCAATCCAGCTGTTAATGCATTAACCTAATAAAGGATGTAGAATAATGTATAACCTAGTTGTAATTTACTTCTTGTAGTTTTTGTGATGTAGAGATCCCACATTTACTGGACAACGGGGCAAAAGTTTATGGGGCATGGATTCAGCTACCCTCCTGGAACTATTTGAAATAGGATGGGGGGGTCAAGCAGCCGATATGCAATGGTATTGATTCCTACGCAATCTATAGTGTTGCATTACAGCTGTAGTCAGCAACCCACTGACTTTTTCCCTTGGAGGGGTTAAAACAACAAAGCTCACCTTTTCTGGGTTTTGCTATCCCCGGTCGACCACTAACAAGAAGTCTGCTTCCAATGTTGGAAATGAAAATAATTCAGTGAGGGAACCATCATGTTTGTTCTGGTATCAAACATATTTGGCAGGGGGTATGAGGATATGTTTCTTCCTTTTGGAGTATGTTTCATTTTTTCACTTTATGTAGTCAGTTTTATGGCTTCATGGGTGTGCATTTTACATAGAAGCAGTCCTTCTAGGGCCGTAGATAAAATTCACTAGCCACACACTGGCAGTTCCACACTGGAAGTGCTGATTTGTCAGACATCTTGAAGCTAAGCTCCTTCCATCACCCAGGTGGTATATCCCCCGACATCACCCCATGACATCATTCTTTCTGTTGAAAGATCAGGTCACCTTCTTCACGGCTCTTGATTAGAAATTAGTGCACCATAGGCGAACCTTTTCTTTCTAAATTTTTTGAGTCCTTTAGATTTATTTCCTTGGTCCCTTCCACTCTGTGGTGTTACTGAAAATGGAACAGTGGAAGCCGGGTTTCAGGTTCTGTGTTCGGTGCTGGCAGAAGATGTTGGTCACCAACCTGCACAACACATGCTTGTACTTCCTGATCGAGCAGCATGACATGGTCAGGTGCGGACTCTGTCTCTCATGCTTCCAGAATCTATAGGGGATCAGAAGCATCAACTTATTCTCAGATGACCTTCAGAACAGGATCCAAAGGACCACTCTAATGACCATAAGAAGGCCTTGGCAAGTGCTGGGTCTGCTTTGCAGCTTGCAGCCCTGGAAGAGGAAGTGACGACTGCTGCAACAGGCACTTCTTTGGTCTCAGTGCTGCTTCTGGTTGTGGCCAGCATCAGAAGGTCCTTCATGGAAGGATCCCGTGGCATGTGCATGGCCCTCCAGAGCTTGGGGGAGAGTGCACAACACAAGTACTGCTGGAGCCAGTCATGGGACTGGAAGAGATCATGGTACGCCTGATCCTTCGACTCCCTAGACCACTTGGCCGTGGTCGAGCACCATTCGGATGAGGGAATGGTTGACAGCACCTCAGTACCCCTGTCGGGCTTGTCAACCTCGATTCCAGTTGAGCAGCCTGTGGAAATTTTCCTTGAGCCTATCAGCTGGCTGCTGGATGAGATTGAGGATTTGACCCCAGTGCTTCCGATCCTCAGTCAGGAGGACATGACCTTGTCAGTGTCTCTGACCGGATCACCTCAGGAGCTGCCTCCACCAGCGATCAAGCCTACTAAGCCTGTCCTCATGAATATGGCCAGGTATGTGGTATACCGCAACTAGTTGGAAGTCGCTCCTCATTGTCAGTCATCCGGTTGACAGTCGAGGTCCAAGTCGAGATCTCGCTTGAGGTGCACTCACTCTCAGTTTCGCTCGAACATGAGGCGTCACTGTCAACGTTCTTCAACTGTCTTATCTGTGGATAAATAGAGGCACCATCAAAAAAGATGTGATGGTGCTGAGGAGCTTCTATGGCAACAGTGGGACAGTGCGTGGTGTAGTAGGGCTCTGCCCTCCAGACCTGCGGTCACCTAGCAGTCACCAGTCATGCCCTTGTCAGTCCGCACAACGCAGGTGCTCCCTGCAACTGCTTCTCCACCCCTTTGGGTGGAGCCGCCAACACTGCAGCCAGAGGTGGGCGATCCGACCAAGGAGGCCCGGTCGACCACCGCCTTGCCAGGCCGGTTGTTGGGGGAGATCACCCAAGCGTAAGACACTCCAGTTGCCCACAGTGAGAGTAACTGTGACACTCGTGAGGTCACTGGGTTCTGAAAGCACTCATAAAAAGAAATCTGATATTTTCTGTGACGCCATGACATCTGTGTTTGAAGCCATGACATCTCTCACATACAAGTGTGTGTGTGTGCACGCATATATTATAGTGGCACAATAGTGCCACTATAGTTAGGGTTGAGTAACATGTTTAATGTTAATCCTCAAATTTTGTACTTTAATAACTTTGCAACTGATCAGTAGATTTGCACAACATTTGGTATGCACTGTCCCATGGGGAAATTCTCTTGGCAGGGCTAATTTCGCTCCAGTCAGATGTACAGATTCTGAGATCTGGATAGTGCAAAAACCTTAAAAGTTGCCATTTTTTTGCAGTTTTATCCTCATCACCTTGTGCCCAGACCATGTGGAATTCTGGTGTGATTTTTTTTTTTTAATGGTAGAAACAGCTTGGGTAACAAAACTTCCATGCGTTTGTTTGATGAAAAAACATTAATCTGTTGCAAAGTTATTCAATTTTCAAGTTCCCATTGTTTTCAAAGGGAAGATCACTTTCCAGGATAGAGGCAAAAGGTTTGACAAAGTATTTGGCCTCATGAAAAAGGATTCTTTTTCATGAGGGGCCTATCCTTCTTCGCAAAAAAATTTCCTTTTTTGTGAGCCGCCATCTTGGTTTTTTTTTCCCACAAACTAAAAAGCATGTAAAATACATAAAAATGTTATTTTTAAAAACCAAAAACACCAGATCCTAGCTAAACAGGCCCCATTTAGCTCAGTTCTGATACTGTATTTGTTTTTCACAATTTGGGCCAGAAATACTTTGACTGGGCACCAAAAATCCAGGGTGCCCAGCTTAGCGGGAGGAGTGCTTCTCATGTTCTCTGTATGTCTCCCTAGTGTCTAGTGGCACCCCTCAATCCCTGTTCACTGTCCCCCTAAAAAAAACAGATATATTCCCTGGTGTCTAGTGGCACCCCAACCCTCTGATCACCATCCCCTAATTTTTATTTTAGTCCCTAGGGTCTAATGGCACCCACCCTCTGATCACCGTCCCCCTTAATTTTATGTTATTTTTATTTATAGGATTTGGCACCAGATGTTCACCCCTAGTGTCAGATCCCCCCTCCCCCCACAGCCTGTTGTTTTATTGATAGTGTAGACATCGGGGGGCCCAGTTCCAGTGTCGGCATTACAAGCCTGCCCCCAGCAGTGTTGTACATTGGGGAACCCACCCCCAGTGTCCTGAAATATGTATTTACTTTAATCCTGTAAAAAGAAAACAGTCCACTGACGTCTTTTTTTCATTGAAAAAAGAAAATGGTCCCTCGTCATTCCCACTGTCCCAATCCCCATTCTGACCCTCCCTCTGAGCACCCACCACCCCACACACATAATCCTTACCCTAACTTACCACAGGAGATCGTAGGCTGTCACCTTCTGTGGACTGAGACACATCCGCACTCTTAAAAGCTGAACCATGGAGCTAGCCGGTGGTGCTGAGGATTGAGGCGCTGGGTGCCACACCTCACATCATGCTGGCGACCCATGTTCGGGAATGAGCACAGGCTGCTGGGGGTCGGCAGGGGAGGAGAAGGATTGAGCGTCTACGGACGGCTTTCCTTCTCTGGGGAAGGGGGCTTCCAGTGGTCGGTGCATGCCTGGCCCCTAGCAGTGGTTGGGGGCTGGCACACCAAAGCTGTAGATACATGGGTCGGGAGTGGGGCAGATGCTTGATGGGGTGCACTAGCGTCATTGCACGCTTCCCTCTTGAAGGGGGAAGAAAAACAGAGAAATCGCTCACGGCAGATGAAGGGGGAGTTTGCAGGTCCTGCCCATGACTTGCCACAGCTCTGGCACACTAGATCCATTCTTGGTGGGGACTGGGGGGGGCAAGCCCTGGGGGTATAGTCAGTGCCGCCTAATAGACATTGGAGTGACGGGACTGGGACTCCCAAAGTGTGAGGGCTATGGAGCAGGAGCATAAATACAAAAAAAAAAAAAGCTGAACCGTGAACCAAGGAATCAAGGTAAGTGCTGTATAATGTATTTCAATGACGTTTTAAACTTATGTTCATAACTTTACCATTTTTTGGAATTTTTTCACTATATTTGCAGCATAGCCTTTCTGGGACCCCCACCTCATGAACACTGCCATAGTCATTTCGTTAATTGGGCCCGGAAGGTGATTTCGCAGTTGCTTCATGAAATCACATTTTAGGACCCCGCAAAATCACATTTTAGGACCAAATAACGAAATTCCATCACCAGTGTTTATGAGGTGAGGTCCCAAAAAGGCCATTTGAAAATCTGGTGAAAAAAATTCTTAAAAATTGCCAAATTATGAGCGCTTGTTGAAATCTATCTACGCATGTGCATAACTTTTGTCATTTTCAATATTTTGACTATAAATTTTCAGCATAGCCATTTTTTTCACACCACCTCATGAACAGTACAGCTGTCATTTTTCACATCCTGTCCAAAATGTGTTTTCGCACTTGTGTCGCAGAATGGCATTTTGGCACAGATTTGAACAGTTTCACCTATGGGGTTAATGAGGTGGGGTTATAAGAAGACTATGTTGAAAATCTGGGGTTAAAATATGGAAAAAAACCTCCAAAGTTATGACCATTCATTGCAATTTCATTACGTCCACTCGTAGCTTTGGAATGTATAAATATTTGGACCCCAGGTTTCAAACAACTTGAAGTCTTGCTGTATTCTGACTTAATACAGTTAGCCCCAGCACTTGAACTGCCCCAGAGAGTAAGGAGTTAAACTCTATGCAGGAGCATAGAACGTTGAGCTCGAGCTCGGTTTTCAAGCCTCTGTCTGTGGTACTTCCCAGTGTAACCGTCAGATTCTTTACTCCGCCTAACAGTGAAGTCGCTCCAGAGATTCCTCTGCTCGGTTTGGTATAAAGTAATGCATTCGGTTTAAACCATCCTATTTGTTATTTTTTTGGATTTACAGCCTCTGTCTATGGTACAGGTAGTGTTGTAGATAGGTAGTGACTGTGTTTATTTTTCAAAGTGTGTGGAAATTACTTTTTTCCTCGATTTCTTTCCAGTCGGTCCAGTTAGGAACCGACCTTGTATTTCTTCTAATTTCTGAGAGAAATTTTCTGGGATTAGAGTGGTGTTCCGGTATCAATCGGTTTCAAAAGAACCGGGCCTTTTCTGGTTCTTTTTCAAAACCCGTGACACGGTTTGTAACTGATCAATTATTTTATTACCTGGCTTGAAAGCTGCTATAGGGTAATTTAGTAGGTTGGCCATGTCTGACAAATCCAAAAAGAAAACCGGTCCCACTGGGTTTCAACACTGTACGGAGTGTGGGGAGGCCTTTGCCAAGGCCGACCCCCCACCTCATCTGTGTTTATTGTCTGGGGTTTGACCACCTCAAGTCGGACTGCCAAATTTGTAAAAACTTTCGAAAATCCACTCTAGATAAGAGACTGAGTAGGCTGAAGGAAAGGGAGGCCGAGAAGTCCGTAGATCCGGATGGCCAGCCCAGTTCGGCTGAGGACGAACATGAGGAGGGGCCTACTGACCTAGGCGATACCTCCTCAGGCAAAAGGAGAGCCGAACCTGAGGGTCCGGTTCTGTCAAAACAAAAACATAAGTCCACCGGTTCGGATCCTGTACCGCATTCTCCAACCGAGGACGAAATAGCCAAAGCGATTAGTATTGTTCAGTCACTTAGACTGGTTCTGTCCGAACCGGTACTGCCGGTTAGGCAGTCGGTTTGATCGGATCTGTCTCCTTCGGATTATGATCCAGATACTTATTATGAGGAGTGGGAGGGAGATGAAGATTATCCTGATGATGATGACGATGACCAGGGTGGTCTGGATGCACCCATTGAACCGGACATCTCCCCAGACAGGCCCTCGGGTGTCTCTCCTCCCAGGCTGTCTGAATCCCCTTCACACCTTTTGTTTTACAAAAAGGTTTCTGAAACCCTTCAGCTTCCCTTGGTTGAAGCTGCAGAAGAAGAAGAAGAGCCTGATTTTGTGGAAATGATGGACATCCCAGAGTCCAAAAGGCTGTCTGTCCCTCTTCGTAAATCCTTGGGGAAACAGACACACAACATTTTGCAAACTCCTAATTCAATACCTCCTGTGGACAAGACAATGGACAGGAGGTATATATCAGGCTCAGCTGTGGAGTTCCTTTATAGTCATTGCAGCCATGCTGGGGTAGTGCAAGCTGCAGCCTGTGACAGGGCTATCATTCCTTTGGCTCCACACCCCCGGATAAGGACTCCAGGAAAGTGGATGCCATGGCCAAAAAACAGTATTTGGCATCCTCTTTGGGACTCAAGCAGGCTAATTATATGGCCTACACAGCCAGATACCAGAAATCCAGATGGGATACGGTTCTGGAACTGGCTAAACAGGCCTTCCCCCCCAGCTAGCCAAAGAGCTGGAGGAGGTGGCTGCTGATGGAATTGAGGCATCCAAAGTGCAATTTCATGCTGCTGTGGACTCCAATGATGTGGCATCAAAAGTCTTGGCTACATCTGTGTCTCTCAGGAGACATGCTTGGCTCAGATGTACTAGTCTTTAACAGGATACCCAGACTAAGGCTATGAATTTTCCTGTAGTGGGTAAGTCTCTGTTTGGGGAGCAAACAGAGGCTTACATGAAGAAAATGGATGAATACAGGACCACGTACAGGAGTGCATCGGCCAAGGAAAGGCAAGCCACTCCACAAAAGCAGCAGTCTAGGGACAGAGGCAGGCCTTTTCACAGGCCTGTTTACCAAGCCCAGGCCTCCTCTCCCTTCCCACAGAGGGGGTTCTTCAGAGGGAGGGGCAGGAGGGGGATGAGCAGGGCTGCTCCCTCCTCTTTCTAGTCTAAGGCTCCTGCCAAGCAGACACCCTGATGTATCAGCCCGGGTCGACTCCCCAATTCCAGTAGGAGGCAGACTGGCTTACTATTTCCAGGCCTGGAAGTCTGTGACCTCAGACAAGTGGGTCCTGGAAGTAGTAAGCCAGGGACTGGCCCTCAGCTTCAAAAAGTTTCCAGAAAAGAGGGCCAATTCTTTTCTACCTGCATCAATCTCAGAAACCCTTACCCTAGAGGCAGAGGTTTCCTTTCTTCTAGCTCTCAGAGCTACAGAGAAGGTTCCTACTTGGCACAAGGGAAAAGGGCTGTACTTCAGGTACTTCCTTACCCCAAGGAAAACAGGGGAGTGGCGACCCATCCTAGACCTAAGGTATTTGAACAAGCACATTTCAAAGCCCAAATTCAAAATGGTAACTCTGGGAATAATCCTTCCTTCTCTAAGGCCAGGAGATTGGTTAGCATCTCTGGACCTCAAGGATGCCTATTTCCATATCCCTATCAGATGCTCTCACAGAAATTACCTCAGATTCGTGTTGCCCTCAGGCCATTACCAATTCAGAGCCATGCCATTCGGCCTAACATCAGCTCCAAGGGTGTTCACAAAGTGCCTTGCAGTAATGGTGGCTTACCTCAGAAGACAGGGTATCACCATCTTCCCATATCTGGATGACTGGCTCATTGTGGGTCAGTCATCTGTACAGGTCAAGTCAGCTCTGTAAACTACCCAGGACCTACTCAGTTCCCTGGGTTTTCTTCTCAATCTTCCAAAGTCTATCCTCGAACCAGTTCAACTTCTCACCTTCATAGGATTTGGACACTGTACAGGCAAAAGCTTTCCTTCCCCTGGCAAGGGTGAAGGCCCTAGTGGATCTTACTTCATCTTTTCGACCTCAGGTCTCTCACCCAGCAAGACACTTGCTCCAGCTTCTGGGCCACATGGCAGCTTCCACTGCAGTGGTGCAGGAAGCAAGATTCCAGATGAGGGACATTCAGTTTCACCTAAGGTCCTTCTGGTCTCAGAAAAGGGATTCTTTTACCAAACTGATTGCAGTGACTCAGACTCTGGTCCAAGCTCTCCAGTGGTGGCTGGATCAGGACAACCTCAGACAAGGAGTCCCATTTCTCCCGCAAATTCCTTCAGTAGTTCTGACTACGGATGCTTCTCTCCTAGGTTGGGGGAGCTCACTTGGGGGCTCTGACAGCCCAAGGGGTCTGGTCTCCACAGGAGTCTCTCCTTTACATCAACCATCTGGAACTCAGGGCAGTGTTCTTGGCCCTTCAGTGCTTCTCAGACTCAGTCAAGGGCAAGGTGGTCTAAGTCAGAATAGACAACACGACCACAATGTGGTATATCAGCAAGCAAGGAGGCACTCGGTCCTCGGCCTTGTGCATGGAAGCCATGAAACTGTGGTGTCTGGCCTATTCTTTTCAGACTTCCCTAGCAGCAGTTCACCTTCCAGGGGAGGACAATGTGTACTGGCAGATGCTCTGAGCAGAATATTCCAGGGACATCACGAATGGTCCCCGAATCCCTTCATACTGCAGATCATCTTCCCCAGATGAGGCACTCCAGAGAGAGAGATCTCTTTGCAGCCCCGGACAATCACCAACTCCCTCTGTATTGTTGCAGACCTCCACTCCTGGGTACTGTGCCCCAGGATGCCCTGATTTTGGATTGGAGGGGCAGGTTCCTCTATGCCTTCCCTCCATTCCTTCTGTTGTTCAGAGTGCTGATCAAGATCAGAACTCAGCCTTGCACAGTGATCCTAGTGGCTCCAGACTGGACCAGGCAGCCTTGGTATCCTCTGCTCTTGTCCCTGGCAGTGTCTCGCCCTTTGTCTCTTCCCAAGAGACACAATCTTTTGTCCTCTTCTCAGGGGAGGATCTGGGATCCCGATCTCCAGTCTCTCAATCTCAAGGCCTGGCTCTTGAAGAGATAGAATATGCAGACCTGCATCTTTCTCAGGCAGTCATGGATATCCTGAAGGTTTCCAGGAAACCGTCTACTAGAAAGACTTACAATTTCAAATGGAAGAGGTTTACCATTTGGTGTTCTCAGAAAGGCATTGTCCCTGATTCTGCAGGTATTTCCACAGTCTTAGATTATCTGGCTCACCTCAATGGTCTAGGCCTTAGGCCTGCAACTCTAAAGGTTCACCTAGCAGCAGTTTCTGCTTTCCTTTCAGCAGGGAAGGGCTCTTCCCTGGCCTCTCATCATGTGTTTAAAAAGTTCTTCAAGGGTCTGGTTCATACAAATCCTCCATTTAGAGAACTGACCCCTGCTTGGGATCTTAATGTCTGCATCGCACAGCTCATGCAGCCCCCCCTTTGAACCCATGGCTTCGGTTGAGTTGAAATACTCGACCTGGAAAACTGTGTTCCTGGTAGCCATTACTTCAGCCAGGAGGATTAGTGAATTACAGGCATTGTCAGTGGAACCTGACTTCATATCCTTCCATAGGGATAAAGTGGTCCTAAGAACCAATAGGAGGTTCTTACCCAAAGTGTTATCAGATTTTCATCTGAACCAGTCTGTCTGTTCCTGTGTTTTTCACTGACCACTCCTCTTCAGATGAAAGAAGGCTACACAGTTTGGATGTTAAAAGAGCTCTTAGCTATTACATAGAGCACACTAAGGCTCACAGGAATGGCTGTCTTCAGTTGTTCCTCACCTATGGTGAGGTGGGGAAAGGTAAGTCTGCCACGAAAAGAACTATTGCCAGGTGGATTGTTTCCTGCATACAATTCTGCTATGACAAATTGGGGAAAACACCTCTTTCAGGCCTGAGGGCTCACTCCACTAGGGGTACAGCTGCTACTCTGGCTGCGGTCAGAGATATACCCTTTTTAGAGATCTGCAAAGCAGCCACCTGGAAAACAGTACATACGTTCACCAAACATTTCTCTCTGGACATCCAGGCTAGGAGTGATGCTAGGTTTGGCACAGCAGTACTGCAGAGCCTTTTCCCAAAGTAGGTTCTGCATTCCCCCCTCCATAGGAACTGCTTGGTAGTCTGCATTAAGTCAGAATACAGCAAGCCTTCATGTTGTTTGAAGAAAAAATTACTCACCATAGTAATGTTGTTTCTTCTAATGGAGTCTAGCTGTATGCTGACCTCCCCCGCCTCCCCTCTCAGAACCTAGTTTTTGGGAAGTGGGCTGGCAGGTAGTGTTTCACCTCAGGGGTGTACCTTGCAGCCCCATCTTGGGTGGGTTATTGTTAGTTTTGTTTGTGTTATGAATCTGTTTAGTGTTGTCACTATCTTTTTTCTTCTTGGGTTCTCGACTTGAGTCTTCTGGGCTCAAATTGTTGCCTTTTGGCTTGTACTAAACAATTTCCACACACACTTATATATATTCTATAGTATATTTAGACTCAGCTAGTTAGTTGCGTGTGAGAATCTGACAGTTACACTGGGAAGTACCACAGACAGAAGTTTGAAAACCGAGCTCGAGCTCAACGTTCTATGCTCCTGCATAGAGTTTAACTCCTTACTCTCCGGGGCAGTTCAAGTGCTGGGGCTAGCTGCAATAAGTCAGAATACAGCAAGACTCCATTAGAAGAAACAACATTATGATGGTGAGTAATTTTTTCTTTTAGCATAACTTTATTACCCCACCTTATGTATGTCACAGCTGTCATTTTTCAAATCCTGCCCAAAATGTGTTTTCACACCTGTGCTGTGGAATGGCGTTGCAGTTGCGCAGACTTACATTTTGTCAGAGATTCAACAATTTTCTGTACCGGGTACATGAAGTGGGGTAACAAGGTAAATATGCTGACAATTTGTTTACTGATTCCACAGCTACATACATATAATCATCTACAGAGGGATGGGAGAGCGGAGTCCACAGTAAAATAAGGATACAATTATACTGTCTCAGAAAGTAAGGAAATAAGTTGCAAATAACCTTTTTAATGCTCCAGTTAGGGTCGAAGTGGCAAAAGTTGGGAAGTGAGGTGTTAGGGCTTCCTTAACACCCCTCCTCCCAACTATGCAGGAGAGCAGATGTGGTGTGTTTGGTCTTCTCAGTTTATCGTCACCCCATTTTCATAAAGTCTACACATCTGACCTTATTTACAGATGGAATGGGGTGAGTGCTAGGCTTGAGAAGCCCAAAGAACACCTCTGTCCTGCTCTCTTGCCTGGTTTGGGAAGGTGGGGTGTTAGGGAAACCCTAATGCCTCATTTCCCAACTTTTGTCACTTTGACCCTAACTGGAGCATTACCATAGTTTTTTGTAATATTTATACATATACAAATATATATATATATATATATGTATATATATAAGGGATACATAACGGGGACCTGTGCAATACATGATTTATTTTCACAAGAGCTGTTTGACCTTGGGTTAGCTCACGAGTGGCATAAGCCACAAGTGCTGTGCCCAAGGTCAAACAGCTCGAGTGAAAATAAATCATGTATTCCACAAGGTCCCTGTTACATTTTCCATTTATGCAATAGGGATTATTTAGGATTGTGTAAGGAGTTTTGTCTTAAATTATTTAATTTTTCATGTTAACATAGAAGGACTTTTTGTAGTTTTCCCAGGGCAGCTCGGCTTAGCATAGTGGTTGCTAAGCAGTTGCTATGGATGCTTCAACTTTACATTATGAATAGTACATAACAAAGAAGTTTGATGTACAATTCTTTTGATTTTACATTTTTTGGGGGGAATTTGTTCATCAGAAAAAGTAAATAAAAACTGAATTGTCTGCCATTTTTTGCTGATTATAAAAAAAAATCTAAAAGGCATCTATATATGAAACCCCTCTCATTTTGTAGATAATTTTGTGCTAAACAACTTTTGTGCTTGACATACAAATGCTGTCAGTTTTTGTTTTAAAGTTATTTGTATTTATTTGTCGAAAAAGTGCAAAAAAAAAAAAAACATACCTTTCTGCTGTTTTTTGCTAATTCTATAAAAACTAAAAGGTATGTATAAATGAAACACCACTCATTTTGTAGATATTTGTGTGCTGGACAACTTTTGTGCTCACAGTACCATGCTATCTTTTTTTCATTTTGAAGTTATTTGCATTTGAATACGATTAGTACTGCTACTGAGGCCAAACATTCTAAATTGGCTGATGACATAGCAACTGTGTATATAAATGAGTGATGACATATGTACTATGCAATGGTGAGATGTCAGATAAATGATTTATCTACACAAGTGCTGTTTGACCTCAGGTAACTTCACGAGTGGTGTAAGCCACGAGTGAGATGTCCGAGGTCAAACAGCATGAGTGTAGATAAATCATTTCTCTGACAGCTCACCATTGTATATTTCATTTCTAGGGACATGGATATGTTGTTCATCCACACTCATTGGCAGTATCCTTGCCGCTTTAAATCTTGCCGGAAGGTCTTCAAGCTTGCTCCTCCCACCCACCCGGGTGGTATAACTCTCGGCTCCGCCCCATGACGCCAGATCTTCCTTACCGCTTGGAAGCTCAGGTTCCCTCCTTAACGCTCTGCGTTTGCGACTGGTTCCTATTTCTCCGTTTGCGGTTAAAAAAAATTTGCAAAGTCTTCTATCCCTCGCCGCGGGCGGACAACCGACTCCTGATTTCGAGATGCCCATGCGGGCAGAAGATGTCTCGGACGGATCCACACTCCACGTGTGTCTACTGCTTAGGCCTTGAGCACGTCCGCGGCTTGCGACCTGTGCTCCTTTCACCGGCCCTCGTCCTCGAAGACCGTGCTGCCCGATTGCAACTGGGCCGTCCCGAGCGTTCCTCGGTGAAGTCAAGGAGGCCCGGTTGGCGGTGTCGCGGCCCGGCGAGCTCAGCCGGATCAACTCGGCGGATGGTGGCCTCGAAGGAGGAGGCGCAGGCCAGATCTTCCTCGGCCGCTGCATTTATCCCGCCTTCTGGGTTCTTCCTACACGGCTCTTTTAAGGAGCTTTGTCTGTCCTCTCACTAAAGGAGAAGGGCCTGCGTCACTGGACCTTATTCTCGGTCCAAAAGAGGGACAAGGGTAATTCCTCGTCGGCGCTCTTGGGAGCGGGAAAGGTCCCTCTCCCGGGCCGTCCGTCCGGCCGGCTTCGGTCGACCGCTCGCTGCCACTGGCCTCACGGTGTCCCCGTCAGGTCAGTTGACCGAGACTCACTGATGAAGTCGAGATTTTTCTCGACCCATTGGACGGGCTGTCGCCTTTAGCAGCCGAGATTCCTCTCCCGGTTCCCCGAGGAGTTGTGGATCCCGTGGGCTCGCTCTGTGCCTCCCGGTTCCGGAGCCCTCGGATGGACCTTCGAGCCTAAGAGTGCGGTTCCGCCGACACCTCCCGCACCGACCCGGAAATTCCGGGACTCTCGGTCTCGGTCTCGACTCTTCATGGGTCCAGCTGCTCCCGTTCATAGGCGGTCTCGCTCTCGCATCACAGGAAGCGCCGCCAGTCAGTTCTCGCCCTCCTCGGATGAGGGGAAGCTCGCCAAATTACCGACGGTATGAGGACCTTATGTTGCAACAGCCCTCCTGGCCGGGAATAAGCCGACTCCGCGCCTTCCCGGCCATTAAGTGGCTGTCACCGAACGCCGACACAACCCTCGACTTGTCCGAGAGCTATACCCAGGCGGTTGTTCGCCAAAACCAGCTGCTCCACCGATTCCGTGGAACCTCCGCCTCCACAGCCACCATTGGGGCTCGACCAAGGATTCTCGGTCGGCTAAGGGTTTACCCATCGGCTGTCAGTTACCCTCACTCCCGACCGACCTCGGCAGGTGAAGGGTGGCTCAGGCCAGAGGCAGCTCTTCGAGGACTCTTCCAGTCGAAGATGATTCCTCCTTCTTCTCAGCGACTGGACTTGGAGTCTTCAGGAGGTCAGTCAATGGACGATAGCCCGTCGTCCTTCCTAGGACTGCTTCGCTCATCTCGAGTCTACGGGATGGAGCTCGAACCGCGTTCCAAACGGGCCAGGTATCCCCTCACGGAGATTCTGGACCGAGGGATTCTCCGACGGAGGCCTTTCGGTGGCGAGGCCATAGTGGGTCCAGCACTGGAACTTTGGCAGCGCCCTGCTTCCTGCCCTCGCCTCGGCCAGGATGGCCAGGAAGTATCGGTCCCCCGGTTCCTTGTCCGGTTTTGGAACACCCCTCTGCTGAGGGGTTGGTTACCGACAGCGTTTTCGGCGCCGGCAACGCCAGGGATGTGGACAAACCTCCTGACAAGGAGTCCAAGAAATTGGACTACGTCGGGCGAAAAGTCTACGCTGCGTCCTCTCTCGGCCTTCGTCAGGCCAGTTCGGCCGTCCTCATGGCACATTTTTCTCATGCCCTGTTGGGCTCCCTGGATGAGGTCATCCCTCATCTTCCCGCCGATCTGCAGACTACGGTTAAGCAGGTGCGGGACCAGGGCAGGGCAGTGGCCAAACAGCAGCTCCAGACTGCTTTGGATATAGGGGACTCATGTGCCAGATCGGTGGCGGCCGCAGTGGCTATACGTCGGCGGGCTTGGCTGAGGATATCCACCTTTACTTCGGATACCCAGCACAAGTTGGCGGATGTTCCCTTTTTGGGGACTGACCTCTTCGGCCCTGGGGTGGAAGGTCACCTGCAGAGGATCGAGAAGTCCAATGCCACCTTGGACTCGGTCTCTTCCGCTCAGAAGGACAAAGGCCGCAAACCACAGCCTAAGCCCTTTCGTCCTTCTGTGCCCCCGGCCGTCCCGGCCCAGCAACGTCAGGGCCAGCAGGCTCGGCCTTGGCATCCCAAACCCAAGCCGCCGGCTTCCTCTAACAGGAGGCAGGAGGAAGGGCCCAGGAGGTCCCTCGGCGGTCCCTCCTCCTCCAAGCCTGCCCAGTGACGGGCTGAGGGTGTCGCCCATCCCGTCACCTTACCCTGGGTCCCCGTGGGGACGGCTCTCACATTCCGTTCCACCTGGTCCGCTGTTACCACGGACAGGTGGGTCTTGAGGTGGTGGAAGAGGCCTGCCTCTGGAATTCGAGCAGGCACCACCCTTCAGAGCCGTCGCCCTCGGGGGCTCAGATCCCCAGCCTCACTGGCGGCTCGTCGAGCCGACATCGCTCGCCTCCTCCAGAAGGAGGTGGTAAGAGAGGTGGTGGACCCTCCTTCAGACCCAGGGTTTGTGTCCAGGTACTTCCTGGTTCCGAAACGGACGGGGGGCTGGCGCCCATTCTCGACCTACACGACCTAAACAAGTTCCTAAGGTCTCGAACCTTCAGGATGGTCACTCTGGCTCAGATAATACCATCCTTGGAACGCGGCGTGTGGCTCTGCTCTCTGGACTTTGGGGCAGCGTTTTTTTCACGTCCCTATCCGTCCGTCTCACCAGGAATTCCGCCGCTTCCGGCGGAAGGATCTCTCTTGATTCAAGCCATGCCCTTCGACTTGTCTCCAGCTCCCAGGGTCTTCACCAAATGCATGGCAGTGGTGACAGCATTCCCTGCGGCGCCGAGGGTCCGGTGTACCTTACCTGGACGACTGGCTGATAGCAGCTCCCTCCAGGAAGGAGGCGGAGTGGTCAGAGATCTGGCCCTCCAGGTCTGCTCTCAACTGGGCCTCCTGATCCAGAGGCCAAGTCGGAACTCGAGCGAGGCAGGTGATTCTATTCATCGGGCGCAGGTCGACTCTCTTCGAGCCAGGCGGCTCGCCCGGACAGGGCCGAGGTTCTTTCCTCCTTGCCCGATCATTTCTGGTTGGGCAATTGCCCTGCCGGGACTTCCTGCGCCTCCTGGGTCTCATGGCGGCCTGCACCAGCGTGGTCCGTTGGGCCCGCTGGAACATCGCGTCCCCTTCAGTGGGGACTGGCCAGCCAGTGGTCTGGCAGCTGCGATCCTTGGACCAGCTTGTATCGGTGACACAGGGGATGTGGGCAGCTCCCAGTGGTGGACCGTTCCAGATCATTTGCAGGAGGGCATCCGTTCGTCCGCCCGAGCCGACGGTCTCTCTGTCGACCGATGCCTCTCTGATGGGTTGGGGTGCCCATCTGGGGAACACCGGGCTCATGGCCTCTGGTCCCGGGGAGTCGATGCCACATCAACCTGCTGGAGCTCCAGGCGGTCCGCCTAAGCTCTCACCGCCTTTGCTCCGTTCCTCCGGGGTCAAGTGGTCCGAGTCAGGCGGACAATACCACGACCATGTACTATCTAAACCGCCAGGGCGGGGACGCGCCCCATGCTTCTATGCAAGGAAGCTCTCCGCATTTGGTCACTCGTAGCAGCCTGGGCGGATCTCCTAGCCATTCACGTGGCAGGAGCCTCCAACACCCTGGCCGATGCCCTGAGCGGATAGGGGCTGCATCCACGAGTGGTCTCTCCTGCCGGAGGTAGTACAGCATCTGTTCTCCCTTTGGGGCACACCTCAGGTGGACCTGTTTGCCTCCATGGAGAACGCTGGCTGAGTCTGTTCCATGCCCGCCCCTCAGCAGGGCTCGCTGCAGGGGATGCCTTCTGAGGCAGTGGACCCGGGCCTCTTTACGCCTTTCCCCATTTCCCTTGATCCACAAGGTGCTTCTCCAGGCGGGGGACAAAGGCGCGAGGTGATCTGATAGCCCCAGACTGGCCTCGCCAGTTCTGGTACCAGATCTCCTCAGTCTCAGCTCCAGGACTCCGCGCAGCTTCCAGCTCGCCGGACCTGCTCTCAGTCAATCAGGGAAGGTGTTCCATCCGGACCTTCAATCCCTGCACCTGACGGCCTGGTTCCTGGCGGCTAGAGTTCCAGGCCTTGGGTCTTTCCGACGAGGTCCTCAATGTAGTTGAGGCGTCCCGTGAGAGTCGACCAGAAAATGCTATGCCTTCAAATGGAAAAGGTTTTCCATTTGGTGTCAGAGCAAGGGCTTGACCCTTCCTCCTGTTCCTTGGCAAGCATCTTGGACTATTTATGGTCCCTTTCTAGTCAAGGGCTTAGGTCGGCGACCCTAAGGGTGCACCTGGCAGCCATCTCTGCTTACAGGCGCGGGCGGGAAGCAGTCGGTGGCGCAGGAGAAGGTGGTCTGGCGCTTTTCAAAGGCCTTGATCACATTTCCTCAGTGCGGGAACCCCCACCTCCGTGGGATCTACTGCTGGTACTGGCAAAGCTCATGGGAAGCCATTAGAACCTATGCAGAGTGTGCTTTCTCACCTGTCGTGGAAGACCGCCTTCTTGGTGGCTATCCGTCAGCCAGAAGGATGGGAGAGCTCCAGGCGCTCCATCGAGTCTCCTACCTGGTCTTCCACAGGACAAGAGTTGTCCTGCGCCCCACCCGAAATTCCTTCAAGGTGGTGTCGGAGTTTCACCTTAACCAGGTGTTGACTCTGCCGGTGTTCTACCCCAATCACACCTCGGAGGCCCGAATATAGGCTCATACTCTAGACCCTAGAAGAGCTCGCTTATTATAAGGGCGCACGGCTGAAATTCGGAGAGGTTCGCCAGCTGTTTGTCACCTACGCTGAAGCCGCATCTGGCAGACCTGCAGCCAAGCGGACGATAAGCAGGTGGGTAACCTCCTGCATAGATCTCTGCTATAAGTTGGCGGGCATGGAGCCTCCCAGAGGATAAGAGCTCATTCTACCCGCCATACTGCTGCAGCGGTGGCTGCTTCCAGGGGCGTCCCTATCCAGGAAATCTGCAGGGCTGCTACCTGAAGTCAGCAAACACCTTCATTACCCACTACCACATCGACCTTGAGTCACGCCGGGATGCTGGTTTTGGGGCCTCGATTCTCCAGTCTCTCTTTCCCAAGTAAGTATCGGGGGTGTGCGTCTTGCCTCCCTCCTCCCGGAGAACTGCTAGGAATCTGCCAATGAGTGTGGATGAACAACATATCCATGTCCCTAGAAATACAGGTTACTCACCTGTAACAGGAGTTCTAGGAATGGTATATGTTGTTCATCCACACGACCCACCCGACCTCCCCGGCTCGACGCACAACCTGAGCTTCCAGCGGCCAGATCTGGCTGCTGGGGCGGAGCCGAGAGTTATACCACCCGGGTGGGTGGGAGGAGCAAGCTTGAAGACCTTCCGGCAAGATTTAAAGCGGCAAGGATACTGCCAATGAGTGTGGATGAACAACATATACCATTCCTAGAACTCCTGTTACAGGTGAGTAACCTGTATTTATGCAATAGGGATGCTTTCTGTCAGTGCAGGGACATTTGCTTTTCATTGTTTATCGTTTTACCATATGTTTGTCAAAAAAGTGAACAAAAATTGCATTTTCTGCTCTTTTTTGCTAATTATAAAAAAAATGTATAAGGTATCTATAAATGAAATACCACTCATTTTGTAGATAATTTTGTGCTGCACATCTTTCATGCTCACAGCTCTATGCTATCTTTTTTCGTTTTAAAGTTATTTGCATTTAAATATAGTTAGTACTGTTACTGAGGCTGAACTTTCTAAATGAGTTCCGGAGTGACTGTGACATATCTACTATGTATATAAATCTGTGATTATGCATCTACTATGTGTACAGATGTAAAATTTTTAATGTATCTCATAGTGGCTGAGATTTATCACATAGGATTTATGTCCACACATATTGCATAAATGGTTTTATTTACACAGTAGTTACAATACACATTATTTATGGCATGCATTTATTGTTCACACCCATTGCATAAATATATATATACATATATATATATATATATAGAGAGAGAGAGAGAGAGAGTGTGTGTGGGTGTGTGTGTGTAATTTGTGTAGCCCAAAAAAAGGATTAATGTATATTGTTCTTCTTTTCTTCATTACAATCATTGTTCAGGGGTGACCCAAGAGAAGATAAATGAGAAGCGAGCAGCAACAGAAAAGCAGATGATCGTAGACATTGGAATTTTGATGGAGGCTAACCATGACCTAAATATGATGGATGCCCAAGGAGCTACATTGGTGAGTGGATGGTTAGGTGGAGAGAAAGCTGTTTTGTAATTAGTAATTCACAAGGTTGGACCCTTAAAGGGTAATGAATAGTGAGTGGTCTGATAGTATAAAAGTATATGAAAAGCTTTTTTTTAACAAAGCAGTGGGCTTTCCATACTGAAGGTGGCAGCAGTACAGAGATATACATTACTGCATCTGCCACAAACAGATTTAAGGAAGCAGCCATTTGCTGGAATATTGAAAGAGGCAAGCGATGTCACTGTTGGGGAATCAGTGTTCTTAGGTATGCAGCTATAACATCCCTATCTGTCTCAGGAGTCCATGAAATGGCCAATTCAGTGTTACAGTAGAACAGAATGGAATTAAGGCTATAGGAATACCAGACTGTGATTCATCTGTCCAGTCAATTCTCCCTCCCTGTTTGATCTCTCGATGACAGCAGCTGTCTGCACTCAGTCTCAATCTTCTGTCAAGGACTACATGAGACTAGTGAGTGTGAAAGTATGCCGCCATCAAAGCTGAGAATACTGGCACTCCATTCAGTCCAGTTGAAACTCTACACTGTGGCGGGGGATGGTACTGGGAGAGTGGCTATCCTTACATTTGTGTATGTGTGTCACCCTCATCCCCCCTGTCCCAAATAATGTATCTTCCATGCTGCCAGTTGCCCCCCCCCCCGATCGTCCACTTCAAGTGACTGCACTGAGGCAGAGGCATATTACAGCAGGCACCAGCTATGCATAAAACCTTTATAAAAAGGGGGTCAAATATACACCCGTGAGTAGGGGACATATACATAGACACACCAATAGACATACCACCATTACTGGGAAAGAGGTGTCCTCAAGGATTCCATAATGACATTTGGGGGAACACTTGTACAGAAATGTAACTTTCTAGGGATGTGGATATGATGTTCTATCCACATTTGTTGGCAGTGCCTTTCCCTTTTAAGATTTCACCGGAATGTTCTCAAACTGGTTCCTTCCACCCACCCGTGTGGCTACTCCCTCGGCTCAGCCCCGTGATGCCAGATCTTCCTTTCTGCTGGAAGAAACAGGTTCCCACCTTACCGCTTTCATGCTGAGTAGTCCCTTTGCTGTAAAATCTGCAGATTTCCTTCCAAGTTATTAAAAACATTTGTCTTCAGGCTTGTTCTTCACCACCACCATCATGGACGATGAGAAGACCGCTCCGGGGTTCCGGAAATGTCTCTGCAGGCAGAAGATGTCCCAAACGGATTCACACACTGCGTACATGTACTGCCTGAGCCACAAACACGATCCCCAGGCCTGCCACGTTTGTTGTACTTTCCATCCATCCATTCTCAAGGACCACTGCTCTTGCCTATTTTTGGGCTATCTGAACAAACTGAACAACTAGTGGCTTTCTAGGAGGCTATGGCCCAGGCCGTGGCTCAGACCTCCTCGGCTTCTGCCTTTTTGCCACTCTCTTTGGATGCCTCCTTCACAGGGGCATTTAAGGACATGTGCTAGGCTCTACCAACTCATGGCCAGGGCCCTTTGTCGGCACATAAGTCCAAGTCTACAAAAGAGGCCAAAAACCAGTCTCACCGTCAATCGTGGGATCGGGAACACTCTTGCTGTTGGGCGTCCAACTCCCCCACTTCACCAGATCCGACATAGGTCGAATCTTAAGCCCAGGCCGCTGGATCCACAGTATCCCCATCAGGCCAGTTGGCCGAGACACTGGTCGATCTTCCAGCTGAGATCTTTCTTGAATTAGTCAACCAGTTATCACCCAAAGAGGCCGATACTTCTCTGTCCAGGACTCCTGTCCGGACTCAGACCCAGGGAGAGATGGTTCAGTCCACTGACCCACCATCTCTTGTTATTGACCAGGAACCGGAGGTGCTCCAGCTCTCACTGGTACCCTCCGAGGCACACCACTGGTCCCCCCAGAGCTTGAGGTCCCGGTCATATTTCTGTAGGTTAAGCAGCTCACGCCAATGTTGGCACTCCTGCTCTCGACGTTCGGAAAAACAGCGCACTACTGTTCTTCATCCTCATCCTCCTCCAGTGAGGAGAGGCTTTGATGCAAGTTGCGTCATTCCTATGAGGATCTCATGTGGCAACAGCTGGCATTTGCCAGTATGAAGCCTGTTCCGGCTCCTACCGTGGCCAACACCTAGCTTTCACTGCAGAGGACGATGCCTTCACCACCTCAGGAGCTGACCAAAACAGTCCTGGTTAGGCCTCTCCTGGCATCTCTGCTGATCCCAGTGGAGTCGCCGCCTAAACAGCCGAAAGGAATCTCAGCCAGCTTCGGGTCCTCCCCATCAGCTGCTGGTCATCGTCACCCCAGACCATCTGCGGAATGTTAGCATGGATTGAGGTGGTCACCTTTCCTTAACGACGACTCAGAGTCGGAGAGTTCCTCCTTACACGCCCATCTGGTGGACATGGAGTCGGTTGGGGTCTCTCGACGAATGAAGGTCCTACCTCCTCATGGGCCTTCTCCACCTGATCTCGGAATCCACCAGTATTAAGATGGAGCACGTTCAAAAAAGGGCTCGGTACCCTCTCACTGAGATCTTGGACCGAGATGACTCCCCTGAAGAAAGCCTTCCTGGTCACAGAGGCCATCCTTGGCCCTGCCTTGGAGCTCTGGCAGTGACCTGCCTTTTGCCCAGCGCCATCAGCTCAGATGGCCCGCAAGTATGCGGTTCCCACCGATTCCTGTTCGGGGTTCACAGAACACCCCTAGGCTGAGGGCTTGGTTGCTGATTCTGTATTCAGGTGCTCCAGCAATGTGGGGGATGTCGACAAACTACTTGACAAGGAGTCCAAGAAATTGGACCATTCGACAAAAAAGGTCTATGCTGCCTCTTCACTTGGCCTTTGCCAGGCAAGCTCGGCCCTCCTGATGGCCCACTTCTATCACGCTCGTTGGGCACTTTGGATGAAGGGCTCCCTCATCTTCCAGCAGACCTCCAGACCAATGTCAAACAGGTTCAAGATCAGGGTCGGGCTGTGGCTAAGCAGCAGCTCCAGACAGCCATGAACCAGTGTCCATCTTTTATACCCACGCCTTGGGACAATGCTTTCTGAGACTTGTCTTGTTTGCAGTTTCTCAAAATCCTCACATGATGGTATATGTTTGGATAAGGTACAACACGCTTGTGGTATGATTTTATTTTAACAAGTTTCCAAAAACGAAAAAAAAACACAAGGAAATAAAAATAAAGAAAGAAAATAAATAACTACATAGCATTTGTCAGGATGCAGCAGTCAAAATCACGTAACATTGCTGGGATCCTTTTCTCATCTGTGCTTCAGCTTGTATTGAGGACATGAAGATTGCATGTCCCTCCCTCTCTCATGCTGCAGGTAGACTGAAAAACAAAGCCTGCTTGTAACTGTTTTCAAGGCTGTTTGCAACTGACTTCGGGCTATATGCAAACCCAAGGCTGTTTATATCAGATAGCATTATGAATTTAAAATAAAACAAATACATTCTCCAGCCTTTTCCCTATCGAGAGAAACATTTCTTTTATACAACATCTGGCTTTCTCAGACACCAAACCAGTATGTAGTATATAACATTTTCAATGTACTTAAGGCAATCAAACATATTTGGAAACATAGAAGTTCATGGCAGATAAGGACCGCAAGGCCCCTCCAGTCTGCCCATTTTTTTCTACTTTATGAATGTGCCATAGGCCTTTACTCTGTCAATGGCTGATCTATTCATACTCATCTGTATTGCTCCCTTATGCCTATCCCATGCCTGTTTGAAGCCCTGCGCAGTATTCATATCCACCACTTCCTGAGGTATGCTTTACCATGCATCCACCACAATTTCTGTGAAAAAGAACTTCCTCACATTACCCCTTAATCGGCCTCCCTCTAATCTCATGCTTTGTCCTCATGTCCTGCTATTTTCCTTATATTGAAACGTTAGACTCTTTCACCTTGTTAATCCCCTTAAGATGTTTGAATGTTTCGATCATATCAATTACCTCTCTACCTCCTTTGCTCTAGGATATACATATTGAGCTCTGTTAATCCGTCCTCATATGTTTTCTGATGCAGTCCCTGCACCATTTTGGTTGCCCTTCTCTGGACTGCCTCCATTTTGTTAATGTCCTTGTGCAGGTGCGGCCTCCAGTAGTGCACACAGTACTCCAGATGGGGCCTAACCAGTGTCTTGTAAAGAGTGATTATTACCTCCCTCTTATGACTTGTGATATCCCTGCTAATACACCCCAACATCCCTCTAGCCTTGCCTACTGCTTTAGTGGTCTGCTTGAATGGTTTCAGGTCATCTGTGATGACGATGCCCAAGTCTCTTTCTTCCCTTGTGATTGCCAGCAACTCCCCACCCAACCTATAGGTGGCTTCAGGGTTTCTCTTCCCTATGTGCATGATCTTGCACTTCTTTGTCTTAAACCCCAGTTGCCACTCTTCTGACCATTTTGCCAGTTTATCCAGATCTCTTCTCATTCTTCCCACCCCATCTGGATCATCTACTCTGTTGCAGATCTTGGTGTCATCTGCAAACAGACAAACCTTACCTCCAGTCCATCTGCAGTGTCATTGATGAAGACATTGAAGAGGACTGGCCCCAGGACTGATCCCTGAGGTACCCCACTTGTGACTTGCATCTGTTCTGACTGTATACCATTTACCACCACGCTCTGTGTTCTGCCCGCCAACCAGTTTGCCACCCAGTTGACCAACTTCTGACCCACCCCAAGCCTACCCAGCTTATTAATCAATCTTCTGCGTGGAACAGTATCAAAAGCTTTGCTGAAGTCAAGGTAGGCAACATCAACTGCACCCCTCTTTTGTCCACCACTCTGGTTACCCAGTCAAAGAAATCTATGAGATTAGTTTGACAGGACCTTCCTGTTGCAAACCCATGTTGTCTTGAATCCTGTGCTCCCATGGATTCCAGGTGTTGCACTATCCTTTCCTTAAGGAATGCCTCCATAATCTTGCCCACTACTGAGGTAAGACTGACTGATCTGTAGTTCTCTGCCTCCTCCCTGCTACCACTCTTGTGGAGCGGGATCACATGAGCCCTTCTCCAGTCTTCTGGGACCTCTCCTGTGCTCAGAGACTCGATAAACAGTTTTGATAATGGCTCTGCTAGTTCCACCCTTACCTCCTTTAGTACCCTGGAATGTATGCCATCTGGTCCCATTGCCTTGTCCACCCTGAGCTTAGCAAGCTCTTGTAGGTCCCTTTCTTTTGTGAAGGGACTTGTGCACACCTCCCACCCTCCCCCATGTCCATGGTGCTGAGCTGTGGGCCCTGCCCTACCTTCTCCTCAGTAAATACCGAGCAGAAGTATCTATTTAGCATAGATGCTTTTCCTTGGTCCTCCTCCTCACACTCCCCCTTATCCCCTTTGATCTCAGCAATAGCCCCTCTGGACTTTCTCCTTTCACTAATGTATCTATAGAAAGTCTTGTCCCCTTATTTTACTGTTCGTGCTAGTGTTTCCTTGGTTTGGGCCTTTGCCTGCCTTACTGCCTTTCCTGCTTCCCTTAGGGATGTTTGGTATGCCTCCCTATCTTCGTCACGCTGTGTTCCCTTATATTTCCTGAAGGCCAACCTTTTGGCTCTGACCTTTTCTGCTACTGTTTCTAAGAACCAAAGTGGTTTCCTCCTTCTTTTGCTCTTGCATTTCTTCCGAACACAATGGGATGTTGCTTCAAGTATTGCATGCTTAATGCTTGCCCACTTTGTTTGTACCCCCTCACCTGTATTTCTTTTTGCCAGGGCTAGCTTAACTCTGTTGGCCATCTTATCAAAGTCAGCTCCTCTGAAGTCCCATATTTTTGCCTTGGAATGGGATGATTTAGTTCTAGTGGCCAAACTGAACCATACCATGTGATGGTCAGTGGCCCCAGGTGACCTTCTACCTGGAGATCTGTGATCCTTTCCCCCGTTAGTCAGTACTAGAGCTAGGATAGCTCTGTCTGTCGTGGGTTTTTGTACCAGTTGTTTGAGGGTTCCCCCCTGCAGGGAATCCACTATGTGTCTAGTTCTGGCGGATGTTCCTGCTGGTATTGACCAATTTGTATTTGGCATGTTGAAGTCTCCCATTATCAGAACCTCCCCTTTAGCTATCATGTTTTGTGTATCTTCTAACAGTAATGTGTCTTATGTCCTCCCCCTGGTCTGGAGGCCTATAGACGACTCCAGCTCATATGGCTGTCCTGTTTCCAGGGTGACCCACAGTTCTTCTGGCTCCTTATGTGTATTCTGAATTTCTGAAGCTTTGATATTTTCATTAACATAAAGGGCTACTCTTCCCCCTTTTGCGCGCCTTGATCTCTTCTACTGAAGTCTCCCAAATGTGGTTACTGGTGAACCATGTCTCGCTAATGGCTACTATGTCCAGTTTAGCCTCTGGGATCTTGTTTCCCAGACTGCGGGCATTTGTGTACATGATTTTCCATTGGCCAGTTTTCGGTGCATTAGTTGTTGTGGGGGACGAGCTTTGGCATTTTCCCTGTGTGTTGTATGGGGAGCCGGACCTTTTTCCTTACCTGGTGATGCAAATGAACTACAAACATGATGAACTCCTGTTTGATCACTAGCTGAGGGGGAGGGGTGTTCTTCCTGTTCTATGCACCAAGTGCTGCACCCCTCTCCCCATTGGCTAGTTTAAATATTCTGCGAAGACGTCAAACTTCTGCCCCAATGCACTGACTCCCTCCTTAGTCAGATGCAGTCCATCAAATTTAAAGAACTTTTGCTCCCAAAACTGTTGCCAGTTACCTACAAATTTGTGTCCTTTTTTCTGGCACCAGCCCTTGAGCCACATGTTTAGTTCCTCTATCTCCCCTTCTCTGACCTTCCGTCCATCTGCCCCCCCCCCCCCAGACCTGCAGGATCTCAGAGAAGGAGATGCGGATGAAATGGAAGACAGTTTGTCTCCCAGCCTGGTCAGGTGTTCCTTGGTCTCCACAACTGACTGGCTGGCGAGATCATTAGTCCCTATGTGTACCAGGGCATCAATGTTTTCTTCTGCTTCCTGCATGATTTTAGCAATGTGGTCAGTGTTTCTGCACGCTGATGTACCTGGGAGACGTCTGACCATTACCCCCGGCTGGAGGTAGGTATCAACTCCCCGAGTCATGGAGTCTCCTATGCTCAGAAGTGTTTTGGATTTCCTTTTTTGCTTTTTTTTTGTTTTGGACCCTGTTTTGGGTGAGTTTTTGTAGCTCTAGCTCCTGTACAGCAGTGTCCTGCTCTGCCGTGTCCTCTACCCCTTTGTTTGATTTTGGAGATGGAGGCAGATACCTGTTTGTAATTTTTATATGGTTTGTGGTGGTGATACCTTGGAAAACATTGAGTGATGGGGCACTCGATTTGCCCCTCCTAACCACCTGCCAACCTCCCGGACCAACTATCCTCTGCGGTCGAGGTGCTTCAGTTGGATGTTGGGGAAATGGCAGATGGTTCTTATAATATATTTCCTCCTGAATATGCAGTTTGAGGAATGCAGTCTCTGCCCATGCTGCCCGGAGCTGAGACCTTAGCTCTCCAATGGTCCAGCACGTAGGACAGCATCCTAAATCCTGTATAACTGCCATTTTAAAAAGTGTCCCGCAGTGCCTGCAGTTAATAATATCCATTCCAATTGAGTTGTCAAGTTTATAACCTGGTCAGAATAATTAGAAGGAGGAAAATGAAAGCAAAAGTAAGATTTTTTTGTTTGTTTTTGTATAACTTGTTGTGACAAGTTAAATTACTTGTGCCCCTAGTAAGTGAGGTCACTGTGTGGATACCCCTCTGATCCTCCCCTTCCCTTCCTGCCTTGCTACAGAAAATGTCATGACTGTGCTACTCTATAAAGGGAGTGTAGCATGGGGTGGTTGGGGATGGGGGAAGGTGGCTGGGCCCTTCCTCTGCCAAAAAGGAAGAACCATGGATAAAAGAAACAAGGAGGTAAGAGCAGAAACAATCAACCAACAACAAATGCAGTAGCCCTGAAAGCTTATCCTAACGATAGATACAACTGTAAACACTGTACGCACAACCTGTAACAATTTCACAGAAGATATACCCTGCAAAAAACACTTTGCTACAGAGAAAAATAAAGCAGTAACAGAAGATATACCTTGCAAAAACAATTTGAATCAGAGATTACAGCAGTAATCTGTAAGCACAAAACATTAACAAACCTGTAGGCACACCCTGTAATAATGCAGCAGAAAGTATACACTGCAACAGCAGTTTGAATCAAAGAAGATTACAGCAGTAAAATGTAAGCAAAAAAACAGTATTAAAACCTTGTGAGAACAAAAGAAAATAGTAACAAACAGTAACTCTACCTAGTAAAAAGAAACCTTAATCTTGTTACTTGCTCTGAAAATGTTGTTCCTTGCTCTGTCCTTACAAACAAACCTAGAAGAAAAGAGCTCAGGTGAAGCTAGGTGCCTTTGCCAGCAAACCTAGTCATACTGTATGTGCTGCATAACAACAGCGCAGCAAAAAATGGCTCATATTTTAAATGTGCAAATATTTAACAACTGGTATCTTTTTTTATATTGGCAAATGAAACTGCTAGCTAGATATTACATTGTTTGGTCACTTTGAGCCATATAGGATGCATTTTAGAGGGAATTGAAAAGGAAACAGAGTAAAGAAGAAACAGTGTGTGTGGGGGGGGGGTCTGCAGGTGCCCATCCTGACATAACAGGAAGAGGGTAGTACAGTATAGAATAATTAGAATGCTGTTGCAACAGGCTTTAGAAAAAGAAATGGGAATAGAGTCCCTCTAATTCCAAAGGTGGGACGACCAGCCCTTCCACAAGTATCCCGGACCATGAAGCAGTGAGAGCCAAATGGTAGCTGCAAGTGGTTGAGGCACAAAATCCTTTAGATGTGGTCGCTAAGAATTAGGCTATTAGAAAAACACACACACAGAGGCCTGTACAGCATGCTCAGAAACGATGACGACGTGGTTATATTTACAATTGTTTTATCCAAAGTGTGTGTAGTCGTTTAAAGGACGCAATCAGTATTGTGAAGCAGGCTAAATAATGAGGAATGTTTTACTTGGTATATCACAATTGAATGAATAACAAGTCAAAACAAAGATAGTGTATTTAGCAGGAAATTCATATAACAGATAATTGTGGCTAGTGTTTACAGCTGCCACAAGTCCAACACTAGTCCAGAAGTGTCAGGTTTGGAGCGAAGCAAATGTTTCCAGAGATTTTTCCACTGAAACAGCAATGTGAGACAAAAGCGTGCCAGTTTGGCTAAGGCTGATATGGGGGCTTTGCCTCCCTTCCGCTCGACTATATCGAGCTGAGCTATATATTAATATATTAAAATCCACAATGCACAGGCTGGCTATTAGAAACCATTGATGACTGTATACAGTGAGAAATTCTGCAGTTTGACATTTTGGCACAGCCTGGTACGGTTTTAAAAGTCACCTAGTAGCTGGCCCACCGACAGAGTGGTAGCGATCCCACCTGCGACACCAGTGACACAGGTTCAGGAACGAGCCTGGGCTGGTGGAGGGACGGCCGGGGAGGATGGTTCAGTATCCCATGGATGCTCGCCTCCTCGAGTGCTGGTAGGATTCTGATCTCTGCCACAGCACTGCCACCTGGGTTGCCAAAGGTGATGGAGCCACTGAACAGGGAGGGGAGCATCGGTGCTCTGACATCACGACGTCAGACTCAACTTCCTCATGACACTCTGGGGAAGGGAAAGAAAAGCAGGAAAAATTCCCGATTACACAGGATGCCACCCGCTGCTGTGACGCAGGTCACTCACTGCCAACTGAGGCTCTCTTTCCTCAACTGACACTTCAGCTCCACTTGGGGTAGGGAGTGGCCCTTCATTTGGGGGATCATCCTTGGGGGACCACAGGAGAGAGAGATAAATCCCAGAGAAAGTGGGTCATGGGGCTGGGCAGGGCAGAGGGGCTAAAGGGGGCTGGTTGGTGTCGGGGTGAAAAGCACAGTAAATTTAAATGAAAAAGTCACCTGCTATCGGTATGCTGGCAGTTTAGTAAAAAAAAGTGCAACGTCCTCGTGCTACATAAGAGGAGCAGTGCACATATTATTACACAGGGGCTGGGGGGGTTACCTCCCACCTTGCTCAGATATATTGAGTTGAACATCACTAACTCAGATCAGAAATAACAAAATGAGAGCTTTTGGCACAAAATGATCAGCACCATTTAAATTCACTTGCTGTTGTTATCTGTAAACTGATAAGTCATAAGCTCTGTAAAGCTGATTGCATTCAGACAGGCTCAGAGTTTAAAGTGCAGAGTACTGTGCAGTGATGCAGATTAGTGCAACGGTTTTTTTTGTGCTGGAAGTAGGTAAAGTCTTTCAAAAGTAAAGTGCCAGAGAAGCACAGTTCAATTTGAAAAGTTTTATCACTGTAACACTGTGGGTTCCAAACCTGTATTGGTTCAAAGTAGCCAGGGACCTGAGGTACCTGAATCATCAAACCAGTGCTCTTCTATGAAAAGTTCCACTTCACTTGCAACGTCCTGCTTCACAAGTGCAATAGAGAGAATGCCAGAACAGCTCAATTCTGCAGGTGTAAAACCGCAGTTGTAACGCTGTGCACTGCCAAAGCTAGTGTTGCCAAAACAAACCGATACTGAATTGATGCTCTCGCCAGATACGTGCAGACGTGTACGAACGTGGTAACATTTTGGGCATGAACCCTTTTTCAGACCAACATGGAAAAGTGCAGGCTATAGTTTAAATAGAAAAAGCTGCACATTGCTAACTATACAGTGTCAGTGGCTCAGTAGGTAGCACACTCGCCTCTGAGGCCGGGAGATCAGAGGGCTGTGGGTTCAGTTCCCACATCTGGCACTTGGGTTAATATCCCAGTACTGACACTGCAGTGTAGCATGAGAGGGGTGCTGCACTTCTGAGGTGCCGTCTTTCAGATGAGACGTTAAACCAAGGTCCCATCTGCCTGGATTGGTGGTAGTTCAGGTGGATGTTAAAGATCCCATGGCACTTATCGAAAAGAGTAGGGGAATTTCCCCGGTGTCCTGGCCAAATTTCCCTCATTCACTAAAAATACCACCAACAGCTTAATCTGGTTCAAGGTCAGTTGGCATTCATCTGTATCCCCCTCCCCTGGGTCGTGCCTGAAAATAGGCAGGATTTGTCAAGTGCACTTACCTGGTCAACAAAAACTAAATAAATAAACTAGAATTTGACAAATGGAATAAGTCAAACAGATACAGTAAGCATCACATGCCCATCGGGCGAATGATAAAAAAAGAGGGGTGAGCACTAGATCAGTGTGAGTGAATACAAGATAAGATACAGGCATGATGGTGAGAACAAACAGTGTGCAATGAAATAAATGTGGCAGGGTGGAAAAATAGTGTGGGAGTGTAGGAATACGTGCAGAATTGAAAAATGGCACAAATGGGATGTAGAAAAGCTCAAGAAGAAAACTAAACAAAGCGAAGGCTGGAAAAACAAAAAAATATACATTCCAAACATACCATATTTAGAAAAAAATATATAAACAAAGTAAAGATATCCAAGGCAAAAATGTACAGAGGAGTAAACCAATGTTCAGTGCAGGATGACAGGATGTATACTGTCAGACAAAATTTTTCTAAAATGTCAGTGTAGCAGCAACATACCTCTAATCTGTCCATTCAGATATATTGTTTGTAATGTAAAAATCCAATTGCTGTCACGTCAACACGGAAGAGCAAAGATGTCACTCCCCACATACCTACATCCACTTTCTCAGTTCCTATGAAGCAGAGTCACGTGCAGAACCATGCTTGGTTTCGGCCAGATGTTTTGCCATGGCATAATTAAGATTTTTGGCTGGCAGTGAGGTGTTCACTGATTTTGGTGTTAAGCATGCATTTCATTTGGCCTATGTACATGGCTCCACACGGGCATTTCAGCACGTCGACTACTCTCAAAACTGCATAGGAAACCTTGCTACCACCCCCACCCCCCCAGCAGTTACCCACTAGTTGTTGGTCCTTTGATTGTTAATTATTTGCACTTGTATCCAGTATTTTATTTTTATATATTGTTCTTGCAACTGTACTGTCATTACTGTATAGGCCACATAGCTAAACTGTGACTGTTCTCTGGTCTGTTTCTGTACCGATTCTTGCTCACTTGATTTTCCCCCGAATGTACTGTTGTCTAAACACCCATTGTTGTAACCTCCCGGGTCGTACCTGGAAATAAGCAGCCCTGCTGTCTAGTGTGCCTACCTGGTCAACAAAAACAAAATAAATAAATTGTACTGCATGTGCTGAAGTTGGTGATTTTATATATTCTGTTTTCATCAAGCAGGTGTTTGAACCTTTTCATTTTTGTTTGTCTCCCAATTGTCTACTTCCTCACAGTTACACATCGCTGCAGCAAATGGTTACGTTCAGGCAGCGGAACTGCTTTTGGAACATGGAGTCAAAGTGGATTGCAAAGACGGGGATGACTGGGAGCCCCTCCACGCGGCAGCCTGCTGGGGACAGGTCAGTATTTGGTTACTCGTGTCCATGTACTGAGGGTGGGTCCAGGCAGGTGGTGGTGGCCATTCTTACCTTTTATAATGGTTTCCCTGTACCTGTTACTTCCTTAAAATAGACTAGGCACAGCATTCTTACCCCCAGCTTTGCAGTTGAGGCTAGAGTTTTGGGAACACCTCAAAATTTGACTTTTCCAACTTTTTACATTAAACCGGAAAAAAAAAATCCAAAGGTGCTGAGTTTGTCTGAAGGCCCGATGTGAAAAGTAGTCCTTTTTATTAGTGGCTGCTTTTAACAGCTGTAGGTGAAAGGTGTAACAAAATCAGATCACACCACCCCTCAATTCCCACCTCCTATCCCTTATTTCCCTTGGAACCCATAAGTAAAAGGGGCAACCAAAAAAATACCACCCACCCCTAACTCTCTACCTCCTACCCCACAATCCCATGAGCAGTAAGTAAAATACACAACATCCCCGATGGAAGGAAGGAAGACTGAGCATCCAAAACAATGCTGTCCTTTCGGTGGGAGGGATGCTGTCCCTTCGGTGGGAAGGATGCTGTCCCCTACTGGCATACTGCCACCTGGGTGACCACAGATAGCAGTGCAGTGGGGAAGCATAGTGGATGGGAGGATGTCGGCCAGGTTCTGCTTGTACACTCACACATGCATGCTTGGAGCTCTGTGTGTGCCAGCATCCTGAGGGACGAGGGAGAAAACCAAGGAAATACCTGGTGTGTGCAGGATGACCCGCAGCGCACGGTTGTCCCACCCCCTTCACTATGGGTTTCTCCTGCCTTCAGATCTGGGCAGGGACTGGCAGTATCACCTGGCTGTGGCCAGGCCCTGCATCAGGATGGGGTTAGCCAGGAGAGACAGCAAGGGGGTAAGCACTAGGGATGTAGAAGGATGGGACTGGGCCCAGCCGGAGAAGAGGCCCGCACCAGTGAAATGGGGGTGTAAAGAATACATTTAAGAAACAAACAGACCCCCTCTCACCCCTCACCACTGCTTGTATTGATTGAGGGTTTGGGGTCCATGCTTGCTGTCTCAGTCCCTTGGTACCTACCCTGGAAGTCATTTTCAGCATCTGCTACCTCTGACCTGTTGCTGCCTGCTTCAGCAGGCTGTGTCCACCATACCTCTGTCATTGTGCATCTCTGGCCCTGTCTAGCTCTACTGCCTTGCTGTTTGAGTGCAAGTAGTGTTGAAGGGGCCTTCTGATGGCCAGCCATGACTGCCCAGGTCTACCACTGTTTGCTTGTGTGGTTCCTGATTCCTGTAGCTTCTGGCTTTGCATCCGCTGTCTACTTTTAGCAGAGCACAATGGCCCTTCCTAGTATATGGAACTTTTTTTGCCCCCATCATCACTGCCGCTGACAGGATGGGAGGAGGGGGTCCATGGCTTCTGCTGTGGTCCTTTAGTGCCCTTTCGCTTTCTCCCCTGGCAGGAATTTGCAGCATCAACATTGGTGGATCCTTCAAAATGGCCCCCCAATGCTGTCCCCAGTTTGCCACCACCTGCTGCACCAGACCATGTTCATCCCATACTGCCATCGCTGTCATCATTGCTGGTTCCCATGCCCTCTCCTCCATCTGCCTACCACTGCCTGACCTAGCAGGGTTGTGAATAGCATTGGGGTAGCCTTCTGGTGCCTTCCTTAGTACTGCCTAGATCTGCACCGGTCCTTATGAGTAAATGCTGCCCATATCCCTGGCGGGTCAGGCAGGGGTCAAGGAGGTATAGGTCAAGTGAAGCAGCAGTGGTGACTGTGGTATGGGAGACTCGGCCTGCCAGAACAGGGCGGGTCAGGGGTAGCACTGCAGTGCCCCTCCTGCCCTCCCTGAATGATAACATTCAGAATCCCTGCCAGTCTGGCAGCAGAAGGTCAGGAAGTGCCACAACTGAAGGCATGGACCCCACAGTCAAGACCAACAGGGAGTGTGTGCTGGATTCAGTAAGGGCTTTTTTTTTGGTCCTTTTCTCTCTCTGGTGTGACTGCCTTCCTGCTTGCCCCCCATCTCATCACCCCAGCTTCTCCCTGGACTTATGGTGTAAGCTCCCGTGGCTTGCCCCTTGTGGCAGGGTGGCGGGAAGCATGATCAACCTGCTGGACAAGGATCCAGCTTTCCATGCCTGAATCGCCAGGTGTGGGGCCTGCAAAGGTCAGTGATCAGCCTGCCACCCAGGATTTTTTCCTGTCTTTCTTGGCGCCCCCCCCCAGTTTGGAGAAACGGCGTGTAGTGGTGTCGGTGGCAGTGCCACACATGCTCCCATGGTTGCAATGCTTGAGAACTGCAACTCCTCCCTTGCCTAGTGATCTTCCTCCACCCATTTCTAGGGAGCAGCCTGACTCCAGATGCTTTGACATTCCCTCCCCAGAGGAGAGCAGTCCTTCAGATGCTCAGTCCCCACCCCAGACGACCCTCAGATGACTCTCGATCATTCCCAAATGGAGAGCTTTTATTATTTGTTTTTGGGGAGAAGAGTTGCTATTTATGGAGAATAGCAGCTTTATTTTTTTTTTCATATATATATATATATATTTTTTTTTTTCTTTCTCTCCCTGCATCCAGGAGGTGGCTTATCAGTCCCGTCCCCACCTCCCTGTGCTGGTACCCACCTCCCCAAGTACTCATCCCATGGTCTGGTTCTCCCCACAGATTCCCTCTCGTGGCAGGGCCAGAGCAGATAGAAAATTCCTTGAATGTCATAATTCAAGGTGGGGTCGGAGCTGATGGAGTTACCATTTTTCCTGAAGTGGTGGCTAGAGTCCTTTGGCCTGGGGTTTGACTTGCAGTTGGTAATGGCCCATAGAATCAGTCCCCAGAGATTTTGGATTGACAGAGTGACTCAAGGGAATACCAGTAACAAGGAAGAGTGAGAAAGTCACAGATCAGCTACAGTCTACAACGTAAGTTAAAGGTAGAAGAAAATGGGCAGACTATCTGGGCCAGGTGGTCCTTAACTGCCGACAAATTTCTAGGCAAGGGAAATTTTATTTAAAAAGATGCCCATCCCGGAGGCTCTGGGCACCGAACATGTCAAAGTTAATACAAAACACCATCAATAAATTATATATACGAAATAACACCACAATATACAAATAAATATTCTACATTATAACTCATTCTTACTGAATTAATAAATAATACAATCAGCAATCACTGTGCATCACTGGTGAAGAACCAGGGATGATTCTCATGCTAACTTCTTTAGCAGTCCGGAACACAATTTTACATGCAGCAAAAGACCAGGGAAATATTGAACTGGAGGGAAACAAAATTATTATTTCCAGACTACTTCTGTGCCACCAGATCCAAGTGCGCCTCATGGGATGAAAAGCAAATTGCAGGGATATCAATATTCTTTTAATCTGGTACTTTTGGGGGCCTTTTAACATCCAGACTCAGAGACTTTGAGGTCACTTGAGAAGAATAACTTACTGGTGGTTGAATTCACAGTAATGCAGTGAGGCTTTGGGGTTTCTACAGACTAGGTAAGGGGGATGCTAACTAAACTGGCCCTCTCATTCTACCCCCAGCTCATTGCACTTGCTTGCAATAGTTTGTTTCTTTGTGTTTTCAAACGTCCACAGTAAAATTAAAGGCTGTCTTGTTTTTCAGATGCAAGTAGCAGAACTGTTGGTGTCACATGGTGCCAGTCTGAATGCCAAAACTCATCTGGAAGAAACGCCAATCGGTCAGTACCTTTTTGCCGGGAGCACCATTGTTTTTGCATGAATACAGTGGGGGGTGGTTATACTTCTATGGTTTGTTATTGCTCATGACTAGACAGAGGGTGCATTGTGAATGCAGTTCACCAAAGCACAAAGTCCTTTAGCTACCATGTAGTACTCTGGCATTGAGACTGTGTGTGTGTGTGTGTAGGGGTCCGTTGTTCAAATTCCGTTCAGGACTCTTTCTCTGGCACACTAAATTCACTTTACTGATGAGCCTGCAGGCAGGCTGAGGCAGACAGAAATAATGAGATCAACAAAGATACAACACTGAATGAGAACAGAGTCTGAATTAATATACCCATGACCCCCTCCCCCTCCGACAGGGGTCCCTAAACATCCATGGTAGGATACAGTGCCAGAGAAGAGATTGTGTGCTCAAGTTCATTAATTAATTAGTTAGTTAATTTGCTTTTGTTAACCAAGGAAAGTTGACTGGAATACAAAGAGACATTTTCAGGGATGACCCAGGCTTCAATTACAAGCACATATAAAATACATACTTTATTTATTTATTTATTTTTTATTTAACATTTGGTAACCAGGGAAGGCACACTGAGCCGAAACTTGTTTCCAGGTGCGATCCGGGAGAAGGGAAACAATAAGAATAAAACAGTAATACAAATCAACAAAAGTATACCGTGTACAAATCCAGTTATAGCAAGGTAATTAAAAATACAAATAAAATACGTGTATTTCCATACAAATATACTAGTATAATTGTTATACTTACATCCATATATATATATATGTCTGTGTACAGTACTGGAGAGACTTGCATCACCTCTATAATAATGGCCTGTAACTTCTTAAATAACTAATAAAATGTTTCCATTCTAATACTCCCTAGTATTGTACTCAATAAGGACATACTGTAAATAACATCAGCCTCTGCTGTTTTGCTGTGGACCCATCTGGAGTGTCGCATTTCCCCCTTAAGAAAGATGCCATTTTGTGACATTGTTCCATGTCACTCATAGAGTGCCTCATTTCAGTCTCAACATTTACATTTTAAAGAAAAAAAAGTTGTATGCTAGTATCTCATAGTTAGTTCTTGTGTTTCTTAAAACGTTCTTATTTCTAAATTTACAATTTATGTAGTTTTATATGCCTTTTCTCCCTGGTAATGTACGAACCAGTGGTGTCCCCTTACAGTACTTTCAGGACTTGTACAGCCCTGGTTTTCAAATAGCTTTTTTCCTAATAACCCCCCAACTGCAGTGCCTCTGACTCTCCTTAACATCATTTCTGATTTTTTGTCTTTACTTTGCGGTATTCATGATGTTTTAATTAAATATTTGGATCCTCCTCCCTTGGCATCCCCCTGTTCTGTACAAGACTATAGGTCCAAAAATTCTCCACAACACCAGCAGTCCATTTGCAGAACTAAAAGCACGTGTCTGTATTGTTGCTGAACCTTTGAAGGTCTTAAAAGCCCCACACCTGCCCAAGAGCTTCCTTTCTACTTCTCATCCCGGTGAGTGTTTTTCTTGGTGTCTCCATTCGTCTCACTGTTACGTACATGACTTGTCGTGGTGTCACTGTTACGTACATGACGTTTTGTGAAAAAAACAGCGTTTAAATAAATTACACCAAATAATTAGGACAATAAGTGGTGTCCAACTTTTCAGCCAAGGTTTAAATTGCTGAGTAAGAAAAAAAGAGCTGTAAAACAAACAGATACAGTCAGCAGGTAAACTTTGACACCTCTGGAGAAAATGCATTCAAAAGGAAAATGTTTAAACATAACTATGGTTGCATTATGTACATTAACAAAAATGTTTCTTGTTGCAGGACTACATCAGATAGTTACACTTACATTGTTGCTTTTGTTGGGCCCCTGTTAACCACATGACTTGATGTGGTGTCACTGTTACATACAAGACTGCTTATGAAAAAACTGTTTTTGAATAAATTACACTGAATAATTAGGAAACTCAGTGATGTCTACCTCATACACAAAGGTTCATATAGCTGATTAAGAAAAAAAAACTGTAAAAACAAACAGATGCAATCAGCAGGTAATCTTTGACATGCCCAGTGAAAATGCATAGAAACATAGAAACGTAGACTTTGACGGCAGATAAGGACCGCTAGGCCCATCTAGTCTGCCCATTTCCCTACCTACAGGATAGGCCGCAGATCCTAGTTAACCAACAGCCTATTTCTTCCTACCCCCCACAAGAATTGCCTTATGTCTGTCCCATGCATTCTTGAATTCTCCCACAGTTTTAGACTCCACAACCTCCTCAGGAAGGCTGTTCCATGCATCTACTACCCTCTCTGAGAAATAATACTTCCTCACATTGCCCCTGAATCGCCCTCCTTCCATCTTTAAATTGTGTCCCCTTGTTCTTGTAAGTCTCTTTTCTGAAAGATGCTACCCTCTTGGACTTTGTTGATTCCACTGAGGTACTTAAAAGTTTCTATCATGTCCCCTCTCCTTCTTTCCTCAAGGTATACATGTTAAGCTCCTTTAGTCTCTCCCTCATACGGCTTCTTCTTGCAGACCCTGCACCATTTTAGTTGCCCTCCTCTGGACTGCCTCTATCCTGTCTATGTCCTTAGGAGATGGGGTCTCCAGAACTGGACACAGTACTCCAGATGGGGTCTCACCAACTGTCTGTACAGAGGGATAACAACTTCCTGTTTTCTGCTGCTGATGATGCCTCCCTATACATCCCAGTATACCCCTAGCCCTCCCTACTGCCTTCTCACATTGCTTGCTAACCTTAAGGTTGTCTGATATGATTACCCCTAAGTCCTTTTCCTTTTTGTTGTTGTTACTACCTCCCACCCATTGTGTATTCTTCCCCTGGGTTCTTGTTTCCCAGGTGCATTATTTTGCACTTCTTTGCATTGAATCCTAGCTGCCATACTTCTGACCATTCCTCCAACCTTGCCAAGTCCCTTTTCATCCTTTCCACGCCTCCTTGTGTATCAACCCTGTTGCAGATCTTTGTGTCATCTGCAAAAAGGCATACTTTTCCTTCCAGTCCCTCTGCAATGTCACTGATGAAGACATTAAAAAGGACTGGACCCAATACTGAACCCTGCGGTACACCACTAGTAACTCACCTTTCTTCAGAGTGGACTCCATTTACAATTACCTTCTGTGTCCTATTGTCCAGCCAATGTTTTACCCAGGCTACCACCCTGGGTCCCACTCCCAGGCTGGTTAATTTGACTATTAATCTTTTGTGTGGGACTGTGTCAAATGCCTTGCTAAAGTCTAGCTGGCCATGTCCACAGCCCCTCCCTGGTCTACTACTTTGGTCACCCAGTCAAAGAAATCTATTAGATCTGGCCTGACATGACCTTCCCGCTGTGAACCCATGCTGCCTTGGGTCCTGTGCTCCACTGGCCTCTAGGTACTCAACTATTCTTTCCTTCAGAAGTGACTCCATCACTTTCCCTACCACAGAGGTCAGACTGACAGGTCTGTAGTTTCCTGCCTCTGTCTTGGTCCCACTTTTGTGAAGGGGAATCACATCCGCCTTCCTCCAGTCCTCGGGTACCACACCATCCTCCCATGATTTATTAAAAAGAGTAGCCAGTGGTTTTACTAGTTCCTCCCTTAATTCTTTTGAATTCTGGGTGAATTCCATCAGGACCCATTGATTTGTCTACCTTCAGTTTTAGGAGTTCTTGCAGAACCCTTTCTTCTGTGAAAGGACTGGGATCGACCCCCCTATCAAGAGTGCTTCTGTTAATTGGATGAGGCACTTCCCCCTCCTCTTTTGTGAATACTGAGCAGAAATATTCGTTCAGTATTCCTGCTTTTTCACTGTCCCCCTCTGCCCACCCACTGTTCATCAAGAGCGTAGCTACTGATACACCAGGTAAGCCGTGGTGTACTAAACTTAGCAGCAGGGGGTAGCAAACAAGCCAGCCAGTGTTGCTCCACCCATCTCTGGTTCATCAGAATTAAATTCTTTTGCTTGGCTTGGCGCACTTTCTGAGGACACTTTTGAACTTTGTGAACGAAACTGGTAGGTGGTGGTTGGTGTTCTCTCTTCTCCTGTAAGAGGTGTGATACATGCTGCTGGTAAATAAAACCTTTTACACATCAAACTGATATTTGTGAACTGTTTTGGTATGGTGGGTAGGGCTGGAATGCTTGCTTTTATATTTAAAGCAGCAGTGCAAGATAAAAATAATCTGCACTTTTGCAACAGTTTATTCCCTGTGCTCTGAACATTTACCTGGTAATCTTTCCCGCCAGCATTGTACTAACACCCTGTAATTTGCTCCATTTCCTTTGTTTTTGGTTACATTTCTGCCACCCGCCATGTTGAAAGCAGCAGTACTAGATAGGCAGCTGCTATATTTACTGTGGTGCTACAAAACTGGTAACGGATCACTTCCTGATGATCTAGTACTGCTGCTTTAAAGTATATGCCACAGACCAAATGACGCTTTAGTCGGGGGGCAGTGCATGGACAACAATGGGGGAGGGTAGCAGTGTGGCAGCTTGGTGTACAAATCTGAAATGCCTGTCTACACCCCTGCTGTTCATTCTATTCAGCCTCACTATCCCTCCCTTTGTCTTTCTACGCTCGCTGATGTACCTATAAAAGGTTTTATCCCCCTTCTTAACTGAGTTGGCTATCTTTTCCTCAGTTTGGGCCTTTGCTATTCTGACTTCCCTCCCTGCTTCCTTCTGCCTTAACTGGTACAGCTCTCTGTCCTGCTCCTTCTGTGTTTCCTTATACTTCTGGAATGCTATCTTTTTCTTCCTGACTTTCACAGCCACCTCTTTTGAGAACCATAGTGGCTTTTTCTTTCATTTTGATTTGTTTATTTGCTTCACACAAAGGCTTGTTGCCTCTGTGATGGCAGTTTTGATAATTCCCCATTGTTGCTGTACACCTCCTTCTAGCCTGTTTGCTAGTGCTTTTCTGAGGCACTCTCCCATCTTGCCAAAGTCAGCCATCCTAAAGTCCAGTACCCTCACTTTTTGTAACGGCTCTGTAGCTGAGTTTAACGTGAACCACACTGTTTGATGGTCACTTGTCCCCAGATGGCAAGCCACTTCTAGATCTGAGATCCTCTCACTGCCCCCGTTTGAGAGTATGAGGTCTAAGATTGCTCCCTCACGAGTGGGTTCCGAAACTAGCTGTCTAATGCCTGCCACCTGTAGGGCATCAAGAATGGCCCTGCTCTTGGATGTGGTTGCAGCAAATGTGCTCCAGTTAACATCTGGCATATTCAGCTTTCCCATCAACAGTATGTCCCCTTTCTCTGCCATTCTAAGAATGCCTTCTATCATATCCTTGTCCATTCCTTCCCCCTGACATGGGGGTCTGTACACAACCCCTGTGCGGATTGTGGTGCCCTTTCCAGTCTCCAAAGTGACCCACAGTGCCTCCTCTCCTCCCTGTTTACTCTTTTGTTCAGTTGCTTTTATCCCTTCCTTTACATAGAGAGCTACTCCTCCCCCTCTTCTCCTCTGCCTGTCTCTCCTGTAGGTTATGTACCCTGGTATGTTAACATCCCAGTCATGGTTCTCTGTGTACCATGTTTCTGTGACTCTCGATATCCAGGCATCCTCTTCCATTAAGGCCACCAGCTCAGGGAGCTTGTTGCCCAGACTACGGGCATTGGTACTCATTACCTCCATTTCTGATGGCCTTACTCCCTTTTGCCCCATCCCTGTCCTTCTTGCCTTTGTCACTTTCTCCATTTACCCCTGCCCTTCTCCCTATTGACTCCTCTATGTTGGTGTTTGCTGCACTTACTACCATGATTATTTGGGGGGGCTAGGATTTTCCTGCTCCTTTCCAGTGCCTCCCCCCTTGGCTAGTTTAAAAGCTTGCCAATGAAGCATTTAAACTTATCACCTAGGATCCTAGTTCCACTCCCGGACAGATGCAGCCCATCATGCCAGTATAGGCTTGCATCACTCCAGGTGGACCCCCAGTCCCCAATGAAGCCAAATCCCTGAGCTTCATACCAGTTTTTCAACCACTGATTGAATCCCATGGTGCAGAACACCCTAGCCTCTCCTGTGCCATAGATGGGTAGCACCTCCGAGAAGGTTACCGTGTGTGCTGGCCCCTTCCCAATTCCACAAACTCTTCCTGCACTTCTCTAATCCCTTTCTTGGTCAGGTAATTTGTCCCTAGGTGGACAATGACATCCAGCTTCTTCCCCTGTGCAGCTGCTCCGACAATCCTGAGGATTCGCTCCCTGTCCCTCCAAGCCATGGCGCCAGGCAGGCACCTTACCTCCCTCTCCCTTCCTCCCCAGTTCTACCTTCCTAACAATGGAGTCCCCACCAGGAGTTGTTTCCTTCCCTGCAGGGTCCCCTGCCACCCTCCTGTGGGTCTACTTTGTGGAGGTCCCAGCATCCTCCTTGGTCTCCACTGTGGGTGCCTCATAGAGGAACCACACTTTGCCAGAATAGCATAGGAATTGTGAGAGGTACAACTGGAGGGATGCGCCTGTTCCACCACCCTCACCTCCCTGAGCCCACTGTGGTCCAACCTGCCTCTTTCTTGGCAACCTCTGAGGCAACGGCAGTGGCACTGGTGGTCCTTGGATGGAAGAGGGGGTCCCACAAATCCTGGCCAACTCAGCCTGGAGATGAGCAACCTCCTCCCTCAGCCCAGAGAGGTGCCTGCAGATGGGACAACACCGCATCCTCCAGAACGACTCCCGGAAGACTGCTGCTCCACAGCCACTGCACTGCACCACCCCAATCATGTCTTATTTCTGGACCCTTAACTGTTTGCAGTCCTTACTCTGTCCTCTGTTTTTTTTCTCTCTCCTTACTTTCTGCCAGTGTGCCCTTTAAGCTCCTGATTGTCCTGTTCTGAGACAAGAATATCCTATATTTCTCAGTAGACCACTTACTTGCTCAGAGGCAGACCTCCAGCAGCTAGAAGGGGGCCAGAGAGCTACTCTTGCCCTTCTAGGATGGTGGGTCCTTGGTGGTTCTGTGATCACTCACTTCCTGCCCCTAAACTGGAGGTCCCACAAATCATTCAAATGTAAATGTCTGAAGATAACTATGGTTGCTTTATGTACTGTAACATAGGTATTTCTTATAGTAGGACTTCATTAGATGGTTACACTTAACATTGTTGCTTTTGTTGGGTCCCTGTTAACCACCTAACTTTATGTGGTGTTACTGTTACATACATGACTTGTTGTGGTGTCCCTGTTACGTACATGACTTCTTGTGAAAAAAATGTTTTTGAATAAATTGCACTGAATAATTAGGAAACTCAGTGGTGTCTAACTCATTCACCAAGATTAAAAAAAAGGGGACGATAAAAACAAATGGATACAATCAGCAGCGAAACTTTGACATGTCCTGTTTTCACAGCAGTGGTGACCAAAGGTAAATTGTGGCTTAATTACAATCAGGTAATGCTTAGAATAAAATAGTGAAACTTTGCATGCTATGGTACCTAAATAGCTTCTATAACCATACTAATTTGGGAAAACATCTAAAATAAATTTATTTATTTATTTATTTGTACATTGGATTACAACCTTTGAGCCAGAGGCTCATTTCCAAAGGTACCGCGACACATTGAGGACAAGCTGAACAATTTTAGGTTACAGAATACAAGTCCCTGACTAGAGTTACACAGAAATGATTTCATACATTGTACAGTTAGTAGCAATTACAGTGATACAGCTGAGCACATGCTGGTTTTTACAGAGGCAGGGTTTAAACTGAAATTCAACAGAAGGGACATTGTGTTACGTACATTACCTGATCCATGCGCTAACTTAAAGACTCATTTTCTTGTACTTTCAGATGGTGAACTGTCTTTATATTTAGTATTACATTATCTCTATTTGCACCCAATGTAACAATGATATGGTTATGGGATTTAAGTAAAAAAAATGTGGGACATCCGCTCAATCGAAGTCCTTCCCGTTCAAACTAAGTGTTCCCTTACCAAGATTACTCCCCCCTCCCTCAGTCCATTCTAGTCCCACCGGTACTACCGGTTCACCTCAGTCCATTCCAGTCCCACCGGTACTACGTACTCACTGCAACACATCCCCCATCACCCACTCTTATGCCCTGATACCACCTGCTTAGTATCCCAGAATCTTTCTGCCAGCGTCCCTGCCTCCTACACGTGCGTTTTTCCATATCCCAGGGACTCCTTTACAGGCTATGAACATGTTATTGATGGATAGGGTTATAAAGGCATCTCTGTATATATTATTTACCTTTATTTCTACACTGTATATATATTGTTATATACAGTACGTCTTGCTACTGTTGTTTTACATTTATTTTACTTGTACTGTATTCTGTACCCTCGTCCTTGCAAAGTGCAGGTCCACCTTGTAAATGAGCTTGCTCAATGGTGATCACCTGGGTAAATAAAGATTTTGATTGATTGATTGATTGATTGATTGACATGAATGTCACACTTTGTCTCTCCAGTATCAAATACACACTCATATAGTGACGGCAGCGATGCTGGGCTAGCCATCTGTCTCCGGTAGCACTGTTTGTTTTTGGTAGCATTGTCTGCCTAGTATCTTCGTCCGCTATCTATGCTCTTATATTCTTTTATTTTTGTATTTTTTACATTATGCTATTTTAGTCAACTGCTTTTAGTGGATCGCTGTAACTCGCGAACTACGGCTTAGCTCCGCTGTCCTTTTTGAAGTTTTTTGTGGGCTAGAAGTAAGCATGGTGAAGTAGCGGTGGATGTTAATCAGTCCCTGCTTTAGTGGGATTACTGTTTGCGAGCCACCCCTGTCTCTGCCCGATATGACCGATGTGACTGGATTGCACCTTAGAATCCCCTGGTTTGTTCATTCCCCGGCAGTACCTTCATACTCTGTTGGGTACTGGATGTTCGTTCCCCAGCAGTACCTTCGTATTCTGTTGGGTACTGGATGACTTTTAATTAGGGCACTGCTGTCGAGACTTTTAGCTGTGGGCCTAGTAGTGCTGCCTATTTCTCTGTTCTTAATTACTCGACCAAGGACTTTGGAGTGTTCCTTGAAGCGTTTTGGGCTTGATTTCAAGAGGCTTAACCAGGAACTGTCATTTTTGAGGATACATTTGGACAGAAGGTTTTTGTATTTTGTACTGGTTAGACCACACCTTGAGTACTGTGTACAGTACTGGAGACCACACTTGAAGAGGGACATACAGCTCCTGGAGAGGGTACAGAGGAGGGCAACTAAGATGATACGAGGACTAGGGGATTTGACATATGAGGACAGACTTGAGGAGCTCTGCCTGTTTTCATTGGAGGAGAGGAGAGACGGGGGGACATGATTGAGATCTTCAAGTACCTCAAGGGAATAAATAGGGTAAACATGGAGGGGATCTTTAGACTAAAGCAGGGAGGTATCACCAGAGGGCATGGTTTGAAGTTGGAAGGTGCAAGGGTGAGGGGGGAAGAGGAGGAGGAGGAGGAGGTTTTTCACTGAGAGGGTGGTGTACCCTTGGAATGCGCTGCCTGGCGAGCTGGTTCAGAGATCCACGGTGGAGGGCTTCAAGAGAGGGTGGGACAGACACAGAAAGTGGATGTATCAGATGATGGCCTGGCCCAGGGGGGTGGGAATGGATGATAGGAGTTTTTGGAACACAAGGAATGGGGAGGGCCTCTGCACCCAACTAGGGATCTGAGGTTCGAGCAGATTCGATAGACCATAAGGCCTAATCTGCTGGCAATTAGTATGTTAGTATGTATTTTCCGGGGTGATTTTTTTGGAGTTTCAGTTGCCGTGGATCTACTATCCATGTCTGATTGACCCTGACCAGCCTGTAGTCAGATCCGCGGGCTCCTTGAGGGATCTCGGGAGTTTCTGTCACACACAGGGTTGGGGAGTGGGGCCAGTTGAAGGACCGGTCTGTTGTTCCCCTACTCTAGGTTTTTGGGGTGGTCACCCGGAGGACTGGCCTGTCCTATAGTCGTAGTGATGTGCCTCTAAGTTACTGAGTTATTTTCCCTTGTAAACAGCTGAAAGGAACCGGCGGCTGACTGTGGGTCTTTCATTCTAGAAATTTGAGGCTGAAGACTGGGATATGTTGCGTTCCTGATTTTTTTTGATATTCGACTTGGTATAATGAACTCTGTGGCTTGAATCACTGAAGGCTGTGTGTTGGATGTCTACTGCTACCTTGAATTTCTCCTGACAGCAAGTACTTTTTAATTTGTGTATACTGTCAGTCTGAACTTCTCCTGTCATCAAGTTCTTTTTATTTTATGTTTGTGGAAATTACACGAGCAGTGAGAGTGCTCAGTAAATACCTGTAATTTCACCCTCATACTGATATTTGTGAGAGACTTATCTGGAGGGTGTTTTTCAATGTATTTTCTTATATTTATTTTTAGTTTGTTTGGTTTATTATTTTAACTCTTTGAGGTGTATTTATTTGTTTAGTAAATATCTGTGAACTCACCCTCCTACTGATATTTGTGAGAGATTTCTCTGGAGGGTGGTTTTTCAAATTATTTTTATATTTCTTTTAGTTTGTTAGTGATAGTAGCACCAGGAAGTGAGAGGCCTGGTTGCTCTAAAATTGCTTTTGTTAGTTTTATATGTTTGCCCCCCAGGTAGTGAGAGGACCTGTGGGTTAAATATAGTTATGTGGTAGGAGGTTAGGTATTTAGATTTTTAAGTTATTTAATTTACTTATATGTTATTTCTTGGAGTAGGTATAGATTATTTAGTTGGGGGGTGTGAGGAGAAGTTTAAGATAGGCTGTAATTGTTGGGGTTTTATATATTATGGTTATTTTAGACTGTGTAGTTAGATTTATATTGTGTTGTTAGGTTGTGGGCCTGGGATATGTGTTAGTTTGTTATCCACCCGGTTGTGCACTATTCAGCCTCCGCTGTCCATGCCCTCCACCCTTTTTGGCCCCCTCCATTGGCTTTTTCTACCTATCAATGTTGTCGGGCTTTGGGTATTGCCCGTGGGGGGGGGGGATGAACAGCGGAGGCTGGAAGAGCAGAATGCTCTCATCAGGGTTGTTAAGCCCAGAAGACGCCCTGCTGTGAAGTGGAGTCTAGAGCGTGGGCCATCTTGTTTGGTCCCCATACACAAGGGCACCATCGTTGGTGATGGGTAGGTGGTCGGGGCAGCCCAAGAGTTCTGTCCAACCTGGGTGCTGTTGTGCAATGCCAGATCTGTCAGGAACAAGACCACAGTGATTTCAGATCTTGTTGGGTCAACAGATCTGGCTTGTATCACCGAAACCTGGCTGGATGATAATGCGGGCCCAATATTTGAGGCCGCAATTCCAGTCGGGTATGCGGTGATGCATTGCCCGAGGTTGGATTGCAGGGGGGGCGGTCTGTTTCAAGACCAAATTGGAACTCACCAGTGTTCCAGTTGAGGAGGCCAGTTCATTTGAATGTGCTGTAGTAGCAAGTGTGGGCTATAGAATTGCTCTCATCTACCGTCCACCCGGAGATGGGAGGCAATTCCTTAAGGAAGTGGCAGACTTCATCATCGATATGGCATTTGAGTCACCCAGGCTGATGGTTCTGGGTGACTTCAATGCCTGGATCGATGAAGAACTCTCACAATTTGGACAGCACTTCCTCCAGTTGATGAACTCACTGGGCCTGACACAGGTGGTTACCACTGCTACTTATAACTGTGGCCATTCTCTTGACCTGGTCTTCCTCCTGGGGATTGAGGCTTCTGACGTGGGGATGGAACCAGTCGGATGGTCTGATCATTACACAGTGAGGTTCAGTTTTGGCACCCCCTCCTTGTAGGCTGACCCCTGTGGAGATGGTCAAGTACCGACCTTTACGGAATGTTACTTCCGATAGCCTTGCTGCGGTGCTTGACCTATCACAATTTTCTGTGCATTGCAGTGATCTGAAGGCTTTGGTCTTGGCATATAACAATGCCATTACCTCAGCCCTGGATTCTATTGTACCAGTATGTGTGTGTCCCCTCTCCCTTAGTCCTCAGGCTCCTTGGTTTGATGGAGTCTTGAGGGAGTTGCGTCGACTAGGACGCAGGTTAGAACGCTGTTGGCGGAAATCCGGCCTATATGCCGACCATCTTAGACTGTTAGAACACTGTCGGTTCTATCGGTCAGAAAATTCTCATAAGAAGGCAGAGTTCCTGTCAGGGGAAATTTCTGCCACTCAGAATCAACCAGCTCTGCTTTTCAGAACTGTGGACAGGCTGTGCAACTCAGCCTGTCTGCAGCTCCAAAGAGCCTTTTCACAATTACAGTGTGATGAGCTTGCTCGGTTCTTTGCTGATAAAGTGGATGACATTAGGTCGGAGATCCACTTGACACATTCTGTGCGAGTTGCTGAGGATCACACCTGGTCACTATCCCTCCGTTTTCGTGGATTACCTTCAACCACCCATTAATTGTGGGTGTTATGTGGATTGTCCAGGGGATGCACCCTACATGCTGTAGTTTAGACCCGGGCCCTACATCCCTGATTATGGGTTGTGGTGATTCTATCGGCCCGGTTCTGGCACAGATAGTCTGGTGCTCCCTTGATTCAGGTGAATATCGCTGCTCCTTGAAAGAGGCAGTGGTGATACCTTTGTTGAAGAAAGCTTCTCTGTACCCAGACTCTCTTGCAAACTACAGGCCTATCTCGAATTTCCCCTTTGTGGGGAAGCTGATCGAGAAAGTAGTGGCTGCTCAACTGGAGAACCATCTGACCATCCATAGCATCTACGAGCCTCTCCAATCAGGTTTTTGAAAGAGGCATAGCACCGAGACTGCGCTGGTTCGGGTGCTCAGTGATCTCCTGATGGCGAGAGACCAGAGAAAATGGTCCATTTTGGTTCTTTTAGATGTGTCATCAGCTTTTGATACTGCAGATCATGGGGTTCTGCTTGAGTGCCTGAGATTTATCTGTGGACTTTCTGGCTTGGTCCACAGATGGTTTACTTCTTATCTCACTGGAAGGCCTCAGAGGGTAGTGTCAGTTTTTTTTCCCTCTGACCCTAGTTCTCTGTCTTGTGGGGTCCCTCAGGGCTCAGTATTGTCCCCCATGTTGTTTGCAGTGTACATGCTTCCCCTCGGAGACATTGTGAGATGATGTGGGCTGAGGTTTCATTGTTATGCCGATGATACCCAGCTATGCCTGTCTTTTGCCCCTGACCAAGAAGGCGCAGTCTCGGTATTTAATAACTGCCTCAAGGAAATCCAGGATTGGATGAAGTCCAGTTGGCTGAAGTTGAACTCTGGGAAGATGGAGGCGATGGTTTTGGATCCAGGTCATGGATAGGGGGGCTGGAGGCAGGCTGCCCCCTAGGATTGTTCCTTGGGGACTCTGAGCTTCAGCTCTCTGAACAGGTGTGAGACCTAGGAGTGATGTTGGATGCGGTGCTGACACTTTCGGACTCAGGTGTCAGCTGTTGTTAAGTCATCTTTTTACCCTCTGAGAAACATCACTAGGATCAAGCACCTTGTTCCGTCTGGCAACTTGCCTACATTAATCCATGCCTTTGTGACCTCACGTTTAAATTACTGCAACTCTCTTTACTTTGGGCTTCTGGGGGTTGATATCCGCGGCTTGCAGCTGGTGCAGAATTCTGCAGCCCAGTTGTTGATGGAGACTTCTAGATCTTCCCATATCACACCAGTGCTGCGGGAACTGTACTGGCTGCCGGTTCAGTGGCGGATCACCTTCAGAGTCGGGTTACTGACATATAAAGCCCTACATGAACTGGACCCTGACTACCTGGAAGAGCTTCTGATTCCTTATCACCCTGTGCAACCACTCCACTCAGCCAACAAGGGGTTGCTGGAGATTCTCAGAGTGACTTTAAAATCTGCAGGGGCCCATGCTTTTATGTTCGCGGCCCCGTCCTTCTGGAATTCACTACCCCATCGGATTAGGGAGTGCACGACTGTGGGGAGCTTTAAACAGGCCCTAAAATCATTTATTTGGATAAAAGCATATGGTAGTGATGACTGTTGATCTGTACTGTATATTTTATATGATGATTTTGTCTTAACTGCGTCAATCATTTTAATTGTACTGCGCCTTGGTATTTGAAAGGCGCACTGTAAATAAAGTATTATTATTATTATATTAGAAAAACAGTATACTAAAACAGCATGCTACAAAATTCAATGAGCAGTTTTACAGTATGTATAAAATACATTAAAATGCATATGTAATACAGTACAATGCCAGGTAACTCTGAGTCATGTATTATCAAAACAAGTATCCGCTAAGAATCTATGTAACAGAGATTTATAAATCTGGCTCAGAGCTCGCCAGCATTGGGAGTTTTTGGAGCCAATTTGGCAGTATGCTCCCTTAGGGTTTCTCCCAGGTTTCCTGACCGGGGGTCCGGACCCATGTTTTGATAGATTAGAAAGGTTAGGATTACGCACACTACCGCAGCTAATAATACAAGGAGAGACTACCGTGGATTATCATTCATTGCAACAAATGTGTGGGCTACACAAGCATGATTTATTTAGATATTTGCAATGTAGACATTTTATCAATACAAGTCCAGGACTCTCCTCAGTATTGAGTGATCCCGCTCCAGGGGTATCCTTGATATATAGTAAAGCATATATGTTAGACACGAAAACATTAATCTCCCGCATTTATAGGATACTGCAGGAAAACGTAAGAACCTTAGGAATTCAACAGATTCAGGACAGATGGGCGAGAGAGTCAGGCCAGGCCTTGGAAGAGAAACAGTGGGAAAAGATTTGGTGGGCTCCCATAGGACAACGGCTTCAGCCAGTTGGAGGGAGTTCCAGTGGATGGTTTGCATTCATTTTTTCAGAACCCTGGTAATTTCCAAGCATTTTGGCACCGTCCCCTCTGACCTGGGCTGGAGGGGATACAGCCAAACTGGAACACACTATCGTATTTTTTGGAGTTGTGGGAATCTGGGACCTTTCTGGGATCAAGTGATAAGGCAAATGAAATGCATCTTACAGCTTTCACACCATCTTTCATGGTTGCTTCCAGGCCACAGAGGACTATGGAGCAGCACTGAAGGAGTGCAGTACTAGAATGTAAGACAGCCAAGGAAGGGCTGGAAGCGGGGGTAGCAACAGGAACTACAGACAACCCCAAAACCTTCTTCCAGTAGACAAATGGAAGGAGGAAGATGAAGGAAGGGAATGGGCCTTGAAAATCGAGAGGGGGAGTGACCAGTGAGAGAGCCACAGACAATGCTGAGGTGTTTAATGAACAGTTTGCTTCAGTAGTTACCAAATGAGGGAGGGACTGATTGGAAGGGTCCATGACATCAGGGGTAGCCACAGTGCAGTCATTGGACATCACACCTGTCCTGGTAGCTGATTACCTGGCAACAATCAAGCTAGATGAGTCCTAAGGAGGGTGTATAGTTACATCTTAGGATCATACTGGAGCTAAAGTGGCAGTGGAGCTTTCAGTAATCTTTCAAGAGTTTGACTAGACAGATGAATTCAAGCAGAGGACTAGAAAGTGGCCATTGTAGTCCCCATCTTAAAGAAGAGGTCAAGGTCAGACCTGGGCAACTATAGGCCTGTCACCTTGACATCAGGACTAGAAAAAGGTCCTTGGGACAACTAGAAAATAATGTGTTTATTCTTAGATGAAACAACCACTAGTATAAAAAGAATGTGCTTATTCTTAGATGAAACTGAGGCGCTGTGGAGCAGCTAATATGGCGGACGTGATTTTCAGAGCTCTGTATTGGGCTAAAAATATAAAGTTAATTCTTGTCCTTACTGTCATTATTTTGAGTGTCCTTTGTCCTGATTTGAGGTGTCTCAGCTGGTGCATCTACGATGGGACCAAAAAAAGCATCAATCCCACTCGATGCAGAGTTTGAAGATTTACTTTGCTCCTCAGGGGCAAGTGCATCAGCTAAGTCTAGTGGGCTGACCCTACCCAGTGGCCCAGACCTCACGCATATTACTCATCTCCTGACTAAGCTGCAGGAGACTGGTAACGAGACTAATCACCAGCTAGCTTCCTTGAAAAATAAACTGACAGAACTGGACACTAAAAGTGCTGAAAATAAAAATGTCATTTCTGAGCTACATACTACCATGGAGCGACATTCTGAAGTACATACAGGCCTGAACCGAAATGTCAGATTTTTATGAGCTGAAGTAGAGACTCTTGAAAATGGGCTCTGTCAGCATAATGTGCGTATTGTGGGTTTCCCTCCTCGGGTGGCTGGGCAGTGGGAGCTCTTGGTGGCTTTAGACAAAATGTCCTTAGAAGGCCTAGCGTTGTTGTCCAGGGACTCTGGTATTCAGCTTTTGTGATCCCAATATGCTGTCTGCCCCGTGAAGTTTCTGGAGATCACCCTCTTACCTCCATCACCATGCTTTCTTCCCCTGAGGCACAGATTCCTTTGTTGCAAGCTGCGTGCTGTAAAGGAGATATCCTCTGTGAGGGCAGCAAACTGAGGGGTTTCCCGGATTTGTCTTCCCAGACTCAGGACTGCACAAAACGGTTATAGGGGATTAAAATAGTTTTTTTTAGAGAAAGGGGTACAGGCACAGCTTCTTTTTCCAGCTTGGTTGCACATCACTTACACACAGAAGTCCCACATTTCTACAGATCTGAGGCTGCTTTTGGTTTCCTTGAAGAATTGAATTCCTAGGCCACTGAAGAAGCCACTGCATCTACTTTGGAAGGGGATCCTGAGTGACGGTCCTTGTGCTTTTTTTGTATTTGACTCTGGACAGTTTGTAATGGGCTGAGGAGTCATTTGCTCTTCACTTTTGTTGGTTCTTTAAATTCATTATTTCATACAGGCAGTTTAATTTCTGAAGCTGATAATCTGTTTTTTTCAACATTTATATGCATGTTATGGTCTCTCCTACTGTGGATGGACAGATTTTGAACTTTGGTGTATCATGATAGTTTGTGAACTATATACTTTGCCTTAAAATAGCCTGACGTGGTTTTATGTTATAATGACGATCGAGGAATAACGATTGCCGTTTGAGCAGTGTACATCGCCAAAAATGAATTACGGCAATGTACACTTGCAGCAACTAGAAAACCAGTGACTGGTTCTCTATGTTATGCCCCCCACACCCCCTTAGTTAAAGATTCTTAACTCCAGAGAGGTGCATGTCGGGGTTGGGGTGGGGTGTAAAACTTAAAAAAAAAAAAAAATAGTGTCCCTATTAGTCGATCGATCGCTTTGATATAAAAAAATCCCAATACAAAAGGGTTTAAATATATTAGAAAAAAACCAGCCCCATATAACTGAATGGGGCACGCTCACTCAGCCTTCGTTTTGTGACATCACAAAACAGTGCTGCGTGGGCTGACACGGGGGGCGTGTTTGTCTAACCAGGAAGTCAGTCTTTTTTTCCGCAGCATTCCGATTTCCAAAATTACGAGGGATACAACTTTGCAAATTGATGGACTTTTTAGTCCATCGTCAGTTGCTCGATTCCAGTCAGGTAAGGAATCTAACGGGCTAAGGGACAGTAGCAATGCTGAAAGTAGGAACCTGCTGTTTAATTAGTATCTGTATCAGTATGCACAAATTAGGTGATTTGATAGCTTGTATTGGACCAACAGAGATTACAGAACAGTGATAAGCTTTCAACCTCAAACAGAGGTCTTCCTCAGACCGTGTCTTTCTGTTTGAGGTTGAAAGCTTAAGATTGTTCTGCAATCTCTGTGCAACAAAAGGTATCAGATCACCAAATTTGTGCATCTTGTTGTACAAGGACCAATATGGCAACACACTTTTTAACTATAGCAGTGTAATACTAACATTTATCTTATGCCTTAAATTGCATGGTGACTATATTATGCCTCCCCCCCCCAGCAGTACCAAACCTTTCTTAAACGCTTAGGAAGATAATAATTATGCATAGCATAATGGAGCACTTTTAATGCTAAGGTTCTGCCCCCCCCATTAGCATGACTTTATGATGTGCAGATCATGACAAGTCAACCTTAAGGGGGTGACCAGGGAGGTGGGCTGGGAAGGGCCATGAACATTGTGGGTGACCAGGGAGGTGGGCTGGGGAAGGGCCATGAACATTGTGGGTGACCAGGGAAGTGGGCTGGGGTAGGGCAATGAACATTGTGGGTGACCAGGAGTGGGCTGAGGTAGGGCCATGAACGTCTGTCGGACCAGGGAGGTGGGGCTGAGGTAGGGCCATGAACGCTGTCGGGTGACCAGGGAGGTGGGCTGGGGTAGGGCCATGAACATTGTGGGTGTCCAGGGAAGTGGGCTGGGGTAGGTCCATGAACATTGTGGGTGACCAGGGAGGTGGGCTGAGGTAGGGCCATGAACGTTGTCGGTGACCAGGGAGGTGGGCTGAGGTAGGGCCATGAACGTTGTCGGTGACCAGGGAGGTGGGCTGGGGTAGGGCCATGAACATTGTGGGTGACCAGGGAGGTGGGCTGGGGTAGGGCCATGAACATTGTGGGTGACCAGGGAGGTGGGCTGGGGTAGGGCCATGAACATAATCTAGCTGGACTTCAGCAAGGCCTGTGATACTGTGATGCATGACAAGCTTCTGGGCAAAGTACACCAGTGTGCTATACATGAGACATACACAAGGTGGATTGTTGCACGTTTGTGGTGCCGTGTTAGTCTCCAGAAAATCTAGTACACTTCTTTGTAGCAATACTTTTTATTAGCAAACAGAAACATTTTTACACAAGCTTTCGAGGCCTCCCAGGTCTCTTCATCTGGTGCAGAGAAAACTAACCAACATTTCAGAATATATATACAAGTTTGTAGATCCCAGATTGCATAACAATGGGGAGGGTGTAAAGGAAGCAATTTAATGCAATACATGTGACTGGTGACTACCAGGAGACAGGCCTCATGTAATTTAAAGGTGAAAGATCAGGGCTGGCTCCGTGGCACCAAGTAATGGGGGCTCGCTGTGGCACACTGGCGAGCTAGGTTCACTCTCCACACCCAGGATGTTAAGAATGGAGGTCAGAAGGGAGGATTAAAGAGCGTCCTTTGGATGCTTTCCTACTGGGGGGGGAGCTCGCTCTTTAGTGGCTCCTGGTAGAGGTGCCGGTGATGATGTGGGTGACCATGCATCACAGGCAACCCCCCCCCCCCCGCAGGCCAGCCATGCATGTGCGCAAGCAGATGGGAAGGAGGATGGGCAGGATCACAAAAAAAGGGGGATAATGCCACGCAGGTATGCCAGATGATGGCCTCTCTGCCCCTCCCCTTGCCTGGGCCCTCCTCAATGCAGCCAACGAGAATGCCCTCTTTGGATGCCACAGGCGACGCTCCTCCACTGGGCTGTGGCACAGCCCCCAGTAGGGAAACGCCAGCCAATGGAGAGGGAAAGTAAGGCATTCTCAGGTACTTTCTTCATGATGACAGCCAGAGGAGGCCCCCAGCAGGGACAGGCTGGCCCCATTGACTTCCGGAGATCTGGACTGGAACGTGATCCAGCAGGGTGCAGATGAGTGGTGAAGCTGGTGGAAGAAAAAGGCGGTGACATGGGGCCGGAAGAGAGGAGTGTCGGTGGGCATAGCGGGAGCAAAACAAAAAAAAAAAAAAGATGAGAGATCAGAGGTGCAAAGAGTGAGCTACTTTAAAGTGGTACCATACCGGGCTTTACAGCCCATTACCTTATGGCAGCCTTAGCCCATTTCTACCAAAAGTAGAATTTTTCAGTTTGTCCTTTGGGAGGGAAGGATTAACTAGAGCCAGTCTCACAGCCAGCTGATCCTTTCACTTCCCGTCCGCTGTCCTCGTCTCCTCATCAGAGTTTTGTGATGTCTAAGCAGAGGTAGTGGCGTCTTTATTCAAATCTATGGGGACATTTTTGAGTGCATATTTATGCATGTTAAAGCAGCTTTGGAGAAAATGAAAGCCACCGCTCAGTAGCCAAAGGCCCCTATCAGTTGAGTGGTGTCTTTCATGTTTCTCCAAGACTGCTTCTACATGCATAAATATGCACTGAAAAAGGTCCCCATAGACTTGTATGGGGCGCGCCCCCATGCTCTCCCTGCCTAGACCTCACAAAATATCCGAGTGCTGGGGTGGGGCTGGAGGACCGGGAAGCTGAAGGGATCAGCTGGCTGTGCATTCGGCTCCAGTTACAATCCCTTCCCTCCAGAAAACGACCAGTTGATAAACTCTACTTTTGGCAGAAATGGGCTAAGGGTGCCATAACGCAATGGGCTATGAAGTCCAAACAGAGTAAAGAAAATCTTGGAGATTCACTTTACATATGCAGGATGTGTAATGGTGCCAGATTAGAAAGTTAATTAGGCTGTGTCTGAATAGGTAGTTCCTTTAAGGCGGTTATGTCCCATGTTCAGAGTCCGTGAAGCCAAATGTAAGTTGCTACATTTGGGGAGGAAACACAGGTGATATCTGCACACTGTGTAGGGCTCCTCTTGCTGCAGTGGAGGAGGAAGAGGACCTGTAGGTCATAGTAGACAAAGGGCTAAAGCAGGATAAACAATGCACTGTCAAGCGGGCCAGGAGAATACTGGGGTGCATCAAAAGGGAGTGGCCAGCAGTACAGGGGAAATAAGTCTGCCACTTTACAAGGCCCTGGTTAGGCCCTGCCTGGAACACTATATGTGGCTGTGGTCTTCTCAGTACAGTACAGACATTGATGCACTCGAGAGGGTTCAGTGCAGGGCTTTCAGAATGTTTGACCTGGTGTCCTGCAGCACGATGCCGATATATGCCCTGAAACCCAGGGTTGGTAAATTCTAGGGTAACGTTAGGATGTACTTTTTTCTCCCAGTGGGTGATGGACTTGTGGAGCAGTCTACCAGCACAGACACTGAACATAAAGATAGTACAGGCCTTTAAGGCAAGCCTGGACACATTTCTGCCTATCAAGGGAATCACTGAGCACCCTGGGCAGTACAGAGCATAGGGAATCCCTATAAGTCGGTACATGTTTGCACAGCATATTCATTTCATCGCTGCTTACAAAGTGGGCAGAAGCAGACGTGATGGACCTAGAGTCCCTTCTGATCTTAAATAATTATGTTACTGTGAATATAAACATGTAGTCCCTGAACTAAATATATATCCTAATGCATGGAGTTAGAAATGTTGTTGGGGTTACAGTTGTGACTGCTCACTGTGCTTTTAAAATAAAAACATTTAAAGAGACATTACTAATGCAGTGAGTGGTGTCCTTTGCCAACATCTGATATACTGGTTAACTGGTTGTATTGGTACAGACCACTCCCAGTGCTTTATTTATTTTACAGGGCTACAGGGCCACATTGGGCCTTGGATAATCTATGCAGCCACCATGAAGTAACAACAGATAGCTTAGATTTAAGCAGGATGGTGAGGTATCCCTCTGCTATTAGTATTTAACTCACAGCTATGTAAAGTGTGCCATTTGTTCATTGGATTAAGGTATCAGACACTGCATCTCTGGTATTGACCTCAAGAGGCAATAATAAGATTAATCTTTATTAAGCATTTACACTGCGTTTCACAGTGCTGTACAGAACAAGAATGAACCACACAAGATACAGTGAAACAAAATATATTACCTTGTGACTAATGACATTGATTTTTATCAGATCTTTGTGAAGACGAGGAGATGAAGGCTATACTTGTGGACCTCAAGCACAAGCATGACATAATTATGAAGTCACAGCTAAAGCACAAGTCCTCCTTGAGCAGGCGAACATCGAGTGCTGGAAGCAGGGGGTGAGTAGAAATCAACTTGTACCTCCAGTGGCAAACACAGAGCTACTAAAAGCTAGTGATGACTGTGATGCTCTGCCACCTGCTTATTGGTATATTGTATAATATTTGTGTTATAAATAAAATGTGTATGGTATGTGACTGCCTGCTTAAAGATGGTAGTCAGTGTAAGGAGCTTGGCCTTTGACCTCAAAAGTGCCAGTGTGAGGAAACAGCAGGATGTGATGAACAGACCAGTGAAACCACTAATTAAAGCCTTCCTTCCAGAGGGACAGTTTATTACCCCTTATAATCTGCTCCTGCTCCTGCTTTTGAAGCTGGGAACTAAATATGAATTTTATGAACCTAGCAGGAAGGGAAGTCATTTGGGTGATCCTTTGTGGTTTTCTCACCTAGCAAAGAACTAGTGACAGATCGTGGGGCTATGAAACATCAAAGGGAATGTTTTGCTCAAAGAGACTCATATTTTGGGAAATTGCTAGTTGCTGATTTTCACAGTAATAACATACATCCTTGTGGATATCCATACTCAGATTACAGATTTATCACAGATCTAACAGTGACCTCATGAGTGACATCACAAGGAGGTGGGGAAAAATTACTTTTGAATATGGCCTGCATCTGACAAGTTGTGGCAGAAGGACTCCCTGAAAATCAAAGACACACTTTGTCTGTGGATTGGTAACTAGGCACTTTAGAAAGATAATTCATCTGGAACTTTTAAGTATTTGTGGTAGGCGTGTTTGTGTTCTCTAACTTCCCATTTATTTTATGTGACTGTAAGTTATTGATATATTTGTTCTGTGATATTTTACAATTTTTAGTAAACAATATTTTCCTTGAAATACTGCCTTTCTCGTCTCAGTTTTCTTTTGCATGTGAATGCTGAACCAGTGTTTAAGCCTGACAGCTGTTAAGGGCTTGAATGTGTTACTAATCTTACTGAAGGTAAGAATATACCTAGGTCTCATATTGAGTTGTGAGGGTACATTTTGGAAACCTGGCTGGGTGCCACTGGGCGAAAGATTGTACTGCATTCCCGAAGAGGGTACATATCTGAGCCTGTTAACTGGGTGCTATAGCATAAGGTTCACATTTGACCCCAAGGACTCAAGGCTAGTAGGCAATTCGAACCCAAGACAGACAGGAGGGTTACCCTGTCTGCCCCCTGTTCACACTATCGCACTTCGAGGTTGGCACTGTGGGAGCAGAGGGCCTGACCTGCAGAGCGCATTTCTGACAATGACATGACAACTGTCCCATCACTGCAGGCCTAGATTCAGAGAAGCCAAACTAGTATAGTACTGGTTCCATTCCCTATAGTAATTTCTCTTCTGAGGTGCACTGCTTGCAGAAATGCTTGCACAGATAATTCCCTATGTTGCCATGGTCAGTTACAGTATTGCCCATTCCAAGTTGGATGATTCTTCTCCTATCTAGGTTTAATCCCTGACCTCTGCTGTCATCGTCATTTGGGGATATACCCTATAGACAGGGATATACTCTGCTCAGACCGAGGCAGTTCTGTAGATGGCAGCCCCGATTTTTTTCCTGGTTTTCTCCTACAACCACCTTCCTCCCCACGGCATGAGCAGTGTACGTAGGTCTGCCCCTCCACAGGAGCAAGCACCCTTGCCCCTTCTGCAGGGATAGCTGTGCCACCAGAAACTGCTGTCAACCCTCCCTGGTCAAGACACACTGTCTTTTGGCAGTTGCCCCAGTCTGGCCAGTCTCCGGTGGTGGTGGTGACTTGAGTCTACTTCTGAACTCCAGTTGCCTCCCCAACAAGAAAGCTTGCTCTGTCGGGTCATCAGGGAGGTTCATTCCACAGTGTTGACCTGTTCGTAAAGCATTACCTTCTACTGCTATGAGACGTGCCCAAAGCATGACTGTTTCTTGCCAGTTCAAAATGTTTGCTGCAGTAATACTAGTGGGCCCCATTCATAGCTACAGTTCGTGGTGGCGCAAATTCAGGGGGAAAAACGGCCCCCTGTTGCATCCCCATAAAAATCTACTATGCACAAAAGGCACAGTTAATTGCCTGGGGGTAGTGGGAGGAGTTAAAATGCAAATGGGATCCCCAGTTGTTAGTGGGTACACACTTGGTAAGTGACACCTTTTGTGGTCTGGTCGTGGCATAACAACTGTTACATGGTGTTACGGTGTGGCCAGAGCCCAGAGAAAATGGCACTACCGCAATAGTTTCCACCCCACACACCCAACCCTTACCTTTAGGCCTACTTCTGGGCCATTGTCATGGTAATGTTTCCTGTCCTCTACAGGCATGTCCTGGTGATCCAGTGTCCCATATGCTGGACCCATAATCCCGTGTGTTGAGTGGAGCCCCAACCCGTTCCACTGTAATGGTGCTCTGAATCACTGTTCCCATGATGATCACATCCCTTGCTGGGTGCTGCATTCCTCGCCACAGCATTGTGACTCCTCCACTGTCAGCCTGTTGCAGTTCTACAGGCACTGGGTGCCACTAAATGGTGCAACAAGGTAGTGAGGTGCCACCATGGTTTGTGCATGGCAAACCCTACTTTCTTTCCCTCTGTTGTCACAGTGTGTGTGACTTTGCAGGAAAGGAATGTGGCCCTTATTGTTAAAAGCACAATGAGCTTGCTTATGAGAGTCTGCTGCTAATGGTCATTGCTCTCATTCTGCGACACCCCTTTGTCACTGTGTATGGGTTCCAAGATTCTTACTGCTCAGAGGATTACTGCTTTCCAAAGCAGAGACTTTAGGAAGACTGAATATACAGTGGGTGAGCTGGTCTAGTGTTTTTAATTGACATATGTGACTGGAAGTAACTGAAGGTCTGATGGGACCCTAGGACCAACATGTCTGCCCCCATTTCTCCCCTGCTTCCTAAGTATGGACTGACCAATATGCTGTGTAAAACTGTATTAAGTTATAGGGATTCCCTGCCCACCCTACAACCCAGAGTACCTTGTGATTCCCTTGGTAGGCAGATTTTTTCTAGGCTTACCATGAAGATCTGTACTGTCTTCATGTGCACTGATTCTTCTGGTAGTCTGTTACATAGGTTAACCACCCTCTGGCAAAAGTGTCTCCTAACATTACCTTGAAATTTACCACCGCTTAGCTTCAGGGCGTGTCACTGTATCCCGCTGGAGAACACCAGATCAAACACGCCCATCCATCCAACTTTGTTGATACCCTTAAGTATGTAGAAGACTGAAATATTGTCCCCTCTTGAGATCTCAAGCTGGCTGTGGCACAATCCAGACAAGCCAGAAGTGCTCTCTGTAGGGTCTGGCTGCTGGATAGAGGAAGTTAGCCAGGCATTGCAGCGTCCTGTCTGATGGACCAGCTCATGGCCAGTGAGGAACATGTACAACCTTGGCGTAATCCTACATGATGCATTTTTACTTGAATCCTGGGGGCTCAGGTTTCAAAGTATGGCGCAGGACTTGCACCAAGCCCTTCGCCGTGGCATGTAGGTTCTGTTAGTGTGCCAAACCCCTTTGCTGCAACTGTACCCGATTCTTTGAACCACAGGCACAGTTATGACAGTTTCCATGTTTTACAGCAGCTTGTGCCAAGTACCTGGCGCAAACTCCATAAAACCAGCCCCCCAGGGATGCCACAAACTAGACCAGAAAAAGTTGGTCTAACTTGCAGCACCTGGTGCACGGGTTGAAACTCCCGATTACTGGCCGGGTGGTTTCTGCAAGCCCCGTGTGCCATATGTTAAGCGCACCCAGAACTTGTGACAATTGGGGACTTTGAAAATCGAGCTCCAGGTATCTGCAGTGGTCCATGGTGACTTTTATCATCTGTAGAACATCACAGGCCTGAAGCCCTTCTTAAAAAAATGGTTGATCTCACCACTCTAATTGACATATTCACCACATCAGGCCTTTACTATTGTTATGCATTCTGTGTGGGCTTACCTGCAAGTTAGTCTTGTCTACTTCCAGCAAATGGTGCCAAGTGTGCTTGCAAAGCTTCTGACATTCCTTATGTCAGACCACAGAACTCCTGTGCGCTCTGATTTGCATTGGTTCCCTTTATAGTGGAGTATTATCTTTAAGGGTATTAATTTTAACACAGAAAGCTTTGAGTAGACTGGGTCCTCTTTACCTCCATGGCTTTTTCTGTACCTTATGTCCCACAGCTAGCCTTATGTCCTTCTGAAGGCATGCTACTGGCGGTCCTACAGTCTAAAATTAAAACAACAGGAGACCAAGTAATCCCAGTGGCAGCCTCTGTGCAGGAATGTACCAGCTTTGTATTTGTGCACAGCCCCCCACACTAGAATGCCCCAAGGGCTAAATTGTTTGAGCAGGCATTTCATCAAAGTGATGTACCAGATCACGTCTGTCTCTTTTAACGGTCACTGGTTAATGGACGTGTTGCTTGTACACTGTGAGGTGCCTTGGATCATAGAAAGAAGCTAGATAATTTCGCTTTATCTTTTTATAGTAGGTACCTGATGAACGTGACTGGGTTCCTTTAGAAGTGTAACACTGTCATCTCATGGGGCCCTTGCTGAGGACTTGGGCTTATGCAGTGCCATGCTAGATGGGTGTTATCCTGTTAGAGGAGCTTGTTATCCTTTAGATGTGATGTTAAGATCACCTTTTTCCATTTCTGATGGCTGTTTCGGTGGAGGTTAAAGATCCCATGGAATTATTTTTATTTTTAAACAGGTTATCCCTAGTATTGAGGCCACCATTCCCTATCTGAATAAAGAAAGTTGAAATGGAGCTGCCCAGGACTGAGTGGAATTTTACTGAATACAGGCAGACTGCTCTGTAGACACTGCACTGAGAGACTCCAAATGCTTGGAGAAGCAGTTTGAAAAGATACATATGAACATACATACAAAGAAGCCAGCAGAAGAAGGCCATTTGGTCTATCAAGTCTGCTCATATTGCAGGGTCCACAGCTTGAGCTAATGTCCCTGCCCTCCTTCCCCTACTCCTCCCATCCTCCCTACCTATGAATCCTTACCTTCCTCCTGTGCCTATCCCAGCCTCTCTTAAAGCTGCCCACTGTCTTTAACGAGATGACCTCTTCTGGCAGTGCATTCCAAGTGTCCACCACCCTTTCTGTGAAGAAGTGCTTCCTGACCTCCCTCCTAAACCTCCCACCCTCCAGCTTGAGACTGTGCCCCCTCATGTTATGGTTGCCAGTCAGCTTAAAGAGACTCTCCTTCTCAACCTTATTTATCCTTTTCAAGTACTTGAAGGTCCCATTCATGTCCCTTCTCTCCCCCTGTCCTCCAGGGAGTACATGATCAGTGCCCTCAACCTCTCCTCATATGCCTTACCCTGCTGGCCCGCTGTCATCTTTGTAGCCCTCCTCTGGACCTTCTCTAGATACTTGATAGGTGTCTCTTAAATCCAGAACCTATTTTGTTCTGAAGTGAACAATGTCCTGAACAACTAAAGCACGAAGAACTAAAATGTTTCAAGTACAAGCTAAACGGACCCACCCCGCATTGCTATTGGTATCGCCACCTGTGGTTGGTTGGTGATTTGCAGCGGTGATTCTGGCTAGTGACAGATCACTGCTTATTTGCCCAGGTGGTGAATATCAGGAACTACCATTGGTAGGCACCATTGACAGAGCAGAGTAGCATGACAGATCCTGGTGCAAATAAGGACATGTCCATGTTCCATGTAGCTTTCGTCCTGTTCCAGAGAACAAGGTGCATAAAGCAATCTCTCACTGTCTGTGTTTTTGTAAGCCCTGGTATTCACACAGTTGAACTCTTTTGTTGAACCCTTGTGGAACCTTTAATGGAACTCCCAGATGTTTATAAAGCAACACGGTAGATTACACAAAACATGGAACATTCCCATTTGTTACAAGATTAACAACATTTTATTTCCCATAATGATACATCTGTGGGTTTTGCTAGCATAGTCTCAAAATGTCTGTCTCTTAGCCATAGACTTACTCATTTGGTCAGTCCCACTGCATGCCAGTGATGTGATGCAAATTAAAATCTATAGACCTGTTCCCTTAAATTGAGTAGGGAAGCTGAGGGAAACTTGCATAGCTGCGTTGTACATTCTTACTACAGCTTACTCTAGATGGGTGTAGTATGGTAAATTAAGACCCCTTCTGCTCATCCCAGGTGGGTTCTCAAGTTGAACTTCATGTAAATCTCAAACTTTACGTGAACTGTAAATGGGCTTTACAGCCCGCTGCCTTAGAGCAGCACCAGTCATTCCCACCACAAATTGTAATTTATTTCAAAGTCCATTTTGGGAGGGAAGGGATCATCAACCAGTCAGTCAGTCCTTCACCATTAAATCCACATGCTGGCTTCCTTCTATATGCCCTCTCCTCTCCCACCTCGTCCTCGCCCTCCTTGTGGGAGACATGGAATGCAACCTGGGACCCACAAACATACACATTGACTATGCCAATACCACTTGGACCACAAAAGGTGGCCTTAGAATAGCACACATGAATGTATGCAGCTTGTCATCTAAGTTCACCGAATTGGAAGCATGGATGGCCTTGTACAAACTTAGCATACTTGGCCCCTCCGAGACATGGCTAAGATCACACCATGACTCGGCCTCATACCTTCTACCTGGCTATTCCTTGCTTCGCCCGGACAGACCAGGTAGAAAAAAGGGTGGGGGCGTTGCACTATATGTGCAGGAGCACATCTCTGCTGCCACTATTGGAGGCTCTACCCCTACTTCCTTGAGCAAATGGATCATGGCTGAACTAGTGCTAGGGGCAACAAAAAAACTGTATGTAGGCTGCTGCTACAACCCCCTGCCAGGACGTGTTCAAGGCCTGTCTGACTTCCTAGATGGGCTTGCTTCTGTCACACCACTGAGAGATACCATCCTCCTTGGAGACTTTAATCTCAACTGGCTGGCTGCACCTAACATTGACTATGCTACCCATTTAAAGCCTAGAGCAAGTCATAACCTCCCTTACCAGGTTTAACCACCACTCACTAAACCACACAGCGCTGGACTGGATAATGACAAATCGGGCAGATCTAGTGCTCCAAGCAGGTACTATGTCCAATTCCATTAGTGACCATACTTCCACCTGTGTTGTGTTGACCACTAGATCTAGCTGTCCCACCTCCAAACTCCTGTCCTTCAGGAAGTTTAATAATATCGACCACAACGTGGTCCTAGTTGATGCCAAGACCATAAATTGGTCTGCCCTCTACCATCTTGACAACGTCTCTTCCGCGGCAAACTACTTCACTGATGTCCTTCAAAGATTTCAGGATAAACATTTGCCTATCACCACTAGGAGGATCAGAGGTGGGTGCACCAGTTGGATATCCAAAGAGCTGCTGGCCCAAATGAAGGGCAGGGATTCCAAGTGGAGAGCCTTCAAGACTTCCCCATCGCCACAGTTTTGGAATGAATATAGATGCCTGCGTAACTCATGTCAGCCAAATCATTGAAATACAGCTATTTCACTAATCTGCAAAAAAATACCCTGGGAAACCCTAGCTGTTTCTGGGCCTCTATAAGGTCCCTCACAAATCCAAAATCAAATAAGCAAATCACACAAGTTGCATCCGCCACTGGACAAATTGATGACCCAGTCAAGATTGCAAACATTTTCAACTCTATGTTTACTGATCTAGCCACATATCTTAGCAAAATGCACCCCCACACCCCCCCCCAGACTGTTACAGGATATGATAGTTATGCTTCCACTACTTATCCTGGTTCCTCAGCAAATGCCACCCCCACTTCTACTTCAGGACAATTGGTCAGAGTGTCACCACTAAACTGCTAAGGGCCCTGCCTACCAAAGGGAGCCCGGGTAGTGATAGCCTCTACCCCTCCTTTCTGAGAATCCTCTCCCCAGCCATCATCAGACCCCTAACCTTTTTATTCAGTCTTGCTCTCACAACATCTACAGTACCCGACTCCTGGAAGCATGCACTTGTGGTGCCAATTTTCAAAATGGGCGATCCCCTCACCCCAGAGAATTACAGGCCCATCTCCCTCCTCCCACACCTAAGTAAACTACTAGAAAAAGTCGTCCACCACCAACTGTCCGAACATCTACAAAAGTACAGCCTCCTATGTCCACTTCAGCATGGTTTGCACAGACATCACAGCAGCTTCTCTGCCTTGACTGTCTTCACTGATCATGTCCTCAGGAATATGGACATGGGAAAGGCTACAGGTGCAGTGTTTGTGGACCTGTCAAAAGCTTTCGACCTTGTCGATCACAAACTTCTCCATAACACATTGTCTCAGTTTGGCTGCTCACCAAAAACCACTGATTGGTTCTGCAGCTACCTCTTGAACAGGTCGCAGGCATTGATAATATGGAAAGTTTCATGTGCCTCCCTACCAATTCACACTGGGGTTCCCCAAGGCTCCCTCCTTGGCCCACTCCTGTTCTCTATGTTCATCAGTGCCCTCCCTGCTGCTAGTACAAACTGTAATGCCCCATTATATGCAGATGACCTAGTACTTTATCACAGCAACAAATCTGTGGATTCCATCTCTGCCTCCCTTTCTCTCAACTATGGTGCTGCACATAACAGTGCTCTTTGGTTCCAAACCGTTCATCGCAAGGGTTGTTAAATCTGACTAAGCCCCCACTGTAATCACACCAGCAGGTGCTCCCCTTGAAACTGTCCCCACGTTTAAATATCTAGGTGTGACCCTTGATCCCTCTCTCACCTTCAAAGATCACGTTAACCTCACGGTGAGGAAGATTCACCAGAAGCTAGGTGCTGCCTACTGCCTTAAGCAATTTCTGTCTGATGAGGCTCGCCTAGCAATTGCACAAAGCAATCTCCTGCCCCCTTCTCGACTACTGTTGCCCAGTCTACTCTCGTGTCTCCATTTATCTCAGATCCCGCCTTACCACCACATACAATCCAGTTTGTCGCTTTGTTCTTCAGGCTCCCTATGCTACTCACCCTTGCACGTGTAATCAGTCTCTAGGTTGGCTCCCTCTTCAAGGTAGATTTGACTTCAACTTGGGCTGCCTAGTGGACAGTGCACTCAGGAACCATAACAAGTCTCCCTACGCTGCCCTACTGGTCGAGAGAGTGGTTGCCAGGAATCTCATGGCCTCCTCCACCTCCCCTCTGGAGGTTCCCCGCATATCAACACGCATGGGCAGCAATGCCTTCTCAGTCTCTGTCTCCTCCCTCTGGAACCACCTCCCATCCCCCTCCCACCTGTCTTTCAAAACTAACCTGAAAGCCTGGCTGATCACTAAGTACATGTGTAGCTGCCCCGTTGTCAACTTGGGTATACGAAAGCCACCCTAGATACTAGGAAAGTGGTATCAAATGATGTATGGCTCCCTGGACTTTCTGTTTCTCACCCCTCTTAGTGTATGACCTATGTCCCCTGTGCTACCTATTGTTTTACCTGCTTTAGTACTAATTGCTATCACCAGTTAGCTTCTCCTTCATGTTAGTCAGGCTTGCATACCTGTTGTTTCTGTAATAAGCTGCTGACTATACTGCTTTGTACTATAATGTAATCCCGCTGTGCTGCACTTCAAACTGCACGTTGCTGTGCTTGCTGCCCTCATAGTTGTGTGTATTCTTTCTTTTTTTTTATGCTTGTGTACAATCTCATCTGTATTGCACACCTCCCATGTGCTGTATTTTCGTTCTTGATGTTTTCTTTTTTTTTTTACTCTTGTTGCCATCTGTGGCCTGGGTCATGGCTGAAAATGGTCCTGTGGATCAGCTCACTTACCCTGGTCACGGATCCCTCCGACCTCCATCTCCACTTAGCCGCATCTCCCCCCGAAGCCCCCTGGCATGCCTCCCAGGCCGGGGTTGTGGTGCCTCCCTGAAAGTGCTGCAACACTGGTATTAGGACGGGGGGAGCCAGCCCTGGAGGTTAATCTAAAGGTAGAGGGACAGGCTTCATAGATGCGGCAAGCAGTGCAAGTTTTTCCCCTGTATACGGGAGTAGTGACGTGAAATGACGAGCAGCGTCCACCCTGCCCCCGACTTTCTGGCATCAGTGCTGCGGTACACCCAGCCTCCGCTAGGTGTCCATAGTGCACCAGACACACTACCCCCCTGGAGAAGGAGAGCAGTTGCAGCATGCTTGATCCTTCTCCCCCTGGCAGGCCCTCTGGCAACCCAGGTCCATTCCCGAACCTGGATCATCAGCGCTGCAGGTCGGCACCTTGCCCCTGCACCAGCGGGCTGGCTACACGCAGAGATTTTATGACACCTAACCAGGGAGAGTGTGGAGGCATGCTCCATTGTAATCTATGGGGGACATTTTCCAAACCATTTTTTTATGTGTTAAAGCAAAATTTTATGTAAATGAAAATCCCCACTGAACTAATAGGGATTCTGTTAGTTGAGTGGTGGCTTTAATTTACAAAAAATATTGCTTTGACATAAAAAAAATTGTGTTGAAAAGGCCCCCCAAAATTAGTGATGTCTGAAACTCATGGGGCCCACTATGCACCGCTGATGGCGACACATTTACAGCGACCATCAGTACAGCGACTACAGCACCAGGTCGCTGTACAGATGGTCGCTGGATCCAGGCACTGTATTTGGGGATTTGCACCCCCTCCCCAAATCAGCTCCAACTCAGAGTTGATAATCTGAAGTGGAGGGGGGCCGGGGACACTGGGGCAAAGCTCCCCTTTGAAAACAAGGTTCCAACCTGGAAACCGTCTGCTGACCGCAAATGTGGTCAACATGATGGTTTCGCTGTCTGGTCGTTCAACAAACTTTTTGTTGAACTCCGGTCGTAGTTCCATGGGGCCCAACTTTGCAAACAGTTTGCATTGAATCAGGCAAAGTTGTTGGGTGGAATCTGGGGAGCTAGAGAGTAAAAATAGCAAAAAAAAAACAAGAACAAGAGAAAAGTTCTGTATTCTGTTCTTTTTTTGCTAGGAAAGTGGTGAGAAAAGCAGGCCTCTCTGACTGAACAAACCTATACAAGAAGGAACACAGACTACAATGGTTGTGCGTCCCTTTACCCCCAACAACTATGTGCAATAAAGTTTTGAGAAGGAAAACAGCAAAGAAACTGCACTCAGCACAAATATATAAACACACCATAACTTTTCTTGCAGATTATGTGGGGTTTATTTCAGGCTCTGACTATCGAGGAACTACCCCAGTGCTTTGGCCAGCAATTGGCCTTTGTCGACCCCCTAAGGAAGACCAATTGCTGGCCAAAGCACTGGGGTAGTTCCTCAATGGTCAGAGCCTGAAATAAACCCCACTTAATCTGCAAAAGAAGTTATGTTGTGTTTATATACAGTATTTGTGATGTGTGCGGGTCCTTTGCTGTTTTCGCTTGAGATTTGGGATAGCCGCTCTGAACTGCACCACCTCATTATCTCTGACACGTGCTGTTTTTTTCTTTTACAAAGTTTTGAGAATGGCCTTGATGGCTGTATAAGCCAATTAGAGATGTCTGAAACTCATGGGGCCCAACTTCACAGAACAGCTCGCATTGAATCAGGCAAAGATGGGGTGGGAACCGGGGAGCTAGACAGGAAAAATGGCAAAAAAAAAAAGCAGGAACGAGGGAAAAATTTTGTATTCTATTCTTTTTTCCCCCTAGGAAAGTGGTGAGACGGGCAAGCCTTTCTGACCGAACAAACCTGTACAAGAAGGAGCACGAAAAGGAAGCCATCATCTGGCAGCAACTGGGGAAGAAGGAAGAGGAGACAGAGACTCAGGGTAGCGATGGAGAGGAGGAGAAGGAGACCAACTCGGATCAGGAAAACAAGGATCCGGTAAGGTCATTCAGCACAGGATTGGGGGGTGGAGTAGTAGCAGGGTGGGAGTGCCACATGACTGGAGGTTCCCAGTGGACTGCATAAATTACTTTGGGGTGGGGATTCTGCTTGCAGTGCTTAGACTCCCTTGGGCACAAGACAAATTTTATTTAATTCTGGAAGTATTTAACTTCCAAAAATAAGTTTAAAGCATCCTAAATGATATGGGGGAATAGCAGACTCCCAAAAGGTGAAGAAAAGAAAATTTGGTGGCTTTCAATTTTGCAGACAATTGAATTAAAGAGATAGTCCACTGGCTCAAATTAATATTTACTTTTAAAGATAGTCAGCTGTTATTTTCTGTACGTGTAGTATGTTTTCTTTTCTCCTTTGGCTAATTGGAAGATTCTTTGCCTGATGTTACTAGGTGTGATGGGTGTAATGGCTCGCTACCTGGAGGCTGACATTTTACTTCTGTTTTCCTTCATGCTTCATCAGCAGTGTGACATCACAGCTGCCCAGGAAGAGGCACTCAACTGCTGCTAGATTGGGCCCTTGTGAGGTCACAATGTTGATGAGGTATGAAGGAACAGAACTAGATATGTCAGCCTCCATGTGAAGTAATATACTTTTTTTTTTTTTTCCGAACTCTATTTTTTCTCCCGGCTTGTGGAACTCTCTCCCGGGCATCCTGCATTGCCCCCAATTCTACCTCCGTGCCTGAGAGGCCTCCTGATTCCTGGCACCAGCCCGGTTATCCCCCCGGCTCTGAGCCCCCGAGGTAGGGCCGCCCTATCCACCCAGGGTGCTGTCTCTGAAATTCGAGCCGGGCTGGGCTTGGCCCAGGTAAGGAGTGCAACTGGCGGTGCAGTGTGGTCGGGTGGATGCAGGTGCTGTCGCCTATCCACAAGCTGTTTTTTTTTTTTTCCTTTTTAGTGCTACGTCCCCTGTGGAGCCTGGCTACCAAGGCAGCACGTGCCATGGCTCCACCCCCTGGCATACACCGCGAAGCTCGTTCGGCTACTCCCCAGCCTCCGCCAGAGGGCACTCATTGAGTGTTCACTACCCCAACCCTCCCCGGGGAAGAGAGAGCAGTCCTCTGGACACTCAATCTTTCCCCCCTTACCGACCCCCAGCCGCCCGGGTCCATTCCCAAACCCGAGTCACCGGTGTGACGTGAGGTGTGGCGTCCAGCGCCTCAACCCTCTGTGCCACCGGGCCGGTAAAGTAATATACTTAGAATCACATCTAGCACTGTCGGGTAAAAACCTTGTAATGAGCAAAAGGGGAAAAAATGCTTCAGAAATAAAATGTAACAAATGTCTAGCTGCACATTGTTACAGAATGTAACAAATGTCTAGCTGCACATAGTTACAAAATGTAACAAATGTCTAGCTGCACATTGTTACAAAATGTAACAAATGTCCAGCTACACATTGTTACAAAATGTAACAAATGTCTAGCTGCACACTGTTACAAAATGTAACAAATGTCTAGCTGCACGTTGTTACAGAATGTAACAATGTGCTAGCTGCACATTCGAGCAGACTTGATAGACCTCTAGGCCTTTATCTGCTGGCAAATTCCGTATGTTCGTATGTCTATTTCTAAAAAAATGATATTTTCTATCAAATATTTTTGGTTTTACTGACTCTAAAAATGGTCAGTTTCTTTCTGAAAGAAGGGTAGTTTTTATCTGTAATTTTTACATTGACTTTCTGAAATTGGTCTCTCGTAGGACACAGATTTCCAAAATCTGGGACCGGGATAGTTTTGAATTTCACAAACCTGAAATGTCTGCCAAAATATGGGGCCTGGGAAGTATTTTGACTTTCACAAATCTGAAATGACTTTCAATATCTGGGACTTTGGCATTATTTTGAATTTTACAAATCTAAAATGAATTCCAAAATTTAGGATCTGGGAAGTATTTTGACTTTCACAAATCTGAAGAGAATTCCAACATTTGGGATCCTGAAAGTATTTTGGTTTTCACAAATCTGAAATGACTTCTTGAATTTAGCCACTGGAAGTGTTTCACCTCCAGTCCAAAAAAGTTAATTGAACCCTTGAAGTAGATGTTAGGTGCCACAGACATGATTAGGAGCTACGGGCCCCTTTTGTGGAGAGTTAGAACCCATTATGCCAGAGCAGGGTTCAGTATTACATTTCATACATTACACGAAGACAGTAAATGAAAACATACACATTTGCACAAGGGATCCTAAATGAGGAATTACCATATCTTATTGATCATACGTTTCCCAAACAATATATATATATACACATTCAATATCTGTTTATTGCATATCAGCACCAGTCGTAGTAATATCATCAGTGACTTTTTATGACCTCTGCCATTAGGTGGCAGCACTCATCATATTAAGAGCACAGGAAGCTGTCTGGTGCGCGTGAGATAGCCACAGGCATTGGCTTATTCTCAGACGTTACAGAGTAGTATGAACAAAACCTCAAAAGTATATAGAGAAATGCAAAAAAAAAAGTCATTTATACGTGGAAACCCTAATTGGGGGGTGGGGGGCACAGCAGCTGAAAGATTTGAGCAGTTCTCCTTTAAAGAGGGATTCTAGTTATCAGTAAAAAAAAATCCCAGTTGGCATTGGCATATCCCAATTACTCAACAGTCCAAATTAAAACTGAATTGCAAGCCACTTAGTTGTATAGAAATAAGAATATGTGCATCAAAATATAACCCTTGTCTTTTTTTAGGTGTCAAGTAATGTTTGGAGCTTAATGTCATGACCCGTACTTTTTTTTTTTTTTACATCCAGTCGACATTGGTTCCAGCCGTTCAGTCTGTAGTGGTCAGGAGGTTTACTCTGTAATGACTGGATGGGGGGTTAAAAAATACCGAGGCTAAAGGCCTCGGTGTTTCTGACAATAGGAATTCATCAATAATTCCTTACAGAAGTGCATAAGTCCGCAGAAGTCTGCTGTTTTGAAGACAGAACTTTATGCAAATTATAGAGTAGTGGTCCACCCGAGCCCCTCTGGGAGCACCTTTCACAACCTCCCGAAGGGGCTGGCCTGGGTTCCCTAAAGCTTTGCTAACTAGGTACTCGGGCCTAAAGTGGCATGGTTCCTCCATCTGGGGCAGCAATATGGGGTACCTGGCTGCTGACACACAAAGCTATTACCCCAGGGGTTGCCTTTCCCATCACTCAGGCTATCTTGAGACTGGTCTTGGAGATTTGGCAGTGTTCAGCATCCTGTCTGGCACCCTCCAACCGTATGGTCCACAAATATGCTGTCCCTAAGGAGTCCATTTTGGGGTTCTCAGATCACCCTTTGGCTGGCCGAAGGGTTGGTCTCAGACTCAGCCTTCTGGAAATCCAGTGGCCAAGGGAATGTGGAAAGACCCCCCCAAGCAAAGCGTCAAAGAAGCTATGTGTCCAGGTACTTCCTGGTCCTGAAATGGACAGGGGACTGGTGCCCCATACTGGATCTGCATGACCTGAACTAGTTTATGTGGAAGCACAAGTATCAGATGGTAATTCTTAACCAGATTATACCATCCCTATGGCAGGGCATGTTGTTCTGCTCCCAGGATTTCCAGGACATGTTCTTCCACGTCCCAGTCTGTCTGTTCCACTGGCAGTACTTCAGGTTCCTCACATTGGGGATTCTTTATCAATTCAAGGTCATGCCCTTTGGCCTTTTGTCCATGCCCAGGGTCTTCACCAAGTGCATGGCAGTGATGGCATCCTTCCTGCATCATGGGGGCATCAGGGTGTGTCCCTGCCTGGATAGCTGATATCAGCTGTCTAGTTTCTCTCACCTGGATAGCTGATATCAGCTGTCTAGTAGTAGCTGGGCCATCCAAGGAGGCTGTGGAGAGGTCCGGGGATCTGACCCTCTAGACCTGCAAGAACTTGAGCCTCTTGGTCAATCCGGACAAGTCCAAACTGATACCTTCAAAGGTAATAACCTGCATCCTTGTCCAGGCTGCAAAGTGTTAACCTGCACCAGCTGATATGTGAACCTACTAGAATTGCCCCTCACTCTAACATGAGTACACTGCTGGATTGGATAATGACCAACCACCCAGAGCACATAATTGCTTCCAGCGTATTACCTGATGCCATCACTGATCACTCTCCCACCTACTGTATCTGGAGAAAGGTAGATCACCTCCGACATGGCCCCGCTTCATTACCTTTCATAATTATGCAAATTTCGACTCAGTCTTTCTTATTCGACATTGCCACCACAGATTTGTCCTCCCTTCTTATAGCTAATGATGCTCAATCTGCCCTTCATCTCTTCCTGACCCACTTCCTTGTGCTTCAAGACAAACACTGTAAACTTGTAACCCGACGGTAAAAAATAAGCAAACCTGCTGGCTAAAATCTGACCCTCTCTATAAACTTAAGCAGAGAGACAAAAGATGGATCCATTTCAAGTGCACTGGGCTAACCTCCAACCTAAATTCTTACAGGGCTCTGCGCAATTCCTGTAAAAAGGAAATCAAACAGGCCAAAATCTCTTATTGCAAAGAACTATTAAACAACTCCTATGGTGATTCTAAAAAATTCTGGTCCCATATTAAGTTCTTCCTGGGGTTGGATCCTGCCTCCACCTCCAATGACATGTCACTAAATGGAGTTCACTGCAATAATCCTTGGACCATTGCAAACTTTTTCAATGAGAAATTTTCTAACTACACCTCCTCCTTTCCTGTCCAGTCGAACCTTAACACCCCGTCCGGTACCACTGGACCTCAATTCTTCTTCAAGTCTGTCACTAGGCGAGAAGTGCTTAGACTGCTAAACAATATCTCTGAGCATGCGACGGCAGGATCTGATAAGCTTGAGCCCAAGCTCCTCATACTGGTTGTCCCTCACATCGCTGCTCCCTTGGCCAAGATCTTCACCCTCTCCCTGTGCCAGAGTCATGTCCCTGATATTTGGAAGATTACCAGAATTACCCCTGTGCTCAAAAAAGGCGACCGTAAGGATCCCCCAAACTATAGGCCTATTGCAATCCTCTCAGTTCTTAGTAAAATTTTTGAGAAACTAGTAGCCACCCAAACTCTAGAGTTTCTTCAGAAACATGACCTTCTTACTTCTGTCCAGCACGGTTTTTGGAAGGGCCACAGTACTACCACTGCCCTTCTCAAATTTAAGTCTGACGCCTTAGTGGCCATGGACTCCGGTCTTCTCATGGGGGCTATTTTTATTGAAATGACAAAGGCTTTCGACCTAGTTGATCACTCTATCCTCTTAGCCACCCTTCGATCTCTAGGCTTCTTGACAAACGTTGTCAGGTGGTTTGGTAGCTACCTAGCTGACAGGGCCCAAATTGTAAAATATAACTCAACCCTCTCGTACAAGGCTATCCTAAACATTGGGGTGCTGCAAGGGTCCATCTTTGGACCTCTGCTTTTCTCGGTCTTCGTAAACAATGTCACCTCCAACCTCCCTAGGACTACCTCCCTGCTTTACGTAGATGACGTTGTCCTGTACTCAAGTGCTAAAAGCATTGCAGACATCAATCAACAGCTCTCCCATAACTTTCAGTTAACTCAACAATGGCTAACCAGTCACAGACTTGTCCTAAATTAGACTAAGACCCAAGCCATGCTATTTGGGTCGACTGCCAAACTTAAACACTCCCAACCTAAGTTTAATGTCTCCTCCTCCAGTGGTACATCTCTTGTGGTAGTGCACTCGGTTAAATATTGGGTGTCACACTTGACCCATCCCTATGCTTTGATCTCCATATCCAACAGACTGGCAAGGCTGTCAGCACTAAACTGGGAATAGCCTACCATACCAGCTATGTGCTTACACCCTCAGCTAGGCTTGCCATTGCATATGGCATACTCCTACCCTCTCTTACCTTATTATTAAAGTTTTGGAAATATTTACAGAATGAGTGGTGCCTTCCTTCTACTGCTGCTTTTGAATTCTTTTTGGAGTGAGCACACTAACTCTTGAGCTATTCTTTTGGACTTTCTCTCTTACCTATGGAGTTGCCACCTACACCTCAGCATGTAAATCAAGTCTTAGGAAATGGGATGTCACATATAATAACATTTGTCGCTATGCATCCTTCTCTCATCAGTTGAAACACCACTGTCTCCTTTATTCGGATCTGGGATGGCTTCCTCCTCATGCATTAAGGCTTTTGCTTATGGCTCTGTCATTGACAATATTGTCAAGTTACAAATACCCAAGCCCATAGCTGGTCTCTTCCTAAATCAGACACCCAGCTACGGTTTACGTTCTGTGGACAAAGCCCCTGTCTACATCCCCAGACATAATACCTCCAAAGGTGCAAGTGCTTTTGCCTGTCACGCCCCTCAATACTGGAACTCCCTCCCACTAACCTTGCGCCAATCCCTATCCCACACCTCTTAAGATAGGGTTATGAAACCATCTCGTCTCCTCCAGCAAATGCTCCTGTTTCAAACCACCTTAGTTCAGTCATTATTTCCTACCTCCTCTCATCTTGCCTCTTCTGACCTGCCTTCCGAACTCACAACACTTTTCCCCCTCCAGTCTGTTCCACCTTGCTTATCCTAATGCTTCATACCCTTACCTTTCTCTCTTTCCTAACTCTGTTCTGCCCTCTTGCATCTATTCTTCCTTACCCCATCCCTCCTTCAACTCTCCTATTATCTGTCCCTCAGTACTGCTATAATGTATTTGCTCGCTCATTTTGTTTTTCTCCATAACTATAACTGTGCTCTATCCTAGCTTAATGCACTGTAAACTGTTTATATTTTGACACTGTTATGTATTTACCTTGCCTGTTGTTTATTTTTTCACACCTGCTTTGTATTTTCATTTGTCTACTAAGTCTTAACTGTAACAAATGTTTATCTGTATTGTTGTTCTGTACCCTTCCAGGTCGTGCCTGGAAATAGTCATTGCTATGGCTAGTGCACCTACCCGGTAAACAAAAACAGAATAAAATAAAAAATAATAAAGTTCATCTGGCCACAATTAGACTCCCTGCAGGCCAAGGCCCCTCTCCCCGCAGACCAGGCTCAGGAACATACCTCCTTTGCCCGATCATTTCAGGCTGGGCGCTTATACCATTTCCTGTGGCTGCTGGGGTACATGGCATCCACCACCAGCATGGTCCATTGGGTATGCTGGTGGATGTGCCACCTGCAGTGGAAGCTGTACTAGTGGCCCAGCACCTAGGTTATCTGGACCAGCCAGTACTTGGTGGCCGATGTGGGATGTTATCCAAAGGTGACTGGTCCCTCAACATTTGGAGGAAGGAATCCCATTTATGCACCCATAGCTGACTGTCATGCTGACAATGGACATTTTAGACAGGCCCAGATAGTTTCGGTACCTGGATCTCCTCAACCTCAGCAGCAGGCCTCCATGGTGGCTGTCTTTTCATCTGGACCTGCTGACCAGACAACAGGGGAAGGTCCAGCACCCAGATCTTCAATCCCTGCACCTCTCAGCCTGGTTTCTGAGCAACTAGATTTTCAGGCCTTGGGTCTCTTGGAAGATGTGCTTCCTGTTGTGGAGGCCTCTCATAGAAACATAGAAACATAGACTTTGACGGCAGAAAAGGACCACTTGGCCCACCCAGTCTACCCATTTCCCTACCTACTGGATAAGCTGCAGATTCTAGTTAACCAACAGCCTGCTTCCTGCAACCCCGCACTATAATTGCTTTGTGTCTGTCCCAAGCATGTTTGAATTCCCCCACTGTTTTAGACCCAACGACCTCCTCAGTAAGGCTGTTCCATGTATCCACCACTCTCTCCGTGAAAAAGAATTTCCTCACGTTACCCCTGAGCCGTCCCCCCTCTATCTTTAAACTGTGCCCCCTTGTTCTTACACATCTCTTTTTCTGAAAGATGCTACCCTCCTGGACTTTGTTGATTCCCTTGAGGTACTTGAACTCTCTAACAGAGTCGTCTCACCAGTGTTATGCCTTTAAATGGAAAATGTTCTTCATTTGGTGCCAGGGTAAGGAGCTTGAGCCCCTTGCATGCCTTGTGTCCAGCATCCTGGAGTACCTTTGGTTCCTCTCTTTGTCAGGACTGCAAGCGATGACCCTTATGGTGCACCTGGCAGCCATCTCTGCATACCAGGTGTGGGCTGATATACTAACGGTGGTGCAGGAGAAGAAGTTCAGGCTCTTTATCAAGGGTCTGAACCACTTGTCTCCTCCAGTACATGAACCACCACCACCTTGGAACTTACTGTTGCTGGTGGCTGTGCTCATGGGCAAGCCATTTAAGCCTGTGCACAGGTGTGAGATGTCGCACCTGTCATGGAAGATGGCTTTCTTGGTGGCTGTCATGTCAGCCAGAAGGATTAGTGAGTTCCAGGTACTCTCATTAGAGTCTCCTTATCTGATGTTTCACAAGGACAGGGTTGTCCTTTGCCCCCACCCGAAGTTACTCCTGATGGTAGTATTGGAGTTGCACCTTAACCAGATGATCAACCTTCCGGTGTACTTTTCTGAACCATTTTTGGAAGATGGCCAGGGGCTCCATACTTTGGACCTGCAAAGAGCGCACCCTTATTATAAGGAGTGCATGGCTGGAGTTGGGGTGAGGCTCACCAGCTGTTTGTAACATACACTGAGGCTACGCCTGGCAGACCGGCAGCAAAGCAGACAACTGGCAGGTGGATCGCATCCTGCATTGACCTCTGCTATAGGTTGACTGTTAGAGAGCCTCCCAAGGGGCTTAAGGCTTATTCCACCAGACATACCGCTGCCTCGGTGGCTGCCTCCAGGGACATCCCAATACAGGAAATCTGTAGAACTGCTACCTGGAGAAAAGTACACACCTTCATTCCCCATTACAGCATTGACATTATGTCACAGGATGCTGCTTTTGGGTCCTCAGTTCTCCAGTCTCTGTTCATCAGATAGGGGGGTGCACACCTTACCCCTCCTCCTGGAGAACTGCTAGGAGTCTGCCAGTGTGTGGATAGTGAACTGTATCCATGTCCTTAGAAATAATCGTAGTTCTAGGAGTGGTATTCAGTTCATATCCACACAACCCATCTGGCCTCCCCTGGCAAGTGGCACATGGATCCCTGCTTACAGTGTGCAAAGATCTGATGTCATGTAGCTGAGCTGGAGGATATAGTGTACCACTAGGCTGGTGGGAGGGGCTTAGTTTAAAGACATCTGTGAATTAGACTGCTCCAGTGGAACTACCAGGTGTGGATGTAAACTTTATACTACTTCTAGAACTATGGTTACAGGTGAGTAACCTATATTGTTTTATCACAGTTCTTGCTTAAGGGATTCAGTCATTTTCTGTGTGAAAAAACGTAATCACTTTCATTTTTATTTAATTTTGAAGTGGTTTAGGTGTCTTTTTTATTAAAGAATTATCTTTTTTTCTACCATTTTTGTGACTGGGAACCATATACTTAGATACTAAGATCTGTCAGTGTTTGGCATGACTGATATGCCTAAAAAGAAAACTGGGTCCACAGTTTTTTTAAAACTGTAGTTCTTGCCGGCTGCATGGTGCTAGGTGATAGGGGATCGCCGGGCACAATGATGACCCGAGTTCGCACCCGAGCCTGTGACGTCAAGAGCGGAGGCCAGCAGAGAGGGTTTCAGAGTGTCTTCTGGATGCTCTCCTTCCTCAGAGGAGGGGAAGGCATGGCTTGTGGCCAGACTCGGCATCACGCTTTGCAACGTGGGTGACCACATGCCGCATGTGCGGTCAGCAAGGATGCCATGACATGCTTCCTGGTGGGTGCTGGGGAAGAAGCATAAGAAAAATGGCCACCAATGCCAGCAGGATGATGGCGACCTGCCTCCCTTCGCCAGGAAGCCCTCAAGCTGTGCCTCGCCAACTGACGCAGAAGCAAGTAAGTGCCGAGGCACTTCGACCCCTTCCCAGGGAAGAGATACACCAGGTCAGTGGGGACGGCATGAAAAGGGTGCAGCAGACAATGGAATGGGAGAGAGGTTGAGGGAATAGGCTTGGTCACCCGAAGGAGTGGACGGCTGGGTAGCAGGGGATAAAAAGATACAGTAATACAGAAAAAAAAAAAACTGTAGTTCTTGTTTTCATCTCCTGGCAAAGCCAGACTGCCATGAGCTTTGTTTAAAGTACCTAGGACCAGATCACAATTTAAAAATTGTGAACTTTGTAAAAAATGTTGCCCTAAAATCAAAAAAGGGCTTTAACAAGAGAATAATTTATGGCTTCTTAACTCCTTTGTTCCCATAGCCGACGTATGGCATTGAAACCATCCAGTGCTGAGCCTGACCCAAAATGGCCACCGGGAGAGAATGAGTTAATGTGCCTCAGTGTCACCAAAGCACAATAAAAGCTCAGGGGAAACTCCCAATGATGATGGAAAGCATGCATCAGAGGGTTCTTCTCCTCACTGGACAGACAAGAAAGATAAATATGCTCGGACATCTGAAAGGCATGGAAATGATGGTAAAGATACCAAGATGTCCAGAAGGGGGAGCCCTGAATCCAGTGGTGGCAAAAATGCCAATAAAAGCCTCAAAGCAAGTACTGGATCCAGTGCCTGCCAAGAAAAAAACAAAAAGGAAAACCTATCCCTGCTACTCCTACTGCAAAAGAAAAGGAGAAGGCAGTGGAACAGAATCACATGCCCTTGGCAGAGGACATAACAAAGGTTTGGCAGTTTTTCCAGGCCATGGGAAATTTATATAGTGTGCCTACCCCAGGCTCTGGTTCTAGACCAGCAGCCTGCACCTCACATAAAACAGAGGAAGATGAGGAGGAAGTGGAACTCATGGATATGATGGGGCCAGCTCCTACAAGGAGGCTACTGGTCCCCATTCACAAGTTCCTTGAAACAGCCACTTCAAAAATCTTGTCAGCATCAAATTCAGTAGCTGGCATTGAAAAGAAAACTGAGACAAAGTATCAGGCGAACAGGCGGGGTAGAATACCTTTTTACTCACCCAGATTGTGAAGTGGTACAGATGGCCTCCCGTGAGAAGGCAAATATGCCCCTCTCTACACAGCCCCCGGAAAAGGATTCCAGGAAAATGGATGCCATGGCCAAAAGAAGTGTACACAACAGCTTCCCTGCATTTAGGACAGGCAGCTTATTTGGCCTATACAACTCAGTGCCAGAAAGCACCGTGGAATGTGGTGCTGGCACTGAGTGATAAAGCAGATGGTAAAATGGTACAGGGTCTGGCAGAAGCAGCAAAGGTCCAACCTGGATGACACAGAATACTAGTTTCATGTGACTGTAGATACCAATGATGGCATCAAGAGTCTTGGCTCATGCTCTGGACTTCGATAAGGTTTGGCTGAGTAAGAGCCACAATCCTTACCCATGACACCCAGGTGAAAGCTATTGATTTCCCTTTTCATAAAAAAATTCCTTATTTGGTGATGAAACAGACTAGAGGTATGTATGAAAAAAGTGGATAAGTGTACAGCCACTTACAAAGCTCCACTGAGAAGGAAAAGGCCTCCACTTCCCACAGGCCGTTATGGAAAGAGAGGCAGGAGTTGAGGCTACTACTCTAGACCCTACATTGACTATGGGTATCTGCTACATTGAAGGTAATATAAGGGTTGGGGCAGAAACATAGAAGTTGACGGCAGATAAGGACCACAAGGCCCATCTAGTCTGCCCATTGTTTCTACCTTATGAATGTGTACTCTGTCAATGGCCTATCTATTCATACTCTTCTGTATTGCTCCCTTATGCCTATCCTATGCCTGTATGAAGCCCTGCACTGTATTCATATCCACCACTTCCTGAGGTAGGCCGTTCCATGCATCCACCACCCTTTCTGTGAAAAAGAACTTTCTCACATTCCCCCTTAATTGGCCTCCCTCTAATCTCATGTTGTGTCCTCTTGTCCTGCTGTTTTTCTTATATTGAAACATGTTAGACTCTTTCACCTTGTTAATGCCCTTAAGGTGTTTGAATGTTTTGATCATATCACCTCTCTCCCTCCTTTGCTCTAGGGTATAATATTGAGCACCATTAATCTGTTCTCATATGTTTTCTGATGCAGTCCCTGCACCATTTTGGTTTCCCCTTCTCTGGACTGCCTCCATGTTGTTAATGTCCTTGTGCAGGTGTGGCCTCCAGTACTGTACACAGTACTCCAGATGGGGCCTAACCAGTGTCTTGTAAAGAGGGATTATTGCCTCCCTCTTATGACTTGCGATACCCCTACTAATACACCCCAGCATCCCTCTACCCTTACCTACTGCTTTAGTGGTCTGCTTGGATGATTTCAGGTCATCGGTGATGATGATGCCCAAGTCTCTTTCTTCCCTTGTGATTGCCAGCAACTCCCCTCCCAACCTATAGATGGCTCCAGGGTTTCTCTTCCCTATGTGCATGATCTTGCACTTCTTCACGTTAAACCCCATTTGCCACTCTTCCAACCATTTTGCCAGTTTATCCAGCTTCTCATTCTTCCCACCCCATCTGAATCATCTGCTCTGTTGCAGATCTTGGTGTCATCTCCAAACAGACAAACCTTACCCTCCAGTCCATCTGCAATGTAACTGATGAAGATATTGAAGAGAACTGGCCCCAGGACTGATCCCTAAGGTACCTCACTTGTGACTTGCATCTCTTCTGACTGTATACTATTTACCATCACTCTCTCTGGTTTTTGCTCATCAATCAGTTTGCCACCCAGTTGACCAACTTCTGACCCACCCCGAGCCTACCCAGCTTAATAATCAATCTTCTGTGTGGAACAGTATCGAAAGCTTTGCTGGAGTCAAGGTGGGTGACATCAACTGCTCCCCCTTGGTCCACCACTCTGGTTACCCAGTCAAGAAATATATGTGATTAGTTTGACAGGACTGTCCTGTTGTAAACCCATGTTGTCCTGGATCCTGTGCTACTATGGATTCCAGGTATTGCACTATCCTTTCTTTAAGGAGTGCCTCCATAATCTTGCCCACTACTGAGGTAAGACTGACTGGTCTGTAATTCCATGCCACCACTCTTGTGAAGCGGGATCACATGAGCCTTTCTCCAGTCTTCTGGGACCTCTCCTGTGCTCAGAGACTCACTAAACAATTCTGATAATGCCTCTGCTAGTTCCACCCTTAGCTCCTTTAGTACCCTGGGATGTATGCCGTCAGGTCACATTACCCTGTCCACCCTGAGCTTAGCAAGCTCTTGTAGGACCCTTTTTTTGTGAAGAGACTAGTGCAAACCTCTCTCCCCCCAATGTCCATGGTGCTGAGCTGTGGGCCCTGTCCTACCTTCTCCTCAGTAAATACTGAGCAGAAGTATCTATTTAGGATAGGTGTTTTTACAGGGTCCTCCTCCTCCTCACACTCCCCTTTATCCCCTTTGATCTTAGCAGAACCCCCTCTGGACTTTCTCCTTTCACTAATGTATCTATAGAAAGTCTTCTCCCCTTCTTTTACTGTTCGTGTTAGTGTTTCCTTGGTTTGGGCCTTTGCCTGCCTTACTGCCTTCCCTGCTTACCTTAGGGAAGTTTGGTATGCCTCCCTATCTTCGTCCCACTGCATTCCCTTATATTTCCTGAAGGCCAGCCTTTTGGCTCTGACCTTTTCTGCTACTGTTTTTAAGAACCAAAGTGGTTTCCTTCTTCTTTTGCTCTTGCTTTTCTCTCCAACATAATGGGATGTTGCTTCAGGCATTGCATCCTTAATGCTTGCCCACTTTGCCTGTACCCCCTCACCTGTATTTCTTCTTGCCAGGGCTAGCTTAACTCTGTTGGCCATCTTATCAAAGTCAGCTCCTCTGAAGTCCCATATGTTTGCCTTGGAATGGGATGATTTAGTTCTAGTGGCCAAATTGAACCATACCATATGATGGTCACTGGCCCCCCAGGTGACCTTCTACCTGGAGATCTGTGTTCCTTTCCCCATTAGTCAGTACTAGATCTAAGATAGCCCTATCTAAAGGGTTGCAAAGTGTGCTGCAACTCTAGCCCCTAAGCCATGCCCATAGCCTAAACAACCCCCCTGTGAGTTTTGCCTAGGTCACCAGTCACCCATTGCCAATGGGAGGACTGACCCACTACTTTCAGGAATAGGAAAACAATTACCACAGACAAGTGGGTCCTGGAAGTAGTGGGTCAAGGGTTATTCCTGCAGTTTCCAAGGTGTCCCAAGCTGCAGAGACCAAGAAACTTTCCTGCTGACTCACCAACAGAACAAATTCTGTTAGAGCTGGAAGTAAAGAAGTTACTACAAGCACAGGCAGCAGAGAAGCTCCCTGCATCACAGTGGGGCAAGGTCCTCTTTTCAAGATACTTCTTAACCCATAACAAAATGGGGAATGACAACTCTTTCTAGATTTAAGGTACCTGAATGAACATATCGAGAAAGAGAAATTCAAGATGGTCTCGATGTACACAGTAATCCCATCTCTGAAGTTAGGAGATTGGTTGGGTTCACTGGTTCTAAAGGATGCCTACTTTCACATTCAAGTAGGACCCAGCCACAGAAAGTATATCAGGTTCAGCTGGGAAACTGTCAATATGAGTTCACAGCCCTTACCTTTGGCCTCACGTCAGCACCACGGGTGTTCACAAAGTGCTTTGCCATGGTGAGGGGTATCTCAGAAGTCAAGGTGTGGTGGTTTTCCCTTACTTGGATGACTGATTAGTGTCGGGGGAAACAAAAAAGGAAGCAGTGTGCTCCATCCAGCTGGTGAGGAGCACCTTGGAAAATCTCGGGTTCCTAATAAATCTACAGAAGTCCCATACAGAACTGGTATAGGTCTTGGACTTCACTGGAGCAGAGCTGGACACCCTGCAGGGAAAGGCTGTCCTCCTACAAGCCATGGTAGCAAACCTGATTGCCGATGCAGAATCATTCATCCTTGGTCGGCCAAGACCTGCAACAGATTTTCTGCAGCTGCTAGATCACATGGCCTTATTCACAAATGTGGTGCCATGGGCCCGGTTCCAGATGAGGGGCATACAGTACCATTTAAGAGGCTACTGTGCATGTGTAGCCACAGCTACAAATCCACAAAGTTAGCACAGCCGTGCTACTGCATGCATTTGTGTCATCTGAAACCAGTTGTATGTTGTTTGTTTAACCTGCTGATGGCTGTTTGTGGTTGCTTGTGAGCTTCTCATACAGCAAGCATATCACGCCGGTTCTGCCGGTGCTGCACTGGCTGCCTGTGCGGTGGCGCATCACCCTCAACATTTGCTCGTTCACTTACAAGGCCGTATGGCGTCTGGGTCCTTGCTACTCAAAAGAGCTCCTGTTTCCCTACCGCCCAGTGCACCCTCTCCACTCCACTGATGCAGTCCTGCTCATTGTCCCCCCCCCCATCTAGACTGAAACTGTCTGGGGACAGAGTCTTTGGAGTGGTGGCTCCATAGCTCTGGAATGCACAGCTTCTGAATATTCAAATGGCCAACTCGGTAGAGGCCTTTAAAGCCTCTGTGAAAATGTATTTATTTCGGAAAGCCTTTCCTGATTAAGTACTGCCAATATTTATTTTATAGTGTTTTAATATTGCTGTTGACTTTTATTATTCTGTACAGTGCTCAGAGCCTTTTGGAATGGGCGCTTTAGAAATAAACATTGCCGTGTCTTGCCTTGCCAAGTCCTTTTGCTGCTGGGGGGGGGGAGTTAGGGATGAAACCTAACACCACATTTCCCTAGTTTTGTAGTGTTAAGCTGAACCCTATCCAGACACAGTTTTTTTGCAGAGTTTATGTGTGTGTATATATCTATGTATCAAGCGTAAATAGACAAACAGACAATATTTTATGGCATGGGCAAGACAATCCTATTCTACCATTGGTGCAAACACATCACATGACCATGCAGTAAATATCCCAACAGTGCACCCCTGCAGCTTTTTCCACTGTATAGTAGTTTTTCACCCATTTTATAAGTGTGATGACACACAGTTCATGGTGTGCAGCCACTGTCTGATAAATGCACTTTTCAGTTGGTTGAAGGCCCTCTGCTTTCCCTTGTGCCTCACAACATACTCGAGGCATGCGAATATCAAGGTGTGACGTCACAACCTGTTGTGTGTTATCACTCACTTATACGACATACTCTGCAGTTTTCTGTTGGTGTGTGTAGATGTGGTTTAGCGCTCACTGGCAACTCCATTTCTACGTGCAGTCCTGCAGTGCCGGGATGGGTTTTGTTGCTCTGCACTACCTCATGATACAGTGTGCATGGAAGACACAATACAGAGTCCAATAATATTCTACTTTTTTTTAGATTATTATTGTTAGTAGCATCAGTATTTTCATGGGCTTTAAAATCAGCAACTACATGTTTTTTTTTTGTGGCAGACATGACTAACAGAAAAAAAAAGACTGAGATTTTATACAGAAAACCTGGTGCTGGGATCACTCATTAACATAACATACAGAATGTTATGCGTAGTTGTGATTTTCTTCTCTAGTGTGTGGAGGAAGCCACATGGGTAAAACATTCACTTCTGTCTATGCCCTTCTGTCTTTTTGTATTGATTTGGCTTTTTAAGCTTTGAGAACTCTTGTAGTTTGGTGTGCGGTGAGAGATAATGTACTGGGCTACAGTGCCACCTTCTGGAGTCATTTGTCTGTGCAGGTGTCTCTCGCTCCAAACTACAGATTCACTGAATTGCTGCATCCAAAAGGAAAGGGATCCTCCACAGAGCCTGATGAAGGGCAGTTTATTACACCAAAAAGGCAGGCCTATAACTTTAAGAAGAAATGTTATATATATATATATATATATTTACTTTTTTTTGGAGACTTTCTAATTTATTGTTTGCATGCTGTTGCAACACTAGGAGACAGTGGCTGACTTCTCATGAAAATTTTCGAAGATCGTACTTGGAGTCCCAAGTACTGTAAATGGATGTTCAATATTTGGGCAAAAGTGGGATTTACATTTAGAGAAGGCAACCCCGCCCATATCAGTGGTTTCCCACTCTCAACCCCACCATTGCCCAGAGTGATGGAGTAATTGACACTAATGGCATATGGCAGGCATTTCTGAGGAGAGCTTTGCTGTGTCCAGTTAGCAAGTCAAAGCATCTGTTCCAGTCCTAAAACAGGGTGCAATCCACATACAGGTTTGGGATACCCTCAAATCAAGCATATCCCAGCTGTGGTGCTCCGCACTCCAGAGCCCATCTGACCTGAATGACATCCACAGCGCCTGCCTGCCTCACTCCGCTTGTGAGGATTCAAGCATAGGGCGGAGCTGGTCTGAACTATAGGCATCCAGTCGGATACCCATGCTGGGCTGCCAGTGGGTCCCTGACTCTTCATGGAATGGGGACAACATTATACAGGAGTCCTGCAAGGACTGCCTATCCTTGGCAGATGTCACAGTACTCTAAGCTGGTGCCAAAACTGCCCTAGCATACCATGGAGGTTCTGTGGGCTTGAGGAAGGGGATTGATCAACCCCCAAGGAATATAGTTGTAGGTAGGTGGAGGGGGTGCATAGCTGCTAATGCAGCCGTTAGGGTTCATAGCCTGTGCTCTTCCTGCCATCCATCCGCACCACAGATCTCCACTTTGAAAAGGGGCACATGCCCACCCCCATCTCGGCTGCCACATAGCCACATTGCGCAGCTTTGGATATGGTATGGAGGCTGGCAGCCAGGGCTGTGGATGCAGGGAGATCTCCACATGTGCAAAGCTGCAGCTCTGCGCGCCACATTTGTGCCCCTCCCCCTGTGTGGAATAGGTTTCAGGCCTTACGTGGATCAGGCCCTTACTTTACAACTAAGTTTAAAAATAACATTTCTGGGCTGGCACAGTGGGGTGGCGGCACTGTTCCATGCTACCACCTGGGAGACCGATATCCTGTGCTGGGGACAACTGGGGGCCAAGCGGTTCACTGAAGGAAGGCGTTTTGCTCCTGGGAAGGGAGGGGTGGGGACACCTTACATTCACACACCCCTGTCAACCAACTAAGGTGCAGTATTGGTATCAGATGTTAAGGAAGCCACTTGCATGATTCCCCTGGTGGAAGAAAACACACAACCGGTGCAACCTCCAATTATATGCAGAGAGAGAAATAAAGGAAAAACTTGGAAGAAAAAAAAGAAATACACAAGCCAGTTTCTGATCCTAGACTGTTTTGCTCAGCACCCAGCTGTGGAAATGGGTAGGAACAGGACCACACTGAAAGGGAGATATTCCAACTGCTTAGATTCAGTTCACTGTCCACACTTAGGCAGTCTTTCACTGAGCATGCTAACTCACTGGAACAGTCTTTAAAGGGGCACTGTCAGCTTTGCCCCTTTGTTTCTTGCCAAATGTGAATAGTGTGCCTCCTAGCACACACGCCTGTCACACATTTACTGCAGAGTGCCCCTATATGTAAGAAATTTAAGCCTTTTTTTCCTTTATTGTAATTTTTTCAGAATAGCTCGTCTATCAACACCACCATCCGAGTCCTGTTATGCATGGTACAGGAATAGCCACATTTCAGCGTGTTCAGCGCAATTTTTTCACATGCCACAGTGGTATCATCTTGTCCTTTCTGTTATAATGTTGCTGAGATATTCAACTGCAAATCGAGCACTGCGAGGAGTAATTTACATTTTTAAAACAGAGCTGAAATCCCAATCATGCACTCGAAAGGCATGAACAAAGATCCCGCGCATGCATGGGATTTCAGCTCCATTTTAAAAATGTAAATTATACTCCTCGCAGTGCTCCGTTTGCAGTTGGAGATACCAGCAGCATTTTTTTTTAACAGAAGGGACAAGATTAACATACTTTTACTCTTGACATTTGAAAAAATTGCACTTCAGGACCACGCTCGTGGCAGACCCATGTTCCCGACCTGGATGTGCTTCCGGGACGCAGGTGAATTACTATCGGACCGAGGGAAAAAACTATTTCTGAAAAAATTACAATAGAAGGTAAAACGGCTTATATTTCTTACATGTAGGGGCATTCTGCAGTAAATGTGTGATAGATGTGTGCCAGGAGGCACACTATTCACATTTGGCAAGAAACGAAGGGGCAAAGATGACAGTGCCCCTTTAAACTTGACTCCTCCTACATCCAGTCATTTACCCCCTACTCAAGCCTGCTGCTGTCAGCTCTTTTCATCTGCTAGAAAGAACAGGTCTCCTCCTTCACAGCTCCTGCTTGTGAATTAAGTTTTTTGCAGTGTTTTCGGGCTTTTTGATTTAGTTTGAAGCAGAGGCTTGGCAGAGGACACCAGAAGGAAGGAGTGCTGTGTGACTGGACTTCTCTACTGGGACTAAAGAAGTAGAACTCTTCTACTGGGACCTTTAATTTAGGGTAAAAGAACAAAAAAAATTAGTGTGTTTCTGTCAGTTAGCTAAAGTGGTTATCTGAACAGTTATCTAGATGTAAATCTCAGGTGGCTGAAGGGGCTTGATTGCTGTGCAGTTTAAATTACTTGTAGAAAGATCTAGTAAGTAGGGGGGAGTGGCTTAGCTAGAAGGAAACTAGATTTAAACACTGCCTTAGAAAGATTCTGTTAGAGTCTTGGCAGAGGACACCAGAAGGAAGGCGTGCTGTGTGACTGGACTTCTCTACTGGGACTAAAGAAGTAGAACTCTTCTAAAAAACTATATTGCCCACCTTCACTCCCCTCCACCCAAAGCTAGTTCTACTTTTATAGGCACAGGATTTGACTGACAACAGGAACTTCCTTTTGGGGAGCAGGAAGTGAGTGATCACAGAGCCACCAAAGATGCACCATCCTAGAAGGGCAACAGTAGCTCTCCGGCCCCCTCTAGCTGCTGGAGGTCTGCCTCTAAGCAAGTAAGGAGTCTACTGAGAAATATAGGGTCTTCTTGTCTCAGAACAGGACAATCAGGAGCTTAAAGGGCACAGAGGCAGTAAGTAAGTAGAGAGAGAAGGGAAAAAAAAACAGAGGAAAGAGTAAGGATTCCAAGCAATAGTGAAGGGACCAGAAATAAGACATGATGGGAGTGGTGCAGTGCAGTAGCTGTGGTGCAGCAGTCTTCCGGGAGACATTCTGGAGGATGCAGTGTTGTCCCATCTGCAGGCACCTCTCTGGGCTGAGGGGGGAGGTTGCTCATCTCCAGGCTGAGTTGGCCAGGATTTGTGGGACCTCCTCTTCCATCCAGGGACCACCAGGGCCACTGCCGCTGCCTCAGAGGTTGCCAAGAAAGAGGAGGTTGACCACAATGGGCTCAGGGAGAGGAGGGTGGTGGAACAGAGGCGATCCTCCAGTTGTACCTCCACAATTTCTATGCCATTCTGGCAAAGTGTGGTTCCTCATGGAGGCACCCACAGTGGAAACCAAGGAGGATGCTGGGAACCTCCACAAAGGAGACCCACAGGAGGGTGGCATGGGACCCACAGGGAAGAAAACAACTCTGGTGGGGACCCATTGTTAGGAAGGTAGAACTGGGGAGGAAGGGAGGGGAGGTAAGGTGCCTCCTGGCGCATGGCTTGAGGGACAGGGAGCAAATCCTCAGGATTGCCGGAGCAGCTGCACAGGGAGGATTCTGGATGTCATTGTCCACCTAGGGACAAATGACCTGACTAAGAAAGGGATCAGAGCAGTGCAGGAAGAGTTTGTGGAATTGGGGAGGGGCCTTAGACAAGTAGCACACACGGTAACCTTCTCGGAGGTGCTGCCTGTCTGTGACGTACGAGAGGCTAGGGTGCTCCACACCATGGGATTCAATCAGTGGTTGAAAAACTGGTACAGAGCTCAGGGATTTGGCTTCACTGGGGACTGGGGTCCACCTGGAGTGATGCAAGCCTATACTGGCATGATGGGCTGCATCTGTCCAGGAGGGGAATTAGGATCCTAGGTGATAGGTTTAAATGCTTCAGTGGCAAGTATTTAAACTAGCCAAGGGGGAGGCACTGGAAAGGAGCAGGGAAATCCTAGCCCCCCCCAAAAAAAGTCACGGTAGTAAGTGAGGTAAACACCAACATAGAGATGTCAATAGGGAGAAGGGCAGGGATAAATGGAGAAAGTGACAAAGGCAAGAAGGACAGGGATGGGGCAAAAAGGTATGAGGAAATGGAGGATAATGAGTACCAATGCCCGTAGCCTGGGCAACAAGCTCCCTGAACTGGTGGCCTTGATGGAAGAGGGATGCCTGGATATCGTAGCAGTCACAGAAACTTGGTACACAGAGAACCATGCCTGGGATGTTAACATACCAGGGTACGTAACTACAGGAGAGACAGGAGGGAGAAGAGGGGAGGAGTAGCTCTCTATGTAAAGGAAGGGATAAAAGCAACTGAACAAAAGAGTAAACAGGGAGGAGAGGAGGCACTGTGGGTCACCTTGGAGACTGGAAGTGGCACCACAATCCGCACAGGGGTTGTATACAGACCCCCAGGTCAGGGGGAGGGAATGGACAAGGATATGATAGAAGGCATTCTTAGGATGGCAGAGAAAGGGGAGATACTGTTGATGGGAGACCTGAATATGCTAGATGTTAACTGGAGCACACTTGCTGCAGCCACATCCAAGAGCAGGGCCATTCTCGATGCCCTACAGGTGGCATGCCTCAGACAGCTAGTTTCGGAACCCACTCGTGAGGGAGCAATCTTAGACCTTGTACTCTCAAATGGGGACGATGAGAGGATCTCAGATCTAGAAGTGGGTTGCCATCTGGGAACAAGTGACCATCAAACAGTGTGGTTCACGTTAAACTCAGCTACAGAGTCAAGCCATACAAAAGTGAGGGTACTGGACTTCAGAAGGGCTGACTTTGGCAAGATGGGAGAGTGCCTCAGAAAAGCACTAGCACACAGGCTAGAAGGAGGGGTGGAGCAACAATGGGGAATCATCAAAACTGCCATCACAGAGGCAACAAGCCTTTGTGTGAAGCAAATAAACAAATCAAAACGAAAGAAAAAGCCATTATGGTTCTCAAAAGAGGTGGCGGGGAAAGTCAGGGAGAAAAAGATTGCATTCAGGAAGTATAAGGAAACACAGAAGGAGCAGAACAGAGAGCTGTACCAGTTAAGGCAAAGGAAGCAGGGAAGGAAGTCAGAATAGCAAAGGCCCAAACTGAGGAAAGGATAGCCAACTCGGTTAAGAAGGGGGATAAAACCTTTTATAGGTACATCAGGGAGTGTAGAAAGACAAAGGGAGGGATAGTGAGGCTGAATAGAATGAACGGTGGGTGGGCAGAGGGGATAGTGAAAAAGCAGGGATACTGAATGAATATTTCTGCTCAGTATTCGCAAAAGAGGAGGGGGAGGTGCCAAATCCAATTAACAGAAGCACTCTGGATAGGGGCGTCGATCCCAGTCCTTTCACAGAAGAAAGGGTTCTGAAAGAACTCCTAAAACTGAAGGTGGACAAAGCAATGTGGCCTGATGGAATTCACCCCAGAATTCTAAAAGAATTAAGGGGAGAACTAGTGAAACTACTGACTAAACATAGAATTTGACGGTAGATAAGGACCGCTTGGCCCACCCAGTCTGCCCATTTCCCTACCTAATGGATAAGATGCAGATCCTAGTTAACCAGCAGCCTACTTCTTCCTGCCCCCACCCCCTAGAATTGCCTTATGACTGTCCCATGCATGCTTGAATTCCACCACTGTTTTTGACTCCACAGCCTCCGAAGGCCATTCCATGCATCCACAACCTCTCTGTGAAAAATACTTCCTTAAATTACCTTTGAGCCGCCTTTATCTTCAAATTCAGCCCCTTGTTCTTGCACACCTCTTTTTTGAAATATGCTACCCTCTTGGACTTTGTTGATTCCTTGAGGTACTTGAAAGTTTCTATCATGTCCCCCTCTCCTCCTTTCCTCGAGGCTATACATATTAAGCTCCTTAAGTCTCTCTTCATATGTCTTCCGTGCAGACCCTGCACCATTTTAGTTGCCTCCTCTGGACAGCTTCCATCCTGTCTATGTCTTTATGGAGATTGGGTCTCCAGAACTGCACAGTACTCCAGATGGGGTCTCACCAGCTGTCTGTACAGAGGGATAATAACTTCCTGTTTTCTACTGGTGATGCCTCTCCCTATGCATCCCAGTATCCCCCAGCCCTCCTTGCTGCCCTCTCACATTGCTTGCCCACCTTTAGGTCATCTGATATGACTACCCCCAGGTCCCTTTCCATTTTTGTTGTTGTTAGTATCTCACCCCCCATTGTGTACTCTTCCTCTGGGTTTTTGTTTCCCAGGTGCATTACCTTGCACTTCTTAGCATTGAATCTAAGCTGCCATACATTTGACCATTCCTCTAAACTTGCCAAGTCCCTTCTCATCCTTTCCACCCACCTTGTGCATCAACTCTGTTGCAGATCTTTGTGTCATCTGCAAAGATACATACTTTCCTTCCAGTCCCTCTGCAATGTCGCTATAAAGACATTGAAGAGGACCAGTCCTAATACTGAACCCTGTGGTACCCCACTAGTAACCCCCTTTCTTCAGAGTGGACTCCATTTACTATTACTCTCTGTGTCCTATTCTCCAGCCAGTTCTTTACCCAGGCTGTCATCTTGGGACCCACTCCCAGGCTGGCTAACTTGTATATTAATCTTTGTGTGGGGCTGTGTCAAATGCCTTGCTAAAGTCTAGGTAGGCCATGTCCACAGCCCCTCCTGATCTACTTTGGTCACCCAGTCAAAGAAATCTATCAGATTTGTCTGGCATGACCTTCCCGCTGTGAATCCATGCTGCCTTGGGTCCTGTGCCCTCTGGCCTCTAGATACGACAGTTCTTTCCTTCAGAAGTGATTCCATCATTTTCCTACCACTGAGGTTAAACTAACAGGTCTGTAGTTTCCTGCTTCTGCCTTGCTCCCACTTTTGTGAAGGGGAATCACATCTGCCTCCTCCAGTCCCTCGGGTACCACCCCATCCTCCCATGATTTGTTAAAGAGGGTAGTCAGTGGTGTCACTAGTTCTACCCTTAGTTCTTTTAGAATTCTGGGATGAATCCCATCAGGCCCCATTGCTTTGTCCACCTTCAGTTTTAAGAGTTCTTTCAGAACCCTTTCCTGTAAATGGGCTGGTATCAACTTTTGTATCCAGAGTGTTTCTACTGTTTGTTTTAGGTACCCCCTCTTCCTTTGTAAATACTAAGCAAAATATTTGTTTAGTATCTCTGCTTTCACAGTCACCCTCTGCCCACCCTCCTCCCTTTATTAAGCCTCACTATCCCTCCCTTGGTCTTCCTTCGCTCCCTGATGTACCTATAAGAGGTTTTATCCCCTTCTAACTGAGTTGGCTATCTTTTCCTCGTTTGGGCCTTTGCTGTTCTGACTGCCTTCCCAGCTTCCTTTGCTTTAACTGATACAGTTCTCTGTCCTGCTCCTTCTGTGATTCCTTGTACTTCCTGAATGCTTTTTTTTCTTGAACTCACTGCCACTTCCTTTGAGAACCATAGTGGTTTCTTACATCGTTTCGTTTTATTTGCTTCACACAAAGGCTTGTTACCTCTGTGATGGCAGTTCTTTTTATTCCCCATTGTTCTTCCACCCTTCCTTCCTGCCCATTTGCTAGTGCATTCCTTAGGCACTCACCCATTTTGGCAAAGTCAGCCCTCCTAAAGTCCAGTACTTTTGCCATTGTATGGCTTGACTCTATTGCTGTGTTTATTGTGAACCATACTGTTCGATGGTCGCTAGTTCCTAGATGGCTACCACTTCTACATCTGTGATCCTCTCTTCATCTCCATTTGAGAGAACCAGGTCTAAGATTGCTCCTTCTCAAGTGGGCTCCAATACTAGTTGTCTAAGGCATGCCCCCTGTAGGGCATCTAGAATAACCCCATTCTTCGAAGTGGCTACAGCAACTACACTCCAGTTAACATCTGGCATATTCAGATCACCCATCAGCAATATCTCCCCTTTTTCTGCCATTCTAAGTATACTTTCTATCATTTCCTTGTCCATTTCCTCCCCCTGAGAAGGGGGTCTGTATACAACCCCTGTGCGGATTGTGGTGCCATTGCCAGTCTCCAAATTTACCCACAGTGCTTCTACTCCTCCCTGTTTTCCCTTTTGTTCTGTTGCTTTGATTCCTTCCCTTATGTAAAGAGCTACTCCTCCTCCTCTTTTACCCTCCCTGTCCCTCCTGTAGATTACCCCTTTTAACAAATCATGGGAGGATGGTGTGGTACCCGAGGACTGGAGGAAGGCGGATGTGATTCCCCTTCACAAAAGTGGGACCAAGACAGAGGCAGGAAACTACAGACCTGTCAGTTTGACCTCTGTGGTAGGAAAAGTGATGGAATTACTTCTGAAGGAAAGAATTGTTGAGTACCTAGAGGCCAGTGAGGCACAGGACCCAAGGCAGCATGGGTTCACAACGGGAAGGTCATGTCAGACGAATCTAATTGATTTCTTTGACTGGGTGACCAAAGTAGTAGACCAGGGAGGGGCTGTGGACATGGCCTACCTAGACTTTAGCAAGGCATTTGACACAGTCCCACACAAGATTAATAGTCAAATTAACCAACCTGGGAGTGGGTCACAGGGTGGTAGCCTGGGTAAAACATTGGCTGGACAACAGGACACAGAAGGTAATTGTAAATGGAGTCCACTCTGAAGAAAGAGGGGTTACTAGTGGAGTACCAGAGGGTTCAGTACTGGGTCCAGTCCTTTTAATGCCTTTATAAGTGACATTGCAGAGAGACTGAAGGAAAGTATGCCTCTTTGCAGATGACACAAAGATCTGCAACAGGGTTGATACACAGAGGAGGTGTGGAAAGGATGAGAAGGACTTGGCAAGGTTGGAGGAGTGGTCGGTAGTATGGCAGCTAGGATTCAATGCAAAGAAGTGCAAAATAATGCACCTGGGAAACAAAAACCCAGGGGAAGATTACACAATGGGGGGGAGATAGTAACAAAAACAACAAGCATTTGTCAATGCCGAACGTTCGCTTGCAGGTATTTGCAGTGGTGTTTGGCATGTATGGTGCTTTACCCTAATGCCCTGTGCGATTGCTGGTATTTGCAGAATAAATTGTCAGTATGACCTTTTTGTTACCCCCATTGTGCGCTACATAGGCAGAAACACGTTTTGGGCAGGATGTGAAAAATGACAGCTGTACTGCTCATAAGGAGGTGTGGTAAAATGGCAATGTTGAAAATTTGGAGTGAAAATATTGAAATTTCGCAAACTTACGAGCGTGCGTAGGAACTGCGCAACTCAGACTCGTAAAACAGTCATTTGTAGGAATTTTTTCACCAAATTTTCAGCACAGCCATTTTAGACCTCTGCTCATGATCAGTGTCACTGTGATTTTCTTAATGTGTCCCATACATTGAGTTCACACACCGATTGCGCCATTGTGCGCTACATGGGCAGAAACACATTTTGGGCAGGATGTGAAAAATGACAGCTGTACTGCTCATGAGGAGGTGTATTAAAATGGCAATGTGGAAAATCTGGAGTGCAAATATTTGAAAATTCATAGCGTGCGGCGTGCGTAGGAACTGCTATAGCATGTGTCAAAACAGTCATTTCAGGAATTTGTTCACCAAATTTTCAACATAGCCATTCTAAGACCTCTGCTCATGAACAGTTTCACTGTGATTTTCTTAATGTGTTCCATACATCGATTTCGCACACCGACTGTGCCATTGTGCGCTACGTGGACGGAAACACGTTTTGGGTGAGATGTGAAAAATGACAGCTGTACAGCTCATAAGAAGGTGTGATAAAATGGCAATGTTGAAAATCTGGAATGAAAATATTGAAAATTCACAACTTACGAAGCCTGCGAGGAACTGCGCAACGACGCCAGAAACAGTCATTTTTGGAATCTTTGCACTGCCTGAAGAGGAAAGAGTTGAGCCCGCGGTGATTTCGCAGTGACTGCGCAGTGCCTGCAAATCACCTTCGGCCCGAATAACGCCATGACAGTGACATCATTCATGAGAAGGGGTCCCAAAAACCCCATGTTGAAAATTTGGTGCCAAAATTCCAAAAAATGACTGAGATATGCAATAAAGTTGAAACCCCCCTATCTAGCCCATTATACAGCTTACCAGCATTTCCTCAGTTCGCGGTCGCCTTTGAAGAGTGCAGACGTGTTCCCAGTCCACCGAAGATCGTCGCACCGGAGTCCAGAGGTAGGTATGGGGTGAGGGGTGTGTGGGGAGGCTGGGTGCGCAGTGGGTGGGTGCGGGTTGTGGGGGCTGGGAGGCGCTGTGGGACCGTTTTTATTTTACAGGTTTTAACAAAAAACGGACTACGTGGGACGCTTGCCATGCTGGGGTGGGCTCCAGCGTGGCAGAAGATGGCTGGGGGCGAGAGCCGACGGGATTGGGCACCCCCATGGCAAAGTACGCGGGGGCCGAGGAGCCGACGGGGATTGGGCACCCCATCGGCAAAAGAAAGGGAAAGTTTGCACGCTGGGGTGGGCTCTGCTGCGGCAGCAGGATGGTTTGGGGGCCAGGAGCCGACGGGATTGGGCACCCCTGTCTGCAACAACGCTACACGCTGGGGTGGACTCCTCGCTGGCACCAAAGCTTTGGGGTGTGTGCATGTCGCTGGGGGGAGCGATGACGCATGGGGGACGGCGTGATTGCGTGTGCTCAGTATGGCAGCAGTGCTTTCCTTTGAAGCAGAGGAACACCGCTGTCATACAGAGCTCCTGCACCCATTGGTGCAGGACCGCCACGCCTGCTCAAGGGAGCAGTGCATTGGATGGGAGATGCACACCTCCAAGTGTGCTACTCTCTCAAAACGTTCCTTGCACATGCTCGCGCAAGTGAACGTAAAAAAGGAAAGGGACCTGGGGGCAATCATATCAGATGACCTGAAGGTTAGCAAGCAATGTGAGAAGGCAGTAGGGAGAGCTGGGGGTATACTGGGATGCATAGGGAGAGGCATCACCAGCAGAAAACAGGAATTTGTTATCCCTCTGTACAGACAGTTGGTGAGACCCCATCTGGAGTACTGCGTCCAGTTCTGGAGACCCCATCTCCGCAAGGACATAGACAGGATAGAGGCAGTCCAGAGGAGGGCAACTAGAATGGTGCAGGGTCTGCAAGAGAAGCCATACGAGGAGAGACTAAAAGAGCTTAATATGTATACCCTTGAGGAAAGGAGGGAGAGGGGGGACATGATAGAAACGTTAAGTACCTCAGTGGAATCAACAAAGTTCAAGAGGGTAGCATATTTCAGAAAAAGAGACATGCAAGAACAAGGGGACACAATTTAAAGATGGGGGGGTGGTTCAGGGGCAATGTGAGGAAGTATTATTTCACAGAGAGGGTAGTGGATGCATGGAACAGCCTTCCTGAGGAGGTTGTGGGGTCTAAAACTGTGCGAGAATTCAAGAATACATGGGACAGACATAGGGCAATTCTTGTGGGGGGTAGGAAGAAATAGGCTGTTGGTTAACTAGGATCTGCGGCTTATCCTGTAGGTAGGGAAATGGGCAGACTAGGTGGGCCAAGCAGTCCTTATCTGCCGTCAAAGTGTATGTTTCTGTGTTTCTGTTTTCCTGTCGACCCATCATATGCACTGAGTCTCTGGCTCACTGCTCCATCGCTTATGGCGAACAAAAATAGCTTCGTTTTAAAAGTGCGCATTTTAAATTCACCATGTCCATCACCGATGGCCATGGCACCTTTGTCCACTATATGGGTATTATCTTTGATATGAAATATTGCCAGTGATGCCAGGACATGCACCTGCAGGTGATCAAGGTTTGCGTGGTGTGAGTCCTTAAGGGGAGGCCTGTGACCACACATAGGCCCACACAAGGTGGCTGGTTTGGCCACTCAGCTGGAGGACAGTGACTATCTATAGGCTGTGACAGGGTTGAATAAGGCCCTGACCCATTTGTTAATGCAAGAGTCTGTTCTAGCCTCTACTTTTCTGTCTCTTTTCTGTCTGGTTGCGCAACCAAATTTTCTTGTGAGACCTAGGAACTGATCACTCCGACAGTTTTGCAGTTCTCCACCTCTCACTATCTCTCTGCCTTCCCTTGCTATTTCTGTCTTTTCTTCCCCCTTGCATATCTGCAGTTATAAAAAATACATGTGAATCTTTATGTAGAAATGTCACTGATACTGGGATTCCTTTGTTTAAAACTGTGTATAGTTATACTGTTGAAATGATTGAAAAAAAGCTATTTGGAACTCAAGGGGTTAACCTGAGATGCAGTTTTTTAAGCCTTTTGCAGAGCTGTAAACAAGAGGTCAGTTCTGGGTCACTGTGTTTTTTTTGCTGCACCTACATCGAAACTGAGAAGAACATTCTGTAAACTGAGAAGAACATTCTGTAAACTGACAAGAACGTTCTGTGAAAAGCAGGATGTCAACAAGGCAAAGACTTGTTATAAAAAGAGCAGCAATGCTTTTGCTAGTGAGACAAGGAGAGTGAGAGAGTGAGAGACTGAAACTTGGAATTAAGAGATACCCTCAGAAGGACTTAGTTTTCTCTGTTTGTACTGCCTTTATAAATAGTTATACTGAATAATTTTTATATTTTATTTTGCTGTTAGAGAAAATAAAACGCTATTTGTGAATTTTGAAACTGCTCCTGGTTTTATTTAATTATTTATTTATTTATTTATTTATTTATTTATTGTATAATCGGATTTACAACCTTTGAGCCAGCGGTTTGTTTACAAAGGTACCTCGTCACAGAGAGGACACACATGGTTAACATAATTTACAGAGTACAGTCAAGACAGATTAACAGATTTTTTACATATTTACAGAATACAGACATATAGAACAGAATCACATTTATTTATTTATTTATTAAATTTTGGTAACCGGGTAAGCCCTCTGGGCCCCGAAGGTCCCTTTTTCAGGGGCGACCCGGGGATTACATGGAATATTACATGGGATTGTATACAGCAAAGGTACATTACATAATACACATCAAACATAACATGGGGTAATACATAATAGCATTTCAGCAGGTTACATATCCTGAGTGAGCTATGTAGGTCGGTGTAGTCCTTGGGTATTTCCCTGGGAGGGAGGGAGGGTAGGGGATGGTCCTTGTGCGTAATGAGTTGTGATGACTTAGGCTTACACTTAGGCCCTTCTTTATCAATTGCACTTGGAGGTGACCATCATATGAGCCTTCAGCCTTGTGCGGCAGGAGTTGGTAGAGGTAGCTTCCTGGACATCTGGGGGCAAGGAGTTCCATAGGATGGGGGCTGTGATGGTGAACGATTTGCCAACTGCCTTGGTTCTAACCCTGGGCACTGCAAGGAGGGTTCGGTCCATAGTTCGGAGTAGCCTAGGGTTACTCTTTTGGGCAGTGAGGCTGGGAGGAGGGGAGGGGCTGAGTAGTTTATAAGCATGGCAGAGTAGGGGGTACTGGAGCCGGGCATCCCAGGAGGGCCAGTTTAGTTGGGACAAAGTGTCACAGTGGTGGGTCCTGGGGCCGGATAGGGTGGCGAAGCGAGCCACCTTGTGATAGAGAACTTGTAGTCTGTTCATCTCTTGTCTGGCTGCTCCCTGAACCACTGGGTCCGCATAGGTGATGGTCAGGAGCAGGACGCTAGTAGCAGTGGAGGCCCTGGCTTAGTCTTTTTAAGCTGAGTGGTAACCATAACACGAGGGGGCACAGTCTTAAGCTGGAGGGTGGGAAGCACTTCTTCACAGAGAGGGTGGTGTCCACTTGGAATGCACTGCCAGAAGAGGTAATCTCGTTGAAGACAGTGGGCAGCTTTGAGCGGCTGGGACAGGCATAGGGGGAGGGTAAGGGTCATGGGTAGGGAGGGAGGATGGGAGGAGTGGGGAGGGAGGGAGGAGCGAGGGCAGGGACATTAGCTCAAGCTATGGACCCTGCAATATGAGCAGACTTGATAGACCAAATGGCCTTCTTCTGCTGGCTTCTTCGTATGTTCAAACGCTGCAGGGTAAAACAGCATCACTTTCCATGGGTCTCTACAGACCTCGTCCAACTATGCAAATCCACGACCAAGCCAGGGTCCATCAGAAAGCTACTAAAGCCCTTCCTGACCTGTGCACATACAAGGTGCTAAGAAACACGTGCACAAAGGTATCAGAACTGCCAAGGCTGCTTACTTTTGCACTCCTCTGCACTTCAATCAGACCTCCCCCACCAATTTCTAGACTACCTTCCACTCTCTTCTTGACCCCTCTGCCCAATCCACCACCCCCACGTTATCCATCAACAGCTCCCCTATTTCTGACCCAGCCTCTGTTGCATCTGCTCTAATTTTGAACTTTACTACCTGTGCTTCTCCCGCCTCACTCATCCCCCAATACGGCTACGCCTTCCCCCTGTCTCTTTCCATGAAGTCCTACAAGCCCTCACTTCCTTAAACCCCAGTAAGTCTAGCCCCGACGGTCTTGACCCTGGCCTCCTTAGTATTTCCACCCCTGAAATATCCCTCCCCCTCACTCACATTTTAAATCGCTCTTTGTCAAATGGCATGGTCCCACAGGCATGGATGCTAGCTCAAGTTCTACACTTGCACAAAGGCAGAGACACCTTCTCTCCGGGAAACTACCGCCCCACTTCCCTGCTCCCTACCTTCACCAAAATTCAAGAGTACCTCTTCCTATCTGGCCAACATTGACATCCTGCAGCTTCTGCTGGCTCACGAGCTGGCCTTAACTGTCCCAATTTCTCCCGCCAAGATAGAAGAGGTCCTTGGCTCCGGATAAGGCACCCGGTCCGGATGGGTTTCTGGCCAACTTTTACAAAGTTTTTTCCAAGGAGCTCGCTCCGTTGCTCGTTAAACTCTATGAGCACCTTTTCTATTCTCTGTTATTGATCCCACGCTCTTGAAGCTACCATTATTCTGATTCTCAAGCCGGTAAGTCCCTACTAATCCAGCGAGTTATTGGCCATATCTCTCAAAATTATGACATGAAGATACTTTCTAAGATCTTGGCGAAGCGGGTGAAGAGGGTTTGGACCCATCTCCTCAGTCCAGAACAAGTGGGCTTTGTGCCTTCCGATCGCCGTCGGACCATCTTAGAGTTCTCTCTCATATCTCTCAATATGCCAGCACTGCTCTAACTCCATGGCTTTGGTCTCGCTTGATGCTGAGAAAGCCTTTGATCGAGTCGATTTGGCCTTTCTCTGGGCAGTGCTGGCGAGGATGGGGTTCCTGTCTCTTTTCAATTGGATTCAAGCCCTTTACAAATGTCCTTCGCTAAGATATATTGTAATGGGCTTTCTTCACAGTTCCGTTACATACTGGTACTAGACAAGGCTGCCCTCTCACCGCTTTTTATTTAATCTTTATTTGGACCCTCTCATCAAAATTAAATCCTCACCAGTTATTAGAGGGTGCCTCGTATCAACGGGAGCTAGTCCTCTCAGCGTATGATGACATTCTTCTACATGTCATGCACCCTGCTGAGTCCCTAGAACATGCTAGAAGTAATCAGGCAATATGGAGCCCTTTCCCAATACAAATTAAATCTTTCCAAATCGGAGATTTTCCCGCTGAATGCTCTTACTTGTAAATCAGATTCTACACTCGCATGAAATGGTCTCTAAATCGATTAAATATTTAGGATTCATTTCTGACAGACCCTTCCCTACTTAGGAAGCTTAATTTAGATGACCTTAAAAGTTATATTCAGCAGGATTTGCGACGGTGGGCCGCTTTCCCCATCTCTCTGTGGGGTCGGGTTAACATTATTAAAATGAATGTTCTTCCTCGTATCTTTTACCCTCTTAACTTATTAAATCTCTGGTTGCCTGTGTCCTACTTTCAACAGTTCCATAGAATGTTTTCCAATTTCATCTGGCAAGGTAAAGGGGCTCGGCGTTCCTTTTTTAAGCTATCCCTACCCAAAGAGAAGGGCGGACTTAAGCTTCCTAATTTGCAGTTTTATTATTGGGCGGCGCATCTGGCTAAATTAGGGAAGTGGCTGCCGGCTAACCCTAATCCTGCTTCCCCGATCTGGCTTCAAATCGAGAAGTCAATTTTGCTGGACTCTGGAGTCAACCCTTATGCAATCTTTTATACTCCCCACTCCATACTCTCACAATCGATAACAAACCAGACAGTTCTCCTATCCCTTAAGTCCTTATCGCAGTGCATGCGCTCTTTTAGAATATTCCCGAAGGAAGATCTGAGTCAACCGGTTACGCTTAATCCTAACATTAAAGTTGGGAATTCAATGATCACTTCTGATTGGCTCCACAGGTCAAAGAGACTTGTTTAGAGCACTTCTACGATTGTGGGTCCCTCCTTTCGCTCATGGACATCCTTAATAAGTATGCCATCCCAGGGTAAACATTTTCAAGGTATACCAATTGAGACACCTTATTGCTAGCAAGTTTGGCACTCACTACAAAGATTCGTAGCTCTTTCTCTCTCAGGTGCTGACTCTTGCTGCTAAGCCACATGCCATCTCCAAAATTTACTCTTTTGTTGAACTATAAGGTTTCAGAGCCTCTGATAGGTTCCAAGATTTGGTCCTCCCTCTTCCAGACTCCACTCTGAACTGGTCTCGCCTGGAAGGATCTCCATAAGTATCATACTCCAGGATAGATTAAGGCTCACCCAATACTATATTGTCAGTAATATCTATTACACTCCCAAGAAGCTCTTCCTGCTTAAAAGGCTTCCTCTCCCGACCTGCTCCAGGTGTATGCTGGATGAAGGGACCCTTGCATATTTTCTGAAGTGTAACAGAGTCTCCCCTCTGTGGTCCTCTATTCGTGATAAAATAGATCCGTTATTGGGTCTTTCTGAATTCTTTACTCCCAAGGTCTGCATCTTGGGAGACTATACCAGTGTTGATAGTGCAGAACGTGGTTACCACATGGCATTGATTGCTTCTGTGGTTAAGAGACTGGTCCTTAGGCACTGGACGGATCAGTTGACTCTGTCATATGCTGAGTGGCTGATGGAGCTCTCCGCATGCCTCAATGCCGAAAAACTGGCTGCTAGCCTGCGCAACCGCATTGACCTATTTCAGAAAAAGTGGGGTAAGCGGTACTCTTTGTATCTCCATTAATGTTTTAATAACCTTCTCTCTGAGGCCTGCTGTTTCTCGGATGCTCTTTAGACTTTGGTAGTGGCCGATTTCTTGTATTGGGAGATAGAAGTTTGTTCGGTTGGATGGATTTGCTGTTAATTCAGTTCTGATGTGTTGTTTGTCTGCACACTCTGGTGGGGGAGGGTGAGGTGTGTTTTTTTGGGGGAGGGATAGGGAGGGTGGGCTTAAGTTATACCATGTAATTTCTTGGTCTATTACTACTGTCTTGCTGTATGGTTTGTTTTTTGTTGTTGAAAATCAATAAACTTAAATTTAAAAAAAAAAAAAAAAAAGTACCTCTTCCTCACATGTCTCACTGAGTTTCTTGACTCCTCAAACATCATCTCCTCCTTTCAGTCAGATTTTTGGACCAGTCGCTCCATCACTACCTCACTCCTTTATGTCACAAATTCCATCCTCTCTGGCATGGACAAAGGCCACATAACTGTCACCATTTTAATTGAGCTTGCTAAGGCCTTTGGCTCTGTCTCTCACCTTCTCCTACTGACCAAGCTTTCCTCAGCTACCCCCTCTTCCGCAACTGTAAACTGGTTTAACTCCTATCTCTCTGGTTGAACCCAACAAGTTGTCATTGATGGAGGCCTCTCCTCTCCCCTCTTAGTCCATGCTGGTGTTCCCCAAGGCTCCATTCTGGGCCCCCCACTATTCTCTATTTTCTTAAATGATCTCCCATCTGCTTGCTCTATGGTTAATATACAGATGTATAGACGCGGTGAAGTGAAAATTCATGGGAGAATTTGCCGCAAAGCGGACGAAATTCGCCTCCGTGGAGCTCTGCAAAGTTTTTCCCACCTTGAGAAACTTCAAAATGGCAAAATTCTACCACAAAGTGTGGAATTTTGCCTGTGAATGGTGGAATTTCGGCGAAATTCCACTATTCGTGGGTGAAATTCCACACTTCGCAGGCAGACTTCTGTACTTCATGGTGGAACTTCACCATGCGGAATTTGTGAAATTCCATGGAATTCACGGATTATTTCACGGAATGAAGTTTTCCAGCTTCGCCCATCTCTGTGATGATACCATCCTTTTCACCTCTGGCTACTCTACCTCTGCTTTCCATTCCTAGCTTCAAGCCGACTTCCACTCTGTCTTTCGCTGGTTCTGTGAAAACCTCCTCATGGTAAATGTTTAAATGATGTCTATGACATTTGGAACCTCTCAAAAACTTACCTCCCTCCCCCCCCCCACATTCACCACCCTCAAAGGCTCCGTACTTGATGTAGTCCCCCACTACAAGTACCTGGGGTATGGTTTCAATTCTTGGCTTGACTACGCAAAGCACATCGAGCACATTCACGCAAAACTATGCCCTGAACTGGGCACTTTGTACAGAAACAAGGATGCCATCTCCCTAAGCACTAGGCATCAGATCCTTTCCAAAATGATTATCCCCTCCTTTGACTATGCCAGCGTACTGTATGGTACTGCCCCAGCCTACTCCCTAGCCAGGCTTGACTCCCTCTATAATGCATTCTGCTGCTTTGCCCTAAATGCCATTCCCCGCACTCACCACTGCTGCCTGTACTCGTCCCTTTCTCTTACCTCTCTCCAACACCGATGGCTACTCCACTCTTCTTTTTTCATCTCTAAATCCTGGCTTGGGTCTCTGCCTTCCTACCTCTCCTCACTTTTATCTTCCACTGCCAAGGCCTCCTACCCTCTCCAGTCTAGGGACTCCCGCACTTTCTCCCTCCCTCGGCCCTCCTCCTGTTCTGGCTCAGCTGCTTTCTCTTACAGACTGCCCTTGCTCTGGAACACTACCCCCTCTCACATCAGGCACTCCCAATCCTCTCTCTCTCCCCCAAAACATGCCTTATCCTCTCATCTGTGCTCCTGGACCCTGCCCCTGTCAAAGCTGGCCTCCCCCCCTCTCATTTTTGTCCCCCAGCTCACAAACGTTCCCCTTACCCAGCTTATATAGGCCTCCCCTTGCACTTTATTCTCACCTTGTTCTGTCTTTCTGTATTTCCTCATAGCACTTTCTCTTCTCTTCTCCTCTCCCTCCCCCCAGGAATCATTGTTGATTATTGAAGTTATTATTCCTTTGGTTGCCTCGTTACCTGTATTCTCTACTATTATCCATTGATATTTACCTGTTCGTTGCATTTCCTTGCTCATTTACCTCAGCATGTACTTGGAAAGCTGTTTCAAATTATGTAATGTAAAAACTTCCCATTTTCCCTTTGCCCCAGGTCGCACCTGAAAACGAGCCTTGGCTCAGTGTGCCTCTCCCAGTCATCAACTTCAAATAAATACATAAAATAAATCATTGTTTTTCTTTTGTTTGTTTGTTTTTTGTTAACCAAGGTAAGTCCACTAGAATACGGAAGATCCCATTTTCAGGAGCAACCCAGACTTCAGCCCAATGAAGCACATTCCAGATACATACGTATTAGTATATTTCATAACACAGTACACAGAATATACAATAAAATGTAATCCAAGCAGTTAATTAAGATCATAAAAATAAAATATACAGTATAGAATGTTGAGCCCCCATGCTTATGCAATGCACCCATCATTCCCCCTGTGCTTCAAGAAGAGCCCGGGTCCCCAGATTTGTTACAAGCACTGCATCAGTGGGACGACCACCGTGGGAAAAATAGTAAAGCAATAAAGACCTAGAGAGAAAAAGAGAAGTGCAGACAGAAGGAAAAAATAAGGAGAAAGAAATGGGAAGAAAAATCCAAGAAACAAGCATGGGACAGAATGTGCTGTGTCACGTCTGTTACTCACCAAATGTCCCATCATTGTAAATTATTTCTCTGCGGACATAGCCAAGCTTCTTAACTGGAATGTTAACCCTACTCATGCTGTGTAGAACCTTCAATGCTCTTCTCCCTGGAGAATCGGTGTAATCCTGTTTTAAAGCCTGAATATTGCTAGCTTCCACAAGCTCAGCCTTCATCACCTTCAGAAAGGTCACCTGTTTCCCCTATATGTGTTCCCCACATAGTGCACTTTGATGTTTTCATACATCACTGTAGTACTGGAACTCTTAGGACAGGCCGGAACATGGGACATTTTTGACTTCTCTACAGTTCACTTTTTTAGGTCAGCAGTGTGCAGCAGCCTAGAGCACAAGGACGTGGCAGACAGACGCTTGCAAGGTTCCAAGCCCTAGAACCATCCCATATTTGGACAACCGGGGGGGGGGTCAGGCATACCATAAGGATTACCTGCTTACCACTGAGGGGGTGAAGGTGTGGGCTTTGCAGCATTAGAAATGGGTAAGAGAAACTAAGACCTCTGATTGGTCAGATGTGATCACATGTCCGAGCATAACACACTGCACAACAGCACAGGTGAGAAATCCTTACATTTCTGAATTTATTACTCAGTTTTTAAAATAAAAATCAGAGATACTGTTTTTTTTTTTAATCACAATAAGACACTCCAGGGTGTGCATAATTGTGGGATAACAGCACTTCTCCGGTGCATAAGAAACTCAGTGTTGCCTCATGTCTCACCCCCCGAGGTGTAACATTATCCCATGATAACGCATACCCTGGCATGCCTGTTTGCTTAATTTACATACACCCTGCCTGCCAACTAAGTAGCTCATGGTTGAAGGAATGGTGCAGCTGTGGGGGCCCAGATCATTGTGGTGGGGGAGGCAGGAGGGAACACCATGAGAGAAAATAGAGGGCAGGAAAAGTCATTTAAATCAGAATTCAGTATTAAGAGCAGCAGCACTCTAGACAAGAGTGAGGACAGCTGACTTTTCTTCAGAAGCAATTGACTAAATATTGATTTTGTTTATACCTTCCAGAACACCACACCCGAGAAACCCAGTCACCAGCTATGTCCAGCAGAACCGATGGAAAAAAGCAAGGACAATGCATCGGACGCACTTAAGAATGGACCCAAAGCCTTAGCCAACACTGCCCTTCATTCTGCTTCAAATGGTGATGTTCTAAAGACCCACAACTCCCCAAATAACAACAACAATCTGGAGACTGCTGTCAGTCCAACGCTCCAGGATGTGAAGCAGCCTTGGAACATCTGCAAAGACAGGTCCCACCAAACTCTGTCAGAACTGAAGAAACAGAGGGCAGCAGCAAAGCTGCTGAAACACCCGTTGCTGAATGAACAGCTTAGTAACGGCACAGGAAGTGTTTTAGAGTCCAGCAGTGAGCCCAAGTCCCACTACACTGATCCCAGGACTCCGACACCTACTTCGAATGGCTCCCCAATCTGTTACACAGTAACCAGTGGGGACCCACCCATTTTGAAGCTCAAAGCTCCTGTGGAAGACTCTGAGGAGAAAGTGCGTGGCTGCTGCAGGATGTCATAGACAATCATCCATATTTTGTTTCATAAAAACACAGTTAGGGGATCATGTTTTGTGGTGCAGATGTCAAGTCATGTGGCCCGTTACATGGCTGAAAGAGGTCAGTGTTTTTTTTAAAGCACCTAGCCTGCCTCTGCATAAAAACAATCCCAGCTGCACCAGGGAAATCTTGGAACTAGTTTCTGTCAATAAGCCTGGTCTTTACTCGGTGTCATTTGTTGCTTCAGGTATCTCACCTGATGCGCAACTGTGAGGAACTGCTTCTCTGTTGACAGAGTTCCACACAGCGCTCTGATGGACATGGGGGGGCACTCTCTGCTTTGAACTGGTAACCAGAGAGATGTCTGTTGGCACCTCTGTTTTTAGTATTACAGGATGTTTAAAAAAAGAAGAAATATATTTATATTTAAGAGAATTATTTTTTACAATTGCTAAGTGATATTTATCAAATGCACAAAAAAAAGCAGAGAGTAATTCACTGCTGACCACTCTTGATTCACGTCCCAGTAAGTCACCTCATGTCACTCTTCTGCATTGTTGGGGGTAGGGAGGAGGAGGTTCTCATTTACTCACGTGTTGCTTAGCATGTCATTTCTCATAAGCCATTGTTCTTTGGATGACATCCGCTGTGACAACCAGTGCTTCAGTTAACTCTAGTTTGGAAATATTCTGATTTCTAAAAATAAGGTAGAAGCCTCCAAAATTCAGGGGAAGGAAGCATTTGCCTCCCAAAAGGGGATGGGGTGAATTTCTGATTTTTGAAGCATGGGGTTCAAAATGGTTGATTTCTTGTGTGAACAAAAGCTTAGTTTACCAATAATGTTTGTATGAACTTCCAAAATGATGATCTTGACAACTCTGACTCCCAGAATGTGGGAGCCAGGAGGTATTGTGACTTCCAAATAGAGATGTCATGATATAAAATTTTGAGCATTGCGATATTTGTGATAAAATGTCACAGAATGTTGATTATCACAATAATTTGTAGCATTTCTCATTTTTGGAGAAACAGTAAAAATCTAATTGGGGGAGGGCAGAAAATTAGGAATCTGGGGCTGACCTGCTGAACCAGCAGTAGTCCTTCTGCTCGGATTTGGGAATGAGCCCAGGTTGTCAGAGGGCGAGCCAGGAGAAGTGAGCAGAGCACCCTAGAGGGTGCTGTCCACCTCGGGGAGGGAGACAGTCAATCTCCACAGTGCTACTGCTGCCTGGGTGACCACAGGTGGCAGTTCATGCAGAGCTGCAAACTGGGGGCAGATGCTGACATGAAAACACACTCCCATGCATGCATACACATTGGGAGCCCTTCCTGAGGTCCATAAAGGGGAGGAAAAACCAGAAAAAGGAGCACCAGCCACAGTAGGAGGATGTCCACACGTCATCACAGGCCCACACCACCGATTGTGACACACTCTCTCAAGCGCCTACCCAGTCTCCATCAGCAATTGGAGGGGCCCTCCTGATGACCCCACCCAAGGGGGGGTTGGTAAGCCAGGGGTGTAAGAGGGAGACGGTAAGTCCCAGAGAAGGTGAGTGATGGAACTGGACGAGTGGGGTAGGACTGGGGGGGGGGGCTGACTGGCAAGGAGCAGAAAGCGTACTAAATAAAAAAAAAAAAAAGGAATCATAGGTGCACATGGAGAGGAACAGGCTGTCATACCAGCACATATGATAAAGTTAAAACAGTTTATCATGGTATATTGCAGTATATTATGTTGTGAAATAATATCTTTCTTTTTTGTTTACAATAATAAATTATTGTCATTGAGATTTATCATGATTTATCATCCATCATATTGTGTTATCGTGACATCCCTACTTCCAAAAAAATGGAAATGTTTAAGTTGGAGTCATAGAGGTTTTGGATGACCACAGGAGAAAAATGCACTAAACCCCTGGTGACAGCCTCTTCTAAGTCTCTTGATGCCATGTATGGTGCCAACTCCACTCCCTCTGTCTCTTTCTGTACGATAATAAGTAAAACTATACAGCACTGACTGGAAACCAGTGGTCACCTGATAGCAACTTGGAAAAAGTGAATCTTGTAAGACTGTAGAGGTGAGAGGTGGGGTGTCATTAGGGCTGTACCTTTGTCATGAAAGCCACGGATTTCAGATTTTTCCAATTTTTGTAAAAAAAATCCATGATTTTTCTTATTATGAAAACACCATGATTTTTAGCATTTTCCATGAAAACACTGAAGTTCTTGGTGTTTGCAAATGACTGTTGCATCATTATGTGCCTCACCACTGCAATGTGCTTGGTCCCAGTTGGCCCCAGTGCAGGATTCTGGGACTTGCACAGGAGCTCTGGTGTCCCAGATAGCAGTGCAGTGTGTTGCTTGCTGCTGCAGGATCAGTCTAACAATGTAATTGGAAAACGTTTGAATCTGTGCCGATCTGCTTGTACCCTCCTCAGGATATGTCATTAAACCGAGATCCCGTCTGTTCTGCTGATTAGATCAGGTGGATGTAAAGTTCCCATCGTACTTCTCAAACGGGGGGGGGGTATTTTTTTTTAATTTAAAATGTCAAAAACAGACTTACAATGAAACACTGGATATCATTTCATTAATAAACCAAATGTGAAAAAAAAGGAACTTCACACCTCCCCCTGGCTCCACCCGTGTACAGTATATTTACTGCCAAGCATGTTTGATCAAGTTACTCAAGTAACATGTTCCCACCAGCAAGCAATCAGTAAGTCGTTCCCCAACTGTAATTCTTTATGATGAAGGTAAGGTCAGAGGTAACATATTGCAAAAGTTTGAACTCGTATTCCTTATAGCTATTGTAATCATACTTGCAGCGTACCTGACAAACCCAGTATTTTATACGTGCAGAAAAAAACATAGTGTTGACTTACTGAATTTGTTTTCCATTTTTTTTTGGGGTAAGTCCTGGCAATACAGCCTAGAAGTTAGAGTAACAAACTGTAAATGAGTTTGGTACATCCCAGTGACCTGCGTTTGATTCCCACAACTTTCACTTGAATACTGTGTGACCCTGAGCAAGTTACAGAACCACCCTAGTGTGCTCCCAGGTCACCCCTGAAAACAGGCCTTGTGCCTAGTGGGCCTTAGCCTGTTACCAAAGAATATAAAAAAAAGTACAAGATTTCAGACAGTAGGATATTGCAAGCAATAGGTTTTCCTTCCAAGTAGTAACTGCCTGCCTTCAAAAGGCCTATGCATAAAGACAGTCAAAGAGTAGATGAGACATTGTCTCCAAAGTTGTACAACATGAAGGCCTGGAGAAGCACCTCTCCTGCAAAGCTTTATGCTTCTAGTTTGCCTTAACCTTGATATGGCCATGGAAACCAAGCTATAAGATATCCCAGACTTTTGTGGGGCATCTCCTATTAGATAATTGTCGAAGCACAGATTCATGACTGGCCACAGGGCACATCTTTAAATTAGGGGTTGTGGTGACAGTCAGTCGTTCGCAGAATGGAATAATATACATCTTTCCTAAGGCTTGACCGGTGGCATGGAGGGTTGAGGCATAGCGCCTTGCTTCCTGTCATACCTGCGACCTGTGCTGGGGGCCGGCTGGAAAGGGAGACAATCGAGCGTCCAGAGGACAGCTGTCCTCTCCTGGGGAAGGTACATTGGCAGTCCTGTCGAATGGCTGCCACCAGGTGGAGGTCTGAGGGCAGAATGGGTCGGGGATGCCACTGAAGGGAGGGTGCTATGGGACTCCACAGCGTGTGTGCACACCTCCACATGCGCTGATGGGTGTGCACCAGCAACAGAGAGGAAGAAAAGCAGAAACTGGGAGGCTAGCAGTCAACATGAAGCCCCGACCGCGCTCCCGACCCAAGGCTACCCTCAGCATCTGGATGTGAGTCAGTGGGGTGGCCCTCCCCTTCCTGGCTCCACCATGGGGGAAAATCTGTGGGGGACTCACTGGGGATGGGCCAGGATTGGTGGAGAGACCACAGTTCAGGGTGGATGGGTTTCTATCAAGGAGACAGCAGAAGCCACCAGCCAGCCAACCCATGGGAGAAAAAGCGTAATGAAAAAAAAAATATGCATCCTTCCTGGTATTTGTATGAACCTGGGTTTGTGTGATTTTTTTCCCTTTTTTTTTTTCCTCCTTTTTTTCATTTTGTCAAACACAGAAACCAAATAGATGGGTGGAATAAATCTTTGTTTTTAGCTAGGAATTTACTAGTAGCCCGTTCCTGTAGGAAGGTCAAGATCTGGTGCAAAAGACATAGGGACCAAAGTTTCCCTGAACGGGATAGTAGAGGTTTCAGATCCGTAAAAAAACACCTTAACAGACAGATAGGTCATGTTCCTAGGGACTAGGTTTAGTTGACTCCTCCTGAGAATCTGAAAAAAGCTAAGTATACTCACCTCTAAGGGGTCCATGGCAGAAAAGACATAGCTCGTAGATCATCCTCCTTTGCCACAGGCAAAAAAGCAGGAAAATGTCCCCGGTGTCCAGGCCAAATTTTACCCATTCGCTGTTATACCACCAACAGCTTAATCTGGTTCAGTTTTAGTCAGCTTTCATCTGTATATCCCACCCACCCCCATTCCTTGAGGACGCTGAAAATAGGCAGTATTGTCTAGTCCTCCTTTCCCAGTCAACACCTAAATAAATTAAAAATAAAAAGCATGTCAAAATAGAGGCACAGTGTTTAATGTACAGTGGAGCCATAACTATTTATCACTTTTGCTGTAATTTCCCTGATTTGTTGTCATTTCGACCAAGGAAATGCCATTATTTTGCTCCAAAATTTTCCATAACAAAAGTACAGCCCTAGGTGCCAGATGGGAGTCCTACCTTTGTCAAGAAGTTGACCAGCTAGTAACCACTGCTGACATACTGTATCCCTGTGGTGTCCAAACATCACCTTTTTTTTTGGTGGGGGGGGGCTGCTTTGCTTCGTTATCCCTCCAGTTGAGACTTTGGATAAAATAAACACAGACAGTGGAAACTCTGTTAAAAGATGCACCCTGTTTGCTCTGGGGGGTGCAACACTCCTTACTTAACAAACATGTGATGCCCACAAAAAGGGGAGGCTTTGAAGAACTAGATTAAAGCAGCAGTATTTTTTAGTTGGCAACAAATTTCATGATATGGCTTTTTTCACAAAAATGTATTTCTTACATCCTCAGATTCATCCTCTGTGTGTTTTTAGTTTTCAAACAACATGAAGTCTTGCTATATTATGACTAATGCAGTTTGTCCCACCATTAGAACTGCTCCGGAGGTGAAAGAGTTAACTTCCATGCAGAGCATGGAACTTAGAGCGCGAGCTCGGTTAGAAAAGCTCTGTCTGGGATATTTCAAACTGAAACTGTCAGATTCTTTACTCCGCCTCACTGAACAGTCGCTCCGGAGATTCCTCCTGCTGCTCGGTTCATTTTCTCGGTTTAAAGAGTTTTTTCTCTGTTAAATTCAACCGCGATTATAATTATTTTAACCGCAAACCAATCGGTTCAAGCTCTGTCTATGGTATTGTAAGTAATAGATAGATTTTCTGTGTGGAACTTGTAAATGTTTATCGGTTCGGTTTGAACCGATCAGATTGTGTTGAAACTTCATTCTGAAGCGTTTTAAGGCTTTTAGAGTGCGGTTCCGGTTCTTATCGGTTCTAAAAACGGATTTCATTACGTTTTTTCCACGACCGTGACACGGTTGGAACCGATAAGGGTGTCTTACCTGGCACTGCCGAGAAAAAGGGCAAGTTTTTGGTTAGGCTGGCATTATGTCTGAGAAACCCAAAAGAAAAACCGGGCCCACTGGGTTTCAACACTGTAGTGTCTGTGGGGAAGCCTTTGCCAAGGCTGACCCACACACCACATGTTTATTGTCTGGGGTTTGACCACCTCAATGCAGACTGCCAGATTTGCAAGAATTTCCCTGCAGCTACCCTAGATAAGAGAGTTGGTAGGCTCAGGGAACGAGAGGCCAAAAAGTCCGCTGATCCGGATGGCCAGCCCGGTTCGGTGCCAACTGAACCGGAGGGAGTGCCCTCTGACCAGGGCCAGACTTCCTCGGGCAAACGTAAAGCTGACTCTGAGGAGCCAGTTTCAGCAAAGAGAACTAGAAAGTCAGCAGGTGTGGAGTCAAAAATCCCTTCTCCAACTGCTGCAGAGATAGCCAGGGCAATACAAATTGTCCTTTCACTTTCCCCGGTTCCGTCCGAATCGCCACTATCTGGCAAAAGGTCGGTTCGGCGGGTTCCACTGGTTCAAGAAAATGATATAGAGGAGTTTTATGAACCAGAGGAGGGGGAGGATGATTATGAACAGTGTGAATGTGACTTTGAAAGTCTGTATGTGCCCATTGAACCGGACATCTCCCCAGACAGACCTTTAGGAGAATCTCCCCCTAGGCTTGCTGAGTCCCCTTCTCATTTTCTGTTTTATAAAAAAGTTGCTGAAACCCTCCAGCTTCCTTTGGAGGAGGCTGTGGATGAGCAGAGGAGCCTGACTTTGTAAGATGATGGATATCCCAGAGTCCAGGAGATTGTCTATTCCTTTACATAAATCTTTTAGGAAACAAACAAAATTTTAAAAGCTCTAATTCTGTGCCTCCTGTGGATAAAAGATGGACAGGAGGTACACTTTGTCAGTCCTGATACAGAATTTCTTTCACAGCAATGCAGCCATGTTGGGGGGTAGTTCAGGCTACAGCCTGTGATAAAGCTAATATTCCCCTGGCTTCACATCCTCCTGACAAGGACTCAGGAAGATTGATGCCATGGCTAAAAACAATACATGGCAGCGTCCTTGGGACTCAGACAAGCAAACTATATGGCTTATGTTGCGAGATACCAAAAATCTAGATGGGATACTGTCATGGCTTTAGCCAAACAGGCCCCTGGCCAGCTTGCCAAGGAGCTGGAGCAGGTGGCTGCTGATGGTATTGAGGCATCTAAGGTGCAATTCCATGCTGCAGTGGATTCTAATGATGTATCCTCTACAGTCATGGCTACATCTGTGGCTTTTCATAGATTGGCTTGGCTCAGGTGTACTACTTTGTCACAGGATACCAGGCTAAGGCTATGGATTTTCTTGTGGTGGGAAATTCTCTGTTTGGGAGCAGACAGAGAATTATATGAAAATGGATGAATACAGAGACCACTTATAGAAGATTGCACAAGCCAAGGAGCAGTGAAGCCACTCCTCAGAGGCAACCCCAGGGGTAGAGGCAGGCCTTTTCTACAGGCCTTTTACCAGACCAGGCCTCCTCTTTGGCTTATGTTCGGAGGGTTCTTCAGAGGAGAGGCAGGCAGGGGTGCAAGCAGGCCTGCACCACCTCAGCCTAAAGCCCCTGCCAAACAGGCACCCTGATGGGATGCCCAGGGCCGGTTCTCCATTACCTGTAGGGGGCAGGCTGGCTTACTTCATCCAGGACTGGGAGTCTTTAACATCAGACAAGTGGGTCCTGGAAGTAGTAAGCCAGGGTCTGGTTCTCAGCTTCAAAAAATTTCCAAAGATGAGAATCGGATCTTTTCCACCTGCAAACCCTCTAGAGACTCTTGCCTTGGAAACAGAAGTCTCAACCCTCCTGGCTCTCAGAGCTGTAGAAAGGGTTTCTCCCCTACACCAGGGCAAGGGTCTGTACTCCAGGTACTTCCTTACCCCAAAAAAGACAGGAGAGTGGCGGCCCATCCTGGACCTAAGATATCTGAACAAGCACCTTTTAAAACCAAAATTCAAAATGGTGACTCTGGGAATGATTTTACCCTCCCTAAGGCCAGGGGACTGGCTAGCTTCCCTGGACCTCAAGGATGCCTACTTCCATGTTCTTATCAGAAGCTCCCACCAAAAGTACCTCAGATTCGAACTGCCCTCAGGCCATTATCAGTTCAGAGCAATGCCCTTCGGCCTTACCTCTGCCCCAAGGGTATTCACAAAATGCCTGGCAGTAGTAGTTGCTCATTTAAGAAGGCAAAAGATTGCCATCTTTCCCTACCTGGACGACTGGCTCATTGTGGGTCAGTCTCAGACCAGGTCAAATCACACCTGCAAGTTACCCAGCAGCTGCTTACCTCTCTGGGCTTTCTTCTCAGTCTTCCAAAGTCAGTTCTGGAACCTGTCCAGGTACTCACCTTTATAGGTGCAGAACTGGACACAAAGCAGCCAGAGCCTTCCTTCCCTAGAAAGGTAGGACCCTGGTGGCCCTGGCCTCGTCCTTCACTCTGCAGGTCTCTCGACCAGCAAGGCATTTCCTGCAGCTCCTAGGACACATGCTTCCACAGCTGTAGTGCAAGGAGCAAGATTTCAGATGAGGGACATTCAGTTCCATTTGAGAGCCTTCTGGTCTCAAGGAGAGATTCCTATCCAAGTTAATCCCAGTGACTCGAACCTGATCCAGGCCCTTCAGTGGTGGCAGGATCAGAGCAGTCTGAGACAAGGGGTGCCCTTCATCCCTCTATCTCACTCCTTGACCCTTACTACAGATGCATCCCTCTTGGGATGGGGAGCTCACATGGGCGACCTCTCCACCCAGGGGTTGTGGTCCCCTCAGGAATCTCTGCTCCACATCAATCTGTTGGAACTCAGAGCTGTTTTTCTAGCACTTCAGGTTTTTCTGCATCTGTTCAGAACAAGGTGGTACAGGTCAGAACAGACAACACCACTACAATGTGGTACATCAACAAACAAGGGGCACTCTGTCTTGACCTTGTGCACCGAGGCGATGAAGTTGTGGTCTCTGGCTTATTCCCTGAACACTTCCCCATAGCAGTTCACCTCCCAGGCAGGACAGTGTCCTGGCAGATGCTCTCAGCAGGATTTCCCAGGGCCATCACGAATGGTCACTGGATCCCCTAGTACTGGGGATAGTTTTTGCCAGATGGGCACCCTCAGATAGATCTTTTGCAGCCCCAGACAATCATCAACTTCCACTTTTTTGTTGCAGGCCCCCAGTGTTGGGCTCAGTCCCCCTGGATGCCTTTCTCCTCGATTGGGAAGGGAAGTTTCTCTATGCCTTCCCCCTTCCCTCTCCTGTTCAAGGTGCTAGTCAAAATCAGATCTCAGCCCTGCAAGATGATCCTGATTGCTCCAGACTGGGCCAGGCAGCCCTGGTACCCACTCCTTCTGTCCTTAGCAGTCCATCTTCCCCTGTGTCTCCCCAGGAACCACAATCTGTTAACCTGTGCCCAGGGGAGAGTCTGGTATCCGAATCTCAAATCCCTCAACCTCAAGGCCTGGCTCTTGAGGAGTTAGAGTTTGCTGATCTACAACTTTTTCAAGGTGTTCTCGAAATCTTGAAAGCTTCTAGGAAGCCTTCCACCAGGGCTACCTATAACTCCAAGTGGAAAAGGTTTTCCATATGGTGTTCTGGGAAGCATATTTCCCTGGAATCTGCTGATTTGCCCACTGTTTTGGACTATATGGTCCATCTTAATTCTTTGGGACTGAGACCAGCTACCCTGAAAGTGCATTTGGCAGCTGTCTCTGCTTTTATTTCAGCAGGGAAGCCCTCTTCTCTTTCTGCTCACCCTGTATTTTCAAGTTTTTAGGGGCTTGCTTCACCAATCCACCATTCAGGGACCCTGCCTGCCTGGGATCTTAATGTTTGCATTGCTCAACTGATGCCCCTTCTTTGACCTCTGTCTCGGCAGAGCTTAAGTACTTGACTGGAAAACTGTATTTAGTAGCCATCACTTCTGCCAGGCGCATAAGTGAGTTACAGGCTTTATCAGTGGAGACTGACTTTATTTCCTTTCACAGGGATAAGGTAGTCCTCAGGACTAACAGGAAGTTTTGCCTAAGGTGGTTTCAGATTTCCACCTTAACCAATCTATTTCACTTCCAGTGTTCTTCACTGACCATTCCTCCTCTGGTGAGAGGAGGCTGCACAACAGATGTTAAGAGGGCCCCAAGTTACTACATAGGCGTACCAAGGGTCACAGGTTTGACTCCTCCAACTATTTCTCACTTATGGTGAGGTTGGGAAAGGAAACCTTCCACTAAGAGATCCATTGCCAGGTGGATTATCTCTTGTATCCAATTTTGCTATCAAAAACTGGGTAAGGTTCCCCCTTCAGGCCTGAGGGCTCACTCTACTAGAGGTACAGCTGCGTCTCTAGCTGCCGCCAGAGACATCCCTATCTTAGAGATATGTCAAGCAGCTACTTGGAAAACAGTACACACTTTCACCAAGCATTACTCCCTGGATATCCAGGCCAGGAGGGATGCTCGGTTTGGCACAGCTGTGCTTCAGAGCCTATTCCTAAGTAGGTTCTGTCCTCCTCCATGGAGGTACTGCTGTGTAGTTGCATTAGTCATAATATAGCAAGACTTCATGTTGTTTGAAGAAAAATTACTCACCTTAGTAATGTTTCTTCTAATGGAGTCTTGCTATATTATGACCTCCCCCCCAGCCTGCCCCTCTCAGAACTTCTACTTTGGGTATGGGGTGGGCAGTCCACTGTTGGCACTTATTGATGCCCCCTTTTATGTTTTCCACCCCTTCTTTTTGGGGTGTTTGGGTGTTGTGTTTTATCTTATCGTTTCTGGTCCCCTGACTTGAGTCTTGGTGTTGGGACCAGGAAAATGTGTTAATATTTTAGTAGCCAGTTGGCTCGTGTAGGTTACAGCTGCCACACAGAGCCTTAGTGAGTTTTGCTCGTAAAGATCTGACGGTTTCGGTTTGAAATATCCCAGACAAAGCTTTTCTAACCGAGCTCGCGCTCTAAGTTCCATGCTGTGCATGGAAGTTAACTCTTTCACCTCCGGAGCAGTTCTAATGGTGGGACAAACTACATTAGTCATAATATAGCAAGACTCCATTAGAAGAAACAACATTACTAAGGTGAGTAATTTTTTCTTCTCAGATATTGTTAAAAAAGCTTGCATGGCTAATTTTGTAATGATGTCATCAACGATGGCTGCCAATCGCAATTTTTAGAAGTCTCTTCTGTGGAGGTTACCTGTTGCATGCACATACATGCTACATTTATAATGTGGATGTGTAGTATTAAGACACTGTTCCACATGTTTCTGACAGCAAACAACACAGCACCGTACCAAGATATTTAATATTTTAATGGTGGGCATTTTAGTGGGTGCAGAAACTTACAAAAACTTTAAAATCCCATTTCTTGGTTCAGAAATGAAAGAAAATGGAAAGAAAAATGAATATCTTGATATTGTTTGCTAGGATAACATTCTTGCTGAAAAAAGAAATATACGGTGCCTGACAAATACTGCTGCTTTAAAGAAGTGTTGCTCACCTGGGTGCCGGAGTTTAATAGGGCGTACAGTGCTACCAAGTGTGACAGTACATTTGCTCAAGCAGTTTTCCCCATACTTCTGCAGTTCACATCCGTTTTCCTGCTTTGCGGTTGCATTACAGGAAATTGTTTTCACACCTGAACCAGAGAAATGCAGATGGTGAGTATGTTCAGCACGAGACTGACAACGCCAGAGTGCCAACAGGTAGTCCACATGTGCTAGAAGCTAGAACTTGCAACATTTTTTTTTGGGGGGGTGCTTGTGGACCAGAAGCCCTTGACCCTGATCTTGGTTTCTGAGAGTACCATACAGTATATTAGATGGAGGCAAATTGTTATGGCACAGAGCCGCGTTCAGTAGCCAAGCCTCTCAATAGCACAGAGGTGAGGTAATGTCGAATTCTGCTCTTCTGTGTTCTCTGTGGGGGAACTAGATACTCAGTCAAGCCTTTCATGCTTATTTCATTCCTCCCCCCAAATCTAGTTCTTGTTGATTCCTTTCCACTGGTTACTATGGTGGTGTTTGTAGCACCTCCACCACCAAGTCATCTTCCTCCATTCTCTGTTCTCCCGGGCACTGATTCTGGGGAAAAAAATGTGCCAGTTCCTGGCACTGTGCCAGGAACTGACAGTCACTGTAGAGAGCCTCCCCTCCCTAGTGCGATCCCCTCCCCCCAGCCCCAAAGGAACATTTTTCACAAGTAGTGCCACCCCCTCCTGATCCCTGATTTTTATTGGGAAGGCCAGTGGTAGTCAGAACCCAGCTAGTCAGTTGGTCTCCCTACAACATGCCTTACCTAAATCTGTGCAGCAGTTTGCTGACTACACAGTAGAATCACACATTTCCAGTAGGGGGCAGGGAGCAGTCTGTGACATTCATGACTCGATAGGCATGCTTCTTACCGTTGCACAAAGTTAAGAAAGGCACGCTGCTGGTTATGGAGGATGAGTGACTGACTGACTCGCTAAGATCTGACCACCACTGCACCTCCCCCCCATTACTGACTGGAAGTCGGGCAGGTGTGTGCTGGCCTTGTAAAAAACATTTATTTGGGGGGCTCTGTACAGTGATGCCATTGGCCCCTGACACAATGCTAGGAGACTGGCAATTTTTTTTTATCCAGAGTTAATGTGTTGGAGAATGGGGAAGGATGAAGATGACTGGTGTGGGGAAGGGGGTGGCCTCAGGATAAGCCCTGGCCACACAGGGTATACTAGAGATATTTTTTCCTTTTTTGCCACCAGTGTTTACGTCGAATATCGAGCATATGAAAAAAGGTACTCATACACCCTAATGATGGTTGCATATATTACCCAAGGTGCATTGCATGGGGGGAGCAATGTCTAATTGTGTGCATTGTGAAATTGCAGCATTGCTGCCTATACCTTTACTGCTAACCCCTTCCAGTTTGCCTTGAGGTTCTTGTCTTTTAAATCAGTCCATTTCCCTTCTGATTAACAAAAAAGTTTAGGAGTGCTCAGTGCTGCAGATAGGTGCTCCTGTCAGAGTGGCAAATGTAGTGGTAACTAGAGTAGACAAGGATAGAGGGCACAACCACTGCAAAGCAATAACGAGACTACCACAGGTATATAATCTTACATTATTTTATTATACCCAATAGTATAAATTCAGACAACAAAGCACTTACAGAGCTCCAGTCTCATTGAGGACTCCTACTGTACCCCAGCAACTTCGTCCACTGGAACTTCATCAGGGGGCAGAGCTACCTCCTCAGTGGCTCACTTTTAAGCTAGACACTTAAAGGTACAGCCCAAAATTTTCGAATACATTGCAAGGTAATTTTGTTGGCCCTAGTATTGGGCGAATCAGCAATCTATTATGATAAACCAGGTTTATGTAGCTTAAAAATTTGAGAAATCTATATGTTATCCAAAACTTCACCACATAAAAAAATACATTTAATTTGTTTAATTACAAAACCTCCTACAAAAATAGATAGAAATTTGATAGACGAGAACAAAGGAGTGGTACTTATCTGATCACACCATGGGACCAGGCGAGTATTCTTATCCTTTCCACAGATCATATTTCTATTAATGTAAAAGTTTTTTTCTACATCTAGAGAGAAACAGGATACAGTTTATACATTTATATATTCACAAACACTTTGCAATTACAAAAAAGGTTGCAAATGCCACTCATTATTTAGTCCTTCTGGGTTCATGCAGTCAAAATGATAAATCCATCTTGCTTCTTTCTGACGTAAGCTTCTTAGTCTGCTCCCCTTCCCCCTTTGGTTTTTAACAGTTTTAATACCCATGAATCTCAAAAGGGTTGCATTGCTTCCATGTGCTTCTGTATATTTCTAATTGACCTTAAATGGTTCCTGATTGTGTACTTTGAACTCCCTTGTGACCCTCCCTATATACGCTTTTTCATATGGGCACCATAACCCACAAACTATGCATTAAGTACTGCAAGTAATAAATTCTCTTACTTGCATTTTTTTTTTCATAAGTTTCCCAGAATGCACAAACTCTCTGCCTGGCACTGTTTGCTTAAACACAGAACAGTTTCTGCATTTATGGAAACCAGGTGGTAGAGGTGATAGCCAGCTAGACCTAATCAACCTGTGTTTTACATGGTGACTCCTGAGCAGTCTGTCTGAGACACTGTCATCCTTACAGAAGGTGACTCTGGGTACTGCTCCTAAGGCAGCAGCAGGCAAAATTGGGTCAGCTGACAACACTTCCCAATAATTTTTAACAATGCCACCAGTTCTTTCTGAGATGCGATTATACATTATGTAGCAGAGGTGATTTTGTTATTCTCCATTTTGTCTCTTTCTTGGGTGTTAACAGGGATTTACTATATATTTCCTGTATTTTTCTTTCTGCTTCTCTCAGAGTTTTATCGGAAAAATCTCTTTCTTCAGATCTCAGATAGCTGAACCTGTGGATCACTCTCTTCAGAGCAGTTCCTTGTAATTCTTAAGAACTGCCCCAAATTGTTGTAAATGGTTGTCTTCTCCCGATGTCCCAGAAATAGATTTGCATGGCTGGGAGCCATGCAGGCCCCCATTGCAGTGCCTCTGTTTTGGGGAAAAAAAGTTCTCCTGACCTAAGGTGAAAAAAAAAAAACATTCTCCAAAATAAACCGTAACCCCTTCAAAACAGAGTTTGTAAGAAGTACATAGTTGTCTGGATACACTTGAAGCATATGTTCTAAAACACAGGAACATAGAATTTGACGGCAGATAAGGACCACTTGGCCCATCCAGTCTGCCCTTTTTCCCTAGCTACATCATTACTGCAGACCGTACTTGATCTACAGCTCTTTCTCCCTTCCCCCCCTTCCTTTCCACTATAGAAACGTAAGAGTTTGACAGCAGATAAGGACAGCTTGTCCCACTTAGTCTGCCCATTTTCCTTACCTTCTGTAACACCGTAGATCCTTCTTGACTCTCTGCCCCCCCCTTACCAGTAAGGTTCCCTTATGACCATTCCATGCCTTCTTGAATCTCACTACAATTTTTGCCACACCACCTCTGCTGGGAGGCTGTTCCAGGCATCCACCACCCTCTCTGTGAAGAAGTACTTCCTTACATCACTCCTGAACCTACCCCCTAAGCTTCATAGCATGACCCCTCATTCTTAAGCATATTTTTCTCTGAAAAAGGCCTCTATCTTGAACCTTATTTATACCTGTGAGGTATTTGAACGTTTCTATCATATCCTCCCTCTCCCTTCTTTTCTCCAGGGTGTACATATAGAGGTTCTTCAGTCTCTCCTCATAGGGCTTTAGATGCAGACCCTGCACCATTGTAGTTGCCCTGCTCTGGACTGCCTCTACTCTATGTCCTTCTGGAGATGTGGTCTCAAGAAGTGAACACACTACTGTAGGTGAGGTCTCACCAGTGATTTATACAGTGGTATCACCACCTTCTTTCTGCTGCTGATACCTCTCCCCTTTGCACCCCAGCACCCCACTGGCTCTCACCACTGCCTTGTCACAGTGTTTGGCCACCTTTAGGTCATAAGATATGATTACCCCCAGGTCTCTTTCCTGTTTGGTGGTCGCCAGTAGCACTCCGCCCCCCCCCCCATTTTGTACTCTGCCCCAGGTTTCTGCACCCCAAATGCATGATTTTGTACTTCTTCACATTGAAACTTAGTTGCCACAATCTTGACCACTCCTCAAGTTTCTTTAGATCCCTGTTCCATTTTTTCCACACGCACCCCTGGAGTGTCTACCCTGTTGCAGATCTTAGTGTCATCCGCAAAAAAGGATCACTCTCCCTTCTAGCCCCTCTGCAATGTCAATAATAAAGACATTAAAGAAAACCAGTCAAAGTACTGATCCTTGTGGCACCCCGCTGGTCACCCTTCCCTCCTCAGAGTGAACTCTGTTTACCACCACCCTCTGTCACCTATCCCCCAACCAATTTCTTATCCCGTTTACCACCTTTGGACCCACTCCTAGGCTGCCCAGCTTGTGTATGACTTTGCTATGTGGCATGGTGTCAAAGGCCTTGCTAAAATCTAGGTAGGCCGCATCCACCGCTCCACTCTGAACTAATTCCCTGGTCACCCAGTCAAAGAAATCTATCAGATTTATTTGACATGACCTCCCCTAGTGAATCCATGCTGCCTTGGATCTTGTAAGCTACTGGATTCAAGATATTCCACTGTCCTTTCCTTCAATAGTGATTCCATTAATTCCCCCACTACTGAAGTCAGGTTGACTGGCCTGTAATTGGCAGCCTCCTCCCTTCTACTACTTTTGTGAAGCGGGACTATATCTGCCCTCCTCCAGTCATCCGGGACCACATCTGTCTCCAGTGAGTGGTTGAACAGGACTTTCAGAGGTGCAGCCAGCACCTCTCTGAGCTCCCTCAGTATCTTTGGATGAATCCCATCTGACCTCATTACCTTGTCCACTTCCAGATTTGCGAGTCCCTTCAGGACTCCCTCCTCTGTAAATAGACTAGTGTCCACCTCCCTCCCTTCCTTCGATGCCCCTGACATTTATCTGTGGTCCTTCTCCCTCCCTTTCCTCCGTAAACAGTGAGCAAAAGTATTTGTTCTATTCATGCCTATCCCTACATTCTTGAACCCCACCACTGTTTTTGCTCCCACACCTCCTCTGGAAGGCTGTGTAGGAATCCACCACTCTTTCTGTGAAGAAGTACTTCTTCACATCTCTTCTGAATCTACCCCACTCTAGCTTCACAGCATGTCCCCTTGTTCTTGAGCACCTTTTCTTCTGAAAAATTCCTCATTCCTGTACCTTATTTACCCCTGTGAGGTATTTAAAGGTCTCTATTGTATCCCCCCCTTCTCTCTTCCAGGGTGTATGTATTGAGGTTCTCTAGCCTCTCCTCATAGGGCTTTTGATGCAGACCCTGTGCTATTTTAGTTGCCTTCTTGCAGGTAAACTGCAGGTCAGGTAGGGAATGTGGTTTAATCACTGGGTACAAAAAATGGGCAGACTAGATGGGCCTGGCGGTCCTTGTCTGCCATCGGGTTCTTTGTTTCCTCTGGACGTGAAGAGGTGTGCAAGAACAAGGGGGCACAATTTGAAACTAGAGGGGGGAAGGCTCAGAGGTAATGAGAGGAAGTATTTTTTCACGGAGAGGGTTGTGGATGCATGGAACAGCCTTCCTGAGGAGGTTGTGGAGTCAAAAACAGTGGTGGAATTCAAGAATGCATGGGACAGACATAAGACAATTCTAGGGGGTGGAGGTTGGAAGAAGCAGGCTGTTGGTTAGCTAGGATCTGCAGCTTATCCATTAGGTAGGGAAATGGGCAGACTGGGTGGGCCAAGCAGTCCTCATCTGCCGTCAAAGTCTATGTTTCTATGAACCACCTCCACTCTGTGTCCTTCCAGAGATGTGGTCTCCAGAACTGGACACAATATTCTGGTGGGGGAGGTCTTACCAATGATCTCTGTAGAGGCAACACCACCTCCCTCTTTCTGCTGGTCATACCCTCCCTATGCACCCCAGTATCCTACTAGCCCTTCCAACTGTCTTGTTGCACTGCCTGGCCACCTTTAGGTCACCTGGTATGATTACCCCAGGTCTCTTTCCTGCTTGGTGGCTGTAAGTACCACTCCACCTATTTTGTACTCCACCCCTGGGTTCCTGTGCCCTAAATATATTATTTTGCGTTGAAACCCAGCTACCATACCTTTCACCACTCCTCAAGTTTTCTCAGGACTCCACTCATCCTTTACACACACACCATGGAGTGTCCACCCTATCGCATATTTTAGTGTCATCTGCAAAGAGGCAGACCTTCCCTTCCAGCTGCTCTGCAATGTCACTTATAAGGCTCATTCACATGGTGAGAAAAAATTTACTGCCAGTGTATTCTGCAACACTGTGGTGCAGCATTCAGATGGCCTGGCTGTTGAGCAGCTGTTTCTGCTGTCCAGGAGGGCTCCAAGGGGGGGGGGAGTGTGCTGGAGTTGGGGAGGGTGACATGACACAGAAATGGTGCCGCAGCACCAGAAGAGCTGAGGATGAGTCGTTAGACCTGAGTTCAGCTGAAGGTTCCTTTTTGTACTTTAAACACTGCTAAACTCAGAAGAGTAACTCTGTTTGTAAATCGAGGACTAGAACTTAGGGAAAACACGGTCTGTAAGTCCAGCCTTGACACTGGACATGCGTGTATGCATATATGCATGCCCACTGTCAAGGCTGGACTTGGAGATTGTGTTTTCTCCAAGTTGTAGCCCTCGGTTTACAAAAAGAGTTACTCTTCCGAGTTTAGCTGTGTTTAAAGTACAAAAAGGAACCTTCAGCTGAACTCTGTTCTAATGTCCCATCCCCGATCCTTTGGGCCAAAGGTGGTTGCAACGCTATGTGTGGGGGCCGGCTGGTCACACAACCCAGTAAAACAGTGCAAAACCCATGCACCGCAATGTAAACCCAAGGAAAGAGGGGTCTCCCTCACAATGAAACACCACCGGACAAGTCAAAAAGATGGTGTTCAGACGCAGGCAGTAGCACCGATCTTGCTGGTGCGCACCATCACCAACAGCTCAGATCTGGCTGTGTGAACAAGGCTATAAAGACATTAAAGTGGACCAGTCCCAGCGCGGAGGCATCCTGCTGGTCACCTTCTCTTCCTCAGTGTGAACTCCGTTTACCACCATCCTCTGTCACCTATCCCCTAACCAATTTCTTATCCAGATTACCACCTTTGGAGACACTTACTAGCTTGCTGACCAGTCCCCAATGTGGAACGGTGTTGAAAGCCTTACTGAAGTCTAGGTAGGTCATGTCCACCACTCCACTCTGATCTAATTCCTTTGCCACCCAATCAAATAAATCTATCCCTCTCCCCATAAACCCATACTGCCTCAGGTCTTGTAATCCACTGGATTCAAGATATTCCACAATCCTTTCCTTCAGTAGTGATTCTACTAACTTTCCAACTACAGATGTCAAGCTGACAGGCCTATAATTGCCAGCCTCCTCCCTGCTACCACTTTTGTGTAGTGGGGCTACATCTGCCCTCCTCCAGTCCTCTGAAACCACTCCTGTTTCCAGTGAGCTGTTAAATAGGACTGTCAGAGGTGCAGCCAGTACCTCCCTGTGCTCCCTCAGTACCCTTGGATGCATCCGGTCTGGCCCCTTTGCTTTGTCCACCTTCAGATTAGCATTTCCCTTCAGGATTCTCTCCTCTGAAAATGGACTAGTGTCCGACTAACTCCCTCTAAAGCTTCTATTACTTTTTTACGGTCCCTCCCCGTCTCCTTCCTCTGTGAACATTGAACAAATGTATTTGTTCAAGATGTCTGCCTTTTCATGGTCCCCCGTTGCACAGTCCCCCTCCTTCCCTGCAGTCCCACCCTTGGTCTTCCTTTTTTCACTTACATACCTAAAAATGTCTTGTTCTGCTTTGTTACCTCTTGGGCTATTCCCTCTTCAGTTTGTACCTTTGTGCTTCTTACTGCTTTCCCTGATTCCCTCTGTTTCCTCTGATAAACCTCCCTATCCTCCTCCCACTGCATCTCCTTGTACCTTGTGAACACTACCCTTTTAACCTTTACCTTTTCAGTTACCTTTTTCATGAACCGCAGCTGTCTTTTTTTTCCTCTTGCTTTTGCTCACTTGTTCGATGCAGAGGTTTGTTGCTTTTACTGTGCTCCCTTTTATCTTTGACCGCTGTTCCTCCACCCCCCCCCAGGCCATCCCCCCTGCCAGGTCATCCCTGAGGCATTCATCCATCTTTATTAAATCTGCCCTCCTGAAGTCCAGGACCTTCACCCTTGTGTGGTTCGATTCCACATCTGTTCTTGTATTGAATCACGCCATATGGTGATCACTGGTCCCCAGGTAGCCTCCCACTTTGACATCTGCAACACTGTCCCTCTTAATGAGTACCAGGTCTAGTACTGCCTCATCATGAGTAGGTTCCCTGACTAGTTGCGTGATGAAAGCCCACTCCAGAGAGTCCAGGTAGTCCCTGTTTCTAGCTGAAACTGCTGCTGGGAGGCTCCAGTCTACATCCAGTAGGTCGAAGTCCCCCACCAGCAACACCTCCCCCTTTTCTGCCACCTTGCCAGTGGCTTCTAACATTACCATATCTAATTCTTCCCCGTGCTGGAGGTCTGTAGATAACTCCAGTATGAATACTGGCTCCATTCCCCATCTCCAGGGTATGATCCACAGTACCTCTGCCTCCCCCTGTATTCGCTGTATCTTTGTCACTTTTATACTGTCCTTCACATAAAGCAACACACTCCCTTCTTTCCTTCCCACCCGCTCCTTCTAGAACAGAGTATAGCCTGATATGGCCATGTCCCAGTTGTGGTTTTCATGCACCATGACTCAGTAATGGCCACAATATCCAGGTTGGCCTCTGCCATAATGGCCTATAGATCTGGAATCTAGTATTCCTACACATTTTTTTTTAACTTGTCTCTTTATACTCCCCCCAGCAACGGAGTCCCCACTCAGTTGGGAAACGCCTAGGCACCCCCACTTCTCCACCTACCTGTAGCCCTGGAGGACCCCCATGGAGCCATAGCTGTACCCTCCAGGTGGGTACAAGGTGGGGCCCGAGCACCCCGAGAACTTCTTGTTTCGTCGGGTACCCCAATCGAGGTCAGGTAGGTGGGAGCAATCAGGGTTCGTGCCGGCACTCCTTCCCCTCGGTGCTCACGTGCTTCTTTCTGCCATTTTCCCTCCTGCGTGTAGTGTGCACCCCGACGTCAAGGTGCTATGCGCCGACGTCCACCACACGCCTCGACCTGTCCCTCCTGTGACTGCAGGGCTTGCACCCCAAGCCTCCGCTTGGGGTCAGACAAATTGCAGACCTTGGTCCCCTCCCTCTCCCCGGAGAAGATGAGCAGTCGTGGGATGCTCAAGCCTTCTCCCCCAGCTGGTCTCCAGTGGCCCAGGCTCGCTCCCGAACCCAGGTCGCTGGCAGCGCAGACGGAAATCCAACCACTGCACCGGCGGGCCAGCTCTATTCCCACACATTTATTTTATTTATTGAAATGTTTCACCAGGAAGGCACGCTGAGCAACAAGTTGCTTCATCTCATGGTGCGACCTGGGGGGTTGGGGAACATGAGGATAGTTTACAGAGATTTGGTATGCAATATACATTTACAGTAGATTACATTAAAATAATTTGAGCAGACTGTACAGGAGTAATGAAACAGTGGGATGCTAACAGTTTTGAACTAGATAGATACTACGCCAACACTTTTGGACTACATAGATACAACACAAAATAACATTTAGGCTACACTAAATGACACATAATTGTGTAGCTAGAAAATGGCTGAATAGAATTGTTGTAGTTTGATCTAGGGAACATAGAAGTTAGTGAGGAGTAAACACAGAACAGGTTGGCTAAGGTAGAACAGAAGTGCAAGTTAACTACACGTGCAGTAGAGATTAGGGGTCAGCCATAGCTAGGGCTACATAAGGGGGAGAAGGGAAGGTGAGAGGTAGGAATGTTGGTAGGCAGAGAGGAATACACATGGCCTTCCAGATTTTGTTTCCACTCTACTTGTCCCCTTTTTTCCTTTTTGCCCTCCCTCCTTCCCCTTCTTTTTTAATGTTCCCTTCCCTTCCTCCTTTCTGCCTACCTCCCTGCTTCCCTTATTAATTTATAGCGCTTGTATCCCATCATAATGACCTATTGATGTTTAAAAGGATTTGATGTCAATCCCAGTCTGACAGAATTCCTCAGACAACACCATACCATCTAATTCAGACAGTAGATCCATAGTGTCTCAGAGGTAGGAGAGCAAACCTTTAACCATATCACAAGTTACAAGAGAAGCTAGTTTACTCTAGACTTCTTGGCCATCTCACCTCCAGCAGTTTCCTCTCTCCTTTCCATTCTGGCTTTCAGAAGGACCATTCCACCATCTCTTCCCTGCTGTGTCACTGACTCTAACCTCTCTGGGATGGATCAGGGGTATGCCACTGCTGCCGTTTTCACTGATCTGGCTAAAGCCTTCAACTCAGTGTCTCACTCACTCCTTCTTGAGAAACTGAGTTTGGCAGGACTCTCTGTTCCTAGTACAGACTGGTTTAGTTCTTGCCTAACATGTCATCAACAGTCCATTCAGGTGGGAGGTGTGTTATCTCCTCCTCTTCCCATTCAGACTGGAGTCCCACAGGACTCTATCCTAGGCCCAATCCTATTTTCCATTTTCTTGAATGATCTCTGCTCTCCATGTGTCAGTTCACATATACACATGTATGCTGATGACATGGTCATCTTCACCTCTGGTCCTTCGACAGCCTCTTTAAAACTCCTACTGCAACAGGATTTCAGTAAGGTACTGCTGTGGTTCCAGACTAAGCAGCTTATGGTCAGCACTAAAAAGACAAGTGTCTATGATCTTGGGAACCAGTCAAAAACTGGCCAGGCTCTCGAGATTGCCGGCCTTCTACACACTGGATGGCTCCCTTCTTGATGCGGCCCCATCATTAAATAACCTCGGTGTGGTTGGACTCCAAGCTTGGCTACTCCACCCACATTGATACTATTCATGTGAAACTCTGCCCCAAGCTTGGCGCACTGTACAGAAATAAAGACCGTCTTCCCCTGCTGGTCTGCCGTGAACTAATTACCAAAATGGTGCTACCAACCTTTGACTACACTGACGTGGTCTGTGAGACTGCTCCCTCCACTTCCCTTGCCAGTCTGGATACCCTCTGTAATGCCTTCTGTCGCTTTGCAACCAACTCCCCCCTTACACATCACTGCTCCCTCTACTCTACCCTCTCTATCCTCCTACTTCATCCACATCACCAGCTCCACAACACTGTCTTCATTTCCAAATACTAATGTGGCTCCCTACCATCCTATTTATCCTCTCTCCTGTCACCCTAGCTCCATGCTTCCTTCACTTTACAGACCAGCACACCTTCTCTGCTTCTCACCCTCATTCCTCTGCTGGACAATCTGCCTTCTCATATAGCTTGCCGCTTCTCTGGAACCACCAGTCTCACATGCTACTCATCCCTCAGCCTCTAGGGATGCCGCAAACATCAGCTTAAACTTCTTTTTCAGCTGAACTGTATTTGTTCTGACTGGCATGTTTTGTTTGTTGACAACTTCAAGTCGTGCTTGATCAAGATTTTATGCATCTCATTGTTACCAAGCACTTTATTCTTGCTGCCTGTTTGCAGTATTACTGTATTTGTATCAATATGCCTGTAATTTTCTTCATCACGTGATTTACTGTACTGTTATACTATCTAACCATGTTACCCTTTCCCTGGGTCGCACCTGGAAACGAGCCTAGGTCAGTGTGCCTTTCCCAGTTACCAGTTTTCAAATAAATATCACATAGGGAAAAAAAATCAATACATTTAGCCATTTTTCCCATGAGCCCTCCTAACTCCCCCCCCCCCAAACAGTAGGTCTACCAGGCAGATTTCTCATGCTTTTATGAATTTTAGGGTTGGCACAAAGTGTAGAAATTGTAAGATTTGAGGTTTCCATAAAGGAACATTTGGGTTATTTCTTTACTTCTTACAGCCTCTTCCACTAATTCATAAAATTCAATCAGAAAGCATGCTGAGGGATTCGAATTCAATTTCATGTCATTTTCTCTTTAAGAAGATCATATACCATTTATTCATATTTATGGGCTGCATAACAGCATTCCCCCCTTATCCACCTTTTTTACTGTAATCTTTTTGATTTTGCTTAAGGCAACAGTACCGAATAAGTAGGAAGTGCTTTTCAGAATTCTAATTTTTGGCTGTACTTGTTCATCCTCAATTACGATTTCCAGATCCGCTATATTTAATTTCCAGTGATCTGTATTTTTGGAGATATTTAATAAATATTACCATTGTTGTAGATCTACAGCAAATATGGCTGGTGCTGTATTTACAGCCGCACTCCCCTTCACATCTCAGCACATCTTTTGTTTAGTTCCATCTCACCCTGTGCTGTGTGTTCCCATTGTCCCAGTGTAGTACAGGAATTTTTACTATCTTGATCATGTAGTAAGACTCGTAATTTTTATAATTTCAATTAATTATTTCTACTAACTGGGAAAGTTCAAAATCAATGGTTCTGCTAGCGGAACTCATGATGATACTAAACGTTATGCTGTGAAACACACAGTGAAACAGCTTATCGTAACCTCGTACCACAGCAGGAAGAGGAGAGACATTTACTGCTGTCGCACTACCCAGCATACTACAGAACAACTTTGCAATGGTGACATGTGGGAAGTATTGCACAGAAGTAAATAAACAAAGCCTCTAAGAAAACAGCATGTTTAGAGATGAAAACGGAGTTTGCTGCAAGAAACAAAGGCAGGTCAGTCATAAGGACATGGTCATCTAGATACTGTGAAAAAAAAACAAGGCTCAGTTTAACTAGTACTGCTGCTTTAAAGACTCCAATGCTTCCCTTTCTTCCAAAGTCAGGTTTTAATAAGCAGCATCTTTATTGTTTTTAAACAACTTTTCTATATTATTCTGTACAAGTTTCTGGTTAAGTTATATCATTCTCTACGAGTTTCTGATAAGTTTTTATCACAGGGTTGATGGTTTTAGGATAGTAATTACTTTTGGCTTTAAATTGATTTTTCCTGTTCAAAACAAGTGTATTAACACTGCCTTTAGCAGTAGCTACTCCTTCATGTAAAAGTTCTTCTAATTTGCCTTGTGCCTCCATGTCAATTAAGTTCACCTCGGGGTTAGAACTGGATTCAAAATCACAGTGAGCATTGCCAAATGTTTCGGACTCCACATTAAGCACAGAGTTCTCAGGCACATCATCCTCACATACTGTACAGCAGCATTCTCTGCAACGGTTTCTCGTCAGAGACTATTATCGATGTTAAAGCCCCCGTTCTGGTTTCAGTTTCTGGTTTCTTATGAGCAAAGTAATCTTTCCAGTTTATTTTTCTAATAAACAAGTCCATTTTTTTTTTTTATTTTGCTCTGGTCACGGCTCATGGGACCACCTCTCGGGCATCCGGTCTATATCCTGCCTACCTGTAGATCCCTCTGTCTGTGCCTCCACTCTCCTCCCTGCAGCCAGCACCCCCGGTTTCACCCACCCAGGGAGGGTAGCCCTCACCTCTTTGGGCTCTCTTTCAAGTCAGACTCTGGCTGCACATGGGCCAGGAGGGAGGAACTGGAAGGCCAGCCAAGGAGAACCCGGTGGAGGGCATGGCGGACAGATGCTGTCACCTGTCCTACGAGCCAGTCTTTTCCTTGTTCTGCGCTAGTTCCACCACCCCTGCATGGGCACACCCGATGCTCTGGTGCATGGCAACCCTGCTGGCGTCGGCCATTCGCCGGCATGCCGAGCCAACCCAACCCACACTTCTGAGGAGGAGAGCACCACTAGGGCACTCTGTCCTCAATCCACCCCTGCCAACCCTCCAGCACCCGAGCCCATTCCCGAACTTGGGTTGCCAACATAGCGCGAGGTGTGGCATCCAGCGCCTCAACCCTCAGCACCACCAAGCCAGCTGAAACAAGTTCACTTTGATACCAAAGTGGCCAACCTTAGGAGACGGAACACATTTGTCCATTAGCTAGGACTGCAGTTTTGGTTAGACTCAGTATGCAATCAGACAGATTACTTACCTGTTCTGGCCTCTCAGTATATATGGTCATGAACCTTTGATGCTTCCGACCCCTCTTGCCACATCTTTTTTTCTTCCTTGTCATAGTTTGTTCTGTGCCGGTTGTTGTGTAGTAATATTAGTAGTAGTAATAATTTTTATTCATAAAATGTATGTGAAAAGGATAGGTGGTACAAGCTCCATTGAGCTAAAGCTTATTTCAAAGGAGGCCCTATTTTTACATACATAATATTGCACATATAATTTACAGTAAGTACAATACATATAAGATTCAACGTACGCCGAAACCTGTGAAATTACTGTAGATACATCATACAGTACATACAACCTACAAGACAGTCAAAATGTACAAATTCAGCAAATTTAAAATATAAAATATGTCTCTTTAAACACTGTGCTACTCCCTGCAGCAATATTGCTAATTTCTCATAATACCATCTTTTTATTGGTGCCATATCTATGATGCAATTTGCATTGCACAGAGAAATAGGCACAGAGTTTCACAACACTGGTCCCCTATACCAAACTGCTGACCTACCTATATTTAAACCATATTTTGAAATTATATATTCTAATCCCTAAGCGGACCTTAAGCTTTCTCTTGTTTTCCTTACTGTAAAATATTCCTGAATATAGGGAGGCACTTTTCCTTTCTGCACTTTAAACATAAATGTTAGGAGGTGCCACTCTCTCCTATCCCTTAATCTCATCAAGTTTAATGATTTGTACATTTCACAGTGGTGAGTTCTCCTGGGGCATCAAGGATGAAAGGAGCCAGCCTGTTATACATTGTATCCAGTTTGGCTACTCTCAGTCCCCCCCTCCCCCCGCTCAGTCTAAAAACATAGTGCTTCTTGTCAATTCTCGGTTTCATCTCAGTTGCCCTGTGTATGCACCTTGTTCACCCGACTCTGGCTGCTGTTCGGCCTCTCATTACCACGTCTGTTTTCGGACCTCCCTCTACTCCTTCAGCATGGTCTCCAATCCCAGTTGCTATATTTAAATGTAGTGGGAATCAATTACTTTGTAATCAATTATTTTCATTCAGATTGTAATCCTCTTTGGTTTACATGGTGTTGGACTGATGAAGATGAACAACCAGATTAAAAATCCTCAGTTGCTGTGTGTTTTACATGGAATGGGAATCAGTCACCTTGCAATCAGTTCAAACTGAGTTGATTACAAAGTGACTGATTCCCATTGCATGTAAACACACAGCAACTGAGGATTTTGAATCTGGTTGCATTCCTTTTGCAGGAGTTTCAACAGTAAATATGGCAGAATCAATTCACAAATCAGGTTTACACATACAAAGTAACAGGATTCAAAATAATCAATGCTTTTGAACCACTGCAGTTGAACCTGGTTCGGACTGAAACGGGAACCCAACTCAGAATGAGTTTACATGAGCTTCCAATTGAGGAATGCAGCACTGATTCCACTGAAATTGGAGTTTGAACCTGGTTCCAGTGTGCATATAAACAAGGCAAGTGATGCACTGTTCCTCACTGGTGGTCCAAATGATCTCGTGATAGCTTTTTTTCTGTTTCCATTCTGCAAGGTCAGTCTCATACTTTTGGACTTCAGCACAGCTCTCTTCCTTAGTTTTTTTTTAAAGTCTGTGACGTTCTTAAATTTTTTAAGATCAGTTTTAATGGTGTCAGTTTCAGCCACTGTTTCTTGATATTTGCAAGTATCTTCCTTAATAAGGATTTTATATAAACCGAAGGCATAGTCATCTAATTGCTTAAGCAATTCATTTTCAGTCCCGTAGGATGAAGTTTTATGCAATCTTTGTCCTCTAGGTGAGTGACCCAGTTCCACATTTTGTTATAGAATGTGTTTGTTGCACCAGACTTTCAGTTCAGCAAACATTATCCCCTCTAATTTGACAATGAGTTCTTTAATTTCAACGTGTTCCTCTGGGATCAGAGGATTAGCAACCAATCTTGGTCTTTGCTGTCTTCTTCAGACCACCAATAAGGAGTCCTCAAAATAAAGAGATTTGCTGTTGCTCATGGTTATCAGTATTTGCAGAGTTTGGCTCAGTACTCATATTTTCATTATTATTATTTTTTTTTTAATTTGGAGCAGCAAACAGAGTCCTGGTTGTGTAATGTAACTGCTTACAAGGTAATCAGTTGCTCTGAGCCCACTCAGTGCTTTGCTAGGCTCCTGTGATACTCCATTCAACTGCTGCTCAGTCAGAATTGCACAAAAGGTTAGGTGTGCACATTGCTGTGAGGGGTGCTCCTCTCAAAGTGTCAGACTTCGTAGTAATCAGGGTGGAATTCTGTAAGTGCTTTGCTGTGTGACTTGACACTACTGGGCATAAGAAAATGACGTAAGATTATGTACCTGTGATTCTTTCCAGGCACATTACTTCATTGTAATAACTGTCTGTAAAGCCTAGATTTTAGAGCAACAAACTGTGAACAAGCTTGATACATCCAGCAGACCTGGGTTTCATTGCCTTTCCACAACCTGCACGTGTATTCTGTGTGACCCTGAACAAGTCAAAAAGGGAAAAAGGCAGGCAAGATGAAGGGTCTCCAGAGACCATTTAGGGTCTGTGGAGGCAGACTAGCCAGGGACCATCTGGACAGACTGGGTGGGCTAAATGGGTCCTTTTCTGCTGACAAATTCATATTTTTTGAAGTCACTTAACCTCCCTGTGCTCCCAGGACATAGCTGGAAATGAGCTTCAGCTTTGGCTCAGTGTGCCTTTCCCAGCCAAAACCTGTAAAAAAAAAAAAAAAAGTGCTAATCCTGACCTAAACTTGTTTACAAATGTATTTGCAGGAACAATCAGTTTGCACTTGTAGATAATTTTTCACTTTGTACTGTTCATTTTTTAATGTGTGTGATTATAATTTTTATTGGCCTGAGCTGCCTTTGAAAATGTGCACTTCTTGACCAAAGGCCTTCATGACAAACACAGTCCCTCTCCCCATTCTCGTTTTCTCATATTCCTCAGATCTCATGCCCCACTGCTATATCCAGTAAGAACATATGACAAAGCCAGCAGAATAAGGCCATTGGGTTTATCTAGTCTGCTCATTATACAGGGCTCTCGACATAAGCTACTGACCCTGCCTTCCCTCCGCAATCCACCCTTCCCTTCCATTGACCCGTGTTTTCCCTTTAACTCTATCCCAGCCTCTCTTGAAGCTGTTCGCCATTTTCAGTGTAATCACCTCCTCAGGAAGTACAATCCAAACCATCATAGAAATATATCATTACTTTCTTAGTAAAGAATCTCCCCCCTCCAGTTTGAGACTGTGTCCTCTCATGTTTCTGTTCCTACTCAGCTTGAAGAGACCCTCTTTGTCCACCCTATTTATTCCTTTCAGACACTTGAAGGTCTTAATCATGTTCCTTCACTCTCTTTTTTTTCTGTATGGAGTACATGCTCTGCCATCAAATTCTCCTTGTGCGTCCTACCCTGTTGACCCATTATCATCTTTGTTGCCCTCCCTTGGACTGTCTCCAGCAGTTTTATCTCCTCTTTTTTTTTTTGCAGTATCTGTTTATCTCCCCTTCGTCTGACTAGCCATTCCTTCAGGCTCTGCCAAGGAGCCCCCACATCCCCTCTGAACCTCCCATCACCACTCCTGGCCTCATATTGCAGCTGACCCAGGGTAACCCAATGTATCCCTTCGTCGGATGGGTTCTCTTCTTCCAGGGAGACAGTGCCTTCCCAGCTTACCTTTCTTGGCCCTGGGTGCTGCTGAGGTTGACCTCAGCTATCTGGGGGCTCTGTGGATGCCAGGGTCCATGTGGCCATTATCCAGTCGATCAGGACACCATTGTTCTGTGGTTTTCTTGGCTCCCCATATGCCATACCGCATCTGCAGTGCTCCCAGTCTCCACCAGGGGCCACTACAGAACAAGGCAAGCTCCCTAGCCCACTCCAGGAGAGGAGAGCAGTCCTCCAGATGCTCAATCCTCTCCTCCCCCTGCTGACCCCCGGCGCCCCAAGTTGGTTCCCGAATCCAGGTCGCCGGCATGGTGCGAGGTAAGATGCCAGTGCCTCAGCCCTCTGCACCACTGGGCCAGCCTCTATCTCCTTTTTAAGGTATAGGCACCAGTACTGTATCCTGTACTCCAAATGTGGTCTCACTATGACCTATACAAGGGCAGTATTACCTATCGCCTGTTGCTGATCCCTCTGTTAATGCAGCCCAACATTTTGTCTTTGCTGCTGCTCTCCTACATTGTGTGAAGTGCTTCAGGTCACTAGTAATCATCACTCTCAGGTCCTTCTCCTCTTCAGATGCAGGTATGTGGACCCCTTCCAGGCTGTACTCAGTCCTCGGGTTCTTGGCTCCAGTGTGCATTACTCTGCATTTAAGCCAAGCTGTCAAGTTCTGACCCACCTCTTTAGCTTTTTGAGATCTTCCTTTAGGACTTGTATCCCTTCTGCTGTGTTCACCCTCCCACAGAGCTTGGTCTTGACTTTCTGAACTTGTCTAGATTTTCTGGAAAAGGAAAACTACATATTATAGCCCACTCCCCTGCCATAAGGTATTCCCTCCTCCTATAACAGTTTTGGCTGTCAGCTGTGGGGTGCCCTGGAGTCAGACTTGTCCCCAATATTTTTTGCTGTATACATGTCACCTTTCTGCAATGTCATTCAGTGGTGGAAGTTGGGAGTTTCCCTGCTATGCAGATGATACAATCATTTGTACCAGGCAGGCATGAAGCGGTCTGTGTTTGACCAAAGGAATTTCCTACTGGATGGCCTCCAGCTGGCTGTGCTTAAATCTGGGACAGACGGAGTTGATGGTGGTACTGGGTCACCATGCACTGGAAGGTTAAGTTGGGTCCCAGTAGTTCCATTTTTTTTTTTTTTACTGTTATTTTCTCTCCTGCACTGCTGGCTTGTCCTCAGGAGGGCACCCCCAGCCCCATCCCTCGGCATCTACCAGCCGACGCTGACCCGAACCCCAGGGCTTGCCCCCCCAGGCGGGGTCAGAGGGAGTCCCCAACCCACCACTGAAGACCGGATTTAGTGGGCCAGTGCCATGGCTAGCCGGGAGTAGAGCCTGCGAGGCGCCCTCTGCCATTGTGCATGGCAGTGCTACTTTTTCCTTCTTGTTCTCCCCAGGAGTCAGGACCGTGCAGTGACACCAGCAGAGGGGAGCGTGCATGCGTCCGCATGTGCTCCCTCCAGGCATCTGGCCCAACTCCTCCCCAGCTTTGTGGCACGGCACTCTGTCCCCCAGCCTCCACTGGAGGGTGAACAAGTGCTGACCACAGGAAACCCCCATCCCCGGAGAAGGAGAGCAGTCCATTGGATGCTCAATCCTTCTCCTCCCCTGCCGACCTCCAATGGCCCATGCTTGTTCCCGAACATGGGTCACCGGTGTAGCGCGAGGTAAGGCACCAGCGCCTCTCAGCCCTCAGCACCACCGGGCCAGCTAGTAGTTCCATTTTTAAATGACACACCGCTGTGAGCCATGGATAGAGTTAACAAATCAATCAATCAATTCTTTAGCCAGGTGAGACACCATTGAGCAAAAGCTCATTTTTAAGATGGACCTGGACATAAACAGTATAATCAAAGGATAGGACAAAACACAACAAGTGAATACATTCAAAGAAATAATCAGAACAAATCACCTGGTGCCGCTCAGCTGGGCTCCTCAGGGAGCCACTTCTGCTTCTGCATTTGCCAAAACTTTGGAAATTAAATGACAAAGTGATGACCATATAGAAAATTATGAAAACCAAAAAGATGCTTGGAGATCTCAGCTGGCAGGGTACGTGATATTACAGGGATATTCCTGTACCACTTACCCTTGCCAGTCGCCTCTAACTCAGAATGCCATGTGGTTAGGAGCCAATTAATTTTTCTTTCTTTTTTGTTCTATAATAAGTGCAAGAATTACTAGCTAGAAAGTCTAAATGTGCAATTTAGGAATAACGATGTGTATCAGATGTTATGTTTTATGTGTATGATGCTGCTGTGTTTGTTGGTATTTTGTATCATGTAAGGTGTTCTGAGTCTGAGGGAAATGGCACTACAAAAGTAAAATTGCCTTGCTATTATTTTTTTCATTATCATTTTAATATTATTTTCATTAATAATATATATATATATATAATTGTATTTATTTCATGAATGTGGTGCACAGTGGTGTATTTAGGGCATAGAAACCCAAGGGCAGAGTAAAAAATCGGGGGAGTGTTATTGATGGCCACCAAGCAGGAGAGAGAGACCTTTGGGGGGGGAATAATCTCTGATGATCTAAAGATGGCCGGGCAGTGCAGCAAGGCAGTTGGGAGGGCTACGGTGTATAGGGAGAGTTGTCACCAGCAGAAGAAGGGAGGTGGTGCTGCCTTTGTGTAGATTGCTGGCAAGACCTCATTTAGAATACTGTATCCAGTTCTGGAAGCCACATCTGTAGAAGAACATAAACAGAGAGGAAGTGGTCCAGCGGAGGGCAACTAAAATGGTGGGGTGACTGTATCAAAAGCCCTGTAAAGAGATGCTAAACGAACTCAATATGTACACTCTGGAAGAGAAGAGGGGATATGATAGAGAACTTTATATATCTCATGGGGGTAAATATGGTACAGGAGGAAAGTATTTAAAAAAAATGCACAAGAACAAGGATACCTGCTGTGAAGCTGGAGGGGTTAGATTCAGGAGAAATGTGAGGAAGTACTTCTTCACAGAAAGTGTGGTGGATTCCTGCAATGGCCTACTAGCCAAGATAGTGAGATCGAAAACAGTGATGGGGTTCAAGAAGGCATGGGATAGGCATAAGGGAGCTTTAGTGGAAAGGAAGGGGGAAGGAGAAAGAGCCAGAGATCAAATAGGGTCTGCGGTAATAATGTAGGTAGGGAAAAATAGATTGGGTGCACCAAGTAGTTTTATCTGCTGACAAATTCTATGTTTCTATTACCTTGAGCTATGATTTTTATTTAGTTTTAATCCTGCGCCATCATTTCCCACATAAGGACATGCTCACAGCTATCTAGCAGGTGCCAGCCAGCTTCCAGCGCTTGTGCTATGCTAATGAGCGCTGCCAACAGTCGGCATAGACAGACGGTGGCTGGTGCCCATGAAATGGCCATGCACGAGCATGGCCAAATATTGAAAGTTACTTCACAAGATGTAAATTAAATAAAATTATAGTTCAGAGTAACAAAAGAAATCACATGTCTAAACACATATACTGGAGGGAATGTCTAATGGCTGAGGAGTGGGCTGTAATATGTACAGATCTGCTTTAAAGTGGTTATACTACTCACCTCTACAGTGTGCTTCAGTACCCTGTTCTGCAGTCTCAGTACTCTCTGAGTAGAAATGTATTTCCCTACTTCATATCCCCTATCTGCTTAGCCTAAGATTTTGCCCCCTTCCTCCCCTTGTGGGCCAGTAGTGGGGCAGCAGCACACGATGCTGCCGCTAGGGGGACTGAGTTTTATGTATGAGTCTCAGTCAGAATCCTACACTGGGACTAGCAGGGGCCAGGCTTGTCCTGGAGCTGAGGTTCTCGAATCTTGGGAGGGAGATGGACGGGGGAGGGCACTGATTGCCCAGCACTTCCACACCTCATACCAGCCTACCAAGGGGTGGTACTGCATCTGTGAAGGAGAGACCAATTGTGAGTGTGGGGAGGAACAGGGTTCACCATGGGGAGGAACTAGATATCAACAAACAAAAAGAGAGATAATGCCCCTGATCCTTTTCTAACAATATTGGACTGTAATAAGGTGACTGGTTGATAGTTTGTTGCTGTTTTTCTTATTTTGTGTGTGTGTGTGTGTGTGGTCTACATGTTATTAAAGGGACCATGTTTCTTTTGTGACCTTTTAAAAAAAATATAAATGTGGACATGTGATTAGCCCCCTTAATCTCCCTATTGCACTTTTTCTTTTGTTCATTTTGAATTAATCCTGTTCCCTTTTTATGAACTCGCTCTTTATGCCCCCTTTGTTACTCCAGCATGAGTCACCCTCAGGAACTTCCATGGTACATTCCCATATCCCGCCCCCACCACCACCACCACTTAAGTGGTACGTGGCATTGGCAGTGATAAGGTATGTGGTACTTCTGATATTGGTCAGTCTCATTACGCTATCTGCATTGCAGGGACTTATCATTTTAGATAGCAAAGCCTAAATAGGGCCTTTAAAATGGATACCCACATTCTTAACAACATGAAAGCAAGAACAGAAGAAAGCATGACAAACAAAAAAAGCAAAAGGAGCACTTACATGGTCGATTTTTAGAAGATATTTTGGTGTGTTAATAGTGCACAGACAATGGCTCAAATCTATTACAAGCATTGCATATCAAATCATAGGAGGCAGTATAGTGCAGTGGATTAAGGCTCTGAGCTGCAAACCTGGAGACCTGGGTTTGAATCCCACAGCTCCACTTGCATACTGTGTAACCCTGAGCAAGTCACTCAACTTTTTTGTGCTCTGAGGTCACACCTGTAAACAAGCTTCAGCTTAGTGTGTCTTTCCTGGTGTAAAAAAAAAAAATAAAATTGGGCAGTTAGCTAGGAACTCTTCTGTGTGTGTGTGTGTATTTATATATGTATGTATCTATGTGTGTTGACTGAAATAATTACCTAGCTTACCATGGTATTTTAATGCTCATTACCCTACTAATACATTTTAAGAATGCACTCTGCCAATTTATATATTTATACAGCACCAGTACAGAGATAATAAAACAAGATATAAAGTGATATCTTATGACCAAATCACAAGATACCATGTCATCTTGTGAGATGGATATATAACAGATGGCACCTTTCCCCTGCTGGGCACAAAACAATGGAATACTGAACCAATCAGCCAGCAGCTTTCACAATGCTGATAACATCACAATACCTCTTTGCAGCACTGATGCTGTACTTGTAAATAAGAAGTATCATGAGAACAAATATGTGCTATTGGTGCATTTGATCAAAAAAACAATCATGTCTGGCCGTTTTGAGGTTGCATCCATCTGTTGATATTTTACCTGTGCCGACCACATGACATGCTGCTCCTCTGTAATATTTCATTGATTCCATGGCTGAAGTGTTAGTCAAAACTGTCTTAAATGTTCACCAGTTGTTGGTGTAAACTTGAGCACAGATTTCAGAAGCATTTTGTTTTCTTTCCACATTGATTTGTTATGCCCTCACCCCTGCTGTTTGCTTCAGGGATGTACCCAGTAATCAGGGATATGCCCAGTTTATACAATTGTATGCCATCATTCGGACAGCGGGGGATGGTTTACTTCTTGAGTTTTCTCCCTCCCTCCCTCCTCCCCTGACAGGGGCGGTGCCTCTGGAGGCCTTGCCAACTGCAGCTTCTCCTGCGGCAGGAGCAACCTCCCTGGCCCAGTCACCAAGCCTCCCTGGCTGAGATACGTTGCCAAGTTGCACTGAAGAGCAGTCGTGAGTTAGGGGGGCAGGTGTTAATTATTTGGGCTTTCATAAAGAGCAAGGATTATGCTACTGAACAATACGTAGAATCTTCAAAAAATGGATGGAGATGTGAGCCACTTGTGATGGTGCCACAAACAAGTTCGCTAATAGTTCCTGCAGTGTCAGCATGAACAACATTCAAAAGCTTTTTCACTAGAAGTGCCAGGAACAACTGACGGTACCAGTGTAGTCCAAGAATTGTACAAGCCCATCATGCAAAGTATATTGTAACTTATGCGTTTAAAACTTTTTAATTTATCTTTTTATGCCCTGATTTTTCCCCACTTTTCTCCCTGACGCTTCTCAGATGCGCATGTGTGCAGGCATGCACATGCGATACGAGGCACCCTCCCACTACTTGCCACCCCCTCCCACCTACACGACCATCGGACCTCCACCTGGCGGCAGCGGAACTACGGGGGAGCATGACATCCCCAGGAGAGGAGAGTTGCCATTAGACTTCTCAATCCTGCTCCCCCCATGCTGGCTCCCTGACAACCTGAGGTTGTTCCTGAACTGGGTCACCAGCATGTCACAAGGTAAGGGGTAGCGCCTCAGCCTTCTGTGCCACCAGGCTGGCTATGCATTTTAATTAAAACTGAATGCTTCAGAGTTTGCAATGGACTTGGGAGATGAGCAGGTTGCATTGACATGAGTGGTGCTGCCCTTTCACATGGCAACTTACATTACTCCCAGCACTTCACATTTCCAACTTCATTGAGACAATGGGTGCGGAGTAAAGAGTGACTTGCCACGACCTGGTAAGTGACCACACTTGCACCGCAGCAACCCAAGCACTCGGGTTGCTGTGGGATAAATGTGGCTGTGCAAAGAGGCCTAGTGACAAAATACTTTGACACCAAACCCCCCACCTCCATAGCTACACTTCTTGTGAAACTGGTCTGTGCATGTACCCTGAGATCTGTAGATAAGGCATTGTTGTCGATCCCAAGATACCGCACAAAAATGGGGACGCTCACATTTTCCTGTTTTGCCCCAAATTCTAGAACTCCCTCTTGATTAGAATTTGTCCAGAGTAAAGGGAATATTTATTTCTTGAAAACTATTGTCTAGGTGACTAATTTGCATCTATGACTTACTAACCAAGCCAATATGTCTTACTGATTTCTAAACCCTGTATTGGTATGGCGTATCCTTGGCGTTGTTGTATAATTTGTGGTTCCAGAAACATCAATTAGAGCAGCCCTGTCAGACTTGTGCATCATCTCCTGTCAATGTGTGTTGCCCCAGTACGTTCTACTGTTTACCAAATGACCATGCCTGAAAATGGACAATTTCACCGGCTTGCTGACATGGCGGGAGGACTACCGCTTGCGACTCTGATGACTTGGGTTCGGGAACACGCCTGAAGCATTAGATGGCCTGCAGGGGGGAGATAGGTTGAGCGTGGTACCATGCTGACTCCTAGTGGAGGCTAGGAGTACGGTGGCCAGGGACTGCGAGACTCAGGTGGAGGTGTGGCAGACTTCAGCGCACCGGCAGTACCAGAATATTAGTGCACATCTGCGCCTCCATGGTGGAAACAAAGTGTAAAATCCCACAGCTCGAGTGGCATGATGCCAGGTGGCTGTGCCTGAACAACGCCCAGAACTGCCAGCCGGGGGGGGCGTTGACTTGATCTTTCCCTCTGGGGGGGCCCCGCCATGGGGAGATAAGGGGATCCAGATTGGAAGATATGGGGTAAATCCCCACAGGGCATGTGGAGCAAAAATAAAGTTAAAAAACAGATAATTTCTTGTCTAGTGTACTTAGCTGATTAATACAAACTAAATAAATAAATAAAAACTATTAATACAGGGCAAATGTAACATTGCAGAATTAGCATCAGGAACCACTGATTGCTTACATAGAAACATAGACAGTGACAGCAGGAAAATACCAAGGTCCATCAAGTCTTCCCATTTGGCCCTATATAATCCCAAAACCTAATGTTGATACAGGGTTCTAACCCTCCCCAGCAGTTTTCTTATTCCCTCCCCCAGTTTCATCTCTACAGGTCAGCACTGTTCCTTTCACTCTGTCCCAAGCCCATTTGAAGCCCTTTATAGTTTTAGCACCCACCACCTTGGCCAGCAGACTGTTCCATGGTTCCACCACCCTCTCGGTAAAATAATACTTTCTTACATCCCTTCTGAACCTTCCCTCCATTGGCTTCCAGTCATGCCCCCGTGTTGTCAAACTGGTGTAATTGCTAAAGAATTCCTTGCAGTTTACTTTGTTTATTCCTTTCAGGAATTTGAAGGTTTCTGTCATATCCCCTCCTGTCCCTTCTGGTTTCCAGTGAGTACTTGTTCAGTACCTTGAGGTGTTGATAGCAGGGCTTCCCCTGTTAGCCCTCTGTCGTCTTTGTCACCCTGTGCTGTACCTCCTCCAGCCTATCTTTGTCCTTTCTAGGGTGAGGGCTTCAGAACTGGGCACAGTACTCCAGGTGTGGCCTCACCAAAGGTTTACATGGGGGGGGTATCACTTTTTTGCTGCTATCAGTACCCCTCCTGATACAGCTCAGCATCATATTTGCCTGACTGCAAGCCTTACTGCATTGGCTAACCTCTTTAAGGGCGACGCTGATGATGACTCCTAGGTCCTGTTCTTCAGCTGTGGTGCTAAGTTTAACCATTCCCATCCAGTATTCTGTCCTTTTTTTGGCATTAAATTTCAGTTGCCAAACATATGACCACTTCTCTAGCCTTTGCAGGTCACCCTGTAATTCTCTAATTTGCTCCGCTCTATCTACCCTTCTGCAGAGTTTAGTGTCATCTGTGAAGAGGCTTACCCTGCCCCAGCCCAGATTCCTTCTCCAATGTCACTGATAAATATATTAAAAAGGACCAGGCCCAGGACTGACTCAAGTGGTACCCCACCCATGACCTCTCTCTCTCTTTCAACTTAACGCCCTTTACCACAGCCCGCTGCTGCCTCACCTTGAGCTAGTGTCCCACCCATCTAACTATATTTCGGGCCACTCCCAGGTCCTCCAACCTCCTCAGCAGGCATCTGTGTTACACAGAGTTGCAAGCTTTGCTGATGTTAATGTAAAGTAGATCCATGGCGTGGCCTCTATCTGGTTCTTTTGTCACCCAGTTGAAGAAGACTAATATGTTACTCTAATAGGACCTCCCAGATACAAAGTCATGCCGTCTACTATCCTGGAGACCATTACCCTCCATATAGTCTACTAGGTCTGTTTTGAGCAGTAACTAGATCAGCTTCCCCACAATAGAGGTAAGACTGACAGGTCTGTAGTTTTCTGTCCCACCACCCACCTCCTTATGGATCAATACCACATCCACCACCCTTCAATCCATTGGGACAACTCCCATCTGAAGTGAACTGTTGAAGAGGCCTGCCAGAGGTTCATCTAGTTTATTTGCCAATTCCCTGAGCACCCTCAGGTGTATCCCATCTGACCCTGGTGCCTTGTCTGTCCTAATGGCTGCTAGCCCTTTCCACACGCTATCCGTAGTAAATACTGGATTCTCCATTTCAGGGATCCCTATTGTGGATGTTTTAATGGCACTCTTGGAGAGGGGCCCACTATCCTCGCTGGTGAAGACTTGGCAAAAATAGTCATTCAGGACTGCAGCCTTTTGCTCGTCTTCCTCTGCTACAATTGCAGTGAATGATGTCACTGATTGGAGCAGCTATAATGGAGCACATGGGGGCTATATAGAGAACTGGGGCCCGATTTTCAAAGCTGGCCTGGCATGGCCTAGGGCTACGTCCATGTGCACAACTTGTTGGTCCAGGGAAAAATTCTCACACCAATAAAAAATATATTTTTAGCATTGTTTGTGCATTGGGGGGGCATCTTCCCTTCTTTTGTACAGGGGTGCAAAAATTGCTATGTTGATAACACCAGGCATGGCATTTTTGCTCGGCTGCACAATGAAATTCTGTGTAAGCTGCTATGAAATGTGGAACTGTTGCAAAAAGGCAACCTTTTTGAAACTTGTTGCATGTGGAAAAAATTGCAGTTGTGCAAAGGTTGTACCCCTCCTTGTACAACTTTTGTTTTTGTCGCATATGTGTGTCATCTTTCCTCTTTTGAAAATCCAGCCCCCAAGTTTTTCCAACTAGGGACATAGTGCAAAAACAAGAGACTTGTTAAGAAAGAGAAAAGGTGTAAGCAAATATGAATCCTGCCCCCTATACAGGGTCTCTCAAGCAAGATATGGATAACAGCTTTGTCTGTCTCTCCCTCTCTCACACACAACACGACTGGTGTAACATTTTATTTAATCATCGAGCCATGCAGTGAAACTTTTTTCTTTTTCTTACTCTGTAAATCTGACGGATTGTCATATTGACTCTTGTTCTCGTTCATGACACAGGGCCTAATAATTCTCTGCCAGATTGTGGATGAAAGCTACAGTTTCATATTGCTGCTGTAATTTAGGGCTGTGTTATTTCATGACTTAAGACACAAAGCCACGGAATGAAGACAACTCTGATGTGTTGTACACTGCAGCTTTATTTCAAAGTAAACCACACGGTGGCAGTATTGGGATTCTGTTTTAAATTAGAGTGATGTACTCCTAGCTGTCATGTAATTTTCATATATTTGCATGTCAGTTACACTTAGGGTTACCACCTTTTAAGAAGCCCAAAGTGGGACATTTCTTACTGAAACATTATTTTTTGCAGGACAATATGTAACCTAAACCAATGCAACAGACTTGTTTTCTCTAAATGATCAGAATTGAGACAAAGTGTTGTCGTTTTTTTAGTTGTTCCTAGTATTTCTTATGTTAAGGTATTATAGTTTTTTGCAACATTTGGAGGAAATTCAGAAATTATTTTTTCTCCTGTAATGTCAGGACATGCAGTATTTTTCATGTTTTTCTCACAGGACACAGCTGCCCAAATCAGGACTGTCCTGCGAAAACTGGGACAGGTGGTAACCCTAGTTACACTCATTTGTATTTTACACCATTCAGCACTTTTCACCAAATATATTACAATTCTGAAGCTTACAGAAATCATCATTGCTATTGCTCGAGTTGTGCCAGTCCACAAAAAGGGGGACACCACTAACCTGGATAACTACCGCCCTGTTGCCATCCTCTCCACTCTCTCTAAAATACTGGAGAAAATTGTTGCTACCCAGGTCTCGGATTACCTGTACTCCTTCAAACTCCTCACACCTGACCAACATGGTTTCCGACGTGGGCACAGTACATCCACTACTCTCATACAGTTTACAAATGATGTCAGACTCACTATGTACAATTGCTGTCTCACTGGGGTTACTTTTGTTGTTCTTACAAAAGCATTTGATTTAGTTGACCACCCGCTGCTCCTATCAAAGTTGTCATCCCTTGGCTTCTCTACCTCCATCACCGCCTGGTCCCAAAATTATCTTTTGAATCAACAATTTGTCCAGATTGGAGATGCTAAGTCCCCTCTTGCTCCTACTTGGATCGGAGTGCCCCAGGGTTCGATTCTTGGTCCTCTCCTGTTTACGGTCTTCATAAATGACATCCCACCACTCACTGGTGCTTGCTCAGGTCTGCTGTATGCCGACGATCTTGTTCTTTACTCATCCTCCTCAAACCTCTCAGATACCAACCTGAATCTCAATAGTGACTTCAATACCTTTCAGAGCTGGCTATTGCAAACAAGCTTGTCTTAAATAAAAATAAACCGGTGACTATGCTGTTCAGTTCAGTTTCCAAAATTCGGTCCTGCACCCAACCATTAAGTATCACAGTGCTTGATGGCTCTCCCCTTAACACAGTTACCTCCTTTAAATACCTAGGAGTAACCCTTGAGCCCACCTTGGAGTTTGACCTGCGCCTAGCCTCAGTCATTAAATCTGTCACTATTCAACTTGGACTGGCATATAAGGTGAGACATAGGCTAACATCCACGGCGAGGATGGCCATTGCACAGGGGATCCTGAGACCCAAATTGGAGTATAGGTTAATAGCCTTTCCAGCAACTACTAGAGGTCTCCTCCAAAAGTGGGCTGTCTGCTACAACAGCATTTGCAGTTTTACTCTGTCTTTACCAAAACTTACTCACCGATGCACACTATATTCCAGTTTGGGATGGGTTACCCCCTCAGCCTTCCGTCAGTTTACTTCCTATTGTTTTATAAAGAATATAATCTCCTCCCAGATACCTGATAAATTGGCTCTACTGCTCAAACCTGTGACCTCTGCCTACCCACTGAGATCAGCTGACAAATCCCTTCTTGTTCAACCAAGATGTAAAACCAAAATGGGACAGAATGCTTTCTCTAACTGGGCCCCTAAACTATGGAACTCCCTTCCACTGAATCTAAGAATCTCCCCTTCTCCACACAGCTTCAAACAGGAGCTTCATATGGCTCTTCTAATCTCTGAACCCTGCCCCTGTTCTCTATCCACCCACTCCTGTACTGGTTCTTCCTAGTTGCCTACCAGCTCCAACCTCTACTACTCTCAAATCTGCCTGGAAATCTTGCTATTTCCTCTCTTCTAGCACTTACTCACTAGTTGTATGACTTACGACTGTTAGTTATTTGCACTTATATTCCTGTTTTGTTACTATATATAGATTCCTGCAAATGTACTGTCATTGCTGCAAATTTTGTATAAGTGTACTATGTCTGACTTCTACTTGTTCCCATGATGTTTTCTTGTATCTATTATTGTCTACATACCCTTTGTTGTAATCTCCCAGGTCTTACCTGAAAATAGGCAGCTATGCTGTCTAGTGTACCTACCCGGTTAACAAAAACTAAATAAAATAAATCATAATTCAGAATGCTTAAGGGAGGTTCTCTTTATGAATTTTAGAACCACACAAGTTCGGGGGGGGTCTTAAAAAAAAAAAAAAAAAAGGGGCTCTGCCTGGCCCTGATTTGCACTACCATTAATCAACACTTGTCCCAGTATTTAAGCAAACAATATATCCTTATATGGGATGAAAGTTAGGCCAAACCGTTCAAGTACCATCACCTTCTGTTGATTTAAACTCCATGACTATCACCCTCTTAGAATTCAACAATAGCTAATGTTTCTACCCTCACTGTGTCATGCACTAAATACTTTGTACAAGGCAACTTGGGGGAACCCTTGTGTTACAGTGAGGTGGAGGGTATAGCAAAGGTGATTAAAATGGGGTATAATTAAGTTTTTAATCAGAATACTGGATTACATACATTATAGTTTATTCCACAAGAAAAGGGCTACAGTGCCATCCTCTTTTGATCAAAAATAATATAAAGAACATTGCGTCATCTGATCCAGAACAAAATACGGAACATATCATCATCTGCCATTTGATCCAGAATAACATTTAGAAAATGCATCTTCTGTTGTTTGATCTAGATTAAAATACAGAAGACTGCATCATCTTTCATTTAAAATGTGTTATTGGTTTTAAAGATAAACAACATTGTATTACATCTGATCAACAGTTATTTCCATTCAAAAATATATTGACACGTTCAGTAAAACAAAATACAGCTAGTCTCTATGTTTGCATCGTGAAATTATATATGTAGGTTCTTAAGGTGGTAGCAGAGATTACATATAGCGTATCTAATTTTAAAAGATGTACATATAGGCATACATGACATTACAGTACCACTATACACTTCAAGAAAAGCTAGAGCTGTTCGATCAGGTATGGTGGGGCCCCTTTTTGAAATTTAAAACTACATAGATAGTTGGAACACTACAGAGACCGCGTCATCTGTAATTTGATCCAGAACAATATACAGAAAATGCATCATCTGTGATTTGATCTAGATTAAAATACAGGAGACTGCATCATCTGTAATTTGATCTGGAACAAAATATAGAAAATGCATCATCTGTCATTTTTAATTAAGAATAAAACACAGGAGATTGCATAATTTGTCATTTGACCCAGATTAATATACAGAAAATGCATGATCTGTCATTTTTTATCAAGACTGAATACGAGAAATTGCATTATCTGTAATTTGATCAAGATTAATATTTAGGAAATGCATCTTATCATTTGATCAAGAGTGACATACAGGAAATGGTATCATCAGTCATTTGATCCAGAATAAAATACAGAAAATTCATTATCTGTCATTTGATTCAGAATAAAATACAAACAATGGCATAAACTTTCATTTGATCCAGAATAAAATACAAGAAATTGAGAAACTGCATTATCAGTCATTTGATTCAGAATAAAACCAGGAAATTTCATCATCCATCATTTGATCTAGAATAAATCATTAAGATTGTTGGGAAATGTGAAGCACAACAGTGATATTATGATACTTTATTAACCTAGACAATGATAGTTCATCACTTGGAGATAAAAGTACTTAGCCTTTGGCCTCAAACTTTATCCACTCATGGAATTAGATTATTTATAGTCTTGTATAGTGAACAAAGTATCATATTATTGTAAAAAGAATCTGTTTCTGGCGGGCAGATGGTTAAATAGTTAACTGCTCAGGAGGCAGGAACTAGCTGCTTGTCACATCTAACACTGATGCTCTTGATTTACCTGTCACACTACAGGTTCTATTTTAAATTTGTAAACATTTATTTTTTAGAGTTTTCTAAAGAAAACATAAACCCTGCGGTTTGCATTTCTTAATTAAACTGAAAATTTGGGGTATGTCAGTTTTGTTTAATACCCCCCAGTGTATTATTTTGCTTGTTCATTTTGGAATGGTCTTTTTTCCCTTATGTAGGTTTCCCTGATAATGCTTTCTTTTTCCTGCTCAGTACTCATTTTCTAATTACTTAGCAATTATGGCACAGTATGGAATCTGTTGAGCAGAAACCCTTCATGGAAAACTTCACTCTAGCCTCCCGCTTAACTGATGTTACTGGGTTCCAGAACTTAGCAGCAGATCAGGTGAAGAAAATGCAGTATTCAAATAAAGACCCTAAAAAAAGGAAAAATAAGACTATTTTAAAACAAAAGAAATAGCACACCAGAAGTATTAGACAGTATGTCCACATTTCTAATTATATTATAATATATAAAAGACAAGGTTTATGTTCCTTTTAAACAAAATATGTTTTGGGTGAGGTGGGTAGATCCTAGATTAGTATACAGGAAACACATGGTTGCCTATCGAAGTTAAGGGGGAGGTGTGATGATATCTTGACTGTAGTTTTACTTAAGCAATAATTGTACTGGGTGAATGTTATACGAGGCAATAATCTATTATTGCCTGTTTTTGTTGAGAAAGAATGGGAAATTATACAGGCCATTTGAACCAAGACTTTACTCAATGGCATCCCAAGATACACAGTTACAATACATAACAAATATAGTCACAATACACACAAAAATATAAACATTATTCCGTTCTAATGCAATATAACTGGGGTAAAAGGTCGTGCTGCTTATCAGTTTGGAAACAGGAGTATTGCCAAGTTTATTTGCTGAAAAGTCTTAACAGGAAAGAAATACTGAGCAGGTAACACCTTGTTTCCAGATGCATCCTGGGGAATAAACATGTTTCAGACCACATTTACCTCATTTAGTTGTATTACTGTTATGCTCCAAGGTAGCGGATGTAAATCTACAACCAAAAATTGAAAGTAATGAAATCCATACAATAAGTGTAAACTATGCCTGTTATAATTTGGCATGTGACTGATACCATTAGAACTGTAATTTATCCCATTACATCATTGTATACCATGGCAACTGAGCCACAGTTTTATTGGAGGGTTAAAGGACAGCATCCCTGTTAGCCCATTGGCTGAATGGCTCAGTCTATAGTATAAGCAATAAGGCATGACAGGGTGTGCATTATTGTGGAATAACGGCACACCTTGGGAAGTGAAGCCCAAGGCAAAGCTGAGGGTTTTACATTCCCAAAAAGTGCCGTTATCCCACAATTATGCACACCCTGGAATGCCTTATTGCGATTATAAAATGGCTTCCCTGATTTTGTTTATTTTAGGACCAAGTAATGAGGTTCAGAAAATTAAGCATTTCTGACCTGTGCTGTTGTGCTGGGATATCAGCATGGTCATGGGACTGGATTCCACCAATTACAGTACAGCATTTCTGTTACCCATTTTATAATGAGAGATAATGTCCTGTGGAGAGTATTCTGATTGACTGGCAGTGCAGTAGAGTTTAATCTCACCTGTGGCCTGATTCTGAGTCATTGTTATGGGCAGCGAAAAACAGGTGGTTGGCCCCTCCATTTGGCACCACTTCATTGTGCAGTACACAAATACGGTCTTGCACTGCAGCTGGGGTCTTCCTTATAAGTGCAGTTTCGCCAGCACTCTTCCCTCCCCAGACCCCTTGTTAGTACAGTGCGACCACTGCAGCCTGCTCTCTGGAATGCAATGGTCCTTGAATGGCCCAGTAGGCCATTAGTATTGTAGGCCACATCCCTCTTCCTGGGCTTTTGCAAGTGATCTTGTGGGCACTCAGCAAGAGTTTACGACCCCTGCTGGGCATAGTGTGACAAGGTCACACACATAGTGTAGACAAGTGTAGGGTGGTCTTCACAGCCACTCTGCACCCACTTTAACAACAGAGAATCCGGCCCTGGTGTTTTCACTTTAGATGACTGAACTGGTTGTTTTGGTCAGTGGATAGGTGGATGGGGTAAGCCTCACCTCTGCTTTATCCCCATATTAACATTAGTGTACCACCCCAACCAACATTAAAATTTCCTTAGGCTCTTGCTTCAAAAATGCAGTTTGATCAGGGTTTTTTCCACTCTTCATAAAATGCAACAGACAGCCCTTTGACAGGCTCTTGGACAGCTATAGAATTGTTCATAATCAGCAGTCACCTTATGATACAAAAAAATGTAAACCACCAGAGAAACAAAAAGAGGATTATTTTTTGAGGCAAATATACCTTTATTAGGTTAACAAAATCTTCACATAAAATGTAAACAAATGCTGTCTGTAAACAGAAATGTATACAGCGATAATCGTGAATGTCAGTGGATTAGTAGTATTACTGGATGTTTGTGTCTAAAATAGAATTTCTGGATTTCTATCAACAAAGCTACTGATTGTATTTCTCACTAGTGAGCAAAATGTATGTTTTAATTACTGTTTCAAATAAAATTGCTATTTTTAATGCTGCTGTTTGGTTTCTCACATGCATTCTAAATAGTCTTGTTTCTAGAAGGGTAGACAGTTACGTTGTTGGTTTGCACCCAATCCATGAGGTAGTAGTATGGTATTTAAAGGGACAGGAAATTTGAGTAAATATGGAATTGAGTGCCATTTTCCTATTTTCACAAATTATATTCAGACCCCCACGTAACCCAATGAATGTTAAAAACATTTTTGTTTCTCATTGTTTTCCTTTTATGGACAATATTCTGTCCAGTTTTCTTCATGGAACAAAAATGTGGAGTTTTGACTGTCACTGTATGAATTTAGAACTCTGACCACAAGCAGCTGACATATTAGAGTAGGGCTGTCCAAATCTACCCCCCTCCAGCGTCATAGCATGTCCCCTTGTTCTTGAGCACCTTTTCTTCTGAAAAATACCTCCCTCCTGTACCTTATTTATCCCTGTGAGGTATTTAAAGGTTTCTATTATATCCCCCCTTCCTCTTCTCTTCCAGGGTGTACTTATTGAGGTCCTTTAAGCCACGTTTACACAGTGGCAGCGCTGTGCCATGTGCGCTGCTCCCTTCCCGATGTGCCATCTGAGTTCCCATTCACACAGCCCGCCCTCGCAGCACTGCAGGTCGCTCCAAGGAGGGGCTGTGGATTCACCAGAGGCTGATGAAAAAATAGCCTTTGTAGCAGAGCGAGCGCAGCAAAGTATTCACGCCACCATTTTTTTTGTGTTATCTTTTTTCCACCCCTGACTTTGGAGCCATGCCAGCCTCTCTTTCAGGTGAGCCAATGCTGCCTCCAACCCATCTTGTCCCCTGAGTCCTCCGCTCTCAGATGACAGCCGATCCCCTGGGTAATCCGGCGTAACCCTTCGCCAGGTGGGTCCCCCTCCTCCGAGAAGGAAGGCACCAGCCAGGGGCCTGCAGACCAGCGCAATGTCTTGGCCTGGAGGGTGCTACTGAGGCAGAAGGCTTCAGGGGCATTAACAGGCTCAGAGAGCTAGGCAGCCATCATCTGGCTTGACGTGGAGCATCTTCACGTTTTTCTGGTTGGCGTCCCTATGCCGTCATGCAGTACTACTGGTCTCCACCAGAGGCCACTGCCGACCAATGTCTTCCCTAGCCCACCCCCAAGAGAGGAGAGCAGTCCCAACGGACGCTCAATCATCTCTCGCCCCAGCCAGCCCCCGGTGTCCCAAGTCCATTCCCAAACCTGGGTCGCCAGCATGGGTCCAAGTAAGGCACCCGCACCTCAACCCTCTATGCCACCAGGCTGGCCCACACCACCATTTAATGTGCTCGCTCCACTACTGATCCTATAACTGAGTCGGATAAAAAAAATATGCTCCGACGGGCACAAAAGGTGCTCCTGGCAGCGTGTACACTGCCAACATTGCGGCGCATCAACCCGAGCACATGGGTTGATGCGCTGCAAAGTCGGCAGTGTAATCAGGGCTTTAGTCTCTCCTCATACTAGTGGGCAACAGACACATAAGAATTTGCTAAATTTGAATTTAAGTTATAAACATTACCGATGTCTCACTGCTGGGGAATTGAGAAACATTACTTAGACAAGTCTGCTTATATTCCATATATTCTCAGTATTTTGCTTCTACAGTTTCTTTTTAACTATGAACTAGAACTTGAAAATAGAATCCCATCCTTTGGGCTTCATTTGCACAAGTTGTTTCTCTACATTAAGTGAAAAGAGGAAGACCAGGGGCGGGATTGCAAGGTTAAGAATGGTGATGGTGGGGGGCGCTGTGCAGGGGAGGACCAGGAAAAGGCAGATATCTGAACAAAAGAAATACTTTTGTTCAGTGTTCACAGAGAAAGAAGAAGGGGAGGTGCCATACAAAAGTAACAGAAGCTTTGGAGGGAAGGAGGTGGACTTTTTCAGAGGGGTGAGTCCTAGAGGGAGTCGCAAGTGTGAAAGTGGACAAAGCGATGGGGCCAGACGGGATGTATTGACGGAGCTCAGGGAGGTACTGGCTGCACCTCTGACAGTCCAATTTAGCAGCTCACTGGAAGCAGGAGTGGTTGTGGAGGAGTGGAGGAGGACAGATGTAGTCTCACTACACAAAAGTGGTAGCAGGGAGGAGGCTGGCAACTATTGGCCAATCAGCCTGACATCAGAGGTGGGAAGGTTAATGGAGTCACTGCTGAAGGAAAGGATTGTGGAATATCTTGAATCCAGTGGGTTACACGACTCAAGACAGCATGGATTCACGTCAAACACATCTGATAGATTTCTTTGACTGGGTGACCAGGGAATTAGATCAGGGTAGAGCGGTGGATGTGGCCTACCTCAATTTCAGTAAGGCTTTTGATACAGCTTCACATAGGAGAGGCGTAAGGAAGCTGAACAGCTTAGGGGTGGGTCCAGAGGCGGTAAAGTGGGTAAGAAATTAGTTACGAGACAGGCAACAGAGAGTGATGGTAAATGGAGCTCACTCCAGAGAAGGGACGGTGATCAGCAGGGTGCCTCAGGGATCAGTACTGGGACCGGTCCTCTTTAATGTCTTTGTAAGTGACATCACTGAGGAGCTGCAAGGAACATTCTGCCTCTTTGCGGATGAGAGTAAAATCTGCAATAGGGTGAACATTCTGGGGTGGTGGTGGTGGAAAGAATGTGCAGAGACCTGAGAAAACTCTGGGAGTGGTCAATGGTATGACAACTGGGTTTCAATGAGAAAAAGTGCAAAATCATCCACTTAGGACACAGAAACCCAGAGGCAGAGTACAAGATTGGAAAAGACGTAGTTGCAACCACCAAACATAAAAGAGACGAGGGGTAATCATATATGATAACCTGAAGGTGACAAGGCATGTGACAGGGCAGGTGGGAGGGCCAGTGAGATGCTGGGGTGCATAGGGAGGGGTATCACCAGCAACAGGAGGGAGGTATTGTTGCCTCTCCATAGATCACTGGTGAGACCCTAGCTGGAGTACTGTGTCCAGTTCTGGAGATCACATCTCCAGAAGGACATAGAGTAGAGGCTGTCCAGAGGAGGGCAACTAAAATGGTGCATGGTCTGCATCAGAAGCCTTGTAGGGAGAGACTAAAGGACCTCAATGTAAACACCCTGGAAGAGAGGAAGGAGTGGGGAGATGTGATGGAAACCTTTAAATACAGTACCTCATGGGGGTAAATAAGGTATAGGAGGGGAGTATTTTGCAGAACAAAGAGGCTCAAGAATGAAGAGACATGCAATGAAGCTGGAGCAGTTCCAGTGACTGGGGGATAAGCCTCTCGCCTACTCAGTTGGCTGCTGTACGGGATAACAGGGAGGATAAGCAGGTGGGGGTGGGGGGTACCACTAGATACCAGGAAAATAAATGTAATGTCAAGGACAGATGATTGGCGGGTGGGGAGGTACCACCGACACAAGGGAAATGGATGCAGTGTCAGGGATGGGTGTTTGGCAGGTGGATGGAGTAGTGCTATCCATTCTAACAGGATAAACACGTACTTGTACACTTAAAAATGTTTTGGCTAGAGCTCCGTCACTACTTAGCAGCTTGTAAGTACTCAGGTGAACTTACGAGTCATCACAGTGAGTGGATGTGGGGTTGGGGCTATATGCTGTGAGTCAGACATCATGCAGTTTGTTCCTTTGCATCTCTGTAAGGCTGGCCACCTTGATGTGGTACAGAGGCTTACCACAATGTATCCTAAACACTGTAACTAAAATCCAGCCAATTTCTGTCAGATAAAATAAAATGTGAATCTATTAGGATTATTGGCTTATTACACAATGGTGACAAATGGGGGGGGGGCAATGCTTGTGTGGCAGACGGGGCAGCGCATCTTTTTGTCTGTGTTTATGTCGGGGGGGGCAATTTTAAAATGGCTACACCCCTGCAAGGAGATAAGCAGCCAATGGATCTCTAGAGGTGGGGGTGGGGCCACTGAGATTACAAGTTAGTGGGTAACACCTCCTGCTAGCACAACTGACTTTTTTTCAGGCTTTTACATGCAATGTGCAGCGAGGCAGTAAACAAACAATGGAGTAGCTAGGCTGTGTAAAAAGGCAGACAAAGACACAGCAGTGAGGGAGGGAGGGAGGAGCACTCTGAGATGCAGGGGTTCTGAAGCTAGCCAATTAGTGTTTTTTTGTTTGTTTTACAGATATTTTCTCCCCAGGTTTCGGTCGGCATGGACATCCCACTCGACTTCCCCCAGCCCTGACACCAGCATCAGGCCAGCCTCCTCATTACCCCCACAGATTAGGCCCCATGGCAGGGGTGGTGAGGAGCTTCCCAGCTCAACTCACCGGAGCAGGATCCTGATGAGGAGGTGCCATTCGGGTTGGGCAGCAGGGGTCGAGCTCAAGCTGCCCGACTGGAACCCTATTTTCAAGTTTTCCTCCTTGTGGAGTGTCGGCGTGCAATGATGTCTAGACACTGCGTGCCGACGCCTGCCAGGCTACACTCTGCCCCCCTCACTACACCACTCCAGTAGTGCCCCGGCCTGCCACCAGGGGCCGCTACAGAGCGGTGGGTCCATGGATCCCTCCTGGGATAGGGAGAGCAGCACCGGACGCTCCATCCTATCCCTCCCCTGCCAACCCCTGGTGGACCGGGCTCGCGTCCGAACCCGGGTTGCCGGTGTGGCACCTAGCACCTCAACTATCAGCACCACTGGACCACTCCAATTAGTGTTGTTAGCATTGTAGGGCACAACCCTAGATACTGTACTATGTTCCCAAACTCTGTCCCCAAGTCCCAGCCCTTTTCACAATTCACGAGTACACTGCACCTCCTCCACTTCCATCTGATATGTCAGAGCAGATATCTGTGGTCTTTTTCACAGCCTTTCAAGTATTGATGGACAGGTTTTGCAAGTTTCAGCTGTACTGTATGACAATACACTTTTGCAAGCAGTTCAAAAAGTATGGCCAAAGCAATAGATAATTTGACAGAATCTGTTTGAAGAGTATGTACCCAGCCAAGCACAGCTCAAAAAAAGTAGCACCCCGGCACGGTGTAAAACCACATGGCCAGATAAATGCTCTAAACAACAGACAAGCCCGTCGAAAGATGGACAGGTGTCAACCCTATAAGCAGTAAGAACACACGTTGAGGTCCTGTGCTTGTAGACAATGACCTGTTTTTGCATGCAGCTACGTTGCAGTTGCATTGCAGTTACAGTGTAGCTAACTGACACTTAAACAGTAACCAAGGTAAACATTCTTTTCTTTACTACCTTCAATCTCCTCCCACTGAGGCGTGCATCCGTACGACTGTAGTGAATGATTAGAAACAAAAAGGTAAGAGCAAATGAAGACATGGAGTGCATCCAGTCTGCCCTGGAACCCTATCTTAAAACTACGGCCCAACTGCAATTTATCCAAGTGGACAGAGGATGTTAGACATGACCCCAAGTCTCACATGAGATAACTAACAAAAACCTGTCTGCCCCTGACCAGCTAAACCAACTGTAGTGAGAAAGAAATACACATTATTTCTTTCTCACTACAATTTGTAATTTAATTGCTAAGCAGTGGCTAACGCTGCACCCAGAACATCTAACCGTCAGCTAAACTAGTGTAAGAGATTGAGGGGAAATTCTGTCCATTTGGGACTTCTTACTTCTGCTTGGGTTCTAAAAGGCATTGATCTACCCCCAGAGAATTTTCCCCTCCTCTGCCTGGTTTCTTTTACATACATACATACTGTACATATATACAGGCTTTTAGTAGCATTTCTGGCTATATGGCTGGCAGAGGTTCACAAAAAAAAAATACATGTTTTACCAGCCCATCACAGCAGAGGTAGGGCTACCAGTTCTGATACCGATGACCCAGGTTCAAGAACGAGCCCGGGTGGGGAAGGGGGAGGAATGAGCATCCCACATGTAGTAGCCCCAGTCCTCTGGAATGGTCTTCTAGAGTGCATTCACACTGCAAGTACAGTTGACATCTTTAAAACTAAATTGAAAATGCACCTCATGCTAGTAGCCTTTGGGTGTGTTGATTTAGCTGTAGAAGTTGTTTCTATGTATTTTTGTAATTTTTCTAATATTAGTAGGCGGAATGTGTATTTATTGTAATATTATTTACCATTTTTGTTTGCAAATATTGTTGACTGTTGATCTTTCTTTCTTTCTTATTTTTGATCTTTTTTGTACAGGTGCCCCAAGCATTGAATAGGCACCACACAAAAATAAAACTATATTACTACTACTACGCTCTCCTCCTATGGGGAGGAAGGGCAACCAACTCCACTCAAATACTGTCAGCTGGGTGACCACAGGTGACAGTGCAGTGAGGTGGCAGCAGCTAGGTGGGAGGAAGGGCATGGCTGGTCCCTCACACTGCACGCCTGTGTGCCTGCACATGCTCACTCTTGCCACCAGCATCCTCAGGGCCTGGGAAGGAAACACCCCAACCAGGCAGGATGAATTCTGACCCCTGCAGGACCCACACTGGCGAGCTTGGCACCTATTTCTGCAGCCAGTATTGGGAAAGCCCTGTCACCCCCTCCATGAGGAGGGTAAGCCATAGAGCAATGGAGTCAAGATTTAAGTCTGAGAGAAGCCAGGTGGCGGCGCTGTGGGGACTGACACGAATGGGGCCTGGTCAGTGACAGGACGATAAAAGAGATAAACTACAAAATGCAATACCTTTGCTTACTTTTTTCTCCAGCTTTTTTTCTTATATCTGCTCCATCCCTCTGGTTCTTGGGTTGGAACTCTTAACAGTCCTCTCCAAACCCTGACCACTGATCCCCCGCAGGGGTTCACACCCTCCCAGCCTGGACCACTGCACCGTCAAGGGGTCCACACCCTCCCAGCTCTGACCAATGTTACCCTGGAGGGGTCCACACCCTCAGCCCTAACCACTGCTCCATCAGAGGGGCCCACACCCTCCCAGCTCCAACCAATGTTACCCTAGAGGGGTCCACACCCTCTCAGCCCTGACTGCTGCTCCATCAGAGGGGTCCACACCCTCTCAGCCTAGACCACTGCTCTGTTGGAGGGGTCCATACCCTCCAGCTCTGACTAATGTACCCTGGAGGGGTCCACACCCTCTAAGCCCTGACTGCTGCTTCCCTTGAATGGTCCACACAGTGCAGGACCCAAGAGTGACAGTGACCTGAAGCACTCTATGCAGTGCAAGAAAGCAGCAGCAAAGGCAAACAAGATGCTGGGATGCATAGCTAGGAGATCAATAGTAGGAGAAAGGAGGTTATACTGCCCTTGTACAGGTCACTGGTAAGGCCGCATCTAGAGTATGGAGTTCAGTACTGGTGCCCACACATTAAAAAGGACATTAACCTGCTGGAGAAGGTACAGAGGAGGGCTACAAAGATGACAGCTGGTCAGCAGGGCAAGGCATACGAGGAGACGTTGAGGGCACTGAACATGTACTCCCTGGAAGACAGGAGAGAGAGAGAGGGGACATGATTTGGGACATTCAAGTACTTGAAAGGAATAAATAAGGTTGATAAGGAGAGTCTCTTTAAGCTGAGTGGCAACCATATCACAAGGGGGCACAGTCTTTAGCTGGAGTGTGGAAGGAATTAGGAGGGAGGTCAGGAAGCACTTCTTCACAGAGAGGGTGGTGGACACTTGGAATGCGCTGCCGGAAGAGGTCATCTCGTTGAAGACGGTGGGCAGCTTTAAGAGAGGCTGGGATAGGCATAGGGGGAAGGTAAGAATCGTGGGTAGGGAGGGCAGGGACATTAGCTCAAGCTATGGACCCTGCAATACGAGCAGACTTGATAGACCAAATGGCCTTCTTTTGCTGGCTTCTTCGTATGTTCGTATCTTACTTCGGGAGGAAGCTCTTGCAGCAGGTAACACATGTAGGACTGACGTCACCTGGCAGCAGATCTCGGCAATTCTTTTCTCCAGCAGTACCGACATGGGACTGCCCACCCGACGTCGGCTACACCCCCGACGTCACCCTGTATAAAGGCAGGAGGCGGTCCCCACATGCTTCAGTTCTTTCCCGCCATGGCACAGGTTAGTCAGCTCTTGGCTCTCTAGCTAGTTCCTCAGCTTTAGAACTTTTATTTCTCCATCTCGCTCAGCAGTTCCTCGACGTATGTCATCTCCACCAACCGGGCACCGTAATAAGTGCTCTTGTGGGAAGCAGATCCCTTCCAAAGATGGACATTCAGCCTGCCTTTTTTGACTGGGCTCAGACCACGACACCAGTGCCTGTACCCATTGCCAGGCCTTCAACAGCCGGATCAGGATTTGCAGACAGAAATCTCTCCAGGCTTACCTAGCCCAACAATGTTTGGCCCAGATGCAGCAGGAGTCGTCTTCTGGGGGGGATTCTCGTTCACCCTCTCCATCCAAGAAGAAACATAGAAAGGAGAAGCGCCACCACTGGGACTGGGATTGCTTGCCCTCCAGACCCAGGTCTTCCAGCTCCCAGTTCACTGGTTGCTCCGGCTCCTCCGTCATGAAGCCCAGCTTACCTCCCTCAAGCCTCCCACCTCAGCTTCTCTTGTCAAAGCATCTTCTCTTCAGCCTATTAAAATCAGGCCCCGGACACCAGTTCCACAGTGGCTAAAAAGCCCTCAGACTCCAGTTCTGCTTTTGGAAAATGGCCCTCGGATGCTGGCTTCATCCCTACCTCCTAAACAGAAGTCTGACCAGCGTCAGCCCGCAGATTCCGACTGACACCCCTCGGACAAGCCCCACAAAATGGCTGATAGGCTGGTCAAGGCCTCTTCTCACTCCGACTGTCCCCACCCTTCTGCTGTAAAGGGACGTCCATTGGATACAGCCTCTATCCCAAGGCCGGAGAAACTCCCTATGGTTCATCATCCAATGCCGGATAAGCCGCCCACCATACCTCTGCCGTCGTCAGTCCCCCCGACACCCCCTGTTGGCAGCCCCAATGTCTCTCCTCGAAACTGTATGCCAGTCCACCCGGTGTTGGACCCCGATGACAGTATCATGGATGTACCACCGTCGTCGCCCACTAGACCGACGCCAGATCTACCTGATGCCAGTTCAGGAGAAGGCTGACCGATGTCGCCCCCAAAGCCTGAGTCACCAAAACTGGGTATGTCTCAGGTTACAGAACTGTTTACCTATTGGTGGGATAGAGTGAAGCAGGATTTGGTTACTCCCCCTGCTCCCACTCCTAAACCTCTTCCCATCACCCGTGAACCAGATGTGCAGGTCACCCCTGTTCCATCTGGAAATGAGGAGGATAAAACCCCCACCAGCCCCAGGAAGCACAAGACTAAGCACAGGAGGACCAGATCTCCTTCCTCCTCCTGCTCTCCTCCGCCCAGATGACCTAGACATAAGAAGTGGAGATGCCCTTCCCTCTTCTCCTCTTCAGAGGACTATGGAGAGTCAGAACATTTCTTCCTGGATTCTGACCCTGATTCGCTTCCTGGAGGTATAGAGGACCAACTGAATTCTCCTCCCGATGACCCTCAGCTTTATGGAGGTCATGAGGCACATACAGGAAAATATGGGATGGGATACAGAGGCCCTGGACCCCGAACGCTTGCGGCTGGCAAAGTATTTACACCAGAAGGACCCCAAGCCGGTGGTTATCCACCCATTAGATGTCACCCTTGCCACTTGGAAACATCCACATGCTTCCTCTGCGGCGCCCAAAAATGCAAATCATTTGTACCAGGCCCCCAAGGACCACTCTTGCTTAGACCAACATCCCACAGCTGATTCTGTGGTCATATCAGCTGCACATGATCATTCACAGAGGCCGAAGCACCTAAGTACCCAGTCGCCAGACAGGGAGTCTAAGCATCTGGATTCCTTAGGTCGTAGGGTGTGCTCATCTGCCACCTGCAGCATATGCAGCCTCAATGTTTTGACGCACATGGTCCAGTTCCAGAATGCCTTTTGGGACCAAGGACTGGACATTCTGCAAGGCATGCCCGACTGCCCTCAGAAGGCAGAACTTGCAAAGCTTTTGTAGACGGGCTCAGATGTGGGTACCCATGTCCTCTGAGCAGCGTATGACTCTTTGGACAACTCAGCGAGGGCGGCCAGAACTGGAATTTGTCTTTGGCACCACTCCTGGCTCCGGGTCTTAGGGTTCGACCCAGAGTCAGACTACCCTTCTGGACACCCCTTTCAGAGGCTCTGTGCTCTTTGGCAAAGACACAGAGAAGGTCATAGTTAAACTGCAGGACTCCGGAAAGGCCATCCATTCCGTGCAGTCCATGTACCGCCCAAAACGGGAGCATTTTTTGCCGGCCCCATTTTCGTTAGCAGAGGGGGACATCAGCCTCAGCAGTCCCGTGTTCAGTCTCACACGTGGCTAGGAGGCTTTGGTCAAAGAGGTGGGTCCAGAGGTGCTGCCTCAACCTCCTCTAGACAAGCTAGACCTCCTGCTGCCACCATTCCTCTCTCCTTCAACCTGACTATCTAAGTGACCCTCCTCTCCCAGACCTGTCATCAAGACAGTTGGTGGGAGGTCATTTTTCTCTTTATGCCAAAGCTTGGAGAGAAGTGACCTCTGACCAGTGGGTCCTCGACCTTGTGGAGTTCAGGCACTCCATAGAAACATAGACTTTGACGGCAGATAAGGACCGCTAGGCCCATCTAGTCTGCCCATTTCCCTACCTACAGGATAGGCCGTAGATCCTAGTTAACCAACAGTCTATTTCTTCCTACCCCACAAGAATTGCCTTATGTCTGTCCCATGCATTTTGAATTCTCCCACAGTTTTAGACCCCACAACCTCCTCAGGAAGGCTGTTCCATGCATCCGCTACCCTCTCTGTGAAATAATACTTCCTCACATTGCCCTGAACGCCCTCCTTCTATCTTTAAATTGTGTCCCTTGTTCTTGCAAGTCTCTTTTCTGAAAATGCTACCTCTTGGACTTTGTTGATTCCACTGAGGTACTTAAAAGTTTCTATCATGCCCCCCTCTCCCTTCTTTCCTCAAGGGTATACATATTAAGCTCCTTTAGTCTCTCCTCTCATACGGCTTCTCTTGCAGAACCTGCACCATTTTAGTTGCCTCCTCTGACTGCCTCTATCCTGTCTATGTCCTTGCAGAGATGGGGTCTCCAGAACTGGACACAGTACTCCAGATGGGGTCTCACCAACTGTCTGTACAGAGGGATAACAACTTCCTGTTTCTGCTGCTGATGCCTCTCCCTATACATCCCAGTATACCCCCAGCCCTCCCTACTGCCTTCTCACATTGCTTGCTAAGCTTAAGGTCATCTGATATGATTACCCCCAGGTCCCTTTCCTTTTTTGTTGTAGTTACTACCTCCCCACCCATTGTGTATTCTTCCCCTGGGTTCTTATTTCCCAGGTGCATTATTTTGCACTTCTTTGCATTGAATCCTAGCTGCCATACTTCTGACCATTCCTCCAACCTTGCCAAGTCCCTTTTCATCCTTTCCACGCCTCCTTGTGTATCAACCCTGTTGCAGATTTTTGTGTCATCTGCAAAAAGGCATACTTTTCCTTCCAGTCCCTCTGCAATGTCACTGATGAAGACATTAAAAAGAGTTTGAGTCACTGCCCCCAGACAGACCTCCGCCCCCCTCTCACTACTCAAGAGACCACAGAGCTCCCGTCAGATAGGAGATTCAGCCTCTTCTGGCCCGGGACGCTATAGAACGTGTCCCGGAGGCAGAAATAGGCTCTGTTTTTTACCCCCGCGTCTTCTTGGTTCCCAAGAAGTCAGGGGACTTAAGGCCTATCCTGGATCTCAGCGACCTCAATCGGTGGGTCTCCAATCAGAAGTTTCCGAATGGTCTCGCTTCCAAATCTCCTTCCCTTCCTTTCGGTCAGGGATTGGATGGCTTCCCTGGACATGCAGGATGCATATCTGCACATACCCATCTGCAGAAATCATTGGAGATTCCTGAGATACAGGTTTGAAGGTCGGTCTTACCAATTCAAGGTCTTCCCTTTCCGCCTTTCCTCTGCCCCCAGCATCTTCACAAAATGCCTTACCGTTGTTGCAGCAGCACTGTGCAGAAACTGACACTTCCTGTTTCCCTATCTAGACGATTGGCTTCTGTTGGCCTCATCCAGGTCTTGTCTTTGGTAGACCATCCTGGACACTCTCTCCCTCTGTCGGTGCCTGGGGATCACAGAGAACCCAAAGAAGTCACAGCTCCTTCCCTCCCAGTGTCTACAATTTATAGGCACCCTACTAGATACCTCCTTGGGGAAGGCCTTCCTGCTTTCCAACAGAGCAGAGCGCTTCAGGGCACTAGCAATCCAAACTTGTTCAGCATCTGTCATCCCGGCCATAGCCATCCTTCAGCTTTTGGGACATGTGGCGGCTGCCATAGTTTTGGTCCCCTTCGCCAGGCTGCACATGCACACCATTCAGTGGATGCTTCGCGTCCAGTGGGACCAAACCAGGGACAACTTGGATTTGCCTGTCTGGATCACAAAACCAATTCATCGAGAACTCTGCTGGTGGGGGTTCCCTCAGAATCTCTGCAGAGGTCTCCCCTTCCAGCTAGACACACCTACCCAGACTCTTACTACAGATGCATCTTGGAAAGGATGGGGGGGCTCATCTGGGGATACACACGACTCATGGACTGTGGTCCCTATTAGAGGAGAACCTGCATATCAATGTGCTTGAGCTAAGAGCCGTCCTGTACTCTCTACAGGCACTGAGTCCATTCCTACTTCCTGTTCATCTTCAGGTTCAGACGGACAACACCTCCATGGTGTTCTACATCAACAAGTAGGGAGGCACACACTCTTACCCCCTATGTCGGGAAGCCATGAGAATGTGGGACTGGGCGATGAGGCATCAGCCACTTACGCCATGAAATGGAAGTGCTTTTGTCTATGGGCCACAACCAAGAGATTGGACCCTCTGGTCTGTCCAGTCAACTCGATCTTACAATACCTGTTATCCCTTTTGGAGTCAGGTCTCAGTTACTCCTCCATAAAAGTATACCTGGCCGCTGTTTCTGCCTATCATCACTGCATCCATGACAGGACAGTGGCTCAATTGGTGGTGGTTAAAACCTTCCTTAGGGGGATCCTTCATCTCCGTCGCCCTATTTGGGACCCTGTGCCTCCTTGGGATTTACTGTTTGTTCTGGAAAGGTTTACACTTCCCCCATTTGAACCAGCCATGAGTTGTGCACTTCGTTACCTCTCTTGGAAGACATTGTTTTTGGTAGCACTCACCTCTGCTAGATGCATTTCTGAGCTTCATACTTTGATGTGTAGAGAACCCTATCTGATTTTTCATAAAGATAGGGTGGATCGTCGCACTAATCCAAAATTCCTTCCTAGAGTGGTCTCGGAGCTTACTCTTAAACAGTCGGTTCAGCCTCCGGTTTATTACCCGGAACACTCCAGTAGAGGTGAGGCGCTTCTGCACACCTTAGATGTGCATAGAGCTTTGCGCTGTTACCTGTCCAGAACTAAGGAGGCCAGGCAGTCAGATCAACTTTTTGTGTCTTTTACGGACAGGTCCTTGGGGTGCCCGTTACCAAACAAACGCTTTCGCGTTGGTTGGTCAACTGCATATCCTTCTGTTATGAGAAGAGTGAGAAAACCCTTCCAGGTGCAGTCAGGGCACATCCCACCAGAGCTGTTGCTACTTCTTTTGCAGCTCTCAATAGAGTGTTGGTGGCTGACATTTGTGCTGCTGCCACTTGGCACTCAGTTTACACATTCGACAGACACTACAGCCTGGATATTGTTTCCAGGCGTCAAGCAAGTTTTGGCCTTGCAGTTCTCCAGGGCCTTATCTCATGAGAGGTCACTTTCCCGATGTGTGTCTGTTTTTCCTTTCCTCCTCCCTGGGGTTGTCTTTAGTTTATACTGCTTGGGAATCAGTCCTACATGTGTTACCTGCTGCAAGAGCTTCCTCTCGAAGTAAGATAGTACAGTTACGTAAGAACTTACTATAACAGTAGATCTTCAAGAGAAGCTCTTGCAGCAGGTATTATTTTCCCTCCCTCCTTCCCCTGGGAATAAGTCTCTCTGCTCTGAGCCAACTTCAAGTTTCAGTTGTGGGCTTAGTTGTTTACCCCTGTTTTTTTCTGTGGAGTTTATTTTATCCACAGCTGTCCGCTTTTGGCCTGTCTTTGGCGTACAAGAACTGGAGCATGCGGGGACCGCCTCCTGCCTTTATACATGGTGACATCGGGGGTGCAGCCGACGTTAGGTGGGCGGTCCCACATCGGTACTGCTGGAGAAAAGAATTGCCGATATCTGCCACCAGGTGGTGTCAGTCCTACAAGTGTTACCTGCTGCAAGAGCTTCTCTCGAAGATCTACTGTTACGGTAAGTTCTCACGTAACTGTACTTTTCTCCTTTTTCTCCCATATGATCCACCTCGTGGAGAGGCATGCAGCTCCACTGTGTCTCGTATGCACACCATGTGGGGACAACAGGAGAGCAAGATCTTCTTCAAGGATATCTCTTCACTCAGGCCACACTTTTGGAACTATACCTGCATCAGCGCTACGACCACATGGAAACTTTTGCTAGTTAGGGACCGCCGATGACATCATGCATCCATGTCCATATAAACGTGGGCGGTCCCATCCTGCCTCAGTCCTTTTCCTGCCGTCGACTGCAACTTGTTGGACCTACTATGGAAACGAATGCATCTAGCCATTGTCATTTTTTTATTTTCTGTAATCACTAATATCTTAGTGATGTCATCATCTACTTCATGCCACTGAAACCAGAGACATTCCGGTACTGCGACTGCAGAGAGAAAATATATAAATATGGCACCCATGACGTGTGTATGCTGTTTAGGCCTCTCTGACAAAGTGAGGACTTGTGAGATACGCCAGGGCTTCAGTCAAGCCATGAGGTGATGCAGGAAAAAAGGCACTCGAGCAGTTTTTACTAGAGAAAACTCTAGCCGCCCTGCAAAAAGCCCAGAGTCACAAAAGAAGCATCACCAGCCCTGCTGACCAAGTCCCGGTCATCTAAGTCCAAAGACTGCAAAAAGGAGCAGCCGTCATTGGGACATAAACATAAACACAATGCTAAGGGCAGATCAATGTCCCCGGTGAGGTCCAGGTCACTGCTGCGGCCTGCTCCCACTCATCCTGCGTCATTGTCCATCCCAGTGGTGGTGGCGGGCTTGGCTTGGGCACTACCGTACATACTACGGATGGTACATTGCCGTCATCGAGGGGGCAGTACCATCATTGACACATGCACCCATGACACCTGGACAGGACATCATCGATGCGTAGGCAGTACTGATGTTGTTCTCAGATATGATCAGATGCATATTACTAGGCTTGCCTATGCTGCCTTCGACAGGAACTTCTATGTTGCAGGCCCTGTCGACTCCCTCAACTAGGACTCAGCAAGCGCATACTGTGGTGTCGCCATTGAGGTCCTCCATTCCTGTCATGGTCAAGACGTCAACGATGAGGAGGAATATCAGCGGGAAGGTCATGTCAGACGAATCTAATAGATTTCTTTGACTGGGTGACCAAAGTAGTAGACCAGGGAGGGGCTGTGGAGATGGCCTACCTAGACTTTAGCAAGGCATTTGACACAGTCCCACACAAAAGATCAAAAGATTAATAGTCAAATTAACCAGCCTGGGAGTGGGTCCCAGGGTGGTAGCCTGGGTAAAACATTGGCTGCACAACAGGACACAGAAGGTAATTGTAAATGGAGTCCACTCTGAAGAAAGAGGGGTTACTAGTGGGTACCGCAGGGTTCAGTATTGGGTCCAGTCCTTTTAATGTCTTCATCAGTGACATTGCAGAGGACTGGAAGGAAAGTATGCCTTTTGCAGATGACACAAAGATCTGCAACAGGGTTGATACACAAGGAGGCGTGGAAAGGATGAAAAGGACTTGGCAAGGTTGGAGGAATGGTCAGAAGTATGACAGCTAGGATTCAATGCAAAGAAGTGCAAATAATGCACCTGGGAAACAAGAACCCAGGGAAGAATACACAATGGGTGGGGAGGTAGTAACAACAACAAAAAGGAAAGGGACCTGGGGGTAATCATATCAGATGACCTTAAGCTTAGCAAGCAATGTGGAGAAGGCAGTAGGAGGGCTGGGGTATACTGGGATGTATAGGAGAGGCATCAGCAGCAGAAACAGGAAGTTGTTATCCTCTGTACAGACATTTGTGAGACCCCATCTGGAGTACTGTGTCCAGTTCTGGAGACCCCATCTCCGCAAGGACATAGACAGGATAGAGGTAGTCCAGAGGAGGGCAACTAAAATGGTGCAGGGTCTGCAAGAGAAGCCGATGAGGAGAGACTAAAGGAGCTTAATATGTATACCCTTGAGGAAAGAAGGGAGGGGGACATGATAGAAAACTTTTAGCACCTCAGTGGAATCAACAAAGTCCAAGAGGATAGCATCTTTTAGAAAAGAGACTTGCAAGAACAAGGGGACACAATTTAAAGATAGAAGGAGGGGGTTCAGAGGCAATGGAGGAAGTATTTATTTCACAGAGAGGGTAGTGGATGCATAGAACAGCCTTCCTGAGGAGGTTGTGGGGTCTAAAACTGTGGGAGAATTCAAGAATGCATGGGACAGACATAAGGCAATTCTTGTGGGAGGTAGGAGGAAGTAGGCTGTTGGTTAACTAGGATCTGCGGCATATCCTGTAGGTAGGGAAATGGGAAGACTAGATTGGCCAAGCGGTCCTTATCTGCCGTCAAAGTCTATGTTTCTAATATATCCTGACCTCACAATGGAGGAGGATTATAGAAACATAAAAGTTGTCGGCAGAGAAGGACCTCTTGGCCCACCTAGTCTGCCCTATTTTTCCTACCTACCTACTGTGCCACTGCAGACCCTACTCAATCTTTGGTCCCCCCCCTTGCTTTATTTCTAAGGTCCCCTTGTGTCTATCCAATGCATGCTTGAATCCTGTTACTGTTTTAGCACCCACCTCCTCTGCTGGGTGGCTGTTCCAGGTGTCCACCACCCTTTCTGTGAATAAGTGTTTCCTCACATTTCCTCTGAGTCCCCCCAGCTTCATAGTATAACCCCTTGTCCTCTAGCATCTTTTTCTATGTAAAATGCTACCATCATGTACCTGATTGATACCCGTTAGGTATTTGAACGTTTCTATCATGTCCCCCTTTCCCTCTTTTCCTCTAGAGAGTACATATTTAATTCCTTGAGTCTTTCCTCATAGGACTTCTGATGCAGGCCTTGCACCATTTTAATTGGCCTATTTTATTTATTTATGATTTCGATAACCGGGTAAGTGCACTGATCCCAGGGACCGTTTTCAGGCACGACCCAGGCCGTAACACATGGCGCAAGGTGACAGTGGAGTACAAGGTAACAGTAATACACATGAAACGGAGTTGATACAAGCAACAATAGTAAGCACAATATACAGGTTTGATGCATAGGTCCATTTGAGAACAGTGAATACAAGGTTTCAGTATTGGACATGAGAAGAGTTGGTACAAAACAAACAAACTGTAGGCACAATGTACAATGTGTGACTGCATCGTCCAGTGAGCAAGTAATACACAGAATACTCAGTAACAAATATATATACAGTATGTACAGGCAAGGAAGTCAAATGTTACTGTGAAAAATGCAATATAACAGCTGTAGGCAGGGGAGTTGACTAGTGTGGGTAGGTGGGTAACCCCTGGGCTGGGGAGTTGATTAGTGTGGATTGGTGTCAGACCCCAGGGAGCAGTGGCAGGATAAGTTTGCCAGGAACCAGACTTTAAGCTGGGACTTGAAACTGGAGTATGTGTCAATGGAACAGAGTTTAGCTGATAGTTTGTTCCACTGCAAAGGGGCAGCTGCAGACCAAGCTCTGCTACCCATGTTGGTGGATACCCTAGGAACAGCTAGAGGGGAGTACCATTGGAGTGGAGGTTGCGGAGGAGTGTTCTGGTTTTCAGAAGGGCAGTTAGGGGTGATTCTGGAGCCGTGCAAATGACATTGTCTACCATGCAGCAGAGGGCTTGGTCAAAACGACCTTGTAGCGGTAGCCATCCAAGGGTATTATAGAGGGTACAGTGGTGGGTGGAGAATGGGGCCAATAAAGCAAAGCGACAGGCGCTGTTGTAGGCAGCTGAGAGTTTAGCCATGGCAGTAGCTGAGGTCCTGGCATAAACAGGGGAGCAGTAGTCAAGAATAGGGAGAAGATTAACCTGGACAATGGCTAGTCTGGCTTCAGGGGTAAGGTATTGCCTGAATCTATAGGCGGCACCTAACTTTTGATGGAACCTTCTGACAAGTGAATTTGCATGCTCAGTGAAGGTGAGGGAGGGGTCGAGCAGTACTCCTAAGTATTTGTAGGTGTTGACATCCTCCAGGGCTGGGCTGTCTGTGGTGAGAATGCATCAGGGGGCATAGTTTTCAGTTTTGGCCAGAAAGGGCTTAGATCCAAACAGCATGGATTTAGTTTTTTTGGCATTTACTAAGAGGAGGTTTTTGAGAACCATCTCTGGACCGCAGCATAGTTGTGTGAGAGAACTGAGGAGATTGCGGCCGTGGATTTGTCACTGTGGAAGAGGACAAGGTCATCGGCATACAGGAAAGAGAGACAGTTGAGGCAGTCGAAGGGAGCACATTAACGAATAAGGAGAAAAGGAGAGGACCCAGGATTGAGCCTTGAGGGACCCCCGCAGAGACAGGCAGGGTGGGGGAGCAGGTTTGACCAATACACACGAATTGTGAGTGATCGGTAAGGTAGTTAGTGAACCAGCTTGTGACTTTCTGAGAACAACCAAGGAGGCTAAGCTTGGAGGTAAGGAGAGCATGGTTAACCATGTCAAAAGTCTTTGAGAGGTCACCAAGACAGCCCCAGTGGCTTTACCATTATCCATGTTAGAAAGGATGTGGTGGTTCAGAAGACCGTGGGCAGTGGCAGTGGAATGATTCTTGTGAAAGCCGTGCTGTTGGTTGCACAGGAGGGTGTATTTGCCTGTGTACTCAGTGAGCTGACTGTGGACTGCTCTTTCGAGTAGTTTACTAAGATGAGGGAGGATGAATGGACATTGGACGGTAATTGTCAGAGGATTTGGGGTCACCAGATTTAAGAATGGGGATAACCTTAGCTATCTTCCATGGGTCAGGCATGGAGGAGGTGGAAAGGGCAAGGTTAAAGATGAAGGTGAGTGGCCTGGCAATCGCTGGAGAGATCAGCTTAAGGAAGACTGGAGATAGCCCATCAGATCCGGAGGAGCCGTGGTTAGGTAGACTTTTGAGTAGCTTCACTGTGTCGTTTATGGAGAGGGCTTTAAAATAGAATGGGGGTATTTGCAGGTGAGTGGCAGAGCTGGAGGAGGATGGCAGTGTATCAGGTATTAGGGCTGAGCTTTGAGGTTGGGCAGTTGGCAGCTTATTTAGGTATATGGATAAGTTGGTGAACTTACAGTTGAAGACACTGGCCACATTGTGAGGGTTGGTCAGCAGACCGTTCTGGGAGTTGTGATGTGGTGCAGCATAGCTGGGGCGGGAGTTTAGGAGGGAACTGATTGAGTCCCAGAATTTTCTAGGGTCTCCAAGGTTGGCCTTTTGCAAATTGCGGAAGCGGGTCTGTTTCAAAAATTTGGCCTGTTTACATTTGTTCCTCATGCGCCTGTAAGCATCCCAGAGGAAAGGAGAGGGGGTTGCTTTGAAAGTGGACCAGGCATGGTCTCTGGCCTTCATAAGGGTTAGGAGGTCTTTAGAGACCCAGCGCGAGCACCCACCTCTGACCTGTCTGGTGGTGACAGGGAAAAAAGCAGTCCTGGAGTGTTAGTAGAGTCTGGGTAAATGTGGAAACTGCCATGGCTGCATTAGAAAGGGAAAAAAGCATGGACCAGTCCAAGGACTGGGCCTCCTTGAGTAGATTTGTGGAGACTGGGCAGCTGAAATTTCTGAGAGATATGTATTTGGGAGGGGGGCGCTTTAGTTTGGAAGACCAGAGGAGATAGGTTGGTGATTGATCACTTATAGAGTCAGCCATGGTGCCAGTGTGTAATACTCGGTCCTCCATGTTTATGAGGATCCAGTCTAGTAGAGTCATTCTGTACTGCCTCCACCCTTTCTATGTCCTTCTGGAGGTGGGGCCTCACTATCAATCTATACAGGTAACACTACCTCCCTCCCTCTTTCTGCTGGTGATGCCCTTCCCTATGCACCTGAGCATCCTGCTAGATTTCTCCAATGCCTTACACTGCTTTGTTACCTTCAGATTATCAGAAATGATTAACCATAGGTCATTTTCTTGTTTTGTGGTTGCCAGTACCTCCCTGCCCAATTGGAACATTGTCCTTGGGTTTCTGTGCCCCAAGTGCTTGATTTTGCACTTTTTTGCACTGAAACGTGCAAGGTAACAATGGAGCAACTAATCCTGAGTGACTTCAACATTAACTGGGCCCAGAACCCTGGTCATGCGTTGAAGTCACTTACCCATGAAGCAGGTCTGATGCAGGTCATCTCTGAACCAACCAGACTTAATTACAAAACTGGGAACCACACCACCCTTGACTGGGCTCTGGTGTCTAACCCCACTAATATACAGAGTGCGGGCACAATGGCAGACTCCCTGAGTGACCATTCCCCAAACTTCTGTATATGGAAAAACAAACCACCCAAGCTCCAACCTAGAATTCTCTCTGCCCGTGACTTCTCCAAGTTCTCTGAACTACATTACAATCGCTACCTAGGTAGTCTGGACTGGAACCCCATAAATCTTCTCCCTACTTTTACTGAGGCTGTGCAATACTTCCAGGATGAACTAACCACAGCGGCCAACCTCTTTGCTCCAATGAAGAGAATGAGGGCTAAAGGCAGCTGCTACAAGTGGATCTCTCCCTCCCTCAAAGCCCTAATGGCTACTCGGGGAAAAAGCCTGGAAAAAGTTTAGGCTCTTCCTCCCTCCTGGCAGATCTCGCTGATTACAAAGCCCTGAGGAACAAAGCCAAGAGAGCCATAAAACTCGCTAAGACAGATTACTTAACACACCTCCAGAAAACCAGCCTGAGCAACCCCAAGCAATTCTGGAATCATATCAATGACCTGATCAAGGGCAGCAAAAAGCCTGAGTCCTGTCCCATGGAGATTAACGGTCAGCTCACAACTGACCGATCTCAAATATCGGCTGCCCTTAACAGGCACTTCTCAGACCTCGAGGTCTACAAGACCTGCCTGTCTCCCCAGATTCTCCCCCCTACCTCAGATGAACCACCTCACATGGAAAGACCCCCATTTCACCTGAGACTGGCTAAATGCACTGAAGAACTAAACCTCCTAAGGAACCTGAAACCAAAAGGGTCAGGGGGACCCAACGGTATCAACCCTCGGCTACTCAAGGCTGGAGCAACCTCCTTAGCCTGGCCTATAACCATGCTCCTCAATCGATCACTGAGGGAAGGAGCAGTCCCTGACCCATGGAAACATGCCAATGTTGTCCCTATTCACAAAGGGGGGCTCAGGGAAAAACTCAACAACTACATGCCCATCTCCCTCCTCTGCTCACTTGCTAAGGTGCAAGAAAGAGTCATCTACAATCAACTCAGGAACTACCTGGAAGCTCATCAGCTCCTTGCCCCCTCCCAACATGGATTTAGAACAAACCATGGTACTGACACTGCCCTCATTAACTTCACGGATGAAGTTCTCAGGGCAATGGACAAAGGATACCCACTGGTGCAGTCTTTATAGACTTATCCAATGCTCAATTGCCGACCACAACTTGCTGCTACAGAAGCTGCAAAATATAGGCCTAGACAATCGTGCCCTGAAGTGGTTTGGGAGCTACTTATCAGGCAGGGCACAGAGGGTCTCATGGGAAGGGACCATGTCTGACCCACTACCCCTAAACCAGGGTGTACCTCAGGGCTCAATTCTACGCCCCCCTCCTGTTTTCCTTGTTTACCAATGACCTGCGTACCCACTGCGGGGAGAGCTCGGTTGTGCAGTACGCTGATGATACTGTCATCTTCTGACCCCTGCGTGACGTGGTTACCCTAGGCCCTCTACTCCAAAAGGATCTCACTTCACTAGAGACTTGGCTATGTAAGAACAGAATGGTACTAAATGCCGAGAAGACCAAGACAATGCTATTCGGGCCAAGATCCCTGGGATTTGACAGGTCCTCATCCCTCTCCTTAACCTCACTCTCTGGTAAAGCCATTAACGTAGTCCCCTCCCTTAAATACTTAGGCCTCACATTGGATCAGAATATCACATACAAGGAACACATGCACCAGGTCACCAGGACCCTACATCGGGAAACTTGGCACCCTGTACCGACTCAGGGACCAACTCATCCCTGAAGCCAGGCTCTCCATTGCTACCAGCATCCTTCTACCCAACCTGACCTTTGCAGCCCCTATTATACAGGGCATGGCTAAACAAGAGATTACCAGGATGCAAACCCTATATAATAAAATAGCTCATTTCGCAACCTTAGACCATCCGAGATGTCACTACTGTGACACTTTGGCCAATCTTCATTGGCCCACATTGGTCGCCCGCCTCCAACACCCCTTGCTTGTCCAGGCCTACAAGCTTCTCAAACCCCATGCTCCATCAAGCATTGCCAGGACCATAACCTTCAAACACACCCCAAGGAACCTAAGGACCTCAGATAGAATGCTATTAGAAGTCCCTAGGGTAAGGACAAACGCTGGCGGAAGATCCTTTTCCTCCCAAGCAGCCTGCCAATGGAACAAGCTCCCTCCCCAGGTCCAGGCCTCCTCCTTACTCATGAACTTCCGCACCAGGCTTAAGTCCCATCTGCTGACCTCAAGCAAATGCCACTGTCATGGCACTTAAAGCTCCTAAGGTACTCCCCTCCTCTCCAACTCCTGTCTCCTAGCTTAACCTTCCTACTACCTGCCTTATACAGACTGCTCGCCAGAGGCCACGTGTAACCCCTGAATAAACTATATGCAAAGTACTACTAATTGCTTACATGTCATGATGATAACCATGCCTGTACCCATGCCTGCATCCACTGCTTTTCTTTTACCGTGCCTGTAAGCCATGCCTGTATCCACTGCTTTTCTTTTACCATGCCTGTATCCACTATTTTTCTTTACTGTAACCACCTCATGATGTAACTCACAATGCCTCAAATGTTCCTTATGTCCTTGTTCATTCTTATAACTTGTATTGTTATTGCGGGTCGCCCCTGAAAAAGGGACCTTCAGGGCTCAGTGGGCCTACCCGGTCACCAAAATGTAATAAATAAATAAATGAAACCCATTGCCAAACCCTTGAACAGTCTTCCAGCTTATTCAGATCATCCCTCATTTTTTTTTTGACACCCCGGTGTGTCCACTCTGCTGCACATTTTTGTGTCATCCGCGAACAGGCATACATTCCCTTCCAGCCCTCCTGCAATGTCACTAATAAAGACACTGAAGAGGACCGGGCCTAGTACTGACCCCTGCAGCACCCCACTGGCCACCTTGCCTTCTTCAGAGTGAACACCATTTACCACCACCCTCTGACTCCTGTTGCTTAGCCAACTTCACACCCATCTTACTACTTTTGGACCTACTCCTAGGCTGCTCAGCTCATTCACCAGTCTTCTGTGTGGAATGGTGTCGAAGGCCTTACTGAAATCCAGGCAGGCCACATCCACTGCTCCACCCTGATCTACTTCCCTGGTCACCCAGTCAAAGAACTCGAGCAGGTTTGTCTGGCAAGATCTCCCCCCTGTGAAACCATGCTGCCTCGGATCCTGTAATCCACTGTTCACAAGGTACTCCTCAATCTTTTCCTTCAGTAGTGATTAGGATTATGAAGAGGAGGAGGGCTATGATGAGGAACGTTATGCTGCACATTCCAGCCCCATTGTATCTTCTTACACAATGGATTCTGTGGTATATACACCCAAATTTCCCCCTGAAGACCCCACTTTACAGACAATGCTGCAGCAGACACAAACTGCTATGGGGTTTGCAGTGGAGGAAAAAGAGGTTTCTAAAAAGAATTTAATGGAGTTCATGGAGATGCCTTGCACTTCCACCATCTCTGTCCCTCTGATTTATCCTGCTTTAGAGGATGACACTTTTGCTGCCTGGTATAAGCCAAACACTATACCAGCAGTTCCTAGAAAGGCTGCCAAGCAGTGCCATGCTCCTACTCCCAAGCCTTACTATGCCAACCAGTCAGAAACAGATTATGTGGTTATAATGGCTGCCAATGATAGATCCAGGGCACCAAGGCATACGAGTACCCTGCCACCAGATAAAGAATCCAGGAGTCTAGACATGATGGGCAAGCGAACACATGCCTCTGCCTCACTAGGCCTGTGCACTGCCACCTATTAATCACACATGATCAAGCATCAAAACATCCATTGAAAGGCTGCCAAAGCTGCTGCTTAGGCACTTCCAGAAGGCAGTGCCCTGAGTGAGTTACTGCAAAACTGAAATGCTGGTACTGAGGCAGGCGAAAACCTGTTCGCTCAGCATGTGACGTCTCAGATGCCTCCGCCAGGGTAGCTGCTACTGGCATTTGTAGAAGATAGTCTTGGCTCAGTGTGGCTGGGTCTGCAACCGATGTGCAACACACAGTTTTGAATGCACCCTTTAGAGGCACCAAACTGCTTGGCTATCATGTAGGAGAGGCTTTGAGGGGTCTCCAGACCTCCAGAATGACTTTAAGGTCAGTAAAGTCCATGCACGATGCCTGGCAGAGGTAGGGGCAGAGGATCCTTTCACCAGACTGCTGCCAAAGGTGGCTAGCAAGCCTACCATCAGCAAGGCAGAGGGAAGGGTGGTGCAGCCTTGCCACCTCCTCCACCCCCAGGAGCCCATGCTAAGGCCGCTACCCTTACAGAAATACAAGCGCACAGCATATGTGGCTTTTGGGGTCTAAGTTATATGTTTTGTGATTTTAATTTGAATGTATACAGTATGATAAACTGTAAAGGTTTTGTACGGCGCCCAGAGCCTTCGGGATTGGGCGTCTTTTTAAATAAAGTTGACTTTGACTTATATGTGCAGCATGCCTGCTTAGCACATGGCACGCATGAGGCACACGTGTATTTCTGTAAGGGTACAGCAAGGGGGGGCTGGGCCCTCCAGCTCAGCATGAGTCATGCAGGATTGCCCCCACACCACTTCAGGGGCAGGAGGTGGTGGTGGTAGGGGGTCACTTCTCCCTTCATCTGAAACAATAGAGGGAGATTACAACGGACGAATATGTCCCTTTGCAGTAATTTCCAGGACCTGCTCTGGAGTTGCTGGACACCACTCCAGAGTATCCTCCGTCTCTTTCAGTTTTCCCCCTGGGTCATATGTCCCTGTTGAAAGAAGAGCTACAAGCCTTACTGACCAAGAGAGCAATAGCACCTGTGCATGGCATGGCGTCTTTTTTTGTTGTTGTCGTTCCTGGGTTTTTTTTGGCAGGGGCAGGAAGCAATGTGGGAGTAGGATAAATGGCTTGCATTTTTTTCCCGTTTAAGTGATCAAAATTCAACATTATAATTCTGGAACCTTTTGCAGGCCAGTGCAATTTTGACTCAACTTGCCCTGCTGGTTACTGAAAAAAAAAGCAGTTAACCCTGACCCCCTGCCTTATTGTTCCCTTATTTTACCAGTAGGGTTTTTAGCCCTCCCCTACCCTGAGTTCCTTTAGTTGTAATCTATACAACTAACTAACTTTTCAGAGGCTCTCACACTCAGGGTCTGGCCTCTGCCAAGAGTGGATATGGAAGGATTCCAGGAGGCAGCAGTTTTTATAGTCAGCAACAGACAGCGAGCAAGAAAAAGGCTCTTTGTTTTACTAACATCTGACCAACTAAACTCGCTCGGACGTTATTCCTTCTTGGTCAAATTCCCCACAACATACCTCTCAATCTTGCAGCATGAAAATGGGCAGCACTGTCCTTTACAATGGCAGACAAATGACCATCATTGTGATACACAATATATTTATCTGGGCTAGTCCAAATGAGATGTATCATCCCCTTTTCAGTGTGTTCCTGCTTCTCCCCCAATTTAATGGCGGGGACAGAGTCAAAGCACAAGGAGGTTAAGAGCCTCACTCTAAGTCACACAGTGAGTCAGTGACTGTGGTGGGATTAGAACCTGGCAATCTCTTGTTTAACAGTGCAGTGTGCCAACTAGGAGCCCACCCTCCCTTATCAAAAATGTGCAGCACATTCTTAACAAGCAGCAGTGCAATGAAAAAGGGCTAAAATTTGTCCCCTCCCTTTTTTCTTCTTCCTAATCGATGCCAGATGTCTTCCAGTTTATTTTGGTGGTAAAATGTTCAGTTTATGTTATCATTTAAGAATTGCTTGAATGTTTTAAAGGAAAGCTGTCCAAATATTCAGGTCCTCACCCACAAACACTTACCCTTTGATTAAGCTTTTCACAAGGAAAAGCCTTCATTTTATGAGCTGGTTACTTACTTTATTTTACTTTTGAAAACTCTGGGAGTCGGGAATACGGTAGATGCTGCGCGGCTCCACTTAGTGTGAAAGTGTAGTGCCGCACTGCTCGCTTCAATGCAAAATCTATTGAAGTGCGCAGTGCGGCGCTGCACTTTCACACTAAGTGAGCTGCAGCATCTGCCATATTCCCACTCGTGAGTTTTCAAAAGTAAAATAAAGTAAGTACAGTTTATAAAACAAATGTTTTTCCTATGCAAAATAATTGAGGGGTAAGCCTTTGGGGGTGGGGACCGAATATTTGGACAGCTTTCCTTTAAAAATAGTTATTTCTCAAAAAAAAAAAAAAAAAAGATGCCCGCTTTAATTTTGTATAGAAATAACATTGAGGACCTGAGGATACAAATTCAGACAAAAATGCAAATGTACAGTACACAGCATAGAAAGCATCCAGGAAACCCAGATCAACAGTTTTGCCAATATTTTTTCATAACCATAAAAAAATGTAGCTTCTTGAAATAACTTTTTCCGTTGCACTGCTGCTTTAAAGTACAGTGGACTCTGTATGGTCAATGTTAAAGGGACACATTTATTTATGTTTTTGTTTTCTAAACAAGCTCCCGCCCCCCAAACAGGCTCACACATTGGCAACCCCATCTCCATCACCGACCTTCACATGGACTTGCTGGTTATCCGTCACTGGCCCAGGGCCACAATAGTGGTGAGTGGCCTGCTATGTAGGTCGGTCATGGACCTGCACAATGACGGACCAGGGCTTCTTCTTCTTCTTCTTCTTCCATCTCCTGGTTTTCTCCTTCAAGGGTGCCGATATGCAAACACACACACACACACGCGCGCGCGCACACATATACATACACGCATGCCTAGCATCTGGTAGCTGCCCTTCTCTCCATCTAGATACTCCCACTGTGTTACCATCTTGTCTACGGTGATTAAAGTGAGGGGGAACTTGAGGGGACTGGTCCCCCCCCGCTTTCTCATGGTTCTCATGAGGGGGAACTCATGTGTGCCCCAAGCCATTGTTTACTATGTAATATTGTCTGGTGGCATCGGCCCTTTAAGAAAGCGGAACACTTGATGTGCCGGTGCGCCGGCTGGAACAACCGGGGAGGAGGAGACTGAGTGTGTTTAGCTTACTCACTCATTCTGAATTCTTTCATGATGATCCTCCTACTCCTCCGCTGCTGACCTGTGGTGATGACTGGATGGACGGACTGTGAGAGACATCCGTGGTGCATCCCGCCCCCCCCCCGCACACACTGTCCATTGCTGCGGCTACCAAAGAACTACAACAGAGTCTTAGAGAGAGAGAGACTGCTGGCACCAGGTGACCATCAGTACAGCTGTCACCTGACCAATCTGCTCTGTGGTGGTGGGTGGGAAAAGAGGCAGCATCCATCTCGGAGACATCTCGAACACTTAAACTGCGCATGTGCAGATCGATTGCACATGCACAGTAGATGTGTTTGGGACTTCTCTCACCACGGCAGTAGACTGTTTCGAGAGGAGGAGAATCGATGGTATGATCAGTGAGAGAGTCCGATTTGAGTGACAGAATTAAAAATCAAGTTTAAAAAGAGCCAAACAAGGCTACTGTAATTACTATAAGTGTCACTACTAGACGACAGACAAGAGGATTTTTTTTCTATTTCATTTCTGTCTGAGGCAAAAATAAATAGTAAAAAAGAGCTGCCAAATCTGCTTGACTGACAGTGACTTATCTGGTTGTCTGAGGGCTGCAGTTGTGCGTGGCTGCTCTCTTAAGCTGAGGGATGGGACCGTGAGAGGATAGGAGAGAGTAGGGATCGACTCCAGTGGTGGGGTGAGGAATTGGGGAAAATAATAGGTGGAATCCAGTTATCCACTGTGGATTATTAATTGCAAAAATAAGCTGCTGAGCTGAGATCTGAGCACTGCAACTTACTGCAGTAGTTGGACTCTGTCTCTGCCTGCTATTCATTCCAGACGTTCACACCTGGTCCCCTTTTACTATACCTCATCATTCTGCTGCCTTTTAGTAGGCTGTTATGAATCTGCTTCACAGTCTGCTGAAAGCCACCAAAATGCACCATTTGGCATTAATTTGTAAAAATTTTCAGGGGGGACATGCCCCCCGACCCCCCCCCTTACAGAAGTTAGGATTTTGTACTCCTGGCACCCCTCTGCTTATAGTGTCCCCTGTTCTGAATGTCTGCTTTAATCACCGCTTGTCTCCACTAGGTGGCAGTGAAGTAGCAGGACGCAGTGCCTCCCTCCCATGGAGGAGACCTGTCCTTAGAATGCTCTATCCTTCCTCCCCCCAGCCCGCCCCTGAGTAACAGGAGTCCATTCTCGGACTCAGGTCAGCATTACAGTGAGCGGCAGAAATATCCCTGTGCTGACAGTCTTTTCAATTATGACAAACAGAACTGGAAATACAGGCATGCATGCAGTCTTATATCCCAGTGCACTGGTTTGTGTGTTTGTTTTGAAATGCAGTGTTCTCTTCTCCCTTATTTATTTATTTAGCTTTTGTTGACCGGGTAAGTGCATTAGACAAATCCTGCCTATTTTCAGGCACGACCAGGGGGATACAGATGAATGGCAACTGACCTTGAACCAGATTAAGCTGTTGGTGGTATTTTTAGTGAATGAGGAAATTTGGCAGGACACCGGGAAATTCCCTACTTTTTCAATAAGTGCCATGGGATCTTTAACATCCACCTGAACTACCACCAATCCAGGCAGATGGGACCTCGGTTTAACGTCTCATCCGAAAGACGGCACCTCAGAATTGCAGCACCCCTCTCGTGCTGCACTACAGTGTCAGTACTGGGATATTAACCCAAGTGCCAGATGTGGGAACTGAACCCACAGCCCTCTGATCTCCCAGCCTCAGAGGCAAGTGTGCTACCTACTGAGCCACTGACACTGCTACTCGGACCTTTGTTCATAGTACTCCCAGACTGATTTGGCATTTTCGCTGTAACTCCAAGGCAATGTTCCTGTGTCTTCCTATATTCTACATTATTTCATATGGAAGCAGAATTGCTCTTTTTTCCTGTATAACCAAGGCAAGTCTATGGGAAGAATTTCCCTGTAGATGGCTCCAAATCCATTTAAAATACAAGAATCCCTGTGAATCTGGGAGCCCTGTTCACCTTGTTTTTAATTCAGTCGACTCAAGACCTGGGGTAGACCATCAGTAAGGAAGACTGTGCACTGATCTGCAAGAGACACAGGAGACTCTCAATATAGAAACACAGACTCTGTCGGCAGATAGGGACCACATGGCCAACCTAGTCGGCCCATTTCCCTACTCACTGCTGCAGTCCCACATCCTATTTGATCTGCGGCTCTCCTGCTCGGCACATCTCCAGGGTACCCTTATGTCTATCCTATGCACTCTTGAACCCCTGTATTGTTTTTGCACCCAGCACTTCTGCTGGAAGGCTGTTCCATGGCTCCACCACACTTTCAGTGAAAAAGTACTTCCTAACATTACCCCTGAGCCTTCCACTCTTCAGTCCCATATCATGCTCCCTTGTTCTTGTGTAAAGTTTTCTCTGAAACATGCTTTCCACTTGTGCCGTTTATTCCCCTAACGTACTTGAACGTCTCTATCATATCTCCCCTCTCCCTTCTTTCCTCCAGTGAATAGATATTAAGGTCCTCAAGTCTTTCCTCATAGGGCTTCTGGTGAAGTCCAGGTACCCTCTTTGTTGTCCTTCTCTTGACTGCCACTATTTTGTCAGTGTCCTTCCAGAGATGTAGTCTCCAGAACTGGACACAGTACTCCAGCTGAGGCCTCACCAGTGATCTGTACAGTGGCATCACCACCTCTTTCCTCCTGCTTGTTATGCCCCTTCCTATGCACCCCAACATTCTGTTTGCTCTCTCCACCGCTTTTTCACACTGTTTGGTCACATTCAGGTCATCAGATATGATAACCCCCAGGTCTCTTTCCTGACTTGTGGTGGCCAGAATTTCCCCACGCATCCTGTACTCCTCCCTCGGATTCCTGTGACCCAGGTGCATGATCTTGCACTTTTTATGTATAATATTTTAATTAGGCTTTGTTGTAAGAATCCAGCTCACATACAATAGAGATACATAGGTGCATCCAATCAAACATTAATAAACAGGCTACCAAATACCACAATATGGGATAAGGAGTCACCCCTAAGTTCACTCACCACATTGGGGGAAGTACAGATCAAAAGGAATAAATTCTTAGAATATATAACATATGCATACAGCTCAAGGAGTACCTCAGAGGAACTACCTACCCGACCAGCAATCCAAGCCAGTCGGTGAGCGGGTCAAGGACCCACTTTCCCCATAGGACAGTTATTCTTACATTTGTTAACAGCTCTATAGAGACCACAGAATATCCGTTACCGTCATGCTCTTAAAAGACAAAAATGGTCCAATATCTGGTTCGGATATTGAATCAATGCCCCCACATTCTTAACACAGAGAAGTAAACCTCAACATACAGTAGGCAACATCTTTTACCCCACCCATGCAACCGGGAAAAACCAGGAATGATGAACAGTTAGCAGGGGTATCCCCTTCAGCAATTCGAACCATGCTTCCCAATGAATAATCCCCTGAACAACTTCCTTACATAATTTTTACAACAATAAACAGTAATATCCCCATATAACAACAGGAGATCAGAAATCACACTGCTACATTCCAAGCCGAGCAAAAAATAACGCCCAGCACAATAAAGAAAATGTAAAGCTTAGACACAGTGTGGTAAAAGCATGTTCAGTACATTACAGATGTGTCAGTCAGAGTGTTCAGTCCCCTCGTCCTGACTTTCGAGAGCCCCCTGCTCTACAATCGGAAGAATGTTTTCAGCCTCCTCCGGGGTGCCAAACACATATATTTTATCCTGCCAAAAACACCTAAGACAAGCAGGGAAGATGAGCTGATGCTGGACTCCTAGGCCACGAAGTTGGCTTCCCACCCCATCGTAGGCCTTGCGACGCTGCCTTGTTCCGTAGGATAAGTCCGGGAACACAGATATAACCGCCTCCCCGTAGTCCAATCGGTGTTTTCTCCTGGCCTCCGCTAAAACCTGATCTTGATCTCTGATCCCGGAGCAAATTACCACAAATATCGAGGCACAGACTGGTTTACCGATCCTCTATGTGCGGTGATACGGAAGGCCCTCTCAAATGATAGCGGTTGATCTTCCTCTCCCAGCCCCAATATTCCTGGTAAAAAGGTGCGTAAAAAGCCCAGTGGGTCATCCCCCTCAGCAGCCTTGGGTAATCCTAGGATCCTTAAATTGTGCTCTCAAACCTGATTCTCTACCATTTTGAGTCTTTGACGCAGCCATGTGTTGTCTTTAACCGACTTTGTGGAGACATTTGTATTTGCGTTCAGCATGGCATCCATTTTAGTTAGCTTTTGATCAGCAATGTCTACCTTAGTCTCCAGAGCGGCCACCCGTGCTGTTAGGACATCAAATTTCTTGTCCAGGTCTTGGACTGTGGCAACTAATTTCATGAGGGTGGAATTCCCTGTAGCAAGTGTGATCTCTCCTGTACTTCTCGCATCAGAGGCCCCTGCTGCATTGTTCCCTGTAGGCCCAGCATCATGTCGACCTCTCGGTGTGAAAGATTCGGCAGAGGCAGCCACGTTGCCTTTGGTTTTCACCATGGGTTTTCCTGGTAGGTTATTAAACCCAGTAGGGGCATAAAAACCAGAACCAATATCTTAAAAGAGCAACTATGTATAGACAGATTTATGATCTCCAAGGAGCTCTCCACATATGCTGCTTCCTCTACAGCTGCTCAACAGCACCCCCCACCCATCTTGCACTTTTTAGGATTGAAACTCAACTGCCAGATACCCGACCACTCCTCTAATAGGCTTAGGTCCTTTCTCGATTTTTCCACCTCCTCCGGTGTGTCCACTCTGTTGCAGATCTTGGTGTCATCTGTAACAGATTAAAGAAGGCCCAGTACACATTTGCAAACAGACTGTATCCCCCAACCGCAATGGTGCATAAATGTAATATTAGGATCTCACCTATCTACAGCAGGTGTAAAAGGGGGCATAGTGCCATTATTTTTGGGGGTGCCTGCCCACAGCTGCACTCTTCTGGACCAAGGCTGGCACTGAGGTTACCAATTTTGGTTTTAAGGGTGGGTGTTTGGCAGACTTGGAACTATACCGCACAGTGCTAAGGGTGGTTTTCATGCTAGCACAAAAATGCATACACAACACTTGGGTCTCTTGTGAGACATCCACCCTTTTATTATTCTTGTTGGGAACCAGGTAAGACTCACTAAGCACAGGGCCTGTTTTCAGGAGCGACCCAGGAGGTTAAGTGACCTGTTCAGAGTCAGATCCTTATCTCAAATCATGGTCTATAGCCCCATTTACACTGGCTCTTTCTACAACAGTGCAGGTGGTTTGGAGAGCCACACTAGTGTATATTTGCAAGTGTAAACTGCACTGGCATCAAACCGATGTTGCCCTTCTGCTCCTCTCCCAGAAAGAGAAGGTAAACTTGTGTGCGTGTGTGTTTCAAGTGCAGTGTAAATGGTGGCCACTTCATATATCCCTGCCTGAGGGAATTTAGCACCACAATGAACCAGGGCACTCCCTGCTGAATGGGTCCCACAATGCAGTTCGCAAGTCACAGGTATGACACTGGCATGGAAGTCAGGGGGTCCTTTAGTGGCCAGGTGCAGACTGACACCGGTGTGAGCCACATGGTGTGTAACAACTGGGGAAGTGTAAATGGGGCTTGAGGCTCTCAAAGTATGGGCAGGAAAGAAACTCACCTGAAGTCTGAGCACCTTTGAAAGTAACTCTGGTGTTCTTATCCTGCCCAGTAATCAAGGATCATAGTCAGTTGTTTTAATGCTTTTTACATTTCTGTTTTCTCACTGGTGTGCCTCCTCCCCAAATGGATGTAACTCCATGTGTCATGTTGTGATCCTGCCAAGAAGAGTCTTTGTCTGTACCTGATAATTATTTTTCTTAGTAATACAATTCTGTACTGATTATGTTTGGTTATTATGTTACATGGGTATTGTTGTGTAAACTGAGTACTGCGTGTTAAAAAAATCAATAAAAATATTTAAAAAAAAAAAAAGAATACCGGTCAAGAAAAAGTCAGCATTAATAAGGGACCCATGTCTGCCCAAGAAAAAAGTATTTAAAAACAAACACACTAAGCAATACACTAGAGTATTAAAGGGTCTTCAAACATGCCCAGATTTCTAATTACATGAAGAAGCCAGCAGAAGAAGGCCATTTGGTCTATCAAGTCTGCTCGTATTGCAGGGTCCACAGCTTGAGCTAATGTCTCTTCCCTCCCTCCCCATTCCTCTCATCCTCCCTCCCCATGATCCTTACCTTCCCCCTATGCCTATCCCAGCCTCTCTTAAAGCTGCCCACTGTCTTCAACGAGATGACCTCTTCCGGCAACGCATTCCAAGTGTCCACCACCCTCTCTGTAAAGAAGTGCTTCCTGACCTCCCTCCTAAACCGTCCACCCTCCAGCTTAAGACTGTGCCCCCTCGTATTATGGTTGCCACTCTATTAATTATATTAAAACAGAGTTCATGGTTCCTTTAAGGAATGTTTCCCAGAAAATGTTCATTCCCCTTTTGAAATCTCTCTATGTGAATGGGTCGAGAGGGGTGTGGAGTATCAGTATGTCTTCAGTCCAATGCAGCTGCCTCAAAGGATGCAGAGAACGAGGAGTACTTGGATGACAGTGGGCTCAGGGAGGGTTAGAGTGGTCAGGCAGAGGCACATCCCAGATCCTATTCCACTCAAGAACTCATATGCCACACTGCCAAACGGGGACAACCAAATAGAGGTACCCAGAGAAGTGGAGGGAAAGGATGTGGAGGTTAGCCAAGGAGGTGACCTCAGCAGGGAAAGCAGTGGACCCCAGAGGAGAAGGAGGCGAATCCTAGTGGGGGACTCCATCATAAGAGGGATCCAGCTAGGAACACAGGAGGGGGAGGACAAGGAGGTGAGGTGCTTACCAGGTGCCACGGCATGGAGGGATAGAAGGAAGATCACTGGGAAGGCAAGACGGGAGGGTGAGCTGGATGTCATTATCCACCTAGGTACTAATGACCTGGCAAATGGGGATCCAAAGGAAGTTCAGGAAGAGTTTAGGAATTTGGGGAGGGGTCTCAAGCAAGTAGCTACTTCTGTCACTTTCTCAGAAGTACTACCTGTGAGAGGCAAGGGAGAGCATAGGAGTGCATACGCCAGGAACTTTAACTCATGGTTGAAGAACTGGTGCTGTGAGGAAGGGTTTGGATTCATTGGTGACTGGGACCCACCTGGAGGGATGGAGGTTTGTTCAAGCCTGACGGACTGCAACCATCCTGAAGGGGAATCCAAGCACTCAATGATAAGTTTAAGTGCTACATTGACAAGCATTTAAACTAGCAAAGGGGGGTGGCAGGCCAGCAAGGAGGGCACCTACTTGCTCACACCCCACAGCTAGCAGTGGAACCAGTGAACCAGAGGAGCTGCTGTCTCTACAAAGCAGTGTGCAAAAGATGGAGATTAGAGCCCAGGAGGTGGATAGGCAGAATAGGGGCAAAATTCAGCAGAAGGGCAGACAGCAAGGAGAACCAGGGATAAATGACAACCAAGGAAGGGGCTGGAGTAGAACAGTGAAACAGTCTAGGGAGGTCAAATCATGGAAAGCCATGTGTGCAAATGCCAGGAGCCTTAGCAACAAGATGGAAGATCTGGAGGCTGTCATGGTGCAGTCAGACCTGGACATTGTGGCCATCACTGAAACCTGGTGTAATGATAACCATGACTGGGAGTTGGCCATACCTACAACATATTCAGAAGAGACAGGGCAGGCAGGAAGGAGGAGGAGTGGCACTGTATGTGAAAAATGACATAAGGGCCACAGAGATCCAGGAGGAACAAAATGGGGGAGAGATACTGTGGGTTAAGCTGGAAAGGAAAATGGGGCCAGCCATCCGCACAGGTGTGGTCTATAGACCACCAGCCCAGGAGGAATTAACAGATAGGGAGCTGATGCTAGCCATCCAGAGGATGGCAGACAAGGGTGAGGTAGTACTGGTTGGAGACTTCAATATTCCAGACGTGGACTGGAGCATCCCAGCAGCAGCATCAACTAGAAGCAGATTTATCCTGGACTCCCTTCAGAGTGCCTTCCTCAAGCAACTGGTCATGGAACCAACTCGGCAGAAGGCAATACTGGACCTTGTGCTCACAAACAGGGACACTGTGATGGGGTTAAGAGTGGGGGAGCACCTGGGGAACAGTGACCACTAGTCACTGTGGTTTGAAATCACAGAAAGAGCAGAACCAAACCACACAAAAACATGTATCCTGGATTTTAGGGGGGCAAACTTTGGGAAAATGGGGAGATACTTGAAAGAGGCATTAAGGGAATGGGGCAGGAATCAGGGTTGAGGAACAGTGGGAAGTATTTAAAATGGGGATTACAAGAGCAACAGAATTATGTATTAAGCAGGTTAGCAAGAGGAAAAGAAAGAGGAGACCATTATGGTTTTCCAAGAGGTAGCAAAGAAAGTGAAAGCCAAAAGATTGCATTAGGCAGTACAAAAAAGACAGGCAGAAGAGGATAGGGAGAAGTACTAGACAGAAGGAGGCAGGGAGGTCAGTAAGGGAAGCCAAAGCTCAGACAGAAGAAAACATTGCAAAATCAGTGGGTAGAGGGACAAACCTTTACAGGTACATAAGTGAAAAAAAAAGAAAGGCAAAGGAGGATAGTGAGACTGAAGGGGAGATGGGGCTGTGTGGAGGATGACAACAGTAAAGCTGACATATTGAACAGGTATTTCTGCTCAGTCTTACTGAGGAAGAGGAGGGTAATGGGTCTGAACGAGTACAAGGGGTGAGAATAGTGCAGAAATGGACACAAGTCCCTTTGCACGAGAAAGGGTCCTGAAGGAACTGGAAGTAATAAGAGTTGATAAAGCAATGGGGCCAGATGGGGTGCACCTCAGGGTCCTTAAAGAACTAAGAGAGGTGGTGGCGAACTCTTGCTATCCTGTTTGAGACGATCACTAGAAACAAGGGAGGTACCCAAAGACTGGAGGATAGCAGATGTAGTCCCCTTATACAAAGGTGGGAACAAAGAGGAAGCAGGGAACTACAGACAGTCAGCCTCACCTCGGTAGTGGGGAAGATCATGGAAGCACTACTGAAGGAGAGATTGATAGAACATCTGGTTGTCAATGGACTACAGGACCCAAGGCAGCATGGTTTCACCAGGGGGAGGTCATGTCAGACCAACCTCATTGAATTTTTTGACTGGGTGACTAGGGAGGTGGATCAGGGGAGGGCAGTAGACATGGCCTATCTGGACTTCAGCAAGGCCTTTGACACTGTGCCACACAGAAGACTATTACACAAACTGGTGAATATGGGTGTGGGCAGGACAGTAGTGTGGTGGGTAGGTAACTGGCTGGGCAGCAGGACACAGAGGGTGGTGGTAAATGGCTGTCACTCCACAGAGGGAAGAGTGACCAGTGGGGTACCACAGGGATCAGTGCTAGGACCGGTACTATTCAATATCTTCTTCAATGACATTGAGCAGGACCTAGAAGGCAGGATTTCACTGTTCGCTGATGACACAAAGCTCTGTAACAGAGTAGACAGAATGAGAAGGGACCTGCAGAAACTTGAAGAATGGTCAGGGGTTTGGCAGTTGAAATTCAATGCAAGGAAGTGCAAGATAATGCATATGGGGCACAAAAACCCTGGCACAATATATCAGTTGGGGGTGAGGATATAGCATGCACCAAGCAGGAAAGGGATCTTGGGGTAATCATCTCTGATTACCTCAAGGCAGGGAAACAGTGTGACAAGGCAGCAGGTAAAGCAAATAGGATGCTGGGATGCATAGGCAGGGGCATCACCAGCAGGAAAAGGGAGGTCATAATTCCACTATACAAGACACTAGTGAGGCCACACCTGGAGTACACTGTGCAGTTCTGGAGACCTTGCCTTCGTAAGGACATAGACAGGGTAGAGAAGGTTCAGAGGAGGGCAACAAAGATGGTGCATGGATTGCATCACAAGTCCTATGAGGACAGGTTGAAGGCACTGAACATGTACTCTCTGGAGGAGAGGAGGGAGAAAGGGGATATGATAGAGACATACAAGTATCTTACAGGGAGGAACAGGGTGCAGGAATGCACTATTTTTAAGTGAAAAAGATGTTCCAGGACTAGAGGGCATGGGATGAAGTTGGAGGGAGGACGATTCAGAAGAAACGTGAGGAAGAATTTCTTCACAGAACGGGTGGTGGACAAGTGGAACACCCTGCCAGAGGAAGTGGTGGGGGCTGAAACAATCACGGATTTAAGAATGCATGGATAGACATAAAGGAATTCTGGAGGTCAGGGGTAAGGGGCAACAGACTTCTTTGAAAACATAAACTGAACTTACAAACTTAAATGGGCAGACTGGGTGGGCAATAGGCCCTTATCGGCCGACACTGACTATGTATCTATGTATGTATGTATCTTCCTAGAAGAGTTACATACAGGGTGAAACATGTAGTGATGTAGTGCCTGATGTGCAGTGCTGAAGACCCCAGTCACTTGTGATGTGGGTCATGTGCTGTGTTGTGCTGTGGTCCCACTTCAACTGCCTGATCCTGGGGGTTCCCCTTCACCAGATCTGACACTCACATGCCACTGAACAGTGGTGCTGCACTGTGGCCCACTTCAGCATCACTGTAGCTGCCAGAGCTAGTTGGGTTCTTGATAAAAGCTATCCTGCGAGTCCTCTCTCAGGACAGTCCACATCTCAGGATAGACAGTCTTAGCCTTAGAGGGCATACCTCCTACCATTCTGTCCCTCAAAATATGAGAAAAATGTAGGACACTGTCCCTCCAAATGTGGGACACATTATCAAACAAAGAGATACAAGCTCAGAACACTGCTGAACAAGGGCCTTTGTTTATGAAAAGTGTAATGTATTATAATATCATAGAATGTTACGAATTTCTGCATTAAACTCTGAGATTAAGCCGGCCCTGTGGTGCAGAGGGGCTGAGGCGATGGATGCCTTCTCTACTTTGCATACACAAGTTCAGGAATGAGACACGGTCATCGGAGAGCCGGATGGGGGGGAGGATTGAGCTCTGCTCTCCTGGGGAAGATTAGGGTTGCCCCCCACCATAGTTCCACTGCCCTCAGGTGGAAGTCCAACAGACCACGTAGGTGGGCAGAGGCGGCAAGCAGCGGGAAGGTGCTTCAGAGCCGCAGCATGTGCATGTCTCCACACGCACATGACTGGGTGTGGGGGAGGGTGAAAATGGGGAAAAACAGCTGGGGCATAAAATATGAATTTTAAAAAAATTCTGAGATTACTGGACTTTATCTGTGTGAGTACAAATCTTTTCCATCTGAGACAGCACATTTCCAAAGAATACAGTTACCCAGGACTTCCCTTCTAACAGGGAATGGATGAAAACCAAAACTGATTTGGAACCAGAATGCACCTGGATCGGATTAATTCCCAGTTTTCTTTATGTCAAGACTCTCCTACTAGAATAGCTTCCCAACCCACCAGAATGGCCTACTGCCCACCAAAATGCCCCCAGCTTGCTGGAATGACCAACAATGGACCCTTTCTGGCCAGAATAATGCAACCCATTGGAATGTCCATCCCATACAAACTCTCATGTCCAGTGGCACCACCTTGCCTCTCCCCATCCAGTGGCAACATAATCCAAGGTATCATGGCCCCTTCCCACTGGACACCAGGGATCATGCTGGCAGGGAATGGGGTAAAGGAAGTGGTGCCACTGCACACCAAAAAATCATGCTAGCATGGACAGGAATCATGTTGGCACAGGATGGGGAGAGGGATGGGAGTGCCACTGGACATGGGGTATCATGCTGGCAAGGGATGGGGTGAGGGGAAGGAGTGCCAGTGGACACCATGGATCATGTTGACTTAGGATGGGGTGAGGAAGGGTGTGCCACCCGACAGCAGAGATCATCTTGCCATAAGAATGGGGTGAGGAGGGTGACAATGAACTCCAGGAACTCTCTTTTCATTGGATGGGATGAAGTAGGCATGCCAATGGACACCAGACATCACGTGGAATGGGCATTCTGGCACATTAGGGCACTCCAATGGGTGTGTGCCATTCCAGCAGGCAGGGGTCATTCTGGCATGTGGAGTGGCTTGGGGGCCATTCTGGTGGGTCAGGGGCACTCTGGTTATTATGGGGTAATTTTGGTCAGGGCGTTGTGACAAAAGGAAAACCAGAATCAATATGTTCCTGTTCTGAGCACATTTTGGTTCCTGATCAATTCCAGCTTTCACCCATTCCCTTCCAAATGTGGGAGTGATGTGAGGTATGCCAGCAGGGGTCCTGACACCTGTGGAAGCTAGGGTAGGTCTGTAGGCAGTGGCAGGGGAGTATACGGAACAGTGGGTCAGAACTGCGTAGACCAGGAAGCAGAGCTATGCAACACCTCAGTCCAGGGCACTTGGAAACTGTCTTCTTGAATATACTTCAGTTAACCTACCTGGCTTTGTATAATGCCAGATAATACATACATTTATTTGTATAAAAAATCCATGGTTTATTCACGAAATTTGTGGGGACTATTCCAAGGCATAAAATAAGTGGGTTTGCATAGCAGTTTACTACCCGGAAACACTATTTATTAATCAAGTGCAGCCTTGACTAGCAGAAGTTACTAATCAACTAATTTGCCACATTGAGTAAACATTTCCAAACTGTGGTAATAAGCGCAGAACTGCAGAAACTGTGCTTGCAATTTTACACTTTTCCACGCAACTGCACTCTTCTGGACTGTATCGTATAGATAAAAATACCCATTTGGTGAAATTTCTCCTCATACCTGGCTAGTTGATAATCAAAATGATGTTGACTAGCAAAGACTGCTAATCAGGTTTCCAAAACTAATGTATGCCTTGTGTTCTTTATAATCAAAGCAGAACAGGGTCAGGGTGTACAACTTTTAGACAGCCTTGAGAGGAGACGGGAATCCTAAATAGTAATGTGATTTTTCTTCTTTCAGAAATATTCTTTTGTTTGAATTGTCTTTGCATATTTAGAAAAACACATTTAAAAAATAATCTGCTTACTGTCATCAGAGAATGCCCATCAAGCTGTATTTCTATTCAATTAAAGCTGCTAAAAAGTAGGGGGTCAAAATGCACTGTCTAATCCTCCAGCTACCAACAGTGATGGTTCTGCTGTTGTCATCCCTCTCCCCTCCCAGTTCCGTTCATGGAAGAATAACCAAAGACCTGTAAGAAAAGTGAATGGTTAGAAAATGAATGGGAAAAGAGAGGTTAAATACGTGGAACCTGTTAAAAAAAAAATACTGGCAGCTAATCAGTGTTTGACACTACCCCCTTAGGCTGCCAGTAGATTTAGAAAGCATTGAAATTCAGTATTTTTTTTAAACGTCTGCAGCACAGTAGGGGTTAAAAAGTTGGCTGCCAGACAGGGACAGTAGTAAGTAGGAGTATAAGTGGGAGTGTCCTAGTGGTGCCTTTGACAGAGATTGTTTTACAGACAAAAATTCAAACTTCCACAGCAGCCAATCAGTGTGGAATTACTTTCTGGTGTGGCAATGTAACACCTAAGAGGAGGTGCCAAGGAACAACCCTGGAGATATGGGAGCGGTCCAGCAGTGCTTTGCCGTGGCCAATAACATGCAGTGCAGGGTTTGTTTGAATTTAAAAGACATATAAAAGGGAGTGCAGAGGCAGTGGAAATGGATTTTGAATGACTGTAACTGAGGACTGAGTGGAAAAGGCAGGCTGAGCTGGGGTTGGGTGACTGGGGTACAATGGCTGACTCACAGTGCCTGGATGACTTCCCTGCTGTGTACCGGTGGTCTGCAGCAAAGAATGAGTTGAGTTGGCAGGAATTCTACGACGAGACACATCGGCTGGCATTGGAGGAGTTGGTGGCCGGGGGCGAGGATGCCTTCATCGACTTCCTGCAGCGGGAGAAGGTGGCCAACTTCCTTTCGGATGAGGAGGTGGCAGCGATTCTGCGGGCAGCTGTGAGACCCACACTGCTCTCAGAGGATGGGGGGCTTGATCAGTCAATGGGCAGCTCCTTGGACTGCTCCTCTGTCACCTACTTCCCAGAAAAGTCTGACGTGGAGCCGCCGCTGCTGGAAATTGGCTGGCCAGCATTCCCCACCACTGGCTCATACCGAGGGGTGACCAAGGCAGAGGTGCACTTCCAGCCCAGCTTTGGCGAATCTATCTACAGCTGCAAGGAGGCTGTCCGCAAACTCATCAAAAGTGCCAAGGAGGTAATCAGGCAAGCCAGAACTTTTTGTAAATGTAGCACATACAGTAATTTCTTTTCTTTTTGTTCTGACTGGATCTCTATAGAGTCTCAAAACCTTTTGCCACTGAATGAATACAGGACAGTCACAAACTCAAAATGTTGAAAAATGAGGGACACTGGCCCTCATAATGTATGACTGATCATCAAACCTGGAGATGCAAACTCAAAACACTGTGGAAACTATTGCCTTTACTGATACACTGTAATTTTGAGTTGGTATCTTAGTACATTATACATTTCTGTATTAATTTACAGCACCTTCACTGAGCGAGCGGTAGCTCCTATGTTGGACAGATACGGGGAAACGCAATTTTGAGGGTAAAATGAGTGACATGCCAGGTAATGAGGCGCAGTTTCGAAGTTTGGTTCAGTCTCAAACTGAACTCCGGCCACTTTCAAATGTTGCCGCACATGCGCGACAACCAGCACCGCACGCCGGTGCTCCTCATTCCCCGTACTCACGGCTGTCCTGCGGCGGTCGTCGGTGGCCCCCACCGAGGCCCGTTGGTGTTTTCCACGGCCCTACGGGATTGGCCGCCTGGGACCGAGAAGGCGCGTTTCGGTGTGCGGAGGTAGCCGCGATATCAGCAGTGGTCGGTTCGACTCCCGCCCTGGGCTCCGGGCCAACCTCCGTATTGCTGCCCTGCCGATGGGGTACCGCATTTACAGCAGCCCAGATGGGGGACCAGAGGGTGACGATTTACAAGCGTACCTCTCTAAACTGTCCCTGATTACAAAGGCACCCCTCCGTCATTTTAACCCTCAGAATAGCTCTGGCCCTCATGGAAACGGTACTGCCCACATAAGGTGATGCAAATTCAGACTTTAAAGGAGACATGCATAATATTTCCAGATGCTAAATCATAATCTTTGTACAAGCACATCTGCAGTGGTTTCCTTGGTGTTCTGAGCGTTTGTTTCCCAGTTTGAGGATGTCCGATGTGACCCTAGTGATCTATTAATTTGAAAACTGGTGACCGAGAAAGGTACACTGAGCCGAGGCTCGTTTCCAGGTGCGGTAAACAGTTAGGCGTGCTAGTGTCCCTCACTTTGGGTGCCCTTGTTCCTCGTTTCAGAGATCGAGAGATACGGGGTGGCGACACAGCAGTGAAGCACCGTTTTGCGCTAAGTACCCAGAAGGTATATCTCGACGGATGCACGATTTCTGTATTTACACGCCTCTAGTTCATTCAGAGGTGTTCCTTGTAGGTAACTGTGCCGCCTGGGTGACTAGTGGCTCAGCACTAAGCTGAATAACGACAAATTAATTGCAAAATATTTTAAAATGCACCTTTCATGAGTAGGGTTGCCACTCTGGATGAGGCAAAACCGGATCCTAAACTCCACCCCTAGCCCCACCCCCTTTCATGACGTGTCGTGCATTGCTCCTCTTAGAAAGCCAATTGTTATATCAATAAGACAATACTTAAAGCAGCAGTTCATTAAAAATCATAAGATACTGTACCTGTTAAAGTTACTTTCCTAGGTTTTTCCTAGTTATTTATTTACTTATGTATGCATTGATTTATTAATTGACATTGGTTTACAAGATAAACATACAGAGATAAAATAAATCTCATTTACTTATATGATCTGGGGGGAAGACAAGGGAAATACTGTAAACAGCATACAACAGTATACATGGTATACGGTAATACATAATAGAGAAATGGTTTCCTGTAATGTGTATTATATATTTTTCTAGCTCCATTTCCATTTCATGTCCACAGTAATATATCAAAGTCAAAGAAGTGACCACACTTTTTTCTTGAGGAAAAAATAATTTAAAACATATAAAATGCCGAAATTTTGTTAAGAGATGAAAATGTTTACCATCAAATTAAAGTGGAAGACAACTGGCTGTGTTGCTGTTACAAAAGGTGGGGGCAGCTTTGCTGCTATGCCACTTTAATATGCAGTGGAAAAAGATTAGGTTAAGTAAGTGCTAATGGTGTTAATGGCCATACTTTACACCTCCCAGGTTGACTGCTTTCACAAACAAAAGGTTATATTGACAACATAACTTGTTTGTAACCTGGCCATGTAGCTACAACAATGAATGAGATGACAAAATCTGTTTCAAAAGTATGTGAGCACTCAAAATGGCTCAAAAACCTGACCAGCACAGAGCAAAACCGGATTACCTGATAGGGACCCTGAAAACCTGATCACCAGGTAAAAAACCTGACAGGTGGCAACCCTACATGATGGTCAAAAAAGCTACCGCTTGTAGTCATTATGTGCAATACTAGCCCTGAAAAAAGTGTAAGAGTGTGCGTGTGCGCGCATTTGTTATTTTTGGCCAAGGTTCACTCTGCCTTCCATAATCTGGATTTGTTTTGGAGCCCTGCTGCACTTACCTTTGCTGTTGGGCTGCTGGCTTCTGATGACATCACTATAGGGCAGATGAGTGACTCGCACTGTGCAGTCCCAACATTGTTACAAGGGAAAACTAACAGTACTTGGTGTACATACTGGGTTTTCCCCTTCCCCAAGACACGCTGCTAGCAATGCATTATGTCAAAATCCAAATGCCTTGTCGGTCTTTTTTTGTTAAATTACATAGATACATAGATACATACATAGACAGTGTCGGCAGATAAGGGCCTATGGCCCACCTAGTCTGCCCATTTGAGCTTGTAAGTTCAGTTTGTTTTCCTAGAAGTCTATTTCCCCTTACCCCTGACCTCTAGAATTCCTTTATGCCTATCCCATGCATTCTTAAATCCCGTGATTGTTTCAGCCCCCACCACTTCTCTGGCAGGGTGTTCCACTTGTCCACCACCCGCTCTGTGAAGAAATTCTTTCTCATGTTTCCTCTGAATCGTCCCTCCTCCAACTTCATCCCATGCCCTCTAGTCCGAAACATCTTTTTCACTTAAAATAGTGTTTTCCTGCACCCTTTCCTCCCTGTAAGATACTTGTATGTCTCTATCATATCCCCTCTCTCCTCCTCTCCTCCAGGGAGTACATGTTCAGTTCCTTCAACCTGTCTTCATAGGATTTGTGATGCAACCCATGCACCATCTTTGTTGCCCTCCTCTGAACCTTTCTACCCTGTCTATGTCCTTACGTAGGTATGGTCTCCAGAACTGTACACTGTACTCCAGGTGGGGCCTCACTAGTGTCTTGTATAGCGGAATTATGACCTCCTTTCCTGCTGGTGATGCCCCTGCCTATACATCCCAGCATCCTATTTGCTTTACCTGATGCCTTGTCACACTGTTTCCCTACCTTGAGGTCATCAGAGATGACAACCCCAAGATCCCTTTCCTGCTTGGTGCATGCTATATCCTCACCCCAACTGATATATTGTGCCAGGGTTTTGCCCCATATGCATTATCTTGCACTTCTTTGCATTGAATTTCAACTGCCAAACCCTTGACCATTCTTCAAGTTTCTGCAGGTCCCTTCTCATTCTGTCTACACCCTCTGGTGTGTCTACTCTGTTACAGAGCTTTGTGTCATCAGCGAACAGTGAAATTCTGCCTTCTATATCCTGTGCAATGTCACTGATGAAGATGTTGAATAGGAAATTGACTCTGCTCTGTAGTGATGTCAGCAGTACAGCCCTGAGTCCACAGCAACCAGGCTTGCTATAGAAGCATTAGTACACCCTGCAGTTTTCTGCAGCTCAGATTGCAAAAACTAACTGCCAGGAACGGTAATGAAATACAGTTCCAGAATCAATGCAAGAAGGGGTAATTGATGCATGAAATACAAAAAGACCATGAAAAGGTGCTCTTTAAGGGTTCCTAAATTAATAGTGCTGTGTGACAAAAGAGAACTGCTAGAGGGAGCACTTGACAAGTTTTCTTTGTGTGTGTGTGTGTGTGTGTGTGTTTTATTTATTTATTTAAACGTTTGATAACTGGGGAAAGGCACACTGAACTGGTTTCCAGGTGCCACCTGGGGTAGTGGGGGAAGAGAGCAGGCATACAGACAGTTAATTATTAGAAGTGCAGTAAGGGCCAATACAGTTGCAAAAACTCAAATGGCACAAATGTAGAACAGTGGATAAACTAGGACTGCAAATTATCTAAGAAGCTTACACTATGTGGGTAGGCAGTACAACATCTTGTAGATGAGATTGTGAGTATTGTTCTCCTGAGAGCAGACTGAGGGCAGGAGTCCAGGGATGCCAGGAAATAGGAGTCCTAAATTAGACAGGAGAGTGGAAACAGGGGTGAGAGAGGGAACAGAGGAATCGGGGGAGAGAGAGTCTTAAGGCAGTAGACTGCTGTGCTTTGCTAAGAGGACAGTCTAAAAGTCATTTCAGGAGTCTTGGGTCTCGTAGATTTGATTGAATCAAATGCCCAGCACCACATTTGTAGTTCAGGACCCCACATGGTCTAAACCTACCAAGCAAGGTTCCAGATGTGAAATATCAGATAATATTTTTGCCTTGGAGCGCTCCCCCGCCCAACTTGGGACTGAATTGCTGGGTCGTGGGTCCCCACAGAACTGGCAACCGAGGATCCTTTTGAGCCAAAAATTGCACAGCACTTCCCACAAAGATGAAGGTTGCCAAAATTCGGTCCTGAGTTGCCATGTGGTCATGCATAACTTGACGGTGCAAAAGTAATTAAAAAAAAAAAAAAAAGTTTAGCAGCAAAACAACCATGTGCAAACACCCCCTACTGGGCATCCTTCGGGAAGGTTGATCCTGACAGGAATGTCTTTAGGGTTTTAATAGTCTGGGGGGGGGGGCTACCCAGCCCACAGCAGCCATATATAATATAATATATACACAAACACACATACATGGCTTGTGTGAGAATAAGCAAACACAGTTGCACGAGTGCAATAGAACTACATAGTGTGTTCTAGTGTTTAGAAGTGATTAAATTATCAGTTGCAGCCCCTTTACAAGCAGTGTGTGACAGGTGCTGGCTGATGCTTATGTGCAGCTTCAAATTTCTGCAAGGGAGCGGAGAAGGATAGGAAGGGCAGGGGTGTGTGTGTGTGTGTGTGATATGCAACACAGATATTTGGTAATTGGTTTGTGATGAAAAACTGAAATTGACAGTATGGCTGGCCTTGCATAAATGGTAAAGACTAGAACAGGCGCAATGCTGCATGTGTTTCAGCATTCATGGTAGGAGTAAAATCTGCAGTAGAGCTGAAACAGCCACCCTAAGGGAAAGACCTTGCGCCCACTGAAATGACTGCCCTTTCTCCTGCGGTCACCCCCACCCATCTGAATGTCCACCCTGACCTCCCACAGTAACCCCAAACTGCTGGAATGACCCCAAAATAGGACTGAGCAGCCACCATAATGCCCACCCTGTGTTGCAGGACCATAAAGCTACCAGATGGGTTGTAATGCACACCCTGGGGACCAAAATGCACACCAAGGGGCACAGAGCCTACCATAGGGCCACATGCCCACCCTGTGTGTCAGAAAGCCAATTCTTTGGGCCACAGTATCCACTCTAGGGGCTGCAACACGCACTGTAAGGGGTACAGTTCCAATTCTTGGGCTGGAATTACCACCCTTTTTGCCAGAATGCCAACACTTAAGCAGCAATGCCCACCTTGGGGGACACTGCAGCACAAACCATAAGGGGCACAGAGCCCACCCTAGGGCTGGAATTTCCACCGTTTGCCAGGGTCAGCATGTACATCCTATGTGCCAGAATGTCCACCCTGGGTGCTGCAAAGCACACAGGGAACATGGCAACCACCTTAAAGCCTGAAATCCCACACTGGATGTCAGGACCATAATGCCAACCCTAAGTGTGAGAATCAAACGCTCACACTTGGGACTGCGGTGTGCCCACTTGAGGGTTGCAGTATACACCATGGGGGGCACAGTGCCTGCCCTAAGGCTTGAATTCTCACAGTGGATGCATGACTGTCCATTGGAGTGCACACCCTTTTGGTTGAAGTGCCCAGGACTCGAACCTTCAGAAAGTTAGACTTTGCCAGGGCCGGCCCAGTGGCATAGAGGGCTGAGGTGCTACAGGCATCTTACCTTTTCCCACATTGACCACCTAGGTTCAGGAACGGACTTGGGTCAGCTGGGACGGGAGAGGATTAGGCGTCAAATGACTGCTGACTTCTGGGGGAGGGTGGCTGCTAACTCTGCTGTGTGACTGCCACCAGACATGGTGGTAGGACAAGACAGAGTGACACAGAAGGGAGGGAACAGTAGAACATCTGCAGAGAGTGCATGCCTCCACACGCATGCTTCAGTGTGCTTACCTCAGCATCAGGGAGGAAAGAAAAACGGAAAATGAGGACAAGCTACACAAAGCCCTTCCCATTTCCCTGTAGCCAGTGTGTATCTGGGGGAGGACAATGGCCATCCCTCTCTTAGCCCCATCACGGGGCGGGGGCATGTACAGTGAACCTGGGGTAGGCAGACAGCCGGCTGCAGGACACTGGAACAGGGCTGAAGAGCCACCCACCCAACTGCAGGTAGAAGCTTTATGGCAAGAAAAGAAGGTTGGACTTTGCCAAAATGAAGGACGTGGAGCAGCTGTAGTGGGCTGGTAGTGCAGAGCACATGTGGAACTGGCTGAAGGGGTAGTTGAAGTAGCTGCAGAGGCCTGCATCTGTGAAAGCAATAAGGGGAAATGTCAAACAGTAGTTCCACTGACTCAACAGTAACAGTTGCAGACAACACCAACGCCCTATTCCAGTACATAAATGGAACAAGAAAGGTGGAGGGAAGGGAATGGGTGAAAAAGGGGAACAAGGTGAGGAACCAGCGAGAGAGCTGGGGCGATGGCCAAAGTGCAGCATGTATATTTTATTTCAGTATTCACCATGGGGACCCCAGGGAGGGAGATAACTCATTCGGAGGCCTAGAGGAGCCATGATATAACCTGTGGGCACCACTCTCTCCTAGTAGCTGACTACCTGGTGAAGACCAAGCCAGGTGAATCCCAAGGAACAGACTGGATACACTCCAGCATAATAATGGAGCTAAGAGAATATTGGTGGGGTGGCTTGCAATAATTTTTCTTTCCAGACACATGTGGAACTGAAGGACTAGAAAGTGGACAGATGGGTGTCAGAGGAGGGCTAGGTGTAATCTTGGCAACTACAGGCAGGTCAAGAGGCCAGCTACACTTCAGTGTTGGGCAAGATCCTAGAAGCCATTATCAAGGTCAGAATAATAGAACACTTGTTTGAGGCCTCTCAGCATGGCTTTATGAGGGGCTGATCATGCCAGATCAACCTGATCACCTTTTGTCAAGGTGATGACTAGGGAAGGGATAAGGCAGGGTCATAGACCTACTCTAGTAGGACTGCAGAAAGGGCCATGGCAAGCTTCTGGGAAAAGTACTGTACGCCAGTGTTGTATAAACAAGGTGGATTGCTAAGTGACTGGAGAAGGAAGCGGAGGGATGTGGGGCTAGGCAGTACTTGGAATGGATAGAGGTACTTGGCAGCATCCCTTGGGGATCAGTGCTTGTGCCACTGACGTCTCACCTTTTTGGTGAACAATGTGAAAGATGGAGTCTCTGGCAGACTGCTTAAGTTAGCTGATAATACTAAGCTGGCCTCGGTTGGGGACTGTCACTCGCATGAGGAGGGGGACAAACGTTCGAAGGAGCTGTACAAGCTAGGTGATTGGTCAGTGTCCTTATTCCTAGAGTCTAAGATTTAGTATAACCAAATGCATGGTGCTACACTGAGAGGAGAAATGGAGATAGGAGCTTACACACTGTATGAGGCTCCTCTTTCTGCAGTGAAGAAGGAAAAGGACCTGGGGGTCATAGCTGAGAAGGGGGTCAACATTACCAGCCCTGTGTGTCTGCTGTAAAGAGGGCAGGAACAAATGCTATATTGGATTACAGTAGGCGACAAGCAGTGCCAAGGAAGTTCCTGCCTGCTGAGGCCCTGGTCAGGCCCTGACTGGAGAAATGCATGTTTTCTGAGATCCCCAATATTTCAGTGTTTGGTGAATAAAACTGTGCTTGTGTATACGTATAGGTTTGAACTCTGGCCTTTCTCTATTCCCACCCTTGGTAGGTAAGCCGGGTAGTGAGTAAAGAATAGAAGGCCCAGCACCAAGGGTGAGTAGAGTGCTGGAGGAAGAGGACGAGGCAGGGGAGGATGGTGGGTTCTTTCACAACACACTAAGCGGGGAACTGCTGAGGGAAGCTGGCCTTTATTGGGGATGTGGGAGGAGCTATTCCCCACATTGAACCTCAGGCTTAAATCTTCCCCAAAAAAAGACTGTGGGAGTCAAAAAGGGGTAAGACCGAGCTGACCCATGATTGGGGATATGGAAGACAAATGCTATGAGCTCTCGAGAGACTGGTGGCCCTTAACATGTCGACGATGCAGAAAGAAAGTGCTGACATGAGCTGCATGCTGAAAGGCATCAACAAGGTTGCACTGACAGATGTTTGATCTAGTGCCCTCCAACAAGACATGAGGACATGCTCTGAGGCTGTGAGATGACAAGTCCAGGGCTAACTCTAGGAAGCATTTCTTACCCAGGGGGTGGTGCACTAATAAAAAAAAAGTCTGCCAGTGAAGACAGCGGACATGAAGACCGTACAGGCCTTTAAGGTAAATATGGAAAATGCCTGCTTACCAAAGAGTTACTGTAAACACTAGGTAATAGGGTGGGTTGGAAACACCTTTAAGTTGGTACATGTTACTTATTCATACCAGCTTATGAAACGGTGGGTGGATATGATGAACCCAGCGTACCTGCTGTCCTTTAATTACTATCTTCAGTGCTAAAGTTAGAGCTGGTAGAGGGGGTGAGCTGCAAGCCATCGCCAGAGGTGAAATCCACATGGTAACACTACACGTGCCCCATGAAGTGTATGAAACACAACAAATAAAATATGAAACACAAAAAATAAAATTCATTAGATTTTATAAATTTTTTGTGTGGAGTTCGTCCTTCATATTCCTTTACAACACCACACATTCACCAGAATTGAGGAAAGTTTGTATTTTCCGTTATAAACTGTGGAATTGTTCTCTGCAGATTGTATATAAAGTTGCTTTATATGTTTTTTTTTCACTATAGTTTTTTATTTAGCTTTTGTTAACCAGGTAAATGCGCTAGAGAATCAAATGCTTATTTTCAGGCATGATCTGGGAGGTTACATACAAAATAATAATAAGACGATACAGTATACAATGAGTGAAAAGAGAGAACATACATTACATAGCAGTTTAAAATTGGTAAAAACAAATCAGGAATGGCATAAAATGACACGACATGAAGTTTCATAAAGGTTGTAGGGGATGTTCCACCCACCCACCCCCAATTCAGTTACATAAATTCTGTAGTTGAGGTAATTTTTCATATGGGAAAAGACCACATTAGACAGAGCATTGTAGAGTGTTCAGAAAGTGGTGCTTTTAAAAATTCAGCAGAAGCGTAATCTTCAAATTTTGCCCACCACAAGTCCCTAGCATCCAGTGGCATTCCCGGCCCTCTCCCCTTATCCTGTCACATCCAAAGTACTCCTTTGTATCCAGTGGCATTCCCTTCTCATCTTTGCCCATGTCCAGTATACTCTAGTGTCTAGTGCCACTTCCCATTCACACCCCATCCCATGTCTAGCAGTCCATGGTATCCATTGGCACCCATCCAGTGCCAAGAAGTCTCTGGTGTCCAGTAGCACCACCTCCCTCTCCCATGTCAACCACTCCCTGGTATCCAGTGGAATACGCTCCCTTTTCCATAACAAGCAATTCCTGATGTCTGTTAGTACCCCTCTGATGCTGTTCCAATGCAAGCACTCTCTGTGTCTAATGGCAACCCTGCTCTCTACAAACTTGTGTCGGGTACTTTCCGGTGGCCAGTGGCACTCCCCACCCTCTCTCCAATCATGCCAAGCCCTCACTGGAGTGTACTTCACCTCTCCCTCTACCTGCTAATGCCAAACCGTTCCTGGTGTCTGTTGGAACCCCTCCCTTACTGTCAGATACTTACTGGGTTCCAGTGGCAGCCCCATCCCAAGCACTTTCTGATGTTCACTGGAACCCTCTCCCTCCATCAGCATGTGACCCAACACTTCCTGGTGTACAGCTGCACCCTTCCTCTTGCATTAAATTCTGGTCCTTAGGTGAGCACTCTGCTTCTTCGGTTGGTCATGCTGGCCCCTAGGTAGGAATTATGTTGATTCGGCAATGTGGCTCAGTTGGTAGCACATTTGCTTGTAGGCCAGAAGGTCTTTGGTTCTAGTCCCACACCGGGATTGGGCTCATACTATAATTGCTAGCACCCAAGTGCAATACTAAGAGGACACTGTACTGCCAGGGTGTGCCGTTCTTCGGATGAGATGTTAAACCAAGGCCCTGTCTGCCTTTTCTGGTGGTAGTTCAAGTGGACATTAAAGGCACTTCTCAGAGTAGGGGGATTTCCCCATGGTACTGGCCAAATTTCCCTATGCACAAAAAATACCATCAACCCCTTATTCTGGTTCAATTTCAGTTGGTTTGTATTCGTATCACCCCTAGGATGAGGCTGAAAATAGGCAGTATTGTGTAGCCTACCTTTCCCCATGGCACACACTCCTATCCTCTGTGCTGAGAGAGAGTGAGGGTATGAGACCAGGTGATGGCCCATGAGTCTTGCTCATGTTGTCCATGTTGCCAGCTCCCTAAGTGTCCTGGCACACAGCCTCAGCCAGTCTGGTTTAACTCTGTGTCTAAGAGCTGAGTCTAGCTGTAGCCTAACCGCTGTTTGGTATGTGGGGAAGACCAGAGTAGGACCTTTTTGCATCCCCACAATGCAAAACTGCTGTTTTTTTGCTCATTCCAGGGTGTGGAATTTTTTTGGCAAAATGTGTTGTCTCCCTGTTGGGAAGGGAGATTCCTCTATGCCTTTCCTCCCCTGCCTCTAATTCCATGGGTCATGACCAAGCTCGAGCAGGAACCAGCCAGCATGATCCTTATGGCCCAGGCAAATCTGGAGTTTACTGTGGGACCTGGCAGTAGAGGCTTGGTTTCCACTGCCCCTCCAGCCAGAACTTTTATCCCAGAATGTCATACTGCTACATCCTGAAATCCTGTCTATGTGGTTCCGTACTTGGCTGCTGAGAACATAGAGGGTCTCTCAGTTCGGGATCTCACTTGAAATCTCAACTGTTCTGCTTGCTGCCTGGAAACCTTACACAAGGCACACCTACTTCCTGAAGTGGAAGTACCTTACTGTGTCACGTGGGATCTCTGAACCCTGCACTTGCTCTAAAGAGTGTACAAAACTACCTCCTGATTCTGTCTTGGTCAGAATTGAAGTACTCCTTGCTGAAGGTTCATCTGTTGGACCCTATCAAGGACAAAACTGTAGCCCAACTAGGCGTGGCCCATAGATTTCTGAAGGGGTTGTTGCATGTGGCCCCGCTGGTCTGCAAGCCTGTTGTGATTTGGGGCGAACCTTCTGCTGGAATCACTACAAAAGCCACTTTCAAGACTGCATCTTCCTGTGACATGAAGGTTCTGTCCTGGAAGACTTTATTCCTTGTGGCTGTTACCTCTGCAAGGTGTGTCTGAACTGCAGGCCTTGGTTTGTAAACCACCTTTTCTGGTGTTTCACAGGGATCGGGTAGCATTGCATATGCACCATATTTTTGCCTAAGGTGGTGTCTGTCACAGTAAATCAGTATTTTGATTGGCCTTTGTTATTCCATTCTCCTCAGAACCCAATTGAAGCGCTGCTGCCGTCTTTGGATGTCCACAGAATCCTTGGGTACTACCTAGACTGTACCATGCACTGTACCCAGTCCTCCCAGCTGTCTGCTTCTTTTGACTGTGGCAACAGAAGTCTGTTTTCAAACCATGCCTCTCCAAATGGATCTCCTCCTGTACCCTGTTTAGTTACAGGCAAGTGGGACAGGACCTTCTTGATATGGTTACAGAGGATGCCACCAGGGGAAGCCCTGGTGACGTGTTTTAGATCTGTTAGAGTTGCTGACATTTTCGGGGTGGCTACCTGACACAGGATCCACACTTTAGTAAGCACTGTGGTCTGGACGTGGTCTTGCATAGGAAAGCTGGATTTGGCCTTGTGGTCTTACAAAACCTCTTCTCCTGGGGGGTTAGTATTGCTGCGTAGGTAGTTCAGTTTATTATGGCTTTATGGAGAGGCCCTCAAAGAAGATAGGTTTATTATTCACCAGTAATGGTAGATCTTCAAGAGGATCTCCACAGAAGCATACCTTCTCCCCACCACCACCATTCATCCCCCTGGTACAGCGGACCTTTGCTTTCAGCTGCTTGGCAACGCACTGCATAAGATCTGTCTCTATTATCAGTGCCTCCACTAGCTGTATGGTGAGCAGTGTTAATTCACACCTGGGACAGCTGCAGTGGAGACAGGCAGGTAGAGAGTTAGCATCCTTGTAGATGCTCTCTACCCCAGAAGAGTATGGCATGCACGACTCCCAGAGGCTGCCCCTGGTGGCTACCCTGTGGAGATACACTTTAAGGCATGGGTGACCACATGCTACCATGTGCCCCCCTCATGACATTGCGACATGAGCACTATTGGAGAGAATGAAGGAGTAAATGGGGGGGGGGGGACAGCCTGCCTGAGCATGACAGATGATGGCTCTATGTGCTCTTCTCCCACCCCCTTCCCCAAGTCCAGTGGGGCAGAAGTGGATATCTGGGGGACCTGAAGGACAGGGGCTCCATAGGGTTAAGCAGGTTTCTAAAGAGCAAATCAAAGTGGTGGACTGCTCTCGGGCAAGAAGAAATGCCACAACATGAAATATTTCTTTGTGTCGTCTTTTATTTGAAAACCCCAACATTTCGCCATAACTCTAATGGCTTCTTCTCAAGGAAATCTATACATAGTCTCAGTGCTCCTGAATAATGTATATTCTGCCTGAACCCCTGTGAACACTACCATTTAGTGCCTTTATACTGAGTTGTAATAATGCATGCCACATGAGTGCTTTCAAAAGTGCTCTGCTGCAGAAACTGGCTGGTTTCCTCAGGCTGAAGATCAAGAGCCCACTATACTGTCACAGTCAGGGGTGGTGGATTTTATTTGCGCAAAGAGCCTCCCAGTTCTGCAACCCTAACTCTTAGCCACTAAGGAAGGAGCTTCCCCTGGTGGCAGAGTCGCACTGCAAAGGATGGTGGCCAGATGTTTGCAACTGGAATTTGGGAATGGGGTTTGCAAGTGCAAACATTAACACTGTGACCACTGGGGGTTTGGGCACAGCAGTGCACCAGCTGTGTGGCACAGTGCCATGGCCAGAGGCTGTGATGTGAGGCACTTCTACCTCAGATGGTCCCCCCCCCTTCTACCTCACGGCTTGCTTGTGGGCCATGGCATTTTTTTTCCAGTCCCACACTGGTCATCGCTGGTCCAGTGGCCCCAGACTGCTCCCTTATAAACCATATCTTTAGTAACCACTGACCCCCCAGCTTCTTTGCCCTGCACATGGTTTCTTGAACCAGTCCCACGTTGAATCCTCTTTATCTTAGATGATGTCAGCTGCTGCCAGCATATGCCTGTGCCACCCCAGTAGAACTGCTTTACACAGCTATACTGGGATTGGAGGCACTAAGATGAGCAGCTGGCTGTGCAGGGGCTCGGAAACCTCTGTGCACAACACAGCACTTTATTAGCACACTGGCACTTGCCGATTTCCCTGTGCTGGCACAATGCCCATTGCACTGGAGCAAAGAAAGGCTTTTGAGCTCTTTGTATATAGGGTGCAAGTTAGAACTCTGGTCATTGAAACCACTTTGTGCTACTGATGAGCGACTCATGGGCCACAATATTCAGTGATGGTTTTTAAAGGGAACGTCTCCTCAACTTTTTTTGTGTTTACTCTTGTAGTTTGTACACATGAGCAATGATTCCCTCTCTTGTATCCCCCAATTCCATCCTAGTTTAAATTTAAACAAAGTTGCTTCACTCCAGTTTGCCCTGGTGTGAAAACCTATTTCACTCCATCACAAAGGTCATGAACCCACTCATGAAAGGAAACATGGGAGTGGATAATGTGTATTTGCACATCAGAGGGACTGTGAGTAAGCAAAGAACTCCTAGCACATAAGAATTCATCACTTGAATAGCAAGCCGTCGGAAGCGCCGGCATCCTTCCAACTGCATTCTTCACAACTCTGACACACTTCAAACAGAAAGCATTAGGGAACTTACCTTGAAACGGTTGATAGCCAGCACAAGACAAGAATACAGGGACTTCAGATGACACACAACAGAACTGACCGACAGTAGCACTTCTGCTGACTTGTGCAGGTACACGCATCATCACCTCCCATGATGCCTTGCATGAGTGGGGTCATGACTTTCACAATGGCGTTAGACTGGTTTTCTTACCAGGGCAGAACAAAGTGAAGCAACTTTATTTAAATCTAAATTAGGATGGAAGTTGGGGTGTAAGGGAGGCAGGAATCATTGTTCAAGCCTACAAATTACACAGGTATACAGAATATAGGTTGAGGGTACTTCCCTTTTAAGGTGTGGCTTACATTATTTTGTTTTGGTAACCAGGTAAGCCTTTAGGCAACAAGTACCCATTTTAAAAGTGCCAGCCAAGTCCAATAAAAAAAAAAAAAAATACTTGAACAGTGATTATTGCAGAAATTACAATAACACTTTGACATTTAAAATATTCTTTTCTTCGGTAAAATTTTAAAATTGTTCCAAGTCTTACAGAGTTGTAATGATAATAATCATAAGTATGATTTCTGTAGCACCTTTAAAAAAGTCAAGGCACTGAACAATGCCTGCATACAAACAAAAATGATCACGGGATATTAAAAGCTAGTTGAAAGAGGTATGGCATAAGTTTACTTTTAAATGAGTTTAAAATGGATAATGAACTCGGTCGTGCAAATGAATAGGATCGGGTGATACCTGGCCATAACACTGTAGGGATTACTGGTGGGCTAACTAACCAAACGGGCTCTGTGATAAGGCTGCTTTTCTTTCTTCTTTTTTTTTTTTAGTTTTAGGCTACTGGTTAGAGAGCAGGGTTGGGAACGTGGGGGACCAAGGTTCAAATCCCAACACAGGAACTTAACTGTGTGACCTTGAACAAGTCTGATCTTCCTCCCCTCAACCCCTCCAAGCATGAAACTGGTAGAAAGAAGACCCCACTGAAAAAGAGATGCTGCAAAACAACGAAGTCCCCTGCAAGTCCCAGCACTACCCTTTCCATTAAAATAACTGCTCAAAAGAATACGTTTTATGCTTTCTTCCTTCTTTCTGTAGCACAACTCGTTTCTGTTCTCGTCTTTGCCTCACATCTCACTCTTTTCTAACTTATCTCTTCTTGTTCTTCTCTGTTCTTCTCATGGTCTCGTCTCGACTCCAGTAAGAACGCCTGCATCATTCCACAAGTTGGGTGTTTGAAAATAACCAGATTACTTTTCTCATGTATTGTTATAAATCACTTGATAATATGAAATGACAATGTGTTTGTTAGATTACTGACTTTATCTACATGTTGCTATCAGAATGACTCTTGTAAACTATTTGAAAAATCAATAAGTATTTATTGCAGAAAGTTGTTGCCTTCCTGCTTGGGTATCCTGGGTAAATTGCTACAAAATCCCCCAAAAAAAGTGTGTATGTGAAACCTATTTTACCAGGTAAGCGACTAGAATCCAGTAAGGCATCCTTTCCAGTTATGAATGTGGGAGTCTTATCATTGGAGTTGTGCATCCTTCACAGTGCTTAGCCTCTTAAATGATTAACTGGCGGGATCAGGGCCTCATCTGCCCTTTTTGAGCAGTACAGGACTTGGGCTACTAAATCAGAAAGGGTGGCCTTATAACTAGGGCATAGACTTGGAGAACCAGGAGACATGGCTTCATGCCTCACCAGAGCCCCCAGCTCACTGTGTGAATCTTAACAAGGGAACTAACCTCCCTGTTCCTCGGTCCCCTCAGCTGCAGAGCTGGGTATTAGTAGGCTCTTCCTGACGACAAGATGCTGCATCTGAGCTGGGTTATTCAAATACTTGCATTATAAAGCAAGTTTATAGTAAGTTCCCAGCATGTGTATGAAACCCTATACAGTTTTGGAAGGAGAACTTGCCAGGGTCGGGTAGCATGAGTCCGCCTGGCAGACACACTCAGGACCTGGGATTGTACTCTGAGACTGGGACTGCAGGAGTGAAGGGGAGGTGGGGGTGCCATCCTCTTTCTTGATGTTTGGGTTATGAAGCATTGCACCTGTAGGTACACCTAGGGGTGCTGTGGCGGTGGTGTGGAGTAAATGGTGGGGGGCACCACATGCTGCAATGCCTCCCCCGCCCAGGCTGATCCGAAAATGCTTCTACAGATACAGGTAGGAGAGGGGTGACTGAAACATGGGTCTGATTGGTATGCAAGATGATGACCACCATCTGACACCCCCACCCAATCGCTACTGTCTTGGGCACCTCATCCCCTGGTGGGGGGGGGTCTAGTGGAGAGTGAAGAGCTAGGTAGTATGGAAGGTGTGCAGAGAGAGAGAGTGTACTGGAACTAGGAAAATAGATTCTTGGCATAAACTACATATACCTCAGGACATTTAATGAATTATCTATTTTTTTTTTTTTTAACTCACTCTTCCCTCAGGCAGCTACATTATTGGGCCAAGACCCATAAGTCATGAAGTTTCTGTGTAAACTAGTGAAGACAAGTAATAGTTTTTTTTGTGTGTGTGTCTGTGACCCCTGTGTGGTGTTTAAAATGAATTTCAGCAGATTATATATTTTTTCCATTTCTAAGAAATGCCAGCCGCCAGTTCAGGGTTAAACTGCATTGTCTAGAAGTGGCTTTTATGGGCCAATAAGAATAGTAAAAATGACACCTTAACTTTAATATTTAAATTTTCATTTATTTATTTAGTTAGTTGTTGCCTGGGAAAGAACAGCTAGGAAATGCCTCCCATTCCAGCTTTATCTCGGAAGGAGAATAGAAACAAAGAAATTCACCATACAAGGGCTTGTGAGCCAGTCCACCAGCATAGTGGAAGCGCTACTGTTTGTGACGCCACAGACCCAGGTTTAGGAATGAGCTTGAGTCATCAGAGGGCTTGCTGGGGGAGCAGGATTGAGTATCCCAGGGATTGTGCTCCTCCGGATGGGTGGAGGGTCCAGGCACTCTGCATGATTGCCATCTAGTGCAGGCCAGATTGTAGCACACCCTGGCTTCACAGATTGGGTTATGCTGCAGGATGCGGGCACACTGCAGGCAGGAGTGCTCACAGACATGCTTTGGGAGTCCTTTCACAGGCAGTACCAAGCAAGAAAAAGGGTAAAATAGCTGCCAACCAAGCAGATGAAGCCTTGCCCTGCCCCCAGTGTCCAGCACCAGGCCTCTACGACCTGATCCTGGGGGTGGCGTCAGACGTCACACAATCCAGTCTGCACTGTGACGGAGGTGGTGAAGTTGGCATGGAGCAGAAGCCAGCCCTGTCCCAGAGGGCAAGCTGGTTGGGGGGTCCAGATGGCTCAAAGCTCTAGGATTATGTTAGGGAGGCCTTAGAGGATGTAGTGGTGGTGTTGCCGATGGCCAAAGCAGGTTCTGGAGCATGGAGGTAATCAGCATGGCAGAGAAAAAAAGTTAAAGAAAGTCTTGTGATCTGTCAAGTCTGCCCAGTGCAGAGATGCATGTACCTCAGGGGTTAATATCCCTCCACCCGCCCCTCCGCTTCCTTTAGTTGTCCCCTGACCTCATCCCATCCCCTCCTGAAGCTCCTCCAGTTTCTGCATTCACCTGTGGCAGTTTATTCCACCCGTGCCCAACCCTCTTCATGAAATAACCTACTGAATTTTCCCTCTGCCAATTTGCAGACATTTCTAGCCAGTCCAGTGGCACTGAGGTGCTAGCTTTACCTTGTGCCATGCCGGTGATCCATGTTCGGCAGTGGACTCTGGTCGCCGGGGTCAGCTGGGAGGAGAGGATTGAGCGTCCGATGAACTGGCTGTCCGGGAGGGTGGGTTGGGCATCCTGCAGTTCCTGCACCTCCCAGTGGAGACTGGAAGCACTGCAACTAGCGTGCACATACATGGGGTATATAGGTGGTGGCGGGCATCCTGCAAACTGGCACGGGAGTGTGCACGTTGCGCACTAGGCGTCGTTGCACATCCATGCCTCAAGGAACTCTAATCAAGGAAAAAGGCCCTAGCACCTGGGAAAGCAAAGATGGGTCCAGTGGACAGCCCCCATGCTCAGTGCCGGGTCTACCCCAGCCAGCCCCTGAATCTCCTCCCCACTCCTGCTGACCTACTAGATTCTAGATAGAGTGCCAGAGCAGTAGGTGGTCCCACCTCGGGGAGCTCAGAGCCGAGGGAGGGGTCGGTAGTGGGACAGAGGCTAGGTCTGAGGACACCTCAGGTGGAGCGGGACTTGGCCGGGCAAGAGACCACACCAGAGAGAGTCCTAAGGGGCCAAAGAAGGGAGCACAAAGAAAATTATAAAAAAAAAAAAAAATTGCAGCCATTTCTCCTTGTGCTCCATTTCTTACTGGGCCTAAACGATTCACTAGAGTCAACCTTGTTGATACCCTTCAGCTATTTAAAGGTCTGTAGCATGTCCCCACTTTTCCTCCTCGTCTCCAGTGAGTACATATTCAGGTTCTCCAGTCTCTGCTGGTACAAGTACCCCTGCTGTTCTTGAATCACCTTGGTGCCCCTTCTACGCTGTCTCCATATGATTTATGTCTTTCCTGAGAAGGATTCCAAAACCAGATATAGTACTCCAGGTGTGGTAGTATCAGTGATGTGTACAGGGGCAGTAAAACCTCCTCCTTCCTCCTGCTGTTGAACTTCTACATACGCCACCCAGGATTCTGTTAGCCATACACTGCCTTACTGCATTGCACGGAGGGCTTCAGAGAATGTGTACAGGGTTTTAATAAGCTGAAAAAAATGATTAGCAGTTTGACGCGTGAACGTGCTAATCAGTTGTGAAAATGCATAGCACTTAGCACAGACTGACTGATTTAGCAAAATTTAAAAAAATTATACAGTTTTGTGTACTATGTCATGGACTCACTCAAAAGATGGCCAGCAGTCTACAGGGGACCTGTGTCCGATCCTAGACCTCAGCCACCTGAATCAGTACATAGAGTACAAAAACTGCAAGATGATTATCCTGTTCCTGTGGCTCCATCAAGGGAAGTGGGTTATGCTCCCTGGACATGCAGGACGCATACATCCACATTCTGACTTTCCAACCACACAGGAGGTTACTCCACTTTCACTTCCAGGGACATCATTACCAGCGCCCAGAGTGTTCACCAAATGCCTCGCAGTAGTGGCCGCAGCTCTCAGGAGGCAGGGGCATTACGTCTTCCCCTACCTCGATGACTGACTCCTAACCGCTCCCACCAGGGACTGGATACTGGACACCATGCAGGCCACCTTCTCCCTATTTCAGGGCCTGGGGTCACCTTAAATCTACAAGTCCTCCCCTTGGCCAAGTCGGCGGCTACAATACATAGGAGCAATTCTGGACATTGCTCAAGGCAAAAGACAAAACCTTTTGGTTGGGAAATCAGAATGTGGATGTATGCGTCCTGCATGTCCAGGGAGCATAGCCAATCCCCTTGATGGAGCAGCGGGAACAGACCTATCAGGTTAATCAAGATGCATCCCCGTCTAGCTAACATCAGTAACAATCATGTCACAGAACCCCCTAATCATAGGAGAGACCTTCAACATGGCCTTTACTGATCTCACAGCAGTACTACCACCAGCCTACTTCCACCCTGAGCAGAGCCAGACCAACGGACTCTCCGAACATCCTCACCCACCTTTCTACCTTAAAAGGGTGACTGTAAAGAAGACTCCAGCTAAGGTCAGGAAAGTACTGGGCAAGACAAGACAGGGTGGTGATGGGATCGACATAAAACTGCTATCCCTCACCCTGGACGTACTCATAGTGCCCATCACCACGCTGTTCAACAAATCACTGACTCTTGCTCAATTCCCGGAGGTCTGGAAGCAGGCCCTAGTCACACCTGTGCATAAGGGAGGTGACAAATCCTTGGTGGCCAATTATAGGCCCATTTCAAAACTCTCTCAGCTGTCCAAAGCACTGGAAAAGATTGTGGCTGGTCAGCTCATTGACTACCTCAACAAATATAACCTACTCTTCCCTAACCAGCATGGTTTCAGACAAAACCACAGCACTACCACAGCTCTGCTGGACTTTACGAACTATGCACACAAGGCCCTGGATGAAGGCAAATAGATGGGGTCTATCTTCATAGACCTCACCAAAGCCTTCAACACAATCGCCCCCTGTTACTAACCAAAATGTCAAACATGAGTGTGGCAACTAGTACACTATGTTGGTTCCAAGACTACCTCACAGGCAAAACTCAATGTGTCCAAGTTGGACATAGTTTCTAGTGCAAGAGAGATCGCTGGGGGTGCCTCAGGGTTCAATACTTGGGCCCCTACTCTTCAGTATCTTTCTAAATGACCTCCCCCCCGCCTGTGAAATGAAACTGATACTCTACACCGAAGATGCAGTGCTCCTGGGAAGCAGCACGTCCCTTGCTAATCTGAAACTTGAGCTTCAGGCATCCTTCTCCTCATCGGAGAACTGGTTCTGCAGACATAAGCTGCTTCTGAATTATAAAAAGACCAAGGCCATGCTTATTACCAGCACACACAAAAAAATCAATCATAACCCCCTCATCATTACAAACTCCTGCAGTGAGCCACTGGAACAGGTCTGCACGTTCAAGTATCTGGGGATAACACTGGATGAAACCCTTATATTTGCTCAACATATTGACTCCCTGGTCAAGACAGTCAACATCAAGATTGGTGTCCTATATAGGCATAAGAAACACCTATCCCCCGAGGCCCTACGCCTTGTAGTACACAGCTCCATATTATCACATATCGACTATGGAATAGTGATATATGGGGCGGCAGTGGATACTGCATTGAAACAGGTACAGGTGGCTTTAAACGAGGCCTGTAGACTAGCCCTAGATTTACAGCATAATATGCACACGTGTACACTATATGAGCTCACAAATTGGCTATCCCTAAAAAAACAGGATCTTACAGCAGATGTGCACCCTAGGGAAGAAAACGCTTATGGGGAAAACACCACCATGCACTGGCAATTTGCTAGGGGCTGCAAACACACTACAGGCCACTAGGGGGATGACAAGAGGGGCCCTGTCCATCGCCTTCTGATGTATCTCTCTCTCGGGCAGCGGGCATTTGCCTACCGTGCCCCTATGTGGCTGAATGAATTACCCGAGCACCTCCTTGCCACCAATTGTCTAGCCAATTTCAAAACTAACCTCAAACATCTTGGTACAATCTCTAAATGTTCCTGCAACTAATCTCTGGTCTCTCAGTCCTCTGCCAATTTATGATTGACGCAGCATGTGTGCCTCCTTGTCTCACGCCCTCCGGGCTGCACTTTACCAAGGCAAGGCCCCCACTGCCTACCCTTAACTCCCAACTACTGCTTTACAACTTCCCCTGACCATCCCATCCCCCTCTCCTGATGACAAGGCTCCTAGGGGCTGCACTTTCCTCTGGCTTATAACTGTGATCATGTGTCCTACCGTTCTAACCTGTAATCCACAATGTCTTTGCGCATATGTTAAATCAGGATGTTGTCTTACTTTGTTTTTCTACAATTACTACTTTGTACCTTGTCTTGTCACTGACGTGGAACCTTTCTAAAAGAGCTTGGGCTCAAAGGTAGCTTCCAAATCAATAAAACAAAAGCCTTTCTCTCCCAGGGCAGAGCAGAGCACCTTCAGTTGCACGCTCGACAGCTCTTCTCTGCTCGTCAAGTCCCGGCCAGGGCTGCCCTCAGACTCTTGGGACACATGGCAGCCGCTATCGCTATGGTCCCTTTGGCCAGACTGTACATGAGAGTGATCCAGTGGACCCTGAGAGTTCAATGGGACCAAAGATCAGATGACCTGGACCAGTTGGTCCTAGTGTCCAACCCAGTCAAGCAAACCCTAACATGGTGGTTGAATTCCTCCAATTTCCAAAGGTCATCTCTGAAAGGAAACCCCAGTGCAGATCCTGACCACAGATGCATCAGACCAAGGCTGGAAGCTCACCTGGGAGACCCCCAGACTCGAGGATCTTTGGTTCAGCAAGAGCTTCATCTCCATATCAACATTCTGGAGACAGGGCAGTTCTGTATGCCCTTCAGGCCTTTCAGACGGTTCTGCTGGCTGGACCTCCGTTTATACAGACGGACAACATGTCGCTGGTATTTTACATCAGCAAGCAAGGGGACACACATTCCTATCCCCTCTGCATAGAAGCCATGTGAGTGTGGGCATGGGCAGTGGACCATCGCCTGGAATTATCGGCAGTCCATGTCCCAGGCATCCAAAATACATTGGCCGACAGCCTAAGTTTGTCTCAGTCCAGGGCCCACGATTGGGAACTTAATCTCAGTGGCAGAAGATCTTTTCGACAGATGGGGTCGACCAGATCTGGGTCTGTTTGCCTCCCCATCTAACACAAAACTGCCTAGTTTTTGCTCGCTAGATCCAGGGCCTGGTGTTTTCTGGCGAGATACATTGTCCTTCTCTTGGACAGGGAGGTTTCTTTACGCATTTCCCCCTACTGCAGCAGGTCCTACTAAAGCTACAGTCTGAAGGTGCAGAGATGATCGTGGTGGTTCCTTTCTGGCCATGCAAGAATTTGTTTCCACTGCTTCAGCAACTGGCAGTGGAACCTCCAATTTTCCCTGCCCCTACAATTAGACTTGTTCTCACAGGAACAGGGAACCCTGGTCCATCCTGATCTCAGATCTCCATGCATGGCTCCTGTTGACCTAGCCATCTCCACTTTTGGGATTTCACCCACAGTAGCGGATGTCCTAGTGGCAGCCAGGAAAGCCTACACTAATGGAAGCGGTTCCTCGTCTGGGCCACTGCTCGGCATCTGGACCCATTCACTTGCCCGGTGAACTCTGTATTAGAGTATCTCCTCTCTTTATCTGATGCAGGACTCTTACTCCTTGCTCAAGGTACACTTGTCTGCCATTTCAGTCTATCATGTACCTATTGAGGGCAAGGCTGTTGCCCAGGTGGACCTTCCCCATATCTTCCTACGGGGCATTATGCACTTGAAGCCTCCCATCTGGGATCCTGTCTTGCCATGGGATCTTTTGTTTGTTTTAGAAAAGCTCTCACTGCCTCCCTTTGAACCTGCCACAAGTTGCAAGCTACACTTTCTTGGAAGGCGTTATTTTTAGTTCCTATTACCTCTGCTCAAAGGATTTCTGAGCTTCAGACCTTTATGTGTAAGGAGCCTTGTTTCATTTTTCGCAAGGACAGGGTGTCCTTGAGAATTAATCCTGTCTGGCCCAGTGGCACTGAGGGTTGAGGCGCTGGACACCACACCTTGTGCCATGCCAGCGACCCAGGTTTGGGAATGGCCTCTGGTCATCGGAGTGCCAGCATTGGGGGGGGGGGGTGGAATGGAGCAGGATCAAGCGGCCTAACTGTTCAAAAACGTTTGAAAAAGTTCAAAGATGTTGCAACCCCTTAACAGACTTGGTGTAACATGTCTCGTACAAATCAAGACTCGTTACATTAAATCTGATGCCTTTAAATATCAGAAGGCTGAGAGGGGATCTCCTTTTAATGTTTGACATTATGAAAGAGCCATATTTACTTACAAATCTTGGATTGCTATTTAAAGATGATATCTTTAACCTTAGGGGTCATCCACTTCAAGGAAATATTTTTACACATTACGAATTATAAAGCCGTGGAACGCTTTACCTCTGAAAATTATTTGTAGCAATACTAAGCAATTGTTTAAATCTCGTCTGAATAAACTGATACTATCTGATGGTTACTACTAATTTAAGGAAGCCTATATGGGCCTCATGGCTCTCTAGCTTTCTTCCAAACCTTAGTATGAACCTTAGTATGAATGGCAGCTCCCCTCTCCTGGGGTGGTGGTTGCACCCCTGTAGTTCCACTGCCACTGGGTGGAGGTCCGGTGGCAGCGTAGGTGGGAGGGGGCGGCAAGTCAGGAGGGTGCTTCTGAAACGTGGCACGTCGCACCTCCACACGCATTTGTGTGCATGCCTAGGAAGGGGCGGATGAAAGGGGGAACTGTGGATAAAAACAAGAGGGGGGGGTAAAAAACAAAACAAACTAATCCTAAGTTTCTTCCGAAGGTGGTATCAGGGTTTACTTTGAATCAGGACATTCACCTTCCAGTCTATTACCCACAGTACTCGAACCGTGGGGAGGCATTGCTTCATACTCTGGATGTTCACAGGGTGCTTCGTTATTATTTAAAGCGCACCCGGTCTATTTGTAAATCTGATCAGTTGTTTCTTTCGACCCCAATGGAAGGGGCTCCTGTTTCTAAGCAGAGTTTATCCAGATGGTTGCTTAATTGCATTGTTTTTTTTTGTTTTTTTTTTGCTACAGTAACTATGATGAACCCTTACTGGACTCTGTTATGGGTCATTCTGCCAGGGGCATGGCTGCTTCTTTTGCCTGGTTGAAGAATGTGTCTGCTGCTGACATTTGTGCGACTGCCACTTGGGGTTCTGTCCACACCTTCGTGAAGCACTAGTCTGGATATTGCTTCTCGCCTCAGAGCAGGCTTTGGACTAGCACTCCTTTCGGGCCTCCTGTCTTAAAATCTTTTGGAGACTTCTGCCTCCACCCTGCTTGGGACTCTGTCCTAAAGGTGTTACCTGCTGCAAGAGCTCCCTCGAAGTAAGACAGTAAGTACTGTACTATAACACTAGATATTCGAGAATAGCTCTTGCAGCAGGTACTTTAATTCTCTCCCACCTTTCCGCCTGGTTGTTGCTTCTCCATCTCCGATACCTTTGTTCCCCAGTTATCCTTTTTTCACCTACTTGCCGGGTCTCTGGCAGGAGACCTGGGGGATGGGCTGGGGGACTGTCCCTTTTTATACCATACATGATGTCGGAGGGGTAGGCAGACTTTGGGGCAGTCCCCTGATAGATACTGCTAGTTAGAAGTTTTTTGTGGGGTCCTGGCACCTGCCGACTTCAGTCCTAAAGGTGTTACTGGCTGCAAGAACTCCTCTTGACGATCTACTGTTACCGTAAGTTCTTACGTAAGTGTACTTTTTGGGTCCTTACTGCCTCAATAGGATGCATTGTGGTGGTCTCCCCATGTGAAATGAACCCAACAGTGGACTTCTTTGATTTTTCCCTCCAATATTTTTTTTTTTTTTTTGAAATATTTTGTATTAAAAACCAATGGGAATAGAACAATGCAATGGTATGAGTACATGATATACAATCAAGTCAGTTCCATAAAATCTCCACTAAATTAGGCTATCAAGAAGGCTCTGTGATGAAGCTAAAACATCATCGAAGGGCGAGGGTATACATATGATGATCAGGCTTATTAAGGCTATTTAGCTATATAATTTCAGTGGTTGCCAGGGATAGATTAACATTTTAAGGTATAAGTTCTGGGTTCTGCGTCAATTGGAACATCACCCAATGTCCCCGGAACACCTCATCGTTCCTTTGTATCTCCAATGGAGGCTGCTAGGGTCTCCATCCTGTAAACACTGTTCACAGAAAGCATCCCACGATGCTTAATATAAATGGGCTTGCCACCCAAGACCTGCACACCATTGCTGACTCCTTTAACTCTACATTTGCAGACCTCAGTTCGGTACTCCCACAGGATTACATAAATACTCATGTTCCCTTTTCTTTCACTACTACCCACAACAAGGTAAGGAGCTACCCGGACTTCTACTTCAAATGAATCTCTATATTAAGGAGGCTAGGAAATATGTTAAAATGGTCCTCGGCAAAACCAGGCAGGGTGGCGACACACTGAACATGAAAATGATCACTTGCACCTTGGACGTCATAGTTGTCCCCATTACAAAAAAATTAAATAAATCTCTTACCTCAGCAAACTTCCCAGCAGCCTGCAAACTTGCCCTAGTCACCCCATCCACAAAAGTGGGGATCACACCTGCACCACCTGTCACCCAGTGCCCTCGTTTAATCGCCACATGATCAATGTAGTGCATAACACTTTTGATAGTTACCCTCCATAGATTACAATGTAGCGCATCCCCGCGGTCTCCCTGTGATCACATCATAAAGTTAGCAGAGTGTAGGGCGGCGCAGGAGCGGATCTTCCAACCGGGAAGTGACTGTGTCCTGGTACTGAGAATTTTGTGAGTGGATTTTCTGATTCATAATGTACTATTTTTTGGAAAACTCTTCCTCCGAGGCAGTTCATGGAGGTCAGGCACCGGACTGTGGGGTGCACTGGGCTACATTGGTGGATCTCTTTAAGGACCGTAGATAATGCATCTCCTATTGCTGATACAATAGATTGACCCTCATGTTGGATTAGGTTTTATATAAAGTCCATTAAGTTGAGATACAACAAATGGTGCAATTTAAATGTTTATAGACCCCAAGGGACCATCTGTAGGTTCAAGTTACCACTTGTACTAAGACACGGGGGGGAAAACTTCATAGGCAGAATAGTAACCAGTAAAATGTGGCTATTACAAGACTATTGTCCCACTTAACCCGTAACATAGTTACAAGGAATATAAATGTAACCCCCCTGCAAATGGGGGTTCCCAAAAGACTTCCAGGAGCTTGCTTGAATGCTCCAAGCCTGAATGGTGTCTGGCGTTTAAGCCATTTATCAGTGAGTGTTTTTAGAACCTCTGGTACTGTCTCTTTAAGAGCTGTCTGCTTGCAGACATAATTAGTTTGTATGGGGACTGTGTGTTTCTTTGATTGAGTACCACTCGAGCTGCTGCCAATTCACTCCATTTTGCAGTCACTAGGAGTGCAAAGGAACCTATCTGAAAGATGTAACTGTTTGCCAGAAATCATTTAGAGTAATAATGAAATTACAGTTTGTCTAACCTGCTTTCTTTGCAGTCAGAACTGTGTCTGCCTAGTTCCCATTCTGGTTTTGAACTGCTGAACTGGACCAATCAGTGTGGGGTAAGCTAGCTCTAAAATGGTGCCTTGGACTAATCAGAACTTGGACTCATAATCTGAGCCAGCCACAAGAGGATTGTATGGGCAGTGACTCTGGGAGATGTAGTTTAGACTTCTCGGGCTTTGGACCAACAGGAGCAGTCTATTGTGAGGACAGCCAATCCAGTCAAGAACTGGGAGGAACTCAAAGGAAGTGCTCGGTTTTGTCTGTTGGAGTTTCAGTTGAGCTCTGGCAGTGAAGAAGGAAGGAGCCCTGTGCTTTTCAGTGTGCAGTTTTAGTCGGAAACATGTAAGGCCCAGAGTTCCGGGTCTGCAGCTTGTGTAACTGCTTGTTAGGACTGAATCCGTCCTGTGAAGAGAATCAAAGGATATCTGAAGAGTAGAAACCAGGCTCACCCTGTAGAAGACTGGAGAAATTGCTGAATTGCACTCGGTCTGTTAGGAACTGAATCTGCTGTGTGTTCTCCCAGGTATTGTGCAGTAGTGCGATCGGGATAGAGAAGCAGCCTGCCTGGTATAGTACTCTGTTTTACCATATAAATGTGTGAAGAGGCTTGTGTACCTCAAGTGAATCCTGCTGCCATTAAAGGACTTTTGCCTGTTACTGTTCACCATATAAATGTGTGAGGAGGCTTGGTTAGCTCAAGTGAATCCTGCTGCCATTAAAGGACTTTTGCCTGTTGCAGTTTGCCATATAAATGTGTGAGGAGTCTCATTGAGCTCAAGAGTAGCCCTGCTGACATTGAAGGACCCTATCTTGTTTGGAGGTCGTGAGTACTAATTCGGGTGCTCTCTATTGAATTGACATTGAATCCAAATGGAATCACTGTACTGCTGACTGTTTAAACTAATTTTCTTTTCTCTGTAGGAAAGGGCCCCTACCAGCTACCACAGTTTGGACTAGCCACTAGGGCTTGGGTACCCAGGGACAGTAACTGGTAAAGATAGGCCTGTGCACAGAGCCATGGAAATGAATGAGTAAAGTGATAGCTAATTAACCTGATTTCCCCTGTCCTTGTTATATTCCCCTAAATAAATCTGAGCTGCTTGTTTCAGCAAAGTTATACTGCCTGAGGTATTTGTCTATGTTAAAGTATTGTACTGTGATTGTTGCACTGTATCTTATTTTACAGGAGGTCCCAGTGCCTGAACCAGCCCTGGGGGAGTGTATACTGTGAAGGTAATTCTGATATATTGTGTGGGCCACTAGTGGGAAGAAAGGTTGCAGTGTCCCAGAGGGCTGTGACCAAGTAAGTTTAACTATTGCAAACCCTGACCTCTGGGTGGAGGCACCCGCCATTGGATCCAGGCCCCTCAACCTGTTAGTGGCAAATCAGGCAGGGGGTAGTAGCCCCTGGGATAGCGCCATCTAGGGGTTACATAAAGTCTTCTGGTAGGCTTCTGATGACTCATAATTAATATACAAACGAAGCCAAATTCTTAAACTGTATATGGTGTCTATAACATTTTTATAAAACCGATAGCCCATCTATACAAATTTCTCTTATAGCTAAGATTAGATCTTTATCTAGTGAGTATGCAGCATAGAAGCTATGCTGCCAAATGAGGTGAAGAATAATGTCTTAAGAATTTCAAGTCTAGCAAATGTACAGCACAATAGTTCTGATTCAGGTCTCACTGTGAGAAGTCCTGCTCGACACTGCGTGGCAGGTTGTCATCTTACCTAAAGCCTCCTTTATAAGTTAAACCGTTCAAAATGAAGAACTAAACTGGTTCAAAATGGAATAAATACAGGTATGAGCACCAATCTGAAAGGTTTAGGAAAGACATCATATTAGTTGGGGATATAAGCAGAATTCAGCCTATTACAGTCCCACACAAACCTGAAAGTCTATCTGAAAGCTGTTTGGGTCATTTATTGTGCTTCACCCTCTGCTTCTGATTCTTCCTTTGGAGTCTAACCAGTCCCTGCTCCTCTGTGAAATTCTTCTGCGATTGTGTCCACATGCTTGCAGGCTGCTGCTGGATTTGTGAATTATGTATGCCCCCATTATGTAATATGGAGCCACTAGAGCAAGCAAGGAGTGATCCACTTCTAACCCCCTCAGTTGCTGATGAAGGGGATTGAACAGTTTGCATCTGGCCTGCGTCGCACAGCACCAATCGGGGAAATACTTTTTCACCATGCTTATTCAAATTAAGGGGATAGTTGACACTAAACCATTTTAATATCTGGTCTCTCATTTTGACACCTGCAATAACCACCAGAATCTTGCTTGGAATAGCTCTAGATTCAGGGTTTTTATTTAAAACCGAAAAGGTGTAACAAGACCAACTGAGCTTGCGCTCATTTCCAGTGGCTTCCTGGAAATAATGTATACAAAAAATGTTTCCATTACATAATAAAATAAACATAAGTAAATATAAATGAGAAAAACATATAAAGAATAACAACTAAGTTTAAAACTACAATGTAACCTTAAGATGACTGATGACCGAAGTTGCAACAGAGCAAATAATTATCTTTGAACCAATTTTTTATATATATATATATATATATATATATATATATATATATATACGTTGCAATGAAGGCAATGGCCTAACAGCAGGACGTAAGTACATGGGCAGAGAATTCTAGTATTTTTACCCATTCTATGTAAACATCTGACACCCAATAGAATGTTTCACAATAGGAACAAGTGGTGCAGGGAAAAAGGATTCTGTCTGGTGGGAGAGTAGGGTAGGACATGGGACAACGCAGAGCTTTATGCACCTGACAGGTTGCATCTAAGCAAGGGGAGCACAAGGGTACTAAAAGATAAACTAGATAACTATGCAAGGGAAGGTCTGCATTTAAACTGAACAGGGAGGAGAAGCAGGGAATAGCCTAGCTAGCACTCCCCTGACAAAAGAGGCAGGTAGGGGTAGTCGAGGATGGCAGAGGGGTAGCGGGTATATGGTGGAAAGGAGTATCCACAAATGCCAGGAGTTTGGGGAATAAAATGGTGGAGCTGGAGGCCATAATGGCAGATGAGGGAATGGACATTGTGGCTATAACTGAGACTTGGTAGTCGGATCGCCATACTTGGGAGATGGGTTTCTGGGGTATAGGCTTTTTAGGAAGGACGGGGGGGGGGTAGCATTGTACATCAAGGACATTAGGGCAATGGAAGGGCAGGAGGAGCAAGGGGAGACAGGGGTCCTGTGGGTCACACTGGAGAAACGGTCTGGAGAATCATTAAGACTAGGGATGATTTACAGACCCCCTGCGCAGGGAGAGGAAGGGGATAGATAGCTGTTGCAGGCAGTTAAAAGGATGGCATTCGAGGGGGGAGTGCCTGCTAGTCGGGGACCTAAATCTTCCTGATGTGACTGGGAAACCCTGACTGCAGCATCAGCCAGGAGCAGAGATCCTCGATTTCTCTCCAGGGTGCTTTCATGCAACAGCTGGTTAGGAGCTCACTAGAAGGAATAAAATACTGGTTGTGGTCCTCACCAATGGGAAAAGTGTGGAAGAAGTTTGGGTGCAAGACAGCCTGGGTACAAACGACCACAAAACTGTGAGTTTCAGGGTAAGGACAGGGAGGGAAACAAATCTGACCAGCACAAAGGTTATGGACTTTAGACAGATGGACTTTACCAGAATGAGGGAAATATTCAGGGAAGAAATGGAAGGAAAGGGGAAAATAGGAGACCTGGAGGAATTGTGTGACTCTATTAAAGAGGCGTTACTGAGGACCACTGAACTCTGCATAAAGAAAGTAAAAAAGAACAAAAAAAGAAGGCCACTCTGGTTTACCGGGGAGGTATCTGTGGCACTGGAGAAAGAAAAAGGGCATTCAGAACATATAAGAAAATCCAGAGGAAGGAGGACACGAAGCCTTACAGAGAGAAGCTAAGAGTGGCAGGGAAGATTAGGAGGGCTAAAGCTGATACAGAGAGAGACTTACTGGGCAGGCCAAAGGGGGGATAAGACCTTTTAGGTATGTTGGAAAGAAAAGGAAGGTGAGGTAGGATAGTATGGGTGGGGGGGGAGGACTACTGGAGGGAGACTTTGAGAAGGCAGAGGTGCTTAATAGCTACTCCTGCTCGGTCTTCACAGTGGAAGGGGAGGGGAAGGGACCAGAGTTAGGAGGGAGGGAAGGGAATACAAAAGGGTGGATCCTAACCTGTTCAGTGAAGACACGATGAGAGAGGAACTATGAAGGTTGCAGGTAGACAAGGCAATGGGGCCAGACAGCTTGCATCCTAGGTTACTTCGGGAACTAAGGGAGGAGCTGGCAGCACCTCTGATGAGGCTGTTTAACTTGTCCCTAGAAATAGGGTGGGTGCTAGGGGACTGGAAGAAGGCTAATGTGGTGCCAGTTCATAAGGAGAGCAGCAAGGAGGAGCCGGTTCATAAGGAGGGTAGCAAGGAGGAGCCAGTTCATAAGGAGGGTAGCAAGGAGGAGCCAGTTCATAAGGAGGGCAGCAAGGAGGAGCCAGTTCATAAGGAGGGCAGCAAGGAGGAGGAGCCCATTCATAAGGAGGGCAGCAAGGAGGAGGAGCCCATTCATAAGGAGGGCAGCAAGGAGGAGCCAGTTCACAAGGAGGGCAGCAAGGAGGCAGAGAATTATCACCTGGCCAGCCTCACATCGGTTGTGGGTACGGTGATGGAGGTACCAATAAAGGAAAGGGTGGTGAACTACCTGGTGGACAGCGGACTGCAGGACGACCGGCAGCATGGCTTCACAAACGGAAGGTCATGCCATTGCCAGACGTACCTAATAGAGTTTTTTGATTGGGTGACAAAGGTGGTCAATCAGGGAGGTGGACGTGACCTATCTGAACTTCAAAAAAGGCCTTCGACACCGTCCCTCACAGAAGGCTGATAAATAAGCTGGAAAGCTTGGGGGTGGGACAGAACATAACTAGGTGGATGAAAAACTGGTTAAAGGACAGAAGCCAGATGGTGTTGGTTAATGGGGTGCTTTCCAGGGAGAAGGGGGTGACGAGTGGGGTGCCCCAGGGGTCTGTATTGGGTCCCATTCTTGTTTAATACCTATATCAGTGATATAGTGGAGGGGAGGGTGTGCCTATTTGCAGATGATACGAAGATCTGCAATAGGGTGGACACCCCTAGGCTGGGGGGTGGAAGCCATGAGGGAGGACCTGAAGATTCTGGAATGCTGGTCTGAAGCTTGGCAGCTGATATTTAGTGCCAAAAAGTGTACTGTAATGCACATGGGGTGTAAAAACCCGATAGCCACTTACACACTTGGGGAGGTAATTAAGCCAATGGAGAAGGAGAGGGATCTGGGGATTATAACATCAAACAGCCTTAAGGTGGGTACCCAATGCAACAAGGCGGTGGGCGAAGCAAATAGAATGCTGGTGTGCATAGGGAGGGGCACAACAAGCAGAAGGAGGGAGGTGCTGATGCCTCTTTGTAAAATCATGGTGAGATGTTGCCTGGAGTATGGGGTCCAGTTCTGGAGATCTCACCTGTGAAAGGACATAGATGGGACTGAAAGAGTTCGGAGAAGGGCAACCAAGATGGAGCATGGTATGCATAGGAAGCCCTATGAGGAAAGGTGGAGGGAATTGGATCTGTACCCATTGGAGACTAGAAGAGAGAGGGGGGGACATGATAGAAACATTTAAGTACATGAAGGGGATTAATAAAGTGAGGGAGGGGAGCTTATTTATAAGAAAAGTGGAGACTAAAACTAGAGGTCATAGTCTGAGGAGGAAGATTTAGGGGCAATGTGAGGGGGTGTTACTTCACAGAGAAAGTGGCGGAGTCCTGCAGCAAACTGAGGAGGTGGTGGGGCCGAAACAGTGGAGGGATTCAAGAGGCATGGGACAGATGTAAGGGGTTGCCAGTGGGGGGTAAGGGCAGACTCGATAGACCAGAGGTCCTTTGCTGACACATTTCTGTGGATTCTGTGAATCAAGTGTTGACCTTAAGATGTTATTAAATGATCTAAAAGTAAGCAATTTCTTTACTCCCTTGGGCCTGACAAAAATTAACTCTAAGTGTGCTAGAGATGTTCAAGACCAAACTAACTGCTTGTAAATTGCTTGTGAACTACTTGTGTAAGCCAGGTCCAGATACAAAGTAATTGGTCTTCCCCCTCAACTCCTTCAGGGAGATCTATTATCTGAAGGATCATCACATGGTGGTTACTGTGGCGTTTCCAGTCGAGTGTGAAAGGGAATTTTCTTGGTTTATTTTTGCAAAGGTTGCTTAGGTTTTCTTTGATCAGTGATCTGCTTCTTTGATCGTCGCCACTGCCCCGTGGATTTTTCGTGTCTTGTGCGCCCATATGATCCAAGATCATTTTGATCTTGTGGTGTATCTCTCTCTCTGCCTGCAGCACTGAGTGTCATGACAGGGAATCACCTGCCCTGCTTGGGCTGCCTGTGCCCCCTTTCTCTGCTGCAGAAGATGGGAACTGTTGTGGCTATTCTGAGCTGATTTGGGTCCCTAGCCTCCTGTTGCTCCCTTCATCTCCCCAGTGTATTGTAAGGAACCAAAAATGTCAAAGAACTGCATGATTCACCGATCTATACCAGAATTGAAGCTGGAATTTAACTTTAGTTGGCTATTTTTATTGTTCAAAAATCGACAAACAGGAGCCAATCTGGAACGCATCCTGCCACATGTACAGCTCTCAAGGACCCTCATACTTATGAGATTTTTAGCACTGAACCAACCCACAGACCTTGCTCTGGTGAAGCACCGGTACAGTTTGTGTGAAACTGTTAGATTAGCTGACGTCTTTAGGCAGCAGACTGATGGCATGCAAATGCTGGATTCTTTGCATTTTGCACAAATAAATTATAAACTTCCATTTAAATAAAGACTGAGGCTGTTTTACACACTAATGTGGCATGTGGAAAGCCCTTTTTGTGCATTATAGAAGGGGTTGGGAGTGCTGTCTCCATTCTTTCATTACATAAATCTTACTTATTCAGGGCAAGAAGCCACCACACCAGTGGAGCCTTGTAATTTGTTTTTATCTTCTATATTTGCATATTTAATAAACCTGAGGAGACTATAGACTATGAAGTGAAAGTCAAGGAATTCCTATCTCTGGTGGCAGCATATGGAAAGGTGGGATGCAGCTGGGCATCACAGGAAGGGGCAACTGTGGATGTTGGAGGCAGTATAGCGCAGTGGTTTAAGGCTCTGAGCTGCAAATCTGGAGACCTGGGTTTGAATCCCACAGCCACCTAGGTGTATACTGTGTGACCCTGAGCAAGTCACTTAACTTCCCTGTGCTCCCATGTCACACCTGTAAACAAGCTTTCAGCTTAGTGTGTCTCTCCTGGTTAAACAATTGGAATTTGTTGGATACAACTTTTTTTGGGGGGGGGCCTGTGGGGTGAAAAGCTGGGATATCGACAATGGTGACTTCTACCCATTTCTGGTTGCTGCTGATTTTGGAATTTAAAGATGTCATGCCCGTTTCTGAAAGTGTATGGGAGTTATCCCGCATCGCAGCCAGTATTCCAGTTCCATCCAATTGCATCTCAATAGCTGTGGCTGCTGCAAATGTACAACGTAGTCCCTGTGCTACCAGTATCTACTGCATAGCTTTGTAAATCACTTTGGGATACAGTACATATGAAAGGCACTTGTAAAACTAAAGTCTATTCTAAGTATAAGAAACTGATGCTTGGTTCCAGCATAACTGCTTCAGAAGGATTGAGATGACGGTCAGTTCTGGAAGAAAATTCCAAAACTTTCTCTGAAGATGAGAAATAAGAAAACAATGGCACAAATAACATCCCTTTATTTTTTAAGCACATTATATCCAGGTATTGGAGGAACAGGTTCAGGAGGAGAGAAGTTCTCAACACGGCGACTGATGCACTGATGCAGCATAGGACTGGGATTTTATATTTTGGGAGTGGGAAAGAGACAAAACAGTTTTTCTATTTTGCTGAGTATTAAATGTTGCAGTGGTTTATAGATGTAATTATTATTTATTTTTATTTTTTTTTAACAGTACTTTGTTTTGTGTTTTCTTCCTTACCTGGTGGGCTGGATCTACTTCAGACCCTCCACCAAGCATTGATGTGGTCCCCACCGGCCCTCAGCCTGGGTCAAAGATTTTTTATTTTGTGGACTGGCTACAGGTGCCATGTTCAGGAATAATTACAAAATGTCATATTTGGAGAAGGAGTACTGAACAGCTGGTGCTGGAGAGAATCTCTTGTTTTCATATGACCGCTCCACACCTGTGTGCAGGTCTCTTTTTCGTTTAAACATGAAGCTGCATGATCTTTTCCTCAAGGCAGACGCAACCCTTCGGCAAATTCTACTGAGCTTTATGTATGGCTGTAGTTCCTGCAGTGAAGGGGCTGGAATTTGTTGGCTGTATGCCAGTACAGGTGGAATTCTGTCAGAGAAGCTGGGGGGGTGATAAAACAGTAGCCTTGGGTATGGGATAATGTACTGCAGACTGGGCAATACCTGGCTAAGCACTGTATGAGCCTGTGTTATCTGAAAATGGACTGCAGAGTGGGTGATAACATGCCTACTCTCACGAGTGCTGTTCTAGCCTGTGTGGGTTTTATTTATTTATTTTTAAAACTTTATTTCTGCGCCCCTACCCTCCTGAACTCTTTCAGGAGTGGTCACTCGAGGTCTGTCTTGTTCCCACCTGCCTGAAGCCCCCTCTCGCACCTCCAGGAGGGTCCCCTCCAACTGCTCTCACTAGCCACTCGGCGCCCCGGCTCTGAGTCCCCTGAGGCAGGACTGCCAAATTACTCCTTCCTGGCACTCTATCTACAGTCCAGTCTGGTGGCGCGAGGGAGTGGAGAGCAGAGGAGTGAGAGGTGAGCCCGACATTGGGCGTGGTGGACTGACCTTCTCCCATACCCTCTCTCACCTATCAGGAGGCAGAGGGGATTTTTCTTGTAGGTGTTGCACCCTTTCCCCTACCCCCGAGGTGGAGCCTGAGTGTGCCATGATGCCAGGGGATGTCCGTTGCAGCTCCGCATCCCTCTGTGTGCCCTGAGCGCAGCAGTACCTATGGTCACTACCGGAGGCCACTGCGGTGTGGAGCAATCCCCCGAGGGAGAACTGTCGTCTGGATGCTCATTCCTCCCTCTGCCCTGCCGACCCCTGACAGCCCAGGCTTGTTCCCGAACCTGGGTTGCCGGCGTGGCGTGAGGTGTGGCGTCCAGTGCCTCAACCCTCAGCGCCACTGAGCTGGCCTGTATTAGCCTGTGTTAATTGTGATGGTTGGTGTAGACAAGTGTCCAGAGCAGAAACAGCAGAGACCCTGTTTTTCATACAAATGACGACCTTGGTAATAAATACGGGTGGCAGTTACAGAACATATAAAATACAAGCTTAACTGTGTCTAAATATTACCTTTTTCATAGGTCTCTCAGCACTGCATGTTATGGTAAAACATTTTTACCTACTGTAAACTCTTCTATTCTGTTTCAGTTGGCTTCTTATCTCCTGTCTTGTAGGATATACGTTTCCCCATTTTGAGTTTGCTTTATCACATTTTACATTTAAAATGAAAAGGCATGCTACTTTTTGATGGCTATGTTGTAAGCCACACTTTTTATTATGGAAAGTCGGGAAGCAGTGTCTGCATGCTGGTTCATTTTAGTCAAAAGAAAAGAGATGTTAAACAATAAGGGTGAGATTTTTCAGCACCCTGCATGCATTTTTGGGATGCAAGTGCAGACATTTCCCGGGAAGTTGGACCACAAGATGCTGGCCTAACTTTCCCTGTTGACAGCCCAAAACAGAATTACTAAGAGATGGCTACAGAAAATTCCCCCACATAATTTTTTTATGGATTAGTGTGGTGAATGATATATTTACTGGATGGAGACTTCTTACAACTAATATCCAGGGGGAAACCGGTCAAAAATGTGAGATTGACCTACCAGATAGACTGACCCAGAGTGTGTCGCATAATAGCAACCCAAACTATCTTATTGGTTAATGCCTAGGGCTGATCTGACTCTTCCTTCCAAGTGGAGACCAGTATGCCTCGGTCTACAGAGACGATCCTGAGAAATGGACCTTTTAAGTGCCCGAAACTACTTAAGGCTGTGTCATTCTCGTATGTCTATTGTCTAATGAATTTGTGCAATACTGCGGTCCCATTTTACTATTTGCTTGTTAATCTTTTGAATTAAAAAGAAAAAAAAAGTTGGTCTACTTTTTCTGGATGGAATTCCACACTTGCACCAGAAACGGACATTGAGCCCTGCAATTTGTGGCAGAAATCACTGTAAGCTGGGGGGGATGTTGCAGGTGCATCCTGATATCTGTGAATAGGATGTAGACAACTAAAATCCTCTGTGCAGATACAGCATGCATCTGAAATATGAAGACAAGTGCTAGATCCACACTTTTCAAAAATCCTACCCTAGGTGTTCAAAACCTGTTGAACATATAGATGAAAACCTGGGGAAAAGCCATATTAAAGAGCAACTTTCTTGCTTAATTTGAAAATCCCCTCCCCCCAAGAAGCAAGATGAACCCTCACCTGGGCACAAGTCATTTACTGCATATAATCCTCTGTAGTAGCCCCTGTTTAGGAAGGGAAGGGATCGTAATATGGCTCTGTGGAGTCGCGCACGCCAATCCTTCCATTTTCTGGTACCTTCTTGGACAGTGATCCTCCTCCGTGTTAGCGAGTTTTAGGATGTACTATTATGGGCAGCGTATGCGATCCATGGAATCAATGGCTGGCTTTTAAACTTAAACTCTGGTACTTCAGATGGTCGTTCAGAACAGATCATGGCCCCCCACTTAACTAACAACCTAAAGGACCTTGTTAGTTAAGCGGTGGTCATGATCTGTTCTGAATGGCCATCTAAAGTACCAGAGTTTAAGTCTTAAAAGGCAGCCCTTTGATTTCCATGGATCATGCCCCACGCTGCCCATATAGTGACCTCCAACAAAACTTGCTAGCGGAGCAGATTACTGTCCAAGAAGATGTTTTAGAAGTGGAAGGATCATGCTGCTCCACAGAGCCAAATTACGATCCCTTCCCTTCCTAAATGGGCTACTACAGAGGAAATTATATGCATACTAAAATGCCAGCAGAATAGGCCTAATGGTCTTTCGTGTCTGCTCGTTTGGTCAGCCCCCACCCCGGGTGCTGACCTTGCTGTCCCCTTCGCCTTCTCTGGCTTCTCCCTTCCCAGTTCCGGATATTCTTGCTGCATTGGATTTTGCTTCCAGAACCCTTCCCCTGTACCTGTCCCACCCCCTCTTGAACCCCTCCACTGTCTCTGCCTCCACCCAGCCCCCTAGGCAGTGCATTCCATGGCTCCACCAACCTCTCCAGTGAAGTAGCACCTCCTTTCTCCCTGAATCTTCCCTCCAGCTTCCACCCATGCCCTCTAGTGGCCCCTTCCTCCTTCTTCAAGCACCCTGACTGTTCCTCCCTATTTACCCTCTTATGTACCTGAAGACCCTATCATGTCCCCAGTCCCTTCTCTCTTCCAATGTGTACATATTTAGCTCTTCGAGCCTCTCCTCATAGGTCCTGTCCCCAAGCCCCAAATCATTTTGGTTGCCCTCCTCTGGACCTCTTCCAGGAGGTTAATGTCCCTCTTAAGTGTGGCCTCCAAAACTGCACGCAGTACTCAAGGTGCGGCCTCACCAAGCAGTTATACAGAGGGAGTATCACTTCCCTCCTTCTGGAGGTGATCCCCCTAGCGATGCATCCCAGCATCCTGTTGGCCTTGGCTGCTGCCCTCCTACAAGTCTCAGAGTTGTTCATCTTGACATCCACCACCACCCCCAGGTCCCTCTCAGCCATCGAGACTTGTAGCATATATGCAGGAAATGACTTGTTTCCAGGTGAGGGTTCATCTTGCTGCTTTAGTCAGGTACCTGGATAGTTGCTCTTTACAAGGAGTGCTTTTTTTGTTATTCCAAATTCAAGAACATATGATAAAGCAGACAATCTAAAATGGAACAAAAAAGGTTAGTTCAAAATTGTTCACAGCTAGGAGGCAGTGTTGCTTAAGTTTAAATGCATCTCAATTTCTCTTAACCCCTTCATACAGTCTATGCCTCCACAACCTTGTCTGGAAGCTTGTTATACATATCCACCACCTTCCCCGTAGCTAAGGCATATGACCCATAGTATGCAGCCTTCAGTTTTACTGTTTTTGGTTTTTTTGGGGATCACATCTGACCAGAAGTGGAGTGAATTTGGCTGATCCAGCACTGCAGGGCCTACAAGAAAACTGGGTCTGGGAGGCCTGTTTTGGGGGCGGGGTGGGTGGAGTGGGGTATCTGGTTAACTGGACTAGCACAGAGTAGCTGCATCATGGAGGCAGTGTACTCCGTATTTAAGGAGGAGTGGTAGCATTGTGTCACTTTACAGTCTCTACCCCCCTCCTCCCCATGGCTGACTTGGCAGAATCTTGGAGTGGTGAGCACTTGTGCTGTAGTGCACTTTACAAGGGCTGTGTTTGGGGGAAGGGGGGGTCAGTGTGCTAGGGACAACTGGGAGATTTAGTTCTGGGGCTATCATAAAGTCCATAATGTGCGCACGTGGTGGTCACACAGAATTATGCTGGTTCCCTCATATGCTGTGTTTAAGCTGGAAATGTAAAACTTGGGAGCATTCTTTTTTGCCATATGTCACCTGAATATTTTAGCCAAGAAGCCTTTAAAATAATCATTGAATACTGATCTGTGGAACTTTCTACTTGAACAATGTATTGCAAGCAGTTAACGCACACCAGGGCATACAAAATATTCCTACGATTTGAGGGTTTGGGCATGGGGCACAGCAAAGTACCTAACCCCCACCAAAGAAGTGTGGATTTCATTGACTGCAAGCACTGAAATGTATTGCACTTATAACATGGGTCCAACATTTTATTTAAAGGTGACTGGAAAAAAAAATGCAGTACATCTGCGGTGTGCAGTAGTAAACAAATATGCGCTTCATGTGATGCATTGAATAACAGGTGTAGAATTTAAAGGCCACTTGTAAAATTGTAGCTAAATGCTTGGTCTGCCAGCACAGCAGTAGAGCCTGCAATGCTGATGACGCTTTGAAGAAATGCCCTCATGTCAGAGGGCCAGCCTGGGGGGAAGGTCACCATATCCATCTGGCACATGAGCGACACCCAGTGGGGACTGGCTTGCACACCAGCCGGGACCACACAAATGACTGTGGACATCTGTGGAATATGCACAGGAGCACGCACATTCTCATGCTGATTATCATTGTACAGCCACATCTCCGGGGGTAAACCCTCCCGGCTGGTTGTAGCATAAAGACCAGGATCCATTGACTCTGTCCTTCCAAAACAACCCAGTGTAAGGCTTGGCTGGGACTTGAGGGTGAGCTTGGTCTCTCCCTGAGGGGAGAGTCCCTCCGTGAGGGTCCCAGTCCTCCCAGACCAGGCAGCCTTGGGAAGTGCCAGGGTAGGGGAGGGCATGGGGGGTCTGTAGCCAGATAAAGGGGTACATTCATGCCCTGACCTAGAGAGCAGAAACCAAATTAAAAAAAGAAAATGTAGCTAAATAAATACTTCACAAAAGGCTAGTTGGACAGTGGCGGTTTATACAGAGCACTGGAGGACAACCATCCTTGGTGGTGGCTGGTGAAGAGAAACTAGGAGTAAAGGGTTGCACTGGGGTTTCTATGTTAAACTTGAAATTTTGCACTTTGACGCAACCTTTCAACTGATTTGCACAACATTTTGTATGCATGGTCTCGTTTGGTACATCTCTGAATGCATCCGTTTTCTTTCTGGTCGGATGTGTGGTTTCCATGATCTGAATAGTGAAAAAAGTAAATTTTTTGTAGGTTTTTTTTTTTCCCATTGGTTTGACTGGGATTTCTTTGAATTTGGCTACAGCCTAAATGGGTTGGATTTTTGGTATGAAGATTTCAGGATGGAAAGGGGCTGGCTCGTAGATGTACCTTTTGCTGGTTTGGTGAAAAAAAATATGATTCCTTTCCAAAGTTATGCCAGTTTAAAACTGTAGTAAATTGGTTCTGAGCATGCTTGGTTAGCACCTCAAAATAGCTGTATGAAATGACTTTGCTTCAAAATCCAAATATGGAAACCCCCAAAATGATATTCTGGGGAGGCACCAACACATGTAGCTTGCTTATCGCGACCCCTTGGCTGCATTCTGCACTTATCTGTTACAGAAATGCCCTTAAATTTTTTTTTAACATTATAAATCTTATTTTGTATTGTGTGATAAGAAAGATTCTTGTTTTGCATGACAAGTCATGAAACAATTTTTTTTTTTTTATGGGGAATCTATGTATTTCAGTGGGGCTTTCAGCTTTTGTGCATAACTTTTCCATTTTTCATATTTTTACACCAGAATTTCAGCGTGGCCTTTGAGACCCCACCTCATGAACAATGTCTATGGAAGTATGCCAATTCGACTGGAAAGATGATTTCACAGTCGCTTAGTGAAATCACCTTTTGGGAAGGATTAGAACATATGCACTGTCCTTGTTCACCAGGTGGGGTCACAAGAAGGATGTGTTGAGATTTTGGGGTCAAAATAAGTAAAAATGCCAAAGTTATGCGCATGTGTTGAAATTTTGCTCCCACGTAACTTTGGCAGTTTAAAATATTTTGACTTGAAATTATCAACGTAGACATCTTTTTACATTACCTCATGAACGTGACAGCTGTCTTTTTTTTTTTTTTTTCAAACTCTAGCCAAACTGGTTTTGCACCTATGGCATGCAGTGGCGCAGAATTACATTTTGGCAGGGATTTCAAAATTTTCATTACTAGGTTAATGAGGTGGGGTAATCAGAAAGCTGTGCTGATAATTTCATCTCTGTTTTATAACAAATGCAAGTGCTGGGCCTAGAGGGCCCTGCGCTTCCACAGCAACATATATGTATGCATCTAAGGAGGGATCCCTGCGCTCCCACAGACAAATAATGATACAATTATACTAGCTCAAATTGTAAGGCAATTCTTTTCAAACACTTCTTTAATGCACTAGTTAGGGCTGAAGCAACAAAAGTAGGGAAATATGGTGTTAGGGTTTCCAACCCTAACAACCCCACCACCACCACCAGACGACAGGAACAGGAAAATCCATTACCCTTACATTTTTGCTAATCAGGCATGGGGTGTGCCTTGAGGTTGTCAGCCCTGGTGCTCATCCCATTCTCATATGCTGTACATGTCTTGGCTTCTTTCATGGTCAAATGGGGTGAGAGTTAGGGCTGACAACCACAAGACACACCCCATGCCTGATTAGTGAAGACACAGGAGAGGTGAAACAGTAATGGTTTTTCCTGTTGCTGTCTGGTGGGGTGTTAAGGTTGGAAACCCTAACACCACATTTCCCTACTTCTAGGGACATGGATATGTTGTTCATCCACACTTATTGGCAGGTTCCTTGCCGCTTTAAATCTTGCCGGAAGGTCTTCAAGCTAGCTCCTCCCACCCACCCGGGTGGTAAAACCCTCGGCTCCGCCCCATGACGCCAGATCTTCCTTACCGCTTGGAAGCTCAGGTTCCCTCCTTAACGCTCTGCGATTAAGTTTTGGGCCTAAAATCCTTCGGTTTAAAAAAAAAAAAAATTTTTTATAACTTTACCTTCTCGGTCTTCTTCCTTCGCGGCTGCGATGGACACATCGACTCCCGGATTTCGGAGATGTCCCTGTGGGCAGAAGATGTCTCAGACGGACCCGCACTCCACGTGCGTTTATTGCCTTGGCCAGGAGCATGACCCGCAGGCTTGCGACCTGTGTTCCTCCTTCTCGGTCTACGTCCTCGAGGACCGCGCTGCCCGTTTACATCTGGGGCGTCCCGAAAGAAGATTTCCTCCGGTCAAATCCAAAGAGGCCCGACTGGCGGTTTCCGCGGCTGCGGGATCCGCCGAACAACTAGAGAGGTTGGTCGCCCTCGAAGAGCAGGCGGCCCAGGCCGTGGCTTCCTCTTCTGCGGCCTTCGTTCCTCTATCGCTCGGGACCTCATATTCAGCTTCCTTTAAGGAGCTTTGCTTGACCCTCTCAACAAAAGGCGAGGGTCCTACTTCTTCGAGTCCGTTTCATCGGCCGAAGAAGTCTAAGGGTAAGTCTCATCGTCGACGCTCTTGGGAGCGGGAAAGATCCCCCTTCCCTTGTCGACAATCGACTTCGGTCACCCTCGGCCGCCACTGGCTGCACGGTGCCCCGTCCAGGCCAGGTGACTGAGACTCCTCGCCGCGTGGTCGAGATTTTCTCACCCGTTAGATGGGTTGCCGGCTGGGAAGCCGAGAATCCTCCTCCCGGTTCCCCGGTGAGGACTGAGGATATCGTCGGCTCATCCATTGCCTGTGACTCGGGGGCCGTCGGTTATGTCGACCGAACGAGGGATTGCCGATCTCGGCTCCTCGCCTCACCGACCTCGGCCTAGCCGAGATTCTCGATCCTGTCTCGACATCTTGGCGGTCCAGCCGCTCCTTGGCCGACATAGACGGTCCGGCCTCGCACTCCGCAGCGCGCTACCACTCTTCCCTTCTTCCTTCTTTCCTCGGACGAGGAGGGGCTACAAGAAGCTACCGAAATACGAGAGACCTCTGTGGCAACAAATTTCTGGCCAATAAGCGGCTCAGGCCTCTTCCCGCCATTAAGGCATGCCACCGACCAGGTGGTCGAGGAGCCTGTTTCAGGCCAGTCGTCCGATCTATTCCAGCTGCCCCACCAATTGTGGTGGAACCGCCTCCACCTCAGCCGACAGCTGGGGCACCGACGAAAGAGTCGCGGTTGGCCCAGGGCCTTCCCCGTAGGCTGTCGGTCACTCTCACGCCTGACAAGCCTCGACAAGTGGAGGGTGGTTCAGGCTCCAGGCAGCTATTCGACAACCTCTCGGAGTCGGATGACTCCTCCTGTTCTCCAGGCGGTTTGACTTGGAGTCCTCTGGGGCAGTCAGTGGCGATAGCCCTCGTCCTTCCTGGGACTTCTAGGCTCATCTCAGAATCCACTGGGATGAAGCTTGAACCCATATCCAAATGGGCCAGATATCCCTCACCGAGATTCTGGACCGAGGATTCTCCACGGAGGCCTTTCCAGTGGCAGGCCATTGTCGGGCCGGCCCTGGAACTTTGGCAGCATCCGGCTTCCTGTCCTGCGCCGGCCAGGATGGCCAGGAAGTATGCAGTCCTTACTGGCTCTCTGTCCGGGTTTTCTGAACACCCCTCGGCTGAAGGGCTGGTCACGGACAGTGTTTTCTCGCGTGCGGTAATGCCAGGGACGTGGACAAACCGCCCGACAAAGAGTCCAAGAAATTGGACTACTCCGGGCGGAAAGTGTATGCTGCCTCTTCCTCGGCCTCGTCAGGCCAGTTCGGCCGTCCTCATGGCACATTTCCCTATGCCCTGTTGGGTTCCTGGATGAGGTTGTCCCTCATCTTCCGCCCCCGACCTGCAGACTACGGTCAAGCAGGTGCGGGATCAGGGCAGGTGTGCACAAGCAGCAGCTCAGACTGCTCTGGATATAGGAGACTCATGTGCCCGGTCAGTGGCGGCCGCTGTGGCCATGCGTCGGCGGGCGTGGCTGCGTATCCCACCTTTACCGCGGATACCCAGCACAAGCTATGGACGTTCCTTTCCTGGGAACAGACCTTTCGGCCCTGGAGTGGAAGGCCATCTCCAGAGGATCAAAAATCCAATGCCACCCTGGATTCGGTCTCGTCAGCAGAGAGGGACAAGGGTCATAAGCCCCAGCCTAAGCCCTTCGTCCCTCTACTCCCGCCGCACGCCCGGCCCAACAACAGCATCAGGGCCAGCAGACTAGACCTTGGTATTCCAAGCCCAAGCCATCAGCTTCCTCTAATAGGAAGCAAGGAGGAAAAGGCCCTGGTGGTCCCCAGGCCGGTCCTTCCTCCAAGCCTGCTAAGTGACGGGCTGAGGGGTGTCACCCCCATCCCCTCGTCCCTGGTTCCCCCCGTGGGGGGACGGCTCCGACACTTCCTTTCCGCCTGGTCCGCTGTTACCACGGACAGGTGGGTTTTGGAGGTGGTGGGAAGAGGCCTGCCTCTCGAATTCGAGCAGGCTCCACCCTTCAGAGCCGTCGCCCCGCGCGGGGCTTTAGGGTCCCCAGAATCTCTACAGGCTCGTCGAGCCGACATCGCCCTCCTCCTTCAGAAAGGGGTGATAAAAGAGAGAGGACCCTCCATCAGAACCAGGGTTCGTGTCCAGGTACTTCCTGGTCCCGAAACGGATGGGGGGCTGGTGCCCCATATTAGACCTACACGACCTGAACAAGTTCCTAAGGTCTCGAACCTTCAGAATGGTCACTCTGGCTCAGATAATACCATCTCTGGAACACGGCGTGGTTCTGTTCTCTGGACTTCCAGGGCCGCGTTCTTTCACGTCCCTATCCGTCCGTCTCATCAGAGATTCCTCCGCTTCAGAGCGGAGGATCCTCTTCAGATTCAGGCCATGCCCTTGACCTTTCTTCAGCTCCCAGGGTCTTCACTAAATGCATTGCAGTGGTGACAGCTTTCCTGCGGCGCCGAGGGGTCCGGGTGTACCCTTACCTGGACGATTGGCTGATAGCAGCCCCCTCCAGGTTGGAGGTGGAGCGGTCCAGAAATCTGGCCCTCCGGGTTTGCTCTCAACTGGGCCTCCTGGTCAATGAGGCCAAGTCGGAACTCGAGCCGAAGCAGGTGATATCCTTCATCGGGGCAGAGCTCGACTCTCTTCGAGCCAGAGCACGGCTCCCGGCGGACAGGGCCGAGGTTCTTTCCTCCTTCACCCAATCATTTCTGGTTGGGCAATCGCGCCCTGCCCGGGACTTCCTGCGACTTCTGGGTCTTATGGTGGCCTGTACCAGCGTAGTCCATTGGGCACGCTGGCACATGCGCCCCCTCCAGTGGGGTCTGGCCGCCCAGTGGTCACAGCGTTGCGATCCTCTGGACCAGCGCGTGTGGACGACCCAGGAGATGTGGAACGCTCTCCAGTGGTGGACTGTTCCGTCCCATCTGCAGGAGGGTATCCCATTTGTCCGCCCCGAGCCGACGGTCTCTCTAACGACCGACGCCTCTTTGATGGGTTGGGGTGCCCATCTGGGGGAACACCGAGCACACGGCCTCTGGTCCCCACGGGAGTCCCGATGCCATATCAACCTGCTGGAGCTCCGTGCGGTCCGTCTAGCTCTCACCGCCTTTGCTCCGTTTCTCCGGGGTCAAGTGGTCCGGGTCCAGACGGACAATACCACGACTATGTACTATCTAAACCGACAGGGCGGGACGCGCTCCATGCTCCTATGCAAGGAAGCTCTCCCCGCATTTGGTCACTAGTGCGCAGTCTGGAGGCGGATCTCCTGGCCATCCATGTGGCAGGAGCCTCCAATACCCTGGCCGATGCCCTGAGCCGGATAGGGGCTGCATCACACGAGTGGTCTCTCCTGACGGAGATAGTACAGGACCTGTTCTCCCATTGGGGCACACCTCTGGTGGATCTGTTTGCCTCCAGGGAGAACGCGAAGCTGAGTCTGTTTCATGCCCGCCCCCCTCAGCAGGGTTCGCTGCAGGGGGATGCCTTCTCGAGGCAGTGGACCCCGGGCCTCTTTTACGCCTTTCCCCCCGTTCCCCTGATTCACAGGGTCCTGCTGAAAGTGAGGAGGGACAAGGCGCAGGTGATTCTGATAGCCCCAGACTGGCCTCGCCAGTTCTGGTACCCAGATCTCCTCAGTCTCAGCTCCAGGACTCCGCGGCAGCTTCCAGCTCGCCCGGACCTGCTCTCAGTCAATCAGGGGGAAGGTGTTCCATCCGGACCTTCAATCCCTGCACCTGACGGCCTGGTTCCTGAGCGGCTAGAGTTCCAGGCCTTGGGTCTTTCCGACGAGGTCCTCAACGTCGTTGAGGCGTCCCGTAAGGAGTCGACCAGAAAATGCTATGCCTTCAAATGGAAGAGGTTCTCCATTTGGTGTCGGGAAAAGGGTTGGACCCTTTCTCGTGTCCTGTGGCAAGCATTTTGGACTATCTATGGTCCCTATCTAGTCAAGGGCTTAGGTCGACGACCCTTAAGGTGCACCTGGCAGCCATTTCTGCTTACCGGGCGTGGGCCGGTCAACAGTCAGTGGCGCAGGAAAAAGTGGTCGGGCGCTTTTTCAAAGGCCTTGATCACATTTCCCCTCCAGTGCGGGAACCCCCACCTCCGTGGGATTTACTGCTGATACTGGCAAAGCTCATGGGCAAGCCATTCGAACCAATGCACAGGTGTGGTCTCCCCACCTGTCGTGGAAGACCGCCTTCTTGGTGGCTATCACGTCAGCCAGAAGGATGGGAGAACTCCAGGCGCTCAGCATCGAGTCTCCTTACCTGGTCTTCCACAGGGACAAGGTTGTCCTACGCCCCCACCCGAAATTCCTTCCGAAGGTGGTGTCGGAGTTTCACCTTAATCAGGTGTTGACTCTGCCGGTGTTCTACCCCAATCACACCTCGGAGGCCGAATATAGGCTCCATACTCTGGACCCTAGAAGGGCGCTCGCTTATTATAAGGAGCGCACGGCTGAAATTCGGGGAGAGGTTCACCAGCTGTTTGTCACCTACGCTGAAGCCGCACCTGGCAGACCTGCAGCCAAGCGGACGATAGGCAGATGGGTCACCTCCTGCATAAATCTCTGCTATGAGTTGGCGGGCATGGAGCCTCCCAGAGGGATAAGAGCTCATTCTACCGCCATACTGCTGCATCGGTGGCTGCTTCCAGGATGTCCCTATCCAGGAAATCTGCAGGGCTGCTACCTGGAAGTCAGCACACACCTTTTGTACCCATTACCACATCGACCTTGAGTCACGTCGGGATGCTGGTTTGGGGCCTCGGTTCTCAATCTCTGTTCCCAAGTAAGTATGTAGGGGTGTCTTGCCTCCCTCCTCCCGGAGAACTGCTAGAGTCTGCCATTAGTGTGGATGAACAACATATCCATGTCCCTAGAAATACAGGTTACTCACCTGTAACAGGAGTTCTAGGAATGGTATATGTTCATCCACCACCGAACCCACCCGACCTCCAGCCCGGCGCGCAACCTGAGCTTCCAAGCCGGGCAGATCTGGCGTCATGGGGCGAACCCGAGTTTTACCACCCGGGTGGGTGGGAGGAGCTAGCTTGAAGACCTTCCGGCAAGATTTAAAGCGGCAAGGAACCTGCCAATAAGTGTGGATGAACAACATATACCATTCCTAGAACTCCTGTTACAGGTGAGTAACCTGTATTTTTGTCACGTCCACCCTAACCAGTACATTAACAAAGTTTTTGCAAAGAATATGAGATATACACCAAAATGCTAAAATCAGTGTTTAGTTTTCTATATCTCCATCCAATAACTAAAAAGGTACTTGTCTGTTTTTTTTCTGTTCTCTCCCCCCACATTCTGATGTAGGTTATCGCTATAGTTATGAACTCCTTCACAGATATTGATATCTTCAGAGACCTTCAAGAGGCCAGCAGTAAGAGACGAGTTTCTGTGTATATTCTGCTGGACCAGACTTTCCTCCCCCAGTTTCTAAAGATGTGTAAAAATCTGGGAGTTCTTCTTGAGGAACAAAGGGTATGTAAAAGTTTAGTAGTTTCGGCAACCGCTAATTCCATGTGAGTTCGGGGGTTACGGCAAAAGCAGCTGCATCCATTTCATAAGGGTACCCCAAAACACATAACGTTCTTATTAATTGCCAGTCCAACTTGAAAAGGTATGGCCACTTCTTGGTTCTGAAGTCCACCCAATTGCTGAAATGGGTAGAAGCGGGATCCCAGTATAAATGAGATGTTGCATCTCAGCTGGGCAATCCTGGGTAAATTGTAAAATAAAAAAACAAATGTCTTGCCTTGTAATGTGGAACTTTGCTGTCAGAAATTGGGATACAGACTTAATCAGCATAGACATATGCACAGCAGGAGGGTTAGTCAAAGGGGTGTTATTGGACACAAGCCTTGGGAGCTTGAAGCTAGATGTTTGTATATGGACCCTAAATCTCTAAATCTTTGCTGAATGCCATTGCTAAAGGAAGAAATTCCCAGCTTACCCCTGTGCTTTGAAGGCTTGGGGCCCCACATTACTTTTCACCCCAACAGCACCCCTGGTTCATCTTTTCCAACAAGCTGACACACTTTGTGCTCCTAGCTTGTGTTGGCATGGGGGTCGGTGGGTGAGGTGCGGGGTGTAACAGTCCATCTCTTTATCTAAGGTCTGTGTCTGTGTGGAAATTCTGTAAAACAAGAATTCTAATCAAAAAGTAAATATTATTATCGAGTCCCATTTGAGTCACTCCTTGGGATCAGCATGCACCTGAAGTCCTATAAAATCAAAAAAATGCTTTTTCGCTGTTGCCCAGATTTCCTGTCCTTTCCCAGAATTTTACCTTTATGTAACTGCTGCACAGTTTTCTGAGCTTTTGTTTCTAAGGCTGTACTCTGAAGAAGGTTGCAGTATGGTTGGTGTGTGTTTTTTTTTTTTTTTTTTTTTTGGGAATCCGCAGCAATGTTAGTTGAAGGTGTGTGTCTCCTACCCGTTCTGCCCCAGTGAGTTGCGTCTGGACTGTTATCTGTTTTTGGCCCGGTGGGGTGTCTGGAGCCCCTTTCTCATGTCTGTCCTCTTCATTTGGGGTGGTTCCTACCACAATATGGGGGGATCTCCCACCTATGTCTGCACCACTGATGGGATTGCCTCCTGTCAGTTTCTGCCCTGATGGCATGGGGGAGGTACTTCATACCCTTTTCTGCCCCGATGTGTTGGGCTGTGCCTTGATGAAGATCCTTATTGATGCCAGTTTAAAGGTTTGAGTCCTGCCCATTAATGTTTCCTGTGCGCTGTTTGCAAGAGAGCACAGTGAATAAAATCTGTTAAATGGTATTTTAACTACAAACACGGACTTGCACCAGGTCTGGTAGGAATCCCCAGTAGCTGCACCAAGTGACTAGACCAACTTTATGGTAAATGCTTCAACAGTTTTTCAATGTTTTATGAATATATATTCTCTTTTGTGCCAAATACTGATATGTATTCTTGTTTTTGGCACGCATCTTCAATAGTTTTATGAAATGCTTTGTGATACTATTGTGGACTAAAGACACTATATAAAACACAATTATAGTCTATATAAATAGCAAATCATCTTCTAAAATGTATTATGTCCATCTTTTTTCTAAAGTACATGAGGGTTCGAACTATCACAGGTGCTACGTACTGTACCAGATCGGGAGCGAAAATTACCGGGCAGGTCCATGAAAAGTTCATGTTAATTGATGGCGTTAAAACTGCCACAGGCTCCTACAGGTAAGGCACTAACCAGTTTTGGACTGGCAGTATATTTTTTAGATTCCCAGCTGCCTGGAACTGCCAGGATAATAGTATACTGACCCAGTAACAGGGGGGTCATTTTAAAGGGTTCCTGTGTTCTGCTGGAATACATTTAAAATTCCATGCATACCTCTCAACTGTGCCACATGACGAGGGACATCCCTTATTTTGACCCTCAGAATTGCTCCGTTCTGCATGGAAAAGGATCTGACAACACAGGTGTTCAAGATATTAATTAGTTTTAAAAACATGATTAGCAGACTTTGCCAGTCAATAAAATTCTGATTAGCAACCATCCAGATTTAAGGAGCGGTTTCACAAATGGTTAATTTTATCTATAAGATACACTCCAGGAGATTGCAATTGCATGGAAGAAAGTGTCAAACTGTGAGAAGGATTACTGCAATTCTGTACTTTTTTACCACTAGAGCTGTGCAAAATGCAGAATTCCACTGGGAGGGTTTGTGGAGAATGGGAATTCTGCTCAAAATGCTTTTCAGAATTTCTTTTTTAATTCCATGGGATTCCAAAAAGCAGGTCTATAAACTACAGAATTTCCTTCTATCTCCCAGGATTTACCACCACTCCAGAACTCTGTTGCTCATCTCCCCATGGCATGGCCCACGTGATGGACCCCTGGATCTCAGGGGACATGACATAGAGCCTGAAATCAAAAGGAGTGGGACCTGCGGATGCTCCAGGCCATCATCCTGCTTCAGTGGAGAGGTTTTACCCCTTAATTAAATGTTGTCTCCCCGAGGACACTGCCATGGGTGGATGGCTGGTAACTGCCCATGCCAAGTGTGCACTACAGTGTTTGGCAACATCCTCCCTTCCCTGACACAGGCACCCCCCCCCCACACACACACACACACACACTCACTGTACCACCACCTGTGCACACCCATATGGCCTGTTTTTTGTTTTTTCTTTTAACCCCTTCCTCCCCTTGTGGTTAATGTGCCCAGTGCATAGCATGTTGCCACCCTTTGCAGATCAGCAGCATCTAAGCTGACCAACATCTGCAGGTTAATGAAACGCTTTTCTCTCCCCTTGTTCAGAGTTTCTTGGGTGATTAATTCCGAATGCTTATGTGTAGGGACCAGGCACAGATGTGACCCAATGTAAGAAGGATAACCACATGCCCTGGGGCACAACGGGTGTTGCAGCAGTACTGATCAAAAGGGAATGCTTATGTCACCCCTAGGTGGCGCTATCCCAAGGGCTACTACCCCTGCCTGCTTGGCTACTAACAGGTTGAGGGGCCTAGGTCCAATGGTGGGTGCCTCCACCCAGAGGTCAGGGTTGATAGTGGTTAGACTAGCTCAGGTACAGTCCTCTGGGACACTGTGACCCCCATTTCTTTCCACTAGTGGCCCACACAATACACAGGGGTTACCTTCCCAATACACCACAAATGCACACTTCTTACATATACAGTAACACTTACCCTCAGGACTGATGTCTTGCAGCACGTCTCGGAGTTCCCCTGTAAAACAAGGTTAGGCAATATACACACACACTACAATGCTTTTTCTTCATGCACTGACACCACAAACAGCATATAGTTCAATAACAACAAATCTGATTTATTAGAGGGGGCAATAACACAGGAGGAGGAAATTGGGTTGATTGGCAATATTCAAATCACAGTACTGTACATGCCTATAGGATCAAAAGTCACACTCTGGGTACCGGGCGCTAGCCAGGTCCGTTGCCCGGGGTTGGCTGGCTGGTGCAGCTGGATGGGGCCCTGTAGGAAGAAAATGTATGCACAAACAAATTGTAATCTGGAGCCGGATGGCTCAGTCCACAAACGGAAGAACACAAAGCAATCAGTTGACACACTTTGATTAAATGAAGGTGCAGGGAGTTACCCCGATTTGTACTCACAAACCCCAAGCCGAGAGCTGAATTGAGGAGGTTGCTCTGGATGGCCAGGATGAGCAGGGCATGGAGATAAGACCCTCGTGATGGAGCCCAACTGATTTGGATAGCAGGCGGATTCAGTCCAATTGGATTTGAGTTCAGCTTCCAGCTTCAGCTCATAACTCACAGTAAAAGGGGAAAAAGAAAACTCGATTCCCCCATAAGCACTAGACACATTTATATGTAAAGGAAATTACTATACCAGACAGCTGCTTCTCGATCCCGATCGCAAACACTGCAAGACCCGAGAACACACACAGCATCAGAGTCCCCGACAGGCTGATCGCACTCCTGCAAATCTTTGGTCTTCTACGGGCAAGCCCGGTTCTCCACACTACTTCCTTTTTATCCACAACTCTGATTCAGTCCGATGAGCACTCCCTAATGGCTACAGGCCAACTTCAGGACCTTACACACGCTTCCCACGCGAACAGCACGCCGCAGCAGAACAGAGCTCCTACTCCTTTCACAGTCAGCTCGCATCTGGCCATCCAGGAACAGTTCAGGGCATTTCCCTTAGGCTCCACACAAGTTCGTTTGGTGGATTCGGTCATCAATCACTGCAGGTCTCCCTCTGTTGGTGCAAAAAGGCCCAAGGTCCAAACTACAGCTCCCAGAAGCACCTGCCATACATTCCCCTTTAAGCAGGCTCCAGGTGAGAGTCCAAGTTCTGATTGGCTCAAGCAGTCTCCATTTTAGGGCTCCCCTAACCCAATTGGCCCAGATCAGTAGTTCAGGCCCAAAATGGAGGGCAACACACAGAGTCCCAGCTGCAATAAAGGCAGGTTAGAGAAACTGCAATTTTACTAATACGCTAAATGATTTCAGGCAAACAGTAGCATCTCTCAGGTGGTCTCCCTCTGCGCTTTTTAGCAACTGCAGAAACGGAGCAATCAGGCAGCAGCTCGAGGCGGGATTCAAGCATTAAATACCAGTCCCCCCCCCCCATTCAGACTAATTTAGCCTGCGAGCAGGCAGCTCTTAAAGAGACAGTACAAGAGGCTCTAAAAGCATTCACAATTAAGCGGCTTAAACACCAAACACCATTCAGGCTGGGAGCACTTAGCCAGCTCCTAGAAGACTTTTGAGAACCCCCATTTGCAGGGGGGTTACACCTATCTTCAAAATGGGGGCCCACATTTTAAACCACCCAGACATTAGTCTGGTAGACAGCTAAACCTGAGATTCCATTCCTAACCTTGATATCATGAAAGATACAAGCAAGTGTTGTGCCACTGCTAGCAACTTATCTCAGAATGGCATTATGCCAGTTTCTAAGTTGGGGGGCGCGGGGGTCCTGTTGGCTCACATAATAAGATGAAGTTTCATGTTTGTTACTAACAATCTGGCATTTTCCTAACCTGGTGATACTGTTTTGACAAAGCAGTAATTGCACGTCAAACCTTAAGTGTTAAAAAGCAAATGGAAAGCTTGAAAACAAGACACGTTGACTGCATTGTCCCTGTGATTGGACTCCAGGCATCAGAGCAGTGTGTAGACTAGAAGCCTGATCAGTGTTAAGTTGCTCAAATATCCATTCCTTGTTTGGCAGTACCCTGGAATGGGGAACTGCAGAGGTTGGAGGCTCGGAAGGCACAGGGAAAGCATCAGGATCCCTTTTCCGAGTGCCTGAACCTGACCCAAGATCATTTTTTTGATTGGAAGGTTGTGAGAAGACAACACTGAGCTTGGGTTGTTAGATTTGGTGGTGGGGTTGCTCTGTTACATTTTTATAGTTTTGCAATGAAATTTACAGCAAGGCAACAAGGGATGCATTGGGAAGGGATTTGACAGTAAGAGGGAGAAGGTGATGTTGCTCCTGTACAGGTCATTGGTGAGGTCTCATCTGGAGTATTGTGCCTAGTTCTGGAGTGTGCACCCGAGAAAGCACAGGAATAAGCTAGAGTCTGTGCAGCCTAGGGCCAACAGGGGCAGATCCTGTGTGGAACTACTTGATGCCCCCAACATGTACTCGCTCGAAGTCAGAAGGGGGGGGGTGGTGACATGATGGAGACATTCTAGTTCCTGAGGGTTACCAGTAGAGAGAACTGTGAAAACCTGTTCAATAGAAATGGGAGTGCAATCATGAGAGGACATGAACGTAGGCTAGTCAGTGGAAACGTCAGGAAGGTCGTGAGAAAGTTCTACTTCAGTGAGAGGGTGGTGGAGGCCTGGAACAGATTACCAGCAGCAGTGGTGGGGGCAGAGACTATGAATGGGTTCAAACATGGCTGGAGCAGATTTAAAGGGCTGATAATTTCAGGAGTAGGCACTAGAAAGTTGGGGTGGGGGCTTCGGGAAAGAGAGAGGGAGGATTTGGGGCAGAAGCCCACTTCAGGATATTGGGTTTAGGGGATGGGTAGGAAACCCTTTATGGGCAGACTGGATGGACCTTTGGTCTTTATCTGCTGGCATTGTTTCTGTCTACACTATCTTGTATTTTTAATTTTTTCCTTGTACCTTTTCTTGTGCTAATTATGTTCTTGTTTCCTGTTTCATTAGCTTTACGTGGAGTGATGGGAAGCTAAACAGCAGTAACTTGACGATTCTATCTGGCCATGTATGTGAGCATTTTGATATGGAGTTCAGAGTACTTTATGCGCAGTCAAAGGCAATTAACCCCAAGGTTCAGTCGAGCTACAGAAACAGTGGTATTTACGATCATGTGGTTGGCAAAACAGTGCACACATGGCAAAATTCTCCAGGTAAATTCTTGGGCCAAGATCTGGCCATAATGGCAAGTACTCCATCTAAACCACAGAAGGGGACAGAGTTGCCTAGCGCTGCTGAAACCAATGGTTTACTAAAAGACACTTGTATTTCAGAGTCCTCTACTATTGGGGATGACCCTCCCAAAATTGCTGGCCTGCTACAAGATGGTGATTCACTTGAACCTAAAGTAGTGAAAAGCACATGTACTCAGACGGACATGCAGGAACGCAAACCTGCCACTCTGAATGATGCTTTCACACAAATGGACATTCGCATGATAACAAGAGCGACTCAAACTACAGTTGTGGTTAAAGAAGGTACAACACAGACCATAACCGATTCAAGAACAACGATGACACAAACGGATGATGTCAGGGAAGTCACTCCTGACCCACCAGCTGCTGTAAAGTTACCACTGCCAAGTCCTTCTGCTCCCAATTCTCCTTCAAAGGACAGTGGCATATCAAGGTCCACAAGTTCACTGTCCTCCGTTAGATCGGAACCCATCAGGAATACTACTACTACCACCACAACGGGACCCATCAGGAATACTAGTACTACCACCACAATGGAACCCATCAGGAATACTACTACTACTACTACCACCACAACTACTAGGTACTGCAAATACCAGAGCTTCCAAAGACCAGATTACTCCCTAAGAGACTGTTTTAAAAGACTCACCAAGGAGCGTCAGTACCATTACTCCGTCGTTAGATCAAAGCTTGATCACATGGTTGCACTTCTGTCTAAAAGACGGTACCAGACTGATGCAAATTATTGGGGTAGTAACAACCTGGGAAGGTACAATCTGAAAAGAAGGAATGAACTTACCGCAAGCTTGATGAGCTTCAGAGATGTTGCACAATTTACTTCCTTCCATGTAAAAAAACAATGACTGTTGCACCACAGACTAGGACTTTCAATACAGTATTGCACAACTCCTGCCCAGTGTGGTCAGCAAATCCCCTGTGCCTGTGTAAGGGCACCCATTTTTGATAAGCATGTGGACACTTGGGGCTACTTTTAGTAAAGTGGGGCACCGACAACTATCACCAGTTTAAAAAAAAAAAAAAAATAATGAGTTGGCAATTTTTTTTTTTTTATTTAACACAATGTTCACTCTTCACCCACCTCTACCCGAAGCCACAGCATTAGTAAAGTGGGGCACTGATCACCAGCAAAAAAACAAATTGGTTGGCAGCTCATTTACACAGTGTTCTCTCTTCACCCACCCCCACACCAAGCCACTGTGTTCATTGCTAAGGATGTCTAAATAAAACTGTCTTTGCCCCTTTCCGTTTACTTAATGCAGAAGTCTTAATGCTCTAGTTGTGACATCAGTTTGTTTCTGTGGAAATAACTACTGTGGAGCATGCCAGGACGTAACACAGAATACTGCAGAGTTACTGCAGGAAACAGTGCAGTTTCAACAGTGGTTAATTCCCTTTGTCTTGCTGGAATCTGTGTCACTGCACCCTGGTAGGCTTCACTTTATAATGTCACAAGTTGGGTATTAATTCCTCCACTCCTGAAGAAGTCTGCGCTGGGAGTTGCCTGTACAAGGACAAGCTCGTGTAAATTTCCTTAATGAAGACTGGAATGCGTTGGAAGTTCAGAGTTGTGTGTTTTTGTATCTTGTGCAATAAAGTTCTGCTGATGCCAACTTTTTCTTCTGGAGGTTGCACCCTCTTAAGATTACTTTTTTTTTTTTTTGCTGGAGGTTGGACCGTCTTAAGATGACGTCTTGCATGGCTACAAAAAGAACAAGAGTAACCCACTGCTTCTAATACACATTGACTACATTCTGGTAGTACACTGTTATAAGACCATGCATGTGAAGAAGCTTGGAAAGCTTCTCTCTGAGGAACACTGGTAACTGAATCAACTTGAAGCAATGCTCTGCAAAAAGGTGAAGGGGATAAAACATGGCAACACCTTTCACGGCTTGCTTGCTGCCTTTCTGTTGGAATATCTATCTCTTCTTGCTTCCAGCTTTGGACTGCTAGTGTGGTACTAGCAGTGGCAAACCAAATGATGCTTGATGGCAAAATATATGTTTACTTTAATGCTGGGGTAGAGTTACTATAGGTTCGTCGGTGGGTTGTTAAATCCATTTGGCCAGGGGTCCAAAAGGCTTCCTCTTAATGACCGTTAAAACCTATAAGTGACCATGTAGCTTTTAAGCTTCCAGTGCTGGCCCTGTGAAGCTACTTGAAATGGTCATCATCTTAGGAACTTTGGCCACTAAAAATGTTGTTCTAGTAGCCACCTGGTTTACAAACATTGATGTTAAAAAGTGTATTTATTTACTGTTTTGGACTTTGTTTACAGAATGTGGGAGATCCGCTGCCTTCAGCGCTCGTACTGTTGGTACCGCTGTGTGCTACCACCCTTCTGCACTGTAATGTGTAGAACGAACAAACGTTGCAATAAGAACTTGTGGGGAATAGACTTTGCAGTAAGAACTACAGTTTCTTGAAGATTCTGTATGGGGGTCCTACAAGACCGGGGGGACTAATAATCTGAACTATGGAATCCAGATTGTGTTGTGCCTTTATGCAAAATGTAGTGTTGCTCTAAATTATGTCCAGTATCTTATTGTAAGCCAATCAGAATAGAGGAAAAACGCCATTTCATACCACACAAACTACTGCAACCACTCCTTTACTCAATTATCCACATTTATGCAATAGGGGTGGACATATATTCAGTGTGATATATGCGTTTATCTGAGTCACTGTATGTATAAATAAATTTATACGCACAGTGCCGGACTACTTCCTCGTTCAACACACTTTCACTTTCTGACACTCACACACACTCTCTACTGCTCTCTGCAGATCTTGCCCCATCCACAGTAATGCATTCACTTCAAAAATCTATGTTCTGTTTTTTTTTTTTTTTTAATCTCTCCCCAGTATCATCCATCTTCCTCACACCAAAAAACACTGTGTAATCACACACAATGAAGCAGCGTGTCTCACTCGCAGTCCTCTCGTCACTATCTCCTTCCCAACCACATCCCACACTGCCTCAGCCCCCGACTTTTGAAACAATTTTCAAACAACCAAACCGCACATCTTTTTAAAATAAATCTCTCCCCCACATCCATCACCCACAAACAGAACTGTTGACCTGAAAATAAAATGCTTCCCCTCAAACTGCTGTTTTTTTTTTTCTCTTTCTCACCCACGCACTCACTCACATTGCCACTACAGGTCCTTCAATTCGGTCGCTTCTTCTCCATGATACCACTCACTCCACTCCAATTTCCAGCTGTCATACAAAAATAACTTTAAAAAAAAGCACTTCATAACAGCCAGCACAATTCTGTCACCGAGCACTTGCTAAACTCACCCGATGTTTTCCTGTATTCTTTGCATCAGCGTTCACTAAACTCAGCCGCCATTTTTTTCTTTCAAAAACTCTCAAACCACACTTTCAGCCAATCAGCTGTAACGGACCATGGACAATGGCGCATCAACCTGGTAAAGCACAAAATAAACTCACACATATTTCCACATTTCGTTATTTAAAAAAAAAAAACATTCTTTAAAAACTACACATATACTCAAGTTCCTTCCCTATTGCATAAATGAAATATGCAAGGGGGACCTGTGTGATATATGATTTATGCACACTTGTGCTGTTTGCCCTTGGCCACCACACTCGTGGCTTACGCCACTCGTGAGGTTACCTAAGGTCAAACAGCACTCGTGAGCATAAATCATATATCACACAGGTCCCCCTTGCATATCCCTTATTTGCGACATACCACTATAGTTTATCCACATTTAAGACACACCTATAATTGTCTATCTGCATCTAGTCCACAAATAGATAAAAGGGGGAAAAAGTTGTCATTGACGCTTCACTTGAACTACCACAAAGCCTTTACATTCCAGGTTAACATTCAGTTAGCTAGAGTATACACTGAATAACTGGCTTCCATGGTTCATTAAATGCCTTATCCTTCAGCCTCAGCGTCTAACCAACCACATTGGCTGATTATTCCTTTATATACTTTCCAGCTAACAGAGTGTTATCAGGTAAACATTTTCTTTTGTATTTTTTTTAATGTTCTGTCTTACTTTCTAAATGGGGATAATAGTTCATCCAAATGTTGGGTGGTCACTAAGCATGAAGCTATTATAAAGCTCTCTGGAGCTGAATTGGCCTCAGAGCAATGTGTAGACTTGAGGTGCAGAAAATGGGGTGGTGGACTCTGTTGGGGCATACTATTTTCTGAAAACAAAAGGGTAATATTAAATGCATGCCGAAGACAGAAAGTGGAGTTAGAATCAATGTTTTCAAACAACATGAAGTCTTGCTGTATTCAGACATAATGCAGTTAGCCCCAGCACTTGAACTGCCCCGGAGAGGAAAGAGTTAACTCTATGCAGAAGCATAGAACGTTGAGCTTGAGCTCGGTTTTCAAACTTCTGTCTGTGGTACTTCCCAGTGTAACCGTCAGATTCTTTACTCCGCCTAACAGTGAAGTCGCTCAGAAGATTTCCTCTGCTCGGTTCGGTAAAAGTAAAGTGTTCGGTTTAAACCATATAAATTTTTTTTTTATTTTCGGATTTCCAGCCTCTGTCTACGGTACAGGTAGTGTGATAAGTAGTGACTGTTTTATTCTGTGAAAAAGTTGGAAATTGTTCTTTTCTTCGGTTTCTTTCTGGTTGGTCCAGTTTGGAACCGACCCATTCTATTTAAATTTATTTCTGGGATTAGAGTGGTGTTCCGGTACCGATCGGTTTCAAAAGAACCAAGGTTTTTTGCCGGTTCTTATAAAAAGTCCGTGACACGGTTTGTAACCGATCGGTTGTTGTATTATCTGGCTTGAAAGCTGCAATAGGGTAATTTTGTTAGGTTGGCCAATGTTTGAGAAACCCAAGAAGAAAACCGGGTCCCACTGGGTTTCAACACTGTACTGAGTGTGGGGAGGCCTTTGCTAAGGCTGACCCCCACCTCATCTGTTTTTATTGTCTGGGGTTTGACCACCTCAGGTCAGACTGCCAAATCTTTAAAAATTTTCCTAAATCCACTCTAGACAAAAGACTGAGTAGGCTGAAGGAAAGGGAGGCCGAGAAGTCCGTAGATCCGGATGGCCAGCCCGGTTCGGTTGCAGACGAACCTGAGGAGGTGCCTATTGACCTAGGCGATGCCTCCTCTGGAAAAAGGAAAGCCGACCCCGAGGGGTCAGTTCCATCAAAATAAGCGTAAGTCTGCCGGTTCGGATCCAGTATCTCACTCTCCAACCGCAGATGAAATGGCCAAATCGATTAGCATTGTTCAGTCACTTAGACCGGTTCTATCCGAACCGGTACCGCTGGTTAGGTGGTCGGATCAGTCTCCTCAGGATTATGATCCAGATGCTTTTTATGAGGAGTGGGAGGGTGACGAAGACTATCCTGAGGATGATGACGATGACCGGGGGGGGGGTCTGGATGTGCCCATTGAACCGGACATCTCCCCAGACAGGCCCGCAGATGTCTCTCCTCCCCTCCTCCCAGGCTCTGAGTCCCCTTCACATTTTTTGTTCTACAAAAAGGTGGCAGAAACCCTGCAGCTTCCATTGGTGAAGCTGCAAAGGAGGATGAAGAGCCTGATTTTTGTGAAAATGATGGACATCCCAGAGTCCAAAAGACTGTCTATCCCTCTTCATAAATCCTTGGGGAAACAGACACACAAAATTTTACAAACCCCTAATTCAGTACCTCATGTGGATAAGAGAATGGACAGGAGGTATTTGTTATCAGGCTCAGCTGTGGAGTTCCTTTATAGTCATTGCAGCCATGCTGGGGTAGTGCAAGCTGCAGCCTGTGACAGGGCTAACTTTCCTTTGGCTTCACCCCCCCCCCCCAAGATAAGGACTCCAGGAAAGTGGATGCCATGGCCAAAAAACAGTATTTGGCATCCTCTTTGGGACTTGGGCAGGCTACTTATATGGCCTACACAGCCAGGTACCAGAAATCCAGATGGGATATGATTCTGGAATTGGCTAAACAGGCCTCTCCCCAGCTAGCCAAGGAGCTGGAGGAGGTGGCTGCTGATGGACTTGAGGCATCCAAAATGCAATTTCATGCTGCTGTGGACTCCAATGATGTGACATCTAGAGTCATGGCTACATCTGTATCTCTCAGAAGACATGCTTGGCTCAGATGTACTAGCCTTTCACAGGATACCCAGACTAAGGCCATGGATTTTCCTGTAGTAGGTAACTCTCTGTTTGGGGAGCAGACAGATGCTTACATGAAGAAAATGGATGAATACAGGACCACATGCAGGAGTGCACAGGCCAAAGAATGGCAGGCCACTCCACACAAGCAGCAGTCTAGGGGCAGGGGCAGGCCCTTTCAAATGCCTTTTTACCAAGCCCAGGCCTCCACTCCCTTCCCACAGAGGGGGTTCTTCAGAATGAGGGGGATGAGCAGGGCTGCTCCCTTCTCCTCCTCCTCCTCCTCCTCCTCCTCAGTCTAAGGCTCCTGCCAAGCAGACACCCTGATGTGTCAGCCCGGGTCGACCCCCCCCCCCATTTCCAGTAGGAGGCAGGCTGACTTACTACTTCCAGGCCTGGAAGTCTGTGACCTCAGACAAGTGGGTCCTGGAAGTAGTTAGCCAGGGACTGGCCCTCAGCTTCAAAAAATTTCCAAAAAAGAGGGCCAAGTCTTTTCCACCTACATCACTCTCAGAAACCATTGCCCTAGAGGCAGAGGTTTCCTCTCTTCTACCTCTCAGAGCTATAGAGAAGGTTCCTACTCAGCACAGGGGAAAATGACTGTATTCCAGGTACTTCCTTACCCCAAAGAAAACAGGGGAGTGGCAAACCATCCTAGACCTAAGGTATTTGAACATACACATTTCAAAGCCCAAATTCAAAATGGTAACTCTGGGAATGATCCTTCCCTCTCTAAGGCCAGGGGATTGGCTAGCATCTCTGGACCTCAAGGATGCCTACTTCCATATTCCTATCAGGTGCTCCCACAAAAAATACCTCGGGTTCGAGTTGCCTTCAGGCCATTACCAATTCAGAGCTATGCCATTCGGCCTAACATCAGCTCCAAGGGTGTTCACAAAGTGCCTTGCAGTAGTGGTGGCTTACCTCAGAAGACAAGGTATCACCATCTTCCCGTATCTGGACGATTAGCTCTTAGTGGGTCAGTCACCTTTACAGGTCAAGTCAGCTCTTCAAACTACCCAGGACCTACTCAGCTCCTTGGGGTTTCTTCTCAATCTTCCAAAGTCTGTCCTAGAACCAGTTCAACTTCTCACCTTCATAGGCATAGAGTTGGACACTGTACAAGCAAAAGCCTTCCTTCCCCTGGCAAGGGTGAAGGCCCTAGTGGATCTCGCTTCCTCCTTTCGACCTCAGGTCTCCCGCCCAGCAAGGCAATTCCTCCAGCTCCTGGGCCACATGGCAGCTTCCACGGTAGTGGTGCAGGGAGCAAAGTTCCAGATGAGGGACATTCAGTTTTATCTAAGGTCTTTTTGGTCTCAAAAGAAGGATTCCCTTACCAAACTGATCCCAGTGACTCAGACTCTGGTCCAAGCTCTCCAGTGGTGGCTGGACCAGGACAACGTCAGACAAGGGGTTCCATTTCTCCCTGAAGTCCCATCAGTAGTTCTAACTACGGATGCTTCTCTCCTAGGGTGGGGAGCTCACCTGGGAGCCCTGACAGCTCAAGGAGTCTGGTCCCCTCAAGAGTCTCTCCTTCATATCAATCTCCTGGAACTCAGGGCAGTTTTCCTAGCCCTGCAGAGCTTCTCGGATTCAGTCAAGGGCAAGGTGGTCCAAGTCAGAATGGACACCACCACCACAATGTGGTACATCAACAAAGCAGGGAGGCACACGGTCCTCGGCCTTGTGCACAGAAGCCATGAAGCTGTGGTCTCTGGCCTATTCTCTTCAGACTTCTGTAGTAGCAGTTCACCTTCCTGGAAGGACAACATACTAGCAGATGCTCTGAGTAGAATTTCACAGGGACTCCACGAATGATCCCTGGATCCTCACATACTGAAGGCCATCTTCTCCAGGTGGGGCACTCCAGAGATGGATCTCTTTGCAGCACCAGACAATCACCAATCTCCTCTATTTTGTTGCAGACCTCCAGTCCTGGGGACGGTTCCCCAGAATGCTCTCATTTTGGACTGGAAGGGCAGGTTTCTCTATGCCTTCCCTCCCTTCCCTCTGCTGTTTAGAGTTCTGATCAAGATCAGGACTCAACCCTGCACAGTGATACTGGTGGCTCCAGATTGGGCCAGACAGCCGTGGTATCCTCTACTGCTGTCCTTGTCAGTGTCACGTCCCCTGTCTCTGCCCAGGACATACAATCTCCTGTCCTCCTCCCGGGGTGGATCTGGTACCCCAATCTCCAGTCTCTCAATCTCAAGGCCTGGCTCTTGAAGAGTTAGAATATGCAGCAGTACATCTTTCTCAGGGAGTTTTGGATATTCTGAAGGTCTTCAGGAAACCTTCCACTAGAAAAAATTACAACTCCAAATGGAAAAGGTTCACTATTTGATGCTCTCAGAAAGGCATCCTGCCTGATTCTGCAGACATTTCCACGACCTTAGACTATCTAGTTCATCTGAATGGTCTAGGCCTTGGGCCTGCCACTCTGAAGGTTCATCTAGCAGCTGTCTCTGCATTCCTCTCAGCAGGGAAGGGCTCTTCCCTGGCATCTCATCCTGTTTTCAGAAAGTTTTTCAAAGGACTGGTTCACATTAACCCTCCCTTTAGGGAGCCCACTCCACCTTGGGATCTTAATGTCTGCATAGCTCAGCTTATGCAGCCACCGTTTGAACCTTTGGCTTCGGCCAAATTGAAGTACTTGACCTGGAAAACTGTGTTCCTGGTAGCTATTACTTGGGCCAGGCGGATTAGTGAGTTACAGGCTCTGTCAGTTGAACCTGACTTAATTTTCTTCCATAGGGACAAAGTGGTCCTAAGAACCAATAGGAGGTTCTTGCCCAAAGTGGTATCGGATTTTCATCTGAACCAGTCTATATCTCTCTTTGTGTTTTTCACTGACCATTCTTCTTCAGGTGAAAGAAGCTTACACAGTCTGGACGTTAAGAGGGCCCTTAGCTACTACATTGAGCATACTAAGGCACATAGAAATGACTGTCTTCAATTGTTTCTCACTTATGGTGAAGTGGGGAACGGTAAGCCTGCCACTAAAAGAACTATTGTCAGGTGGATTGTTTCTTGTATACAATTCTGTTATGACAAGTTAGAACGCCCCCTTCAGGCCTGGGGGCTCATTTAACAAGGGGTACAGCTGCTTCTCTAGCTGCAGCCAAAGATATACCTTTGTTAGATCTGTAAAGCTGCCACCTGGAAAACAGTACATACTTTTACCAAGCATTACTCCCTGGACATCCAGGCTAGGAGTGATGCTAGGTTTGGCACAGCAGTACTGCAGAGCCTCTTCCCAAAGTAGGTTCTGCATTCCTTCCTCCATAGGGAACTGCTTGGTAGTCTGCATTATGTCTGAATACAGCAAGACTTCATGTGTTTGAAGAAAAAATTACTCACCATAGTAATGTTGTTTCTTCTAATGGAGTCTTGCTGTATTCAGACCCCCCCCCGCCTCCCCTCTCAGAACCTGTTTTTTGGGAAGTGGGCTGGCAGGTACAGTGTTGCACCCGGGTGTACTTTGTACCCTCCCTCTTGGGTGGGGTGGATGTTATTATTTTTCTGGTGTTTTTATACTTAATTATTGTCGCTACCTTTCCTTCTTGGGTTCTCGACTTGAGTCTTTTGGGCCCAAAAATAATTTTTTTGCCCTTTGGCTATATGTTGAACAATTTCCATACTATAGTATGTTAGTTAGTGTGCTCGTAAGAATCTGATGGTTACACTGGGAAGTACCACAGACAGAGGTTTGAAAACCGAGCTCGAGCTCAACGTTCTATGCTTCTGCATAGAGGCAACTCTTTCCTCTCCGGGGCAGTTCAAGTGCTGGGGCTAACTGCATTATGTCTGAATACAGCAAGACTCCATTAGAAGAAACATTACCATGGTGAGTAATTTTTTCTTCTCTGTTAGATAATGCCTGATGAAGTCAAATGGAACAACAAGAAATGGACCGCATCCAGGGATTTTTATATGCAGTGCCTAGGTCAAACAGCAGTAGACAAGTGAGAACAAGAGAGACCGGACCTGCTATCTAAAAGGTTTTCATAAACCAGAAGGAACTAAACTCCCAAATGGATAATAAACTGTGGACTCAGTAGCAGCACTTATTGTTTAAAATTTCATGTTTAATTCCTTCTTTAAAAAGTTATTCACAAATCCACACACATTCTCAAGGTGCATAAAATACAAGCTGTCCTTACAGTGTATCCACGTCCCTGTCTAGCAGCTCACAGGAGACCAGCAGTTCACAATAGGCTCGTTCACACTGCATATTCTGAGTCTGTGCTGGTGGCGCACAGCACCCAGATCAGTTCCCATGTGAATGCCACCGTTCTGCTGTTTTCAACTTGCGTTCTGTTGTGCCCACGATCCCTGTTTTCTTGTGATCGCGCAGTCAAGAAGGAGTCTTACACCGGTTTGCTTGGCTGTGTGAACAGCCAGCACCATACAATATGTTGCCCAGTGTCACGGCTCCACTATGGGACCATGGTTTCTCAACTTACGGCCCTCTGTTTTTTAAAAGAACTACTTGCCAGAGTTCAGCTGTGCTTACTGTACCTAAAACTACCTTTGGCTGAACTCTGGTCTGAAGACCCCCTCCACTGTAGTATTGTTGACTGCACCCCTCACCGGAACCCTCCTCAAAACTCTGGAACTTCTCTTGCAGCACCTGCAGCGTTCTAGAGGTATGCCATGTGAACGCTGCTCCACAGCATTTCGGATTGCTTGGCTGCAACCATCTACACAGCGGCAATCCAACTTTCTCGCCGTGTGAGCGAGCCTAGAGACTCACAAGAGACCTCCCATCTGTCCCTAACCATTTTCACTCACAGGAGCTTTGTCAGAGGTGAGTCCACAGTTTATTATCCATTTGGGAGTTTAGTTCCTTCTGGTTTATGAAAACCTTTTAGATAGCAGGTGCTGGTCTCTCTTGCTTTCACTTCTCTACTGTTGTTTGACCTAGGCACTGCATATAAAATCCCTGGATGCAGTCCTTCCTTGTTGTTCCTCTTGCTTTCAAAGGTCTGACACACAACCTATGGTTGAAATGTTGATTCTCTTTGTTTTTATTTTCAGCGTGCATTTAATATTACCATTTTTGTTTTGATTTCAGACCACACACTAACGCACACCTTGTTTTTTTTTTTTTTTTTTGCTATTTTCTGGGTGTGTCTGTCATGATCAGTAATGAGCAGAATCCAGTTTCTGTTCAGCAGGGACTCTCCCTTTTTTGCACTCCGTGAGTGAGAATGGGGCACTTGCAAAACTATCTTCATGGACAGGCTTCTTTTCTTTGCTGTCTGGCATGGTGCTGGAACCATTGTTTTTTTTTGGGGGAGGGGCTGAGCCCCCACACTATCTTGCACATGTGCCCTTTAAGCCTTTCAAGTGCCCTTTCAGAATGAACCCTGCCATTGTATGCTTCAGCTGCCCTTTCAAACATCAGCCCACTCACTTTCTGCAACATTCTAACACCCTTGCTTATCTGGGCGTTAAGGCACAGGACTTGCTTGGTGTGAAGCACAGGGCTGCCTGGAATTCCCTTGATTTTGCAGCACAGTGACCCTTGTTTGACCTCTAACCAGGGTTTTATTTCACTCCTGTTTTTAATGCTCCTCCCTCGGCCCCAGCCCGCCACTCCTCCTGGCTCACTAATGTCCCCCTTTAGCAGTCAGTCACACCTCCGCTACCTACCATCCATCTGTCATGGCCGCAGTCTGTACACAGGGGGTCCGGCACTAACCCTACTGGAAGGGCCCTCCTCCAGCAGGGGGGAACAGGGAGAAGAGATTACTGGAATGGTGCCTCTGGGGCAGACACGGGGATGGAGGAGGTGTGGTCTACGGCGTGGAGGGGATAAGTGGCAGTCATCCGGGGTTGGACAGCCCATGTTCCATTTTTCGGGCCCTCCCACCCACGTTGGTGTGGCTGAAGCATGCGTCCTGGGTGGGGACATCCGGCAGTGCGTGGTCACCCACACTGCCTAGGACGTCACACTGGAGCCATCACCAGGAACCACTAGACAAGTGGCATAGCATCTTCCCCATCCTGCTGGCAACCGCTCCTGAGATCTTTGGCTTAGGATGCGAACCCGGATCACCAACATGCTTAGTGGTCACCCATCGCTTGGCGCCATGGCGCCAGTTCATGTTTTTTACAGTCTCATGTTTTCAGAAATAAGAACAGAGTAACAAACACCAGCAGGCCTTCTTACTAGTACCCCCCTTCCCGTAAATAAAATGATAGAATAATGCATTAATACGAGAATCCATGGAACTGGCAGATGGAGACAGTCAGTGAATGGCAGTGTCGCAGGCACAATTGAATAGTTGTGTTTTCCTGTTCCACCCACACTGGGGATGTGGGCTCATACCTAATGCTAACCCTACAGCACAGTACTGGCAGAGGGAAGTGGCATCCCTGGCCTGCTGGAGAGCCCATCCTTTGGATAAGATGTTAAACTGAGGTCCCTTCTGCCCACCTCTGGTGGCTGTCCAGGTGGAAGCTGAACATTCAGAAGAACTAAGAGTACATATAGATTCCTGCATGACAAGGAGGGATTACCCCATGACTGGGTATAAAAGGGATTAACTGCGATTGACATTGCACCGTTTCCTGCAGTATTCTGCACTGCACTCTGGCAGGCTCCCCTGTATGTAGACAAATAGATTATCCTTCGGATGAGATGTTCAGTCATGGTCCTGTGCTTTTCTGGTGGTTGTTCAGGTGGACGTTAAAGATCGCATGGCACTTCTCGAAGAAGAGTAGGGGAATCTCCTCAGTGTCCTGGCCACATTTTCCCTCATTCACTGTAATACCACCAGTAGCTTAATCTGATTCAGCTTCAGTTGGTTTGCATCTGTATAACCCTGACCACTACCAGACAAGGCTGAAAATAGGCATTATTGTCTAGCCCTCATATCCTGATCAACAAAACCCCCAAAATAAATAAGGACAGAAAAACGATCGGGTTCTCTAAGCCTCCCCTAGTGCATTGCCCTATGTGAGGGATTACTCCTGTGTCCTGGTCGACATTCTCTCTTAACAAGAAAGGCTCTACAGTTGTCTATGACTGGATGTGGGGGGAAGGGGCATTGGCTGATTAGTCTGCATACAGTCACTGCACTGCCAGTATCCAACTCCATGTATGTAAAGCGCTTCAACATACTTTTGGTTAAAAAAAAAAAAAAAAAAGGCACAATGGCGGGGGGGGCAATTTCTTAAAAGCAGGGAAATATATCAAGATCATAACTTTGCTTATTTAATATAATGAAAAATACTGTTTGGTTGTTACACTGTGCAGGAAAGGTTTCTCTGCATAAGCTGAAAAATAAGAAACCTCTATTCTGTTGGCGTTTAGTTGTTACCAAATCTTATGACATTAACCATGTGCTGTTAGTTGATCTGGTGCTACTTAAGACGTTACTTTCTAGGGTTTGTTTTACTGTTTTGCATTTATATACCAGCAGTCGTCTGCAATAGACTGCAGAGTCTATTGCTCTGACTGGCTCAAGATGACTTTTTTGAGCTGTTAAACTGATGGATATCTGTTACTGGAAATGACAGGATGGACTGCAGATTTTTGTGAAATCCCAGTGCCCCACTGAATAGAGATCAACACAGCTTTTGTCCAAGTGTGCCATTGAGCAATTTTGATTCCAGATGTTTTTCCTGGTGCCTGTTATTGCGTTAACTTTGCCCCTTACTTCACTGCCACTTATGCCAGGGGGTCCACGGTGCAATGTCTACATCCATGGTGGTCTCCATTAGAGATTGTACAGCAGCCCCCATCAGGTCACTTTTGGTACTCCAAGGGTCCATGGTACATGTCCTCCATCTGAGGTGGGCTTCTTCAGGGATTTTATTGCAGCCCCCATCAGGCTTATCCTTGGTACTTCTGGGGGGTCATGGTGCAGCTCCTGCATCCCTGGTGGACTCCATTTTGAGGGTTGTACAGCAGTCCCATCTGGCCTGTATTTTGTTCTTCAGTGGGTCAATGGTGTGGCTCCTGCAGCTATGGTTTGCTTCATCTGGGGTTGTACACTAGCCCACATCTGACCTTTTCTTTGGTTCTCAAGGGGGTCCACAGTATAGCTCCTGCATCCGTGTTGGCCTCCATCAGGCCCTCTTTGGTACTCCAGGGGTACATGGTGCAGCTCCTGCATCCCTGGTGGGCTTCATTTGGGGTTGTGCAGTAGCTGCTATCTGGCCCATCTTTGGTACTCTAGCAGGTCCATGGGACAGCTTCTGCATCTGTGATGGGTTCTGTCTGGAGGTTGTACAGTGGCTCCCGTCTGCCCTGCCTTTGGTTCTTCAGGGGGGTCCTTCCATGGTGCAATTCCTGCATCCATGGTTGGCTCCACCAAGGGGTTGTACAGCTGCCTTCATCAGGCCCTTTTTGGTACTCTAGAGGGTCCATGGTGCAGCTTCTGTGTCCATGGTTGTGTATTCAGGGGTTGCACAACAGCTCCCATCAGACTCTATTTGGTGTTCCAGGTGGTCCGTGGTGCAGGTCCTGCATCTGAGGAGGGCTCCCCCTGGACTGTACTGCAGCCTCCATCAGGCCTGTCTTTGGTACTCCAGTGGGTCCATGATGCAGCTTTTGCATCCTTGGTGGGCTCCATCTCATCTAGTGTATGGGACTTCAAGGGGCCTGTTGAGTTGGCAGTGCTGAGGGGAGTAGGTGGTATTTTGCATGTTCTAGGGCTTTCCTCCATTTTTTTTTCTTCCCTTTGGATGCCAGCATGCAAGGTGTCTGGGATCCCACACTGTGCACTCACATGATACACATGCTCACATTCAACACCTGACATATTCCCTTCAGTCTGCCACTCCATCTGCATGGTCACCTCTTGTCACCCAGGTGGCGGTGTTGTAAAAATGGAAACTGTCAGCAGAAGACTCTTCGGCCCACCCACCTGCCCAAAGATTTCCTGCATATTGAACCTGTGTGGACCCTAACTGGTCCCTGGGCTCCCTATCTCCTCCCTGTTTTTGTATTACAGAAACATAGAAACTGATGGCAGATAAGGACTGCTAGGGCTATCCAGTCTGCACATATTCCCTACCTGCATCAGCAGCTTCTGATCCTACTTGGTCATTGGCTTTAGCCTCTTGTTCCCACCGCTAGGGTTTCCTTATGCCTATCACATGGATGTATTAATCCCCCCACTGTGCTAGCTCCCACCACCTCCTGGGGTATGCACTTATGCCTACCCCATGGATGCTTGTAGCCCGCCTCCATTCTAGTCACCACCACTTTGGCAGGCAGTTGATTCCATAGCGTCTCAGTGAAGAAGAATTTCTTCATGTCCCTCTTGAATCTGCTCCCTTCTACTTTCATTGCATGCCCTCTAATCCTGTAGTTGTCCTCCCTTGGAAAAGGCTCTCCACTTGCACCATGTTTACCCCTGTGAGGTACTTAAAGGTCTCGATCATGCCGGCTCCGTGTACCAGGAGCAGAGACTGGCAGGGAGGGGCTGTATAAGCATCCATTGGACGCTTCCCTTCCAGGGGGTGGGTGGACCTCTGGCACCTGGTGGTGGATTGGAGATGTACTAGGTGGCGTGCTGCCTCGACATGCTGCTGTACATCCCCATTCCAGGATGCCACCAGATATGTCTAATTAGGGAGGTGGTAGGGTGAGAAAAACATAAAAAATGATGGCGTCTGGCTGCCCAGATGATGGCAGCCCATTCCTCCAGCTCTGCAAACCCCAGGATGAGCTCCGTGCTGCATCCTCATTGCCCCCGGCGAGCATCAAGTGTGTGTGTGCCCCTCGGACGCACAGAAATCTTCCCTTCCGGTTGTGATCATGGGAGATGGGAGGGGCCCCGACGAAGGGATATGTTGGGTCGGTTGGGGTGGCGCGATGAGGGGCAATGGACCATGCCCAGAGGAGTGGAGTTGGTAGGGGCTTGGCTGCCTGAAGGAGTGGGTGGCTGGGCTGGTGGGGCAGGAAAAGAGCATCAAACAAACAAACAAACAGAAAAAGTCTCGATCATGTCACCCCTTGCTTTCACTGCCCTCTCCTTAGAAAAGGGGTTTGTCTCCATCCCCCCTTTTTTTTTTTTTTTTTTTTAAACAAGCTTTTGACTCAACTATGGAACCAGCAGGACTATCTGCCCCAACCCACACCCTACCAGAGACTGCCTTCCCAGGACTCCTCTGTATCCCCCTCAGATTCTCCCCATGGTAGGGTCAGGAAAGGGAGGTCCCTCCCACCCAGAGCACAAGCCAGAAAACCGTCCTGGGCAGCAGTGGGGATAGGGCTTTTTTCTCTGGCCCCAAGCATTTTCCTTGTTCTTTCCCAACCACACAGTGGCGTGCAAGGATGCAAGTGAGCCTGCATGTAGAGGAACGCATGCGCCTGCCGACTGACGTTTCCTTGCAGATGTATGCTAACTGCTCCACCGCCAGACCTTCACGAGGTGGGGAGCAGCTTGGCATAGCCTTCCATCCTTGGGAGAGGAAAGCAGTCGTCTGGAAGCTCTATTCTCTCCCACCCTGGCTGTCCCCTTGTGGCCCAGGCTCATTCCTGAACTCTGATCACTGGTGTGGCAGGAAGTAAGGCATCCAGCGTCTCAGCCCTCCACCCCACTGGGCTGCCTCACCCCTTCCTCTGTCTTTACTGCTATCTGGTTGCCCATCCCCTCCCACTCTCCACTGTGAAAACCGAGCAAAAGTACCTGTTCAGAATGTCTTTTTCCTGGTCTTCCTCTGCAAAGTCTTCTCCCCCGCCCTTGTGATCCTCACAATCCCACCTCTTGTTTTTTTTCTTCCTCCTCATGTAGTGGAGAAAAGTCTTACCACCCTTTACTTACTTACTTTCTTTGCTATCCCATCATTCGCCTGTGCTTTAACCCTCCTGACCATCCTTCCTTTTCTTTTTTTTTTTTTTTATCAATCCGTCTGTTTTATTCTCCTCAGGACAGTGAAGGGATATACCCCACATCATTCTGCTGGGCCCCTGCAAGGATTCCAACTTCATGCTACTCGTCCACCAAAGTTTTTTTTTTTTCTGTGTATGGTTCCCCCATCCCTTTGATGGAGGCATGTGTGCAATGACCTCAGCACACAGCCAGATGTGCTCCCACCCCCAGTGTGCAAACATCTGCCACCTCCACCAGTCTGGCCTCAGTAGTGGTCTCAGGCTCACATACACCGAGCTGTCGCTAGGGATCGGTAGATGCTGGGTGCCAGATCCCCCTCCCTCCCCCAGAGAAGGTGAGAAATCCAACAGACACTCTGCTTTCTCCATCCAGCTGGCCCTCAGAGAACCTTAGTTCTGCTCCCAAACCCAGGTCCTCGGTGTAGCATGTGGCAGTGTTACCACTGCACCAGCAGGCCGGCCTCTTCTTGCTGCCTGATCAGGTACACCTCCTTGTCTTCCCTCTGAGTTTCAGCCAAGTCTGCAATCATCCCTTCCTGGAGGAGCAGGAGCGCATCCTGTGGGATGCACATTATTCCTCTCCCTGGCCGGCCCCAGTGCCCAAGACTTGTTCCCAAACCCAGGTCATCGGCAGCACAAACGGCAGTCTGCTGCTGTGCTGAAGGTCTGGCATATATTGAGTTTTAAATAGTCTTGGGCGAATATTAGGAGCACAGTGTGAGCATCCCACTTGACCTGGAGTCTAAAATTGGCACTGGCCAAAGCTGGTACTGTAAGTTTGTTCCTTTAACTAGCATTACTGGCTTGTGTTGGTAGGAGGTAACCTTTCTCACTAACAGCACCAGTGTGGACTAGTGAATGTTTCTGGGGCTAGTCCCAGCCACTAAGTGGCTACAAAAGCTGTTTTGCCTTCTGTCATGTAATTTAGTGTATGTAACTGCAACACCACGATGCCTTAATGACCTTAGTCAGCGATATGTTCATAAGCCGCTTTCCCAAATAAATTTTTTTTTTTTTATGGGAAAGAGGCTAAAAAAATTGCACATCAAGTTGCTGAATAAGGACTCTGAATGTGTACTCTGTTTATTATGGTACATTATCTTTGGCACTTTCTTTTTTTTTTATGAATTTTTAAAACTGTTTTCTTGACTTTCTAAAAGCATTTTGCACCATTTTAATACTCTACTTTAAATAGTTACTTCTGAAATGAATGGAAAAAATATTGCCCTCTGACACTTGATACTTTGGTTGTTGCTGTGTTTTGGATTTCAGGTTTGTTTGTTTTTTTCTTTGTAGGCACGGGGTGGAGGTCCATACATTGATATGCATGTGCATGAAACATTGTAATGTGGGAACTACAAAATAACCCCAGAGCAAATGCATTGGGGCATGGGTAATCCTGGAGGATAGTGGCCGTACAGCCAGGATCATTGTAATGTGGGATTTTTCCTAATAAAATGCTTGAAAAGATATTGGCCTGGTTACTTATTGGTACCATTTCTGCAGTGTGATCTTTCTCTCTTCCCCCCCCCACACACTTTTGTTGTCTATCAGAGCCCACTATACTCAGGAACGTACCTTTAAATGCTTCACAGGGGGGAATGTTCCGCACTTCAAGACTAACAAAGCTCTTAACATGATACTGTGCATACCGCAGCTCAGGGAGGGAGGCAGGTTTTTAAAATAAGAAAAATCAGATTGTGTCGAAGAACCCAGTGGTGTGGCAGAAACGCAATGCTCTGCAAGATGGGTTTGTGTGCAGTCTCCACATTGAGGCCTAAGGGGGTGGGGTAACAGGGCAGTCTGTATTCTCGGTGCCACATTCATAAATGACAGGTGGCTTATCCATGGGTACCAATGCAGCCAAAAGTGTGTGATCCTTTAGATGTGTCTGACCATAAGTCAATACCATATCCACTCAAAGTGCTCTTCGTACAGATTAAAACAGTAAGTCATCCCATCAGTGATTTGGTACAGTTACCACTCGCAGTGCGGGCTACTCAAGTTTGGGAATGAGCTTGGGCAGCCAGTGGCTGGCCAGAGGTAGAAAGATCCAGTGTCCCAGTTGAAGTGGTCTTCTGAGGAAGAAGGGTTGAATGTCCCACTGCAGTACTGCCACCGGGGTGGGATCACAGGTGATGGTGCACTCAGGAACACCCAAGGGGAGGGAGGGAGATGTCTCCAGACAAAGGCAAGATGGCAGACATTACATTCTGGGCATAGATGTCTTGTGGGTCCTAATGAAACTATGGAAGTAAACCTCTGGCACAGTGGAAGGATGGAGGCCCTGTGGCATATCTGGCCCTGCTCCTCACCCTGCATGCACACTAGAAAATCTGAGAAAGAACCCCCCCCCCCCCAATATGCTCTGTCCCCTTTAGGGTGAAAATGGACACATATGGAACTTGTGGCAGGTAGGAGTGTAAAGGAGTTGAGTGGTAGCTAAGAGGGGGCCGGATCAGGAGCAGGTGCAGAAACAGTAAGAACAAAAGCAAACCAAAAAGATGAGGTGTAAAAGAAAGATAAAAGGGCAGAAATAACATAAAATGTGCAATAAAAACAAAAGTACAAGGAAATTAAACCAAGTGAATTTGGGGCAATCGGGCAATGGTATAACCCACAAAGAGGAGGAAAAAAAAAAAAAAACTTTATGTAGCAAACTACTCTTGGCACCGTCAAGACTCTAATCTCATAACATTTACCCCCAAAACTGAATTTCAGCATATTCCATTGTTTATCACTAAAGACATTCGTATGAAACCAAGCTCTTAGCACCAGATTCAGTCTGAGAAGAACCCTGATGTAAATCCTGCACACCCTCTTGGTGACCCCTCCACCCCACCCACTGGTATTTCTGACCCCAATGCGCCCCCACCAGCCACAATACTGGCCCTCTTGTATAGCCTTCAAGGACTGGAGGTTTTCAGATCTAATGGATGAGATGGTATGGGAAACATAAGTGCCGAGGGATACTGCAAAACTGATCACAGCTCCCCTTACTAAAATATATATACTTGCATTTTTTATTTATAGAGTTTGCAAGCATAAACTTACAAAACAAGAAACCATTGGCGGATAGCATCATATTACATCAACAACATAACCCAGATAGACCATCTTAGGGTAGCTGGTTCATTCCACTGGGGTGTCACACAGATGAGGCACTGATGAGTCCTGGTAAGACGAAACACATATGTGTCTTCTGTTAGCACCCTTTGCAGACTGTGTGAGAGACCTTTTGGTACCATGCATTTCTGCTTAAAGTTGAACCAGCGTAATAGTCTGTGGTATTTGCATATACAGCCCATGGTGCTTTGCATTATAGGGGTGTGTGTGTGTGATTTTGTATTTCATATTACATCAAACCACATGCTCTCTTAAAAATAATTTAATAGCTGGCTTGGTAGCACAGACAGCTGAGGCGCTGGATGCCTGTCCTCATGCTACGCCAGTGACCCGTGTTCAGGAGCGAGCACGGGCCACCGTGGGTCAGCAGGGGAGGAGAAGGATTGAGCATCCAATGGACTGCTCTCACGAGTACCATCACGAATGTTATTAAAGAAAAAAAACACCTGAGAACCTGCCTTGAAGCACTGGAAAATCAGACACGGGCAATGAACATTTAGGCTGCTGGGCCTTCCAGAAAGCTACAAGGGGGATCATTTAGATCCTTGGATGGGGGGATGTCAGTGGTTGGCGTACGACTGGCCCCTAGCAGAGACTAGGGGGCAGTGTGCTGACGCTGTAGAAGTGGAGGAGATGGGGCAGACACCTGGAGGAGTGCGTGTGCGTGTGGGTGTGTGCATGCTCCCTTCACTGGCATCATTGTACGCCCCATCTTGAAAGGGAGAAAAATGGAAGAGAAAATAGGTTGCTGTGGTGCATGACAGAGGGCGCCTCGCAGGTCCTGCTTCTAGTTAGCCACAGCACTGGCCACTCTGGTTCCAGTCTCTGTTGGGGGTTGGGACCCTGGGGTTAAGGGACAGAGCAAGCTGGTGGACACTGGGGGACAGGGCTCCCTCCAGAGTTAGGGGCTGCAGCAACAGGAACGCACACTAATAGCAAAAAAGAAAAAAATTAATAAAGAATACATCCTCATTTGGTACACCATTAGGGGGAATACCAAAATTCAAATATACTCAAAAAAAAAACACCATCACATGCAGCCATGGAATCAAAACAAGGCTGCAAAAAGAAGTTACTCTATTACCAAAGCAACCCGATAGTCATGATGATTTCCCCCAAGACGTGCAAATGTAACAGTATTATTAATTAAAAAAAAAAAAAAAAAAAAAAAATTCCCCAACTCTCAAGAGAAGTAAGGAACCGGAACCCAAACGTTAATATGAACACGGAAGAATAACAGGCTATATGGCTGGTAGAAGCTCATTAGATAGACAAATCCATAAGAAAAAAATAGTTGTGACAAAATCCCCAATATTAAACACAGTCAATGAGCAGCTCAGACTCAGTACAATGAAATTAAACTGCAAAAGTGATACTAGGTGGGGGGTCTCGCGAATGAGAACAAGATGGAAAGCCAGTAGGTAGTGCACTGTAAATCAATCACCTTGAGCAGCAAATAAAAGTAAATTTTTTTTGGGGGGGGCATCCACAATCTTGGAACAGCAATACTTATGTGGGATAGTCTGATTATTAAGATGGGGAACCCACAGAAAGACAGAACCCAGAATGATGGAGCTGAGGGGAAAAATCCGAGCGGAGCTCTAGCCACGCGGCCTGTCACAAATCCACCCTGAAGTAACTGACAATGCCGGCAAAGAAACTCTTCAAACACTCTGCATAAAAATCAACATGCTGATATCCTCAGCAGCTGGGCTATCCGACAAATTTGATAGCCTCACCAACTGGGTAACTAAGGTGGAGTCAGCGATGGAAACACTATCGATGGCGACGGTGAAGACTACTAAGCGGGCTGATGTGGCTATGGGTGCCATCACGAATGTTATTAAAGAAAACAAACACCCGAGAACCTGCCTTGAAGCCCTGGAAAATCAGACACGGGCAATGAACATTAGACTGCTGGGTCTTCCAGATAGCTACGAGGGGGATCATTTAGATCATTGTATCCGGATGTTACTTATGCCACTCGGCAGAGAAGGAAGCAGTTTGATGATACCAGAGCCCTGCAGAGGGAAGCGGGGCATATCGAATGGAATTATTTTCCCAGCATGTCTCTGTATTGCCTATCAAGGCAAGGTCCGTTTCTTTTCAGACTCTAAAGATGTCATTATGTAAGCATCACTGTATAACACTAAGCCATGAAGCATGTTTTCTCGCAAAAATCTGTATGTTTGTCCAGACGTTGAGCCTTTGCAAAGGAGTCTGACACAAAAGTTGTAATTTCGAAACTTTAATAAATAAATAAATAAAAATAAATAGACGCTATGAAATGGGCCCAGAAGCAGGTCCCAAGGAGAGTCAGAAATGTTGACAAGGAAGAGGTGTCTTCTGACGATGATGAGTTGTGAAGATATCTGGAATATACCCTATTTTTGAGAGATAAGTGGTGGGTGGCAATGGCCGTTTAGTAACTACTAAGGTACTTTATGAATAATAATTACACGGACCAGGGCAATGCACCCATTTCAGGACTAATTTAATACATATACAGTTTAGAGGTTGATGATCTCTAAGTTGGAGTTAGTATCTGTATAAAATTATTTATATTGCCTCTCACTGTGTTAATAGTGATTGAAATTGTTGCTTTAGTCTAAAATGCAGCAGCAGATTACTGCTGCAATGTATTTTGAATTTGTTACCTAAGCACTATCTTAAAGGGAATGCACTATTGATGCACATAACATAGAGTAATGCATGGAGATTTCCTCTATTACCTCTTAGGAGGAAGAGACTAATGGGAACTAGAATGTTGGACTGTGAAGAACAATACCATGCTGTTCATAACAGCTATTCTGGAGTCATACTGTATTGTAATGTAATTTGTTTTTCCCCCATGGAAGTATCTTAAAGCAGTAGATGGATTCTATATGTTTACATTAAGAGGAGTGGTGACCGCCGGCCTGGTGGCGCTGAGGATTGAGGCGCTGGACACCACACCTCGCACCATGTTGGCGACCCGGGTTCGGGAATGGACTCGGACCGCCGGGAGTTGGCAGGGGAGAGAAAGGACCGAGCATCCCACGATTGCTTTCCTTCCTCTGGGGAGGGCTAGGGCACTGCAGCGACAGCTGGCGGAGGCCGGCGGCACGGCAGCAAGCAGCAGAATGGAGGAGAGCTCTGCAGGTGTCTGCACGTTGTGCCTGGATGCCATGACATGTCCGGCTCTCTGGGGGGAGAAAAAACAGGCAGAAAATGGTGGAGCGCGATCTCAGCAGCTGATGGCTGTGCCCAGCGCCCCCTGGTACCTGAGAAGATCCTGCATACAGGGTGCATGAGCGATTAAAGGCTGACTCTGTGGGGGTGCCAGACCGGGCCTGGGGTGTGTGGGTGTCGGTGCCCGGGGAATAGTGAGGGATCCGCATCACAGGAGGAGAAACAGAGATGTTAAAAAAAAAAAAAAAAAAAAAGTGGTGACCCTATTGTGTCTTGTAAGATGATATTTGTTATATCTCTGCTTGTATAATGACCTTTATTGCTTACTTGAAACAATAACCATAAAGTTTAAAAAAAAAAAAAAGTGCTAGGAGTTCTGTAAAAGAGGCCATGCTGATGAAAGTCCGTAAGTACAGTTCAGCTCCAACCATGCAGCATAAATGAATAAAAGTTCAACAGCAGCAGAAATTGCAATCAAACAAGACAGTGCTTCTGAAACACAAGTCTTACCAGCTCCTCAAACAGGCTGCATTTCCATAACTCCGTCGTCCTCATACGAGTTCCCTGTGCCTTCTGCCTCAGTCCTCTCTTGCTCAATACGAGAAACCAGCTTGTTTGCATCATTAAATAGGTACTGTTGTCCATTCCATACAATCCGCAATTTAGCCAGGAGAAGCAACTGATTTTGCATTTTTAATTGCCAAAGTCGACCCCTGAGGCCATCAAAAGCCCTCTGGCGTAGGGAGTACTATAGGAGAGGTCTGGAAATAGCAACAACATAGTTTCCCCATTTTTCAGGGGGCCCCGTCGTCTGGCTACACCATGGTCCCAATCTCCTATGTGTCTGCAGCAGATCATAAAAGTCTGTGGGGCAGTGGGATCCGTGGCCACCTGCTGAGGAGTGATTTGGTAGGCTTTCTCAATCGAGAGGGAGGATCTACCTCCGAAAGACCCAAGATGGCAGGTAAAGTTTTTAGCAATGGCCAAGCAGTCCTCCCCCTCTGCAGTTTCAGGCAAGCCCACCACCCAAAGATTCCTTTCTCAGGCCTGATTCTTGACAGTTTCCGGGTGGTGACGCAATAGAGCATTTTCTTTTGCTAAAATGGCAGATGCCGCTGCCAAGCTAAGTACCGAGGTCTCGGAAAGTTTCACAGTGGTCCATACGATTTTCTAAAGCTGAGACTCTGAGTGAGCGTGTTGAATTTTTTTTTATCTTGGTCCTTTAACTAATTGGTGGATAGTAGCCAGAATAGAGAATAATGATGCCGCTTCAGTCTGTGATTCAGCAAAGTCCTGGGTCGCACCTTGCCTGTTCCTACCCAGGTCATTTTCTTCGGGCCAAATAAAAATCTGCTGATGAGGCATTAGGCCCTCTGGATTTGCCCATTCTAGCAATCATGAGAACACCAGCCACTACTAGAAGCAGTTCCCACACTATGAGTATTGGTTTTATCAAAATATTAATAGTTTGTTCAAATTTCTCTTGGGAGCTCAAGAATTCTGCTGCTTCCACTAAAAAATATTTTATTGGTGTACTACGACAGGAAGTTGCCCATTGGTTTGTAAAATAGCATAGGTTGTACCCATATTAAAAGGCAGAGATCCTTTTTAGTAAACAGTTACAGATCTATCACCTTCCACGTGGCACTGAGTGGTAGGGGACTGTTTGGCATGCAGGTGATTTTGGTTGGTGCCCCATGCCAGCAGGGAGGTAGTTCCCACTTGGATACTCTCCTGCCTGGGGTTGGAGTACCCCCCATATTATACTGCTGCCTCCTTGCAGAAGGTTGGAGTCAGCATGTAAAGACATAACCAGCTACAACAGGCAGGTGAGGACATGGAGTGAAATACAGCACTAAGAATAGCACCTTAACACCATTCACCCATGTCACAAGAAAACCAGGAACTCTAACATCCCTGTACCACAGAATTATAAAGACTAGAATGGCAATGCTGAACGGGCTGGTGTGCCTACTTCCTGCTTTCCATTAGGGTGGTAATTAATATTTATCTATGGGGAAACTAATCCTGTGGACTAGGGTGTCTGAGCACTGCCCTTCTAGTCTTTATAACTCTGTGCTCTACACTAGATGATGGTTGACTGCCTTTTCTATTACACTGGGTCTGTGCTCATTCAGGGTCCACGCTCCTGATGTCTGACAACCAGCAGGCCATACAGTGTGCCTTTTTCTTCCTCTGGTTACCATCTCTAGTTATGGCAGGAGGGGAGGGCAATGATATGTTTCTAAGGGGCAGTGTTGACCTCTCAAGATCCTATCCGGGACACAGCACCCTCCCCCAGTGAGGATGGGGAATGACCAACCTGAAGGAACGTGTTTTATCATTGTTGTATGGTTCATCACTGCTGTTTTGAACATTCAAGATTTTTGTCTCAATGAACCTTACAGAGTATGCAGATATTTAAATGATGATAAATACTTTGGGGGAGCCATGATAGTAACAGCTTTTTATTTATTTATTTTTCTGTTTAAAGGGCTAGTTTTCAGTTGGCTTTCCCAGTTGTTAAAATTAAATAACAAAATCAAGTTAATGGTCCTGCACGTAAATACAACTTGCGGGTTCCTCACCTTCAATCACAGATGTTCAGCTGCGTGGAACTCCCTGCCAGAATCCCTGTGCCTAGTAAATCACACCATGCCCTCCAGTCCAAGTCATGGAATGGTTCTTTTCACTCTCCTCTGGGCATAAACCTTGCTGTCATTCCAGTGACATAACAGAGGTAGCAACAACTGAGAGCCTCTGTCCCTACACCCCCTGCACTGGGCCTTGCCTTGCATTTAAAACTTTGCTATACCGCAGTCAAACATACAGTACAATGTATTGTAACTTATACACAGTCTCTAGCACTATCTGCGTCTGCAATGTGGTTGCTTGTCACCACAGGTTTGCCTGTCCATTGGGAGAGATAAGGATCGAGCGTACCAGAGAATGTGCTCTGTCTCCATCGAGGGAGGATTCAGATGCTGCTCCAACAGAGTTGCCTGGGTCGACAGAGGTGGAACTATGGGTAGCAGAAGTAGTACATTTATTTCTAAAGCGTCCTTCCCCGGAGGCTCGGGGAGTTGTAGTTATAGACAGGCAAATAAAATCCCCCAAACACTAAGCAAACAAAACATTAATAAAATATACTACATAAAATAAATAACAGCAGCTGCAAAATGAATAATACTCTGAGACTACATTTTTAGTCCCCAAAAGCCTATCTTTGCAAGTGAGCCTTTAAACCCCTTTTTAAGGCCTCCACTGAGGGAGTGTGCCTCAGTGCCAAATGAAGACTGTTCTACAGTAAAAGGCTGGAAACTTCAAATCAATGATCCCCAGAACACCATAAGTCGGGCCCTTGGGGTCAAGAGGAGGCCCTTTGAGGAGGAGGAGGAGTGAAAGGGGGGGGAGAGGACTGGAAAGGATTCAGAAGATCTAACAGGTAGCCAGGGCCCAACCCATGTAAGACTTTAGAGGTTATTAAACCAGCCTTGAAGGTAACATGCCACTTCACAGGCAGCCAGTGTAGGTCATGCAGGACTGAGATCACATGACTAGACTTCGAATGGCCAGTCAAATAACCTGGCTGCTGCATTCTGCATCAGTTCCAAGCATCGTAGGGTACCTCCACTGATGGTGAGGTAGCGTGTGTTACAATAGTCCATCTTAGACGTCACAAATGCATGGACCAGTGTTGGCAGATCTTGGGAAGGGATAAGGGACTTAATCCGGCCGACGTTCCTAAGATGGTAAGAGCCACTCCTGACTACTGCAGACACTCGAGCCTCCAATGTCAGCCGATCATCAAAAATGACTCCTAGATTTTTCACCTTAGCAGAGGCCAACAGTCTGGATGACCTGAGCTAAATCCCCGTCTCTCCTATAACTGCTTCTGCTGCTCCCTCCGGCCTGACTCAATCACTGTTACCATGATACTGAATGGGAAGGAGGACGTCGGCTGGTGTCACATGGCACGTTTGCGTGCATGTGCACGCCCTCTAGCAGATGTCCTGGGGATGGGCTGAAAAAGAAAAAAAAAAACAGCCCTGACTGTAGCAAGATGACCCTCCCTGGCTGGCATGTAGGCCATACATTAATGACCCATGCTCCCTGCCATCTCCACGAGGATCTGATATGTTGGGAGGGACTTGGGGACCCTCTACCCAGCTATGAGGGCTATGATACAGGGAATGGAGATGCAGCGTTAAGTCAGGGGAAGATGGATGACAGAGCTGTAAAAATCGCGGGTGGGTGAGTGACAGGCAGTCGGGTAAGAAGGGGCATAAAAAACAAATATACCTGTCATCAGAAAGTTTTGCTTTAACGGTACACCACTGTAAACAAGATCTGCTCCGTGTTTTTCATCCTGAAGAAAACTGAATTTAAAGAAATAACAAAAAAATCTCTTTTGGGCTCTTGATCCTCCATGGTTCCAAGAACAGGTAGGCTACTCTAAAACTAACTGCACTTGTGAATAAAACACAACGCAATGCCATTTTACAGTGTTCACTTTTTTATATTGTGTACACCGCAATATTATCACTGGCCTATGACCACACAATAATAACAGAGCATGGGGAGTTTTGTTTCTAAAACTAGAATAGGAAGTACACTTAGACCCACCGAATTAGTCATAGACCAGGCTTATTCTGTGAAGTCGTTATTGGAATTTTCTATTGTTTGTTTAATTCAGATGAATTGTTATTCATAATGGTCATCCCCTAACTTGTCTTTAAAGGAGAACTGCACTGGATCTGTAAGTCAGCTTTGCCAGTAGAAGCTGTTTTTTTTTTGTTTTTTTTCCTTTTAAATACTAGTTCAAATTCTGTTTTTGCTCTAGTCGGCCAGACTTTTTAGTTATCTTAGTTGGCATTTCTGATTTACATGGTACTGGTAAGAACTATTTTAGAACTGTATGATGTAGTTTATGTCCTTGTTCTACGCTTCTGTTGTCGAGACAATGCAATTATGTTCTACTATAGAACTCTGATGTTGTTTGGGACATAAACTACATCATACAGTTCTTCAGTGGTACTTGCCACCAGATTTCAAAGCAGAAACACCCACTGAGATTACTAAAAATGCCTGTATAGAAGGAAGAATAACAGAGTTTTAACTTGTACTGAAAAAATGTCTTCTATTGGGAAAAACGCCTTGCAGATTCAGTGCAGTTCTTCTTTAAGGCCTATAGTGTTCATGTGTAGTTAGTTTCTTTCTTTTTTATAACTCCGCTTCACTATGAGTGCTTGTGATACACACATTAGAATTTAGTACAGTTGAATTAGTGTAAACCAGAACTGAAGGCCAAACATGGCTCCATTGAACTGCAGCAGGAAACACAAACAGATCTGCAGCTCGAATGAACAAATAAGCACATTGATTGGAGGTATTTGGAGTCATTAAAACCTGTGACCAAGCCACTGACCGAGGACGTTCATGGCTAAAATCAGTAGACATTCAATGAGTTTCTAAGTGACCAATGCTCTTCTTTCTTTGTTAAATTTGAATGTCTAAGTACTGTTATGTTGTGTATTATGTATTTTGTTTATATGTGTGTGTGTGTGTGTGTGTGTGTGTGTGTGCACGCGCATATACAAAACAAAATGGTAATATTAAATGCATGCTGAAAACAGAAACTAGAGTTAGAATTAGCATTTCAACCATAAGTCTTCTTTAAACATTATCTAAAAGAGCAAAAAGTATTCAAAAAGTTTTAGATGATGCCTGAAGAAGATGTACGGTCAAAATGTTGATTCTAACTCTGTTTTCTATTTTCAGCATGCATTTTCTATTATCATTTTGTTTTGTTTTCAGACCACACGCTGATGCAGCGCCTTGTTTTTGTTGGTGTGTGTAAAAGTGTATTTATTTATGCATGTAGTTTACTTAAAATATATTTATTTTGTTAGTTTTTGTTGACCGGGTAAGGTGCGCTAGCCATAGCAATGACTATTTTCAGGCACGACCCGGGAGTGTACAGATACAATACAGTTGATTTAACATTTGAACAACAGAGGTAGAAACAAATACAGAACATTAAACAACAATAAGGTAAAAGCATAGGCAGTAGTAATACAAAGTATTCAGAAAGCAACAAGATACAAATTACGTAGGCAATAACATGGAGTGAATAAGAGAGCAAGTGCAATAAATAAACCATTAAGCAGTAATCCCGGTAGAGAAAATGGTATAATACACAAAATACCCCAAAAAGTATAATTATACATAGAGGATAGAGTAAAGCCAGGATATGACTAGGGAGAGGTGCAGTAAAAAGGGGAAGGATGGAAAAGTATAGACAAAAAGGCAAAAATAGGGGGATAGAAATTTGTTAAAACTAAGGATGCAAGAAAACAAATAGCCTTTATATAATAATTTATTAAATAAAGGCTTGTAAAGTGCATACCTGAGGTGAGAGGGTGCATGGATCAAGGGAGAGATGATGGGCTAGGGCGGTTGAAGCAGGAGCATGAACAGGAGTCAGCAAGATGACCACGAAGCAATTTCTTGAAAGAGGCATGGGAAGGTGCTAACCTTATAGCTAGTGGGAGGGAAGTCCAGTGATAGAATGCATAACGGGAAAAAGTGCTAACACCTTTGGAGTGGTGCTGAGGAATAAGCACAGGGGCATTAGCAGTCGAGTGAAGACCATATTTAGATGACTGGATGAGGAATAGATCTGCCAGGGGGTTTAGGCATTTGGTTACAGATGACTTTATCTATGACCGAGCCCAACGCAAAGTCTCTAGATGCAGTCGGAGAAAGCCACCCGAGTTCTGAGTATAGTAGGCAATGATGTTTCAACCGATGTGATGAGGACGCATACCTACAGATATTATTGTAGGTGACATCCCACTTCCTGAGAATGGTTTTACTCGCAGAGGCATACACTACAACTCCATAGGTGAGTGACGGAAGGAGTATGCCACGGGCTATGGCAAGCCTCGCTGAAGGTGTGAGCATATAGCTGGAACGATAGGCCATACCGAGTTTTATGTTGGTCAGCTTGCAGGATTGTTGAATATGGAGATCAAAAGAGAGAGCTGGGTTGAGTGTGAGGCCAAGGTATTTAAATGAGGGTACAACATCAACGGAAGAGTCATTTAAGGTAGTAACTTTGAAAGTGGGTTGAGAGAGTTTGAGCTTGGTATTAGTACTAAACAGCATGGCTTGAGTCTTAGATACATTCAGCAGCAGTTTGTGGCTGAATAGGCATTGCTGAATCCTTTTGAAAGTCAAGTGAAAGTTTTTCGTTTACTTCTGTGACGTTTTTAGCACTGGCATAAAGGACAATATCATCTGCATATAGTAGGGAGGCAGTCTGGAGAAGGTTAGAGATAATCTCGTTTATGAAAATGGAGAAAAGCAGCTGCCCAAGAATAGAACCTTGTGGCACGCCAATGTTTATGGTCGCAGAATCAAACAAGGTGGAGTTGAATTTAACTTGCTGGGTGCGATCTAATAGGTAGCTGCCAAACCATGCTGTGGCATTTTGTGAGAAACCTAGGGATCTAAGCATGGCAAGGAGGATAGGATGGTCAACTAGGTTGAACGCTTTTGTCATATCTATAAAAATTGCCTGTTAGGAGACCAGAGTCCATGGCAGATAGGGTATCAGATGTGAATTTGAGTAATGCAGTGGTGGTGCTATGACCTTTGCGGAAACCATGTTGCACATTCGTAAGAAGGTCATATTTCTGAAGAAAGTCTACAGTTTGGTTGGCTAGGAGCTTCTCAGGGATTTTGCTGAGGACTGACAATATGGCAATAGGTCTATAGTTGGAGGGGTTTTTGCGGTTACCCTTTTTAAAGACAGGGGTGATCCTGGCAGTCTTCCAGAGAGCAGGAACATAGCTATGACACAGGGAGAGGTAAAGATCCTTGCTAGAGGTGCGACTATGTAAGGGGCAGCAAGTTTTAGCAGCTTGGGTTCAATACTGTCAGAGCCTGCTGCAGAAAGGTCAGAAATGTTATTGAGCAGTCTAAGCACATCCAGACGGGTGACAGACTTGAAATGACATTTGGGCCCAGAGTCATTAGGTTAAGCTAAGCTGGGAAGGATGATGTATAGTTTGTAAGATCAGAGAACTGTGCATTGAAAAAGTCAGTGATAGTGGAAGGATTGTTGCAGTGGACACCATTACGAGACATATCAGTTGGGGTGGGGTCCGGATTTGAACCTAGGAAGCTCTTTATGTGGGACCAGAATTTTTTTGGGGCCACCATATTTAATAAGGTAAGCAAACAGAAAACAATTGTTGACTCATTTCCAGCTGTGACGGGGGAGCTGTCCCAGCCCAAATGAAAACATGTAGTAGAACATAAGAATAGCAACTGAGTTAAGTCAGCATATAAGGAAATATCGAAATATTATTACAGATTACATAAGGTAAGGGCAACACAGTGCAACATATGCACAACAAGCAGCCAAGAAGTTGCATAAAAGGTGACTCAGTAAAGTAGACAGCCTGAACAGCATTCCAAACCCAAGTCGGGGGGGGCAGCTGTTGCAGGCAGTGGGCTCATGTGTATGTATGCATGCATATGCAGAAGGAGGATGAGAAATGCTATCTTTTTTTTTTTTTTTGGGGGGTCCTGGTTAAACACAAGTACATTGTTGTATTCTTAGAACACACAAAAATAATCTTTATAAAATGTTCATTAAAAAAATTAAAAACAGAATTTGCTGTATTATTACTGTATACGCTGATGACCACTACAAAACGGACTGGCTAGATTTCTGTTTTGTTAGGAGACTGAATATTTGCTTTGCCTTCTGTCCGTGTCAATATTGAATCAGTGTCTGGGTGGAAGGGGGAAGGGTTGTCTTAAAGTCTCTCATATCACTGGTTTGGATTTCCCCCACACTGAGACACAGAAGAATGTTTTTATTAGCCTTTGCTTCAGGCAGTTCACTTGGGTGGGGTTTGTTCATGGATACCTGCTGAACACTTTGGTCCCTTAGGTTCCCCAGGTTAGTTAATGAATGGCCAGTAGTCACAGAGATCTGTCACCTACCTGCACAACATCACTAGGCAAACAGCAGCTTTTCATGGCAACAGATCTCTGTAGCAACACAACATCAAACAGTTGCATATACAACAGTGCTGGCAGGCATACACAGGACAGGTCTACTTTTTGTGTTGATATTTTACTGTTGGGATTTGGCCCATAAAGAATAAGCAACTATTATTAGTGTTAGATGTACATTAAAATTGGTCCAGCCTGTCAGCGCAGCAGTAGCACTGCCACTCGTGACGCCGGTGACCTGGGTTCAGGAACGAGCCGGGGTCATCAGGGTCCAGCTGGGGGAGAAGGATCAAGTGTCCCAAAAGACACTGTCCTCCTCTGGGAAGAGAGGGCAGTCAGCTCTGATACAGTACTGCCACCTAGGTAAGCAAAGGTGACAATGCGTATGGAGCTGCTTGCTGGGCGGGAGGGGATGCTGGGTGTGACACACTCCATGTGCTTGTGTGTGTGCATGTGTGAACTTGTGCATGTACAGTGCTGGCATGCTGGAGATCAGTGTAAGCCGGTAAATCCATGGCCAGTGAGGGATAAAGGTACAGCCTCCTGCAGGCCTCGCACCCATGAAGTGGCCCTCTTCCAAAACAGATCTGGATGGCCTGCCCGCTGGTGCAGTGGTAAGGCTACTGCTTGCAGTGCCAGTGACCCTACTTCAGGAACGGACTCGGGCAGCTGGAGGGTCAGCTGGAGGGGAGGAGGATTGAGTGCCCAGAGGCCGCTCTCCTCCGGGAGGGTTGGCTGCTTGTCCTGACGTTCTACCGCCACCTGGGTGACCACGGGTGGAGGTGCAGCAGGACAGCAGAAAGAAGGAAGGGGGGATGTCTGTCGGGAGCTGGAGCATTCACACGTCCTGACGTGTTCCACCCCAAGCTCTCAAAGTGTGCCAACATCCTGTGGGAGGGACCAGAAATGAGGAAAAAACCCTGCAGTGCTCCCTGTAGACAGAGCTTCAGGCCTTGATCCCCAATGCCCCTACTGGCACTGGCAACAGCATCCCTGACGAAACATAGACACGTCTGGGTGGAAGGGGGTCCCGCCCCGTACCCGCCTGGGGAGTATAACCATGGCTCTGTGGTGGGATGGACTGCACCAGTATCTGGATAGATGAGCAGGGATGCACAAGGCTATAGGAGTCTCCCGAAGAAAGGGAGTACTGCGGCAAGAAGGGGGCATAAAGAAAGAATATATATGAAAAAAAAAAATAGATGTGGGCCTGTGGTGGGAGTTGGGGAGCCCTGCCAACACCGCAGAGGGAAAATGTGTGGAAAGCGTTGAGCTGATGGCAAGTCTGCAAGAAGTCATGTGACAGGGTGGTCAAGGGGATGCACCTGAGGGGGAAAAGGCTCGAGTCAGGGGGCATAAAGAAATTCACACAAAAAAAACCCCACATATATATATATATATATATATATATATATATATATATATACACATTTATAGCTGTGCATATATATGTATATAGATTTTCATTGCAAGAAACTACATTAACGCAGACATTGGGGTTAAAGAATGCAAAGTGCACAGAGTAAGGAGATGAAGAAACATTAGGGTTTTGGGTCTCTGGAGTCTTGGCAAATGCCAAACCATAGGCAGGGTGTTCCTTGGTGTTGTCCACACTAATAATGCCCACCCACTCCCCTGCGCAAACAAGGTCAGACGTGAAGAAAGCCATCAGTAATTTTGTTGGCAGTATGTGGCAAGCCGTACTTCTCTACCTCCAAATACTATATGCCTTTGAGTTACTGGCTTGAAACTGTACCTTGTGCTTCGAACAGTTGGCTGGGAGGGTTGGGCATTAGGGTTGACATAACCGAACCCAAGGAACACCCTAACCCTGATTCTGACTCCAGAGACTCAAAACCCTAATATTTGTTCATTTCCCTGCTTTGCGTGCTTTGTGTTTTTCAACCGTAATGTCTGCATTAATGTCTTTTTTTTTTGCAATGAATTTCCCTTCTTTTGTGATAGGGAAATTGTATCCTCATTCTCACAGGTCCCTTTGGGACCTGCGCGAAATGAAATAAACAGAATAAAAATAGAACAAAATAAATCGTACTACGATAAATCCCCACCCAATGCACACAACCAGGCACTCTCAACCTCCCTCACATCTCCCCCATGGTCAACTGTCCATTCTCTGTTGCTGCAATGGGATTAGGTGAGGGGAGTGAGGAAAAGGTTTAGGAATGGTCCCAACCTCCACCCAACCCCTAACATTACCTTAGTGGTTGTTATTACAGGACTATTGCTATAATGCGGGACGTGAGAATGGATGGGCCAAGGTAATGCTTCAGCTATCCCACCTTACCCACCTCACACACATCATATCACCTTAGTGGTTGTCTGTACATTGACTTTTGCTTCAGTGGGTGTGGGGGACCCCACCCAATGCAGCACATCTCCTCAATGGTCACCTGTTCATTCATTGTTGCTGTAATGTTGTTGTCATAGTTTTTGTCTGTACATTGTTGCTGCAGTGAGAGGGGGTGAAAGAGATATGAGAATGGGATGCCCATCCCACACCCACACCACACAGCACATCTCCTCAACGGTCACCTGTTCATTCACTGCTGCTGCAATGTGGTGGGGGAAGGGCCATGAGGGGGAATTAGAAACACCCTATCTAGGGTATGGGTACAAAGTTGATTCCTGTAAGCATAGTGAGTGTACAAAAGGGAATGTTGGGAGTGGTACAGTGCAGTGGTTATGGAATGGCAGATTTCAGAGACCCTCTGGAGACTGAGGTGTTACCCCATCTTCACACACCTCTCTTGCCTGAGACAGAAAGTCATGAGAGTTGACTAGGATTTGTGTGACCTCTTTCCCCACCCAGGGGCCATCGGCTATACAATCATTGCCCTAGAGGATGTCAAGGAGGAAGGCCAGCTGGACTGTGGTGGGCTCAGGGAGGGTGGGTGTGGCAGATGGTGGGCAAATTCCTCAGCTTGTGCCACTACAAAACTCATTTGCTGCTCTGGCAGGGCAGGATGGGACTGCCGGATGGAGGCATCCATGGTAATGGCCAGGGAGAATGTGTGGGTCCTCCACAGGGGTGGCCTGAAGGTGGGTGGGTGGTGGAGGACCCCAGCAGAGGATGAAGCAGCTTTTGGTGGGGGACTCAATCTTCGGGGGGGGGCAGATGTAGAATTGGAAACAGGAAGAGAGGGAGGGAAAGAGGGACATGAGGTGACTACCTGGAGCCTCGGATCAGAGGGATGGAAAGCAGATCCTAAGGATCACTAGGGTAGCAGGACAGGAGAGGGAGCTGGATGTCATTGTCCACTGGGGACTAATTAGCTGGCTATGGACAGGAATGGGATTGTGCAGGAAGACGTTAGGGAGCTGGGGAGATGTCTTAGGTAGCATACTCCGTGGCTTTTGCTGAGGTGCTGCCTGTCTACAACAGGTGGAAGGATAGGGTTCTCCGTACCAGGAGCTTCAACTCATGGTTGAAGGGATGGTGTAGAGAGGAGGGGTTCAGCTACACTGGAGACTGTGACTAACTGGGAGGAATAAGAGCCTACACAGGGGTGATGGCCTCCATCTGTCTGGGAAGGGAATGCAGTCCGAAATGTATGGTTTAAATGTCACTTTGATGAGCATTTAAACTAGTTGAGGGGGCTAACAGAAGAAATCAGAAAGGCATAAACTGCACCCCCAGAGGAAAAAAAAAACAGTAGGGAGGACTGGGGGAGGTAAATCCCACAGGGTGCAAAATAAAGACATAAGCAGAGTGGTAGAAGTGAAAGGGGATGGAAACAAGAGCTGTAAAAAAGAGAGGAGAAACGGGGGCAGGGCAAAAAGGAAAAAGGGGGACAGCAGGCAGAGTGGTAACAAAAGAGTGGAAGGCCATGTGTAAAAACACAGGAAGTCTAGGGAATAACATTTTGGACCTAGAGGCCATCATGGCAGAGGCAGACCTGAATATCATGACCATTACTGAGTTGTGATGCACAGGAAACCACAGCTGGGCATGGCCATACCAGGCTATACTCAGTTCAGGAAAGATAGGGTGCAAGGAAGGGGGTGCTGTATGAAGGGAGGGTGGAGGGGGTGCTGTATGTACTGTAAGGGAGGGTGGAGGGGGGTGCTGTATGTAAGGGAGGGTATCAAAGTGACCGAGACACAGAGAATCGGGGGGGGGGTGGAGGGGTTGGAGGTACTGTGGATCACCCTGGAAATGGTAAACGGAGCCACTATTCACACTGGTGTAATCTACAGACCTCCAACACAGCAGGAGAAACTAGATAAGGCACTGGTCGGAGCTATTAGCACAATGGGAGAAAAGGGAAGGTGCTGCTGGTGGGGGACTTCAATCTGCCAGATGTAGATTGGAACTTCCCAGTCACAGCTTCCATTATAAGCAGGGATATCCTGGACTTCCTGCAGTGGGCATTTCTCAGGCAGCTAGTCAGGAGCCCACTTGTGATGGGGCAGTACTGGACCTCATGCTAACAGGGACAGTATTGCAGACATCAAGGTGGGAGGCCACCTAGGAACCAGTGATCGCTGTACAGTGTGGGTCAACATAAAGCCCGGGGTGGAAACAAACCACACAAGAGTGAGGGTCCTGGACTTCAGGGGACAGATTTTTAAAAAATGAGTGAATGCTTTAGAGATGATCTAATGGGGGGGGGGGAGTGACTAGAGTGGGGTGGAGGAACAGTGGACTAAGTCAACAGAAAGCATAGTGAAGGCAACAAACATCTGTGCAAAGGAAAGGAGCAAAAACAGGAGGGAAAAAAGAGCCTGCTATGGTTCTCAAAGGACATGGCTGAAAAGGTAAAGGCTGAGAGGGCAGCATTCATGAGGTATAGAGAGACGAAGAGGGAAGAGGATGGGTGTTATCAGAAGAACCAGAGGGAGGCAGGGAAAGTGGTGAGGCGCGTAAAGGCACAAACTGACGAAAGAGCCAGCTCTGCAGGTGCTGAGCAGTGCGGCACCTGCTTGGCACGCTGACGACCTGAGCTCGTTATCCGTACCCAGGGCAACCGGAGCGGAGAACGGTTGAGAGGGTTAAAAGCATCTGCATGGATGCTGTCTTCCCCAGGAGGGAGGGAGGGAGGGTTCGACTTGCACTGCCCTCGAGCGGCCCCTGGTGGTGGGCTGGTGGAAGTGCAGTTGGCGGCATGGGTGGACCACATGCTGTCGTACGTCCTTCCCCAGACACCACAGCCCTGTTGGGGGGGAGGGGAAGGAGAAAAAGGGAAAATGGCCACAAGCCTCCCCCATACTACCTGACCGCCCATGCGCACTGTGCCTACCCCCCCCAGACCAACAAATCCCGGTGTTAGAGGTGCTTTCTCCCTGTTAGGATAAGCCAGACCATCTGGGGTGTCGGAGATATCGGGTGCCTGAAAGTAGGTATAGCAGTGTGGGGGGGGGTGAATCTGATGGACAGGGGAGGCAAGCGTGTGAGAGCCTGAAGGACTGAAGCCACAGGGAGAAGCAAAAAAATTGAGGAAGAAACCGCCCGGGTACAGGGGACAAGACATTTTTTAGGTATATAAGTGAAAAGAGGAAGACTAGGGGAGGGATTATGAGGTTAAGAGAGGCAGGTGGGGACTGCAGAGAAGGATCAGGAAAAAGCAGATATTCTGAACAAATACTTTTGTTCAGAAGAGAAGAAGAATCAGCATTTATATAGCGCTTTTCATACACAGTGTATTCCAAAGTGCTTTACAAGCAATGCTAGACTGGTAGTGAAGTGACTGAATGTGTAGTGGCGGCCATATCACACATCATCACCCACACACAGCCTGGATAATTGCATGAACCAGTTTATGGGAAGGGGAATGTTGGCCAGGACACTGGGAATGTTCCCTACTCTTTGCAAAGAGTGCCCTGGGTTCTTTTACTTCCATCTGGACACCCACCAGGACAACACCAGGATAGGCAGAAGGGACCTCGGTTTTAACGTCTCATCCAAAGGACGGCACATCCCAGCAGTACAGCACCCCCCAATACTGCACTCGGATGCCAGTGATTTTTAGGTGCAAGTCCAATCCCGGTTTGGGATGAGAACCCATGACCTTCTGGTCCCGAGGCAGATGTGCTACCAACTGAGCCACACTGACACAGAGAAAAGAGAAGGGGGAAGGGATGATCTACATAAAAGCAGCTGGAGCACTGGGGGGAGGGAGGTAGGCACAAGTCCTTTTACAGAGGTGAGAGGGCCCCTGAAGAAGCTCCGCAGCCTCTTCCGCCTCTGTAGAAGTTCCACAGAGTGAAGAGCCAGGGAACCTGGTTCCTAGTTCTGGTGAGGGACATTGTTGTTGGTATTTTCAGCAAATATGTGCGGCAAATAAATCAAGAAGATTTGTCAGATATCTGACTGTGTGGCATTGTGTACGAACGTTGACCAACTGAATTGAGTGCAGCCATTTTCCTGAACTGTGAGAGTTCTGAAACGATTCGCAAATCTGGAAGTGGACAAAGCTATGGGGCCAGATGGGATACGACCAAGGGTACTGATGGTTCTCAGAGAAGTACTGGCTGCATCTCTGACAGCTCTATTCATCAGCTCCCTTGAAACTGGAGTGGTTCCAGAGGACTGGAGGAGGGCAGATGTAGCCCCACATCATAAAAGCGTTAGCCTGACATTGGTGGTGAAGAAGTTAATGGAGGCCCTGCTAAAGAAAAGGATAGTGAAGTATCTTGAATCCAGCAGGTTACTAGACCTGAGGCAGCACAGATTCATGGAAGGGGGAGAGGGGTCATGCCAGACAAATTTAATAGATTTCTTTGACTGGGTGATGAGAGAAATAGATCAGAGAGGGTCAGAGGACTTGGACCATGTAGATTTCAATAAGGCTTTCAACACTGTTCCACATAGGAGACTCATAAGGACACTGGGCAGCTTAGGGGTAGGTCCTAAGGTGGTAAACTGGGAAAGAGCACTGGTTAAGGTATAGGTGACAGAGAGTGGTGGTAAACAGAGTTCACTCCAGGAAAGAGAGGGTGACCAGTCGGATGCCTCAGGGTTCAGTAAATGAATCAATCCTCTTTAGTGTCTTTATAACTGACATGGCATATGAGCTAAAAGGGAAGGTATGCCTCTTTGCAGATGACACCAAAATCTGTAGTAGGGTGGACACTCCAGAGGGGGTGAAAGAATGTGCAGAGACGTGAAAAAACTTGAGGAATGGTTAAAGGCATGGCAGCTGGGTTTCAATGCAAAAAAGTGCAAAATCATGCACTTGGGGCATAGAAACCCTGAATCAGAGTACAGAATGGGAGAAGAGGTATTGATGATGGTCACCAAACAGGAAAGGGACCTAGGTGTAATCATATCTGACGACCTTAAGGTGGAAGGCAGCTGGCAGGGCCAGTGGGATGTAGGGGTGCATAGGAAGGGGTATCACCAGAAGGAGGAGGTAGGGGTATTGCCACTGTTAGTATCACTGGTAAGATCCCACCTGGAGTACTGTGTCTAATTCTAGAGACCACATCTCAGGAAAGACATAGAGTGGAGGCCAGAGGAGGGCAACTAAAATGGTGCAGGGTCTGCATCAGAAGCCCTATTAGGAGAGCCTGAACGGCCTCAGTATGTACATCCTGGAAGAGAAAAGGGAGAGGGGGAACATGCTAGAGACCTATATACCTCACGGGGTAAATAAGGTAGAGGAGGGGAGTAATTTTCAGAGGGAAAAAGAATGAGGGGACATGCAATGAAGCTGGAAGGGGTGAATGCAAGTGACTTGTGAGGAATTACTTCTTCATTGAAAGAGTGGTGGATGCCTGGAAAAAAAACACAGAAGAAGGCGCATACAAGCCACAGTTGGGGGATCACCTGTTCAAAAGGCAAAGTGATTAGCAGAAAAACACAAAAAACAGCGATGCACCACGGAGACCAAATGGTTTAGCTAAATTTATTGTGAAGAGCCATAAAACATTACCCGGTGCTTCGAGGAATAATTCCTCTTCATTGGGGATCTGATACTGTGTTACCAATTTAAAGTGCTCATCAATGGTCACATGGGATATATAACTTCATGTTACGATCAAAGCAGTCTAAATTCGATCAATGCCTGGAACAGTCTTCCAGAGGAGGTGGAGGGGGGGACAGTGGTGGGATTCAACACTGCATGGGATAGGCATAATGGAATCTCAGCAGAAAGCAAGGCATGGAGGAGGGAACAGTAAACCAAGTAGGGTCTGTGTTGTCAGTATTGGCAGGTGAAAAGCAGTGTCAGTGGCTCAGTAGGTAGCACACTCGCCTCTGAGGCCGGGAGATCAGAGGGCTGTGGGTTCCGTTCCCACATCTGGCACTTGGGTTAATATCCCGGTACTGACACTGTAGTGCAGCATGAGAGGGGTGCTGCACTTCTGAGGTGCCGTCTTTTGGATGAGACGTTAAACCGAGGTCCCATCTGCCTGGATTGGTGGTAGTTCAGGTGGATGTTAAAGATCCCATGGCACTTCTCGAAAAGAGTAGGGGAAGTTTATTGAACAATGAAACATAACATCACCATAAATCAGAATATAATGCAAACATACAAAAGGTTAACAATAATAGGCGACCAAAACAATATGAAGGTTAACAGAGGGTATCAAAATTATAAACAGAAATGATTCCATAAGGAACGAAACTTAACTGCAGAAAATCTCAGCTGATCAGTGCATTTAACAGTTAACAAACCATCCTCAACCTGAGATATTATAGTAGAAGACAATGCAAGCTGTTGCTGAAATATAAATTGACATCTAGCTTGCCATAAATAAAATTGAAGTAATGCAAAAAAAAAACATTCAAAATACCAGGATGATAAATGTTCCAAGCCCCAGCATAATCCCCTAAAAGTAAAGTGTTATAAGTTATATGTGACAATGCAGGCATCCCCCAATGAACAGCAGCATCAGTCCAAAAACCTTTAACAAAGGAACATGTAATAAAAAAATGAGAAAGACTTTCTTCTATATTAATACATAATGGTCTTGAACAGAATCTATCCGTTAGGGGTTTACATTTAAGATTGCCACGTACCCCTAATCGACCCTGAGCAGACATCCATACTATATCCCACACAAAGGTAGGAAGCCTAAAGTCTGTTAACTTGTGAAGAGCAAAAGACATTCTGGTTGGAACACACTCCGGAAAAAGCAAAATCATGCCCTGTACTTCAAAAACTATGTAAGAATAAAAGGATTTCCTAGTACAGTATGTGACTGTAAAGTAGGAAGCGACAACTTCCATTGAAGGCATTTTTTTAAAGTAGAAATCCCATAAACCAGTAACTGATCCTGTTGTAAAAATTTGGGAGGTAAATCAATCCATTTTTGAAGAAAGCGAGCCCAAACAAAATGTGACCAAGTCTGCCAAGTTAAAGTTATCGGACCCCACAAATAACTAAAAGAATTAAATAAAAAAATCGAATGAAAAAAAACTATCGGGTTAATCATAGCCAATCCACCTCTTTAACCGCAAATAAGTAATCTCTCTCTCGTCGGTTCAGTCTTTCCTCATACCATTTTGAAAGAAAATACTATAAAGTCTAGTTTCTAAATTAACTGGAGGTGGGTAGAGATAACTCAAATATAAGAATACAGGTAACAGAAATTTTTTAACTATGAATACTCGTTTCTTTTTCCCCAATTTCCATTGCTTCCATAAGTTAACTTTACTTTCACCGATACCTAACTGTTGCTCCCAGTTAAAAGTAGCCAAATCACCAGGTCCAAACCAGACCCCCAAAATTTTACGTGGAGTAGTTACAAAAGGAATACCCATTGTGTCAAAAAGACACTCCTGAGCAGAATGTAAAGAAAAAATAAAACTCTTAGACGTATTAAGTTCTGCACCAGAATAACTACCCCATGTCTTAAAACACTGCAGTGCAGTCTGAAGGGAAGCTTCATTGTGCATCAACAGGGTCACATCATCCGCATATGCAGTAATTTTCTCCACAGGCAGTGAAATATCTGGAGCAAGGCCTGTAAAGCAGCTATGTCCATGAATATAACGAATGATAGGGTCTAAAGCATATGTGTACAAAAGAGGGCTTAAAGGACAGCCTTGCCGAACCCCTCTAACAACCGAGATCTCAGATCCCATAACACCATTCACCAATGGGCGCACTGTGGCATCAGAATACAACATGGAGATCCACTTTACAAAGGGACGTGGAATATTATAACTGAGCAACAAATTAAACAAATAAGAGTGCCTAACTTTATCAAAAGCCTTAACCTGATCGAGCCACAATAAAGCCAGATCCCCGCCTCAATATTGCTATTCTCAAATAATTCTCTTAACAGGTATAATTATGCTGAATCTTATACAGAAATAGCAAGTTTGAGCTGGATGAATCAGGGACCCAGAAACCATTGTCAATCTATTGGTAAGAATCTTAGCCAGAATCTTATAATCACTGTTCAGGAGATTAATGGGTCTCCAATTTGTCAGTAAAGAAGAATCTCCTTTCTTATAAATAAATTTCAATAAAGAAAGACTGAAATCTGAAAAGCCCAGGTCAGAAGTTAACATAAAATTAAACACTAGTGATAAAAAATAACTCACGACAGGAAGAAATTTCTTATAAAACTCATTCGGTATACCATCTAGACCAGGTGATGTTTTGGAATTCAAGGTTTTTATGACTCCTTCGACTTCCAGGGAGGAAATAGGCTGTAGTAAAATGTTTCTATACTTGTCATCCATAACAGGGAGACAGGCCAGAAATTTAGCTGGTAAGGTGGCTGTGGAACCAGGATCCCCACTAAAAGAGTCAGAGACAAAATCCTGGATGGCAGTCATCATTTCCAAATCAGAAGACACCATTTTACCCATAGGAGACAGCAACCCAGTCATCAGCATTTTGTCAAGGTGCTGTTTACAGGCCTTATACGGATCAGAAGCTGGTTGTGATTGTAACCCGTATCTGAACTCCATGTCTAAGGACTTAGCCCTATCATATTGATAAATGGACATTTGTTTTTTAATCTCAGTAATCTGTGATTGAAATTGAAGTGTATCACTAGGGGGAAAAGACATCAATTTATACAGTTGATTCCTATATTGCAAGTAGGTGAGATATCTATCATTAGCTTTGTGCTTCCCTTTAGAAAGTAAAAAAGACCTGATCTCAGATTTAGTATCAGTCCACCACAAAAAAAGGTTGTCATAAAAACATAAAGTGGAATAACGTGTCGCAAATAAAACTTCTAAACCATTCACACAATCCCCAGCCTCCAAAAGGGACACATTCAAACGCCATCTAGGACCAGCTGAAAATACCTTAGGACATATTATAGCTAAGCTGAAAGAACCAGTCAAAAGATGATGATCTGAAAACTCAGTCGGTCTAACTTGAGAAAAAAAGGGGGTCAAATATTTAGAAACAAAAACTAAATCAATACGGGTGGAGAAAACATTCCTATAATAAGAAGCACCCCCAGTCGCATGCAGGGCCCTAAACACATCAGTAAGGCCTGCATCCTTAACTATCTGCCTCAACGCTAGAGAGTCACAATACATTTTTTTCTGAGTGTCACCCTTAAATTTAGAGTCAATATCACAGTTAAAGTCCCCCCCAAAAAAATAATATGCCTTCTGGTATAAAGAAAAGGTTTAATATCCTCAAATAACTTAATCCGAGCAGACTTAATTTGTGGAGCATAGATATTAACTAGACGAAAGTCAAAATCTTAGCAACAAAAGTCCAAAAGTAAAGCACGACCAGGGCAAATGTCCACTAATTTAGAAATCCTAAAAAAAGTAGAGGTGAACAGAATCCCTATCCCATCTGCCGCATCAGGCCCAAAAGTCCAAAAAGAAGGCCCCCAAATCCATCTTCTCTTAACTTGCTCAATTTCAGCTAGAGAGGATAGCCTAGTTTCCTGAAGAAGAATAACATCAACCTGTAGGGTACTAAAAATAAAAGAGTGAAAGCCTCTTTAAAATTTTATACTACATACGCTGAAGGAAACTATCTTTAGAGTAGCCATGCTAGAAAAGGTGAAGTTCAGGTCCCATTCTTTGACTAAAACTTGCCTTCCTTTTTTTCCTTTTACCTTTTTCTCCTTAGCAAGTTCAGTAGACCTGCTGTCCTCGCATCCTAGTAATTCAGAGCGATGAGAGGTATCAGATTCTAAATCTGAATCCTCCTCACTCTGTAAAGGGAAAAAATTCTCCACAGAAACAGGACTAACCACCGACTGTTTAAGAGAGGCCCTGGTGAACCTTCTGGGTTTAACAGTTTCAAAGGGTGGAGGCATGGAAGAAGATGCCTTTTGTGAAACAGAAACTGAATCCGAACTACCAGAGGAAACAGAACACAGTGGAACAGTGGTCACTGTAGCAGATACCTCTGTGGCAGGGTGGGGCCCAACATCACCCTCCTTAACTAGTCCAGCATCAACCTCAGGAATGTGCTCGGGAGGGGCACAATCCCCTCGTTTGGCCTGAGCTTTGTGTACCAAATCCTCAGGATCCCATCCCTCTGACCTATTATGGGTAGCCCAAGGGCACTGATGAAAAGCATGCCCTTTCTCGGCAAATAGATTACATTGAAAAATATTCTCACATCTGTCCACCGAATGCCCATATCCCCCACAAAGAGCGCATTTCAAGAGATCACAAGAACTACTAATATGGGTTCTAGCCCCACATTTATAACACGCACGAGGTTGTCCCCCGTTAAAACAAACCCCTCTATCTTTCCCCCCAAAAAAACTGTTTGGTAAGTGCACAACCTCACCATTAACCTGAAACAGTTTAACCTTAAATCTCCAACTACCAGTCCAGATCCCTTCTAAATCTAAGATGGCTTCAGGAGGACCTAGAATATCGCATCTATTTTGTAACCAGTGATAGATATTGCCTATATTCACCCCTTCATCTCGAAACATGATAGTGATGTATCTGATTAGAGGCTTAGTAAGAGGAAGAGCATAAAAGGGGACCCAAAGTGGGGTAGATTTCAATGTAGAGTATTTGTCCCAAAACTTCTCCAGACCACGAGAAGTCTTAAAACTAATATCAAAAGAATCTTCACCGGAAATGTGTATCAAAGCAAAGATGTCTACAGGAAAAAAGTTCAACGAACCTTTCAGGAGGGTATTAGCAACATAATACCTATCAGGGTGGACTTGCAACCCACCCCTGTAACGCAACCTGACCGCATTCCTCCGTGGGGCTTGCTCTAATTTATTTTTAAATAAGTCTGACATTGGCATTCTAGATTTTTGCAGACTTGACCGTACCTCAGAAGAAGGTGAAGTAACATTTTCCTGTAAACCAGAAACATTTTCAGCAGAAGTAACAGACGTACTTGGCCTAGAAAAGGCCAAGGAACGGTCTCCTAAATGCTGCTCAGCCACATTAACATTCCCAGCACCCTTATGGCAGTCCATACCTGAGCTCAGTTTTTTACCCTCGTTGGCATGCATTGTGGAACCCGGGGAAGCCATCGGAAAGTCCTTCCATTCAGGGTCAGGGATCCATTGTCCTGTCGCAGTCCGGAGCCAGCCAGAATCACCAAGAACCTGCTCAGCCGACCAGTCCTTAGTAGGACAGGACAGTTTCCTCTGTGGCAACCCAAACTGTTGCCGGATAACCTGGGAAGTATTCACAGACACAGAGCCACTTTCAGTTTCCCGAGCCTGAAACGCCAAAGAACAAGAATCCGGAAGTCCCCCAGTCTCAGTTCCCTCCGTCGATTCCGGCACAGGGCAACGCTGATCCTCTTGACCTGCAGCCGACTGCTGCACCATCTGTTCCGCTGATAAGTTAGAAGAAGCTCCCAAATCCCCGATATCCTCCGAAGCTGGAACTGATCCAGGAATCACCAGAACAGACTGAGACTCAGTCTGAAACATCGCTGAGGTCTGTTGTGCAAACTCGGTTTCCTTTGAGAAAGCATATCAAGCATCTCCTGAACAGACTCAGACGAGTCTAAAGCAACAACCTCCTCCTCCATCACAAGCCAGAAGCACATTGAGCAGCCACCAACAGGCTGCAAACAGCTCCCTCTGCCGCCAGCAAGGCAATGACGAGTAGGGGAATTTCCCCGGTGTCCTGGCCAAATCTCTCTCATTCACTAAAAATACCACCAATGCTTAATCTGGTTCAAGGTCAGTTGGCATTCATCTGTATCCCATATCCCTCCTCCCCCAGGTTGTGCCTGAAAATAGGCAGGATTTGTCTAGTGCACTTACCCGGTCAACAAAAAACTAAATAAATAAATAAAACTAATGGGCAGAATGGGTGGGCCAAGCGGTCCTTTCTTAGTTACTTATTTAGTTAGAAAAGACGGAAAGGGCCAGTGGCCCATCAAGTCCATCTCCCACTCTTGTGGGTAATTGTTATCAGAATGACTGTTACCTTAGGTGATTGTCAAGTTCATATTTATAACTTCTCAAATTATGTAATGTCCACCAATTTCTGTGGGAGAGCGCTCCAAGCTTTAGCCGCCCATGAAGTGTAATAGTAGCCACGTGTTTTTAGTGTTACTATAAGGTACTTGAAGTTGTTTATCATGTGACCTCAAATTAAACTGCCTATTACTAAAGGATAGGCCACATTGTAGCATTAGTTCTGTATCCTGTAGTATTTTAAATAGGAGCAATATATCACCACGTAATATCCTATCCTCTAATGAGAACAGGTCCCTCAGATTCTATGTTTCTAAGCCATGGTTAAAGGCCTGGAAGGACAAGGCAGGTCCGGTTGTACTGAACAAACACCAGGGGAAGGTCCTGCAGCCAGTCATTCAATTCCTGCATCTCTGAGCAGGTAGAGTTCCAGGCTCTGGGCCTTTTGGAAGCTGCCCTCCACATTGTGGAGGTGTCCCATAAGGAGCTGACTTGCAAATGTTAGGTATTTAAGTGGAAGAGGTTCTCAATGTGGTGCCAGAGAAACAAGCTTGGTCTTCTTGCCTGCCCCATGGTGAGTACCCTCGACTACCTGTGATCTCCCTATTAGTCGGGACTGCAAGCAACGAGCCTTAACGTGAGCCTGGCAGCCATCTCTACATTCCGATCGTGGGCTAGTATGTCAGCGATGGCCCAGGAGAAGGTGGTCAGGTGATTTTTTTTCACAGGCCTATATCACTTGTCCCCTCCTGTGTGTGAACCTTCGCCTTCATGGGACTTACCTCTGGTGTTGGCATTGCTAATGGGCAAGCTGTTTGAGCCTATGCACAATTGTGAGTTGTCACATTTATCGTGGAACACCGAATTCCTGATGGTCATCACATCAGCCAGAAGGATTAGTGAGCTCCAGGCACTCTCAGTGGAGTCTCCTTATCCGGTCTTCCACAAGGACAAGGTCACCCATAGCCCCCACCTGAAGCTCTTCCTGAAGGTTGTATTGCAATTTCACTGTAACCAGGGGATCAACTTATTGGTATACTTTACCAACCTGACTTCGGAGGTCGATCGCAGGTTCCATATCCTGGACCTGTGGAGGGTGCTCTCTCCCTATAAGAAGTGTATGGCCGGAGTTCAAAGTGAGGCTCGCCAGCTGTTTCTAACATACGCTGAAGTCACACCTGGAAGACTGGCAGCAAAACAGATGACTGCCATGTGGATTACATCCTGTATCAACCTCTGCTATAGGTTGACTGGTAGGGAATCTGAGTTGCCCAAGGGGCTTAGGGCTCATTTCACCAGACCTACCACTGCCTTGGTGGCTGCTTCCAAGGATATACCCAGTGTGCTGATATGCAGGGCTGCAACCTGGAGTAAAGTGCACACTTTCATGTCCTGTTACAGCACTGATATAAATAGTCGTCCGGATGCTGCTTTTGGGTCCTTGGTCATCCAGTCTCTGTTCCACAAATAGGAGTGTGCACCTTGCCCCCTCTTTGCAGAGGACAGCTAGTAGTTTGCCAGAATGTGGATAGTGAACTGTGTCCTTGTTGTTAGAAATATAGTTTACAGTTCACACCCACACCACCCACCCGCCCTGTCCTGGCAAGTGGCACCTGGGGCTTTGCTTCCAGCATGCAAAACATCTGACACCAAGGAGCGGAACCAGAGGATATGCCAAAAAGATGGTGAGAAGATATTAGCTCGAAGACTTCCGATGACTTGGCCATCTCCAGCAGAACTGCCAGAGTATGGCTATGAACTGAACCCCAGTAGAACTATGGTTACCGGTCAGTAACCTGCATTTTCCCACCACTCTAGGACATTTTTGGAGTAACCTAATCCAAAGTCTAATCCTGATCAGAGTACTTCAGGTTTTAATGTTAACTGTACATTTCAGAGTTTAGGATTCAAATCCAATCAGAATCCTATTGATTAGGATTTTCAGCAACCACTGTGTATCTAAAACTCCTATCCTAACCTAAGGATCAGAATCCGATGTATCCAGATTCGATATTCATTATCCGAGCACCCCTCCCTCATACCTGTTTTTTTTTTACAGTTGGGAGAAGTACTAAAGCATTAATGACTTGCCCAAAGACAGTAACAGTGATTCAATGGCTGTGGCAGGATTTGAACCTGCAGTCTCGCGTTTTACAGTTTATGCCTGATGCAACAGACAACACATGATAAACCATGCTTACCTTTTACAGGCATGACTTTAACGTGTCACATTTTTGGATAAGAAAAACAATATTGCTGTCTTATGCTTGGGTAAAGCAGCAGTACTAGATTGCTGTATTATCACCCCTAATTTGCTCTTTGTTTTTGTTTACAGTTCTCCCACCTGCCATGTTGAACTGGAACCCTCTGCTGCCAACTGCACATGTGCGTGACTCGCAGTACTACAGAGGGACACTGAGAATGCAAAATACAGAGTCCCATGGAAGTAAACAAAGGACATGATGTGACATGAGGGGGAGCTCAGCTGCAAATTAGGCACCAGCCATATTTACTGTGGATCCACAAAAATTGAAATAAATTGTACATATCTAAACAACTAAAGATCGCTGAAAAAAAATATTCACAGATATGGAAACCAGAACTATGACTGCATGCTTCCAGCCAAAAAGCAGAATTTTGATAATCACTTCCTGATACCTAAATGAATATAAGTTGTAACCAGGTAACAGTTCCCACAATTACATTTTACTGGTCTGAGGCTTCTGAAATGCTGGCTCTTTATTAAAAACCACATGTCAAGATATAACACATACATTTGTTTCATGTTTTGTGCTTGTCAGGGACAACTCATTTTGAAAGTGAAACTTATTAAGAAAAAACTGGAGCTGCTTACTTGGAGTTTATTTAAAGAACTCACATTTGTGTAAACTCTACAGCAGCACCTGCCAGCAGTTTGTCTCCACTTCAAGGAGTTAAACCTATGGAGAATTGAGTAATGTATATTATCTGTGAATAAATACCTCTTACTGCACATATCCAAGATGTGTTTTACTTAAAATAAATCATTGTCTGTCCCTGATGAATAGCTGAGACAGGGCTGGCCAGATTCTTGTTTCACTGCCTGGTGAAAAAAAAAAAAGACAAGGCAAACAGGAGGAAAATGTGGGGAGGGCTAGGACCCCGTGGGAACAGTTAGTACCAGGGTAAACAGGGAACTCCGTCAGACTGGACAGACCTTTGGTCTTTTCCTGTTGTCATTGTCTTATGTTTCTATATTTCTGTGAAAGAGGGATAGAAGGTGCCATAGATAGTGGGCACTGGGAAGAACCTGGGATGAGGGATGAAGACAGGGCAAACAATTGCATGAAGTGGTTGTGGGATCTGCAGACATGGGGCAGAAAGTGTTGTGTGTTGTAGTTGAGTAGTGGGTGGTGGTTGTTTTTAGGTTGATGCTGTTCCCCCCCCCCCGCCTGATATTCATTTACATATCTAGCTATTTGTGGCCCCTGTCCCACATCCAGTCGTTAAGCGGACTCTGATCGGCTACCATCTCTGGCATGCTTCACCTGTTCTCTGAGTCCTCCGTGGCTTGGCCCTTGAAGGGGCCTTTGATTCAGGACAGCTGCTCCCTTCTGCAGACACAGTCTGGTAGGGGAGTGTGAGCGGAGTGGGGCATGCCCGAGTGCTAGTGTCTTTTATCATCCTGATGGACACCGGGTGTAGTTTTCCCGTGTAGTGTGCCAGCTATAGCTCATCCTGTACGTGACTGTTTGACACTCGCCCTCATACCTGCCCGTGGCAACAGCCCCACTGATGACTCTGAATGCATGTGGTGTATCCCACTGTGAAGGAGCAAGCTTCCTTGGCTTGCTACAAGGGGTTGCTATGACACCATCCCTCCTCGGGTTGGGTTGTTCGGCAAGCAGCAGTGATGTCCCCAGCCCTGGTCACCTTGTTAAAATCTTAGTCTGCTCCTGAACCTGGGTTGTCCGCTTGGTAGCACAACAGGCTACTGTAGGGACACAGGTGGCTCCACCAATATTCTGTTGTTTTTTTTTTTTAATTACCAGTCCATTCTGGAACCTGGTACCATCAGTTAAGCAGAAGCCTTTGCTGATGGGAATAAGGGAGGCAGTACAGCGCAGTGGTTTAAGGCTCTGAGCTGCAAATCTGGTGACATCCAACAGACCAGATCTGGGTTTGAATCCCACAGCTTCCACTTACATACTGTGTGACCCTGAGCAAGTCAGTTAACTTCCCTGTGCTCCCAGGTCGCACCTGTAAGAAAGCTTTCAACTTAGTGTGCTACTCTTGGTTAAAAAAAAAAAAAATCTGAAATAGCTTGGTACAGTTCTCCTCACTATAATGTCCCCAGCTGCAGTAAAATTCAGTGATCACATATGCTGTTTGTGGCTTCAGGGAGAAATTATCAGTTGTTCTGTTCCCTCCCAGGAGAAAACACTATCCGCTATTGGTTGTTTGGCTGCTTAGTCCAGTCCCAAGAATTAAGATAATTTTGATGACAATGAGTATTAATCTTTCAAATCAGGACTTTGAGGGAATATATACACAGTACAGAATGCTCTGGTGCTGAGTACCAGGGTCGCTGGTTAAGTCAGCAAGCTGAAAATACAGTGAGGGAGCACTGTAATATGAACAGCAGAGTAAACAGCTACAGAAAAAACAGCAACGGTACTGAAAGGGGAACAAAGGTCCACATGCAAAAGGCGATCTTTCTAAATAACTACACCACTGTTACAAAATAACTGCAGCACTGTGACAGTACTGTGTAACTACACTCACATTGTTTTCTCTCATGCTTCCTGTAACCTTGCTGATACCATGGTGATCACAACTGAGCGCTTTCACTGCACACATTCTGGTAGAAGGTGACGTCAGGGATGTACGCACTTTGTTGAAAATGACAGTGGTAAAATGGCGTTACTGTATTAGTGAAAAAAGATCACTGTGCAAATAAGTTCAGTGCAGAAACATTCCCAGTGTCTATGTTTTCTTCTATGTCCCTTACTGTAACAAACACAGCAAAATAATAAAAGGTTTATGTGGCCCTAAGTTTGCTTATATAGCCAGGGAGTGGATTTTGCTGGTAGCAATCTGAATAATGAAAGAGGATGGGCCACCCTTTATGTGCCACCAGAGCAGCAAAGAAAGGGAAAGGAGCTAGATGCTATAGCATGTCCCACACAGACTGCATTCCAAAGCACTACAATCCTGGAGAGGGTGTCATAAGCCCCCACACTCCCAGAGAGCAGCAGGGGTAGGCTGCTGGGAGGGTCAAGAGAGAGAGGTGCTGGGGGAGGCAGGCTGCAAGAGCGAGCAGGGGAGAGGAACCACAGACCTAACTGTAGGCAGCTCACTGAGGAGGGAGAGAACCCTGTGGTTGAACTAGGCATGTGGCTGAGACCCCAAAAGTAAGATAGCTAGAAGCCACCCTGGCCTATAGTTATTACATGCAGCGTCCATATATGTTTGGGGTGAACCCACCAGAAGGAGCACCTGGGCATCAAGGAGCAGGGGAGCCACAGCAGGATCAGACATCAGAGAGCCGAGGAACAGTGGAAAGACCAGAAAGCAAATAGTAGGGGAATGGTGGAGCAACCAACAGGTGGCAGTGCAACATGATGGTGAGGAGTGATGCACCAGTAGAGCAGGCACCACATTTGCAAGGCACCAGATACTTTTGGTTCTTTGGAGGCACTGAGGGGTCATTCTGTTGAAAATGTGCTAGATTGTTGCAGCTCCTTTACTGATATTGCTCAAACTGTTTGCAACGGGCATGTGAGGGTAGGGGTTGATGTGTGTGGGACTCTGGATTTAGTACGACCCCTGTTGAAGACTTCGTCACCAACTTCAAAGGACGGTCATGTCAGAGACAATTCACCAACTGTTAAAATTCATGTCTGATTTTGCTATTGTTTGTTTAAATTGTCTGTTATAGTGCACAAGTTCTTCTGCCCATAAGGGTGCCCATCACCCTATGTGACTCTAACCTTTTTCCATATTTACTGTTTATTAACATGTATTTTTTTATTGCAGAACTGCATTAAATTTAGATAACAACTTTGCTCTGCAGTGGGTGTGTGTGTGTGGGGGGATTTATGGGCCAGAGCTATAGGATACAGCCAGAGGTTTCACAGTACTCATGTTCACATGCACACCTGTATTCTGGTGGGTCAGGCAGACATTCTTGCCGGCCAGGTGGCCATTCCTGTGGGTCAGGTGACTGCTCAGGTGGATTAGGTGGGCATTCCAGTGTGTCAGAAAGCTGTTCCAGTGGGTTGGGATGCGCTTTCTAACAGGTTGGTCAGACGTTATGTCAAGTAAGATGCACATTTTAGTGGGTCAGGAGATGTTCTGGTTGGTAGTGTGGCTGTTCCAGTGGGTTGCTGTCCATTCTGGTGATTTGGGGAGGACGTTCCAGCCAGTCAGCGGCATTTGGACAGGTGGCTATGGAAAACAATTATTCTAGGCGTGCTCTGGTTCTGGATCAGCTCTGATTTTCACCAAGTCTCTTTTTGGACATACTGTGTAACTTAGCCCCCATGTTTCGGAATTTCTGTTTCAACACCATACCTCTCACTTGGTGTCTCTGAAATGTACATTACCAAACATACTGTAGAGATACATGCTCAGAACATGTAGAATGACTAACCTCTGACTAACAAACAGGGTTGTTAGGACATTGAGGGTTTCTTGTGACATCACAGAGCCACAAAAGCGAAGTTTGACTGGTACTGTGATGCCACTTGAACCCGAGGTGTCCTACCAACACTGTTCTTCAAAGACAGGTTTTTTTAATTCTTCTAATACATGACTCTCCCACACAGACAATTTATTTAAACATCAAACCTTCTGGAGGTACTGAGCAGTGTTGTGGGAGGGATTCTGCCAGTGCGACAAAGTACCCAACAAGGCAGTTAAGTTTCATGTTGATGAAAGAAAAGATGTGATTGCTCATAGGAAGCTGATATTCAAATGTCAGCACCCGCGCTTAACTCGATTAGGGCAGCTGCTTACCCAGGTTTGCATGAGTGCTTCTGGCAGGGCCATATTCAGAGGGAAGCCGATATTCAAATGTTAGCACCTGCGCTAACACGATTAGGGCAGCTGCTTACCCAGGTTTGCATGAGTGCTTCTGGCAGGGCCATATTCAGAGGCCCCAAGAGCACACCCAAATCAGACAGCACCAAGGTACTAAAATACTGTTGTGCCTATGCAAAAGAGGGTGTCCCCTCATGCATATTGATGTAGAGGGATAGTCAAAGGTTTGCAGTGGCAGTAAACAGCCCCCAAGTGGTGCTGTTTAAAGCCACTGTAAACCTCCTCTTGACTGGGTGCCAAGCCCGCGCCCCCAATTCCCCAAAGACAGGATGACTGTGCCAGCCACCTGCCCCCGATCTCCTGCTCCCTTTCATGTTAGAATACAATGGTGATCCTGTGGTTCTCCCTTCCCTGATCACTGCTGTGCTACAGTTTACCTATACCCTGGTGGTCCAGTGGATCTCCCCACCCCCGCTTGCCTATTTACTCTCTGTAAAGTATTCCCTGGTGTCCAGTGGTTCTCCCCAACCCCATTTACTCTCTGTATTCCATGGGGTCCAGTGGTTCCCCCCATGTCACACGTTTTCTCTCTTTAAAATATTTCCTGGTGGTCCAGTGTCCCCCCCAAACAGCCCTCCACCTCATCTACCTTACTCACTTCCCAATCACTCTCCACCCCCCCTTTACCTGCGTGTCTGGTGCTCCACACAGCTATATATGGTGATCAGCACACCCCTTCTCTCACCTCTGTGGCCAGCCCGCTTATGAGCTGTCAGTGAGGGTGCATCCTGTAGAAATAGCTACTTCATGAGCCATCTGAATATTGCAGCAGCCAGGGGAAGTGCAGGGGAAAATGCAGCACAAACAGCTGCGCAGCACTTGCCTGTGTTCTGAACATTGGGCCCTGGGTGTTTTCCTGTTTGCCATGTAAAACCATTCTGCACATTTTTTTTTACTTTCTCTTTATGCTCCCATACTCTCCAGCCCCTCTACTTGTCCTTGGGACCTCCAGGCACCTCCTGACCCCCTCCTACCTTCCAGTCGTGGCCAGTTATCTCCATCGTGCCTTGGCTTTTGCTCCCAGGCAAGGCTGGGGTGGGGGAATCCCTGGACATTCTGGTCTTGTCAGGCAGAGCTTGCATTGGTGAGATGGGGGACCCTGTGTACACTGGGGCCATCACTGTTGCGAAGGTGCTGGGGTCACGGTCTTTTCCCCCTGTGAATGCCCCCTGGGATGTTGCGTGCAAGCTTGTCTAGGTCTGCGTTGGCATGCTGTGCATGCTCCCCCATGCTGATGTCCATGACATCCCTCCTCCCAAGTCCGTCTCCAGCTGCATTACCACCTGTGCTTACCCAGGTGGCAGTCTTGCAGCGGAGCACAGCGTCCTCCCTCCCCAGAGGAAGAGAGCATCCTCTGGGATGCTCAATCCTCCTCTCCCCAGCCGGCCCCCCAGCAACCCGAGCTCACTTCTGAACTTGGGGTACTGGTGTCGCAAGCGGTAGCACTACTGCTGCGTCGACGGGCTAGTGACATTTTGCACATTTTAAGTTATTCTGTACAGTTCTAAGTTCTGAAAAGGTTATTATACCTGGTACTATGTAAAGGACCATGGATGGTGTTCAAAAATCACCAGCAATAAAATGGGCTACTCATCTACTATAATGTGAAAACTACTGTAGCGCAACTTGTGTAATGTATCTAGGCTTTCATTGGCCTGTAGTAGCATGCCACAAGATGGTCGACCGCATCCACTGGCTGGCAAAAAAACAAACATTTTAAATCACAATTATAGGGGCTTTCACACTTGTGCAGGATGACTTAAAATCGGCTGGCAAAAAAGACCAAACTGATCATTTGATTAGTCAGCATTGTGCCAGTCTGGTGATTTTGCAAATCGATTTGATGCCACCCTGCACAAGAATGGATGCCCTATAATTCTGATTCAGAATTAGGTATGCAAGGAATTTCAGAATTTGAATCTGATTCTGATCCTTGTTTTTTGGTAATTATGATGATCAGAATTACCAACTGAAAATCCTAATTCTAAAGTTAAAGGTAAGCACCACAGGAAATTAGGATTTAGAGTTCAAATGAAATACCATTAGATTGGAATTGGTCAATTCAAATTTAGAATCATAGATTTCATGTATTCCTGCTTTAAAGTCCGAATTAATGTAAAGCAGCATCTTCTGTATGTGGGATAGTCATAACTCTCACTAGAGGTGGGCAAGCCAGGAATGCGTTTACTAAGAGACAAAATTCTGGCTTGGCTCTATGAGCCAAAGCTTGAGCTGATGGCTGCAGCAAGTTGTTCTTATGATACAGACACTGTCCTTTACGAGTGGAACTAAATGAGACAAGTGGTCCCAGCACTACATTAACTGCTCAGGCTTACAAAAATGCTTGTTTCCAGCATAACTGACTTGGCTTGACCTTGGCTCTCATTTGCTCATAGTGGTTGCGAGCCAACCTTGGCTTGCCCACTTCTGCCTCTCATCTGCTATGCACCTGGCATATCTAAGGTTGTCAGAGCCACCTCTGAATTGGGACAAACAACAACCACTGTAATAAGCACTTCCCCTAGCCCAGCACAGAGCTATGCATTGTACAAGTAAACTGACCATTGATCCTCAAATAAGTACAGTACTAATGTTACACAATGTTGCCGTCATTTCTGGATAAATTATAAAAAATAGGCTATCTTTAATAAAACCTTTTAATGAACACTATACACGTGGTACCCACAATTATTCCTCAAGTTAATTATTTCCATTTGTTCTGCATTTTTAAGACCAATGCTACACATTTTAATGCTAATAGTTGTGATAGGTATGTGGACAGTTTATTCAGCAAAGTTACAGTGTGAGAGCAGCAGCTGGAGACCTGCCAGGCAAATCTAACTGGCAGGTGACAAATAGTTCTCACACTGCTGTGCTTTCTTTGATGTTGTGTTGCATGCAGCCTAAACCCAGCTCCCTTCTCCTCTGTACATACCTCTCAACCTTTTGTCCCCCAAATGTGGAACATTGCCTGTCAAAATGTGGTACAAATGGGCAAAATGTGGAACACTTAGTCACATCTAAACCTAAAAAGGTCAAAGCACTGTTAAAATGTTGCATTTATGTTCATAAAGTCTGTTATTAATTTAATAACATATTTTGTTGCATCATTTACTATGGATTTTTGCTTTAAAATGTTGAATTTGAATGTGGAACAGGGAGCTTTTGTAAAGTAAAATGAGGAACGTTCCTCGTAACGTGGTACAGTTGAAGGTCTGCCTCTGTGTTTACGATTCATTAACAATACTCTACCACTGAGCACCACTCAAGTGAAATTCACGTTGGCAGCAGAGGAGGGGAGAATAAAGCCCTGCCCTATATGGGTTGCAGAAGCATCGTTGGACGCGCCGCTGCCTCCCAGGCAACCTTCTGGGCAGACAGCCTGCTTCACCCAGTCCCATGACGTAAGGAGTCGGAAACGGGCGGAGGGAGTGGTTTCATGACCTTTCAACTAAGATGGCGGCTTCCATGCCTACGGTGAAGTTTTGGAAACCAGGTAAGGCAATTCACGCTGAAGAATGTAGACATGCCCTCGGGCAGCGGCGCATTTACACGAACCGTGAGGGAAACCGCGCAGATCTTCGGGGGGAGGAGGAGCTATCAATTCGGTAACGGGGAACCGGTATCCTGCTGCTGCTTATTCTGTCAGCGTGGATCCCCGGTTTGCCGTTCTTTAAGTCAGCAGCGGGCCCCGAATTCTTTAGCTTATTAACCTTAAGTTCAGCTCACCTCTACCTTATTGTAACAACCTGCAGGTAAATTGAAATGTTTCCAGAGGGTTTGAAGTGTCCATACATCCCAGTGGCCGTGCATATGCAGTGCTGGAAATTAAACAACTCCTTGGAGGAACCTTGAGCTTATAGGATTGAGCATGCATGATAGGGGTCTGGGAACACGTTCCCTCATTATATGCAGTATTTTTACACTTCAGTTGTATGCCTTTAGAGGGTTGCATTTTACACAGGAGCAGCCTTCTCCATTTTGCACTTGGAACACAGTCAGACTTTTAATTTTACTCTTAGAACGGAGCTTTCCCCACTGGTTCCATGAAGGTGTTGTAGCGGGAGTCCTGGCTACAGAGGGTGCCACTGCGCGCCCCCCCCCCCCCGATCATCCATCCAAAGCCTCCTGTTGTTAATTTTTTTTTTAATTGTGTATGTGCTTGTGTGGGAGTGTCTAGGAAGACTTTCTCATCTTCCCTGACACCCTACAGTATTTATTTTATTTGAAAATTGGTGATTGGGAGAGGCATACTGAGCCGAGGCTCATTTCTAGGTGCGACCCAGGGGAAGGGGTGCGAGTGAGGCAATTACAATAGTCAGGCAACATTTAATATCCTGGAAAGAAACAATAGGTGCAGATCCAATAAAAATAATATCGTAATACAAGAAATTGATTATATATCAAGGTATACATAGCGAAAACAAGAGTGGTGCAAAATGTGCTGCACACATTCAGCATGTGCACGTAGTTGGGCTTTTGGCAAGCGAGAGCTGGCAAAATAGCAGCAGTGTGAGAGACAGCAGGGGGCTTAGCCTGGTGGGTAGCATGTACAGGACGGAGGTTGGGAGTGGGAGATGGCACGATTAAAGTAGTTTAGCGAAGGTAGCAGAAGGAGTGAGGATGGGAGAGAGTTCCAGGTGTGGGGAAAGCGGTAAGAGAAAGCAGCCTGCCCAGAGTTAGAGTGGGGAAGGGGAAGGGCGAAAGTGCGAGGGTCTCTTGAGCGAAGACTTAGGAAGAGTGGGTAGTGGGGGAAAGGAGGGTAGTGAGGTAGGGGGTGAGGGAACCAAACCAGTATTTGGCAACGATAGGGGAGGCATAGTGCTGGCGGCGGGAGGGCAGGGAGGTGAGAGGGGGAGGAGTAAAGGGTGCAGTGATGAGTCTGGAGGGAAGCATTAGTGGCAAAGCGGCAAAAAGCATTGAAAAGGGAGTCTAGCCTAGAGAGGGAGGAAATGGATCCATAGAAAATGTCGGCATAGTCAAAAATAGGTAAGATAGTATCTTCTTTGAGACAGTCTCTTGCAGCAGGTCATAGGTTCCACAGCAAGATATTGACAACAATGTTGTTGACATCCTTGACAGCGACAGGGACAATGCCGACCATTGGCATTGTCCCTGTTGAGACAAAGTGTTTTTACCCCCCTCCCCTCTCTAAATAACCAACTCTGAGTCAGAATTGGTTCAGGGTGGGGGTGAAACACTGGGAATCACAGCATCGCTGTACAACGGATCACCACAGTGACCTGGCGAGATTTGCCGCTGTGGTGGTGTTTGCTGTAAAATTGTCGTCGTGCCGACTGCACACCCAGGTCATAACACATGGGATATCATCTGCCGCAGGCATCATTTCCTCCAGATGACTTCTCAGCAGTTGACCCTGGGACCTCCCACTGACACTACCACGTGGTGTCTGTATGTCAGGTATAAAAGGGGGATGTCCTAGTTACTCCTTAGTTCTTTTCAACCGCGACCTGCACGCAACAAGTCCCCCTCTTTGGAGCTCTGCTTACTAGTCATCGATGAAGAGTTCTGCTGACCAGAATTTCACTAAAAAGATTCATCTACTGATGTCTTCAGATCCCTTATTCCGAAAGTGTTCCTGTGGTCACAGAATCACTCCAGATGACCTCCATGATGTCTATGTTTGGTGCCTTGGTCCTGAACATGACACCAGGGATTGCATCCTCTCTAACAGGTTCAACAAGGCCAAAAATGTTGAAGGCTTCAGCAGCTTCATGAGTTTCTTATGGAGCAAAAGGTTGCCCTTCTGGAGCAGCAGCAATGCTCCAAGCCCAGGGAGTCTTCGACGTCCTCCTTGAGCCGGGTGAGCCCTCATCATCAACAGGACAGGATCCTGGTAAGAAACATGCCAGCAAAATGAAGCATGTTTCTGCCGCTGCCTCTTCGACGACTAGTACCTCTATCACTACCAAGAAGGTAAGTACAGAGAAGGTTGCTCCTCTAACATCGTCTTCTGCACTGTTGACGATTGTGGGCTTCTCTCTTCCCTTGTTGATGGCTCCTCCATCGACGGTGGGCTCTGGTGTAATATTGCATTATCCATCGCTGCCTCCTCCTCCTATGATTTGGAGCCATCGTCTGTTGATGATTGCATCTGGCCCATCGATGATCCTCTCATCGACAATTGGCCATACTTCAGTGGGCTCAATGATAGCGCCCTGGGTGACAGTCCTGGGGTCTTATACACACTAACATACTAACATACTAAAAGCCATCAGAATAGGCCAAAGGTCCCTTTATGTCTGCTCGAAAGCCAGCGACCTAGTGGCTGCTCGCCTTACCACCCCCCTTCCCCCAAGAGGGTCTTCTTTGGTTTCAGTTTCCCCTTTTACCTGTCCTACCCCTTCTTGAAGCCCTTCACTCTGCCCTCCTCCAACAGCCTCCTCGGCAGCGCACTCCAAGGCTCCACCACCCTCTCAGTGAAAAATGTACTCATGGCCCCTGGTTATCCCCCTTTTTTTTAGCCTAAACATTTCCTTGGTTCCACGCCTGGTTATTCCTTTTACATACTTGAAAACCTCTATCATATCTCCCCTATCGTTTTCCTCCAGTGAGTAAAGGCCAAGCTCTTCCAATCTCTCTTCATAAGTCCTCCCCTCCATGCCCTGAATCATCCTGGTCGCTCTCCTCTGAACCCTCTCCAGCAGCACTATGTCCTTCTTCAGATTGGTTATCCAGAACTGTACACAGTACTCTAGCTGCGGCCTGACCAAAGGATTATATAGAGGGAGGATCACCTTCCTCCTTCTGGACGTAATTCCCTTGGCTATGCAGCCCACCCTTGTCAACGGCTCCTCGCTTAGTTCCACTGCCTTTGTCAGTGGTCTCAATTCACTCAGTCCATTCCACCCCAGTTATGTCTCTGGACAGATGGCCATGATTGATGTCCAGGCTGTAGTAAACCCCATGCCTCCAAGCTAGCGAGGGGTCAGCTCTGATCTCTGCTCCTTCTCAGCCTGCTTTGGCCCAGAGGACAGCCAGCTCTTACCGTGCCTCCCCGAGTTTTCACACTCAGGATGTGGACATGGAGGACCCTTTCCTACAGGACTGGGATCTGGCTGACCTGGGGGATGGCATGGACCATGAGGAGTCCCCACAGTCCTCTTCGACCTCCTCGTCTATACAGGGTGAACCTACCCTGGACCGCCCATGCTCGCCGCCAGATGATCCCATGTTTTCAAACATTATGATATACCTCCAGAAAACGTTTGGGCTCCAGATCACTGAGCAAAATGCTTCAAGAAAGAAGTTGGCACAGTACTTAGGTGTACCGGAATGCCCTACTCTAGTCATCCCCTCTCTGGTGGATGCCTTCGAAGAGGCTACTTGGGCTGCTTGGAAGTAACCATTCAAAATTCCCTCCTGATAGGATTTATCAGGCCCCAGTGGACCACCCCTACTTTATGTCTCCACCTCAGGCGGACTCTGTGGTGATCAGTGCCATTCATGATAGGTCCTTTTGGTGCTCGGCACATGAGCGCTCAACCCTCAGAAAAGGAATCTAAGAAATCGAATGTTATGGGAAAGAGAGTTTATGCCTCGGCTGCTGTGTCTCTCTGTATACTTAATTATATGGGTCACCTCCTGAAATATCTGGAGGAAATCCTAAAAGCCTTCCAGGCAGTGGTCCAGTCCCTCCCTGCAGGTTCTGTCCAGGAGGATCTGACAGACGAGATGTCTATGGCGGCGGCTGTATGCCACCTGCTCATGGCCACCTATGGTGCCATTGACACTGCGGCCCGTACGTCCTCGGAAGATGTTTTGTCTAAGATGTCATGCCTGGCTGAGAGTGTCAGGATTTTCACCGCTCATGCAGCAGTCTGTCCTTAACGCTCCATTTAAGAGTGACCAGCTGTTTGGTCCGCAGACCCAAGAAATGTTGAAGGATTTACAAGACTCAGGTCATACCCTTTAATCAGTCCGGACCCTGTACCGTCCAAAAGCAAAAACAACCTTCAAGGGCTTCTCCAGGGGCCGCCTCTACAGGACACTTCCCCATACTCAAAGGCCGCCTGCCAATAAGTGAAAGCCTCAATTGACATTGCCGGGTCTTAGAAATGCTCAAAAACCCAATTACATCCCTGCTACCCCCAGCAGGGCCAGCCTTCAGCTGGAAGGTCTTCCTCTGTTCGTGGGACCCTTCCCATGGCCGTCGGGGGCAGGTTTTCCCTGTACCTAGAAGGGTAGCAAGCCATCTCCTCTGACCTGTGGCTTCTGCAATTGATCGAGTCAGGACACACACCGGAGTTCACAGAGATACCCCTTTCTTTGCTACCAGGAGTCTTTCATTACCCCCCCACACCAAGCGTTGGTATTAAGGAACAAAATCAATGCTTTGCTCACAAAACATACCATTGAACCAGTTCCCTTTCTTCAGAAGGGTACAGGATTTTACTCCTATTTTTTCCTGGTTCCCAAATGGATGGGGGACTTACGCCCCATTTTGGATCTGAGGTGTCTCAACCTCTATATCAAATACCAAAACTTCAGGATGGTGTCTCTTCTGACACTTCTCCCCTTACTGAACAAAAGCAATTGGCTCTGCTCTCTCTCGATATGAAGGATGTATACCTTCATATCGTGATGCACCCTGTTTACAGATGGTTTCTCCGTTTTTTGTTCCAGGGTCATCATTACCAGTTCAGGGCCTTCCCATTCGGCCTTTTGTCAGCCTGGAAGGTATTCACAAAATGCCTGGCGGTGGTCGCAGTGGCCCTCCACAGGGAAGGCCTCTTTGTCTTTCCCTACCCGGACGACTGGCTCCTGAAAGCACCTCCTAGCCAACGGCTGTTATTCATGCTTTTTTGAACCCTGCAGTTGCGCGACCAGGTGGGGACAGCTATAAACTATCCGAAGTCCAAAATGGACCCTGCGGGACGCCTCCAATATAGCGGAACCATGTTAGATGCCTCCATGAGGATGGCATATCTGCCATAGCTCAGGTGGACGTCCTGTTTGTTTTGACTCTTGCAGCCTAGAGTCCAGCAGATTGGTCTCGGCATGAGACTACCTGCACCTCCTGGGACATTTGGCAGCCATGATTCCGACAGTTCCCAATGCCAGGTTAAATATGAAGGTCCTTCAGTGGTCTCTGAGAGTTCAGTGGGACCATTAGGAGGACGATTTTGATGCCCCAGTCCTGACGTCTTCCCCAGCTCTTCGAACCCTACAATGGTGGAAGTCCATGGACAACTTAATGTGAGGCATGCTGTTTCATTCTTCTGTACCGTGTTTCATTCTGACTACAGACACCTCCTTGACAGGGGTGGGTGCTCATCTCCTGAACATCTGGTCTCAAGGGTCTTGGACCTCAGTGGGGGGCTCGCCTCCACATCAGTGTCTTGTAGATGAGGGCAGTCCTCTACTCCTTACAGGTGTTCAGGATTGACCTTCCACCCGGTTGCCTTCAAGTGCAATCGGACAATTCTGCAGTAGTTCACTACCTAAACTAGCAAGGAGGCACCCATTCATACCCTCTCTGTAGAGAATTGATGAGGGTATGGTACTGGGCGATCCACAGAAATATCCATCTTCTGGCGGTCTACATCCCGGGGTGTCCAACACCCTGGCGGATGTCCTTGGCAGAGCCACTGCACAGGCCCACAAGTGGGAAAAATTGCCAGACGTCCTACACGACGTCTTCCACCTATGGTGCCGTCCAGAGTTGAATCTATTTGCCTCTCTGCAAAATGCAAAACTGCCTCCTTACTGCTCTCTCGAGTGAGGTCCTGGAACTGTGTGGTGGGATGTGTTCTCTCTTTCCTGAACAGTAAGATTTCTTTACGCCTCTCCGCCCTTTCCTCTTGTTCAGAGAATACTACCCAAACTGGTCCAGGACGTGGCATCTGTGATTCTCATAGCACCATTCTGGCTAAGACAAATTTGATTCCTTCTGCTTCTACAGCTCTTGGAACCAGATCCCCTACCTCTGCCAATTTACTGTTGTCCCAGGCGCAAAGCTCCCTGCTACACCCGGACCTTCACTCACTCCATCTGCATGCCTAGCTCCTGAGGACATAGTCAAGGCCCCTGGAATTCTGCGATTCTGAGGTTGCGGAATTTTCCACAGAATTTGCACCATGCTGCAGAATATATAAAGTGCCACAGAATTCATGGTTTTTGGTGAATTTCCATTCAAATATACTGTCTTTTTGTAGTGTCAGGCTTTCTTTCCCATCTCATTTATCCTGAAGCCCATCTGCTATGCTCAGCATGTGATGTCATCGATGACATCACATCATATTTTGGCCAATGGCAGGACTGCGTTCTGCCAGAGAAATGAATAAATCATGCCACAGAAATCAGAAAATGCTGCTGCAGAAGCCAAGGAGCCCTGCTGCAGAAATGAGAAAATTCTGCTGCAGAGCATTATGGGCCCTGGACATAGTCCTCTCGCACTTCAGGGTGTCCCCAAAGGTGGCGGAAGTCCTCCAGACTGCCAGGAAACCGTCTGCGTGGTCTTCCTATTCTGTGAAGTGGAAATGCTTCTCTATTTGGTCATCAACGCAGGACTTGGACCCTTATGAGTGTTCCCCTCAGAGCATCTTAGACTCTTTGCTCTCCTTGTCTGACAGTGGGCTGAAATATTCCTCTGTAAAAGTCCACTTTTTGTCCATTGCCACATTTCATTTACCTGTGGGCAACAAACCATTGTCCAAATTACCTTTTGATTTGCACCTTTTTAAAAGGTATTCTGCACTTTCATCTCCATATCTGGGATTCAGTCCCTGTGTGGGATTTGAGTTTTGTGCTTGAAGAATTCACTACGAGTCCTTTTGAGAGCTCCATTGTCTTTCTTGGAAAACTGTATTCTTAGTTGCCATTATGTCGGGTAGACGTATTTCAGAGTTACAGGCACTAACGTGCAAACCTCCCTACCTGCAGTTCCATAACGATAGGGTGACTTTATGCACCAGCCCGTCGTTTTTGTCATAGATTGTTTTTGAATGTACTTTAAATCAAGCAATCCAATTACCAGCGTGTTATGCGGAGCCTGCAAATCCAGGAGAATCCATGCTTCATACTCTCGATCTGCATAGAACAGTAAGTTTTTATCTTCTCCTCACCTCACAGTTGCGAAAAAGTGAGCAACTTTTTGTTTCTTTCGCTCCCTGGAAATCGGGGCATTCAAGTTTCGAAGCAGTGCTTGTTTACGTGGTTGGCCAACTGCATTTTGTTTATCTATACAAAATATGACAAAAAACCCATTCTACCCGAGGCATGGCTACCTCCATGGCTTGTTTCCGGGGCATCTCTGCCTTAGAAATCTGCGAAGCCGCCATGTGGTCTACTGTACATACATTCACGGAACATTACAGTCTAGACATTGCTTCCAAGAAACAAACTGCTTTTGAACGGTCCGTTTTACAAGGCCTCCTGTCCTAAGACCTGATAGTTCACTTCCTCCTCCCAACTTGGCATAATAATAACTGCTTGGGAATCTTCCCATTTGTTATGACCTGCTGCAAGAAATTGTTTCGAAGAAGATAGTACAGTTGCGTAAGAACGTACCGTAACAGTAGATATTCGAGAGTATCTCTTGCAGCAGGTCATGCAGCCCCACCCACCATCCCCCTTGCTGTTACTTCAGAAGGCTTCCTTGCATCTCTTCTTTCACGACTCCACGAGCTGCTGCCTTATTTCCCTCCTTGTTTCCTGTTGGAGGCCTGAGAAATGGTTTCTCATTTGGTCGCCAGGATGGAAGAGAGCTGAGAAGTAGCTGGGACCTCCCCCTTTTATATCTGCCATATAGACTCCACATGGTAGTGTTAGAGGGAGGTCCTAGGGTTGACTGCTGAGAAATCATCCAGAGGAAATGACGCCTGTGGCTGATATCCCATGTGTTATGACCTGCTGCAAGAGATACTCTTACGCAACTGTACTTTTTGTGAGCAGTATGCAGTGGACTGGGAGGGAGAGGGTGTCTTTATTTCTATGTAAGCCTCTCACTCATTTTCTCTTTTTGGGTACTGCCCTTTTGCTGGTCTATAAAAGCGCACTCACATTACAGTGTCTTTTTCCTTTCACAGAGGACTAGACCTTGGGGCAGGTTGCAACCCTGACCTTCTTTACACTGGTACTCCAAGGCGCCTCTCCTCCCCTCCCATGTCTAGGGGTTTAAAGATGGTAACAGTTGTGGGGAAGGGACGAGGGCCCCTTGTCAGTACTCCCCCAGCACAACAGTCTCATTCAGAAAGTGTATAAAACAGTACCTCAGAACAGGGATTCAGTTTGGTGATGGCAGGAACTCCGTCGTGGGTGCGATTGGTATTTGCAGCGGCTGGAGGGGCTTCAGCTTTCTCGGTCTGGGGGTCAAACCCGTCAGTAAAACACACAGTTCGGCCAGTTAATTGGCAAGGCACAAAAGATCACTGTCCAGCAGAAAATGCATTGCAATCAGGCAGAATTTTTTTTATTTTTTTCTTGAACTTTCTTTCCTCTCTTCGCCACTGGCTGAGGCCCCTTTAGTCGACCTACCTGATCTTACTTCAAGAGGGTTCCTGCAGTAGGTCTTCACAAATAGGACTGCACCTCCTGCCTTCAGAACAGCATGGCAAACTTGTAGCTAGCAATCATCAGCGGGGACCCCACCCCCATCGTTAGATGACACGACATCAGTGTGACTATAAAGGGGCGGTTTCCCGTCGTTGCATGATATCGTTCGAAAAACGTGGTAGAACAGCTTTCAGTTGGCTGCCATTTTCTAATAGCAAATTTCTTTTTTCACGTTTCTAACCAATGATCCGTTATGACGTATGTCGTCTAGTCAGCTCAAGAAAAAGTGCTCCCAAGGGCGGCGTGCAAATCCTGCACGGGGACGATCATTCCTGGTGTGTCCTCTGCCTAGGGCCTAGGCACAACCCTTTGGAGTGCACCATCTACCAGGGCTTTCAACCAGGCTACGCACACCCGTTGCAAGAGGACCCTCAATGCCCACCTTCTCACCCAGAGACTGGCTTTGATGAAGAAGGAGCTCCAGGAGTTGAGGGAAAGAACGTCGTCGCCAGTCCTGGAAAAGAAAAAGGAGAGACGCAGGGAGCGGAGCCATTCTCCTCAAGGGAAGTCCAGCCAGACAGCCGACGCCGACCAAGGTGGGCCCTCCACTTCCATGAGTATCCCACCTGCATGGTCTTCCTCCACTCTGGCGGACCGGACGCCCTGAGTCCACCCTCTGCTGATTTTAGTGGGCTGTCGGGGGTCACCTCTTCGGGGGCCCCTTCAGGGTCTCCTACTCTGAGCTCCGCCACTAAGTCGCCTTTTGGCTCTGCCGCCAGGAGCCCGGCCCAGGCCAATTAGTCTGACACTAGCCAGGCGGCTCGTGTCAGCTTGGCTGCAAACAGTAAGTTGCTCAACGGCTCCTCCGTCGACTGTGTGGACACATCGTCTATCCATTCAGACTCCCTTGTGGTCTCCGACGTTGCGCTGAGCGATCTCGCAGGTACCCCTTCATCCCCTCGAGGTTCTCCCTCCAGGGATTTGCTACTGGTATCTGTCCTCCCCGGGATAACCCTCCTGTCAGATACTCTTCCAGACCAGTCGTTGGGGGATTTACCTGATCTTCCCCCTTTGCCAGGCTCTCTTCCGACGACGGATCCTCACTTTTCGCCGGATTCCTTTGCCGGATCTTTTCGGGGGCGATATGGACCCTTCTTCAGCGGGACATATGGCTCCTCCACCTACCCCGTCGCCAGACCTGCTTCCCAGCGGTCCTACGTCTCCCCCTCCAGCAGGGCCTTCTGCCTCTCCTTTGGGCCCATCTAGGTACTTTCCTGAGAACCCTCCATTTCTGCAGTATCCAACGCCGGAGGGCCCGTCGCCAGGTTACAACCTGCCGACATCAGGATATCCAACGCCGGGCTATCAGGTGCCAGGACAGGTGTACTACCAGTATCCTTATTGGTACCAGCCTCCTAGCTACCCTCATGTAGGGTACCTGGGTTACCCGCCTCCTCCACCACCACAGCCTGAATGGGATATCATTCCTGTGTGGTGAAGGATGCCAGGTCCCAATTGCTTTTAGACTTGGCTCAGCCTCAAGTCACAGTTAAGTCCACCCCTCCTGATCAGGGTGCCCCCACCTAGTCTGACACCCTCTAGCCGAGTCTCTGAGGGAGACTTGGGTGCTCTGCCTCACGGAGATATTAGACCCTGGACACAGTCTATACAGGTTTCCTTGCCCAGTAGACAGGACACCTTAGACTCGGATGAAGGCTCGGAACCAGACGTTCAGTCCGAACCTTATTCTCCAGTTGATTCTGAACTGAAAGAATCCCCAAAGTCTCCAGAGGATCCCTCCTTTGCAGAGCTCCTCAGGACCATTCAAAAATCCTGTGGATGGGCCTTCAAGGAATTGGACCCCAAGCGCAAAAGGCTGGCAGAGCACTTGGACCTTGTCAGTGTGGACCCCCATCCCATTCCACCCTGGATGGGTCCGCATGAGGACATCACGTCCACCATTTGACAGCAACCCTCATCCATACCAGCTGTATCAAAAAAGGCCAATAGGATGTATTTCCCCCCCGGAAAGGGTCTCACACCTAACTGCCCACCCTGAAGCCGATTTTATGGTCATCACTGCTGACCACGATAGATCGGCCCAGCCGAAACACCTTAGTGCCCTCCCGCCAGGCAAGGAGTCCAAGCAGATGGACCAGTATGGTAGAAAAATTCACTTATCTTCCACCTGCGCTATCCGCTCCCTAAAGTATGTGGCCCATATGATGGCTTTCCAAAAATTCTCTCTCTTGGAACTGGAAGGAGACCTCCAGGAGATCCCCAATGAGCAGTTAAGGAATAAACTCCTGGAGAAAGTCAGGATGAATAAATCATTCTGCCGCCATGCTCTGTGTGCGTCACATATGAGTTTGACTCGGGTGGACTCTGTGGCTTGAGGAGCAGCTACAGGAATCTGTCTCAGACGTCTAGCTTGGTTCCGCCTGGCGGGATTGGCACAGGATGTTCAGAGCTCTCTGTTGGACACTCCTTTTAGGGGTCCAGTTCTGTTTGGCAGCGATGCCAAAGATATCATTACTGAGCTGCAGGAGAGCGGCAAATACATCAAGGATGTCCGGTCCATGTACTATTCCAGTCAGAGACAACGGCAGCAGCCATTTCGTTGCCAACGGAAATGGAACAAACCGAATCGGGGCAAATGCCAGAACAAGCGTTGTGCCCCGGGTTCTGGCACCCAAACCCCCAAGCCAAGTTCGCCAAAGCTGCCTCTGGGGGAAAGGCACTCCTCCCCTCCGCGTCCTGACTCCCTTCTCCCCCCTCCGCTCCCTCTGACCGTTTCAGAGGAACCGGTGGGGGGAAGGTTCGGCCTCCACTTGGACGGGTGGAAGGCTGTTATCGCAGATGCATGGGTTCTTCAACTCATAGGAAGAGGTCACTCAGTAGAGTTCCTGGAGAGACCTCCTCCCAACCCACTGGGAAGGTCTTCTTACCCGTCAGGCCTGCTTCATCTGGTCTCGCAGGAAATACAAGCTCTGCTGTGAAAGGCAGCCATAGAGCGTGTACCTCCAGAACAGACAGGAAGGGGATTTTACTCCCACTTCTTCCTGGTTCCAAAGAAGACAGGGGGATCTAAGACCCATCTTAGATCTCAGCATGCTCAATCTCTTCGTAGAGTACAAAAATTTTTGCATGTTGGTGCTCCAGGAATTGTTGCCCCTGCTCATTCCCAATACTTGGCTGTGCTCCCTGGATATTATTTATTTATTTATTATACATGTCAGAATTACAACCCTTTGAGTCAAGGACTCGTTTCCAAAGGCTCCACGTCAGTTTAAGTGGATTCAACACATAGACAGCAATACAAATGCAATATGATAGACAGGAGGTTACAGAAGTTTTTTGTTACATACCAAACAGCAAATAGCAAACAGTATTCATATATTTGCAGGTGTCAGAACAAACAACGTAGAATCCCGAGCCATCCAGTGCCCAGATAGGAGTTGCAGTTTACAATAGCAGTACAGAGGTCTATACAGTGTGAAAGCTAGGCTCCAAGGACAAATACAGTAAATTCAGAATTGCAGCCTGAGATAAGGCGATTGTCGTCAAGAGTCTAGAAAAGGGTCCGGGGAAGGAGCGGGGCACCTATGGGCTAGGATCCCACTTGTGGAGCGCATTCGCAGCTGCGGGTGGGGAAAATGAGGCTATTGAGAGCTGCCTTAAAAGGACCTGTTTTAGTGAGTGAGGAGATCGAGGAGGGGAAGGTGTTGACCCAGTGTGGTGCCCTGTAATAAAAGGATCTCTGGGCGAGTGATGTCCGCACCCTTGGGACTCTGACAGCAGCCTTAATGGAGCCATGGGTAGAGGCAGAAGGGGAAGCAGGGTGGAGGGAGGCGGACACCCCTGGGGTGGAAAGACCTAGCAGTATTTTTTTTAACCAAGAGGCAGGTCTGATATTGTAACCGCTCTTCTAGATTGAGTATGTTGGCCAGCAAGTATGGAGTGCATACATGAGTCCATTTGTCTGCACCAGTGAGGAGCCTACAGGCCTTATTTAGGGATAGTTGGATTCTGTTGAGGGCGGTGGCATCAGCAGCAGCGTAGACAGGGAGGCCATAGTCTACAAGAGACAGGACTGAGCAGGAGGCAGCCAGTCTGAGGGCATCTGGTGGGAGGCAGTCCTTATGACGGTAGAGAAGGCCTATGCGCATGTTAATTGCTGAGGTGAGCAGGTCATTATGCGAGTGAAAGGAGAGGGCAGAGTTGAAGGTAATGCCCAGGTATTTGTAGCTGTTAACTTGTTCTAGTGGGTGGAGTGAGCTAGATGGTATATGGAGGGGTGAGTTTTTTGCCTTATTTTGATGATAGGCAAACAACATGGCTTTTGCCTTTTTAATATTAATGGCCAGCCTGCTGTCATTGAACCAGTTTCCAGTTTGACTGAAAGAGTGCTGGAGGGAGGCCTGAAGAGAGGAGGGGTCAGGGTGGGAAGAGAGGAGAACTGCATCATCTGCTTATAGCAGGACCTTGCTGGAGCAGGAGTTGGGTAGGGCATTTACATAGAGACTAAAAAGAAGAGGGCCCAGGATGGAGCCCTGTGGGACCCCGGAGCGGATTGGGCGGGTGCTGGAGAGGGTGCTGTTTATTTTGACACACTGGGACCTTGAAGAGAGATAGCTAGAGAACCAGTCCAGCGGGCCTTGGGAAAAGCCTAGTTGAAGGAGAGTGTCCAGTAGGAGTGGGTGACAGACCGCATCGAAGGCCTTGGAGAGGTCAATGTAGACAGCCCCTGCAAGGTGGCCTTTGTCAAGGGTTTCGTGAAGGAAGTTTGAGAACTCCACGAGAGCAGTGTTCGTACTATGACCTGGACGGAAGCCATGCTGCTCTCTGCATAGGAGATTGTGGGAGGCAAGATATTCAGATAATTGATCTGCTACTATTTTTTCTAGGGCTCTTGAGAGAGGAGGAAGAATAGAGATCGGCCGATAGTTTCCAGGAGAGGAGGTGTCACCACTTTTGAAGGTGGCGGCAATCACAGCCTTCTTCCATTCTAAAGGGAACTGGCCCAGGCAGAGGCAGCGGTTGAGTTAATCAGTCAGGGGGTTAAGTACTACGTCAAGGACCTGCCGTAGGATCCTAGTATCCAGGGGATCAGAGGAAAGGCTGGTAACACTGAGGGCTTTTGTTAGATAGTGGCAATAGTTTTGTGGTGAGATGGCCCTCAGGTAGAAAGGTGGGTGAGGGTGGGGCTGTGGCTGGGGGGGTAGGGTCAAAGAAGTTACTGGGGAGAACTGCGCTGAGATCTGAGAAGGCGGTGTTTAGGCAGTCTGCAATATTAGCGGGGTCAGTGATAGTGGTTCCATGCAAGTTGAGTAGAGATGGGGGCGGGGAGCGAGACTTCCCATTTAGCTCCTTTATGTTGTCCCAGAAGTTCCGGGTAGACCCCCAGGAGGAGGCTAGTGTGGATCTGTAGTACTCTGCTTTAGCCTTACGAGTGGCCCATGTACATCTGTTGCGCTCAACATTGTAGGACTGCCTGTCCCCGGGCTTGCCTGAGGAACTGGCTCTATGCCAGAGATTGTCTCTGTGGTGGAGCTGTTTGGGCAGTGATGTTGTGACCCATGGTGCACTATGTTGCTTAGTCCGGGTTTTGACCAGCGGGATAAAGGTGTCGCAGGCCTTATTGAAGGAGTGGGTAAAGTAGTTTAGTGCTTCATCAATACTAGGGGCCCGGTTGATTGGTGACCAGTCCCACTGGGCGAGGTACGGCTTAAGCCTAGTGAGGCTACCTGGTCAGATAAGTCAGCGGGAGACCATGCTGGGCACAAGTTTTGGTAGACAGCAGGACCATGTGAAAGTTACTGGTGAGTGATCACTCAGGGAGTTTGGATGGACAACGATATCCACAGTTCTGTGCGGGCGGTTGTCAAGGATGACGTCCAATAATGTGCAAGAGCCGTTAGATGGGTTCAGACGGGTAGGCTGGGTTACCAGCTGTGTTAGTTCCAGGGTTGTAAAAGCATCCTTGGCAAGGGCAGATGAACTGGCAAGCCAGTTGGTGTTGAGGTCACCCACTAGTATCTGCTCGCCCTTATGCGGGAGGCTGGACAGGTAGTCAGTTAGGGATTGGATAGCTTGGGTTTGTTTCTGTGTGGGAGTGTAGGCTACCAAGATAGTCAGAGGGGCCCTGGAGGGGTCTGGGGTAATTCTAAGTGAGATGGCTTGGGTATCGTGGTCGAGCTTGGGAATTGGTAGAATGTGGCCCCGTTAAGCAGTCATGCATATAGAAGGTTTAGCCGCCCCCACGTTTACCAACTCTATCTTCCGTTAAAAGGGAGTAGCCAGGGAGAGCGACCGCAGAGTCTGGGGTAGATTTAGACAGCCAGGTTTCCACGATTGCCAGAATGTCAGGCTGATGTGCCTTCCAGCACTGGAGGGCAGCCTTTTTTGTTTTTTTTAAGAGGCTACAGATGTTCATAGAGGCTGTGTGTAGCCCCAATGTAGGGAGGGTCTGAGTTTGGCAGGGAGGAGATGGGCCAGGGTGGGGATGAATGTTGCCGGATAGGAGTAGGAGCAGGGAGACAAAGCTGAGGAGAGAGGACATACATCGTTTGTGTGAGCCGTGGTGGTAGTAAGCTGAGCTAACAGGAAGAGAGCATGGGATGGGCAGAGCACGTATGGTGGGGATAGCACGGTAAAGCATTGTCAACGGTGTGTTGTGGGATACCAGATGTAGATGGAGCTGGGCAGGTTGGGGGGGTTATGGTGATGGACAGGGTGGGGGTGGGAGAGCAGATACAGGGGTAAGGAGAACCTCAGTGGGTGGATAGAGGGGTGGGGAAAACCTCAGGGTTATTAGCAGTTGACATTGGTGACTGACAAAGGTGGGGAATAAAGACTACTAAGACCAGGAGAGGGACTGATAGATTTGGTCTTAGGAAGAGGCCCATGGTTGTCAGTGGGTGATGTGAGTTCATAAGGAATAAAGTTGGCAGAGAGCCACTCAGATACTCCCCTACTAGTAAAGAGGCCAGTCAGAGAAGAGCAGAGGTGGAGCCACAGAGTATTTAATTAAGGAAGGGGGTTGGGGATGGAGGGGTGCGCGAGAAAATCAAGCAGACAGAAGCCTAAACGAGAAGCTCCCTGATTTAAATTATAGTGCAGCTTGAAAAGGGTGCCAAGTTTTAAAAAATAGTCTCGTCTGCAGTCTGATGCTCCGAGTCCTGAACTTTCCATTATGGCAGTTTTCGGTGGCTTGCAGTGAGGGGCTGTGAAACATCAAGCCCTCAGACCCTTCTGTTGTGGCAGTTTTCGGCGGCTTGCAGTGAGGGGCTGGGGAGGGCTGTGAAACATCAAGCCCTCAGACCCTGGATATGCAGGATGCTTACCTTCATATCCCCATCCTTCTGGCCCACCGCCGCTTCCTGAGGTTCTCTTTCCTGGACCCATCATTTCCAGTTCAGAGCCCTGCCATCTGGTGTCTCCACGGCACCACGGGTGTTCACCAAGTGCCTAGCGGTGGTTGCGGTGTTCTTGCGCCACAGGGGCATGTATGTGTTCCCTTATCTGGATGACTGGTTCTTTTCAGCCCCTTCCCTGGACAGTCTGAAGGAATCCCTTTCCTTCACTCGGGACCTTTTCTCCAGCCTGGATATTTCGGTCAACCTTCCCAAGTCCCAGCTGATACCCTCCCAGCACCTCCAATTCATCGGAGCAGTGCTGGATACGGTCCAGAGCAAGGCCTTTCTTCTGCCCGACCTAGTGGAGACCTTAATCTCCCAAGCGACGCTGGTGGCTTCATCTCAGTAGACCACGGCGTGTTCGGTCTCACAACTTTTGGGTCTGATGGCAGCTGCTGTACCCACAGTCCCTTTGGCCAGACTACATATGAGGGTTACCCAATGGTCTCTTCGAGTCCAACAGGGCCAGCGGTTGGACAACATGGACCAGAGAGTCCTAGTCTTCAGAAGGATCTCCTCTGGTGGCAGGACCCAGTCAACCTTTTAGTGGGGGTTCTCTTCCACCCTCTGTCTTCCTTTCAGATTCTCACCTCAGATGCCTCGAACTTGGGATTGGGAGCGCATCTGGGAGAGCAGAGAACTCAAGGCTCCTGGTCTCCCCTTGCAGGAGAACCTTCACATCAGTATTCTGGAGATGGGAGAGGTGCTCTGTGCTCTCCAGCCCTTCCAGTCACTCCTAACTTTGGGAACACTTCTCATCCAGACAGACAATATGGCCACTGTCTGGTACTTAAACAAACAGGGAGGCACCTGGTCATACCCTATATGCAGGGAGGTGATGGGGTGTGGTACTGGGTGATTCAGCATGGCCTATCCTTGACAGCAGTCCATGTGCCAGGTGTTCACAACATTCTCGCTGACAGTCTCAGCCGATCAGCTGCCAGGGTTCACGAGTGGGAACTAAAGCAAGCAGTAGTAGAAGACTTGTTTCTTCAGTGGGGTCGGCCAGACCTAGATCTATTCTTCTCCCCATCCAACGCAAAACTGCCCAGCTTTTGCTCGCTCGTTCCTGGGCATGGTGTTTTTTTGGTGGGACACACTGTCTCTATCTTGGACAGGGAGATTTCTATACGCTTTCCCTCCCTTTCCTATTGTGCAGAAGGTTCTGCTGAAGCTACAAGCAGAGGGGGCTCACATGATCCTCATTGTGCCCTGTGGCCTCGGCAGATATGGTTCCCATTGCTACAGCAGCTGGCACTGGAACCGCTGGTACCTCTTCCTCTCTCCCACAACCTTGTGTCTCAGGAGTAGGGCACCGTGGTTCATCTGAGCCTCAAGTCTCTCCATCTTCATTCGTGGCACCTGTGGACTTGGTGATTTCTCACTATAGGGTCTCCTCAGGGGTAGCTCAGATCTTGGTGGAGGCCAGGAAACTCTCAGCTTGATCCACACATGCCATGAAGTGGAAGAGATTTTCTGTCTAGGCTTCAGCAAAACGTCTAGATCCCTTTTCTTGCTCGGTCTCCCAGGTTTTAGAGTGCCTCTTGCATCTGTCAGATTTGGGCATCAGTTATTCCTCTCTGAAGGTCCATCTCTCTGTGGTTTCGGCCTACCACCTTCCGGTGGAGGGTAAAATCCTAGCTCAGCTACAGATTTCCAAGACTTTCGTGAAGGGGCTCCTTCATATCAAACTTCCAGTCCGGAATGCTGTTCCTCCCTGGGATCTCAAGTTTATGTTAGAAAAGCTTACTTTGCCCCGCTTTGAACCGGCAGCAAACTGTGATATGCATTTTTTAGCATGGAAAACGCTCCTTTTAGTTGCTATTACTTCAGCTTGAAGAGTTTCAGAGCTTCAGGCTCTAGTTTGTAGAGAGTCTTATTTAATTTTCCAAACAGACCGGGTGGTTCTGTGGACTAACCCTTCGTTTCTTCCGAAAGTGGTTTCGGAATTGACCCTTAACCAGAGTGTTGAACTGCTGGTATTCTCCCCAGAGCACTCCAACGGGGGGAGTATCTCCTGCACACCCTCGATGATGTCCAGTGCGGCCAGGCGTGCTCCTGCACCCTGCTTGTGGACATCTGCCGAGGCTCCTCCCCTTACATCAAGCATGATCCCTAGACTGTGGCACTTCTCTGCCTCTGCTAGGAGCTTCTCACACTGGGGAGTCATTCATCCACCCTCCCCAGGAGAGGAGAGCAGTCCAGTGGATGCTCAGTCCTCTCCTCCCCCGACGACCCGCAGTCATTCCTGCACCCGGGTCACCGGCGTGGCGCGAGGTGTGGCGTCCAGCACTTCAACCCTCAGTGCCACTGGGCCGGCTCAGAATTGATTTTTGAAACCCTTCCAAAGGCCCAAGCCACATAAGCTCATTTCGGCTCTATGGAGCTGGGGAGGGTGAGAGACTTCATTTACAAGCTACACGAACAACAGCCAGGGCCATGGCGCATTTCTCTTAGGGGGATCTGAGTCCTGAATCTGGATCCTTGTCACATTTGTGGAACTAAGCAGGTTCCCAGTGATTAGCGATGGCAGGCAGCAGTTCTATCTCTTTCTCTCTGCAGCTTGGCTTGAAACTTAAACTCTTCTGCTGTGGTGCATTTGGGACACCACTGCATCTTTCTGGGCACTCTTTGGGCTCAGTTCCCTCCTTACTTAAATGGCATGCCCACTCCTGCAGCTCTGAGGGGGCTGAAGCTGGATGCCATACCTTCCCAGGGCAGCCACACCAGATGTCACTACAGCCTCCATGTCAGCAGACATGGCCTTACAGCACAGGGCCCGAGCTGCCACCCTGGACCTTCCAGAACCCAGTCTGCCACTTACTGGATCTGGGCTTGCATGGCAGCCACCAATGGTCACTCAGCGTTCCACCTTGGAGCCAGACGGGCTCCTCGATTCTCCTCCCACTGATGCTAACAGCACATTGTGGCACTTCTCTTGCCCTTCCCTGATGGATGAATGGGGACTTGCTTTTCCATGGTGGGACCAGAGTGGCAGTTGGTGCAACCTGGCCCCAACTGACCGCCCACTTCCTGGCTCAGCGCTACAGGCCCTGAATGCCTCCTCTCCCTCTTTGATGACCCTCAGAACCCCCTCTTTTCCCACCGAGCTGCCCCTTATCAAGCCTGCCTCCAGGGCCCCCCCCTTCATGGGTTGTAGCATCACCTTGGGCACCGATGCCATCTGGGCATCGCAGTAACCCCCAGATGGAGTGGGGGGGTACAGCTATATAATGCACCAAGCTTTGAGCGGAGCTTAGAGTGGATGTAGTTGATGTATGTCATGTAGTCGAGTCGGCTATCCAGCCAGACTCCTAGATGCTTGTAGGTAGAGACTGTATCCAGGGTGGTGCCATCTAGGGTGGAAAAGGAGAGGGGTGGGGAAAGCTTGGAGAGTTTTTGAGGGGTGCCGAACGTCATGGATACAGTTTACTTTGCATTGACTTTAAGGTGGTTGCAGAACCTGGTGTTTGCCTGGCCCCTGGCAGATTGCTGGTGGAAGGTGCCCAGGACTGCCTCCAGGGGAGGGGGGGGGGGCGGATGCTGATGGAAATGCGGGTACACACAGCGCCCATCATGGCATCATTGCACACCTGCTGCTCAGGGGTGGAAAAAGGAAAACAGAAGCTGGTGGCAGGATGGTGCTGGGTACCTCCAGGCTTCACGCCCAACTAGTTGGGCTCGGTGGCCCGACTACTGGATCCAGTTCATGGCAGGGTAGGGGGCCCTCCAACCCCACCAGGTGGGCAAGCCCTGGGGGTACTGGCGATACAACGTCCTGGCAGACATCGAGGTAACGGGGCTGGGTGTAAGAGAGAAAAACCAGTAACTTAAAAAAAAAAATACTGGTTCCCATTCTGGTTTTGTTTTTTCTATATGTGCCTATTAGTAATCTCTGGGGATATTTCTGATTTGCAGTGTAGAGTTAAGTACCATCGTAGAACTGCATGATTTAGTTTGTCTCTTCCAACCACAGAGTTCTGTAGCAGAACATGGATGCATTTTGCAAACAATGGTAGAGCGGAACAAGGACATAAACTACATTGTCCAGTTCTAAAATGGTACTTACTACAACTACCTGTGTGTAAATGAGAAACACCCACTAGGATAACTGAAAGCCTGTAAAGACGGAACAGTAGCAGAACCGGAACCTGTATTTAAAATCGGCTTCAACAGGGGAAAATTACTTATGGGCTCGGTGCAGCTTTCCTTCAAGGCCGTTGGCTGTGTGCAGAGTGGGGTGGGGGAGTTGAGTAGCAGCCCTCAGTGCTGAATGGTTGTGCAGTCTAGCCCTTCAGTTGCATAACCAGTCAGGGTCACCTCTTTCCTAAGTTAGTCATGGAGCCACCAGGGTAGCCATACCCCCTCCCAGCAGCATAAAAGAAGGCTGCCAGGAGGGCTCAGGTCAGTTTGGGAGGAGGAGTCTAGTAAAGAGCAGAGTGGACTAAAGAGCTCCAGAAGAGGAGTGGCCAGAAGAGGAGTCCTGGGGAAAAGCCACCGAGGTACCTCCAGAGGCAGCCAGGGAACACTGAACCTGGTGAGCCCTGCCTGTCTGGTAACCCCTTTAAGGGTTAGAGAACTATACAGAAAGGCAGGTAACTTGGCCACCAGCAAAGGGGGGCTGGTTCCATCAGGCAGATTACTGCAAAGCATTTTAGGTGCCCCTGGGATCAGCTAGTAAGCCGTGTAGCGGGTGTGACCCACCACTGGGTGTCACTCCCCTTTTGGAAATTTGACTGGTAATTTGGTCAGTGGTGAGAGACACGGCCTGCGGCATGCCCCTCCGTGGATCAACCAGCCAGGCTGGCTAGCAGCAGAGGGTTGCAACATGCTGCCAGGCACCCTCTGGGAGAATCATCTAGTAATTCTGCTGGTGGCAAAGGAGTGTTGCCTGCCACCAGGCACCCACCAGTTGGAGCCCAGCAAACTTGGTTGGCAGGTCGGTCAGTGGTGGGGGCAATGCCTTAGAGGTGGGTCCTGTGCCAGTTTGTCTGGTACATCGGCCAGTGGTGAGAGGATGGAACTTGAGAGAGGTAGCCCCGAGGTGAGAGAACCCAGCAGACTCGGCTGGCATATCAGTCAATGGCAGGAGTGTTGGCCTTGTAGGTGTAGGCCCCAGGCGTGATCGGCTGGTAGACTGACCAGCAGTATAGGGTGCCTTGTCACTTGGCACCATGGAAAAAAAGAGACTCCATTAACATGAGAAGCAAAGGAGACTCAGCAACAGGTTGGCTAGTGGTGAGGAACAAAGGAGACTCTGCAGGTTGGCTGGTGAAGAGGAGCAAAGGAGACTCAGCTAGCATGTTGGCTGGCATTGAGGAGCAAAGGCAACTTGGCTAGCAGATCAACTAGTAGGAGAAGCAAAGGTGACCTGGCCAGCAGGCCTACTAGGAAGGAGCAGCACAGACTGGGCTTGCAGGTTGTCTAGCGGCATGCCACATGAATAAATGCTTGTATCTTTTAGAAAGCTTGCAGCAGTCGGTCACTGGTGGTGGAGGCATGTCACCTGGGGAGGTAGTCCTGGAAAGATGATGAGGTATAGTGGGTACCAGTAATTAATGTGGCCTTATCTTTGCTGGAACGGGCTAGCAAGGGCATGCCGCGCGTAGCCTGTTGGGGCTGGAGACTCAAGGGTGAGCCTGACCCCTCATAGAAGTCCTTCTCTCGGCTGGTAATTGCCTATAGCTAGTGGAAGTAGCCATTCTTTTACTGTGCCGATAGAGAAAAGACTTGTCTTATTTCATTTTTTCTTGGAGCTGTTTGGGTGGCCCTAAATTTTAGGTTGGTAAGTGGCATTGCAAATTTTAGAGTAACGAGTCTTTTTGTAAGCATTTCCATTACTGAGCTCACCTGCCAGTTGCACCATATTTATTGTTTACAAATCTTGTTTATTTCTATTTAATCACTTGGTAAAGGCTTATTTGTTCTCCTGAATTATGCATACCAGTGGTTACTTCTCAGTAAGTCTTTGTTCCCCTTTTTAGTCAGTTTCTTTGGGTGATGGCAGCACTACTGTTTCCAGGGAACAGGGCCTCCCCCGTATTCAGGCACATTTTCTTTTCATCCAGTGGCTGGCTTTGCACCACAGTTAAGTATCCTGCCATTTAGCCAAACAACCTGACATTGTCACCTCAGCCAGCTTAAGCCCACTACTTGCAGCTGAAGGTGGCGAGGTCAGAATGCCCACCCTGATGGGCGCAGTGCCCTACAAGTGCTGTAATGCCCACCCTGGAGGCCAGAATACCCACTCTGGGGTCTGTAATGCCACCCCTTGGGGCTGAAATGGCCATTTTCTGTGCCTGAATGTCCACTCTAGGGTCAGAATTCCCACTCTGGGGACCAGATTGCCCACCTTTTGTGCTGGCATGCCCTCTGTCTGTGTCAGAACGACCATCCTCTGTGTCGCAACTGGACAAGAGCCTTGGCCCAGTGTGTCTTTCTTGGTTACTAACTTTTTTTTTAACCTTGCCTTTTTCCTTCCCTTGACCTCCGGTCGGCATCTGTGTCCAGGCATCCCCATCCTCTGTCCGCCATCCGTCCTCGCCCGTCTCCTATTTGGGCCACCATCCCGATATCCCCATGGCCTGCCCCCAGTGGCGAGGAGCCCCCAACTCCCCACCAGGAGTGGATCCAATACGCGTGGCGCCCTCGGAGACGGGGCTTTAGGCAGACAGCCATCAAGCCGCATGACCATGGCAGCCAAGTTTCCACTTTTCTTGGTGGCAGAGCGTGCAGTGCCGACAATATGTGTGCCACGCGTCTGTCCACATGCAGCATGCCTGCTGGCTGCTTCGCCTCCGTGCCCCTCTGTATTGGCCTGGCATGCCAACACCTAGTCTCCGGTAGGTGTTGGGCAAATGCTGGCCGCTGATCCCCACCTTCCCCGGGAGAGGAGAGCAGTCCTCCGGATGCTCGATCCTCTCTCATGCCGGCCGGCCCCCGATGACTCACTCGCACCGTGAACACGGGTCGCTGGCGTGGTAGAAGGTAAGGCATCATTGCCTCAGTCCTCCGCGCCACCAGGCCGGCTCTGGTTACTAACTTTTAAATAAACTAAATAAAAATGTTTGCCTTGGGGCTAGTATGCCTACCATTTGTGTCAGATTGTTCACCTTGCTGGCCAGAATGGCCATTCAGTGCCTGCATGCCTACTCTAAAGGACACAGAGCTCACCCTGTGTGCTGAAATACCCACTCTTGCAGGGGTGTACCAATCCTTTTGGCCCCTGTCTGGGCAAGTAAATTTCCTTGAAGGAAAAGTACAACAAGAGAGCTAATTTCATTGTAATGAATTGAGACAAGTGAAAATTCAGCTATAGTCATGGCTGGGCAAGTCCTGAAAGATTTGATTTGAACATTCCTGCACTCTTGGGCCAGAATGTGTTTCCTGGTGGGCACATTTCCCACCCAAGGGCCAGAATGCTCATCCTTTGTCCCAGAATGACAATCCTGTGGCCATAATGCCTACCCTGAGGGGCACCGCCCCCCCCCCAGGCCAGAATTCTCATCCTTGGGCCGGAATGCCCACTCTGGGGGCCGGTATGGCCGCCCTGGTTGGCACAGAGCCCACCTAAGGGCCGGAATACTCACTCTTTGTGCCAGAATAACCCTGTGGCCAGAGTTTGGCCACATGTGCCCCATAACTTCAATTCCAGTTGGCCTTGCCCCCTGACTGCCTGGCTGAATACAGTCACAAAGAAGTTATTCGGTGCTGTGTGCAGAACGTTGGGTGTCTTGTTGTAGTTTTACTCCCCTTAAAATAAAGAAGTACTTTACCTGCACCATATATTGGTTCTTGTTTGGTCTTTAAGTATGGTTGGTGCCCAGGATTTCTCTGCACAGGTCCTGATTTGTACCAGAGGCACCACTTGCTCAGTGGCAGCCCTTGCTCTGTTATTCAGTGCCTCTGTTATGCACCTGGCCAGTGGTTCCTCCCCTTTCCCAATGATCAGTATGATCACCTTATTTTTGACTCTTCTTTTGTTCTTTAGTTATTGAAAAAAAGATATATTATTCCCCTTGATACCCTCTCCCAAAATTGGTTATGTTTTAAAATCTCACGTTTATGCATACAGTTGGGATAGCTTCAAAATAACTGTGGGAGAGGGGATGCTGCCTGAATATTTGTAGTCCATTGCAGCACAGGTTAAATCTATTAGTTACAGTCCTTTTTGCATTGTACTATTTCTAGATAAAAACCCAAATTTTGTGATTGCTTACATTCTCTAAAACGTATTGATGTTGCTGGTTGCGTAATCGGCTTCCTTTCCTAGTAGAAATGAAATGAATGCTAATGGTACAGTTATACCCAACCTTGATTTGTTTTGAATCGTTTATTACTCGTACTGCATACTTCCTGAACATTATGAATACCCCCAAACAACGCAGCCTCTCAGGGCCAATAGTATCCTTCGCTCCCACTGCATCTTGAGTGGTCAGCCTATGCGGAGGATGTTCCCAAGTCCAGAAAAGATGCAGTGGCAGTTGAGTAAGGAATGTAAACAAACACATTTTGGTGTGGTAACACTAGTATGATGGGCAGTCTGTTTTTCAGTTTTAAAAAGAAAAAATAATCAGAATCTGCTACATCAGAACATTCTACCGAATGTGAACAATCACACAGTAATGTGTTTTTTAAACCAGGGACAATTTGAGGCCTAAGAGGGGAGTGTCCCTTTAAGATTCATTATACAAGTATTTGTGTTTATACCATTCACATTTTTTATAAATATCTGTAGGGTCAGATAGTCAAGCACTTAGCATCATGCTAACAAGATTAGCAGTGTGAATAGTGCGGCTGACGGCCAGTTAGTGCGGCCGTTGCTGTATTGAAAAACACGTAGTGCAGTGCTAATCTTTTAGCGTGTTAGCGCATCTGTTAGTGCTGTGTTAACGTGTGTGTGTGTGTGTGTATGTATATATATCTATATATTGCACAGTGGTATATTCAATGGTTCCTTGAAGCACTAAAAATCTGCCAGCACAGTGCTATTTAATACTTCCTGGAACCATTTTTTAACAGCGCGTTAATGGAACCCTACTATGACTAGATTGGCAGCACAAGAAAATAAATAGAACCATTCCCTTGTGCCAGTTGTCCTGCCTCCCTCATCCTGGTTCCAGTACCAGACTAAATACGGGATTGTTCCTTGGTGCCAGTAGTCCCCACTCCCTTTCCCTCAGTCATAGTACTAGTTAAAATAAAAGATTTTTCCTTGTCAGTGCTGTCACCCTGCATGATCCTCATTTTGGCATTAAAACACTCCCTGGTACTGTAGTGGCCCACTCTCCTGGTGCCCTTCTCCATTGTCCCACCACCCAGACCTGAGATGGCTGCCGGTACACATCCTCTTCTCATTTCCACTGCTAGCTGCTATCTCATTCATGCAAGTACAGTGCAGTCAGTCCTGCTTATCTGAACGCCACAATTCCGTAACTCTTTCTTTAATGAACATCTGTTTAGTCGTCTGTCAACCAGCTGTTAAATCAGTGGCGTCTGGTCAGTTTCTGTTTGTCTGTTTCAGCGACTGTGGCTGTAGCATACTTCCCTGTAGCAGTTTCTTGGATTTTGCTTTTGCCATCAAGTAGATCTCAGTATGAGTGTGAAGTGTAAGTGTACTGTGCTCACACTGCAGCAGAAGCTGCAGATCTTAGAGCATTTACAGAATGGAGAGTGAACTATCACACTAGACTTGCTGCTGAGTATAGAGTTGGCAAGTCTGGTGAAGCTGCATGATTTGATTTCGGTGGGGGGGTCATGTGGTCTCTAAAAGCATAAAAATATCCATACCTGTGAGGATGATGAGAGGGACGAGGCTGCCTGTCTGTGGCTCTGTCAGGAGTGGGAGAGAGGGCCTCCAATCTCAGGCCCTCTCCTGGAGGAGAAAGCACTACAGTTCATACCAGGTTGGATGGTAATTGTGGCAGTTTTTGTGATGAACACTGGATGGCTTGGTTGCTTTATAAAATGCCATGGGATACATCGGCTTTGGCTATGTGAGGAACTCTTGAGTGCTACTGATGAAGGTGTTGCTCCATTCATGCAGCAACTGAATGCCATGATTAGGGCTGAGTCTCTAACACTGGAGCAGATCTATAATCAGATGAGACTGGGCTATATTGGCGGTGTTTGCCTGATAAGACCTTGGCACATGAGGCTGAGAAAGATGCCTCTGGGTTTAAAACGCAGAAAGACAGGCTGACAATCCTTGCCTGTCTTAATGCCAGCTGTTGCCGCAGGTTAAGACCTCTGTTGATTGGGAAATCTAGAGAGCCTAGATGTTTCAAGCACGTCAACATGGCAAATCTCCCCCTACTGTATGATAACCAGAAGAATGCTTGGATGGGTGGCGCTATCTTCATCAAGTGGTTCAGAGAGGAATTTGTTCCAGCAGTAAATCACCAGGTGCTGAGCAAGAATCTGCCACTGAAAGCAGTCCTGCTGCTTCCTTGCTGGCACACCCTGAAATGCCTGTTATACAAACAAGAGACTGCAACATAAAATGTGTGTTTCTGCCACCAAACACCATGTCTATGATACAGCCTTGTAGTCGGGGGATCCTGGAGATTTTTAAGAGGCAGTATAGGATGCACCCCTTGCAGGCTGTCCTCTTAGGCACCAACGAGGGGACATGTCATTGCAGGATATTGTTAAATCCAGAACTTCAAAAGATGTCATCCACATGGTTTGAGATGTGTGGTACAATGTTCATACAGAGACGATGGCCAAGGCGTGGAGGAAGTGGGGGGATAACAGGCCATATCAAGACCAAGAGACGCAGCTGGTGACAGAAAGTAAGGCTCAGCGGGCAGAGCAGACTGAGCAGAGTGACTTGGCCCTGGATATTGAGCCCGGGGAGACTAACATAAACTCCGATATCACTCGCAGTGGTTTAAGGCTCTGAGCTGCAAATGTGGAGACCTGGGTTTGAATCCCACAGCTCCCACTTGCATACTGTGTGACCCATAACAAGTCACTTAACTTCCCCGTGCTCCCAGGTTGCACCTGTAAACAAGCTTTCAGCTTAGCGTGTCTCACCTGGTTAAACAATTGAAAAAAAAACTGCACTGGCAGAAAACCTCACTGCTAAACTAAACATCTCATTGAGCAGAGAGGATGTGATGTTGAGGAATGGCCTCAGTGTGATGACAAGGAGAGGCACTCACTACTTACTGGCAAGTGCATCATCGATCAAGGTCACCAGAGCAAGTCGGTTACAACCGTTGAGTGACAGCGGTGCTAGCAGTGAAGATGCTGAACTCGTATCTCTACCAACACACTCTGAGGCTGTCGAGCATTTCTCACAGTGCCTGTTGTGGAAGGAGAGCCAAACTGACTGCGATCTGATGCACCTAATGCTGGTTCGAAACCTGAGCGCAAAAGCTGCACAGAAATAGCTAGGAGCTGTACAACAAACATCCATAACAGACTTCCAGCCCCCCCAAAAATCCATTAGGCTTTTCAGCCTTAAAAATGATTTTTTCATTACCTATATGTAATATGATAGCTCTTCCGATGTGTCTGCCGTAATCTGAACATGGCTGGAGCAGTGCGGCACCATTTGACGTGCTCAGCACAGCTCCACGCTGTTCCACTGTATCACTTATATGGTTGAGCAGTGTTGAGCTGGACTGAGCGTGTCAAATGATGCTGCACTGCTCTGGCCAGCTTTACATTATGGTCGATACGTCGGAGGAGGAGGAGGTATTATTTTATATAGGAAACAAAACATTATTTTCTGGCTGAAAAGCCTAATTGGGGGTTGTGGTTTCAGGGTGGGTTGCTGGGAGGACAAGTGTTGTCCATTAAAACCACAAAAAGTATTAAAAAAAAAAAATTAAATAATGAGTGCTGTATGAAGCAATATGGCACTGTTATACTGTACGGATAAGCAAACTTTTACTTAAAGTTTTTACCATGTAAAGCACTGCAGTGTTTAAAAAAAAAAAAAAAAAAAAAACACTTCACAGTTGACCTGCTGCTGCAGAATATCAATACGTGTACCCAAGCACAAAAGTATACACAGCACTATGAGCACCCTTTTCGCCGTTTCCAATATCCATAACCACTACTGCATTGAAATTAATGTTGTAAAAAGGGTCTGAAAAATGGAGCTTTCTGATTGGCTGCAAAAATTCTAACAGCCTTATGTTAATCTTTTATTAACATACATGTAGAGCTTAGTCATATGCTGAACAAGGCTTAACACTGTTTAAAAACATTTTTTATTATAATAGCAATAAGGCACTCCCAGAGATTATGTTAATGGTCAGTTAATCACCCTCTAGGGGCATGTGGCACTCGGCTACACCTCGTGCTACAGTACACCCCTAGAAGGTGATTAACAGACCATTAACATAACCCTTGGTCATGCCTTATTGCTTAAGTGGCCCCTAGTTCAGATGAATGGGACTGTACTGTATAGTCTATGACTGTACAAGACACATGCGGGGATATATTCAGAGCTAGCAGGATGGACGTGCAAAACAATGTGCCGCACAAATAAAATGGGCTGGCTGGCTCTGGCGCCATATTCAAACAGATTGCGTGATCCTAACAGATTGCACAGTCTGTTTGAATATCAGACTCTGGATGCGTGGAGCACAGCAAGGGGGTTGCCAATTTCCACATAGCACATCCAGGGTGCAAGGCTGAAGACCGCCCATAAGGGAATGCGTAGTGGATACCTGTATGCGCCACAGCCCCCCTAGGTGATATTCAGCCCAAACATGCAAATGAGCCCCTTGGGTATGCATCGCACAAAGGGGTCATTTGCATGCCCATTATGGGCTCATTTGCATGGCTGTGCCTGGTGGAATGCGCTGGGCCAGCCCCAATCTGCATAACAATAGAGAAGTCTCCCTGATCGCCCTGGTAGTCTAGTGTGACCCCCCAGCCCTGATCCTCACAAAATAGAATTTCCCCCTATTCACCCTTGTAGTCTAGTGTGACCCCCCCTTCCCAGCCCCAATCACAGGGTTTCATAAAACAAAAAAAACACCCAGTCCCCTTTCCTTGGTAGTCAAATGGCCTCCTCACCAGCCCCGATCACAGTTTCCATAAACAAAATACCCACATCCCTTCCCTGGTAGTCAAGTGCCCCCAGCCCCGATCACAGTTATCATAAATAAAAATTCAATCCCTTCTCTAGTAGTCAGGTGGTGGCACCCCCAGGCCCAGTGCAGTGGATGGTGAGTTCCGCCACCGCCTAGGGTCCGGGATGGCACCGGGGTGGGGGTGAGCCATTAGACAACCTAGGAGATTTTTTATGCCGAAACAGGGATCTGATGAGGAAGGGGAAATACTGGCACCGGGGGATACATTTTTTTTTTTTTTTAATTATATTTTTTTCTTCCACTGCCAGCCGCCCGGTACCTCTGCTGGGTCACGGACCCTGGCTTCGACTCCCAGATTGGCCGCACCCTCCAGTACCCCCTGGTTTACCCCCCCCCAGGGTGGGGTTGTAGCACCAGACCCCTACAGTGCCGCAGACGACGGGATAGGTTAGAGGGCCAGCCTGGAAGCTAATTGAAGCCAAGGCGGGCTTCATCTAGGGTGGCTGGCAGCAGCATTTGTCCCTGGTGTGCGAGGGCAGGGACATGCAGTGATGTCCAGTGTCTGCCCCGCCCCCCAAAGCTACTTGACGTTGGTGTAATCAGTACACCCAGCCTCTGCTAGGTGTCCATATTGCGCCAAACGCTCTACCCCCCCTTCCCTGGAGAAGAACAGTCATCAGAGGTTCAATCAGTCTCCTCCGGCTGGCCCTCCAATGACCCAGGTCTGTTCCCGAACTCGGGTCGCAGGTAGGCGCCTTGCCCCTGTGTCAGCCGGCCGGCAGGGGATAGTCTTTTAATTTAGCTTGTATCGAGACTGGGGGTGAGTGGGGGGATCACTGGCCCCAAGGAATAGTAATTTATTTTCACTTTTACTGGGACCGGGGGATGAAGTGATTTTCTCTGCAATGACATTCAACTATCATTCAATTTGAATTGCAGCTCACTGTATAAATAGTACATTTCATAGGGTGTTCAGGAATAAGCTTTTTATTTACTCTGGAATGTTGAAAAAACTGAAACAAATGAAGTACTCAAGACAAAGATGCATCACTTTAGTGGGCTAAAAAGCTTTTTCTCACCTTTTATTGGTGCTGAGCAGTCCAAAAAAGCACAGCCATGCATGTGGTCATTCAGCGCTTCCATCTCGCTGGCAACGACTAGTGACTTCAGCAGTTCTGGTTAAAAACCCTGACATTTCAATTGGCTACTGCCAGTCTTCCTCAGATGAAGATTGGCAGTAGCCAGTGGAAACGTTAGGTGTTTTTCCAAAACTGTTGACATCACCATTCATTGCCGGCGAGATGGTGGTGCCGGATGACTAAGTGCCTGGTTGTGCTTTTTTGGATTACTGAGCAACAAATAAAAGGTGAGCAAAAGCGTCTTAACTCGCTATAAAGTGATACATTTTTGTCTTGAGTACTTCATTTGTTTCAGTTTTTTGTGTGCATTTAGTATAGCACCAAGACCAAGTCCCTGTGCTAGCCCATTGTTTTTTTTTCCTTCACTTACTCTGGAATGTTGCCAGCAGCCTTGGAACCTGGGCCTTTGCTCTGCCACTTGTTGCTAGGCAGCATTGTTGGCAACATTCCAAAGTAAATAAAAATTACTATTCCAGGATGCCCTATGGAACATCCCCTATATATGTACCTAATCTCCATACCCTCGTAGTGCAAGGCATCATGGGAAACGCATGCATCTCACAATGAAGGAATTTGGGCTGACTTGGTTTTCAGCAGGATCATAAGGTGCAGGGTGGCCTCACAAACAATCTGCAAAAGCTGTTCTTAGCAGTGAGATGGTATCACTACTGAAGACCAAAACTCATTAGCCCAACACTGAGAGGCCGAGATGAAGATCCCGTTACCCTCTCCATGTGCCCAGCTTCCAGTAGGCCCCCAGTAGGGTTATTGTGTGTGTTCTCGAAGGCTGGTTTCCCAGCTGGCAGTGCAGTGGGCTGGCCCCATCTCTTCTTGATTTGCTTGGGGTTTTTATAATTCCAGTGTTATTCAGACATTACCATAAAATCTGTAGGTTTTTTGAAGCATACAGTTGAAATACAGTGTAAGGCCTTTACAACATTAAGGAGTTTCAGGAACATGCAGTACAATCCAAGGACTGAAAACAACATTATTAAAGAGCAGCTGACACCATTTGGACAACTTTAACAAAACATAATATTTAGACACAGTTCAGCTTGTATTTCACATTAGTTCTGTATTTCTCCACCCCATTATTTACTACTGAGGCCTTTTGCATGAAAACAGGACCTTTGCTCCAGAAGATATCATCTATTCCTGTTGCTTTCTCCCTACCTGAGGTCATAATGCACTGCTTGTGACATCACAATTACTCCAAGGCAACAGATTGTGATGTCACAACAGAGGACTATGACATGAAGTAGGGAGTAAGCTATAGAGGCAGATGAACTCTAAGGGACATAGAGCATGTTTCCTTGCACATTACTTAAGCAATAAGGCACGACAAGGTGTGTTATCGTGTGATAATTAACGGTCTCCGTTTTTTGCCATAGACAAAACCGTGTGTTAAATACTGTAACACCTGAGTAGGTGTTACGGCATTCACGCGCTCCCTTTCCATACCAACGCCGACAGTAATAAATGAGCGCGAGCTTCCAACTGTCCCTGCTTCAAAACAGTACTGACGAGAAAACACTTACTTTCTCTGCATTACCTCCATCCCAAACACAACGCTTGTGCTTCTAGGCTCACTGGTAAACTGAGGTAATGCAGAGAAGTAAGTGTTTTCTCGCCAGTATTGTTTGCAGAAACAGGACAGTTGAAGCTCACGCCTGTTTATTTAAAAACGGAGCCCTTTAATTATATAAAATAAAATAGGGAGTAAGTTATTAATTTAACACACTTGTTGTTGATGGCATCATAAACCCTCGGCTTCGCCTTGGGGTTTATGTGCCATCCAACAACCCGGTGTATAAATTCTCGTAACACACTTCTCCTCCCCATACTTTATCCTATATAATGTCACCCTGGGTGGGTTAGCATGAGTCGAAGCCGAGTGCTTCCACCACCCCAGGAGTGACGTTATTACGTGATAACACACACCTTGGAGTGCCTTATTGCCATTGTACAAGGGCTCGATGTTATACAAAACAAAAATAAAAATAAAAATGTTTTTAGTAGATTTTTAGTGAGGCAGTATATCTTTGTTTCTGAAAAAAAAGCAATATCTGCCATATGCTCATCCAAAAAATCAGCACAGTGATGTTATTGTATAATATCATCACTGTCTCAGGCACCCACTGACCAATCAGAGTCCAGGAAATGTTCTTGCCATTGTATAATCAGTACTAAGAAGGAGAAATCCGTGGAATACATATGGAATGCAAGCTAAATTGTACATAAATATTATGTAATTAATGGTCTCCGTTTTTTCAAATACAAAAAAACGTGTATTAAATACCGTAACACCTAAGTAGGTGTTACGGCATTCACGCGCTCCCTTTCCATAGCAACGCGCTCGAGACATACACTGAAAAAACAGAGCGCGATCTTTCAACTGTAGCAGTGACAGGGCGGTGCTTTCGGATGACGATTCGGCGGGGAGAATCTGATTTACTGAAAGGGTCCCATTGAATTCAAGCCAGTGTTTAAGGGACAAGCCGTGGTGCTCTGAGGACTGCCTAACCGTAACCGGTAAGTGTTCTGCTCTCAGGACTGCCCTAACGACCGCAGCAACTACCATAGAAAAAGCGAAACCCTTCAATTATATAAAAACAAAATATGGGGTGCAGTGTGTTTGCTGAATTTAACACACACACCCTCGTTGTTGGATGGCTTTCATAAACCCCTCGGGCTTCGCCCTCGGGGTTTATGTGCCATCCAACAACTTGGGTGTGTGTTAAATTCTCGTAACACACTGCACCCCATACTTTATCCTATATGTTTTTCAGAGTTTTCTTTGAGGTGTCAGCAGCTCTTTAAGAGCTCTGAATAGAACTGCTAAACAGACTAATAACAGCCAGTGTTGATTATTTAGGTACCGAGGGCCCGGGTGTTGGCATCAGTGAAGAACGGCAGAGTGCAGCAGAGGCCAGTGGAACTGCCGTCATCTATAATCCTCATGCCTCTCTTTCTGTAGAGCAACAGAGACAACGACTGCCAATTTTTAAGGTATAGTATGAATGTTATTTCACCTTTTTGCAGCCCATCCCTATTGAAGATCACAGTTCTAATAGAAAAGTGTTCTCCTAAATACATTCACCGTGTGTAACTGATGCTGTGGCTGTCCTCCAGGACCTCCACTTAAACAAGATGCTACATCCCAAAAGGCTTATCCTAGGGAGCAGAACGTCACTAACTGAATAAGTAAACCTGTAGTTTGAGGTCAAAAGAATTGTCTCTTATGTCACCGGGCGTTGGATTAGGATCACACAATTTCAGGCAGACCACAAGTCAGGTGCACAAAAAATGCACAAGTGTGTTTGTCATTTTATATTTATCAAGTAAAATATACAGAAACCAAAATGGCAAGTCAGACAACTGCTTTGCTTCAACAGTTTCTAAGGCTTTTCTTCAGCCTAGCATGAATCAAACAGTGTGAAAGCACATAGAATTTGACGGGAGATAAGGACCACTTGGTCCACCCTGTCTGCCCATTTCCCTACCTGATGATAAGCTGCAGATTCTAGTTAATCAACAGCTTACTTTCCCCTGCCCCCCCACTAGAATTGCCTTATGCCTGTCCCATGCATTCTTGAATTCTCCCACTGTTCCTGACTCCACAACCTCCTCAGGAAGGCTGTTCCATGCATCCACAACTCCCTCTGTGAAAAAATACTTTCTAACATTACCTCTGAGCCGTCCCCCCCTCTATCTTCAAATTGTGCCCCCTTGTTCTTGCACACACTACCAGGAGGTATTCCACTTTCCTCAGTCAGTATCCAACTGACGTATCTATTTGTCCTCTCTCAGCACCGAAGTAGGACTTTTTATAAGATCTCTAGAAGTTGGAAAAACAGTTTTCCCCTGTCTTTTGATTAACAGCAGACCTAACATAAAACTAGCCTGTAGGGGCCACTGTTGCTCCATAGAGAACATTTATTTGGCAGCCACCTGGAGCACAGAAGAACTTCTTTACAACATTGGAAAGGTCAGAGCCGAGATCAGAACATTCATTCTGTGCTCCCCTAAACTCTCCTGAAGGGTCAAATTACCTCATGCTGTGTGCTGTAAAATATATCTTAGAAGGGGGCTGCTAACATCTAGAAAAAGCAGACACAAGTTTTTGTTACTATTATGTTAAGACAGTCCTCTCATTTTGTAACTACTCTGTTTTGTTTTTAGGTGAATATGCACAGAAAGCTTTATAAGCACTTCAGCACTTAATTTATAACCAGTCAACCAGCAGGTTGGACATTATACAAAACATATAAACACAACTGTTTGGGGAAGAGGTTTCAATTTATCCCAGGGGTGTCTACTGTGACAGGGGTGAGTCGCATCTTGTCTGTTGAAAAATACTGTTGATGAACAGCAGACCATGGTGGCCAAATCATGTAATGTGCTAGAATGTCAGCTGAGCAGCGGGTAAGTTCAACAGCTACAGACAAGATATGAACTCTTTTTTTTATTCATGTGATTTGTACCATTGTATACTCTAATATAACTTTCAGTAATACACGACAAGGTGTGCAGTATGTCATGGAATATTGTCCTGTCTCAGGTGTGTTGTGAGGCATCAAGCATATAGGCCGAGTGACTTCAAGCACTTGCGAAGGAATGATATCCTATGATAATAACTTGCTTTCCCTTTTCCCCATAGGGAAACCTGTGGCGTAATTTGCTGTAATAAAGGAGTGTTTATTACCGCAAACATGCGCACAGTTTCCCTCGCTCTATGCATGCGTCCACTGCAGCTCTTCCTGTCCCACCGCTGGCTGCCTTATCTTTCTCCCAGAGACTAAACTGCCACTCGGACTCGGCGGTAAGTGTTTTTTTAGACAGAAAATCTAGCACAATAAAAAACAAAACAAAAAAAAAAAACACCTTAATTTATGGCTACTGAACGAAACAAAGAAATACAAAAAATGTTAAATAAAAACTTAAGAGCAACCACGGACCGTGTGCTGAAACTGGACTGCGGCTGCACAGCAATGGCTTTCTGTTTTGTATTATTGCTGTGGCAAAAAAGGAAAACCCAGCAATTATATAAAATAAAATATGGCGTGGTGTGTTTAAACCTGAAGTTTACACACACTCTCAATGTTAGATGCTTTCACAAACCCCTCGAGCTTCACTCCTGGGGCTTATGTAGCATCTATCACCTCGGGTGTGTGTAAACGTCTCGTTACACACACCACTCCATACTTGATTCTATATATATTGCACACCTTGGAGTATATTATTGCGATTGTGAAATGGATCCATTGTTGTATTAATGAAGAAAAAAAAAGGTTAGTTTAAAAATATTTTATGTTGATTTTCTTGACTGATGGCATGATCTACTTTCAGATTGGTATTATGTACTGAGATATCCTGGCTGAATGTGGTCTTGGTCAGCCACATTTGAGGATTTTTGTATTCTTTTAGTTTTTTTTCCAGGTAAATGCACTAGACAAAAACATTTGCCAATTTTTCAGGCATGACCTGGGAGATTACAACATAGGATTTTGATCATTCATTTCGTAATATTTATTATACTTATTTTTTTCCTAATGCTGTATTGTCATGTATCATATGTGCCCCCCCAACCCCGTCTGAATGCACTGGAAACGTGCTTTTCACAGCTCAGCTCACTGTTCCCTCTAGGCCAAATATTTGAAGTAAGTACATAAATAAATACATAAAAAATGGGTAAAAGAAATCAAGACCTGTGATTGGTCAGATGTGATTACATAGCCGTGCATTATTCCAGCACAACAGCACAGGTGAGAAATACTTAACTTTGTTAACCTCAGTATTCAGTTTCTAAAATAAAAATCTGAGATACCATTTTTTTAATTGCAATAAGACACTCCAGGGTGTGCATAACTGTGGGATAATGACACTTCTTGGGTGCGTAAAACACTCGCATTGCCAAGTGCCTCGTTTTCCGAAGCATGCCTTTATCCCACACTAATGCACACCCTGTTATGTCTTATTGTTTAACAAGACACAGCAGAATACAAGATGCGTCATTGAATATTAACCCTTTCATTCCCTATTTTTTGTTTTGTGTTGTCTCCCACCTGGATGCTTGTGGTCATCAAGGCTGAACCCTTCTGCTAGTTGGGAGAGTAGATGAGCAACAGCCTTCACAGCCGACTCCCATGCTCCTCTGTAACTGGCTGACAGGGGTGTGTGCAAATGCTGGGCAGCTAGCCCCCTTTCCTCCTTGGGAACTGAAAACCTCACCTTCTCGATGCATCCAGCCCCCCTAGCTGGCCCCAGCGTGGAATTCCGAGGCTCGCTTGGTAAGAGGCAGTGTGGCTGGTCCCACAAATTGTGCCATTCTTAAGATTTTCTGGAATACCGGATGGCAGGTTAAGGAGCTGTCCTTTAGCTGCTGAGAATTGTTGTCCTTGAACAACATACTTTAATAGTATATGGTTCAGTGTTGTGCGCGGAACTTCATACACTTCCAGATGCTGTTGTACCACATTATTGATGTCAGAATCCTGTTGCAGCACAATAGCAATGTCACTGTTGTGGTACAACAGCATAAAATCCCATGTCTGTTAAGATTCTTCATGCTTACCTGCTTGCAAACACAGCAGATTTCTCGTACTGAAGTTATCCACATGACTGAAAACACCCTAGCTGAACGTTTTTTTTTTTTTTTTAATTGCATGTAGAAAAAATACAGTTAATACATATCGCCAAAGAAGTGAGACCTGCTCGACTGATCAGGAGTACGTTATAGAAAGATTATTTAACAGCTTTTCTTTACCTTGTTACTACACAGTGAATGCTACTACAATAGGTATGAAAGGTCACAGAAATGTCCAAAAATCCATAGCTTGCTCAAGGCAAGGGACGCATAAACTTTGAAAAGCCTCCCAAAAAGTTTCAGCCAGTTACTATGGCTTTAGTGTCTAGGTATTCTAAAACGAAGTTCCAGATGTATATGCATAGAAGTGGGATTGCCCATAATACATCTTAACTGTTCATCTTGGTGTAAGCCACTCGACCAGATCAAGTGTCCAGCTGTGTTAGAAACACCAGGACTAGCTGTGGCTTTATTTTTGCACCAATATGTTTGCCAAAATATATTTTTTGTGCCACACGGTAGACAGGATCTGTATTCAGCTGTTTGTACTAGCGCACCCACCCCCCCAAAAAAAAAATCACCATTTAAAAATAAAAATATTTTTGGCTGCAATGGCAAGTGGCAGAGCTAGCCTGGAATTAAAACAGACATATACTATGTAAACTGACGTATTGACGACTAGACACAACAAGGCTAATGTTTCCATCTTGGGCTGAGATGACATCATAGAGAACTTAAGCGTAGATTTCGAGGTCTAGGATGTTATCTCACCCCTCGATGGAAACATAGCCTTCTTATGTGTGAATGCCCATACATTTTTCTAGATGTAGTGGGATAATACAGTACACTAAATTGTGAGGTGCACAATGAGAGAGATCAACAACCATACATGACATTCCAGAGGATCCAGCATGCTGGTATCACGTCCTCACTTGACTCCATTTAGAGCCAAACTTCCAATTAAAAAAGACTATATTTATTCATGGTGGTCCGGGGCCAAAACGAAAATGGTCCCAGATCCAAGATGAGTGCAGTCTTTGATCCCTGATCTTGCTCATTCTAAACTATGGATAAAGCTTACTAGTGAGGGAGCACCAGTGAGGAACAGAGGGAGGTGCGTTTATATTTCCCTGTACCAAAAGACCACATATTGAAATAGTTTGAACTTGTCCACATAGCCAAGCAAACATGACATGCAGCTTATCCTTTGCTACAAAATTTACCATGCAGCTTCTCTTTTCCTACAGTATATACAGACTTGTCGTTCTGGCATTATTTCCTGTTGTGTTTTGATTTTCTTGTTTCCTACAGTTGGTGATACTTTAGCTTCCTTTTAATTACATTATGAATACTTTGTTGTTTCAGCACAGAAATCATATCCTGTACCTGGTTGAAAACTATCAGACAGTGGTGATTGTTGGAGAAACAGGATGTGGGAAAAGTACTCAGATTCCACAGGTGAGAGCGCACTCGTTTGACAAGAATTATGGGTACAGAGCTAAAGGAGGCTTTAGATATTTAAGGCTCAATATTACAAGGGAATATGCACACTCTGTCTGCGATCATAAACAGATTTTAATGGTAGTTCAGAGGGACTTAGACAGGCACAGATTCTGCCCCTGTTGGTTAGAGTTGTGTCATCAGGATTAATGTCCTGGATAGATTCCTTTTTGTCGGCAGGGTGCTGCTGGTCCCTGTACCAGGTAGTTTTTGGAAAATGGTTGACTGCAGCATTTCTAGATCTGTTTGGGATGGCAAACACCTGAGCGTGAAGCATACTTTATTACAGGTGTGGAAGGAGAAGGGAGGGCTAGCACTGCCTAATCTAAAGGATTACTACACTGCAGTAGAGGTCACCCAGGTTTTGACCATGCTTGAAGGACATTTCTGATAAAAGAATTTGGGTTTCATAGCACAATACCTTATATTGTCCTGAGCTCACAGGTACTAAAATTTTGATTTTTAAGTGAGCAGTTTTAGTAGGGGAAGGGATTGTAACTGGCGTCGAATCCATGGCCAGCCGATCCCTTCCAACTTCTCGATGAGCCCGCTCTTCCCCAACTCCGCCCCCGAGCTCTCAGAATTTGTGACGTGTGGCCAGGGAGAGTGCGGGGCTAGTTCCATACAATTCTATGGGGGCTGTTTTAAATATTGGATTTTACTAATTTTTAACACTTCTAGAGGAAAATTAAATAATAAATAATTTTTTGTCGCATCTAAACAGTATTATAGTGACCGCCCCTCAGCCAATCAGCTTGCATAGCTACAGTGCCATTATCTCACTACCAAGAAACTGTAGATGCGCAAATGAGGGTAAAAGGCAATCCAGGTATGCAGATAAGGGGAAAAGGCACTTTGGGTGTGCACATGTGGGGAAACAACATTCCAGATATGCTAATGAACAGCTGACAGCACATTTTCCTTCTGAACGTTCCCTCAGTAGTGATCATCACAGAAAAGAAATGGCAGTAAAATCTCGTTATGAACACAAAAACCAAAAAATACTAGTACTGCAAGATAATAGGGATAATGCTAATGGTCATTGGTTCATAAATGCGCTGGATAATGATAAAGACCTCAGCCTCCATCTTTATCTACCGTGTCTAGTGTGTTTTGACCTCATACAACCATCGTCTCTTAGCATTATCACTGTAGCGAATCCCTTTCTTTTGTGGTTTACTTTTTCTGTCATCCCTCCTCAGCCATGCTTACCATGAAGTACCACACTGCAGGATGAACCAAGTCCTATGGTGTCATGGACAGCTGAGCAGCACTCGAAAGTTTTCATTTTTTTCTCACAGCTCACTGAAGCATCTGTCTTTTCAGCAGTGGAAACCTTTTTTTTTAAACTCACTACTGGATCAGATTTTGTGCTGAAAGCTTATTTAGTTCCATCATTTTAAAGCAGTAAACCAGTACAGCTAGCAGTGCACACAGGGTACTGATCATCCACAGTCTCACCCTGAATACAATACAGATAGTGCACACAGGGCACTGATCATCCACAGTCTCACCTTGAACACAGTACAGATAGTGTACACAGGGCACTGATCATCCACAGTCTCACCTTGAACACAGTACAGATAGCGGTGCACACAGGGTACTGATCATCCACAGTCTCACCCTGAACACAGTACAGATAGTGCACACAGGGCACTGATCATCCACAGTCTCACCCTGAACACAGTACAGCTAGCAGCGCACAGATCATCCACAGTCTTACCCTGAACACAGTACAGATAGCGGCGCACACAGCGCACCGATCATCCACAGTCTCACACTGATCATCCACAGTCTCACCCTGAACACAATACATATAGTGCACACAGGGCACTGATCAGCCACAGTCTCACCCTGAACACAGTACAGATAGCGGTGCACACAGGGCACTGATCATCCACAGTCTCACCTTGAACACAGTACAGATAGCGGTGCACACAGAGTACTGATCATCCACAGTCTCACCCTGAACACAGTACAGATAGTGCACACAGGGCACTGATCATCCACAGTCTCACCCTGAACACAATACAGATAGTGCACACAGGGCACTGATCATCCACAGTCTCACTCTGAACACAGTACAGCTAGCAGCGCACACAGGGCACTGATCATCCACAGTCTTACCCTGAACACAATACAGATAGCAGTGCACACAGGGCACTAATCATCCACAGAGTCACCCTGAACACAGTACAGATAGCGGCGCACACAGCGCACCGATCATCCACAGTCTCACACTGATCATCCACAGTCTCACCCCGAACACATTACAGATAGCGGTGCACACATGGTACTGATCATCCACAGTCTCACCCTGAGCACAGTACAGATAGTGGTGCACACAGGTCACTGATCATCCACAGTCTCACCCTGAACACAATACAGATATTGGTGCACACAGGGCACTGATCATCCACAGTCTCACCCTGAACTCAGTACAGATAGCGGCGCACACACTGTACTGATCATCCACAGTCTCACCCTGAGCACAATACAGATAGTGGTACACACAGGGCACTGATCAGCCACAGTCTCACTCTGAACACAATGCAGATAGCGGTGCACACATGGTACTGATCATCCACAGTCTCACCCTGAGCACAATACAGATAGCGGTACACAGAGGGCACTGATCATCCACAGTCTCACCCTGAGCACAATACAGATAGCGGTACACAGAGGGCACTGATCATCCACAGTCTCACCCTGAGCACAATACAGATAGCGGTACACAGAGGGCACTGATCATCCACAGTCTCACCCTGAGCACAATACAGATAGCGGTATACAGAGGGCACTGATCATCCATAGTCTCACCCTGAGCACAATACAGATAGTGGTACACACAGGTCACTGATCATCCACAGTCTCACCCTGAACACAGTACAGATAGCTGCGCACACAGGGCACTGATCATCCACAGTCTTGCCCTGAACACAATACAGATAGCGGTGCACACATGGTACTGATCATCCACAGTCTCACCCTGAACACAATACAGATAGCGGTGCACACAGGGCACTGATCATCCACAGTCTCACCCTGAACTCAGTACAGATAGCGGCGCACACACTGTACTGATCATCCACAGTCTCACCCTGAACACAGTACAGATAGCGGCGCACACAGGGCACTGATCATCCAGAGTCTTACCCTGAATACAGTACAGATAGCGGTGCACACAGGGCACTGATCATCCACAGTCTCACCTTGAACTCAGTACAGATAGCGGTGCACACAGGGCACTGATCATCCACAGTCTTACCCTGAACACAATACAGATAGTGCACACAGGGCACTGATCATCCACAGTCTCACCTTGAACACAGTACAGATAGCGGTGCACACAGGGTACTGATCATCCACGGTCTCACCTTGAACACAGTACAGATAGCGGTGCACACAGGGCACTGATCATCCAGAGTCTTACCCTGAATACAGTACAGATAGCGGTGCACAAAGGGCACTGATCATCCACAGTCTCACCTTGAACACAGTACATATAGCGGTGCACACAGGGTACTGATCATCCACAGTCTCACCCTGAACACAGTACAGATAGTGCACACAGGGCACTGATCATCCACAGTCTTACCCTGAACACAATACAGATAGTGCACACAGGGCACTGATCATCCACAGTCTCACCTTGAACACAGTACAGATAGCGGTGCACACAGGGTACTGATCATCCACAGTCTCACCTTGAACACAGTACAGATAGCGGTGCACACAGGGCACTGATCATCCACAGTCTCACCCTGAACACAATACAGATAGTGCACACAGGGCACTGATCATCCACAGTCTCACCCTGAACACAGTACAGCTAGCAGCGCACACAGGGCACTGATCATCCACAGTCTTAACCTGAACACAATACAGATAGCAGCGCACTCAGGGCACTGATCATCCACAGAGTCACCCTGAACACAGTACAGATAGCGGCGCACACAGCGCACCGATCATCCACAGTCTCACCCCGAACACATTACAGATAGCGGTGCACACATGGTACTGATCATCCACAGTCTCACCCTGAGCACAGTACAGATAGTGGTGCACACAGGTCACTGATCATCCACAGTCTCACCCTGAACACAATACAGATATTGGTGCACACAGGGCACTGATCATCCACAGTCTCACCCTGAACTCAGTACAGATAGCGGTGCACACAGGGCACTAATCAGCCACAGTCTCACCCTGAACACAATACAGATAGTGGTGCACACAGGGCACTGATCAGCCACAGTCTCACCCTGAACACAATACAGATAGTGGTGCACACAGGGCACTGATCAGCCACAGTCTCACCCCAAACACAATACAGATAGCGGTGCAAACAAGGTACTGATCATCCACAGTCTCACCCTGAGCACAATACAGATAGCGGTACACAGAGGGCACTGATCATCCACAGTCTCACCCTGAGCACAATACAGATATTGGTGCACACAGGGCACTGATCATCCACAGTCTCACCCTGAACTCAGTACAGATAGCGGTGCACACAGGGCACTGATCATCCACAGTCTCACCCTGAGCACAATACAGATAGCGGTGCACACAGGGCACTGATCAGCCACAGTCTCACCCTGAACACAATGCAGATAGCGGTGCACACATGGTACTGATCATCCACAGTCTCACCCTGAACACAATGCAGATAGCGGTGCACACATGGTACTGATCATCCACAGTCTCACCCTGAGCACAATACAGATAGCGGTACACAGAGGGCACTGATCATCCACAGTCTCACCCTGAGCACAATACAGGTAGTGGTACACACAGGTCACTGATCATCCACAGTCTCACCCTGAACACAGTACAGATAGCGGCGCACACAGGGCACTGATCATCCACATTCTCACCCTGAACACAATGCAGATAGCGGTGCACACATGGTACTGATCATCCACAGTCTCACCCTGAGCACAATACAGATAGTGGTAAACAGAGGTCACTGATCATCCACATTCTCACCCTGAACTCAGTACAGATAGCGGTGCACACAGGGCACTGATCATCCACACTCTCACCCTGAACACAATACATATAGTGCACACAGGGCACTGATCAGCCACAGCCTCACCCTGAACAGTTACAACATCAGGATCTGATGAAGACTGATGTCCCAGTCGGTCAGAGTGAGACTACGGAATATGCATATCCTCGACACTGCTATCTGTAGTAACATTTTCCTGTTCTAAATTTTATTTAATTTATTACATATTTTAATAATGTTGATAAAATGCCGAAATAAATAAGCTTTTGGCACTAGAACTGTTCCATGGTGCATTTAAAATGTTTTTCTCCTATTGATGAGAGGAGCTTCAGTAAGTAGTGAGAGAGAGAAAGATTTTGAGTGCTACTCAGCAGTTTATAGTACTATAAGACTTTATTCATTGTTTGTCTTTGTTTTCACATAACCAAGTACCAAAGATGTAATAAAATGTGTGAATGGTTTTGTACTGAATACTGAAGTTACAGTACAAGTTTAATTCATGAGCTTTCCTACCAAGCTTGCGCCTGTGTGTAACACACTAAAGCGTCAACATTTGGATATAAGCCCATTTCCCTGGTGTGGGACTTGTCAATCCTTCTCAACTGTCACTCATTTTACCCCCACAGAAACCCTGCAGTATGTCTCACATCAGATCATACCTCTCAAATGTCCCTGATTATGAGGGACATCCCTCATTTTACATAGAAACATAGAATTCGACGGCAGATAAGGACCGCTTGGCCCACCCAGTCTGCCCATTTTCCTACCTAATGGATAAGCTGCAGATCCTAGTTAACCAGCGGCCTACTTCTTCCTACCCCCAACCCCTAGAATTGCCTTATGACTGTCCCATGCATGCTTGAATTCCACCACTGTTTGTGACTCCACAACCTCTTCTGGAAGGCCGTTCCATGCATTCACAACCCTCTCTGTGAAAAAATACTTCCTTACATTACCTCTGAGCCACCCCCATCTTCAAATTGTGCCCCCTTGTTCTTGCACACCTCTTTTTGAAAGATGCTACCCTCTTGGACTTTGTTGATTCCCTTGAGGTGCTTGAAAGTTTCTATCATGTCCCCCCTCTCCCTCCTTTCCTCGAGGCTATACATATTAAGCTCCTTAAGTCTCTCTTCATATGTCTTCCGGTGCAGACCCTGCACCATTTTAGTTGCCCTCCTCTGGACAGCTTCCATCCTGTCTGTCTTTGCGGAGTTTGGGTCTCTAGAACTGCACGCAGTACTCCAGATGGGGTCTCACCAGCTCTCTGTACAGAGGGATAATAACTTCCTGTTTTCTACTGGTGATGCCTCTCCCTATGCATCCCAGTATCCCCCCAGCCCTCCTTGCTGCCCTCTCACATTGCTTGCCCACCTTTAGGTCATCTGATATGACTACCCCCAGGTCCCTTTCCATTTTTGTGGTTGTTAGTATCTCACCCCCATGTGTACTCTTCCCTGGGTTTTGTTTCCCAGGTGCATTACCTGCACTTCTTAGCATTGAATCTAAGCTGCCATACATTTGACCATTCCTCTAACCTACCCAAGTCCTTTCATCCTTCCACCCCACCTTGTGCATCAACTCTGTTGCAGATCTTTGTGTCATCTGCAAAGAGACATACTTTTCTTCCAGTCCTCTGCAATGTCGCTTATAAAGACATTGAAGAGGACCGATCCTAATACTGAACCCTACGGTGACCCACTAGTAATCACCCCTTTCTTCAGAGTGGACTCCATTTACTATTACTCTCTGTGCCTATTCTCCAGCCAATTCTTTACCCAGGCTGTCATCTTGGGACCCACACCCAGGCTGGCTAACTTGTATATTAATCTTGTGTGGACTGTGTCAAATGCCTTGCTAAAGTCTAGGTAGGCCATGTCCACAGCCCCTCCCTGATCTACTACTTTGGTCACCCAGTCAAAGAAATCTGTCAGATTCATCTGGCATGACCTTCCTGCTGTGAATCCATGCTGCCTTGGGTCCTGTGCCCCTCTGGCCTCCAGATACTCGACAATTCTTTCCTTCAGAAGTGATTCCATCATTTTCCCTATTACTGAGGTTAAACTAACAGGTCTGTAGTTTCTGCTTCTGCCTTGCTTCCACTTTGTGAATGGGAATCACATCTGCCCTCCTCCAGTCCTCAGGTACCACCTCATCCTCCGTGATTTGTTAAAGAGGGTAGTCAGTGGTGTCACTAGTTCTACCTTGTTCTTTTATAATTCTGGGATGAATCCATCAGGCCCCATTGCTTTGTCCACCTTCAGTTTTAAGAGTTCTTTCAGAACCCTTTCTTCTGTAAATGGGCTGGTATCAACTTCTGTATCCAGAGTGTTTCTGTTGTTTGTTTAGGTACCTCCCTTCTCATTTGTAAATACTGAGCAAAAATATTTGTTTAGTTTCTGTGCCTTTTCACAGTCACCCTCTGCCCACCCTCCTCCCTTTATTAAGCCTCACTATCCCTCCCTTGGTCTTCCTTTGCTCCCTGATGTACCTATAAAAGGTTTTATCCCCCTTCTTAACTGAGTTGGCTATCTTTTCCTCGGTTTGGGCCTTTGCTGTTCTGACTGCCTTCCAGCTTCCTTTGCTTTAACTGATACAGTTCTCTGTCCTGCTCCTTCTGTGATTCCTTATACTTCTGAATGCTTTCTTTTTCTCTTAAACCTTCACTGCCACTTCCTTTGAGAACCATAGTGGTTTCTTATCGTTCGTTTTGTTTATTTGCTTCACACAAAGGCTTGTTACCTCTGTGATGGCAGTTTTATTATTCCCCATTGTTCTTCCACCCCTCCTTCCTGCCCATTTGCTAGTGCATTCCTTAGGCACTCACCATTTTGCAAAGTCAGCCCTCTTAAAGTCCAGTACTTTTGCCTTTGTATGGCTTGACTCTATTGCTGTGTTTATTGTGAACCATACTGTTCGATGGTCGCTAGTTCCCAGATGGCTACCCACTTCTACATCTGTGATCCTCTCTCCATCTCTATTTGAGTGAACCAGGTCTAAGATTGCTCCCTCTCGAGTGGGCTCCAATACTAGTTGTCTAAGGCATGCCCCCTGTGGGGCATCTAGAATAACCCCACTCTTCGAAGTGGCTGCTGCAACTGCACTCCAGTTAACATCTGGCATATTCAGATCACCCATCAGCAATATCTCCTTTTTCTGCCATTCTAAGTACACTTTTATCATTTCCTTGTCCATTTCCTCCCCTGAGAAGGGTCTGTACAACCCTGTGCGGATTGTGGTGCTGCACAAGTCTCCAAATTTACCCACAGTGCTTCTTCTCCTCCCTGTTTACCCTTTGTTTTGTTGCTTGATTCCTTCCCTTATGTAAAGAGCTACTCCTCCTCCTCTCTTTACCCTCCCTGTCCCTCCTGTAGATAGTGTATTCTGGTATGTTTATGTCCCAGTCATGGTTTTGTGTGTACCATGTTTCTGTGACTGCCACAATATCCAGATGTTCCTCCTCCATCAAGGCCACTAATTCAGGAAGCTTGTTACTCAGACTACGGGCATTGGTACTCATTGCTCTCCATTTCCTGATGGCTTTACCTTCTGTTGCAGCACCCCCCACTGACCTTTCTACCTCGGTCTTTTTCTCATTTAGTACCCTGTTTTGTAGGGAGAGGCTGGGATTTTCCTGCTGCTTATCAGTGCCTCCCCCCTTGACTAGTTTAAAAGCTTGCCAATGAAGCATTTAAACCGATTGCTCAAAAGACTTGTTCCCTTCCTGGACAGATGCAGACCATCCTGCCAGTATAGAGTGGTGTCCCTCCAGGTGGAACCCCAGTCCCCAATGAAGCCAAACCCCTGTGCTCCACACCATTTTTTCAACCATTCATTAAACTGCATGGTGCAAAGTACCCTCACCTCACCCATGCCATTGACAGGCAGCACCTCTGAGAAGGATAGTGTGTGCTACTTGTCTTAGGCTCCTCCCCAGCTCTACAGAGTCCTCCTGCACTGCTCTAATCTCATGATGAGCCAAGTCATTTGTCCCTAGGTGGACAATGATGTCCAGCTCAGACTCCCGTGCAGCTGTTCTCGTGATCCTGAGGATGCGCTTCCTGTTCCTCCAAGCCATGGCACCAGGCAGGCACCTTACTTCAGTTTTCCCTGCTCCCCCCAGTTCTATCCTCCTAATAATTGAGTCCCCCACCAGGAGCTGCTTCCTTTCCCTGTGGTGTCCTCTGCCTCCTTCCTGTGGGCCTCCCTTGTGACAGTTGTCCTCAGCCTCCTTAGTCTCCTCTGCGGGTGCATCCATAGGGGAGCTATGCTCCCCCAGAATGGTGTATGGATTGTGGAGTGGAACAACTGACTGGGTGTGCCTCTGTTCCACCATCCTCACCCTCCCTGAGCCCACTGTGGTCCAACTGCTGTGCTTTCTTCGCAACCTCTGAGGTAGTGGTGGTGGCTCTGGTGCTCCCTGGATGGGGGAGGTTCCCTTCCTACTGTCCAGTGTGGCTTGGGGGAAGGTTCCCTTACTACTGTCCAGTGTGGCCTGAAGATGGGCAACTTCCTCCCTCAGGGCAGAGAGTTGTCTGCAAATAGGGCAGCAGGGCAGCATCTCAGCCTCCAGAAAGACTCCCGGAAGACTGCTGCCCCGCAGCCATTACATTGCACTACTCCCCACATGTTTATCTACTTTTTTTTTTTGTGTGTGTATGTGATTGGTTTGTTATATAGAAATATATACTGTAAAACTATTTAATATCGCGTTTAGTTTATATCGCGGTCTTACTGTCATGTTCGGTAGTGCGTCAAATTACCATCGCGCTCCGCGACCAGGAACATTGCCTTTCCAACCACTCCAGTAGTCCCATTTTGCTTTCCTCCTTTATTTTTCTTTTTTCTCACCAGAGTGGCATATACATTTAAATATCTTTATGAGAAACCAACCGCCAGACCTATCCCTCACCCCCCCCATGTGCAGGTGACCACGTGGTCCGGCTATGTTCAACCCCACGACCCGAGTCACCAGCCAGGCTTCTCCAATCTGTCTCACCTTCCTGAACAACAGTGCCATCTAAATCAGTAAATGCCCCTGACCTTCTCTCCCAGCCATCCATTCAACAAACCTCCCAGCCTTCACAAAAGAGTGGGGCTCCAACCCGCGACCAAAAACCACTGCACTGCTTCTGAGACCCGACTCACCTTCTGACCAACAACCTCTCATCCTCTTGTCCCCGTTCATCTCTACACACTGCCTTCCTCCAAAATTAGGTCTACAGCTGGCTGTTACTCCCATTCCTTTGGCGTGTTCCTCTCGTGTAAGCTCACAGACAAATTTCCCAGTAACTGGTAACTGCATTTCTCTCTCTTTTTTTTAATTTATCTCATATACCATTTTCTTTACAAAACCTTTGGGACAAAATGCACCTGCAAATTTTATGTATGCCTGCAGTTTCCTTTGCCCATCCACTTCATAAAGTGCTGGTACAGTGCGGTAAACATAATGTCGCGTGTTAAGGGTACAGTGCGATAATTTTTTTACAGTAACAATTTCAAGTTCTACAGTATATTATACAATGTGTATGCTTATATTGTCAGTGCAGTGTGCTAGAGAGGATATGACAGTGATATGCACCTTGCACTCTTGAGGAAATGATGTCAGAACCCAGGTATAAAGGAACTATTTCCAGGGGTGGGTGGGGTGAGGGTGGGCAGGGGTTGGGCCTAAACTGTGCCCTCACGAAACAATCGGCTAAAAGCTCTGACCCACTGCTGCGATGAGTGCCTTCCTGTCAGCAAAATGCCCTACACAACAATTTGACAGAGAAACTCAAACAGAGAAAAATCCAGACATCCAAGTCAGACACAGGTAAACCTCCACAGCCCCAAAACAGCCTGGTGGTTTGTGCTCTGAAAGCAGTCAGCCCCAAAATAAGTCAGCTGTGCTTTAAACTCTTCCTGCACTGAAAATCTTAAGAATTGTAACAAAAGTAAAGCTAGATCCACCTCCCTCTGTTGCTTGAAAGACTGTCTTTTCCTGATAATTCTAAGTTCCTTATTTCACCTTTCAGTTAGAAGTAGCCTCCACCTGCAGAATATCTGCTACAAACCAAAGACAATTGTAAGGTTCACCTCCCTCTGTTGTGAGCACAGCTCGCTTTCTTGCAAATCCTATGTTCAGTATTGCAGCTTCCAGCCAGAGGTAGCTTCACCTGAAGAATATTAGCTGTTTCTGCCAGGCCATTTTCCCAGCACAACAGCTGGGAATGTAGAATTGCTCTGTCCCTCATCTGTCCTTCACAGAAAAGGCATTGCCCACACAGAGATGATGCTGTAAATTTAGATTTGAAAGCAGAAATTTATTGTATTATAACATGCGTAATTAAGCAGTAAGATATGAAAGGGAGTGCATTATGGTGGATAATGGCCCACCTCTGGTATGTTGAAGCATGAGGCGAAGCCAAGTGCTTCCACCACCCGAGAAGGGCCATTAACCCACCATAATACACTCCCTGAAGTGCCTTATTGCGATTAGGAAACGGGTCCTTTTTAGTAAGTTGGATGTATTTTTTTTTTAAACATATTTTTGTTGAGCTACTTTCAGCTGGGCCGTTGTTCTGGGAAAATGGCCTGGCAGAAGGGACCTCTTGGCCAGTCAGGAGCCAGCATTCTTTCTACCCATTCATGATGAAAAACAGTATTTGTACAAGTAAAGGCAATGGCTTCCACATTGTTCTGATCTTTTATCTCCATGTTTGGAGTCCCTCTTTATGAGAATCTGTGTCCTGCATTGTCCCTAATTTTGAATGCCTATGTCCTTCATTTCCATGACAAAAGGTTGAGAGAGGTGCATCAGAGCTTCTGTTAATCCCATTGTGTAGGTCCCAAGACCCCTGCATTTTGATTGAGACTCTGAAGGTATGTTACATACACTCTTGGTTTTGACAGTGTTACAACACCTGTGTGAGAAGTGCACTATAGTACCATTTCAAGTGCATCCACAGACGGGAGCTGTGGAGTGGTGCAGAGGCTGTGGGAGTGTTTGCAGGCAGCCTAACTTCCTCTCGCCTTATGTTTTTGTCTGTGTGTCTCTCTCCTGGCTTCCAGCTCTGCAAGCGTATCACTTCAGATGGTGTGGAGCATCCACACAGGGGCTGAAAAGTTTGACACTGTTTCATCTCCCCACCACGACAGAGTTTTACATGAGCCGAAACGTCGACTAGCAGTGCTCTCGCACATGTCTACACATGTCCTCTGGTAGCAGATCAGCTACCCTGCAACACTCACGTTGGTGCAGAATACTAAGTTTAAGCAGGCCTTTAATCTGAAGGGGACATCTAGACAAGTATTGTTCTTTTCAAGCTACTTTGTAAACTGATTTTGCTGTCCTTCATTCTTGTACAAAGAAAGGATTGCCCTAAAATAGGACCCCTACAATTTTATTTTCGACCCATAGCTATTTATAATGGGGCAGGGGTCCTAAACTCCCTGCAAACTTGCTGTACACATGGAAAAAGTGCTCTTCTCATTGTGCGCTGAATTTTACTTCCCGTTCTCTCAAGAAAATTTAATGGAGCTGAAAGAGCTTTGCATCCACAATGTTCTGAGCTCACCTTAATTGTATGATACTGTAGCTCGCATTTGAACTCCTTTTCTCACGTGGTGCCAGATAGAGTGTCAGTGGCTCAGTAGGTAGCACACTCGCCTCTGAGGCCGGGAGATCAGTGGGCTGTGGGTTCAGTTCCCACATCTGGCACTTGGGTTACTATCCCAGTACTGACACTGTAGTGCAGCATGAGAGGGGTGCTGCAATTCTGAGGTGCCGTCTTTCGGATGAGACGTTAAACCGAGGTCCCATCTGCCTGGATTGGTGGTAGTTCAGGTGGATGTTAAAGATCCCATGGCACTTATTGAAAAGAGTAGGGGCATTTTCCCGGTGTCCTGGCCAAATTTCCCTCATTCTCTAAAAATACCATCAACAGTTTAATCTGGTTCAAGGTCAGTTGGCATTCATCTGTATCCCTCTCCCTGGGTCGTGCCTGAAAATAGGCAGGATTTGTCTAGTGCACTTACCCGGTCAGCAAAAGTGAAATAAATAAAAAAAATATTTTGGTGATAAAAGGTTGAAAGGTATGCCAGGACCACATGAACCAGGTGAAATAAGACACCAGTGGCTCCCCACTGTATACATTCATGAGGTATATTGGCTTACTGCCAACCTCTACACATAGCACCTCTGAACAATTGACCTTTCTAGATGGATTTCGACACAGTAGTTGAATTGTTGGCCATGACTCAACATGCACTGAGAATGTTGGATTCATTTTAACCCTACATAATATGTCAGCTATATGAATGTTTAATGACATTCTGCTCTCAAAGATAAATGAGCACGGGTAAATCGTGTTAGTGGTGGCAGATATCATGCCCTGACAGTATGGTTGGAGTATCTCTAGTCATAATGAATTAGCTTGGAAAGCAGGAATCTTTTTCAAAGGTAATTGTGCGCAGAATTTGGTCTCTTTTTTTTTTTTTTTTTTTTTGTTAATTATTTTATTTATATATGGGGTTAATTTGAAATGCTTCCTACTAAGAGTGTCATCTTATCCTGTGTGGGAGAGTGGACTGCAGAACTAAAAGCAAGAAAAAGAAGGAAAGGCTGGTAGGCTCATAGCTTGGCATCGTGCTGTTAAAGCGCGAAGGAGTCCTACCAGTACATAATTCTTTTTTTAAAATTGAAATATTTTTTATTTTTTATAATAGAGAGCAATACAGTTTGCAATACATTTGTCTCAAGTGCATTAGGTTATATATCAAAGACATATAAGCAGTAACCAGAGATCAGAACCCTGTTGTGATATTTCACAAGGCGGGCGGTAATTCTGTCTTAAGGAAATTATATTAGGCAGTGGTATATCAAAAGGATGTAAAGATACAGAGATTGAGAAAGTAAGGCCCAGACAGGAGGTGGAAAGGTGATAACATAAGAGGAAGGATCTGCCAGGTGTGCCCCCATCCCCAATGCCATTATGAGGGGTAGCTTCAGGTCAATCTTAGCCTTATCGTCCCCCCTCATGATACAAAATCTGGGTAATGCTCTAACTGATATAGGGTCCACTTTCTCCCATCAGTTGTCGAAACTTGCAGTTTGGGTGCTCAATTTGGACGAGATCCATTCCAAATTGTATACTTCATAAGTTAATCTTTTCCAAGACTCTTTAACAGGGAGGGTGGTTGAGAGCCAGAGCCTGGTGATTACTTTCTTTGCTATCAGTACTAAAAGTGTTATGAGACTGTACAAGACCTTGTTAATTTTGAGCCAAGTTGGGGGGACTGCTGTAAGAATGAAAGTAGGTGTGCGCAAATCGGGTGTTTCAAATATGTCAGTCAATTCCATTATCACTTCTTGCCAGTATTTATGTAGGTGTGGGCAGGACCACATTATGTGCTCATTACCCACCCATGTCTGTCCACATCCCCTCCAGCACCCACCGTACTCCTGCCCCCTAAATTTGGCAGGAATGTCCAGGGTTCTGAAGTTTTGAATTCTAATCTTCCATGCATATTCTCTCCAATATACAGTGGAAGAGATTTTGGAGTAGGGGAGGGCTGATTTTTGCCATAATTCCTTGTCAAGCTCTTTACGTAATTCTTTGGCCCACCTAATTCTGACGTAATCTAGGTTGTCTGGACAATAAGCTCGCATTGCTTGGTAGAGATGACTTATAATGTGGTTTTGTATATTTCCTTTTAAATGGAAAATCACTTTTTGTACCAGATTTGTAAAGGATTCTGCAACTCTAGAGAGAGTTTCTTCATAGGGAAGAAGCATTTTTTTTTAAGACCTAGATATACTGGGTATTGGTCCAGGGGAATTTTGTACTTGGCCTGTAGGTAGGCGAAGGTGTAAATGCCTAGGGGTCCCACTAGTTGAAATATGAAGGGCAAATTATATAATTCCCATGCCCGGAGTGAAGAGGCTAGTTGAGGGCAGAGGCTAATATCGTGTGCTAAGGCCGAGAGGTAACACCTTTTAGACATAGGGAGAAGATGTTGTAGCATTTGTATCCAATGCCTGAAAAATTCAGTAGTAAAGCTCTGAAAACGCTTCAGAGGGAGACATGCCGGGGGGCTCCCCAGGATATAAGGGATAAAGTCAGTTATCCCATTAAGAGTGACTTCAGTATCCTTCCAGTGGGCGCTATTGAGCTGTATGGTATAAAACAGTGCGGAGTTGTGCCACTTGTGCATATCTTTTCATATTTGGCAGGTTGAGCCCTCCTTGTGCCTTGGGTAGTTGTAGTGAAGTATATTTTATTCAAGGTGGATTGCCCCCCCCTCAGATGAACCTAGAGATTAATTTATCACAGGCCTGTAGGTAGGTGTTTGAAGGCAATATAGGTAGTGTCTGCATAAAAAAAAAAGGCAGACAGGAAAGTATGTTCTGCTGAATGGTTTCAACAGGGCTTATTACCCCCAGGGGTAGGTACGTCCATTTAGAAAGGTCGGTGGTGATTTGCTGAGTGAGGGGCTCTAAGTTCACCAACTCCAAGTGTATCAGTTTGGAGGGTATCTTGATTCCCAAGTAACGCATCTCCATTTTATTCCATCAGAATTGAAAGCATGCCTTTAACGCCTGGGAGGCGATAAGGGAGTGTTTAAGCACTTCTGTTTTAGAATGGTTTGCTCTATAACCTGCCAGGCCTCTAAAGGCATTAAGTTGTTCCCAAACCGCCAGGATAGATAATTCATGTGAGGTGAGAGTGAAAAGGATATCGTCTGCAAAAAGTGTGATTTTATAAGACTTCCCTCCCACAGGGATTCGTTCAGTGTTTGCTTGTGCTCATATATATGTGACTAGGGGTTCTAAATAAAGGGCAGATAATAAAAGGGGATAAAGGGCATCCCTGCCGTGTGCCTCTGGATAAAGGAAAAGGTGCAGAAAGTGTTCCATCTAGTTTAAGGTATGTGATGGGTGTCTGGTACATGACTTTAATTTGGGATATGGACTTATCCAGGAAGGTAAAGCTTTGTAAGGTGGCCCACAGAAAGGACCAAGGCACACTATCAAATGGTTTCTCGGGGTCGAGTCCTAGAAGGACCAGAGAGATCTGCCTCTATGAGGCATATTCCGTAAGGAGCAGGACATGTCTGACTGCGTCATGTGCTTGACGCTTCATGATGAAACCCACTTGGTCTCCGTCCACAAGCTGGGGGAGAAGGATGTCCACCCTATGTGCAAGTATGGACGTAAAGAGTTTGTAGTCTTACGTTTTGAAATTGGACGGTAGGAAGCCACTCGGGATGGATCCTTCCTGGGATTAGGGATGGCTGCTATTTCCATAAAGGTGGAGGAGATTTCCCCTTCTGAATGTCTATAAAAGCTTTAGTCAGAACCGGGATAACTGTCTGCTTAAATGCTTTTTAGAACTCTGTAGGATATCCATCCAGTCCTGGGGCCTTCAAAGATTTAGTTAGCTTAAGGGTATCCAAGATCTCGAATGACGTAATAGGTCGAAGTAAGCCTTTGGCTTGGAGTGGGGATAACTTGGGTAGTAGAGTGTTTTGCAAGTAGATTTTCAATTGTTGGGGAAAGGGGTGGACATCTTCCGAATATAAAGTCTTATAAAAATCTGCCATGGCATGTCTGATGTCTGTAGGGTGGAGTTGGAGGCGGCCACTTCTAGGGTCCTGTAGCTTGGTAACTGTGACTTGCAGCTTCGCCCCTCATAGGCACTTGGCCAGGTTCCTAGTGCCCTGAGGTCCGCCCTCATGGCATTTAAGCTTCTACCAGTACATAATTCTGACACTGGAACCAGTATGGCAGATCCAGTTTTGATTAATTAGGTATTCAGCTCCTATTATAACTCACTTTATTTAGAGGAAGCATACCCATCTGAGGTAGAAATAATGAAATAACTTGGAGGTGGTAGGAGCTGTGAGAGTTGGGGGTGCTACTAGGGAACAGCAACCACAACTCCATTTGGTTTGAACTGGCCCTTGAGAGCAGAAAACCCCAATCAAGAGTTGAGGTTCTTGATTTCAGAAGAGTGGACTTCAGCAGGTTGAGGGAGTTGGTCCAGGACAAAATAGCCGAGGTTGACTGACTGCATAGCAAGAATGGATGAGAGCTGGGGGGAGCAATAAAGTGGGCCATTCTCAAGGTACTTAAGTTTTGCATGAGAACGGTAACCAAAAGAAACAAGTTCAGAGACCATTATGGTTCTTGGCAAGGGTCAGGGAGGCATTGAAGACCAAGAAAAAGGCCTTTACAGGTACAAAGAAAAGCAGGTGGAGGAAGAATGGGGGGCGATACCAGAGAGATAAGGATCCCTCGTGCGCGAATTCTAAAATTAAGCATACTACGGTAATCGCTAATGGCACCGTCATTTTGGCCACGCCCCCTCTCTGGCCCCCGTTCGATACGGACACTCCCTGCAGTTTTTGCTACGCCCCTTTTCCTGCCCCATGGACATGGACAAGCCCAGCCACGACATTGTAAAAAAAAAAATTATTAATTGCACTCTAGCTATACAGTAGTTTATGGTGTAAACATAAAATGCACACTGTTCGACATGTAGAAGCCCAGCCACATTTAAAAAAAAAAAAGTCACCATCTGCCATCTGGCTACCTGGCCATTAGATGCTATTAACACCTACTGTTTCATTTGATTTCTTTGTAACCCCCCTGTATGTTTTATTATGATTATCGTGGCTGTAATGTTTATTATGAGTATCATGGCTGTAAGACTATTTGTACTTGTACACCCCCCGTGCTATTTCAGATTTCTCTTATGTCTTACATGTATTTCCTATTTCACGATTTTAAGATCGAGACTAGTTGTACTTGTAATTGGGGGGCTACGCCCCCCACACCCCCGTTCTATTTCATTATTTATGCTATATTTCTGTTTTGGCCGGCCGGCCTTTTTTCTAACATTGGTGACGTCCACGGCAGTAGGCGGTGCAACATGTTCAGGAGAGGCCACGCCAGAGCTTTATGCTCTGCTGCGAGGAGGGAGCCTTATCTCTGGTATCTACGAATGGGGAGAATATTTCCAAGAAATAAGGAGGCAGAGAGGGTGGTTAGTGAGGCAGGGGCAGACACACAGCTGCATATTGCAGAGGGGGGCAAGGGCAGAGAAGAACATTTATTCCAGTATATTGGTGAGGGGAAAAGGAAGAAAGCAGGGGGACTCATTAGGCTATCAGGGTAGGGTGACAGAGCAGAATAGACAAAAGGCTGCTGTCCTAAATAATTACTTTTACTCTGTCTTCACTTGGGAGGACAGCTGGTGCTTGCCAGCGAGTGGAATCATGGTGGCCACAAAAGGGGTCCCGGAGATGAGGCAGCTAGTATTTACCTGCGAAAGGGTTCAGAAGGAACTAGCTGGCCTAAAGACAGATAAGGGTTGCTTAGGGAACTGGCAGTGGAACTGGCTGAACCTTTGGTAGGACTGTTGAGTAGCTCATTGCATATAAGGGTAGTACCAAAGGACTGGAGGGTGGTGAACGTACTGTAGTTCTGCTTCATTGGGGGAAGGGAGCAAGGAACAAGCAGGGAAATGCAGACCTGCCTTACCTATGTTGTGGGAAAGCTGATGAAGTCATTGGTCAAAGAGGACCTCATGGAGTACGTGGAGAGCAGTGGTCTCAGGGATAGAAAGCAGGATGGGTTTGTGGCAGGGAGGTCTTGTCAGACTAACCTGATAGTCTTCTTTGACTGGCTGATGAGGGCTTCGGATATGGGCATTGTGGATTTACTCTACTTACACACCAGTAAGGCTTTTGATTCAGTGCCTCACAGACACTTGCTGAAGAAAATGGAGGATCTGGGTGCAGCTAGGGACATAGTAAGATAGGTGGGTAACTGGCTAAGGGGGGGGGCAGCAGAGGGTTGTGGTTAATGGGGTGAGGTCAGTAGAGAGGGAGATCATGCATGGGATACCACAGGGATCTGTCCTGGGTCCGGTCCTCTTCAGTATGTTCACAGCGACATTGGAGAGGGAATCTGGGGCAGGCTGCGTCTCTTTGCAGATGACCCTAAGCTCTTTGGGAGGGTGGATAGTGATGAGGGAGTCAGGAAAATGCAGTAACATGCAGAGGTTAGAGAGGTGGTCTGAGATTTGGCAGTTGAAATTCAGTGCCAGAAAGGGCAAGGTGGTGCACCTAGGGAACAAGAACCCCAGGACAGAGTACTGGATGGGTGGGGAAGGACTTAGCACTATAACTCAAGTATGCGACCGGGAGCTATCATCAGTGACACCCTCAAACAATCATGCCGGTGCAGTAAGGCCTATAGTAAGCAAACAGGATGCTGGAGTGTGTCAGGAAGGGTATTGACCGCAGAAGAAAAGAGATAATACTGTGCTACCCTTTTATAGGTATTTGGTGAGGTCTCACCTGGAGTACTGTGCCCAGTTCTGGAGTCCTTACCTCAGAAATGATGGGAACAGGCTGGCGACAGTTCAGCGAAGAGTGATTGAGATGGTTCAGAGCCAACAGTGCAAGTCTTACGAGGAGCACCTCAAGGCACTGAATGTACTCACTGGAGACCAGAAGGGAGAGAAGGATATGACTGCGACCTTCAGATTCCTGAAAGGAATAAACAGGGTGGACTTTGGGGAACTATTTAGCATGAGTAACTGTTTGAGGTCACGAGTGGAAAGTGTAAGGAGGGAGGTTCAGGAGGGATACGAAGTATTATTTTACAGAAAGGGTGGTGGGACCATGGAACAGTTTACCAACCTATGTGGTGGGTGATAAACTTAGGATAGCGTGAAGAGCATAGTGATTACTCGTGGACAACAGAAACTGTTGAGGGAATGGGATGGGGAGTGTGTGGATAGGGAAGGCTACAACCTTGGATGGACAGTAGGTCCTGGGGTCAGATAGGGTACCACGGACAGACTAGATGGACAATTGGTCTTTTTCTGCCATTATTGTCTGTGTAACTATGTGTCTATGAAATGTTTGTGACCTCCTAAGCTGTCTGATTTGCAACAATTACTAGTGGCACCCATCCTGCTTACTGAACTTACAATAGTCTCCCTAACCTTGGATAAAGCTTCAGGTGCTGATAAATTCATGCCCACTTACACCAAGATGTTGGCACCTCACCATCTGGACGCATGATAGCACATGTTAAATAATGGTCAGTTGTTGCTGCCAGTGCAAACTAGTCCAATTACAGTTCTACACAGTTTAGTTATTTACAGTTTTGGTGAGTTGCAATGGAGTCCAGTCCTACTTTTGTTGAATACTGACAAGGCATTCTATCAGCTGTCTGGGTCAGACCTTTTTAAAGGGGAACAGTCAGCAATAAGAGCTGCACACCCGTGTGTGTGACTGGTCCCAATTTCCACTTTGTGTGCAGAAACTTTTTTTTTTTTTTTACTTACCATCTACTATACTAGAGTAAATGGTATCATACTATTTTTACTTCCAGGCTGACATTTTCTGTGACTACAAATTCCATAATCCCCTGCAGCTGACAACAGAGCAGGGCTGCAGCAGTGTGAGATTCAATAGCTTGCAGTGCATGTCAGAGTTTATATAAGCTGGGATCTTTTGTTTGCTTGTCCCCTGTCCTCTCAGTGCGAAGTACAGTTACAGAAGACTGTACTTGAACCCAGGAGAAAAGTAAGACGGGTAAACATCTGATTGGAGCTTATAAAAGCTCTGTTGTAACATGGGGAAGAGAAAGGGTTGCTCATGATTGGTCCAACAGCATCAGGTGACCGTTGATTAATTCTCAAGTAATCCATGGTTGCCTGAGAATTAACCAGTGGTAAAGTGCACCCACATTCTGGTCTCCATGTTAGTTTCTTGTCCCAAAACAGTCTTAGCCTGCAATTCACTGCTGACAAACAGATGGCTGTCAAACAAGAATAGATGTGCTTAAGTGAAATTTCTGGTAGTTCGTCATAAGTAGCTTGAAAACATCTAAATGACTGTGTAATTTTTTTTTTTTATTTGGTCTATTGGCTCAGAAACACATATCCTTTCAGTAACTACACAGTAATGTATGCCACATGTGATTTTCCAGATTGCCTCCGTGTTTTTATTAAATATTTAAAAAAAACTGCTTTAACAGTGGAACCTAAAAACCACAAAAACATACACCTTGGACGAATGTCTATCAAACCAGAAAGTTTCAGATTTCAAAGTCTCCCTATTTTTTTTTTTAGTTATTAGGTGGTTAAAAAAAAAGCTTAACATTTTCAAAAACTGAGACTTTTGCATTTTGTTGCACCTCTGTAACTTTGCCTGCCCTGAACCGATCTACATAGAATTTACAGTATTAAGAGTTCCTAGCTGGCCTGGTGGCGCTGAGGGTTGAGGCGCTGGACGCCACACCTCGTGCTACGCCAGTGACCTGGGATCGGGAACGGACTCGGGTTGCTGTGGGTCGGCAGGGGGAGGGAGGATCGGGCGTCCCAGTGGATGCTCTCCTCCCTCAGGGGTTGGTTACTGGGGACGCAGCAGCGTCTGACACTCCTGTAGAGAGTGCGGTGGAAGCAACCGCCCCTTAAAGGAACGGCTGCTGATATGTCCTAGTCGGGAGGGATGTCGTAGCAGCTGATGAGAGAATGACGTGCACCCGCACGTCTGTCTCTCTGGACGAAGTCCTAGCAGGCGCTCACAGCAGGCCCTAAGGTGGCTGGGAACTAAGGGAGAAAATTGGGGAAATGTAAAACCCTGGCCCCTCGAGGCAAGATGAGGCTAGGGGATGGGACACCTTGGGGGATTGCCCTGGCGGACAGAGTAGGACGAGGTACGAGGCCTCCTCTGAAAGCCGTAGAAGCCGGCAAGTATTTAAAAAAAAAAAAAAAAGAGTTCCTGACACAGAGGCTGTGCTATGTAAATTTCATGTAAATCAGTTGAAAGGGGCAAAGTTATTAATGTGCAATGCTGGCTGTAAAATTCTCAGATAAAAAAGATGTAAGCCTTGGTGTACTACCTTCTGTAGGTTGGCCAAGGAAATTGCAGCAACAACTACCAGATCTCAAATCCCCTCTGTATTTAAATATATGCATTTCCCATAATGCATAGCAGCCAAATCCCAAACATCAAACATAGCAGAAAAATGGACATGATTCCACAGTTTACAAAACTGTCAGTCAAAATGAGCACATATTCTGGATTTATAGCCAAGAGGTGAGGTTTAAACTTGTAAAGGGGGGGTCTAATATTGATAAAAAGATCCCGGGGGGCTGTTTGAGGGTCCAGGTCTAGGGTACGTGAGGAGTGGGAGAGATTATGTTAAGAATTCTAGGAAAACTGGGTAGAAGAGGGATTGCGTAGGGTTGAGGGGACTGGAGAGAGGGGAGAAGTTGGGGTGGAGGACAGTCCTGATCAGCGCCAGGAGTATGAGCAATAAAATGCCTGAACTCCAAGCTATGTTGGCTGAGGGAACAGCAGATGTGGCAGTAATTACAGAGTCATTGGCCAATCAGAGAAATGAGTGGGACCTAAACTTAGAGGACTACAAGATATTCAGGAAAGATAGGGGAGTGGGGGGGTTGCGCTGATAGTCAGAAATGACATAATGGTTAGTAGAGTGGAGGAACCTGGAGGGGGTGTGGAGGCAATTTGGGTAACACTGCAAACGAGGGGAAGGAAGAAATTGAAGATAGGGGTGGTATACAGGCCCTCTGCAATAGAGGAGGCTCTGGAGGATAAGTTGGTTGAGAAGATCAAGGCTCACTGTGACCTTGGAAAAAGAAGGGTGGTTGTCATGGGTGATCTCAGTATGCCAGGGCGGACTGGGACACCATGACATCCTCTGTAACCAGGGAACAGAGACTGATGGATGTCTTTCAGGATGCCTTCCTGGTTCAGCAGGTGGGGGAACCTACTAGAGAGGGGTGGATATTGGACGTTGTCCCAGTAGACAGTGAACAAATTAGGGGCCTGGAGGTGTGCTGTCCACTGGCGGTGGAGACCGTGCCATGGTTTGGTTCCTGCTGTATCCTGGGGACCGACTACATAGTAGTGGTTGATTTCAGGGAGCAGACTTCGTGGGTATGGATAGGATTCTAAGGGAGAAGCTGGACATGGTTAGACTGGGTATGGATGCTGAAAGATTGTGGGAGACCATTAAAAAAGGGGTACAAGAGGCTACTTAAATAAGGCATAAGCATGGTAAAACCAGCAAGCCATGTTGGTGGACCAGGGAGGTGCAGGAGGCGGTGAGGGATAAAAAGGCTGCCTACATACATTTCAAACGTTCTAGGGGGGATAAGGAGCGAGGGGAGTATGAACTGTTGGCCAGGAAGGTCACCAGAGTGGTGAGGGCGTAAGGCAGGGATGGAGAAACCTGGCTAGGGATATCCGGGGGAGGGGGAAGGGATTCTATAGATACATAAGAGAGAAGAAAGGAGAGGACACAGATCAGCAGGATTAAGATTGTGGGGGTGGCCTAGGAAGCAGGGGAACAGGCAGAGGTGCTAAATGAGTACTTTGCCTCAATATTTGCAGAGGGTGATAAGGGATCCCTACAGCCTGATGGGAGAGATGAGCCAGTAAAAGCGAGAGGTCAGTTTCAATTTGAGTCCATAGGATGGCAAGAGACTGGGGCACAGGCTAGACCAGACCAAGAAGGAGTAGGAAGGTTACATGAGGGAGTGGTTTTGGGGGGGGAGAAATCACAGTGGATAGGGTGAGGGAGGCCCTTCGGAATCTGAAAACTGATAAGGCTCTGGGACCGGATGGAATACATCCGAAGGTTATGAAGGAATTGGCGGATGTGCTGGCAGCCCCATTGGCTGCACTCTTTAACATCTCTCTGCAGACGGGATGGATGCCACAGGACTGGAGGATGGCTTATGTGGTACCTATATATAAAAGGGGGGGTCTACGGAGGAGATGGGGAATTATAGGCCGGTCAGTCTGATGTCCGTAGTGGGCAAAGTGATGGAGGGCTTTATCAAGGAGAGGCTTGGGAGGCAGTTAGAAAGGTTAGGACACCAGGATTATAAACAGTATGGCTTTGTCCCAGGGAGATCATGTCAGACCAGCCTCGTAGAGTTTTATGATTGGGTGACGGGCACCTCGGATAGACATAGGCCGGTGGATGTCCTATATCTTGATTTCAGCAAGGCGTTTGATTCAGTACCTCATAATGGACTGATAGCAAAAATTGGGGAGATGGGTGTGGGAGGACAGGAGCTAAATTTTGTTGAAAATGGTCTTTCGGGGCGTTTACAGAGGGTAATGGTGGGTGGGATAATATCCTCCCCCAGGAAGGTAATCAGTGGAGTCCCTCAAGGTTCAGTATTGGGGCCAGTCTTGTTCAATGTCTACATCTCTGATATAGGGAGTGGTCTTAGGAATAGGATGAGTCTTTTTGCGGATGATTAAAAATTGGGAGCTCTGGTGGATAGTGAGGAAGCGAGGGAGACAGTCCAGGGGGATCTGGATACCCTGGAGGGGCCATGTATAAACCGGGGGTCACACTGCATGCCACATTGGGAGAAAGGGATTTAGGGGTGGTGATAGATGTCAAAATGAATAACTCTGAAAATTGTACAATTACAGCCAAGGCAAACAAGATATTGGATTGCATAGCCAGGGGAATTACGTCTAGAAGCAGGGAGGTGATCCTCCCTCTATATAATGCCTTGGTCAGGTCGCAGCTTGAATACTGTGTGCAGTTCTGGAGACCTCACCTGAAGAATGACATAGCGCTGCTGGAAAGGGTCCAGAGGAGAGCGACCAGGATGATTCAGGGCATGGAGGGGAGGCCTTATGAGGGGAGAGACTGGAAGAGCTTGGGCTTTACTCACTGGAGGACAGGACTCGGAGGGATAGGGGAGACATGATAGAGGTTTTCAAGTATGTAAAGGGAATAATTAGGAGTGGAACCAGGGAGTTGTTTAGGCTGAAGAAGGGGGGAGTGACCAGGGGCCATGAGTGGAAGTTGGAGGGGGAAACTACAGGGGGAACATAGGAAGCATTTTTTCACTGAGACAGTGGTGGAGCCATGGAATGCACTTCCCGGGAGGCTGGTGGAGGAGGGCACAGTGGAGGGCTTCAAGAAGGGCTGGGACAGGTACAAGGGGAAACTGAATATGGAGAAGACACTCTTGGGGGCTGGGGGGGGTGAGGCGGGCAGCCATTAGGTTGCTAGCCTTCGAGCAGACAAGACAGACCATTTGGCCTATTCTCCAGGCTTTTTAGTATGTTAGTATTCTGAAATGTTGATCACATCTGCATGCAATCAGTAATTGTTCACCATTGCGGTCACAATATAAAAATGTTGAGCATATAGTTTCTCCAGTCAGATGCAGCCCCCTTTCTCTTCCCCATGGTAGGAACCTTAATATACTCCCAGAACCTTTGTAATTTAGCACTTTAAAATTACTTTTATGCCAAATGTAACATGAGGAAGAGAAAAATATAAAAAGAGTGCTGAACCCTTTCTCTTCCCCATGTTACAAGAGGATTAACCCACTCCAGGCCTTCGGCCTTGTGGTTCAACCCCCCCTAGCCATACATTAATCCCTGAGAGACCCACACTCTGTTGTGGGTTAATCCTCACATACGCACTGCAGGATATTGAATCTCCCACTGCTGCAGTCTTGCTCTGTCAGCTGCAGGGGATTCTGGGATTTGTAGTTACAGAAAATGTCTGCCTGGAAGTAAGCAAATTAGTCTTAATTGGTCTGCTATATTACAGTAAATAGTAAGTAAAAAAAATGTTTTTGTACACGAAGTGCAAGTTGGGACCAGCCGTACACTTGGGTGTGGGGCCCTTGGTGCTGACACCTCCCCTTTAAGTACCAGAATACATGGGCTTTCCTATCGGTGTGACTGTGATTCCAAACTAAAAGCTTGTGTTGTATGATTCCTTTGCTAGATCTTTTATATCATAGTCAAAAATCAGAGCACAGAGTAGCCTGGTATGCAGTTATTTGTTTCTCTGCTAGATGCTTCTCTGTTTCTTGTTTGATCTTTCAGTTATGCTTAAAACCTGATTTATTTTTATTTTGTGCTCTAGCCCACATCCTGTGTAGGGTCTGCATATTTATTGACTATCCCTGGGTACTCAGTGTTCAGGAGGGATAGAGGAAGAGGTAGAGGGGGAGGTGTAGTCCTTTATGACAGGGATGGCATTTAGGTTCTGGAAGATGGGTGTATCTGGTAGTAATGGGTAGACAAAGTTGATGTGGGTACAGCTCATGGTGGCCTTCAGGCAAGAAACTACACTTGGTGGTAATCTATAGACCACCAGGGTAAGGGTAACAGAGAGACAGGGTGCTCAGGGAAGAAATGGAAAGGGGAGTAGCAGAGGGGGAAGTAGTGGTAATGAAGATCTGAACTGGCTGGACATCGCTTGAGACGTTCAGTGGCCAGGAGCACCAGAAGTGGGAAGTGGAGACAGGTAGGGGCGGGTGGGAAATGGGCAGACTAGATGGACCAGGATGGTCCTTTTCTGCTGACACATTACTATGATACTAAGTTAAGCCTTGCTGGATATGTTCCAGGACTGTCTACTGGTACAGCTAGTTAAGGAACCCAACAGGCAGGATGCCATTCTCTATGTAGTGCTTACCAACTCATAGTTGATAGGAGCAGTGAGAGTAGAAGAGCCACAAGGGAACAGCCACCACAACTCCATTTGGTTTGAACTGGCCCTTGGAATCTGGAAATCCCAATGGAGAGCTGAGGTCCTTGACTTCAGAAGGGTGGACTTCAACAGGATGAGGGAGTTGGTCCAAGATAAGTTAGTCAGGGTAGACAGCATGGGAGGGGTGGAAGAGAGATTGGGGGGGCAATAACGGGGGCCATTCTTTAGGCATCTTAAGTTATGCATGAGAATGGTGTCACATACGCACTCCGCAGGTCAGGCCCTCTGCTCCCAAAGTGCCAACCTCAGAGTGCAATAGTGTGAACAGGTAACAGACAGGGTAACCCTCCTGTCTGCTTTGGGTTCGAATCACCTTTAGCCTCAAGTTCTGGAGGGATTCAAACTGTGAACCTTATGCTAGCGTACCCAAATGTACAGGCTCAGATAATATTCTCTTTGGGGGGATGCAATATATCTTTCCCCTAAGGGCACCTAACCAAGGTATCCAAAATGAACCCTTTTAACTCTATAAGAGATCAATGTATTTCTTACCTTTTTATACAAGCTCAGTAACACATACAAGCTTTTCAACAGCTGTCAGATTTAAATACAGGCACTTCACATGCAAAAAGAAACTGAGAAGACACCCAGGCAGTATTTCAAAGAAAATGATGTTTACCAAAATATGATAAAAACAGGTAAAATTAAATACAGAACAATATATCATAAATCTTACAATCATGTAAAGCAAAAAGGAAGTTACAGAACACACTCCTACCACAGTTACTTAATTCTTTTCTAAGCATTACCTTTTAAGTGCTGTTTACGTTATAGATCTTTCTTTCTCAGAGCCCAAGATTCATATGTCACATTCCCAGATACAGTGTTTCATTTTTAACTCCATCTGCCCCCACCCCCTTTTGATGAGGTCAGCTAGATCCTCCCTTAGATTTTTATTTCTAACATAGTTATCCCTGAGGATGCGAGTCATTACTTTGAGAAATCTGTAACTAGCTATTTCCCAAATATGACAGTCTTTAATCAAGCATTTCTCTTTGATATCCTTTCTCCTTATTTCCAGCTGCTAGTGTGATCTGAGGGTTTTATGACTCTTTACACACTTCTGACTGTGTGCTAAAATGAGAGGAACCAGCCCAGCTACTTTTCTTCCTGTAACGTCATAAAACTCAATTTAGTTTCAACTTCAAAAGCCTGGGCAGGTCATAAAAGGTAATAAAATGCCCTTCTGTAAGGAAGTCTTAATTAAATGGTTCCCCTGGTCAGTTTAATGACATCCTGTGGTTTCATTACTGACCTTTAAAGTTAAAGGCCAAATTTCTCACATATTGACATTTCATACACAGACCATTTATTTATAATATAACTATCATACAGTAACCATAAGCAGGTGGCAGAGCGTCACAAATGGTACCTAAAGGAGCAGCTTCAAGGGACCATTATGGTTCTCAGCAGGGTTCAGGGAAGTGGTGAGGGCCAGAAAAACAGGTCTTCTCCAGGGAGGAAGAATGGGGAGAATGCTTATTGAGATACAAGGAAGCAAAGAGGGCAGTTAGGGAGGCAAAAGAAAAAACAGAGCTGCATATTGCCGATGGGGTCACAGCGTAATAAATCGCCAGTATCGTATTGCACCTTGTGATGTGAACTGGCTGGTCATACAATGCATTTTTATTTTTGGATCACAAAAAAAGAAATGCAGTTTATCATTTTAGTTACGTGACCCGGCCATCTTAGCCCCCCTCACCCATGTCCCCTTGCTCAGTAGTTCTCAAACTTTGTCACAGTGAGCCTCCCCAAATCAATGGAAAAGATTTTGAGCCTCCCCCAAAAACTGAATAATCTTTGGCCTCCCCAAAGAAAAATAACACACTGTACTTTGCGCAGTACACCATGAATAAATTGCAACCCCTTTGAGTACTTGGCTCACATTCAGTTCTTTGTCTTACACTGACGTGGAACCTTTGAAAAAGAGCTCCTGTGCTCAAAGGTGTTATCTGAATAACAAATAAATAAAATAAACAAATTATTAAGTTTATTGTAACCCCCGACCAGCCAACTTGCTACTCTATTTTCATTCTTGAACCATTTTTACCTCTTGTTGCAGTACCTTCATGGGTCACACTACTTTCTTGCTTTCCTCTCTATATACGAAATAACCTTCCTACATACTTTGCCTCTCCCCCTTCGTCCCTGCTCCTAAGCAACTTCTCGGGGATTGCTTTGCTCCTTCCTGCTATTGCTCTTAGCACATCTATGCTTAACCCTTGCATTTGGGTTGTTCTGCCATCAGTCTACAAATTGATTAACCACTCATTATTAGTTTATTGTTCATATTTGTTTGCATTATTGTTCGTTGTGCATTTCTTTATTGTTTTGCAGTTACCTTTCAAAATATATTCACTCCCTACCTTTCCCTGGGTACACCTGAAATGAGCCTTGGCTCATTCACTTTCCCTTGTCACCTATTAGTACATATATACATAAAATTCACCTACTATTATTATCCTCTTTCAGTTTGCTGAATCTCTTCACACAAAATATGTAAAACTCAAAAATTTAAATACAGTACTTTTTCAGACTTGCTCGAGCCTCCCCTGGAAACAGGTTGGGGCCTCACCATTTGAGAACCCTATAGATAATCACCCACAAATAGTTCTACAATCCACTGCCAATAGTATGCTAACTGTCTCACTGCCATATTCCCGAATACCAGCAATTGCTTTCTCACGCGATTTCGCAAAGCATTACTGGGAGTGATTGGCAGCATTTGGACTCGCAGCGGTGAGACTGTTAACATAGTATCGGTGGTGTGCTGCAATTGAATTGGGTTGTATAACTACTTGTGGGTGTCTGTGTTTAAGGAGACATGGGTTGGGACGGTGGTGAGTCTGAGATGAGTGGGGAAGGTTTTGGTAGGTGTTGGTTTCTGGCAAAGGGGACATGGGTGAGGAGGCACTGAGATGGGTTGTGAGGGGTTTGGGTGTCTCTGGCAGAGGGGACATGGGTGATGAGGCTGAGATGGGTGGGGGAGAGTTTTGTGGTTCTGGCAAAGGGGACACAGGTGGGGAGGATGATGGGACTGAGATGGATGGGGGAAGGTTTTACAGTACATGGCACTGGAAGCTGTCATCAGCTGCTGCCTCACCAGATTTAGTCACAGGAAAGCAGGCTGCATCTCCCTGAAAGAAAAGTGTGTGTGTGTGTGTCTGTGTATGCTGAGGGGGACATTGAAATAGATGAAGGAAACACAAAGTTAACTTTAATAAAGGATTTTATTCAAGTTAAAATATTTCCAAAATATATGTATATAAATGTTTAGCATTTTAGCTGATTTGAGGCAAGCACTATGCATTTTCACATTTAATTTTCACGTTACATGCAAAATTGCTAATCAATTTTCTCAATTTATTTATTACCCTGGGGTCAAGAGTGGAGAAAAAAATTCTTCCGGTATATTAGGGGAAAAATGATGACAGGAGGGGAATTGTTAGGCTCTCTGCTGAATATGGAGGATCTGGGTGCTGCTAGGAACACTGTAAGATGGGTAGGTAATCAGAAGAGAGCGAGGCCATGAGTGGGTTACCACAAGGATCTGTCCTGGGCCCAGTCCTCTTCAGTATGTTCTTCAGCGACACTGGAGAAGGAATCTGGGGCAGGTTATGTCACTTTGCAAATGACGCTAAGCTTTTTGGGAGGGTGGATAGTGACAAGGGAATCAGGGAAATGCAGAGTAACCTGCATAGGCTTGAGAAGTGGTTTAAGGTTTGGCAGCTGAAATTCAGTGTCAGAAAGTGCAAGGTGATACACCTAGGGAACAAGAAACCCAGGACCAAGTACTCGATGGGTGGGTAAGACTTGGCACTACGAATAAGGAATGGGAGCTGGGAGTTATCATTAGTGACTCCCTAAAACAAGAGAGCGCAGCAAGGTCTATAGTAAGGTAGATGGGATGCTGGGTTGTATCCGTAGGGGTACTGACAGCAGAATAAAAGGGGTGATACTACCTTTTTATAGATCTTTGGTGAGATCACTCTTGGAGTACTGTGCCCAGTTCTGGAGTCCTCACCTCAGAAAAGACAAGGACAGGCTAGAGACAGTGCAGTAAAGGGAGACAAGGACGATTCAGGACCAGCATGGCGGGTCTTATGAGGAGTGCCTCAAAGCACTGAACATGTACTCATTAGAGCCCAGAATGGAGAGGGGGAGATATGATGGAGACCTTCAGGTTCCTAAAAGGAACAAACAGGGTGAGCTGTACAGAATTATGTAGCAGGAGTAACAGTTCGAGGTCATGAGGGCATGAGTGAATACTGATGAGGGAGGTTTAAGAGGGCATGAGGAAGTATTATTTTACAGAAAGTGTAGTAGAACTGTCTACCAGCCGAGGAGGTGGGCGTCAAAACCAGTAATTGTTTCAAACGCAATTGAGATAGCATGAAGGGTATAGTGGTTATATGGGGCGACACTAATTGGGGGGATGAATAGGGAGGGCTAGAACCCTGTATGGACCATAGGTCCCGGGGGTTAGCTAGGGAACCACGGGCAGAATGGATGGATCATAGCTCTTTTTCTGCTGTCATTGTCTATGTTTCTAAGTTTGAATTTGGGTGCACTTGCTGGATACTGATCAAGTGTCTGCAGTTGAGACAAATGTTCTGTTTTTTGCAGCATTTAAGATGAAAAGGGAAATAAAGCAAAGTTGCCCCATCGTCTCTCTCCTTTGCAATTTGTCAATGGACTGCTAGCCTGCTTAATAACAGATATAGAAGAATGGATATCTTGTGTCCATGTTGCAATATCTGACATCGTTAACCATATGGTACATCTGGAGGAGTCTCTGCTGCATCATTCGAGTGCCATTTATTGACTGGGCACTATATCAAATTTCCTTTTGGATATTTTAAATCTGAGTTGCATCTTTTTAACCTGCACAGTCATAGGGCAGATTTAGGACAATGTGGGTTGAAATGGTCTCCCCAAAGCATACTGTATTTGGTGTAACAGGGTAGGTCCAATGAGAAGTGCTTGGAGGATCTAAAAATGTACATAGTGGAGGAGAGGAGAAAAGGGAAACGTAACTAAGGCATTTATGTACCCCAACGGAATAAACAAGGTGGACAGCATGAGCTGATCACAGCGAGTGGTAACCTGGTGCCAGGGGTAACTTCCTGAAACTGGTTTGGGGGAGGTTCAAGAAGGATGTCAGGAAAGTATTGTTTTACAGAAAGAGGTTTGATGGGGAAAAGGCTGGCCGATATATGGCATTTAGACTTTGTAAGCAGGAGGACTCCAGATTGATGAAAGGCTTCAGGTCTGAAATGAACAATAGCTTTAAGACTGCTCCCAGGGAGGTGGTGGGGGAAATACCAGGTCCTGTACAACAAAAACCCAAATCCATCCTCCAGTTAGGAAATCGACTGTCTTGACACTTTGCTTCCTTTGAGTATGCTCCATGAGCATCAAGAACACATAACCACACCCATTTCCCACACTGAAATTGTAGAGGCCATCAAATCACTATAAAATGTTCGCACCTGAGCTTATAAACTTCATTTCTCAAACCTTCAACTACATGCATACCCGGGACATATCAGACCCTTACTTTACAGAAGCCGTGATTACATCACTCCCTAAGCCTGGAAAGGATACTGAAAGACTAGCTAGCTATAGGCCAATCTCTCTTTGTCAATCAAGACATGAAAAAATACTGGTTAAAGTTCTAGCAGTCAGGGTTAGTAACATTTTGGGATACTTGATTGGCCTGGAACAGGTAGGTTTTATGCCACATCATCATTACATTGACTACCTCTGGAAGATGTCCCACATCTTGATCGTGTCCCGGGAACCTGAGGTCCCTGTGGCCTTGGTTTCTGTGGATGTAGAGAATACCTTTGACCGTGTGTCATGGGTATTTCTCTTTTTCAAAATTTGTTTGGATTCCCAAAGGAATTTATCTAATGGATCCTAATGCTGTACACGAAGCCTAGAGCAAGGATTTAAGATAATAGGTTATTCTACAACTTAGTAGAGCTCTTCCGTGGAATTAGACATGGGTGGCCCCTTTCCCCTCTTTTATTTAAAGTATATTTAGAGCTACTAGTCCTTAAGCTCAAACACAGTCCAGAAATTCAGGGAGTATGCTTGAGAAAAGTGTCACCCCCTGTCTATCTACGAAGATGATATTCTACTGCACGTCAGCGAACCTGGCCAATACATGCCTGCAGCTTGGAGGTCATACGAGAATATGGAGCCCTGTCTGACTCCAACCTAAACCATAGCAAGAGACAGGTCATGACTTTAAATGCATCCGTGGGCAAGCATGGGTCTCACATGGTCCCCCAAACAACTACGTTACCTAGGAACAGAGCTCTCTACCAGCTAAGCATCCCTTATGAAATGAAATTTGTATGACCTGCAAACAGATCTTAAACAAACCTTAGAAAGGTAGATCTGCTAACTTTTAAAATTATGGGCGCTTCAGCATAATCAAAATGAACATCCTGCTCAGGCTGCTATATGCTCTTAGCTTGCTCAGTGTGTTTCTGTCTATGTCATGGTTCACTAAATTGTACTTCTGTATAGCTGAATTTTTATGGATAGGTAAAAGGACGAGAAGGCCCTACAACAAGCTGGCCGTTCCAACAGGGCTGGATAGGCTGTGACTCCCCCACTGTGGAGTCTGTTGCCTAACCGCACACTCTAGCAAATTTCTTAAATGGTAGATGTCGAATACCCCTGATGAGGATCAGGGTGGCATGCCTCAGTGGCTTATGCAAGGTTTCCTCACTCCTACGTACTTCTCTCAAAAAGCTGCCAGCAGCACTTAAAAATACAGTGGTGGCAATCTTCCTTATGGTCACCGCACAGCTTGGCCAGTTCCTTAAAGAGCAACTGATGCCTTGAAGAGAACGTTAACAAAACATAATATTTAGACACTGTCCAGTTTGTATTTCACATTAGTTCCGTATTTCTCCTGCCCATTACTTTTTACTGAGGTCATCTGCATGAAAACAGGATATTTGCTCCTGAAAAGTTTTATCTATTCCTGCTGCATTCTCCCCTTCCTGAGGTCATCGTAGACTGCTTATGACATTGCAGTTACTTCCACGACAACGGATTGTGATGTCACAACACAAGATTATGACTTGAAGTAGGGAGTAAGCTATAGAGGCAGATGAACTCTTAAGGGATAAAGATCACGTATTCAAGCAAATTTCCTCAATAATAAATAATTGGGAGGAGAAATCAGTAGAATATATACAGAATGCAAGCTGCATTGTACCCATTATATTTTTCAAAATTTTCTTTGAGGTGTCAGCAGCTCTTTAAGATTTCCCTCTTTAAGTATGTCTCCAAGCCTATCTTTAGCAGCCCATATTTTAAGATTGCTGGCCACCCCATCAAACCTACCTTCTGGCTAGGCCTTAATTTGCCTGCCCTGTCTCACCTTTAGCTTGCAGGGTGCCCTATCCCTTTTCAGGCTTTCCAAACTACTCACCATCTGCCGAATTGAGAAATCTTTAAAATCCTGCAGGTCACTGCCACTGTGGTGCACCATCTTGGGTCTGCCCCTTGGGAAGTGAACCATTACACTTTAGTGCAATTCCTAATCCAAGTTGCCAGTGGCACTCTATCTCACTGTTGTACAACACTATTTTTGACAAATCATAATTACGTCCGATGGGTCTTGCCCATACTAAGAAGCAACTTTCCCAACTACGCAGTTTAAATGGAGTCAGATCTGGCCTGATATATGTATAATACTGTAAAAACAACAAACTCTGTCATAGTTTAATATGCAAAATAATATTTATTTTATACCAACTAAACTGTGCAAACTGCGCAGACTACCCATGGGCTTATGTACAAGATGTGGTGAGGCCACAGGGTCTCTTCTGTACATTATTTGGGAGTGCTGTACGGTTGACGGGCTGTGGGACACTGTCCGGACTAGGGTAGATCCTCTTCTGGGGTTGCAAGACTTTTCACTCCAGAGGTTTGTGTGGTTGGAGATTTTAGTGCAGTTTCTGTAGCAGAAAGAAAATACCTCATGATGATAGTTGCATCCTTGGCTAAGAGGGTCACTCATAGGCACTGGATGGAGCAAGACATTTACGTAGAATGAGAGGTACCAGGAGCTGTTGCTTAATCTTCGGGTAGAAAAAAATGATTGCCAGCTTCGGAGACAGGATGCCTACTTTTAAAAAATGGAGTTAGCTTCATATATTGTACACCCTACCCCAGCGGGCTGTCAGAATAAACTGGAGGTTAGAGCAGTGACCTGTGAATGAGTTTGGTACATCCAGCAGACCTGGATTTGATTCCTACAACTTCCACTTGTGTACTGTGGGACTCTGAGTAAGTCACTTAACCCCCGGTGCTCCCAGGTCGACCCTGAAAACTGTTTAAATACACTCTATCTGCCAGGCCTGATTACTTGTGTACGACTGTACTCTCTGCATGATAACCCCGTGGCTGTTCCCTTGTGGCATTTCTGCATGTTTGTCATATTGTCTCATTCATATGTGTGAAAAAAACATCCAAATAATTTTTAAATTTCTAAAAAGGAGTTGTTGTAACGGACTGGAACAAGCTTCTGGATCGGCAGTCAGGGCTGAAATGGTGAGAAGGTTCAGAAGGGGATGAGACAGGCACAAGGGGACCAACTTGGGGGGGGGGGTTAGGGAGGACTGACAAGGGTACAGTACCAAAATTAGGCAGCTTGGCCAGACTGGATGGCATAGCTGTTGTTAGGCAGCAGTGAACCCTGCGGTGCTGGGGACCCCGAGCTAATGGAGGCCCCCAGCCGGATCTAGTGTACTATTTTAATATATTATTATTACTCATGTTTAAAGTAACACAGCACTAAAGGATGTCACTGGGCTCTGTGGAACCTTCTCAAGTGATGTTGTAACATCATGACATTACTTGCTAGGGCATGTCCCAGCCAATCAGATGCTGATGAACAGACATGGATTGGATGGACAGTGGGGGCCACAAAGACTAACGTTGCTACCACCCCCTAAAAAATACAAATATGTAACAAGTTTTATTGAAAATGTGCATTTTGGACAAAGCAAAAGGTGAGATCCATTTGGGCTGGTTTAGGACCCCAGGACTTAGCATGTTTGGGGGGGGGGGGGGCCCTAAATGCTGAAGCCAGCCCTGCTGTATGGGTCACATAGCCTTTAACAGTAATCGTTTTCTGTTTCCTCCACTCCATGTAGGTTGAACTCGAGCAACCTATGGTAGATTCAGTAGTACAGAACATTTATTGACATATGGAGAGAGAGAGAGGGGCTTAGCTTCCCTTATGTATATTGAGTAGTAAGCCTTCCCTTATCTCTGCTGTGTAGAAAATAATATCACTGTATAATATTTTACCTTGTTAACTGTCCCTGTTTCCATGTTGCCAGTTTATCAGTGGACTGGTTTAAACATTTACAAAGTGAGAAATCAAAGTTTATGTGAAATCAAAAAAGCAATCCAGGTGTTAATAGGTAAGGATGACAAAGTCAGTCCAGACACTGAATTCATACTCCTGGTACTAAGAAGGTACATTGTGTTAGCTGAGCACCTTTGCACCGTGGAGTGTGCATTCAGTCCCTGGGAGTGCATTATCCCACTGTACTGCACAGCATGTTCTGTGTTAACCCCTTATTTAAAATGTCAGTAATCTGGCAAAGCTAATCCTCCTGTTTATCTTGATTTTGTGAGTCTTGCCTATTTGCATTTGAACCTATTGTGATTCCAGACAAACACTGGTGGGCATAGAAAGATTGCCTATTATCATTTTGAATAATTATCCAATCACAATGAACTGTTTCTATTATTTAGGTGTTAGCGTCCCCTCTCTGGTTGCGGGGTTTGCTTGGACCACCTCCTCTGGCCACCCAGGTGGTGGCTTCACAGCTAAGTCTGGTAATCCTCTCTCCCTTGGGAGGAGAGGGTCCTCTGGGCTGCGCAGTTCTCCTGACCCCAGCTCGCCTTCCAGTGATTCAGCTCAGGTCACAGGCACAGCGCTAGCAAGTGGCAGCACTGCACTGCGCATAGGGGTTGGCTCTGTGAACAACCTTTTGCCCTCTGATAGTCCATCTTCTTTCTCTGTGACAGTGATGAAAAATGCTCCTTTAAGCATCAAGCCATCTGTTCCTCCTGTATTATGGTTACCACTTCCCTACTCCTTCAGTGATCAAACAGTTCTCTGTGCTTACTTTTTTTTTTTTTTAAGGACAGCACCATATTACAAACAAATATGAATTTCAAGCTATTCCAACTGCTTTGTTCCTTACAGTGCATCTACAGCGGAGTCCTAATTCAGGAGATGACATCATAATCCCCTTCTTGTGACATCATAGTAATTTCCTCAGCAGCAGACTGTGATGTAGCAGCTAGAAAGATTTACTGTTCTTTAAAAAGGCTCTTTTTTCCCCCTGCAGTACCTAGCCGGAGCTGGGTGGACAGCGGAAGGGAGAGTAGTAGGAGTGACACAACCGCGCAGAGTTGCTGCCGTTTCGGTAAGTTCTTCGTGCAGTTTTGGTTTTAATTCCCCCTGCCTGTGTGGCACTCTGGCACCTGAGCAGTTGAATGTTTTCTGAATTGTAGCGGCATAACATGCACATTCGATGTGGAGGGTATACAGTGCCTCGTCTCCCTGAGGGATTTCGAACCCATGCTTAGTTTCTGTAATTTACCCTCTCCCCGGGCTTTGATTGGCTACACTGGGAGCATATCCCCAGCATTGTACATATGGGATATGACATGGGTGAGAGTGAGATAGCAGAAATATCTCCACAAGCTGCCATTGAACTCTTGATATCTCACAAGTGGCAAAGCCACGAGTGGGATATCTAAAGTTCAATCACAGCGAGTGGAGATATTTCTACTACCTCACTCTCACCCATGTCATATTTGATATATACAAGAATTGTGGGTCTCTCTTTTTTTCATTTTTAAAGTTATTTGCATTTGTTTGTTGCAGAAAGTGAAAAAAATAGCATTTTGTGCTGTTTTTTGCTAATTATAAAAAAAAAAAAGGTATTTGTAAATGAAACACCACTCATTGTGTTGATCTTTTTGTGCTGAACAACTTTCGTGCACACAGTACCATGCTATCATTTTTTGTTTTAAAGTTATTTGCATTTGAATATGGTTAGTACTGTTGCTGAGACAGAACATTCTAAATGAGTTCCAAACCTTTTGTGACTACCCAGCTGGCCAAGATATCCATTGTGACATACCAGCTGTGAAGATAAAAAGTGATATCTCACATGTGGTCAGTGAGCTATCTCTTTTGTCTTCCTGAAAAGAAGCACACACGTTGTATAAAATGCTCCTCCCCACCTCGATTCATTTTTGATACCAGAAGCCCTTCCCTGGTGTTGGTCAACAAGTTTAAAAAAAAAAAAATGCTTGTGACAACGCCCCCATGTTGTACTTCTCAACCAACTTTTTGTAACATCAGGGGACTGTCTCCAGTGTTGCAGAAGACACACACACACACACCTGCCTTCCTGGCACTGATTCCAACATTGGAAGCCTGCTGTTCTTGCCAGTCTACTATTTAAGGAAAAAAAAATCATGTTGTTAACCTTCTTATTGCCAACATCATGCATTACTGGAAGCCCAGTCTGACGCAGGGGACTACACTGTCTTACATATATGTACAACCATCACAGAAATAAAGTTCCAGGATATATGTACAAGAATCTAAAACAGAGAAATATTAACGGTTTACTAAGATCAGCAGGTGGGATTGAATTTGTACCACTCAAAAGAAATCTGGAGGTGGATAGATCACATTTTTATTACACGGGACCTAAATTTTGAAACCTTGTCCATATCCACCTGAGACCAGTAGATAGAAGTATTAGTTTGTGCAACATTAAAAACTGGTATATTGAGCCATCAAAAAAATAACATTACCCTGTTGTTTAATAATTGATGCAGGATGACAGCCAAGCTGTTTTAGTGCACAAAACTGCAAATCAGGTATACTGTGTACCAGTACTATGTAAAAATTGCACTGAACGAAACTTATAGTGTGAATATGTATATATTGTGACTGCCTTTTTAAGATATTACAGATGTAGATTTTTCTTTTGTAAGGGAAGACCTTGCTTTTGTGTATGTTTATGATATGTACTCGGAAGTTTTGTATGTATTAAGATGTATGTAGTATTGTGTGAGTGCATGGGACCTCACTGAAAATGAGCTATGTTCAATTGAGTATCCAATTCACATAATGAATAAAATATTTTACTCTTACTATTACTACTACTGATGCTGCAGAAGTCCCAGCTAAAACCCATTTCTCCCTTCCCCCCGTGATGGTGGCTGGCAAAACCCCTCTTCTAACTTCCTCATCCAAGTGCCATCTGAGATGGAATGAGATGGAGGGAGGGCTTCAGTCACTGGGCACCAGGGAAAGGGAGCCTGGATAGTTGAGTGTTGGCTTTGATTTCTGCCACATGACGATCTAACCTGAGAGTTAATAAAAAGGGCCCCATTCACTGCCATGGGGCTCGGCTGTGAACTCTCCCTCTTTAGATTTCACAACACGTCTGGGCACAAAGGCAGGGGAGCGAACTAAAAATTGGAAGGAATTGGCTGGCTGCCTATCTGGGGTAGGGCAAATAATGGTTTCCTTCTAAAAGGCAATTAACAAAAAATAATTGATGGCTCTCCTCTTGACTCCTGCAAAGTCATAGGAGCCTGCTCTGTATTTGTAAAAGCACCAGACTTTTTTCAGCAGATATAGGGTTCCAAATATATCACATGACTATTTGAATAGACTAAATATTGTCACTTTAAATTAACATTATACAATGGCAAGAAAGAATGCTGGGCTCTGATTGGTCAGTGCTCACCTTCACCAGTGAGGTTATCTCAGTATAACCTCACTGTATGAAGATCGGGCACAAATACCCACACCAAATTTAAAAATATCAGTCCACTCACTGCTGGCAATGCCTTTACTGTCCTGTTTCATGCTCAATGCTATGGCCATAAGACTCATAACCCCTGCCCCCAACAGTACCATTTTCCTGATCCTTGCCACACTACCAAAAAACCACCACACCAACTCGTAAGTATTTTTCTTTATTTCTATAATCAGTTTTCTCACATTCCAGCCGAAATGGCTGCTACATGCACCCTTGCTCTCCTGTGACAAGTGAAGTACGTGCACAGCAGTTCCAGAGAAACCCGCACGCAGTGGCTGTGAGAAACATTAACAAATAAACCAGAACTAAGCCTCGGACTCAGTTCACATGCTCCATCTGACCCGGTTCAGCAAGGAAGCCGATAAAAACAAACCTGCGCACCGTGCTCCGTGAATGCATTTTCAGCTGGTCTCACAATTGCCGTTACATATAGATCTTCACTGCACTTACCCAAGACATGGAATCACTTCTGCTCTTCTAAAATTCTTGCACAGACAAAACAAATTGCATCTATACCAAATAACAGACCAATGGTGACCGGGTGGGGGGCTCGAAGAGCAAGACACTAAAACCAGGGATTCAAAAGTGCATGGGATAAGCATAAAGGCACCCTGCTGTACAGCAGAGCAGGGGAAAGGCAATCCAGATAAGAGTAGGGATTGCCAAACCAAGTAGGGAAATGGACAAACTAGTTGGGTTGTATGGTCCTTATCTGCCGACAGATTCTATGTTTCTGTGCAAGAAGAAGTGTCTTAATGGGAGATGAATACATAGCAACAGCACCATCTTCTGGACACAGAGAAAATTGTGGACTTTTTTATTAATTTATAGTACACCTCCACTAGCAAAATGTCAACTGAAAATGTAAAAAAAAAAGTAATAGTTTTCACATTTGTTTTCTACTTTTACAAGTGAGCCATTGTATAATAGCAATAATGCTCTCGAGGGTGTGGGCGTGCTGGGATAACCTCACTTCTTGGGTGCTGGACACACTCGGCCTGCGACCTCTTGCCCAACCACCCGAGGCATGAGGTTATCCCAGCACGACCCACACCCTGTCACGTATTATTGATTAATCTGCTCTAATGTTACAGTTGGCACTGCTGGTTTATCTACCTCCTCACCTCCACTCGGGGGCCCATTTGAAAATTATGGGCTTGATTTTCAGTATTCCTATTTCGATACACGTTACCTGCAACAAACAACCCCTTGTGTCAAAACCTGCGAAGTTTGCAATCTAGGAAGGCTGGTTGCAGTAAACCGGGGACTCTCTGTGCCAGACCAGCCATGCACCAAGCCTACACCAAGGTCAGGGGTGTGCCAGGGCGCTAGGGAGCTTGCGGCGGACGCTGGGTGCCACATCTGCTTAAATGGGATTCCGACAGCCAGTGAGACCTGCCAGGACTTAGACCCCCCCCCCCAACAGATGGCCTAATGGCTTTTGTGCCACCCCCACAGGCAGTGTGGGGTGGGAGCAGGGGGCTGGCCTGGTGGCCGGTAAAGTGGACAGCTGTGCAGTAAGCACTGTGGAGGACTGTAGTCGTACGGCCGGGTTCAAACCACACCAGGAACAGTGCCACCCACACCACCAGTGTGTGCCCCATCTGCCAACTTGGAGGCAGACATGCCTGTTGGCAGCACTGTGCAGGTCCTGAGCATGGTCCTGTACCCCCCCCCCCCGCTGTCTGTCCCTCCTCTGTCACTGTGACCAGCGTTGGCTCCATAGAACTTTTACTCATCCCTGTGCTGTGCGGCGAGGTTGATGATCCATGCTACCCTGCTGCACCCTCGCCAAACTTTTCCCGTGCATCAAATGTGTGCCGCACGGCAGCTACTGGTACAGCCAGCAGGTGTTTGGCATCATGACCCCTCCGTACGTGAATTGATTTGCAGCGTTCCATGTGCAATTAGGATTGAGTCCTTTGTGTGGAACCTCAATGAGGTTATCTTGGTGAAGAAACAAGCTTTTAAATTAGTCTGTTTCCCTCATTGGGGGAATATCTCTATTGTTTGTTTAAATATAGCATTTATATTAAACATAAAAGCTCCCTTTGATTAAAAAAAAAAAAAAAACATGTAGTTACTTGGGCTCAATTACAGCCTGAAACTAGTACCTGAAATTCTCTGTTACGTACGCACTGCATTACACACTAGTGTGTGTAATGGAGACTTGTCTCACTTTCACACAAAGCATGGAGTCCAAGATACAACAGTTGCAGACAAAGAACTTTCATTTTCAGTCACTCTGCTACTATCTGTTTACGACTGTTCTATCAACCAGTAATTATATAAAATAAAGTATAAGCAACAGTTGAAGTTGGTTTTAATTTTTTTTTGTACACAGTTTGTATGTGCTACCCGAATAACCCATTCAGCCTTCTGTCTTGTGGTTTATATGGTATCGCACACCTTGGGTGTGTTAAAAAATAATCTCATTACACACGGTTCCCAGTACATTATCCTCCAAGTATGTGGTTTATCGAGTGAACGCTTGTCATCCAAAGAAATCACTGAAAACAATCTTGCAGAAACTATTAACTGTACATATAACCATATCAAATTAAGGAGTTTGTAGTTTGAAATAATTTATTGTTGACATGACACTGAGTCTACTAGGTTTTGCCACTAGTCTGTTTTGCCGGAGGGCTCTTGCAAATGATTTGGCAAGTGAACTGAAGCTATTATGTCAGTTGAAGTTACAGTTTTATCTGTATCAAAGGGCCAGATAAACTGCACACATCTCATAACTGTGCTAATGAAATATAAATGTACAATGGGTGGTTTATTAAAGCTGATTCGCATTATTCAAGTTTTGAGCAGTGAAACACACCTTAAACTCTGCTGTACTGTATGATGTTGGGCAGATTTGTCTGGTGGTTTGGATGTGGATATGCCACTTAATACCGGATATGGAGCATTATAGGATTTTAAATTGCAGTTTTTGTAATGTTGCTGCTTGTGGAGAAATTGGCGGCAGTGTGGTTTATTGACTAGAGCATAGGCCTGGAAACGAGGAGACCCAGGTTCAAATCCCACTGGAGCCATTCATTTGCTGTGTGACCCTGAGTAAGTCATCTAACCTGTCAGTGGTTCAGTCCACCCAGCTGTAAAATGAATAAATGCAGGAACCCTCTACTAGGTACATCTGTTGTAACCAAAAATGGGGGTTCCTAACCTCCTGCATGTCTCTCTCTTCCCTCCCTCCCTTCACATTTTAATTTGTCTCCATCTGTGCCTCTTTCCATCACCCTGGCTTAACGGAGGACAGGAAATCATTTTTGATCTTTAAATACATTAGATGTTTGTTTCAGTACTGGGATGTATGAAACTTCTGTCCTCTGGTGTTTATTTTTGTAATCATTAATGCTCATGTTGTTCTTAATCGTATCATAACGTAGTTATCTGACACAAGTCATTCTGACAGGGTGTTTTGGTAAGCAATGACGTCTTTATTTGTGCAGTTCCATTGATAACTGTTCTGAATCAGATGATTTAGTCACAACGGTGAGAACTCTGTCTGACTGCGTTTATTTTATGGTAGTACTGTAGTAGTAGTAAAAACCCAGAAAGGGAAATACCCAACTAAGCTAAAGCTAATTTATTTATTTAGTACTAGGATTACAAAATACCTTTGAACCAGAGGCTCATTTACAAAGGTTCCGCGTCATAGAACAATACAGGTGTAACACAGCAATATTAAGTCGAGACAAACAGTGGGGCATAACAAAAATTAATTGGTGCGTAGCAGCAATAAACAGGCAGTAACAAGCATTAAGGATAAAAAGAGGGGTTGACACAAAAGGGGACGAGTAAGGAAACAAAGCACAAAATAGTCAGGAAAGGAGTGGGAAGGGAAGAGTGTCAAGGGGGATTGCAGTCTTAAATGAGCTCAGTACAGGGCTCTGTGCTGGGGCCGGTGTTGTTCAGTGTCTTCACCAGTGACATTGGGCATGGCATTAAGGGCAAAATGTGCCTATTCGCGGATGACACCAAGCTCTGCGGGAGAGTGGACACAGCTGAAGGGATACAGGACCTACAAGAAGATCTGGAAAAGCTGGGGGAGGTGGTCCAGGATCTGACAGCTTGGCTTCAACACCAAGAAATGTAGAGTTATGCATATTGGAACCAAAAATCCCAGGACAGAGTACTACCTGTGTGGAGTATGAGTATCTGCATCAGAGGAGGAGAAGGACCTGGGAGTGATGAGCACTAGAGACCTGAAGCACTCCACACAGTGCAAGAAAGCAGCAGCAGCAAAGGCAAACAAGATGCTGGGATGCATATCTAGGGGGATCAGTAGCAGGAGAGAGAAGGTTATACTGCCCTTGTACAGGTCACTGGTAAGTTCGCATCTAGAGTATGGAGTTCAGTACTGCTGCCCACACCTCAGAAAGGACATTGACTTGCTGGAGAAGATCCAGAGGAGGGCTACAAAGATGATAGTGGGTCAGCAGAGTAAGGCATATGAGGAGAGGTTGAGGGCACTGAACATGTACTCCCTGGAAGACAGGAGAGAGAGTGGGGACATGATTGAGACCTTCAAGTACTTGAAAGGATTTATAAGGCTGATAAAGAGAGTCTCTTTAAGCTGAATGACAACCATAACACTAGGGGGCACAGCCTTAAGCTGTAGGGTGGGAGGTTTAGGAGGGCGGTCAGGAAGCACTTCTTTACAGAGAGGGTGGTGGGCACTTGGAATGCACTGCCGGAAAATGTCATCTCGTTGAAGGTGGACAGCTTTAAGAGAGGCTGGGATAGGCATATGGGGAAAGTAAAGCTCATGGGCAGGGAGCATGGCAGGAGTGGGGAGGGAGGGCAGGGACATTAGCTCAAGCTGTGGACCCTGCAGTATGAGCAGACTTGATAGACTAAATGGCCTTCTGCTGGCTTCTTCATATGTTTGTAAATGAGACTTTGTCAGAAGTGTTGTCGGGGTGGAAGAAGTACTAGGGGAGCCGAAAGTAGGATGGCAGGAGAGGCTGGAAGATAGGGTGGGGAAAGTGTTGGCTAGGGTCACAAGGAGAGGAAGGAAGGATAGGAGTGTATGTAGGGTGGAAGAGGGGTAGGAGAGGGGTGGCAGTAGAGGCAAGGAAGATAGGGTGGGGAAAGGGATGGTGGGGGTCACGAGCAAGAGAAATAGGTAAGGAGTGTAGGTAAGGTGAAAGAGAGGTAGGGGTGGGATGGCAGGAGAGGCATGGAAGATAGGGTGGGGAAAGTGGTTGCGGGGGTCACAAGTGATAGAAGGAGGGTTAGGAGTGTAGGTAAGGTGGAGGAGAGGTAAGGGTGGGGTGGGTGGTAATGGGCATGACATCGGTGGAGCGGGGTGTGGGATGGAGGTAGTGGGCTGGGGATAGGGAAAGTGGATAAGGAAGCGGGGTAGGAGGAGGAGGTTATAATGGAGAAATAAGGAAGGGGGAGAGGAGGTTATAGTGGGGGAACAACGGAGGAGGAAAAACAGGGAAGGGAAGAGGGAGGGAGAAAGGGAAGGGAAAACTAGTAAGGAAAGGGTTGAGGTGGGCCAGGAGAAAGTGAGGAGTGGTGGAGGGAGAGGGGTGGTGTTAGCAGAGAGGAGGGCGAGGGGTTTAATGGGGTTTGGAGAGCTAGGATCTCCTAGTGGGTACAGTCGCAACTGCTGAGATTAGTGAGGTGTTTGCATAGATGGCATTTATAAGGGCCTAACTTTGTCTCACCAGAGACCTCTGGAGGTAAAGGCCTCACAGTGAAGTCTAGCATTTGAATTGTGGTTTTGAAAGCTAGTGTAAATCACTGTTACTCAAAAGGTTTTACTACCACTTTATTTATGGCATCAAGTCTGTACTCTGACTGTAATGGCAGTACAGTTCAGGCGGGTTGAGGTTGCAACTTGTCACTGAGGTTGTAACTTGTCACTAACCACAATCAGTCTCCTCTCCACCCTCCCAAGTTGTGTTGTGTTTCTCTGGCAGCAGTCAGGCTTTGAGCTGATGTTTTCTTTCACTATCCCTGCAAGCCTTAGTCAGTTAACTACACTGTAGTTGCAGTGTAACTACACTGTGACTGCATTGCAATGTAGTTGCATGCAACAAACATGTAACTACAGTGTAATTACCCCTGTTGTATGTAATTAGTGATTACCTACACCGCATTTACATTGAAACTGACACTTGAAATAAAGTGTGGCCCCTTGCACCTCAGTGTTAGAATTATTGGGGTCAGGGAGTTGCACGTCCTTGGCCCTCAGAGTTCTGAAGTGACCAGCAGTGATTCATGCCACTCTGCCTCTTGCCTGTAATGGAGGTGGAGCTCAGTTTGAAGACAGAGCCCTTATGGGTCCCCATAGTGGCTCTTATAATCGAACACTGACTCTGCCTTGGACCTTTGTTGTTTGTGTTTTCGGTACCTTTTAGTGAGATTTTCTTCCTCTTTACTAGGTGGCTGGCAGAGTGGCTGAGGAGCGAGGTGCTCTACTAGGCCATGAAGTTGGATATTGCATTCGATTTGATGACTGTACGGATCCACAGGCTACACGGATAAAGGTAATAACACAGTTATTACACTTCAGCATCATGGAGCAGTTTTGCATTGCTCTGTCACTTCTGTTTTTATTAAGTTGGTAAACTAAACAAAGTCTATTTCAGTTTCTTACAGATGGTATGTTAGTTAGAGAGATGATGGCAGATCCCTTATTGAAGAAATACAGGTATCTTCTTCTGTACCTTTCATACAAAGTCAGCTGGTCTTTTCTGACATTGTTACACGTAGCCCATGACTGAAATTTGTTTGGTTTTAATTGATCAAAGATGATTGCTTCAGGGCTGGCCCGGTAGCGCTGAGGGTTGAGGCACTGGACGCCACACCTTGCGCCATGCCGGCGACCCAGGTTCGGGAGCAACCTTGGGTCGTTGGGGTGCCGGCATGATGGGGGGAGGAATGGAGCAGGATTGAGTAGCCCAGTGGCAGCTCTCCTCTTCTGGGATGGTTGTATCCACCCCCTCCCCCCCGTAGTTCCGGTGCCACCGGGTGGAGGTCTGGTGGCAGCGCAGACAGGAGGGGGAGGCAAGTCGGGAGGGCACCTCAGAATGTGGTGCGCACATGCGTGCCCAGGGAAGAGGGTGGACAAAAAACCGGGGAAAAACACCAGATAAAATCATAATAGTTTAAAAGAGAACTCCTTAAAAGACTATCCCTATTTAGTCACCAGTGCTGTAGTCAGCTATATTATCAGGCTAATTGTACCATTTTCAGTGCAAGGAAACTCAGCGAAATTATTGGGGGTCAGAAACCTCAACACACCTGGAGGGACACATTGCCAGAGCAGTGGAGATGATATTGCTGTAGACCGTGCTACATGATAACTGTGGTATTTTTTTGCTTCCCTGTCCAGCTAAATAGATGTTCTCCTTTCTGGATATATTGGCCGTTGGATGGAGGAGATTACCCCTTTGTTGCCCTAAACTGTAGGACCCACACAGTAGGGATGCAGGCTCGAGGACAGTTGTCTCAGCAGAAGTTTGTGAATGTGTGCATCCACCACGCGCTCTCAGGGTTTTAAATAATTGATTAGTAGTTTTTTTTCTTCGGACTATAGTGAGGCAAGAGCTATGCATTTTCACAAAGATTTAGCACTTTTATGAGCAAAAAACGCGAATCAAGTTTTAGAGTTAAATAAACCCCTGAGCTCTGCATTGTTTCCCCCCCTCGCTCCAACCCACTGCGCTACTGTCTGTATTCTTCTAGGTGGGGGTGTCCGAGTGCAACGATGCAGCCTGTCTTTGCCAGAAGAGAAGAGTGTTGTTTGGGATGCTCAATCCACCTACCCCCTGGCTGGCCCCCCATGTCCTGGGCTCATTCCTGAACAAACCCAGGACACCTGCATCACAATTTTTATGGGGTCAGCTGTCAGAGGGATATACTGTACTGTGATAGATTATCTTATTGAGTGATTGTTTGTTGTCATCCCTACTGGGGACTGTATGGTAAATATAAGCTCACTAAAAGAGAGCTAGGAAGGTCTTAAGATTGTTTTTTTCCATAAAGGTGTAGGTAACCCCAAAACAGGTGAGAATATAGTATAAGAGAACTGGTTGGGGAGGGGGGTGGCAGGACCCAAAGGGTAGTCGTCAGTGGGGCACACCCTGAGTCCAAGAGAGTCACAAGCGGGGTACCGCTAGGATTGGTTATGGCACTGGTGATTTCCAATATCTTTATTTGTGATTCAGGAGAGGGAATCCATAATGAGATGCGTTTCTGTGCTGATAACATTAAGATCTGCAGCAGAATGACATTGAGGAAGGAGTTAAAGAAATGAAAAGAGACACGAAAACATTGGATGAGTGGTCCAGATTATGGCAGCTAAAGTTAATTGGAAAAATGTATAAAGTGATGAACTTGGGCGGCTCAAGTAAACTTGTGGAAAAGTGAACATATTGGAAAATGGTATGTGCCAATGCTAGGAGACTGGGCAACAAAATGCCGATACTTCAGGCACTGGTCACGGAGGGTGGACATGAGCTGATGGTAATAGAGACCTGGGCAACCTTGAACCATGACTGGGACATGACCAAAGCAGGCTACACCCTATTCAGAAAGGATAAGCCAAAAGGCAGGGGAGGAGGGGTAGCGCTGTATGTTAAGGAGGGGATTGAAGCAATTGAAATAGGTAGTCTGGGGGGCGGTACAGGAGAATTGGAAACCCTGTGGGTACTAGTAGGAACAGGTAAAGGGAAACTAATCCAGATTGGGGTGGTTGATAGGCCATCTGGCCAGGATCCAGAGATAGTCAGGGCACTGGAATAGACACTTAAGAGGGCAGAAAGTCTAGGGGAAGTGGTGGTGGTTGGGGATTTCAACATGCTGGATGTCGTGTGGAAAGTTCCAGTCGCGGCTAGTACCAGGAATCAGTTTTTGGTGGATTCCTGTTGGGAGGCATTTGTAGAGCAGTTAGCTCAAGGCCCAACAAGGGAGGAGGCACTGCTGGATCTGGTACTCACCAACAGTGAGCAGGTTCAGAATGTAGCAGTTGTGGAACCACTGTGTCCCAGTGACCACAAGACAGAAGCATTGGAGGTCCAGGTGGGGACTGGTAAAAAGGCAAACGGAATAAGGACATGGGACTTTTAAAAAGGGGAACTTTGGCCGGCCTGGTGGTGCAGAGGGCTGAGGCACTGTCAAGTGCCTTACTCTCCATGCCGGTGACCGGAGTTCAGGAGCAGTGTGGGTCGCCCGTGGTCAGACGGTGGGTGGGGAGGGGTCTGAGAGGATTGAACAGCTGCCTTGCATCTTTCCTCCCTCAGACTGGGGTGGTCTGGTGGCAGTGCCTATGCTACGGGGTGGGGTGGGGCTAGGTGGATGTGTGGGTGGATGGAAGGAGGCTGTGGTTCCAGAGCACATGTGCACCTTCACGTGCATGTGCTTCTGTGCCGTGCTGCGGCTCCAGGACCTTGGGTGGAAAATTAGAAGGAAAACGGAATCGGGTCTGGGCTTCATGAAGCCCTGCCTGAGGTGCCATGGCCCACCCTGCTGCTCTGCTGGTAATTGGGATTCTGGATGACAATCTCAGTGGGGAGGGGGGGAAGGACAGCCCACCCCCTAGCTGTGACACAGGGGGAATCTGCGGGGGAACCCCCCCACCCCAGCTGGAGAGAGGTAGTCGGACGACTGGCTAGCAGCCGGGGATAGGGCTGAACAAGCCACCAGTTAGACCAAGGAGTCTAAACACCTTTATTTAAAAAACAAAACAAAAAAACAAAGGGACTTAGGCAAAAATGAGTAAAAAATAAATTGGAAAACGACATAACGGACATAGTGATGGTAGGGACGCAGAATAAAAGTGGGCAGCATTTAAAAAGATGCTGATAGGAGTGACAGATATCACCCTTTCAAATGTATTCAAGGCTAAGAGGACAACTTGGCTGTTTACATCATAAATATATTAATAATGTGGACCTGTTTAACTCTGAACCTCTTTTTTGTCAGGGTTCAAGAGGATTTGGTTAAATGGGGGGAACTTATTGCTCACGTTTTCCAGCGGGTTGAGGCAGTCCGGATGAATATATTACCCCATTTGTTGCATCTCTTCCAGATTGTTCCAGTGTTTCGGCCAGGTAGTGGGTTGGGGGATGTCAGTGGCTGCGTGTTCACTTTCCAATTTTACAGTTGCCCTTAGCTCGGGGAGGGATCAACCTACCTAACCTGGAACTTTATGCTAGGGCGGCATTTCTTTGTGTGATATTCCTGTGGTTATTACCTAATTATAATACCCTATGGAAAACAATAAAGTTTTCCTTAAACAACCTATTTGACCCATATCCTGTTTTGCTTGCGACCTGTGATAAACCCCCCCACCCCATTGAGTCATTTTTCCAGATTTACAGCCAATACGTTGAGGGTGTGGTATCAAATGCAACATCATCTTAAATTTGAAAATCCTACTAGGAAGTGAGAGAGGTACAGAAAGCCACGGCCCATGTGAGTACATCTCCAGCGAGCTGGTGAATCACCCGGGGCTCAGTAGAAAATATATTTTATTTCTGTAGATTGTTGTCTGCAGATGAAGAATTTTTACCGGCCCACATGGATCTTTTTTTTAGATGCTGGCGGCAGCTTGGTCTTAAATTGATTTATCAATTCTTAGAACCGACAGGGGTAATTTCCTTTGATGCATTACAACGGGCTCACAGCCTAACTGTCGGGGAACATTATGGGTACTTGCAAGTACGGACATGTATTTTGCATAAACAGCAAGGTTAAACTACACTCCTCAAACTCAAATCCCTTTTATTGACCATGGTGATACTCATTAAATGGTAAGCCCTGGGGGCATCTGATAGGTCATCTATGTAGCATTCTTCGGGGGATTTCACACAAACAGTCTTACAGTTGGAACAATGATCTGGGGGTCTCTACATCATTCGGCTCCTGGATGAGGTATGCAATTCCTGCGGTTGAAATAACTGTTTCCAACATTTGAAGAGAGTACGTATGGAAGTGCAGATACAGGTATTTCTGCACTCATGCGGTTTTAACAGAATATTTGTCACAATCCTATGGCACTTGTTGGCAGGGCTGCGGACATAACCTGGCCGATCACGGGCATATTTTTTGGCACTGTCTGGTGCTAGCTCCATTCTGGCAAGTCCTCCAAGAGGAACTGGGGGACTGCCTGGGCGAGTATATTGACTTAACTATTGATATGGTATTATTATCTACAAACAACAGAAACACTCTGGATACAGAAGTTGATACCAGCCCATTTACAGAAGAAAGGGTTCTGAAAGAACTCTTAAAACTGAAGGTGGACAAAGCAATGGGGCCTGATGAGATTCATCCCAGAATTCTAAAAGAACTAAGGGTAGAACTAGTGACACCACTGACTACCCTCTTTAACAAATCATGGGAGGATGGGGTGGTACCCGAGGACTGGAGGAGAGCAGATGTGATTCCCCTTCACAAAAGTGGGAGCAAGGCAGAAGCAGGAAACTACAGACCTGTTAGTTTAACCTCAGTGATCGGGAAAATGATGGAATCACTTCTGAAGGAAAGAATTGTCGAGTATCTAGAGGCCAGAGGGACATAGGACCCAAGGCAGCATGGATTCACAGCAGGAAGGTCATGCCAGACAAATCTGATAGATTTCTTTGACTGGGTGACCAAAGTAGTAGATCAGGGAGGGGCTGTGGACATGGCCTAACTAGACTTTAGCAAGGCATTTGACACAGTCCCACACAAAAGATTAATATACAAGTTAGCCAGCCTGGGTGTGGGTCCCAAGATGACAGCCTGGGTAAAGAATTGACTGGAGAATAGCACACAGAGAGTAATAGTAAATGGAGTCCACTCTGAAGAAAGGGGGGTTACTAGTGGGGTACCGCAGGGTTCAGTATTAGGACTGGTCCTGTTCAATGTCTTTATAAGCGACATTGCAGAGGGACTGGAAGGAAAGTATGTCTCTTTGCAGATGACACAAAGATCTGCAACAGAGTTGATGCACAAGGTGGGGTGGAAAGGATGAGAAGGGACTTGGCAAGGTTAGAGGAATGGTCAAATGTATGGCAGCTTAGATTCAGTGCTAAGAAGTGCAAGGTAATGCACCTGGAAACAAAACCCAGGGAAGAGTACACAATGGGGGTGAGATACTAACAACCACAAAATGGAAAGGGACCTGGGGTAGTCATATCAGATGACCTAAAGGTGGGCAAGCAATGTGAGAGGGCAGCAGGAGGATACTGGGATGCATAGGAGAGGCATCACCAGTAGAAAACAGGAAGTTATTATCCCTCTGTACAGACAGCTGGTGAGACCCCATCTGGAGTACTGCATGCAGTTCTGGAGACCCAGTCTCTGCAAAGACATAGACAGGATGGAAGCTGTCCAGAGGAGGGCAACTAAAATGGTGCAGGGTCTGCACGGAAGATATATGAAGAGAGACTTAAGGAACTTAATATGTATAGCCTCGAGGAAAGGAGGGAGAGGGGACATATAGAAACTTTCAAGTACCTCAAGGAATCAACAAAGTCCAAGAGGGTAGCATCTTTCAAAAAAGAGATTATTATGCAAGAACAAGGGCACAATTTGAAGATAGAGGGGCTCAGAGGTAATTTAGGAAGTATTTTTTCACAGAGAGGTTGTGGATGCATGGAGCGGCCTTCCAGAGGAGGTTATTGAGTCAAAAACAGTGGTGGAATTCAAGCATGCATGGGACAGTCATAAGGCCATTCTAGGGGGTGGGGGTAGGAAGAAGTAGGCTGCTGGTTAACTAGGATCTGCAGCTTATCCAGTAGGTAGGGAAATGGGCAGACTGGGTGGGCCAAGCGGTCCTTATCTGCCGTCAAATTTTCTGTTTCTATCTATTTTTCCACGTCATAACCCTCCCTGGCATAAAACATTATTAGTATACCTCTTGGCTGCCAAAAAGGCCATTGCATGAGGGTGGATGTCGTCCAAAGTCCCCACGATAACCGAATGGTGGAAGATAGTGATGGATATTTATCACTTGGAAAAATGAATGGCTGGGCTACATGATAAGCTTAACTGTTTCAGTGTGAAATGGCAAAGATGGGTGTGGTGTTTGGCACAGACTGACCCGGAGTTTGTCCTGTGACGTAATTTTGAAGCAGAATGTAGAGGTGTGCTGCTGGGTGGGGGGTGGTGTCTGCTCTGGATTACTTATTTGCATTTAAAATGTGAGGACTGAGTTCTGCAGAAGCATTGTGAATTCAAATTATTTATTTTCTGACTGTCTGTACCATATTAAAAATTTTAAGAGTAACTTTGTGCTTTTAATGCTGTTCCTGGATAAGGAAAAATTTTCAGACTAAATGTGAATGCTAACTTATGGCGAGGACTGATGCACGTCTTATGAGAGAAATACTGTAATATATGTATTTCCTTATAATAATAATAATAATAATAATAATAAAAAAGGCTAACAGGACTAAGGGGCCGAAGTGATTGACAACCAATGTAATGGTGCTAATAAGAACCCAAAGGAGGGCATTTTTCAAGTATTAGGGTAGTCAAAGCGAGGAAGACAGGGTGAAATCTCTGAAAACAGCAAGAGAAACCACTTGGAAAGTGAGGAAGGCCAAAGCACAGATGGAGCTCTTGTTTTCAGTGGGGGAAAGAAAGGCGACAAGATGTTCATAACCCAGACAAACCGTCTTAGGGTAGCTGGTTCATTTCACTGGGGGTGTCAAACAGATGAGGCATACTGATGAGTCCTGGTAGGACGAAACACGTGTCTAGGTGGAGCTTACATTTTTGTGACTTTTTTATCATTGGGCTAAGCAAAATTACTGTTTGACACTGTGTTTTATTTTATTCTTTTTTTTTTTTTTTGTTTGTTGAAAAGGTTTGTTGTCTCAGAGGTGTTTCAGTCCCCTTCTCACATTGAAGGAGCTAATTGCTTTCCTCCCACAGCTCTTCCAAAGGATTAGGTGTGTATGTGGGGGGTGGAGCTGGCAAACTGTCAGTAATTTCCAACAGAAAGAAGGGTTAAAAAGTCAGGTTAGTTGATATCTTGGAGGTAGAAGACTTGGTTTGCTGGCCAAGGCACCTAGCTTCACCTGAGCTCTTTCCTTCTAAGACTGCTTGAAAGGCAGAGTAGAGAAACTTTCCAGAGCAAGGGAAAAGGATTAAGACTTATTTTGGCTAAGCAGATTTACTGTGTGGTGTTGTTTTTAATTTTTACTCAATCAAAAATCAATCAATCAAAATCTTTATTTATTCAGGCGAACATCATTGAGCATAGCTCATTTACAAGATGGACCTGATTGGTCTTAACAATGTAAGGTTACAATTTTACCCAGAAAACAAGGTACTGATTGAATACAAATACAAAGATTTATGAATGAAACAGGTATACAAATATTTACATATGTACAAGGCAATATGACATTGGATCTTGGTTATACTAAAATGAAAGAAACAAACAGTACTGGAGGGATAAAGCTAGGGTGATGGGACTTGGGGGATCATTTTTGTACGAAGTAGGTTGGAGAAAAAAAAACTAGAAAAACAAAAAATAGGGGGGCAGTGCAAAAAGGGGTAGGGGAAAGAGGGGGTGGAGAGGACTAGGCCTTATGGAAGCAATTGCATGATTCTCGGAAGAGACTAGTGTACAGCTTTTGAAGGATGTTAATGGAATGAGGGTATCCAATTTCAAGGTCTTTTGAAGAGAATTCCAGATAAGTGCTAGGAATAGCTGATTGCAGCCCTTCCATACCGGGTGCAGGTAATAGGAATCTTCAGCATGATGAGTTTATTGATCCTTAGGGGCGTAAGGCCTGGATATGATCTGGTTGAAACAATCTGAGATGTAGGAAGGGAGTTTGTTTGTCAGAGCTTTGTAGATCCAGACAGCAGCATTTTTGTTTCTTCTATGGTGTAGGGATGTCCAACTCACAGGGATTGCTACCGTTTGTTGCTAACATTTCATTGTTTTATTTTTCTCTGTAGCAAAGTGTTTCTTACAGAGTGTATCTTCTCTGAAATTATTACAGGTGGTGCTTTACAGGTTTTACAGTTTTATCTAACATTAGGATAAGCTTTCAGGGTTACTGCATTTGTTGTTGACTGATTGTTTCTGCTCTTACCTCCTTGTTCTTTCGTCCATGGTTCTTCTTTTTCGGCAGGGGAAGGGCCCAACCACCCCACACTACACTCCTTTTATAGGGTACCACAGTTGTCACATTTCCTGTGGCAGAGCAGGAAGGGGTGGATCAGTGGGGCCTCCACAAGGTGAGCTCATTTACAGGGGCACTAGTAATTTAACTTGTTATAACAAGTTAAACAAAACACAATCAAACCATTACTTGCATTTTTTTCCCTTTTTTTCTTCAAATTACTCTGACTAGGTTATAAACCCAGCAACTTATCTGGAATGGATATCATTAACTGCAGGTACTGTGGAACAATTTTCAGAAGGACAGTCTTACAGGATTTAGGACACTGTCCTACATGCTGGGCCTTGAGATCTTAGGACTCAGCTCCGGGCAGCATGGGCAGAGATTGCACACCTCAAATTTCATATTCAAGAGGAAATACATTATAAGAACCACCGCCATCTCCCCAGCATCCAACAGAAAAACCTCGACCGCAGAGGGTAGTTGGTCCAGGAGGTTGGCAGGTGGTTAGGAGGGGCAAATCGGGAGCCCCATCACTCTCTGCTCTCCAACATATCACCTCCAAAAACCATATAAACACTACAAACAGGTATCTGCCTCTATCTCTGAAATCAAACAAAGAGGCAGAAGACACTGCAGAGCAGGACACTGCAGCACAGGAGCTAGCACAACAAAACTCACCCAAATCAGGAACCAAAACAAAAAAAGCAAAAAGGAAATCCAAAAAACTTCTAATCATAGGAGACTCCATGATTCGGGGAGTTGATACCCATCTCCAGCCAGGGGTAATGGTCAGATGTCTCCCAGGTACATCAGCATGGAGAGACACTGACCGCATTGCTAAAATTGTTCACAAAGCAGGAGAAAACATTGATGTCCTAGTACACATAGGGACTAATGATCTCGCCAGCCTGTCAGTTGTGGAGACCAAGGAGCACCTGACCAGGCTGGGTGACAAACTATCATCTATTTCGTCCGGCATCTCCTTCTCTGAGATCCTGCCAGTCTGGGCGAGGGGAGCAGATGGACAGAAGGTCAGAGAAGGGAGATAGGGAGCTAAACATGTGGCTCAAGGGCTGGTGCCAGGAAAAGGACACAGATTTGTAGGAACTGGCAACAGTTCAGGAGCGAAAGTTCTTTAAATTTGATTGACTGCATCTGACTAAGGAGGAGTCGGTGCATTGGGCAGAAGTTTGCGTCTTTGCAGAATATTTAAACTAGTAAATTGGGGAGAGGGTGCAGCACCCATGCTTAATGGAAGAACACCTCTCCCCCTCAGCTAGTGGTCAAACAGGATTCAGCATGTTTGTAGTTCATTTGCATCACCAGGTAAGAAAAAGGTTTGTCTCCCATACGGCCTTTGGGGGTAATGCCAAACCTCACCCAACAACTAACACACAAAATCTGGCCAATGGAAAATCACGTACACAAATGCTCACAGCCTGGGAAATAAGAGCCCAGACCTGCAGGCAATGTCAGAGGCTAAACTGGACATAGTAGCAGTAGTGAGCGTGGTTTACCAGTAACCACACTTGGAGACTTCAGTACCTGGCTATGTATTGTTCAGAAGAGACCGAGGTGCGAAAAGGGGAGGAGGAGTGGCCCTGTATGTCAATGAAAATATCAAAGCTATAGAAATTCAGAATACACATAAGGAGCCAGAAGAACTGTGGGTCACCCTGGAAACAGGAAATGGGACAGCCATAAGAACTGGGGTTGTCTACAGGCCCCCACAGACCAGGGGGAGGACATAGACACATTACTGTTAGAAGATATACAAAACATGACAGCTAAAGGGGGTTCTGATAATGGGAGACTTCAACATGCCGGATACAGATTGGTCAATACCAGCAGGAACATCTGCCAGAACTAGACACATAGTGGATTCCCTGCAGGAGGGCCTCAAACAACTGGTACAGCAACCCACAAGAGACAGGGCTATCCTAGATCTAGTACTGACTAACAGGAAGAGATCACAGATCTCCAGGTAGGTCGTCACCAGGGGCCAGTGACCATCACATGGTATGGTTCAGTTTGGCTACTACATCTAAATCATCCCATTCCAAGGCAAAATATGGGACTTCAGAGGAGCTGACTTTGATAAGATGGCCAACAGAGTTAAGCTAGCCTGGCAAAAGAAACACAGGTGAGGGGGTACAGGCAAAATGGGCAAGCATTAGGATGCAGTACTTGAAGCAACATCCATTGTGTTAGACAGAAAAGGAAGTGCAAAGAAGAAGGAAACCACTTTGGTTCTCAAATACAGTAGCAGAAAGGTCAGAGCCAAAGGCTGGCCTTCAGGAAATATAAGGAACACAGCGGGATGAAGATAGGAGGCATACCAAACTGCCCTAGGGGAAGCAGGGAAGGCAGTAAGGCATGCAAAGTCCCAAACTGAGGAAACACTAGCACGACAGTAAAGAAGGTGACAAGACTTTCTATAGATACATTAGTGAAAGGAGAAAGTCCAGATGAGAGTATTACTTAACATGGAGAAAGGGGAGCATGTGAGGAGGAGGACCCTGTAAAGGCATCTATCCTAAATAGATACTTTGCTCAGTATTTACTGAAGAGAAGGTAGGGCAGGGCCCACAGCTCAGCATCATGGACAGGGAGGAGGTGAGCACTACTCCCTTCACAAAAGAAAGGGTCCTACAAGAGCTTGCTAGCTCAGGGTGGATAAGGCAATGGGACCTGATGGCATACATCCCAGGGTACTTAAGGAGCTAAGGTGGAACTAGCAGAGCCATTAGCAGAACTGTTTAGTGAGTCTCTGAGCACAGGAGAGGTCCCAGAAGACTGGAGAAGGGCTCATGTGATCCCGCTCCACAAGAGTGGTAGTTGGGAGGAGGCGGGGAACTACAGACCAGTCAGTCTTGCCTCAGTAGTGGGCAAGATTATGGAGGCACTCCTTAAGGAAAGGATAGTGCGACATCTGGAATCCATAGGGGCACAGGATCCAAGACAGCATGGGTTTACAAATGGGTGGTCCTGTCAAACTAATCTCATAGATTTCTTTGACTGGGTAACCAGAGTGGTGGACCAAGGGGAGCAGTTGATGTCCCTACCTGACTTCAGCAAAGCCTTGGACACTGTTCCACATAGAGATTGATAAATAAGCTGGGTAGGCTCAGGTGGGTCAGAAGTTGGTCAACTGGGTGGCAAACTGGTTGTGGGCAGAAAACAGAGTGGTGGTAAATGGTATACAGTCAGAAGAGATGCAAGTCACAGTGGGGTACCTCAGGGATCAGTCCTGGGGCCAGTCCTCTTCAGCATTTTCATTAGTGACCTTGCAGATGGACTAGAGGTGAAGCTTGTCTGTTTGCAGATGACACCAAGATCTGCAACAGAGTAGATGATCCAGATGGGGTGGGCAGAATGAGAAGAGCTCTGGATAAACTAGCAAAATGGTCAGAAGAGTGGCAACTGGGATTTAATGCAAAAGTGCAAAATCATGCACATAGGGAAGAGAAACCCTGAAGCCACCTATAGGCTGGGAGGGAGTTGCTAACAGTCACAAAGGAAGAAAGAGACTTGGGCATCATCATCACTGATGACCTGAAATCATCAAGCAGACCTCTAAAGCAGTAGGTAAGGCTAGGGGTGTTAGGGTGTATTAGTAGGGGTATCACAAGTCGTAGAGGGAGGTAATAATCCTCTTTGAAGACACTGGTTAGGCCCCATCTGGAGTACTCGTGCAGTATTGGAGGCCACACCTTCACTAGGACATTAACCAAATTGAGGCAGTCCAGAGAAGGGCAACCAAAATGGTGCAGGGACTGCATCAGAAGACATATGAGGACAGATTAACAGAGCTCAATATGTATACCCTTGAGCAAAGGAGGGAGAGAGGTGATATGATCGAGGCATTCAAACACCTTAAGGGCATTAACAAGGTGAAAGAGTCTAACATATTTAAATATAAGAAAAATAGCAGGACAAGAGGACACAGCATGAGATTAGAGGGGGCCGATTAAGGGGAATGTGAGAAATTCTTTTTCACAGAAAGGGTGGTGGATGCATGGAATGGCTTACCACAAGAAGTGGTGGCTATGAATACAGTGCAGGGCTTCAAACAGGCATGGGATAGGCATAAGGGAGCAATACAAATGACTATGAATAGATAGGCCACTGACAGAGCAAAGGCCAGTGGCACATTTATAAGGTAGAAAAAGGAATGGGCAGACTGGATGGGCCTTGCGGTCCTTATCTGCCATCAACTTCTATGTTTCTATGTCATCTGTTAGCATCCTTTGCAAACTGTGTGAGAGGCCTTTTGGCACCATGCAATTCTGCTTAAAGTTGAACCAGCATAACATTCTGTGGTGATTTGCATATGCAGCCCATGATGCTTTGCATTGTGTGGGCATGTGTGATTTTGTATTTTCTTGAAACTTGGCTTCCCAGCCAAATGCCCTTTGGGGTAACCCTTGCCTCGGTGTTTGCGCACAGAGGTTCTTTGTCTTTTAGGGTGTTCTTCCGATACATCCAGGAGAAGTGCTGGATCAAAGGTGGTATAGTGAGTCTTAAAGGCAGTAAGAGGTAGGAGGGGGAAGATAAGAAGAAGGCAGAGGTACTGAACAATTATTTTTGTTCAGTGTTTACTAGGGAGAAGGATGGGTCACTTCCAGATAGTGGGGTTTAGGAAGGCACGTAGCAAAAACACTGGGGCAAAGATTCAGATGATGGAGAAAAGGGTGTTTCCTGGGCAGACTGGATGGACCACAGGTAATTTTCAGTCGTCATTATTTCTGTTTCTATGTGTTTGAAAAGCTAACAGGGTTTAAAGTAGCTAAATCTAGGGGACCTAACAGCTTACACTTTATAATGTTGAGGGAGGTAGCAGGGGCTATATCAGGGCCACAAGCAGACATTTTCAAGAGCTTGGTAGTCTTGGGAGTGGTCCCTAGGGCCTGGAGGTCAGCGTATGTGGTTCTGCTACACAAGAGTGGGAAGAGGGATGAGCCAAGGAAACTATACCCAGTCAGCTTGATGTCTGTAGTGGGGATGATCATGGAGTCTCTGCTGAGGGAAGACATGGTGGATTTCTTAGAAGGCAGCGAGCCGCAGGACCCAAGGTAGCATGGGTTCACGAGGGGAAGGACTTGCCAGATGAATCTGGTTGAGTTTTTCAACTGGGTTGCTACAGCAGTAAATAAGGGGCAGACAACTGATACAGTATACCTTGACTTCCGAAAGGTCTTTGACGCAGTTCCCCACAGGAGGCTGGTCAAAAAGATTAGGGACCTTAGGGCAGAGCAAAAGATGGTGAATTGGGTAGAGAGCTGGCTGAGGGGTAAAACACACAGGGTCAGTGGGAGATTTCAGAGGTGAGGGAAGTGACCAGTGAGGTACCTCAGGGGTCGGTAATATGTCCGGTCTTTTCCAGTATTTTCATTTGTGACATAGGTGAAGGTATCAAGGGGAAGATCTACTACTTTGTAGATGACGCAAAGATCTGTGGAAGGGTAGACACAGAGGAAGGGAGAAGGGAACTATGGGAGGATCTGGGCAGGTTGGAGAGCTGGTCTAAGATTTGGCAGCTGAACGAATGCTAAAAATGGTTGAATACGAAAAGGAAGGGGTGGTGCTGGATAGCACTCCAAAACGTCTGCACATTGTGACAGGGCAGTGAACAAAGTAAACAGAATGCTGGGATGCGAGGGAAGGGATAAGCAATAGAAGACAGGAAGTGATCCTCCCTCTGTACAGGTCATTGGTGCTGCCGCACCTGGAATACTGCACAAGGTACTGGAGCCCTGACCTGAGGAAAGACTGCAAAAAAGTGGAGGCAGTACAGCCAAGGTGGTGCATGGGCTTGGGGATTTGACACACGGGTAGAGGCCACAGGGCTTAAACACGTACACCCAGGAGAAGAGGAGGGAAAGGGGTGACATGAGTGAGACATACAAGTACCTGCATGTGATAAATAGATGCCAAGGAACTGTTCTTCTTAAGTTCAAACACAGAGATGAGGGAATTCACTAAAGCCAGCAGGGGGGAGATTGAAAAAGGATGCCCAGAAGCCCTTTTTCACGGAAAGGGTGGTGGATAAGTGGAATAAGTGACCAGAAGAAATGGTACAGGCCAGGTCAGTCAGCAGCTTCAAGCAGGGATGGGACAGGCAGGTGGATTTAGTTAGTAAAAGGGGGAACAGTAAAAATGGGGAGGATTGCTACTAGAGCAAGGCAGAAAAGTTAAGTAGGGTGGCAGACTGGATGGGTCAAGAGACTAGTTCTGCCGTAAGTGTCTATATATCTGTTTCTATGTACATTTGTAGAAAGAACCCTAAAGGGACTACTGGATTGGAAGGGGGAGTACGAGTAGTCCGGACAACTGAGGAGAGCGACCTGGGAGTCGTTATTAGTGGGAGCCTCAAGTTCACATTACTGTACAGAGCAACAACACATATGGGAAGGCAAGCAGGATGCTGGGGTGTATAGGAAGGGAATGTGATAGTAGGAGGAAATTGGGGATTCAGCCCCGGACAGGTCCATGGTAGGACCACATCTGGAATACTGTGTGCAGTTCTGGATTCCTCCGCATCTTAAAGACAGGGACTGCACAGAGACCATACAAAGGAGGGCTACAGAAACGATCCTGGAGGCTGTACGATGAAAGGTTGGCACTCAGGTAGACTTTATCATGTATAAACTGGAGGCTAGGAGGGAAGGGGGGATATGATTGAGACATGCAAGTTCTTGCAAGGAATCAACAGGGTGGATTGTAAGGACATAGTTCAAGGAATAAGGGCACAGTAACTAAAGGATGTGGGGGGTTTGAGTCAAGAAGGATGCGAGAAAGTTCTTCTTGACAGAGGGGGTGCTGGACAGACTAAGTCGATTGCCCAGAGAGGTGGTTAAACCAAGACTGTGTCAAGTTTTAAATTGGGTCGGGAAGATATAACAGAATAGTGGGATCCACGGGCAGAAGAGGGAAAGGGATACCTGGGAAGGGGGTGAAGATCAACTACTAGGGCTACCGAATCTCCAAACTTAGTCCAGCATTTAATAGATGGAGCATGGAACTAGGCAGAGAAATGGGCAAGCTGGGTGGATCTTTGGGTCATTTTCTGCCGACACAAACTACATTATGTTTCTGCGTACTCGCTGGAGGACAGAAGAGGCGATAATGGAGATTTTCAAGATCATGAAGGGGTTCGGTTGGGCAGACACAGGAAGTTTATTTAACTTAAGAAACAGTACATCAGCTAAGGGTCATGTTGTTTAGCTGGGGGGTTCAAATGGATACACACACACACACACACACACACACACACACACACGAGTTGAGATGCACAGCAGTATGCGGTTGGGCAACTGTCCAGGACTCAGTAGTCAAGGCAGGAAGCAGCACAAACATGACGGCGCTCTTAAGTGAGATGTTCCAACATGTCCTCAAAAAAATAGTAATATGAGACGAAGCTGGGTGTGAGCACGTGATATTTATTATTGCAAACTGACAAAACAGGCACCAGCATGCCCCGGTGCTTTGCTTCTCTCTGGGGCTTCATCAAGGGGCACTAAAAACAGACAATAGGAAATACTTTTTCATGGAAAGATTGGTGTATGGGTGGAACAAACTTCCAAAGTTGTGAAGGCAAAGTCAACGTCGGGGTTAAAAAGAGATTGAGACTGGATATAAGGGAGTTAGTTATTAGATGGGATAATGTAGGAAGGAGAAGGGCATATGAAGGCAATAATTATCATAAATATTCTAAAAAAAGAGAATTTTAAGACAGATTTGGTGGACTGTTCAGGTCTTTTTTTGTTCTATTTTTTTTTTATTCAGTTTTTCTTCCCTGATTCTGCTGTCCCAGTCCCCTGTGTAGGACCTACAGGTACCTGGCGATGTCCCAGTGGTGGTACTGTCATCTTTCCTATTTTTTTATGCATGTGGCCCTATGCATTACGTCAGGAGTTTTTCCTTAAATGGAGGAGGGAGCAGTTGCGTTCATTTCTTTAGGGCAAGTTTTGGACACATCAAGAGAACAGCGTGGTGAAAGTTGGAGTGGTAGAGAACAGCTTGGTTAGAGTGCTTTCGAGAGAACAGCCTAGTGAAAGTCTAGGATTGTAAACCTTTCTTATTTACAGTGTTTTATATTAAGGTTTTAAGTGGTTTTGTAAATTCAGCTGCAGAGGTTTAAAGCTGCTGTTATAGAAAGTGTGCACTGTAGGTTTGAAAGTCCAGAGTTTGATTTCTATGTGGCATTAGTGTTTGGGGTCTGCTGTGTTTTTGTGGTTTTGCTTGTGTATGTGTTCTGTGTCTTGTAAGCAGTTTTATATGGTATTGTGTTGAAGTGTTTGAAGGTATTTTGGTGGTGTTCATTTTTGCATGTTTTTAGTTTCTGTAGGGCATAATTGGTTAATCGTGGGTTTTTAATATGTGAATTAGGTAAGTTTTTCGTGTTTTACTAAAGTGTTTGATGTGTTATTAAGATGATTAAGGTGTTAATACGGTTATAATTAATGGCTATCCTTTTTTCCCATAGGGAAACCCGTGGCGTAATTTGCCGTTATAAAGGAGTGTTTATAATGGCAAACATGCGCCGGGTTCCCCTACTACTGCGCGTGCACCAGCTGCCGCTTTTCTCTTCCTGGTGGTCGCAGGACAGCAGTGGCTTACTGCCGGAGACTACCCCACTCAGACTTAGCAGTAAGTCAAACAAACAAAAAAAAGAAACAAATTAAGAAAACAGGGCTACTATTTGGTAGAAAAAAAAACACATTATTTGCCTTTCCCTCAGCTGCGTCCGACTGCGAAAGCCTCTGAAACGCCGTCCACGGCTGCACAGAGATGTTTTATTATTTATTTTTTCTTATAGCTGTTTGGTCCCTGTCGCCTTCCTCCCACCAACTGGCGACAGGGACACACAGGTCTTTTTTACAGTTTTCTCCTCTGACCCGTCCCGAGGCCCCGACACACGGCCGTGTGAGTGTGAAGAGGCACGCTACGCACCCTGTGGCACCAGCTCAGTCCCTTCCACCTCCCGTAACTGTTTGCCGCCCACTCTCCGACCTACGCTAACCACTGGACCTCCACCCGGTGCAGCGTAAACTACAGGGAGGGGGCCCAACCCACCCTCCGGAGAGGAGAGCTGCCCATCGGCATGCTTGATTCTGCTCCATCTCCCCCCCATGCCGGCAGCCTGGTGACCCGAGGTAGTTCTCGAACCCAGGTCACTGGCATAGTGCGAGGTGTGGCGTCCAGCGCCCCAACCCTCCGCGCCACTGGGCCAGCTGAGACATTTTATTTTATGTAATTGCTGTGACGAAAAAAGGATACTCAACAATTATATAAAATAAAACATGGAATGGTGTGTGTAAACTCGAATTTTACATACACCCTCGGTGTTGGATGCTTGCACAAATCCCTCAAGTTTCACTCTCGGGGTTTATGTAGCATCCAACATCTTGGGCGCGTGTAAAAGTCTCGGCGATACTGAAGGACTACAGCCAGATCGCGTCGCTCTGCAGCTTTTAGAGACTACTCGGTAATGTGTCTCTTGAAGCTGTGCGAGTGAGTGACACAGCAGGAGAGAGAGTGAAACTGCATGCACTTTCTACATAATCACCATAAACAAAGCAGGCATGACACTAAATGCAGGCAAATTATTTTTTATCTCTGGCGAATGATGGTAGCAGAAATACAGAAAATATTACTGAATACAGAAAAAAAAAACAGACTACATCAGCATAATATTTGTTTGTTCTTTCTTCTGTGGGGGGGCGCTTCGCCCCCCCCTCCGGTCCTAGTTAGTTTTACTGTTTAGTGAACTGTTTCTTTCTTCTGTGGGGGCTCTCCGCTCCCCCCCCCCCAGCCCGGGTCTCATGTGTTAATGTATTGTTGCTGTGAACTCCCAGAATATAGTCTTTCTTTTGTTGTTTAGTTTTAGTTGTTTAGTGAACTGTTTCTTTCTTATGTGGGGGCGTTCTGCCCCCCACACACACTGGGTCCAATGTGGTTATTTGTACATTTGCACAATTAATTATACGTCGCATTTATTAGGCACCAGAACTATTATATGATTATTACTATTCTATTAACTATTCTATATAACTCGGGGGCAGGTCTGTGACTTGGGCATAGATGGGGAGAGGCGTGACTGAGTGGCGTTGCTTTAGACGTAAGCCTCTTACCGTAATCCTTTCTTGTTTCCTTGCGTAACTGCCCGTAATCATTCAGTATCACCGAAGTCTCATTACACACACCACCTCATACTTTATTCTGTATGTAATGAGCTGCCTTGTGTTGTGTTTGCCAGGTGTTAATGTACTATTAAGGTGTTCATAGGTTATTAAACCATGCATTTTAAATTCTTTGTTAAATGTTTTACATTATTCTGATGTCTGTGTACCTTCTCCAAGTCCCAATACGGGGGGAGGGGGGGTGCTCACAGAAGTGCAGGCCCAAGAGTACCAGTGGCTATTATCCATTCCTTGTTTTCTCTCCCCCCTCCCTTCCCCAACCTCCCTCAGAAGGCTCACCCCCGTCCCACACACTCACACACAGTTATGGGGAGCCTGCAATGTCTGACTACTTCCATCACCTGCCCAAAGAGGCACTGCTGCCGCATTCCGTATAACACTCTTTAAGACTCCTCTAGCCCAGAGCTAAGAGTTTGGCCCATGCCTCAAAGTCAGATCTTCCACATGACAGTGCAGACACATACGCCAGCCAGTGCCACCAGACTGTGTTTGTGTTTAAAGTTTAACTCCGGTAATAATTTACAGATTTTGATTGTGCTGTTTTAAAGAAAATCATTTTTCATCACGGTCTTGCTCAGCAGCCCATGCGTAATAAAACAAACAAAGTGCTGGCCATCTGTCATTGTCTTGGCCCTAGACTGCTGTTGCATAGATATCTCTGTTTGTTCTTGGACATGGTCATTCTGTACAGTGCGTAGTTATTAGGTGCCATGGGTACAGGTTACAGTGATCTGATTGATTGGTTCTCTTTGGTTCCTTCCCTGCAGTGTTCTCATGCTGGATGAAGCCCATGAAAGAACTTTGTATACTGACATTGGTATTGGTCTGCTGAAAAAGGTCAGTGCTCTTGACTGTCCTCTTCCAACGTGGTTGTGAAGTCATGATATCTCTGTTCTCAACAAAGTTTTTCAGGCAGGATTGCAAGCAGCCTACCCTCAAAGTGGCCAGAGGGCCCGGTTTTCAAACATCCTCAGACGCAGGTGCGTCCACAGGACTTGGATGCTGCCAGTGTGTCTTTGCCACCAAATGTTCCTGTGCCGAATTTCCAGCTGCTGCCAATTTTTGCGACAGTTTGAAGCACATCAAATTGTGGGCCCATGTTGCTGCAGAACAGACGTGCTAGGCATGCATCCCATCCAATATCCCATTTTTTGGGGATGCAGGTTCCAGATCATCCTTTTTTTTTTTTTTTTGTCCGGCTCCCCCACTACCCATAGGGAGCTCAGCCCCCACCCGCTTACTGCCCCCTCTTGGCAGGGCTGCTGGGTGGGTGTCCCTTCCCCATGGTCTGTGGTAACGTGCCCTGGCTTACCCCCCTCCCCGGGTGGGGCCACGGGAGCGGGACTCTGCCCGGCGGACAGTGCTGTCAGCGGGGGCGGCGATGCGGGGCTTCATGCTCGGGGCCGGGATTTTGTGTCCAGTTGTACCGTGTGGGTGGGGATGTGCAATGAGGGCCTGCGTCCGCCTTTCCCTCCGCAGATAACGGCGCTGGCACAGTGGATCCCCCTGCCTCCGCCAGCAGTCTGTGATGTACCGGACACACTGCTCTCCCCCACCGAGAGCAGTCCCAAGGACACTCAGTCCTTCACCCTCTCGTGGTTTCTCCGGCGTCCCAGTCCGCTTCCAAACCGGTCGCCGGCATCCAGACGGACGCAGTACCTTGCATGGTGGGCCGGCTGGCTACAGTTCCGGGTCATCCTAAATTGAACTCAATCTGGACATCTGCTCGCAGTCTTTTGTGGTAGATATCAGGCCCCATTTGTTTAGCAGGTACAGTATATTGCCACCCTGTCAAAAGACAGGTCAGTTTTTAAACACATGCCTCCTCCCCCCTTCACACACACAAACGAATTTCCAGTAATTCTATTTTCCACAGGTTTGTTAATTGTAAAACAATTTGTGTAGAAAAATCGCAAGAACATTTAGAAGTATTAAAAATATCTCTCTTCCAAAATTGTGATGTCACAGTCTCATCAGGCCACTCGTAGAACTGCATGGTTTTGATAGAATGTAAAAAGTAGGACTCGGTTTGAATGTTGCTCCCAGCACTGGCTCATTAGAAGCTTTCTGTAGAATGCCACTTGTGGGTTGCCATATTAAAGGGGAACAGTCAGCACTAAGTGGGCCTTTCCCAATTTGCACTTTGTGTGCAAAAACATTTATTTAATTATTTTTATTGCTTACTGTTTACAGCAAAATCTACTGATTTCATCAGACTTAATTTCTGCTGACTTCCAGGCTGACATTTGCTGTAACCAGAAAACCGAGAATTCCCTGTAGTTGACATCAGGGCAAGGCCATAGCAGTGGGAAATTCAGTAGCTTGCAGTGCATATTACAGTTTTTACAAGCTTTAATCTTTTGTTTGCTGGTCCTACTGCCCTCCTTAGGCTAGGTACAGTCACGAGACGTAAGGAGTTGACTCGCAAATGCTATGCATTCAAGTGGAAGAGGTTCACCATGTGGTGTCAGGTTAAGGAGTTTGATCCCCTTACCTGCCCCATGGCGAGCATCTTTAACTACCTATGGCCCCTCTCTGTCAGTCCTGCAAGCAACAACCCTTAAAGAGCAGCTGACACCTTGGGGGCAGGCAACTCATGGCAAACAGCTGTCTGCTCCAGGACCTGAGACAACAAAATTTTTTTTTAGCCAGGCATTAATTTTATTTTTATATTGGTGAATAAAGTGGATGAAGGTAGCTTATTCAGAAGGAAAGCAGGAGTTAAAACAAGGGGTCATAATTTAAGATTGGAAGGGGGAAGACTTAAGAGCAATGTAAGGAGTTGTTATTTCACTGAGAGGGTGGTGGAACCCTGGAACAGATTACCTAATGAGGTGGTATGTGCAGAAACAGTGGAAGAATTCAAGAGGGCGTGGCACAGACACAAGGGGTTGGCTAGTGGGCAGAGGAAAATATCCCTGGGAAGTGGAGACAAGTAAGGGCGTGTGGGAAATGGGCAGACTAGATGGACCAGGATGCTCCTTTTCTGCTGACACGTTACTATGATTAGAAGAACCACAGTCTCAGTTCTGCACTGAAAACCAGATGCCGAGCACTCGCTGCAGCCTTGCCCCTAAAAACTGTGTTCTGATGATGCAAAGTGGGGAAGGGGCTGCAGGGCTATAGATAGCATTATAATGCTATTGGGAGTAGCAGCGGCATTTACGTGTAACTTTTTCTTACTACAGGCACTTATACATGTCAAGGGGGTAGTATTAAATGCATCCTCAATGAAGTGAGATGGGAATAGAAGTGAAGATATTTCATGAAACATTTCATTCTTGCTGACTGTAGGGTGTGGTGTCATGGGTAATGTCTAAGTGGTGATTACTTGCGTTAAGTCTCCTTTTTTTCTCCATGCACATTAGATCCAGAAGAAGTGGGGAACCTTCGACTCATTGTAGCTTCGGCTACTTTAGATGCTGAGGTATGTTGCCTGCTTTTAGTCGCTCTTGAGTAGCAGATGTGAAATTTGCTTGGGTATGCAAACAGGGAAGGGAGTGACGCGAAATGAAGTGTTCTTGCACGGCCTTTAAACTAAACTCACATCTGTTCAGTTGCACATTTGCAGAGCAGGTAGAAAAAGATGCTGAGCTCTCACTGTATGGCTCTGTGGAACACAGCTGCTTTCCCATGGTTTGCAGTGTTCTCACTTTTCTTTTGAATGAACTCACAGTGCATTCGCCTTCCCATCTCTGGGCTCATGAAGGTAAGGCTTTACAAATACCAGGCTGTACTGAACTCGAATGTTATGATGGTGTGCATTTTTGCAGGATAACGGTAAGACCAGGGCCATAGGGGGCCACAAGTCATCTATAAACCTGGAAGAGGATGGAGACATATAAATCTTAGAATCTGCTTTTGGGATTGTCTGCTTCCAGTTCAGGAAGCGCACCTTTTTTTTTTATTCGTAATTTTTACTCCCACGTGGTGGGGCCAGGAAGGGAACATCCCCCTTCCCCAGAGCACAATTCGGGGAGGCAGCAGTGGAGCAGTGGGATGGGGAAGGGCTTCATGAAGCCCCCTGGATGCCATTTTCCTGTTTCTGGACCCCCCTTCCTCCCTCCTGCCGCATAGCTGCACATGTGTGGGGGCACATGCACACTGCGCTCACCGGCTGCTGTGCCCTCCCTTACCTGTGCTACCCCTCAGCCCCCACCAGAGGGCAGCAAGCAGGTGGGACATCAATCCTCCCCACCCGAGAGGAGAGCAGTCCTCCGATGCTCGATTCCCCGGCTGACCCCTGATGGTCCAGGCTCGTTCCTGAACCTGAGTCAGCTGTGTGGCGCGAGGTGTGGTGTCCAGCACCTCAACCTCCAGCCACCAGGCTGGCCCCAGGAAGCGCACCTTTGACTGACATGCACATACTATTGTCAGTCCTCCATTGCTTCCTGATGACTTCCTTATTCAGGAAATGTCTGAAACATTTTCTTATCCAGTGGTCCGTGGTCTGCCACATGCAAAAGAGTGTTCTGCAAGTAATGGGGTGGGGTGGGGGCTGTCAAGTCTCTCTTTAAACGGAAGGTCTCCTCGGCCTTTTATTCTGTTCACTTGTGTAGTCTGTAGGCATGAACAATGATTGCCTTTGTTGCACCCTCCTAATTTCATCAGGATTTACATGTAAATGGAGGTGCTTGTGTCTGGTGTGAAAACCTGCTTGACTCCATTGCAAAGGTCGCAGCTTGACTTTTGTAAGATGTCCTGGAATTTTGTGATGTTTTAGTGCTAAAGCCTGCAGTAGTCATACTGTATATTAGTCAGTGCTGTTGCAGTCCTCTGCAGTTCCTATGTTCTTGTCTTATGCTGGCCATTAAACTTTTCAAGGTACAGTAAGTGCTGTGCTGTTTTCTGTAGTTTAAAGTGTGTATGAGTTAGAAAAAAAAAACCTTTAGAGAATATGGGGACTTCACAAGACACGTAACAGAACTGAATGAGAGTGTAACTTCTGCTGGCCTGTGCAGGTATGCATCATCAACTCCCGTGATGATTGCATGTGCAGGGTCATGACTTCTGCAATGGAGACAAACTGGTTTTCACACCAGGGCAAACCACGGTGAAGCAACCTCATTTATATTTAAATAAGGGTGAAATTAGGGGGCTGCAAGAGAGGGAATCATTGTGCCCGCAAACTATACAGTCATACAGAAAATGGGTTGGGAGACTTTCCCTTTAAAACCAATGTACCATCATATTAGGAACAACTGAAATTACAGCTGAGATGCCCCGGAACCCTGATTATTATTTCATGGTATTTGCACTCCTGTAAGTCAAAGAGCGAAGGATTCTCAAGTTTATTGAAGGGACTGATTTATCCAGGTAATTATTCATGATTATTTCACAGGGGTAAGGCTGTTTTATATAGTAGCAGAGTGCTTAGCTTTTGTTAGCAGTAGTTCAGATTTGCAGATGGTGTTTTCGAGGAAGTAAAGGATTTGACGATGAAGTCATCCATGCTGTGTAATGTAGTGAATCATTTACAACTCATTTTTCATTTTACAATCTGTCAGGGGAATTGTCTTTACTAAAAAAAAATAAAGTATTTTTTTCCCCGTCCTCATGCCTTCTGAAAGGTGAGTCATCCAGTAGTGATTTCCTGAGTCACTAACTCACACAGTTGAATCTGAGCCTGAAATATTTGGAGCTGTTTTTAACCCTATAACCACTAGCTCTGATTAAAGAAAGAGCTTTAAAAATTAAAAGGCTGACTGAAGGAAAACAAATGAATCCTCCAGTGTCTGAGAAATTAATCAGTAAAGTTAGCTCCTGCTTGACTATTGGATCAAGCCAAATGTGTAATGAATACCTGGGACAGTTAATGGGACCTGCCTTTCTCCAGCTTCCTCGTGGTCGTGACAGCCCTGCTCACATAAACAGATGTATGCAATGCCTGTGTCATTCTCAAAACAAAATACATTTTTATTCCATGTTACAGAATTACTTAAGTGGCAATTCATGTGAAAATATTCTTTTGTAATAACTAGTGAGCCCCTTATACCACTGAGTAATCTTCACTTGATGAAGCAGTGTAACTGGGTATGACGTCACACCCAGTTATTGCAGTGTTTCAGTCTTGCGCTTAAGAGAGCTGATTTTGGCCAGAAACAGCAGCTGAGTGAAATTGAAGTTGCAAGCCACCTGCAAGTTTTCTTTATGTAAAGTAAAGCACACATAAATGTTTTCCCACTCTGATTGAAGTCACTTGCCAAATCTGACGGGGATCTGTGATGCTGGTTCAACACATGATCTTACTTCGAGAGGGCTCTTGCAGTAGGTAATTACATATAGGACTGACACCGGCCGTTGGCAGGACCCCAGGGAAAAATTTCTAGCTAGCAGTCCCTGGCGAGGGAACGCCCCCGTCAGGTGACCGGCGTCAGGCGGCGTTCGGTACAAAGGCTGATCCTGGACCTCCGCCTTCCAGTTCTTTCCTGCCGTTGGCGTGCGAAGCATCTCACGATAAAGTTAGGTGCTTAGCAAAGCCCTGTTCTTTATTCGGTTTACGAAGTTTTGAGTATTTTTCTTCTCATGTCAGGTCAGCGTCGTGTATGTTGTCCCCTACCCTTCAAAAAACTCGTCGACTCATCGCGGCCCAACTGCCACACAAGGACGGCCATTCTCTCTGCCTTTTTTGCTTAGGCCCCGACCACCCGGTCGACAAGTGCCCGCATTGCCTGCACTTCAACGCGGCTACCCGCAGATGACGCTAACAGTCCCTGGAAGCCCATCTGCTCGAAAAGAAGATGTCTTCAATGGAAAAGGAATTGAAGAAGCTCAGGCAGGCATCGACCTCTCCTGAAGGACACCGCCAGAAGTGGGACAAAGAAGGCACAGGAGAAGGCCTCCTGCGCACTCGGCGGTCGCGGCCAATAATATCCCTCAGGGATCGTCCGACAGCGCCTCAAGGTTTTGGAGAAAGGCGTCGGCCCGTCGCTCGCCTCGGGCCTTGCGGGCACCTCGGGCAAAGGAGGCCTCTGCCCCAGTACCGCTGCAGGCTTGCGGCCTACTGGCACGAGGCACCTCCCGTAAGCCAGACGTCGGCTCCTCCGACATCCGCCGGAGAAAGGTTGATAGGCGCCCTGACCCTTGAGGCAGCGCCACGACCTCATCCCCTCGGACCGGGCGCTTCCACCTCGGCCGCCTCCGGCGAGGACCCCATAAGCGGACGCCCGGCTCCTCCAGCGCCACCGGGAAACTGCCCTAAGCGCGCATCAGCTCCCCGTGTGCGGGCGTCGGAACCTCACGATGGACCCTCAACCCCGTGGTACTCGGTTCCTCGCAGCTTTCATTGCCGTCCGGGGGCCAGAGTCGCCCCAGCCTGACCGGGGACTTTTCTCCACCGTCCCGGGTGAGGCCGAGATATTCCACCACCGTCAGACCCTCCTCCTCACGGAACCGGATCTGGCCCCCAGACGCTGGCTTTGAAGCGGTCACGCCCGGTGAGGAATATTCCCCTCCGTTGGGCCCGACCCCGGGCCTCTCAATGTTGACCCGCCGTGGGACCTCCTTCCAGGCAGTCTGCTCCGGCAGCTCCTCCGGTACCCGGGTACCCATCGTCCTATCCGATGCCGTCTTACCCGGGTCTGCAGTATCCAGTGCCGCAGTACCCAACGCTGGAATCCGCAGACGCCGCAGTACCCGATGCCGCAATACCCAGTACTGGTTTTCCCGCAGCCGGGTTACGGATACTCACCCTACGGTTATAATCTGTATAAGTATCCCCCTCCTCCTCCTCCACTGCCCCCCTGGCTGCTGGTGGATCTGCAGGAGACTCTGGCTTCCTGGTGGGCTGAGGCCAAGGCTCAGCTCACCAAGGAAGTGAGAGCCGCCTGCGGCAGGCGCCACCCGGCCCCGTACGCCCGGGCCGGCACACTCCTCACACGCCTCCAGTTCCAGAGCCCTTCCCTCTGGCTCCGAGAGGGGGCAGGACCACGCATCCAGGGATCCCCTGAGGAACCGTTCCTCCCTAGGCGGAGCCAGGAGTCTTTTTCTGCTTCTGATTCTTCTTCTTCTTGGCTCTCTGATTCCTCGGACGGTTGCTCCAAGAGGCAGCAGGCCCGCTCTCCGTCCAAGCCCGGCCGAGGACCCCTCCGGAGTCTCCTCCTGAGGATCCTTCCTTCACGGAGTTGCTCAGGAAGATCCAGGAAGTACATCAGTGGCATTCTCTGGAACCAGATCCTCAGCGGGTCAAACTCGCTGAACATCTGGACCTGCCCCTTACGGCTCCTACTTTAGTGCCACCCTGGATCGAGCCTCATGCCCACCTTGTTTCCACTATTTGGAAACAACCGTCGACTTTAGCCCCGCTTCCTAGGAAGTCCAACAGGCTATACCAGGCTCCGGAGGGTGTAGACTTTTTGGATTCTCACCCCGTGCAGACTCGGTCATGATTAGCGCCGCTCACGGCCGGTCAGCACACCCCAAACATTTAAGCTCGTCTCCTCTGGATAAGGAATCTCGCCTCCTGGACCAGTATGGAAGAAAAATGTACACCTCTTCCACACTGGGAATTCGGGCCCTGAATTATGTTGCACATATGTGGGATTACCAGAAGGCCATCCTTACCCAGGCGGAATCTAAAATTGACTCCCCTGACCTCCCAAGTCAAGCAGGAGTTAGCTGACAGTCCGTTCTGCTCATTCAGCCAGTCGTCACATCCTAAGGACGACATACGATGTGGTGGACACTGCCGAGCAGAGCTCCACGTTCGCTGTAAGTCTTCGGCGTCACGCCTGGCTCCGCATGTCAGGTTTGGTCCCGGAGGTGCAGTCAGCAATCCAGGAAGCACCTTTCAGGGGTTCAGTGCTTTTCGGTGGTGATGTCAAGGACATCATCACCGACTTGCAGGAGAAGGTGATGGCTCTGAAATCTGTGGATTCCATGTACCATCCCCATCCCGTGCAGCGCTGTCCTTTTCACAGACGCAGCCGGCCGCAAGCGAAACCCCAATGAAGGCGGGCCACTGGCGCGGGCCCCGCCGGCTGCAGGCCCCGCCCAAGCAGCTGGTACCCCCAGCTGCGGCGCTGCCCACACCACCTGACTCCTCCCTCTCCCTGCCTCCGGACACCCTGGAGGAGCACCGGAGAGGGAGATTCTCCCTCCACCTTCCGGGTTGGGCGGGGATAACAGCGGATTCATGGGTGCTTCAGATTATCACGGAGGGCACTCCATATAGTTTCTACAGAAACCCCCGCCACCCCTCTGAAGTCCTCCCCTGCATGAGGACCATCTTCCTTTGGTCAGGAAGAAATATCTGCCCTTCTCATGAAGCAAGCCATAGAACCGTTCCTCCTCACCTTCAAGGGGACGGGTTACTATTCTCATTTCTTCCTGGTCTCAAAGAAGAAGGAGATCTCAGACCCATTCTCGATCTCAGCTCCTTGAACCTTTATGTGGAATACAAAAGTTCAGGATACTCTCCTTCAAACCCTTCTGCCCTTCTTGGCTGGGTCAATGGCTTTGTCGCTGGATATGCAGGGCGCATATCTGCACATCCCATTACGTCCCTCACATCACAAGTACCTCCGGTTTGCTTTCCAGGGGGACCATTACCAATTCCGGGCACTACCATTTGGTCTTTCCTCAGCTCCCCGAGTTTTTACCAAATGCCTGGCGGTGGTAGCGGCCCACCTGCGTACTATGGGAGTTCAGGTGTTTCCCTACCTGGATGACTGGCTCCTGGTAGCCTCGTCCAGGGAGGAGCTCCTGCATTTTCTCTCCCTCACCCAGCAGGTTTTCACTTGCCTGGGTATTACCATCAGTCATTCCAAGTCTCATCTGGATCCCTCCCAGAGACTTCAGTTCATCGGGGCTATCCTCGATACGACGGTGAGCAAGGCCTTCCTTCCTCCGGACAGGGCGGCCTCCCTCCAGTCACAGATTTCCTGCTATCAGAGCGCAGGAAGGGTTCCAGCGAGGGTCAGTTCTCCGTCTCTTGGGGCTCATGGCGGCCACCATCCCGACAGTTCCTCGCACGCGGCCCCACATGAGGATTTCTCAGTGGACTCTCCCCTCCCAGTGGGATCAACTCATAGACGACCTAGATCATCTGGTTCTGATCTCCTCGCCGATGACAAGAGACTTGCAATGGTGGATGTTTCGCGAGAACCTGTTTCGGCGGTCCCCTTCTGTCATCCCCCCCCCCCCCCAGACTCTGACCACGGATGCATCAGGCGAAGGTTGGGGAGCCCCTCTGGGTCCTCAGCTAACCCAGGGTTTATGGTCCAGATTGGAGCTAGCTCTCCACATCAGTGTGCTCAAGCTATGAGCAGTACTATATGCTCTCCAAGCCCTTCACCAATACATCCTTCCCGGTCACCTAGCTGTCCAGATGGACAACGTGTGCGTGGTGTGGTACATCAACAATCAGGGAGGGACTCGATCCTACCCTCTATGCAGGGAAGCAATGAGGGTTTGGGACTGGGCAACGCTTCACAACCTTCACCTCACGGTGATCCACATTCCAGGAGTCGACAATACCCCGGCAGACAAGCTAAGTCGCTCCTCTGCTCTGCCACACGAGTGGGAGTGGGACCAAAAGGTTCTAGACGACATCTTCCAAGTTTGGGGGACTCCACAGATAGACCTGTTCGCCTCTTCCCAAAACACAAAACTTCCCACCTTTTGCTTGCTCGCTCCAGAGCGAGGTGCTTTCTGGAGCGACGATCTGTCTCTAAACTGGAAGGGCAGATTCGTCTATGCTTTTCCCCCAATTCCTCTGGTCCCTCGTGTACTGCATAAACTGACAAAGGAAGGAGCGAGAGTGATTCTGATCGCTCCTTTCTGGCCCAGGAAAATCTGGCTCTCTCTTCTACGACAATTCTCAGAGGTTCCTCCTCTTCCTCTTCCTTTATCTCGAGGGTTGCTGACCCAGGATCAGGGGACCCTGGTCCATCCGGGACCCAAGTCCCTGCAACTTCATGCATGGCTCCTGCAGACCTAGCCCAGTCTCGCTTTGGTGTCTCTCCAAAGGTGGCCGAGATTCTGGTGGAGGCTAGAAAACCCTCCACTAGGTCCACTTATGCCATGAAATGGAAGAGATTTTCTATTTGGGCTGCCTCTAGGAATGTGGAGCCTTTCTCCTGTCCTGTGGCCATTCTGCTTGACTATTTACATCATCTCTTCGACCTGGGTCTCGGTCATTCCTCCTTGAAAGTGCACATGGCTGCTATTTCAGCTTACCATGTTCCTTTCGTTGATAAAGCCTTTGCCCAATTAGAAGTGTCTAAGACTTTTCTTAGAGGGGTCCTCCATCTGAGGCCCCCTGTCCGGATTCCTGCTCCCCCTTGGGACTTGAACTTTGTTCTCGAGAAACTTACCCTTCCTCCCTTCGAGCCTGCGGCCTCCACGGATCTGAAGTTTCTGTCGTGGAAGATGCTCTTCTTGGTGGCCATTACTTCCGCTCGAAGAATTTCCGAGCTCTAGGCCCTTATGTGTAAAATCCCCTATTTGATTTTTCACAAGGAACGAGTAGCTCTTCGCACGAACCCTAAGTTTCTACCTAAAGTGGTAGCGGAGTCTACCTTAAATCAGTCTATAGAGTTGCCGGCCTTTTTCATGCAGTACTCCAACCAAGGAGAATATTTACTCCATACCATGGATGTTCACCGGATTCTGAGATACTACACCAATAGGATGAAGGATCTCAGAAAGACTGATCAGTTGTTCATCTCTTTTGCTCACAAAAGGGAAGGCAATGCTGTTTCCAAGCAATGCCTGTCAAAGTGGTTGGCTCATTGCATCACTTTCTGTTATGACAAGTACAACAAGACCCTTCCGGGTCAAGTCAGAGGTCACTCCACTCGTGGAGTAGCTGCCTCTGCGGCTTGTTTCAAGAATGTGTCTGTGGCAGACATCTGTGCTGCTGCCGCCACCTGGACTTCCATCCATACCTTTACGAAACACTACAGTTTGGACATTGCCTCTTGCCGTAGAGCAGGCTTCGGGTTAGCTGTTTTGCAAGGCCTCCTGTCTTGAGGATTGCAAGGCTTTTGCTACTTCTTGGAGTAGTTCCTCCTCCCGGTGCCTTTCATTTGTTCCAGACTGCTTGGGATTCGGTCCTATATATAATTACCTGCAAGAGCCACTCGAAGTAAGATAGTACAGTTACGTAAGAACTTACCGTAACAGTAGATCTTGAGAGAGAGCTCTTACAGTAAACTCTTCCATCCTCCATCCCCCTAGGCTTTTTCAGCTCCTTTTCCATTGAGAGAAATATCTGCTTCTCTCATCGGGCCTGTGGCGGGAAAAGAACTGGGAGGTGGGCGTCTGGGACCGCCCTTTATACCGGCGTGGCGGTCACAACGATAGGGGGGTCCTGACTCGGACTGCTAGCTAGAATTTTTCAGTGGGGTCCTGCCGCCGGCGGCTCAGTCCTGTATGTAATTACCTACTGCAAGTGCCTCTCTCGAAGATCTACTGTTACGGTAAGTTCTTACGTAACTGTACTTTTTGTTGACAGACATCACAGCAAGTTGCAATCGACATAAATCCATCAGGAGACCCAGTTTCTGTTCTATCCGGGGGCTTTGCCCTCCCCCATGGGGGACTGTGCTCCCCCGCACCCCCCAAACTTATGGATTATCAACTCTGAGTCGGAGTTGATTTGGGGAGGGGGTGCAGGACCAGGGGAAAGAGTGCCGGTGTCTCTGGTGGACTATTACAGCGAACTGTCGATGTTGTTGGCATCGATGTGTTCACTGTAATAGTGTCGCTGTACAGAAGGCATACCATCACAGCAAGCACACAGCTTTTCTCCAGTAAGGCTCCAAGAACAATGCTATAAAATACTACACATACTATTAAAAATGCTATACAATGCATGTAAACTACTGCACAGTTCACGTTTGAAACTGTCATTCATTAATTCTCCCCAAAAGGTTCCAAGTTGTTAAACTTCTAAATTTTAAACTAACACAGGATAGTGGATACATTTGAAATGATATTGTATTCCCTATTGCAGTGTGTCACAAAAAACGCAGCAAACACTATGGAAGCTTTGGCAGTTTGTGGTGGATGACCCAGTTGGGGACTAAGTCAGCCAGATCATCGAAAGATGTTGTTGCTGATACAGTGTGCGGCACCGTGCATCCCTGATGGAGGTGCAGACATATTGTGGGTCCCCTGCATCAAGTTTTGGGATGGCTGCAGTCGGGCACATCTGGTTTGGCGCAGCCCCGTGGAAAGTACGCCTGGGCGCAAAGTGAATGCATGGCTTAAAAAAAATCCTGCATGTGTTCAAATAAAGCTGAGTATATTGAAGAAAACTCATCAGTAGGACGACAGTGTAAGGTGGAGCCTCTGGACAGACTAGATGGAACCAGTGATGAAAGTGAGGCGGAACGCACAGGAACTCAGTTTCTGTACCTTTTTTGCCGCAGGAACGGAGTTCCTGTACTTCTTCCCACTGAAACTAAAATTCTCAAACCAGCAACATGACAGTTTCTTGGCATGTGACCTAAAATCATGGTTTCCATAACAACATTTGACTTGTACAGCAATGCTATTTTCTTAGAAATACTTCAATATCTTTAACAGAATCGACTAGTGTCTAAACAGATAGATGTGTCTTGACACAGCTATCCTTCAGACTGCGGATCTTCATTCTGCATTTCATGTTTGCTAGTGCTTGAGTTCCTGTACTTCTTGTCTACCTCTTGCACCACTGGATGGAATGAAAGTCTTCACCTGTCCTTCCTTTCTGCGTTTCTCTTTCTGTGAAAACCTGGAGGCAGCCTTAAATGGAGCACTGTTATTACGGTATTTCAAATCTACAAAAAAAAAAAAAGATAGAAGCAGCATTAAAATGGGACGAATTATTGCACAGGTAGAAAGTTCCAGCATGCCCACTGTCTTCAGTAGGCAACTAGTTCAATAATTCAGCGGAGTTCTTCTGGGGCAGTACTGGAAACAAAATAAAATACAAATGAAGGCTCGACTCCTGATTGTATTCCAGACATGTTTTCTTTACTCACTTCCACCAAAACCCAACGTTTCATGGCGCAGGACCGTTTCATCAGGAACGGTGGTAAAGCACTCGAGGTTTAGTTTGCTGAGGGTGTACTAGAAAGATAAGTTACTGGTTAAATTTAGTTGTTGTCACAGCTTACATGCCCTCCCAGGCATCCCATACAGTCGTAACATGCCTGGCAGGCAGTGGCTTGTTTATAAAGTTTCTAAATTCTGCTTCCTGGGAGTGGCTGGTTCTCGCTGTCAGAAGAAAGTATCTCACAGCAAGAAGGAAAAAAGGCAATCTGAAATAGAATACAAGGTTATAGGTGCAGAGTTTTCAATGTAACATGATCTGCTGTTTTACAACAGCAGGTTAAATATATTGAGTTTAGAAGGTCACGTGGGTACCCAGCCAAGATGGCTGCCTAAACCTTTTGCTCCTGAGTGCTCTCTTCTTTAATCCTACTGCATCCGTGATCTAACTCACACATTTTAAATTTGATACAGCTTCTACGTGCAGACCGAACTAACTGGAAATTGCACTCCAAGCTCTGTCGGTAAATGGAAGAAACAACTTGCAGACTCTTCCCCCTGCCTCAGGGCATCCACCAGCCAAGATGCCTTATTACCGCAGCAGCCCACCGGGCCAGCAGCCTTGATCCTTACTGTAGGCAGTATAGCGCAGTGGGTTAAGGCTCTTGAGTTGTAGATCTGGAGACCTGGGTTTGAATCCCACAGCTGCCTTTGTGCATACAGTGTGATCCTGAGCAAGTCACTTAACTTCCCTGTGCTCTCAGGTCACACCTGGAAACAAGCTTCGGCTTAGTGTCCTACTCTTGGTTAAACAACGTTCCCTTTCCCTTCGACAAAAAAACTGACCTTTGGAGAAAATGGCAGCCAGTACTGAAATGATCAGACAGACAGTAACAGAGACTCAGAAATCCCTCAGCACTTTAACTAGCTGCATTTCCTGAGCCAAGAGCTGCATGGATCAGGTTGATGCCTCAATAACTACCCTCAACTCCCGACCTGGAGCAGCAGAACGATCTATATGACAGCTGACCTTTAAACTAGGTGATCAGAAATGCAGGGGAAGATACAGCAGCATACATCTAGTAGGGCTGCTGCAGGGATCAGAAGGTAAGCACCCAGTGGCTTAGCCAAGGAAAGCTCTGTTGGAGTGGCTGGCTCTGGGCACGGACTACGATGTCGAGTTGGATAGGGCTTACTGGATTGGGAAGCGCTCCTTGGTCAGATCCAACAGTTGCCCCAGGACCTCATGTTCTGACTTTTGAAATTTCAAGACTGTGAAATCATCCTGAATAAATCCAGGGAGCTCTGAGATGTGATGTTGCAAGGCACCTGAGTGTACTTCTTCCTGGACTATGATCATGGAGTGGCGACATGCGTTTGATTTAATAAAAGACGACCTTTGAAAACGGGGCATCAGATACACTCTCTGCTTCCCTGCTGCCCTCAGATTCAACATTGACAGCAAGATCCATTCTTACAACTCCCCAGAGGCAGCTGATGCAGCTTTCAACTCCTGGGGCCTTCACACCGCCAGCAAAGAGTCCAAAAAGACTAACCACACAACACAAAAAGTATATGCAGTTGCATCCTTAGGGCTCCATCAGGCGAGCTACGCCATGATGATGGCCAACTTTGGCCCCTACCTATTCGAAGTGCTGTATGAAGTCCTCCCTTACCTACCTGCTGATCGTCAGCTGCCAGTGAAGTTAGTCAGAGACCAGGGTCATTAGCTGGCTAAACACCACCTGCAGATGGTTCTGGACATGGTTGACTCCTGTGCCTGTGCCATGGCAGTGGCCATCATGATGCATCGCAGGGCCTGGCTGTTGCTTTCTATCTTCATAGTGGATGCTGAGCATGAATTGGCCAACATCCCTTTCTTGGCCATGACCTCTTCCAGGAGATGGAGGGATATCTCACTAGAATTAAGAAGTACAGTGGGTATTAGAAGTGGTAGATAGAGGGTTGCCTGTGGATTTTGAGACTCTCCTGCCTTACTGACTCCACACTCCTCAGGAGTCCAAGGTGTTGCAGGACACGATGTCCATCCTAAGGGAGGACATAGCTCAGCTGCTTACAAGGAGCCATATCCCGTGTCCCAGATACCCTGACAAGTCAGGGTACGTGTCTAGGTACTTCCTGGTCCCGAAATGAACAGGGTGGCATCCCATACTGAATCTCCACGATCTGAATCAGTTCATGAAGAAACACAAGTTCGGGATGGTCATTGTGAACCATATTATACCATCCATGGAACAGATCATGCGGTTTTGCTCCCTTGATCTCTATTACGCGTTCTTTCACATCCCAGTCTGTCCCACTGGTGGTACCTTTTGTTCCATGCAGAAGGGGTTCTGTATTAGTTCCAGGTCACGCTCTTCAGTTTCTTGTCTATGGCCAGGATCTTCACCAAATGTATGGCCGTGGTGACAGCCTTCCTGAGATGCAAGGGTGTCAGGGTGTATCACTGTGTGATGAGTGGCTGGTAGCTGGGTCATCCAAGAAGGCGCTCGAGTGGTCCAGAGATTTGACTCTCTGGACTTGCAGAGACTTTAGTCTCTTGGTCAACCCAGACATGTCTGGACTGATCCCCTAGCAGGTGATCAGGTTCAACGGGGTTGAACTAGACTCCCTGCAGGCCAAGACCGCCCTCTCCCTGCGGACTAAGCTCAGAATTCTTACCTCTTTTGCCCAATCATTTCAGGTTGGGCTATCATGTCCTGCCCCACATTTTGTGAGGCTACTGGGGTACATGGCATCCTCCACCAGCGTGGTCCACTGGGCCTGTTGGTGGCTGTACCACCTGCAGTGGCAGATGTGCCACCAGTGGTCTCACTGCCTAGTTCACCTGGACCAGCTGGTGACTGTGACCCAGCCTGTGTGTGACGCCATCCAGTGGTGGATGGACCCACAACATCTGGAGAAAGGAATCACATTTTTTCTGCCCAGAATGATCCAACATGCTGATGACGGACACATTACTGGTAGGATGGGGAGCACACCTGGGGGATCACAGAGCCCATGGGTTCTGGTCACTACGGGAAGCCTGTCACCCCATAAGCCTGCTGGATCTCCATATGGTGCTTCTGGCTCTGACAGAATTTGATCCTCTGATCAGAGATTTGGTCATGCAGATCCAGACGGACAACACCACAACCGTGTTCTACCTGAACAGGTAGGACAGCACACACTCCCTTCCCCTGTGTCGGGAGGCTCTCCTTACCTTGACACCCGTGCACAGCCTAGGTACAGATCTCCTTGTGATCCATGTCACAGGAGTCCACAGTCAAATTGGCAGATGCTCTCCACTGGGTGAGAGAGAGATGTCACACTAGATGTCCATGCATCAAGAGATTTTAATCCACCTGTTCTCCCAGTGGGGCACCCCTCTGGTGGACCTGTTCACCTCATGGGAGAACGGAAAGCTGAGGCTGTTTTGTGCCCACCCCCTACAGTCTGGGACAATGATGGGTGATGCAGGGGAAAGGGACTGCTGGCTTGGTGTGATGCTGTGAATCCCGACTCGAAACAGAACAGGAAGGGATTCAGCACTCAGGCTTGTCAATAATCACACCACACGAATGACTGTGAAACACTTATTTTTTTATTGTTTTAAAAGTCAATAAGTGCAAAGGTGCAGAAGAACTCACGATGTGCTAAGACTGCCAATACAAGAGAAACCACCCAGGGCTCCAGTGGAGCCTGTCGTATGGGCAGTCTGAGCATATTGTAAGTTCTTTCCCACTTTTGCACTCACTGGCAAAAATAAGTGTTTCACACAGTTATTCATGCGGTATGGTTATTGACAAGCCTGAGTTCTGAATCCTTTCCTGTCCACTGTTGGGGTATGCCTTCACCATGCCCTGGACCCCAGGCCTCCCGTACACCTTCTCTCCCTTCTGTTTAAGCCACAAGGCGATAGTCAGGGCCCAGAAGGACAAGGCATGGATGATCCTGATCGCCCCAGACTGGCCCAGACAGTTCTGGTGCACGGATCTCCTCAGTCTCAGCAGCATGCCTCCATAGTGGTTGCCTTTTCATCTGGACCTGCTGACAAGACAACAGGGGGCAGGTCCTGCACCCAGACTTTCATTCTCTGCACCTCTTAGTCTGGTTCCTGAGCAGCTAAAGTTCCAGGTCTTGGGTCTCTTGGAAGAAGTGCTCCATGTTGTGGAGGTCTCTCAAAAGGAGTCCACTCATAAATGCTATGCATAAAGGTTCTCAATATGGTGCCAGGGCAAGGAGCTTGATCTCTTGCCTGCCCTGTGATGAGCATCCGTGATTACTTGTCCCCCTCTCAGGTCTGTGAGCAACGACCCTTAAGGTACACCTGGTAGCCATCTCAGCTTACTGGGCTTGGTCTGGTAAGTCGATGGTGGCCCAAGAGAAGGTAGTTGGGTGCTTTTTTTTTTTAAAGGCCTTGACCACCTGTCCCTCTGGTGCGCGACCCTTCGCTAACTTGGGACTTAACTGCTGGTGCTGGCTGTGCTCATGGGCAAGCCATTTTGCACAGGTGCGAGATCACCTGTTGTGGAAGACTGGCTTCTTGGTGGCCATCATGTTAGCCAGAATGATTAGTGAGATCCAGGCACTCTGGGTGGAGTCTTCATATCTGGTCTTCCAGAAGGACAAAGTTATCCTTCGCCCACATCGATGTTCCTCCCGAAGGTAGTATTGGAGTGCCACCTTAACCAGGTAATGTAGTTTCCGGTTACCAAAGTTTCCAGTATACTTCACTAACTCATCTTTGGAGACTGACTAGGCTTCCTACTTTGGATCTGTGGAGGGCAGTCACTTACTATAAGGAGCGTGTGACCGGAGTTCAGGCTTGCCAGCTCTTTGTGACATACACTGAAGTTGTGCCTGTCAGACTGGCAGCAAAGTGGTCAGTTGGCAGGTAGATTACATCCTGCATCAACCTCTGCAGTTGGTTGGCTGGTAGAGAGCCTCCCAAAGAGTGTAGGGTTCAGGATTAGGACATGGAGCAGTTTACCAGTCTATCTACATAATATTCAGTGTGTTCACCATTTTAAAACATCTTTGAAATCATTACTAATGTGTGAAGTACAGTGCAACTGCAGATAATAGGCAAATTTTTACGTGTTTTGAATTGTTTTTAGTACTAATTTTAGTAGTCATTGATGTTTATTTTTTCTGTTTTAGAGTTATTATGTTATAGAATGTCCATTTGTGCTGTTTATTCATTACAAACTGATCGCCCTTGGTTGATTGTTTTTCTTTATTGTTATGGTATCTAATGTCAAAATGCATGTCTTGTTGTTCTTATTTGGGTCAAGCCTGTAAAACAGGCCACGTGGCCCAGTGCCTTTTCACCCATTCAACAAAATTTTAAATAAATAACTAACAGCTTAGAATTCATTGTGCTAGACATACCACTGTCTTGGTGGCTGCTTCTAAGGACACCCTTGTTCAGGAGATCTGTGGGGCTGGTAGTTGGAGTAAAGCACACATCTTTATATCCCATCACAGCATTGACGTAATGTCCCATCGGAAGGCTGCTTTTGGGTCCTTGGTTCTCCAGTCTGTGTTTACCAAATATGGGTGTGTGCCTTGCCCCCTCCTCCAGGAGAACTGCTAGGAGTCTGCTAAAGTGTGGATAGTGAACTGTATCCACGCCCTTAGAAATATAGGTTACTCACCTATAACCATAGTTTCAGGAGTGCTATACAGTTCACATCCACACAACCCACCCAACTTTCCCTGGCAATGTGGCACCCAGATCAGTGCTTCCAGCGTGAAAGGTCTGACATTATGGGGTGGAGCCTGAGGATGTACCACCCAGGTGGTGGGAGGTACTTAGCTCAAAGAAATCCATCTGATCAGCCTTTTTCCAGGAAGCTGCCAAAGTGTGGATGTGAACTGTGTACCACTCCTAGAACAGCAGTTGCAGGTGAGTATCATATATTTATGAGTTACTGGATGTTACCCATCAACAGGAATAAACATAGTTTGTATATTACTGTTGTTCAGAGGCCATTACCCTCTAATGGTGTAAAACCTAAAACTTTCAATAGAAATCTTTATGGAAAAAATATATTGAGTCTAATTGTAACACAGTACGTGTCAATACATCACCTAAAAAGTGGCAGGATATACATTGCACTTTTTCACTTTGCACTCTTGATCATCAGGCTCTTCACAGAAATACCGCAGGGGCTTTTAATCTTCACCTGGTAGATAATGCATTTACTGAATATTTAGGAGCATATTTGAGTATAGCTTAAATAGTTTGTTTTTTTAAAAGGGAAACAGGTATGTGGGGACCTCAGAGTCTAGAAGTCCATGGAACATGCTTTCAAATGAGTTATTGGGCTTTTCAGTACGTGTCCGCCATCAGGAGACAGCCATATCTGGCTGCCCTATATTAAATAAAGGCAGCAGCCATTTTATGGAACAATAGGATAGGAAGTGATGTCACAGTTGGGGGAAGCCTCCCTTGTAGCTGTTTTATTCGTAAAATATCTTTAATGATTTCCATATGCCCACTACACAAAAAGCGTTACATTCTTTATAGAAACCTTGACAGTACAGTTTGTAGTGGTTCACCTTTCTGGTTAGAATAGCCTATCAACCTAATATGTAGGCTGTCACTTAAGAGAGACGGTCCTTTTGTATTGGGAATTTATGAGACTTGATAGCGTGTTGTATGGGGCGCCACAGTCTGTCAAACTTCTGTGGGGGGTACCTTATGTGTTGTGTTGGATCTTTTCTGGAGTCATACATGCAACCATTGAGCTACTGTTGGAGATTCTATCCCCATCCATTTTTGTTCAACGGTTTTTTTTTTTTTGGCATTAGCAAGGTGAAGTCACCACAGTGGGTAATGTGGGGATCTGAGGGCCTCCCTGGAGGGGTTCACATCTGCCCCTGAAGTAAATGCAGTGTTGATCTGTCTGGAAGGATGCCAGTGAACTGCTGCATGATAGTTACCACCACATGCCTGAATGGGGCCACTTTAGGGCATGTGAAAGCCAAGTGCAGGAAGATGCCCTCCTGGTTTCACAGTTAGACTTTTCTGGAGAAATGTGATATAGCTGTATGGGGGTCAGTATAATATATACTATATATATATATGTATATGTATATGTATGTATATATAGTAGCTATTGAATCTTTTCTTACACTTCATTCTTTACATAACTCAGTCTCATGCCTCCATACCTCCGGGCCCTTCATCGGACCTCTTTGCTCCAGGTACTCCTCTTGCACACCTGATTCACCAAATCTCTGTGTTCCCTCTTCCAGTCCTCCTGTGGCTTGTCTCCCTAAATGGGTAAGGCCATGTGCTGCTTGCCTCTGAATAACAACCTCTAGTTCTAGAGGGCCGAGAGGAGGGGCCACAGTGGTTCTGTGACTCCAAGAGGGGTGGGGAGAGCCAGCATCCTCTTGTGAGTGAGTGTGTTGTCCCCTCTAGTGGTCCTCCCACCACATATTCACTGTGAGGATTCCCCGAAGCACCATAATGTTGTGGTGGGTCACAGTGCCCCCGCTAGATCTGCTGTTGGAGGCTCTGTGGTAGCGGCTAACCTGACACCCCCCCCCACCCATGGCAAGTGCGTGATGCTTCCACATTGCATCGTATGTCCTCCCCCCGCAGCCCAGGTATGGAAGTTGGGACTAAGACTTGATCCAGGGTCTCTCACATAGTGCTGTCTACCGAACCAGCAGGCCAGGCCTAAAATAAACGCCTTAAAGCAACTCTACTTAGAACTGTTGTGTTTAACCTCAGTACTTTCTAGTTGTTTTTCTTTTTTCTATTACTAAATATTTTAGATAATTCAGCACTTATTTCACTGGATGTTTCTGACTCTCAATCAACTAGATAATTTGTAAAAAATAATACAAAAAAAATATGCATTGAGATGGTGTACTCAAGACGGACAAGAAACAAATAATATCACAAAGTCTGGCACTCACCACCTCCAAAAAAGGGACACCAAGGTCCAAATAAATATAGCTTCATTGTCTCTTATTAAAAATGACAAACAGCCAGTCCGCTGGTGCAGTGGTTGGATTCCCGCTGGTGACCCGGCTTCGGGAACAAACTCTGATCGTCTGAGGGCAACTGGGGGGAGAAGGCTGGAGTGTCCATAAAACAGCCCGCCTTCTCTCCGGGAGGGTGGGGATGCGAAGTCTGGCACCTGCTGGCCCCTGGTGGAGGCCGGAGCATAGCAGGGCCAGAGCCTTAATTGCTGGGGAGTGATGGACGCGCGCATCACTTTGACATCACGTGGCACATCACTCTCCAGGGGAGAAAACCCAGAAAAATAGCCCTGGCTAAGCCAGATGATCTGTCCTCGCTCTTCCACTGCCGCCAGGTTTCATGACCGCCCGACTCCAGCAACACCTGAAGCCGATTGCCAGAAAAGCGCTGGACTGCCCTCACCGTGCCTTCCCTCGAGGAGGGGACCCACCCGCAAAGGGAAATGCCGGGCTACCTCCAGGGGGTTGCGATATGAGGCAGGGTCTGCATTGGAGATGATGGGCAGACGGAAGGATCTCGGGGGGGGGGGGCCTGAAGGAGGAACTGGCCAGGGGAGCAGAGGAGGAAAAAAATGACAAACATTTAAAACTTACAAACACCCATATAGTTCATGCCCGCCTGATGCATTTCAGACCGGAGCTTGGTGTCCCCTTTTTGGAAATGGTGAGTACCTGACTTTGTGATATTAGTAATTACTTTGTATCATGACAGTCTATTGTCATAGTAAGCACTATGCTGTAATAAACAAAAGCACTGAAGTGTCAGTTGGGGACAGGCACATGTTTTTTTTATGCAGACTTCCTAGATAGGCTACTAAATTATAAACATTGGAAAGGAAAATGGAAGATTACTAAGGGAACTGGTAGATGAGCTTGTAGGGCCACTGGCGGGCCTGTTGAATAGGTATTGACGGCCACCAAACAGGAAAGGGACCTTGAAGTAGTCATATCTGATGATCTGAAGGTTACCAAACAATGCAAGAAGTCTGTGAGGAGAGCCAGTGGAATGCTGGGGTGTATAGGGAGAGGAATCTCTAGCAGAAGGAAGGAGGTGGTGATGCCACTGTATAGAACATTGGTGACACCTCATCTAGAGTACTGTGTCCAGTTCTGGAGGCTGCATCTCCAGAAGGACATAGATCAAGTAGAAGCAGTTCAGAGAAAGGCGACAAAAATAAGGAGACTGCACCAAAAGTCATATGAGGGGGGACTGGAGGATCTCGGTATGTATTCCCTGGAGGAGAGGAGAGGAGAGAGAGAGAAAGAGAGAGAGAGAGGGGGGAGATGATAGAGACTTTCAAATACCTCAAGGGTATAAATAAGGTAGAAGAGGGTAGCATCTTTCCAAAAAAAAAAAAAAAAAATGTTCAAGAACAAGGAGCCATGATATGAAAACAGAGGGGGATAGAATTAGGGGTAACAGAGAAGTCCCCCCCCCCCACGGAAAGGATGGTGGATCCATGGAACAGCTTCCCGGCAGAGGTTGTATGGGCAAAAACGGTAGGAGAATTCAGAATCACATGGGACAGACATAAATGAAATCTAGCAATAGGAAAGAGAAGGTAGGCCGTAGATCATTTAGGATCTGCGGTATATGAAACAGGTAGGGAAAATGGGCAGACTAGGTGGCCAAGCGGTTCTTATCTGCCATCAAGTTCTATGTTTCTACTGGCCCGGTTGTGCTGAGGGTTGAGGCGCTGGACACCACACCTCGCATCACGCTGGTGACCAACGTTCGGGAATGAGTGCGGGCCGCCGGAGGTTGGCAGGGATGAGATGGGTCGAGCATCCGTCATACTGCTTTCCATCTCGGGGGAGGGGGGATGACAAGTGGTTGGTGCACGCCTGACGCCTAGCGGAGGTTGGGGCTCAGCATACTCCGCCGCAAAGAACATGGGCTGCTGCATGGCAGATGCTTGCGGGGCTGCATGCGTGTGTGCAGGCAAGGCCACACAGGCCTGCTGCAGGCGCCATTGCACGCCCGTGCTCCAGCATGGGGGAGTAGAAAATGGAAAAAAGAGAGACCCTGGTGGCTGGTTGTTGCGGCTTGATGGCAGTCCACACACTCCGCTCCGGAGGTAACGCCCTCGAAACTGGATCTGAACCTGGTGGGTGAGTAAGGGGGTCTCCCCACCACCCCGCCATGGGAGTTATGGGGGTGAGGGCCTGAAGAAGCGGAGTGATCAGATGGTGGCTGGATGGGGAGCTGATCAGGGCCAGGGAGGGGGAGAAATAGAATAAGCCAAAAAAAAATTCTACGTTTCTGTGTTTCGCTGGAGCTGGGCGTGGTACCACAGGACTGGAGAATAGCACATGTGGTGCCCCACCACAAGAGTGGTCCCAAGGATAACCCAGGGAATTACAGATGAGCCAGTGTGACCTCAGTTGTGTGCAAGTTCATGGAGGTCATACTTAAGGGAAAGTTTGTAGAGGATCTAGAGGAGTATGGTCTTCAGGATACATGCAGCACGGGTTTGTGGGAGGGAGATTGTATGTTAAACAAATCTGATCGACTGCTTTGACTGGCTCATTAAGGCAATAGATGGGCCAAGCGGTGGACATCCTTTATCTGGACTTCAGCAAGGCCTTTGACTCTGTACTCCACAAGAGGTTGATCAGGAAGTTGGCAGATCTCGAGGGTGGGGAGATGGCCAAACGGGTAGAAAACTTGCTGAGGGATAGGACCCAGAGGATGCTGGTGGGGGGAAGAGTTATTTAGCGCCAGGGAGGTCATCAGTGGGATCCCGCAGGACTTGGTGTTGTTCAGTGTCTTCATCAATAACATTAGGTACTTTAAATGTTGTAAAATATCAATAAAAACCTTGACTACAAATCAGAGACATTAGGGGTGGCGTTAAACAAAAAATGTACCTCTTCGCAGATGACACCAAGCTCTATGGGAGGGTGGACACAGCTGAAGGCATGCAGGACAATCTGAAAAAGCTTGAGAGGTGGGCCAGGACCTGGCAGCTTGGCTTCAGTGCCAAGAAATATAAAGTTATGTACATTGGAGCTAAGAATCCCAGGACGGACTACTACCTGGCAAGGATCTGGGTACCTGCAGTGGAGGAGAAGAAGGATCTGGGAGTGATGATCACTAGTGATCTGAAACACGCCATGCAGTGCAAGAAACCAGCAAGGGCAAGTAAGATGTTGGCACACATAGCTAGAGGGATCAACAGTAGGCGAGAGGAGGTTATACTGCCCTTGTACAGGTTGCTGGCGAGATCACATCTAGAGTATGGAGTACGGTACTGGTGCCCACACCTATAAAGGGACATTAGACTTCTGGAGAAGGTCCAGAGGAGGACAGCAGGAATGATAGTGGGTCAGCAGGGTAAAACATATGAGGAGAGGTTAAGGGCACTGAATCGTGTATTCCCTGAGGAGAGGAAGGGGAGAGGGGACATGGTTGAGACCTTCAGGTACTTGAAATGGATAAATAGGGTGGATAAGGAGGGTCTCTTTAGGCTCGGTAACGGGCATAACATGGGGTGGGACATACATTTAAGCTGGGGGGGTGGTTAGGAAGGAGGTTAGGAAGCACCTCTTCATGTAGAGGGTGGTGGCCAGATGGAATGGGCTACTGGATCAGGTGCTTTCATTGAAGATGATAGACAACCTCAAGAGAGGCTGCGATGAACATAAGGGGAAGGTAAGGGTCATGGGTGGGGCGGATGGAAAGGATGGGAGGAGTGGGGAGGGGGGCAGGGTCAGTAGCTCAAGCTGTGGACCATGCAGTATGAGCAGACTAGATGCACCAAATGGCCTTATTCTGCTGGCTTCTTCATATCACTTTCTGCTTCAGGGCTCCATGAAGTGGCTGCCACTGTGAAACAATATGGGGCAGATTTAGGTTGCTGACATCTACAGGTAAGCCCAGTATCTGGTTTGAAAAGCTTTCCATGGGCTTCTAGAGTATCAGAGACCTTACACTCCTTTCAGCCAGAGAAACAGATTGTTGCCCAACATTAGTCATAAAACAGATTTTGGCATCTGTTTAGGCCACAAATATGTTCTTAATTTTCTAAAACTGATAAGGCAGAGGATGTCCACCTAAATGTGAGGTCAACTTCTATGCGAGTATATGCAGGTACAGTATTTCCCTCTGGTGGTACCAGTGCACCCCCCTCCCACACCACCACCACGGACTCTTAGAGATGGGTGGACAGACTGGAATACCAGAAGGGAGCCACCCAAGGACTCTGCAAAGTGTGTTGGTAACAGGGCTTAGGTCTACTTGAAGGAGTGAGATACCGGGGCAATAGAGGGATCAGAATGGGACTGAAATACTGTATACTGAAACGACAAAAGTAGCTGGTTGTGTTATAGTGAATCACAGAGTCTTATCTTTGATTTCCTTTTTTCAGAGATTTAGAGAGTTCTTTAACCAGAATGAGACTGGTGATGTCAGTAAAGATACCTGTGCAATCCTGACTGTGGAAGGAAGGACCTTTCCTGTGGATATCTTCTATACACTGAGGTGTGTGATTGGCTTTTCCATTTATGATGTGTGGCTGAGCAGTCTTGTCATAGAGAATCAGAGGTGTCGCAGTCTTGGATATCAAATAGATTGGAAATTTACTGCTTCCTGACTGGCTAAACAAGTTCAGAGATATATATAGTACCACACAGAAATGCACATGTTGGAACAAGTTCACGAAGTGGGATTTAGAATTTGGGCATAATTGCATGCAGAATTCACGAACCCACTTCACTCATCCCTAATTGCCACCACAAACCTGGCTGCCACCTTTACTCACCGAAAACCTTCAACGAGGTCCTGAAAACAAAAACTCTCTGATTTTCCTCTTGATCACCTCCTTACACATATAAATTAAAAGTGAAGTACTAATTTTTGGTGTTCTTTGGTGACCATGAGAAATCCCCCTGCTGTCCTAACCAGCTTGCCAGAGCCATCTCTGCAGCATACCTTGTTACAGATAAAACTGAGACCTTGACTCCATATAAGGCAGTCTGTTTTGTATGAGGGGTGAATATTCTGCCAGAAGAATGCTGCTGAAGCTTGACTTCCTATATTCTATGATAAACAAACATTCAGTTTATTGAATGTGTGGAAAGACAGACAATTGGCAGGTAAAAAGTGACTACTTTTAACTAAAGAAAATTTAAAGTGATGGAGGGAGGCAGCAGCGTGTATAGCACCCTTAGTCACCTGAGGGAGGGGGCTGATAGGCCCTTCCAATCAGTACAGCATGGTGGAAGAGAAGAGTGGAGGTGGGGTAACTGAAGGAGGAGGGGGGGTGATGGGGGACAGATTAAGATAAAGGGAGGCCTTGAGTCACGGTGGAGGGTGGTGTCTCTGAATGCCAGAGGCCTGGGAGATGAGAAGCAGACTTGCAGTCACTAGTGGCAGAGAGAGAGGTAGACATAGCGGTCATCACAGAGACATGGGCCACACGGAACCACAAATGAGACCTTGCAGGTCCAGAATATACATTATATAGGAAGGATAGGGGGATGGGGGGAGGGAGGGAGTGGCTCTATACATGAAGGAAGCGGTGAGGGTAAGACTGAATCATTGTAAGTACACGTGCAATCCACTAGGGGGAAGACACAAAGGATGGGGGTGGTCTACAGGCGGCTTTCCCAGGAAGCGGAATTTGACTGGGTACTAGGGTCTCAAAGCACCAAAATAACCAGGAAGGGGGAGGTAGTTACAATTGGGATTTTCAGTCTAGCTGGGGTAGATTGGAAAATCACGGCTACTTTCTGCACTAGGGAGCAAGTACTGCTGGATGCATTTCAGAGTGGTTTCCTGACCCAGAGTATCCAGGACATCACTGGGGAGAGTGCTGTACTGGACCTGGTCCTGTTCAACTGCGAACATGTTCAGGATATAACAGTGGAAAAACCATTTGCAGGTAGTGACCCCACATGGTGTGGTTCCACCCGGACATGGGCAAGGGGATGGTCAGAACCAGGACAAGGGTTTTGGACTTAGAGGGCTGACTTTGGTAGGATGGGAGAAATTCTAGATCACCTTGCTGGAATCAGAAGTGAAACAGATGTAGAACAGAAATGGGCAATAATAAAGGAGGGGCTGATGGAGACCATTAGTGGGTGTGCCAATATCAGTATTGAGAAGACTGATGCTAAAATGCCCAGCTGGTTCAGAAAGGAGGTGGCAAAAGCTGTTGGTGACAAGAGGGCAGCCTTCCGGAAGCACAAACAAACTCGGAAGGAAGCTAACTCAAGAGAGGTAAGCAGAGCAATTAGGGTGGCAGAAGCTTAAAAGGAGGTGCAGCCGGCCCATCGGTGCAGCAGTTGGATTTCTGCTCACGACGCCGGTGACCTGGGTTCGGGAGTGGACTCGGGTCGCTGGAGGGCTGGCCAGGGGAGAAGGCTTGAGTGTCCCAGGGACTGCTTGCCTCTCTGGGGGTGGGAGGATCAAGGCCCATAGCTTGCCTGACCCCGGGCGGAGGCCCGAGATACAGCAAGTCCTGCAGCTAGCGGGGGGCGGCGGAGCTGTGTGTTGGACGTTGGCACCTATTACCTTGACATCAGGGTGCAACACCATGCGGGAAGAAAAATGGAGGAAAAACACCGCCAGAGCAATGGGTAGATGGAGCACCAGTGCTAACCCTGATTGCGGCTGCCTGCTTGATCACCGGGGGAGCTGACGAAATCTGGAGACATTGGGGTGTAAGGACCCTACCCTGTACCTGTCTTTGGGGAGGTATAACCATGGCTCCATGGGGAACCTCTGGGGATTCAGGTAAGCCAGAGTCGTGGGGTAGCACCAGGTGTCTCCCGGAAAAGCGGAGCTCAGGTGTGGGAGGAGAACAAATAGAAAGTAAAAAAAAAAAAAGTGCAGATAGCATAGAGAATAAAAAACAGGGGAGAAGACTTTCTTCTAATATATAAAGATGAAAAGGAACACCAAGGGTGGAATAGATTTAAAAAAAAAAAAAAAGGGGGGGGGGTTGGCAGAGGGTATTGCAGAGAAAATGGAGATCCTTAACAAGTACTTGTACTTCTGTTCAGTCTTCACTAGAGAGAAGGACAGACCAGTACCGCAGAGGGAACAGGAGGTTGGGCACAGGAAAGGGGGAAGTCACAGATGGTGTCATTCATGCTGACAGGGTACTTAAGGGCCTAAGTGCCCTGAAGGTGGATAAATCCCCTGGGCCAGATGGTGTGCACCCACGGGTCCTAAGGGAGCTGGTGGAGGCCCTGGCGGGTCCCCTGGCAGACCTGTTTAACACCTGTCTGGAGCTGGGGATAGTGCCCCAGGATTGGAGAACTGCACATGTGGTGCCTTGCCACAAAAGTGGGCCAAAGGATGAACCGGGGAACTACAGGCTCGTCAGCCGGACCGCATTAGTGGGCAAGCTGATGGATACATCCTGAAAGAGAGACTAGTGAGCTTTCTGGAGGACAGTGGGTTCCAGGATGTGAGGCAGCATGGCTTTGTGACGGGGAGGTTCTGCCAGACTAAACTAATTGACCTCTTCGACTAGGTCACCAGCACAGTGGACAAAGGCCAAGTGGTTGATATCCTGTATCTGGACTTCGGCAAGGCCTTCGACTCTGTACCTCATAGGAGACTGGTCTGGAAGCTAGAAGACCTAGGGGTGGGAGTCAAAATTTGTTGGGTGGGTCAGATGTTGACTGTAGGACAGAAGCCAAAATGTGGTGGTAGGGGGGATTCTCAGGAGCTAGGTCAGTGACCAGTGGGTCCCACAGGACTCTGTGTTCGGCCCAGTGTTGTTTAACATATTCATAATTGACATCGCGGATGGAATTGGGGTTAAGATATGCTTGTTCTCAGACGACACAGAGCTCTGCAGGAGGGTGGACACAGAGGAAGGGAGACAGGAACTCAGGGAAGACCTAGCTTGGTTAGAGAAGTGGTCTGGCATTTTGCAACTGGGGTTCAGTGCTAAAAAGTGTAAAGTTATGCACCTGAGGGCGAAAAACCCAAGGACCAAATACTGATTGGGTGTTCTGTAGGTAACCAGGTCAGAGGAGGAAAAGGACCTGGGTGTAATTATCAAGAGTGACCTGAAACAGTCGACACAATGCAGGAAGGCTGCTACCAAAACAAATTGGATCCTGGTCTGCATAGCCAGGGGAATCACCAGTAGGAAGCTGGAGGTAATTTTTCTGCTGTACAGGTCTCTAGCGAGACCGCACCTGGAATACAGTGTGCAGTATTGGTGCCCTTTTATCAAGAAGGATATCAACTTGCTGGAAATAGTCCAGAGAAGGGTAGCCAAGATGATTCAGGGCCAGCAAGGCAACACCTATGAGGAGAGGCTCAGGGGGCTCGGCATGTACTATCTTGAGGACAGAATGGAGAGGAGGGACATGACTGAGATTGTCAAGTACCATAAAGCTAGAAAAAGGGTGAGCAATGAGGGTATCTTCAGCCTTAGTGGAAACAACCCACTAGAGGTAACAGCCTATACATGATTTTGGGGGGGGAAGGTTCAGAAGGCAGTTCTAGAGACACTTTTTCACCAAGAGAGTGGTGGCGAAGTGTAATGAGTTCTGGAGGAGATGGTATCCCTAAAAACAGTGAACAGCTTCAAGCGAGATTGGGATGGAATAAGGGGGAAAGTTGCAGGTGGGCGGGGAGGGCGGAGGGGGTATTTGACAGTGGTCAAGGGGATATGGGAGGGGGGAAGGCCCCCTTGTAAACGCAGAGGGAACTACACATTGAGCAAACTAGATAGACCATAAGGTCTTTATCTTCTGGCACATTTGTATGTTCGTAAGAAAATACCTCTTTTTAATAATAAAAGAAGAGTTGACTTTTTTTTTTTTACTTTGAAAATAGTTTTTCGGTTTAGCCATTTTGTAAGCACAATAAGACACTTGTCATGTGTTGTCTGGGGTTAATGCACTTCCAGTTTCTCAAGGCATGTGGTGCAAGCTCCCTGTTCCTAGCTGTGTACCTGGACGTGCATTAATCCGACAACGAATGCACTGTCATGTCTTTTTGCTTATGTAAATCATCAGCCTTGATTCAGCCAGTCGGCATTAAGAATTTGGGGGGTCTCACACACTGTGTTTGAAAAGTGGAAAGTCTCACTTTTCAAGGGGGGGGGGTGTCTGTCTCTTATATAGTTAGAAAAAAAAAACTTTTTACGCTTTTTTCCATCAACTTTTCATGCCAGCCACATTTGTCAGGAATATACTGTGTACTGGCCCTTGACACCTGTCCTCCCCATTACCAGCGAGGTCTCCCTTGTTTCTCTGCTTCATGGCAGGGGTTTCATGGTGAGGCGAAAACAGCAAGACAGCTCAGATGCTGGAGAACGTGCAAGATAACAAGGCACAACCACGAACAACAATATCTGCACAGCTCAACTGACGGTAAAAAGCAAGGCTTTATTTGCAAAATAGTTAAAAAGCATACCATATGATCAGCTCCAAACAAGCAGGTTGTTACAGTGCAGAGACCCCGACTGCTTTCGCACCTAGGTACTTAAAGGAGAAGTCCTGCATAGTACTGAGTATTTATTTTCTTACCTACTGCTGGCTATATATTCAGTACCAAGTGCGGTTGCCCCCAGTGCAGTTTCTGCTGCAATCACATTTGTTTTCGCATTTTTATTTATAAAAAAAAGAAAAGTTGTGCCTCCATCCTCCATTTTGCCATGAAATTGGCATCTGGACCACATCATCAGTGCAACACCCGAGAGCGGTGTTGCGCTAAATATGGTCCCTTGCGTAACGCACACCACAAACATTTGTTTCCCTTCGAGTGACTGGGGATCCTAGGTACCACTGTGAACGTGTTGAGCATGTGCCACTATCCTGAAGCAATGCAACTAACACTTGGGGTTAAAAGAACATGCTTTTCTGAGCATGAGGATTTTTTTATTTATACTTTATGCTCCCCTCTTCGTGGCAGCCCCCATCTAATTGATCCTCCCAGTCCCATCACCCGGCTCCTCCAGTGGGTCTTACCTTGTGCCATCCCTTGACTTGTGAGATCGGCCCCAGCCACCAGTGCGGAGCCTGTGGGGGGGGAGGCAATCGTTATCCTGCTGCCGCGAGGTGTTTTTTTCCATTTTCCTTCCTTCCTCCCTGTTGCCGGGGCGCAGATGTCATCATGCGTGTGTGGAGGTGCACGCACGTTACGTGGTCCCGCGGCACCCTCCTTTCCATTGGAGTCCCAGGCCTGCACCACCCTTGGACCACCACCTGGGGATGGTCATTCGGCAGGACTACTAACCATCCCTCCCCAGGAGAGGAGAGCTGTCCTCTGGATGCTCAATCCTCTCCCTCGCTGGATGACCCTCAGCGACCTGCTTGCACTGTGAACACGGGTCACCGGCATGGCAGGAGGTAACTGGGCTGGCATCGTGAGGATCTTTTTAAAACCAAAAACAAGCCCTTGAAGTCTTTGTTGTATCACTTTGAAAAAACAGGACTGCGATTCTGAGCATGCGCGTCAGCAGTCATCACTGGTGCGTGCTGGGATCGCAGTGATCCTGTTCACAGTGATAAACAAAGACTTTAGAAGCTTATTTTGTGGTTTTAGAAAGATCCCCATGCTCAGAAGAGCATATTCTTTTAACCCGAAGTGTTAGTTACACTGCTTCAGGATACTGGCACACGTGCAATGTGCTTTACAATGAGGCTAGAGATCTGGCGGCGGAAGTTCAGTTGAATGTTGGTAAAGTGCTTAGTCCGGTTGAAAATATATGTTTGTAAAATTCACACAAGTACTCATATATTCAGCATACTGGGGCACAAGAATAGTTTATTTGGCAGAGATTTGGATTAGAGGTCATTATAGCCACACTGGTCACACAAGGTGAGGGATAGCTTGTACAAGGTAACAGTGTCCCTATAACGTGTGCTGACATAGCTACTGTATGTCATGCTTGATTCTGTGTTGCGGTGAAGATGTATGGCATGTGTGCCCAGCACACTCAACGCCCACGCTCCAATAAAAGATGGCGCAGGCTTCTAAGTACTCGGAATGCAGAAACCTTTTTTTTTTATAAAGAAAAATACAAATTTCTGTGTGGTGGGATATTGGAAGGAATTAAATAACTTGAAAAACTGGCACACAGGTATGTACAACTCGGTTTATTTTAGAAATAGATGGTTTTATTCACTTAACAGGAGCCTTCTCCTTTAAGGCTGGGTATCTACAGTTATTGTCAAATTACAGATCGATTTCAGTGCTGTCAACTTTGGGTGAAATTCTTGAGAACTTGGTTTTTAACCAGTTCATTGAATACACTGGCAAATATGACTTGTCCCCTCAACACTGCAGCTTTAAGGCCCCCTGGAATTCTGCGGTTTCACAGCTGCAGTGTTTTCTGCTGAGCTTGCATCATGCTGCAGAATATATACAGGGACGTGGACTTCATCGCTCTTGGTCATTTTTCATTGAAACATACTGTTATCCCATGGTGCCTGGTGCACTTCCCCTCCGTGTTCAGCCTGAAGCACACTCTCTCTCTCTCTCTCTGCCTAGAAGGCAGTGTCATTGATTACATCATATTTTAGCCAATGCAGTCCTGCATTCTGCCACAGAAACAAATGTTGCATGCCACAAAAGTGAACAAGCACTACCATAACAGCCTAGGAACCATGCCACAGAAACCAGGACTGAAGTGCCACAGAGAACTAGGGGTCCTGGGTTGATGTGAGGTTATAGTACCACAGTGGCCTTGGTCAGATTCACAAACAACGTCTATATGGTAGCAGTCAAAGATATGTTTTCCTGTGCTGTTTTCGCAGACCTGACAAAGACTTTTGACCTTGTGTTGCTCAAAGCTGGTTTCAAAACTGTCTGTAAACCTGAAACAACTGGTCACACAAGGAAATGTTTGGTGAGCTGTTGCTCTTATTAGTGAAGAGTGTGCCTTCGTCTTTTGTCCTTTTGCTACAGTACCAAATGCAGTACTCTACACAGATGACTTGATTACGATAGTTCAAACAGCCTAGTTGAGTGGATTTTTACATTAAAGATTTTGTTGTGACTGGTTTGCTCTAGGTAGTCTTTCTAAATATAAATGTGTATACATTAAAGGTTATCCTCTTTGATTGTAAACCCAAAATTAAAACAGAAGTGGAAGATTACCGGTAAACCGCAATAATGGCACGTTACTTGAAGTCCGTAGTTTAAAATATCTTGGAACTGCACTAGCTGTATTGTTGGACAGCTCTTCGTACATGTGCTTGCTTGAGGAATATAACCGATGTGTTTTGAACAATGAGGTTACAGGATTGTCATGTTTAAAAGTAGTCAGTTGTTACTTTTTATTTCTGAAGTATTTTTCACTTTCCACTGCCGATTAGACTGTTTTCTAACTGATTGTATTTGATGCTGCTAGAACATTTCCTGGAGACTGGCGTAATCTAGTTCTGTTCCTCTCTATATCTCATCAGCATTGTGACCTCACTTATTGTCAAAATTAAAGGGGGAACAGTCAGGACCAAGGGCCCCACACTCAAGTGTGGTGCTGGTCACATTGTTATTTTGTGTGTACAAACATTTTAGTTTCCGTACTGTTTACTGTAGTATAGTAGAGTGTATCAGACTAATTTTGCTTACTCCTAGGCTGACAACCTCTATTACTACAAATCCCAGAATCCCCTGCAGCTGACATCAAAGCAGTAGGCAGCAATGGGAGATTCAATAACCTGCAGTGCATGTTAGAGTCTGTTTAAGCTCTGATCTTCTGTTTACTGGTCTTGCTGTCCTTCCTGGGCTAAGTACTGTCCCAGAGGCCAACCCTTAGCCTCTAGAGAAAAGCAGAACTGGAAAACATCTGATTGGAGATGATAAAAGCTCTAACATGCACTGCAGGCTATTGAATCCCCCACAGCTGCCTGCTGCTCTGATGTCAGCTGTAGGGGATTCTGGGACATGTGGCAATAAAAGATGTCGGCCTAGGAACAAACAAAATTGGTCTGATACAATCTACTATATAGAGGATAATGGATGGGCAGCAGGTAATAACAACATTGTTTCCTTCAAGAGGTTGTCATGCCAACCTAGTAAACCTCGAGAGTGAAGCTCGAGAGGTTTACCGTTGACTTGACAACCTTGAGAAGGGAACTCCGTGTTGTTAAATTTTGTCCATCCATTATCTTTTATAGCGTACAGGCAGCATTTGGACACGGAGTTCGCCCTCGAGCCCAGACGGAACTGTGTGCGTCAGTGCATTTGTATTGAAGTGCACAATGCAGTACCACACCTTTACAGTTAGTGGAGCCGCCCCATAGTCCGCCATACTTCCGGGTAGCGGGCTTTTTGTTATTAAATTAAACTACTTTCCGGGGCAAGAAAAAAGGCATGTTTCTCTGAAAAGCTAAACCGGAGGGTAAGGTTTGCAGGGACTGCATTCCTTTAATAATAAGCCTCTCCAATACATTATAATATAGTAAGCGGTGAGTAACCCAAATGCTTGGCACAGTGGGGCCCATTTTGCTTACTGTTCCTCTTTAACCAATCCTGCAGCAAGTGCTTGGCTCCTCTTGGTCAGTTGAGATGTCACAGGTCATAGGGCTGATGCTGCGTTAGGAGGAACTGAACTAGCTATGTCAGCCTCCTTGTAGAGTACTGTTCCACACATCACACCACGTACAGTCAAGTAGAAAATCATCTAATTAGCAAGAAGGAAAAGAAGAAATAGTTTAAATATGTAATAGATGACTACTTTTGAAAGTTACTATTAATTTTAGGCAGGACACTGGCACTTTATTATGTATTGCATACTGTTATGTACCTGGGTAGTGTCTGAAAATAGGTACTATAAGTCTAGGGCACTCACTTGGTTAACAAAAGCTAAATAAATTAATTAATCATCAGTACCTGCATCTTCAGACTTTTTCTGCAACATTGTGTGTAAGGGATTTGTTGCATACTTCAGGGCTGAGATGCGGTACTGTCTAGTGGTTGGAGCACAGGGCAGTAAACCTGGAGACTTGGGTTTGAATCCCACTACTGTCACTTGCTGGGTGACCCTGATTGAGCATCTTTACCTTGCTGTATGCGTTACCTCCTTGAGCTTTCCTTTACCTTACACAGTCTCACTGCTTCCCTCTGGGCCTAATGTCTGCAGCTGTCCGGGGCTTATAAAGTACTTTGCTAGACAGCATCTATGAAATGAGCCTTCTAAGCCAAATTCCTTTCCTGTCCTGACCTGTGCTGTGCTGTTAATGCATGTACAGTTCATTCAACACATTGTCTGTCACAACAACACAACTTTAATTTCTGTGCGCTAGGACACTTAAAATACTTGTTTATGATGGTCGGTGGGGGAGGATCGTTATAGAAAGCTCAAAATTAGAAAGAAATCATAATGATTTATAAGGCATGACATGTGTGCCCAATTGTGGGATACTGGCATGCCTTGGGAAGTGAGGTATGATGCAAAGCTGAATGGCAGAACTGCATTATCCCAGACCTGCTGACAGCCTGCACTGCTTTGTTGCATTTATAAAATGGGTACTCTGATTTTAATTTTAAAGAGCTCCTGACATCCATGGGAGTACTTTGAAAAATATAACATTTAGACACAGTTGTTTATTATATAATGTTCTGTAATCCTTTCTCCTCTTTTACCTGGTCCCCAGCATATTCTGAAATCCGATTTTACAAAGTTCCAAAAATTCCCATTGAAAGCAATAGAGTTAAAATTGGAGTGACTCAGTGATCTTTTAAAGTGACACGATTGTCATGTTGCCATAGGAACCTCCTCTTTGAGGAGTTTTCTTTTTCCCTGATATGTGACCCTGCTGTATGAGCAAACTGTTCATTGGAGCAAAGTGCTGTTATGCAGTGATGTTCCACACGAGTGGTCATGCATTCACTTTTGAAAGTCGGGGGAGAATCTCAAGCACAGTGTTTTTTTTTAATTTTTAACTGCCCTAGAAGTTTTTTTGCAAAAATGTGAAAGTAAATGGATGAACAGAGCCAGTCGGCAAACATCAATCTTCCACTCCCTGCTGCAGATCCTTCCCAGCATCCGACTCGGCACGCCATGGGCAAATACTTTCCCACTCACTGCTACTGATCCCCTCTAACCATTTGCATCAAGAATCAAACAGGCTGGCAGTTAAAGAAAATCTGGCAGTGGAAATCCTTATGGTGCAGCAGGCAGAATGGCACGTGAAGACAAGGCTGTTCCGCCAAGTGCACTGCTTCTGCATTGGCAGGAGGGCAGGTATCTTTAAATTTAAAACGATGGCTAAGTGTTGGGCAGACTAGATGGCCCGTGGTGCCTTTCTCTGCCGTCACATTTCTGTGTACTATGAGTTGAGCAGTGCTGTTTGAAGGCCACCATATGAGCTGCATCAAAGTATTGGTGGTCTCAGTGGAAGGGAAAGCATAAAACCTAGCAGAGCTTTCTGTTCACTGGGTGGGGGGGGGATGAACAAATAGAAACAAGACAGAAACTATAAAAAGAGGGTGAAAAAAGCATTTTTCCTTTAACGTGGCTAGCTTGCAGAGGTAGGAAGAAAGAGCAGAAAACACAGAGTAAGCGGAGAGAATGTTGTTGTGCAGTTCACCCAGAAACTTCAGGTAACTATAAGGGGTTGACGTTAAGGTTTTATCTTAGTTTTGTTTACAGCGTCCTTCACCAGATAGTATTTGGTACTGTGGAGGGTGACCTTTTCACTGGCAGTAAAGCTTTTAAAACTAACAACCCTGGGAACAGAAAAATGGGCCTTGGAGGCCCAGCCCTGTCATGGTTCCCTGCTTTCCTCTCAGCCCCTCAACCAGCAAACATAAGTTTCCTACCAGCTGTCACCAGTCTCTCCCACCAGTGACTCAGTGCCCCCCCGTCGGCAGAGGAAAGTCTCCCAACCGCTGCTGCCAGTCCCTCCTGCAACCCGACTCAGTCTCCATGGCAAACTTCAGTCTCCCAACCACGGCCACTGATCCCGCCTACCAACTGACTCAGCATCCCAGGCAGCCAACAGCAAACATAAATCTCCCATCCACTACCCTGATCTCTCCTGCCACCCTACTTGGGCCTCCTGCCAGCAAACGCCAATCTCCCACCCACTGCTGTTCATACCTTCCTGCATTTGACTCCCCCTACCTCCCCTGGCAGATATCATTCTCTCACCTGCTGCTGCCAATCCCTTCCGCCACCTGACTCAGCCCCCTTCACAAACACTGGACCAGCTGCCATTGGTGCCAGCCAACTCTACTTCTTTATTGGACAGGTGCAAGGAAAAGATTGCTGTCCTCTAGAACTTGTTTGCTGTGGCTGTGGGTCTGCATCTGACATCAGAATTATCTCCACGCAACATATTGTGATGTCATAAATAGACATGTGATGCCAAGTATAGACATGCAGCTAGAGCAGATAGGGCAGAGATCCTGTTTTCATGTAAATGGCCTTAGTAATAAAGCAATAAGGTGAGAATTACAGCATAAAATATGGAATATAAACTAAATTATGTCTAAATATTACATTTTTTCAAAGTGATCACAAAAGCATAAGGGGTTCTTTAAATTTGAATAATTACATATAAGTAGTTCTGATCTGTATCATTATAATGTAGTAATGCATGATCAATTATTCATATTTGATGAGTCACAATTTTTGGTTTATCATACCCATTTTATAATGATTCTTAGAGTTTGAAGACTAATTTTAATCATTAACTTCCATTATCCATGTTCTGTAGCCCTGTCCCCGATTATGTCAAGGCCACTGCGGAAACTGTGATGAAAATCCACCAGAATGAGAGTGATGGAGATATCCTTGCATTCCTAACTGGTCAGGTACTGCAAGATTACTTTGGTTACTTGCTTTGCTGCTTCCATGTAGAGTTTTGGTGGATCTGAAATGGTTATGAAGGAAACACTTATGGTGTGTTTGCAGCCTATTTCTGGAGCAGTACTACTGGTGCTGTAACTTATGAAAGACACAGAAGGTGCCCTGAGCCCATATTATTACAATGTGGGCAGCGGAGACAATTTGTGGCATGTGTCCCAGACTCTCTTCTGATATATTATTACTCTCTAATGACTCAGAGCTAGGGAGCTGGGTGTGTGGGCAGGAATTTTTGGCTCATTGGCCACATCTGCCACCAACATGAATTTGGGCAGTGACTTCAGGGGGTGGAGGTCCTTTGGTGTCAGGTTGTGCACTGGCATCCTGTTCTGCAGTGAGCCTGAATGGTGGTGATGAGGCCATGCCACCTGTGGGAGTGATTTCATAAAGAAATAGGTAAATGGCAGCTGGCCCTTTGGCACCTAAGGCCGAGGCACTGGATGCCTTACCTCGAGCTACTGGACAACCCAGGTTCGGGAACGACCTTGGGTCGTCAGGTTGCCGGCACAGGGGGGAGCAGGATCGAGCGTTGGCTGTCCTCTCCCAGGGAGGTGGGTCACCTGCTTGTAGTCCCGCCGCCACCGGATGGAGGTCCGGTGGCAAGCGCAGGCGGCAATAGAACGACAGGTAAGGTGGGGCCCCATAGGACATGATGTGTACGTGCCTTCATATGCGTGCATCATGTTGGGGATTTGCGGGCTCAGAGACTGGAGAGAGAGAATGAAAAAAAAAAAGTAAAAAAACTACCTACAAGAAAAGAAAGAAATAGGAAAATAGATGAGGCCTGAAGCAGTTTATACTGCCTTGCTGTCCCACACTTACTTGCACTGTGCAGACCCCGATCCATCCCTCTTCATCATGGAAATATTGTGTATGACTCTTCCCTATCAGATAGTAAACTCCATCAGGAGTAGCAAGTCTGAGGATTATATGGAGACTGATCAGAGCGAGGATGCTGGGTACTACCCATTCTGCTACAGTGGTGCAGGAATTAGAGCTCATGGAAGGCTGAAGGAGGTCTTATATGTCCGCTGGTGGAGGAAATAGTAAGTATGCAACAGGAGTGGAGTACAACTGGCAAGGTAAAGGTGTTATACTGACTGAGGGTAACAGTAACAACAAGATTTCAACAAGTGTTTGTCAATGCCGAATGTTTGCTTGCTGATATTAGCATTGGATGTGCAGGGAGTTAGACAGATACAGGATAGGAATGGCAGTGAAGTATTGAACTCACACCAATCCCACCTCCACCCTGCAGAGATGGACAGGCACTGGGGTGTGCCTTTGGGTCGTCGCCCATAATGCTCATGGCATTTCACCTCACCCTATCCAGTAGACACCTGACAAGTGTTGAGGTGTGCCTTGGGGTGTTCGGCTTCACAGTCACCCCATTTCATAAGGACAGATGCTGAAATGGGTGCAGTATAGGAGAATGGGGTGAAGTCTGGGGCCGAAGAGTCCAAGGCGCACCTCAGTGCTTGTTACTGGCTTCAGGGTGGGGGGGGTGCAGGTGAAATGGCATGAGCATTACAGCTGGTAATCCAAAGGCACACCCCTCTGATGCCTGTTAGTCTGCACAGGGTGGGACGTTATGGTTAGAAACCCTAATGCACCGGGCGTTTGTTGGTATTTGCACTACAGATTTTCAACATGGCCTTTTTGTGACCCCCACCACATGAAAACATTTGGGACCTCTGCTCATGAACAGTGACACTGTGATTTTGTTAATGTGTCCCGAATTTTAATTTCCCACAGCGACAACTTCTGAATGTATGTGAAAACTGTGCAACGCATGCTTGTAACACAGTTATTTAGTGGAATTATTTCACCAAATTTTCAACATAGGCATTTTGTGACCTCTGCTCACGAACACTGTCATATGATTTTCTTAATCTGTCCTGAACATTGATTTCTCATAACGACCGTGCCATTGTGAGCCAGATGTGCAAACCCACATTTTGGGCAAGATGAGAAAAATGACAGCTGTACTGTTCATAAGGAGGTGTGCAAAATGGGCAATGTTGAAAATTTTGAGTGTAAATGTTACAAATTTTAAAAGTTACGAGTGTGCGTGGAAACTGCGAAATGCACGCTTGTAACATAGTCATTTTATGGACTTTTGTCACCAAATTTTCAGGCATTTTAGGACTTCTGCTCATGAACAGTGTCACTGTGAGTTTCTTAATCTGTCCCGGACACTGATTTCCTACAGCGACCGTGCTATTCTGCGCCGGAAGTGTGAAAACACATTTCAGCCAGGATGTGAAAAATGACAGCTGTACTGTTCATAAGGAGGTGTGAAAAAATGACAGTGTTGAAAATCTGGAGTGAAAATATTACAAATTCGCAAACTTACAAGTGTGCGTGGAAACTGCGTAACGCACGCTCGTAACAGTCATTTTTTGGAATTTTTTCACCAAATGTGCAACATAAGCTTTTTGAGAGCTCACCTCATGAACAGTGACATTGTCATTTGGTTAATTGGCCCCGGAAGGTGATTCCGCGCTGTGACTGTGAAATCACCTTTCGGGACTGAATAACTCCATGACAGTGACTGAATTCATGAGGAGGGGGTCCTAAGAACCCCATGTTGAAAATTTGGTGGCAAAAATCAAAAAAATGGCCGCGATATCCACGTAAGTTGAAAAAAAAACCATTTATGTCATTATACAGCTTACCATCATTTTTTTCAGTTCGCGGTCGGCTTTGAAGAGTGCAAACGTGTCCCTGGTCCACCGAAGATCATCGTGCCGATCTCTGGAGATAAGTATGGGGTGGGGAGGTGAGGTGCGCAGAGTGTGGCTGTGGGTTGGGGGAAGGGGCAAGAGACTCAATGAGGACTTTTTTTTTTTTTTTTAAACAGGAATTTAAAATAAAAGACACATGGACTTTGTGCATGCGAGGGTGAGCTTCCAGCATGCCACCTGGATGTTTTTTTTTTGGGGGGTGGAGTCGACGGGATTGGGCACCCATTGGCCATACAGTGTGCTGGGGAGGCACATGAGCACACTGGGTGGGCTCAGTGTGCTACCTGGGTGTTTGGAGGGCTGGAGACAGGGACTGGGCACCCGTCGGCCACAGTGTGCTTGGGGGGAGTGTGCATGAGCCTAGGGGGATTGGGCACCCCTAGGCACACAACAAATGGGGGGGTGCATCATGCTGATGTGGATTGGGCTACTCCGTCGGCAAATTAACTAGGCAGGGTGCATGCCGACAGGGATTGGACACTCCCATTGGCTTTAACAGGGACTGAGAGAGGTGGGCGGGGGCTGTCTGTTGGCTTTGTGGGGACTGTGAGAGGCCGACGGAGAAGCCGTCGCCATGTTTATTGAAAGGGGATACCAGATAATGCAGCTGTAATTGGCTGCTGCAGTCAGGGACCGCCCCACAAACACAGCTGATTGTTCAGTGACGAGGCGCTCCCTAATTGCAACGGTCAATTTCTTTGAGCACAGTGGCACGCTCATTAACTGCTGTGATTGACAGCATGCTCCTCTGTTGGCGCGGCAGAGACCAGCCCCAAAACGGACTGCTACCATTCGCCACAACACTGAAGCGCCTCCACAAACTGCTACTAAAGGAAGCTGACGCAGTGTGTTTCTTGCGCGTGTGTGCAAGCAGACACAAAAATACGTTGCTGTCACTGCTGTCACAGTGGATACCTTGAAGGGTAGTATCGTCACAGTGCAGTACTGAAGTAATGAAAGAGAGAGAGTTTTTCACAACACTGATGACATCACAGTTGTCAAGTGAAGCACTTCAGCTAACAGTTGAAATCACTGAGAAACAGTAAAATCTTTAAACAAACGGCAGATTTAAAACTTAAACTTGTAGACTGACGTGTAAATATGATATACCATGGTCTGGTTCAAAATGTACAGTTTAGCATCACTTGAGAGGAGGTAGGACTTTCATAACTCATCTGTGGCTCTACTACTCATGAGTTATGGTCGTGCCCACTAACATTTGAAAATAAATTGCATGTTTTGAGTCAGATCATTGCATATCCCATAGAGGTATATATAGGCTGACACTGCTAATTGTACAAGTTGCTGGCCGGTGGTCAAGAGTGCCCCCCACAAAGCAGCCCTCCCCCAAAGCAATCTCAAGTTCCCTGGCCCGGTGGTCAAGAGGACCCCCAGTGAAGCAGCCCTCCCCCAAAGTAATCTCAAGTTCCCTGGCCTAGTGGTTGAGAGGGCCCCCCGTGAAGCAGCCCTCTCCCAAAGCAATCTCAAGTTCCCTGGCCCGGTGGTAGAGAGGACCCCCAGTGAAGCAGCCTCCCCCAAAGCAATCTCAGGTTCCCTGGCCTGGTGGTCGAGAGGACCCCCACCGTGAAGCAGCCCTCCCCCAAAGCAATCTCAAGTTCCCTGGCCCGGTGGTCGAGAGGGCCCCCTTCGAAGCAGCCCTCCCCCAAAATAATCTCAAGGTAATTTTAGCTCCATCAGCTTTCAGCGCTACAGGGCGGTGGTCTGAGCCGAGGATGAACCTTCTCCCCTTTCACTTGGAGTGTAACTGGATTTGGTGCCTTTTTCATTTTGAACTCCCAAACTTCTTCAAACTTCAACAAAAAAAAAAAAAAAAAGGGACTTTAAGAGCTTCAAAACTTGGCATAGGATTATAGATAGTTTTTAACATTTTTTTTATTTAAGCACAGTTCTTCTGCAGTTTACAAGAGTTGTGCTGCGTTTTAATATTAGCCAATCAGCTCCGAGCTCAGTGCTGTGCTGATTTAAATATTACCTTAAGAGCTCTGAGCTCACAGTCTCTGCCACTTGTTGGGGAACCAAAATGTTTATTTGTGCTTCTTGCATACCCAAAGGTTACAGTCTATGCTATTTAAACTGTTTTGCTTCTTAAACTGTTTTACAATTCTGGCAGTGGTCAAATTAATTACTTAAAAGTAGTGTGCAAGTGACTTCTGCCTCTGGTTACTTTGAATGCCAGTGAGCCATCATAGTCCCGTAGCTCAGTTTCCTTCCCCATGCCTTAGTCCTGCCCCCTTGCCTCGCTTATCTACTCACCTCACTTCTCTTCTCTTCACAGTTCCCTGGCCAGTGGTTGAGAGGGCCCCCCTTCCCCAAAGCAGTCTCGAGGTAATTTTAGCTCCAGCAGCTTTCAGCGCTGCAGGGTGGCAGTCTGAGATGTGGACAAACCTTTTCCCCTTTCAACTGAAGTGCCCTGCCGCCCCCACGGCCACCTTTGTTGATCGTGTGCATATATATAGGTGATCACGCGTTGGGATTAAACCAATCAGTCGACTTTCCCATTAGCAAATTATCCTCTCCAACCACTAGAGGCTGCTACCCGTGTAACCCTTACTAGCAGGATGCCCCAGCCACAAACATCATGTTTACTGTCTCCCTGGCACTACTTGCTGCCCTGATTCCTTTAGCTACTGTTCCCCCCCACCCAATCTTCCTACCCCTGCTGCCAGAGGAAAGACTGGTTTCTGTATCTTGTCAGTCTGGCCAGCAAGCCCTAACACCCTCTCAACAACTGTGTCTCACCAAGCTCCACAACCACTCCATATGCTATCCGGCCCATCAGTCCTCCCCCCCCTTCCTTCCACGCTGGACTTAAACTCTTAAATTCTTCTGTGCAGGGAATCCCTGGGAGAGGCTTTCAGCATCAGCCTGCATCCCGTAAGCAATCTCATTTCATGCCATTTACGAAATTTCTATTGACAGTTGTTCTTCTCGCGGGGGAAATTGAGCCAAATCTAGGAACAACTACCAGCCCACTTTCGCTGCCACACAGCCTAAAATTGATGCACCTAAACATCTGCAACCTGATGCACAAAATAACCGTGCTTCAACCAACTGTTGCCTCCCTAAAACCAGCCATCTTAATTATTTCAGAAACCTGGTTAAAGCCCCATAGCATGGATTCGGAAATACTCTTCCTAGGTTACACTGTTATCCACCGTGACCGCCCAGATAACAAAAGGGGCGGTGACGTTGCCATTTATATTTCCTCCTCCATCCAGTACACCCCAATCACCATACCGTCTCACTCCCAGACCATTGACGCCTTGCTGACCAAACTCTTCCCCCCCCCCATACCACCCCATTATTCATAGCTGGTTCATACTGTGTCCCTGACACCCCTACTTCCGTCATCTTGGCACATCTGGGCTCCTTGAAATCCTGTGCTGTAGGGGGCGAGCTACATATCCTGGGGAACTTCAATCTAAACTGGCTTGCCAGTTCTGCTTCCAGGATTTCATAACCAAATAGCAGCTCTAAACCTCTCACAGATGATCTCTGAACCTACATGGCTGAACACAGAATTGAACAACCGCTTTCTCCTTGACTGGTCATTCACCTCACATCAGCATTGTATAATTGCAGCAGGCCTATTGCCTGACTCTTTAAGTGACCACCATATGATATATATGATTCGAAAAGTTTTCAGGTCCAAAGCCTCACCTCCCAGAATCATTCTCACAAGGTCATACAGATCCTTGGAACTTGCCTCACTCCTAAGTGACCTAGCAGCCACTGATTGGTCCTTCGTCTCTTGCGCACCATCCATTGACTCTGCACTTGAGTTTTTCCAGCACAAGTTCTTATCAGTGTGGGACTATCACGCTCCGCTTAGATGGGCTCATGTGAGGGGCACTCACCTCCTTTGGATCTTTTCAGACATCATGTTTCTTACCAAAGCCAGAGACACAACTTGGAAGGCCTTTGAAGCCTGCTGTTCCCCCGCCACCCGTGCAGAATACCGTTCCCTATGCAACACTTGCACTAGGAAAATCAGGCAGGTGAAAGCCAAGTACTTCCAAGCATCCCTCCAGTCCAATCTAAAACAGCCATCAAAATTCTGGAAAGTGGTCAAATCTCTCTTCTCCCCAGCCTCCCAGCTGCCCACCCCTGTGTTAAATATAGGCGGCACCGCTGTAACGTCCCCTTGCAGTCACCTCAGAATTTAACTCCTTTTTTACAAGTTGCACCTTGTTCTTGCTCTCCTCCCTCCACCCTCCCATTCCAGCTCTCACCCTGTGCCCACCCTGCACAGATCCTCCCTCCCTCAGCCCACCCCACTCAGGGCCCTTCCTCTGCTCCTACCTTCTCCTTCAGCAAGTTTACACCCTCAGATGTTTACACTGCCTTGATCTCCCTAAACCCATCCAAAGGTAATTTCCACTCTGGGATGGACTCCAAGATGCTCCAACTGTCAGCCCCTGCCATCACTGTCCTCCTGGCTGCTCTTCTTAATCTTCTCCCTAGCAGAACTCCCCTCAGAGTGGAAGCACGCTACTGTTATCCCTCTCTCCAAGGGTGGTGACTCCCTCATCCCGGTAACTATAATCCTATTTCCCTCCTCCCAATTCTGGCTAAGCTTCAGGAGCGCCTAGTCCTCTCCCAGCTCTCTTTTTTTCTCAACTCCTCTGCTTTCTTCTCCTCTTACCAGTCTGGCTTCCAGAAGGCTCACTCCACTGCCACCTCTCTTCTACGGCTCACAGACTCCATTCTCGACGGCATGGATAAAGGTCACATCACCTCTGCCATTTTTGTCGACCTGGCAAAGGCATTCAGTACTGTCTCCCATGCTCTCCTCCTAGACAAGCTCTCCAGCTCTGGGCTCTCTGCTATTGCCATCAGCTGGTTCCGCTCCTACCTGGTAGGCAGATCCCAATCTGTGAAAATAGGTGACTCCTCCTCATCCTCCCTTCCAGTTACCACAGGAGTGCCCAAAGGCTCGGTCCTAGGACCGCTGCTGTTTTCCATCTTCCTCAACGACCTGCCCGATGCCTACCCACATACATCCATACATATGTATGCGGACAATACGGTTCTGTATACATCAGGCCCTTCGACTGCGGTCATAGCGACTAGGCTGCAGCAGGACTTCGATGATGTCCACCTCTGGTTTTGTTCAAATCAGCTTTTCCTCAATGCCAAGAAGACTGTCTCTGTGACTTTTGGCATGAGGCAGAGACACTCGAGGCTCCCCACCACCCTCTCCTTCCACATCCTGGACGGGACTACTCTGGAGGCTTGTTCCTCCTTCAGATACCTCAGGGTCTGGCTCGACCAGCACCTCGACTTTTCTGTACATGTTGATCAGTGTTCCCATTAAGGCTGTAGATCTGGGGATGCACTGCACCCTCTCCAAAAATTTTCAGGGGTACAAAATCAATCAATCACTTTATTTAACTAGGCAAAATAAATTATACGGGTTCATTCTACCATTTGTACAACATTTTTGTGGCGTGCATATAGTTCAAACAGAATTATGGGGGTACAGTGTACCCCTTTCACACAAAAATGTGCTTGAATTCTGATGTCGATGCCTTCCACAAGAAGCTCCACCCGAAACTGGGTGCACTGTACCGCAACCGTGGAAGCATCCCGCTGCCAGCCCACCGCGAACTAGTACAGAAAATGATTCTCCCTATATTCGACTACAGGGACGTAGTCTACAGTGCTGCTCCCAAGTCAACCCTAGCCAGACTGGATATCCCCTTTTCTACCCCTTCTGCCATTTCGCCCTTGATTGCCTACCCTCCACCCATCACTGCGAGCTCTATCAGACTCTCAGCCTACCGTCACTCCAGGATTGCCGCCAGTTCCACTGCGCTAAACTAAAGGCCAAGTACTAGTCCCAGTCCCTGCCACTGTATCGTGCCTCTACCTTATCTGCACCTACTCCCGCTGGGTACTCCCTCAGAAATTCAGACACTCGCCTGCTGGCCGTTCCGGCCATGTCCTCCACGGTTGGCCAAGTTGCATTCTGCCATCGCATGCCCAAAATTTGGCTCACATCCTCACTCCATCACTTAAGCTCACTCATTATTGCGCACTTTTCCTCAACCTGCTTTTGTGGCTAGGTTGTAGCTGACCATCTGCTTATCCAGCACCTTGGCAAAGGCTCACTAACCTGACCTGGCACTGACCCATTGTGTTGTTTACGTTCTCACTACGTTGCTAACCTTGAGCTGCTCAGTATTCAGTCTGTTTGTCCCCAATAACTACTGTAAATCCATTGATGTTATATTTGTACCCTGCATCCATTTGTACTTGGCTATTTCACTGTTGATCACTGTTGCGCTCTTGTACTCTGAATCTAATTGTACCTTGATGACGACTTCTCTCTATCCACCTCCCCCAGGACGCACCTGTAATTGAGCAGTACTCTGCTCAGTGTGCCCTCCTGGTGAAACATTTTAATAAATAAATAACCGCAGCACCTCGAACCACAGTACTGAAACAAGCAAAATAACGTGTGCAAAAACAGTACCAGTATGCAAAATAGTAATGCTGAGTGCAAGGGGTATTTAATGAAGGTGCAAATACAAACGGAACAGGACAAGCCCCAGTGCTTCGAGCCTCATGCAGGCTCTCTATCAGGGGGAGGTCAAATAGAATTACAGATACTCATTTTATAGGTGAATCAACGTGACATCGCAATTAAAGGAGAACATTCCAAGAAAAAGAATTTGTTGTTAACAAGTGCATAAAAAAAACGTGTTTAATAAATATCTAGCTATACAGACTGGGAAAGCTTATTTTGAAGAAGTTGTTAAACTACAACATTCTATAAAGTTACACAACCATATGTTCTCAGAAAGAACTGGAAGGGGACAGGATCAGTTGTGTTCCAGGACAGTAGCTGCTGCTGTTGTTTTCACAGGGTTCTTGTGGATTTTACTTGGTAGGTTAGTTCTTTTCTTTCTTACTTCTAAGGGGCTAGCAGGGTATTGTTTTGGGGGCTGCTGGATGTTTGTAAACTGATTTGGTGGCTGTAAGTGGGACTCATTTTGTGGATGTTTCACTGTGTAACAGGCTGCGCTGGTAGAGGCCTGTTTCTTCTGATTTAAAACCTATTTGGTGGGATTTGCTTGGGCCTGGTTCTTTGGCTGCTGGGCTTGGAGGGGAGACACAGGGCTTATACACTCTCTCTCGAGTCAGGTGTCTGCCCAGGACCCTCCCTCCCCAGAAGTCTGCGAATTTATAGGGGAACACCTGCCCTGCAATTGGAGAAAAGGCTGCAGGTGCAGCTCATGTAGTTCTAGCCACTGGGGTTGGGTTTAAAGGCTGGGAGAGAAGCTTGGGGAGTTATTCATTTTCCCTTATAAGTTTAATGTTGTACTGCACCTAGTAACAGGGTTACTGGTGTACAGTGGGACTGTCTCTAAGATTAGTGGGTGACCTGATTGGGCAGTAGGGTATCTTGGACTAGGGGAACCTGGTGGCTCACCAAGGAAACCTATTTGGAAGGGGATGGAACCACACATCATTAGGGCCGGCATCTTTGGGAGGGTGGTGGGGTGCACAGGGTGTGGAGCAGCCATGATACTGAACTGGGCTTGGAAGTTCGGTGGTTGCCCAGTGTGCTACCAGCTAGCACAGCTTAGGGAGGAGGTTGCGGGGATTAGGAGAAAGCTGGGGAAGGGGGTGGTATGGTTGGGAATCTCCCACAGGGTTGCACCAAGCACTGGGGGTGGGGGCATAGGGAAAGGAGTGCATGAGAATACTAGGGTCACATAGGGACCCTGGCAGAGGGGGCCCAAAAGGACACTACCAAGGAAGCAGGCAGGTAACTGGGGACCCTCACAAAGGGGGGACGGATGGACAACATTCTCAGGGAAGTAGGCAGATGGCCAGGGCTGGACAGAAGGAAGCAAGGCGGGGAGGTGGATCAGACCTTACACTCAGTAACTGCTTCAATTCTCTTCTTCTGCTCAAGGATGAGGGGGGTGATGTAGCCACGACAGGGGTGGTTAGAGACGGAAAGGGAGTGGGAGTGGGAGGCAGGAGGCAGGGGCCAGATAGCAGGAAGAACAGGGGGGGACCTGGAATGCAGGAGAATGGGGGGAGCAGTGAATCAGAGCAGGAGGGGCAGGGGGAAGAGGGAGGAAAGCGCAAGGAGAAGGACCAGTTGGGAGGAAGGTAGGAGAAGGACCAGAAGTACAAGGAGGATTCCAGTAAGGGAGCTGAGGGTTTAGGCCAGGGGAGCACGGCGAGCAGGAGGAACTAAATGGAGACAGGAAGGAAGGGAGGATGAGCCAGGCTAGTTTAGCAGATGGGGAGAAGGACCAGTTGCGAAGCAGCGAGGGGAATTAGCAAGGTACAGAAGGATACTCAGGAGGAGGAGGCATAGGATTGGAGGGAGGGTGGCCATGGTAAATAAGGAGGGTGGCATGTGGCACCCAGATAGGGGAGGAACAAGGAGCCAGCTGGGTGGAGTGGCCTGTAGAAAGGATGAGGGACATGGAAGGGGGATGGAGGAAAGGGTGGTCAGAGTGCTTCTGCTGGGATTCTATGATCAGGGTATCAAATGGGATAGGGAGAGAAGCCTGGCCAGTTAGAACAAGATGCTTCCCTGGACTAACGGTGTACAGGGCTAAGCATGAGGTATATCAGCTGGCAAAGGATTGTGGGGGTTCCCCAGACATACTGGTCCACCTGGGTACAAATGACATTGAGGGAAATAGCGGGCTAGAGATACAGGCAAGATTCAGGGAGCTCGTCGGGGTCTGTCATGACATAGGATGCACAGTTTCCTTCTCAGAAATCCTGCCAGTGCCAAGGGCTGTAGGGAACACAAAAGGAAAATTAGGGAGATAAACCAGTGGCTCAGGGGTGGTGTGAGGCCAGAGGGTAGGTTGATGGGGATTGGGGGAGACCTGGGAGGATAAGGAGCTGTATGCTGAGATAGACTACATCTCAATTTGGAGGGAGGGAATCCTTAAGTTGAAAATAGAGGTTCATTGGTGAAAAGTGGGGTTTAAACTTGTGAAGGGGGGTGGGATGGGAGAAAAGGCTGTCAAGGGGGTGCTGATAAAGGAGGGACTCTGTCTCCACCCCCCTGGGGACCAGGAGGATTGCAGGAAAAGGCCAACTGGCAAAGTGCAGACCAGGGGAAAACAGAATCCCCATGGGAACACGAGCAGGGGAAATGGAACTATAGGGAAAGGGTGGAAGGTAGTCCTGCTAAATGCCAGGAGCTTGGGCAATAAAATGCCTGAGCTCCAGGCGATGCTAACTGAGGGAGCAGTGGATGTGGCAGCGGTCACTGAGACTTGGGCCACTGCAAGACATGACTGGGACCTGAACCTGGAGGGATACACTATGTTCAGGAAGGACAGGGGAGAAGGGAGGAGGGGTAGCAATGATAGTCAAAAACTGCATTGGCTTAGGGGGAGTAGAGGAGGTGGAGGGAACCGTGGAGGTGATTTGGGTCACCTTGATAACAAGGGGGGGGCAAGAGAGTTAAAATAGGAGTGGTGTATAGACCCCCTGCCCTGGCGGAGGAGCTGGAGGACAGTCTGGTGGCAGATGTTAGGAGACACTGCAGACTGGGCAGAGGAATGGTGGTGGTGGTGTTGGGGGACTTAAACATGCTAGGAACAGACTGGGAGACTATGACATCCTCTGTGACCAGGAACAGAGTTTGTTGGATGTCTTTCAAGACGCGTTCCTAACTCAGCAGGTGAGGGAACTGACCAGGGAGGCGCGGGTACTGGATGTGGTCCTGGCAGACAGTGACCAGATTGGGGGCCTGGAGGTAAGGGACCCATTGGCGGGGAGTGACCATGCCACGGTCTGGTTCTGCCTGGACCTTGGAGGGTGAAGGCTGCACAAAGACAGAAGTAACCGACTTCAGGGGCGTTTAAGGAAATGGGAAGGATCCTTAAGGAGCATTTGGATGGGATTGGGTCGAACATGGACGCTGATAGTAGGTGGAAATCATCAGGAGAGGGTGCAGGATGCTACCGTAGCACCTGTGCAAGTAAAGGCAATGCGGTGAGAGCCCAAAAACCCTGTTGGTGGACCAGGGAGGTCCAGGAGGTGGTGCGGGAAAGAAAGCAGCCTATAAGCAATTCAAGTGCTCAAGGAGTGAAAGGGATCGAGGAGTGCAGAGCTGATGGCTAGAAGGCCACTAGAATGGTGAGGCGGCTAAGGCAAGGAAGGAGCAGAACCTGGCCAGGAAATTAGGAGAGGGAACAAGGGTTCTTTAGATACATTGAGGGAAAAACGAAGGGTGAAGGGCAGATTAGCAGGATTAAATCCCAACGAGAAGAGGGGAAACAAAGACCAGAGGCAAGCAGAAATTAAATGGGACTCCCACCTCACACTTTCCTAGGAAAATGAGGTGCTGCATCTCACATGGGAGGAGACAGAATTCTGAGGAGGGGGACCCTTACCGATCGGCAGGTCTGGGGAGAGGAGGCATCACTGGGCAGGTGGGGAGGGCTAAGCAGGAGAAGAAGAGGTACCGAGGTGGAAATCACAGCAGAAGAGTGAGGAAGCCCTCAGCTCCCTTAAGACGAGAAAGCACCGGGCGGATAAATTACATCCCAGAGTGCTGAAGGAACTTGCAGATGTCCTGGCAAACCCTGGCAGAGCTTTTCACCATCTCTGAGGACAGGGTGGGTGCCCCAAGACTGGAAGGTGGCGCATAAGTGCCTATCCACAAGGGGGATTAAGGAGGTGGCAGGGAACTACAGGCCTGTCAGCCTGACATCGGTGGTGGGCAAGGTGATGGAGGCATTGTCAAGGAGAGGCTAGGGGGACCTGGATAAGTCAGGGTGCCTGGACGATAGACAGCATGGATTCATCCGGGAAATCGTGTCAGACAAACCTGGTGGAGTTCTATGACTGGGTGACAAGTGCCTTGGACCTGGGTAGACCAGTGGATGTCCTCTTTCTAGACTTCAGCAAGGCATTTGACTCTGTTCCTCACGTGGGCCTGTTGGATAAGCTGGGAGAAATGGGGTGGGGAACCAGATGATCAGATGGATAAGCAATTGGCTCCAGGACCGGACCCAGAGGGTCGTGGTTGATGGGATAACTCATCCCCAAGGAGGGTCATTAGTGGGTCCCACAGGGATCAGTCCTTGGGCCCCTTCTGTTCAACGCCTCACGTATCTGACATAAGGACAGGAATCAGGAGTGAGATGAGTCTCTTTGCAGATGACTCAAACTGGGGCGGTGGTGGATGGGGAGGAGGGGAGGGTGGCCTACAGGGGACCTGAGGCTCTGGAAAGATGGTCTAGAAAGTGGAAGCTGAGGTTCAATGCAGGAAATGCAAGGTACTCCACCTGGGGCAGGAACCCAGGCCAAGTGTACACCGGGAAATGCTACAAGTCTCGATGGCTGAGAGGGACCTGGGGTGGTGGTGGATGTCAAGATGAACAACTCTGAGACTTGTAGGAGGGCAGCAGCCAAGGCCAACAGGATGCTGGGATGCATCGCTGGGGATCACCTCCAGAAGGAGGAGAAGTGATACTCCTCTGTATAACTGCTTGGTGAGGCCGCACCTTGAGTACTGCGTGCAGTTTTGGAGGCCACACTTAAAGAGGGACATTAACCTCCTGGAGAGGGTCTAGAGAGGGCAACCAAAATGATTTGGGGCTTGGGGGACAGGACCTATGAGGAGAGGCTCGAAGAGCTAAATATATACACATTGGAAGAGAGAAGGGACCGGGGGGACATGATAGAGGTCTTCAGGTACATGAAGAGGGTAAATAGGGGAGGAACAGTCAGGGTGCTTCGAAGGAAGGAGGAAGGGGCCACTAGAGGGCATGGGTGGAAGCTGGAGGGTGGAAGATTCAGGGGAGAAAGGAGGAGGTGCTACTTCACTGAGAGGGTGGTGGAGCCATGGAATGCACTGCCTAGGGGGCTGGTGGAGGCAGAGACAGTGGAGGGGTTCAAGAGGGGTGGGACAGGTACAGGGGAAGGGTTCTGGAAGCAAAATCCAATGCAGCAAGAATATCCGGAACTGGGAAGGGAGAAGCCAGAGAAGGCGAGGGGGACAGCAAGGTCAGCACCCAGGGTGGGGGCTGACCAAACGAGCAGACACGAAAGACCGTTAGACCTATTCTGCTGGCATTTTAGTATGTTAGTAAGTGATTCTTTGTCAAGAAAATGGTTGCATCTGATGTGTTTAAGTAAATACTTTGTTCACCAGAGATTTCGAACAGACAAAATGAAGGGACTACATTAAATCCAAAGAAACTAGAGTGGTTGTACTGGTCCAAACACCTGAAAAAGAAATCATTCAAATATTTAAAGATTTGTGATTGTATTGTAGGCAAGCAACATTGCAAGAAAGAATGTAATCCAGTGAGTTAAACGCTGGCACTACACTGCGTGGCACACTAGAGGTAAGGTGAAATGCCCCATACATCATTGAGACCCCTCTGGTATAATGAACCCAGGGTGAGTATAAATCTACTTTCAAGTTGTCTGTTTTTCGTGTCTGTTCCCTCCTGTAATATGGGATTTGATGTGGGCAGTATCCATGAATTTAAAGTTGCTGGGTGAAGCATGATGTTTTATGCACCAGTGGCTACCAACAGTTGTGTCCTCCCGTTCGTTTAGGATGGATTGAATGTGTTCTTGGATTCTGTCCTTGAGGGAGCTGGTTGTCATGCCCAAATAAATTGTAGGACAGTCACACCACAGGGCGTAAACAACGAAGGGGGTTCTATAGGTGATAAAGTTCTGGACTTGATACTGAAAACCATTAGTGCAGCTGGTGAACTGGTTGCTCGGCAACATATATTACCATATGTTGCAGTTGCCACAGCGATGTGAACCTGCGCGAGGTCCAGGAATGAAGGTGCAAGGAAATGGGGTGGTTGCAGAAAAATGGCTGCTAGTAACCCTGTCACCAATGCTTCATCCCTTTTTATATACCACCCTGGGCGAGTCTCCTATGCTATCCTTCCAATCCGGGTCTGCTTGAAGAACACTCCAAAACTGTTTGAGTGCACGTGCCATTTTCGGAGTTACAGAATTAAATTCCATTATAAAGTTAACTCTGTTGTCAATCCTTGTCAACGTCGTATTTAGGGGTGAGTAGGGTGGTGCGATCTTGGGCATGGGTATTGGCTTCAGTGAGGATTGATTGTTCATATCCTCTGTCCAAGAACCTATGCATAAGCTCTTGGGAGTGTTGATCTTAAATATCCATATCGGAGCAGTTTCTGCGGATGCGCAGAAACTGACCTTTAGGAATCCCCTTTATTAAATGTGGCGGCTGACAGCTGTCAGGTCTCAGCAAAGTGTTGCCCGCAGTGAGTTTTCTAAAGTTTTCCATTTTAAATTATTTCTTTTTCAGGTGTTTGGACCAGTAAAACCACTCAAGTTTCTTTGGACTTTATGTACTTTATGCAGTCTCTTCATCTTGTCTGTTCGAGATCTCTGGTGAACGAAGCGTTTACTTAAACACATCAGATGCAACCGTTTTCTTGACAATGATTTATTTACATATGGTTGTTGTCACAGCGAGTGGGAATAAACTTCAGACAAGGCAAATTTACAGGTTTAAAACACACTGTGGTGTGATATTTATTTTTCAAAGGTTAGAAAAATAAATGAAAACAAAGAAATTGCAAAGAAAATCACTACTTAACATCAGTAGTTTCTCATATAATACAGTCGTGGATCTTGGAGCTCCTAAGACCCTTCTCATCTGCATTCAACAGCTTGTCTGTGCAAACAGTAGAACCTCTCCTCCTCTCTCAGGGCTGAGCCCCACTGGTCTGAACTGAAGTGAACTTAGTGAAGAGGTTTTATATCTTTTGGTGGGGTCACCTGACTAAGCCCTTTCTATTTTTTATGTCTGAACACACTGTTTCAAAACCAAAGGGGGTTTTTGTTTCAGGGGACTTCCTGGTTCAGTTAAAGATACAGTGTATATATCCACAGATATTGACTCTCTGTATCTCTGATCCACAGTGACTAAGCACTTTTATACATAGACCCTTATACAGTAACAGGTTTATAGTGTGAATTTATGAAAATACCCCAAGTGTAACCCCCAGTCGGAGCTAAACTGAGAGGGCTACTACCCCTGCCTGTAGGGCTAGAAACAGGTTGAGGGGCCTAGGTCCTTTGACGCGGTGCCTCCATTTTTATAAGCTGAAAATTTGGGGAGAAAGGTGTCACTCGGCATGGTGACTAGGTTTGACCACTTTGCACAGGGGCACCCAAAGTAATCCAGAGACTAGAAGCAATAACATAATGTCCAATACCAGGAGATGGGATTCTAAAGTGTGGCTTTATTCAACAACACTGAATGAAAAGCATAGATGGACCCCCATGGGGCTACACTCCTTATAATGCAGATAAGGTGCTGACACAGACACAATCCATTCTTGGATCCTAAACTTCCATATGTCATGGACTCTTTAACTAGTGGCACACTACCACCCTCTACTCCATCCCGTCTGGGCACCCTCTTCAGGCACTGGCCAATACCTGTCAGAAAGGTGACTGGTGTTTCAAAGCGAATCTATAGAGGAGAGTCCTCTTACTCCAGGTGGGGGGTCTCCCACCTTTTGTTCCATAGACCCATACCCGGCCATTCCTTTGTTTATACACACACACACACACACACACACACACACTCATCCTTGGCTACTGTAGTGCAGACTGTACATGGCTTTGTAATGCAGTAACTGTCTTTCTCTGAAGACCCCCCACGTACAAATGTCATTACATCTCACTGTTCCATAAGCCTCTTCCTTGGCTACTATAGAGCAGACTGTACATGGCTTTGTAATGCAGAAACTGTCTTTCCTGTGAAGACCCCACCCCCCACATACAACAGCTATTACGTCTCACTGTTCCATAAGCCCTGGACTTGGCATCCTGACTGACCCACAGCCCCAGAGACTTATTTACTCACTGTTTTGGTGAATGACACTGGCCTTTTGTCAAAGCTTCATCACCCTCCATGTTGCAGGTGTCCAAAACTCTGAAGGAATCTCTATTCCACAAAAACTGTAGTGCCCCAGCACTTTTCGTCAGGCAGCTTCTTCCTTTTCCCAGGCCGGGGGTTGCCCCTGGGAGTTTTTGTGCCTCTCTCTTTGGTGGAAGCCCACACCCTAAGGTAGCTCTGTCTCAGAGCTGAGGGCAGGGGGGCCTGCCCCTGCAGGGCACCCCTTCCCTCCACTGCACTACATGATCTACGTCCTTCCCTCTCTTGAGCCTACTTCAGAACTGCCTTTGAAATTCCTCAACATTCTACCTAACTCCCAACTGCAACATTCCATTGTGGCTTATGCTGCTGCAGAATTCTAAATGATGTCATAGCCCCAGCTCAGCAGAGACTGAAAACAGAGCAAGACATAGTGAAATCCACTTAACTGGAGTTTCACTAGCTGCCTGTCCCTGCCTGCCACTAGATCTAACTAGGGTTCTAGCAACAGTTTACACCAAGGATTTCCCATAGCTGTATCAGTCATGAAATTATTATTGTCCTATATGGCTTCTGAATCCTTTTTGTTTAAAAAGGCTTTATTAACTCTCTGTATTCTTATTTAAAATAGCCTTCATGTTTTTTGTACACAAAATGCACTTACACACTTTACACAACATCTCTCCGGGTGTTTGGCATCATTCCAGGAACTGGATGGATGGAAATGGAAAAATAATGAAAAGAGAGAACTAGTAGGAAGTTTAGTAGGGACAGTAAAGCACTACACTAGGTGGCCAACTTAGGGTAGGGGGAAAAGAAGAAAGGCAAAGAGAAAAGCGTTAACTGTTGCGCAACAGAAGTTTTGGTAGCTAGGAAATAAGGAGATAGAAAAGTGGTCCATCAGTCACAGCTGAGGGTGTAGCCTAACTCCACCACAGTTGTGTAACTTTATAGAATGTTGTAGTTTAACAACTTCTTCAAAATAAGCTTTCCCAGTCTATATAGACAGACATTTATTAAGAATTTTTATTTTATGCACTTGTTAACAACACTTTCTTTTTATTGGAATGTTCTCCTTTAATTGTGATGTTACATTGATTCACCTATAAAATGAACGTGTGTAATTCTGTTTGCACTCTGATGAAAATACATGAAGGCTCGAGCGCTGGGGCTTAATCTTGTTCCGCTCAGATTTGTAATTTCATTAAATACCCTTGCACTCAGCATTACTATTTTGCATATCGGTACTGTTTTATGACCTTTTTGCTTGTTTTGGTTATAGGCAGGGCAGGCTGTAGAAATGTAAACCTTTCAGTCTTGTCCAACTGTGACTAGAGACAAATTTCAGCTCCCCTTCCCCCCACACCTTTTGGAATTAAATCAGCTCAATATTTCTATTCACCTGTCATTTGTTTTTGTAGTTGTTCTGGAGAGGGGCATTAGGATTTGTACAGTTTTGGTTATAGGCCCTTGGCGTCACCTCGTGCCTCACAGTGCACCTGAGGAGTGACAGTATCCTATGATGAATCGCACTTTGTGTATTATGTAAGTCATAGGTTCTCAGATTTTGTCAAAGTGAGCCTCCGCTAGTGGTCTGAGCAACAACTGGGGCCTCCCCATCTGTCATACAGAGAACATACCTTAAACCAGATACCCTTGATAAAGAATTTTATCGACAATCACGAAATCACAAAAACACACTTTAAAATAATAAAACCAATGTATTTGTTACAGTGCAGTACTAAACTAATCCTCCTGCCACAAACCCACACTCTTCCTCAGTCTGGCTCATGACCACAGTCTGACAACCCATTCAACCAAAAAGAATTCCTTTCTCCATTTGTCCTTTTTTGTTCCATGTATGCGGAGTGTCTCCTTCCTAACTACACAAACAATCCGGGTTGTCATTTACCCCTTCCACCGTCTTCTCCTCCATCCCAAGAAACACTCTACCACCTCAAGTACCACAGCCCCACGCTTGATGGTCCCATCATTAAGTGGTGCTGCCAATCCAATAAATTCCATATTCGACTCTGTATCTGCACACTCATGTTTCAGAACATTAATGGGGGCCACAGATTGTGGGTTCATTTTGGGGGTTGGGGAGTTGAAGACAAAATGTGCATTTTCTGTTACTAGTCCGATAATGACAAAGTAACAAAAACAACAAAAAACACTTTGCAAATTGCAGATTTTTTCTCCCCCCCCCCCAAGCAATGTTCACTTGCTATGTAAGTTCAGTTACCCACACAGTAGGAGGCGGGGGGGGGGGGAATTATAGACAAAATGTGCAATTTTTGGTCACCAGTCTAACAACAATAAAGTTTACACTCTGCTCTCAGCTTGGTTCTCCCCTCCCCAACCCCCACACATGCAGTCCAGTAGCTGCAATATCCCCCACACTTTTAGAAAATTGCTTTAAAATTCCACCCCCAACTGTACTCAATGCAAAAGTACACCCGGACTAGAGGGCAGGAGGGCGATGATTACACTATGTCCACATTACAGTTGGGTTTCTATCTTTCACCTCTCTGCAATCTCCATGTTGGCTTTTTGTGGTCTTCTTGGTTAGGTGTGTTTTCCGGCCAGCAGTGATCTCCATGTCAGCTCTGTGTGGTTCTCTCATTTTGGAGTGTTGTCCAGTTGGCATGCTAGAGGGGGCGAGCCACACGAGGAGCCCTTCTTATTGCCGAAAGCATTTGAGTTTCCCAGCACACGATTGGCTGATGAGAGCAGACTCTGATTGTTCGGCTAATCGCGACAGTGCTTAGTCCTGGCCTAATGCTGTGATGCTGACGGAGTCTGTGACAGGAGGATGGGGAGTGGGGGGGAGGAGATAGGAGCTGGCACAGACAGCGCAATAAACATCTAGGCTGCAGAATCTGTTCTCACCACCGTGCCTCCCCTGGGAGAGCTTGGCTCCCAAGGAGGCGCATCTCACCATTTGAGAACCTTGATGTATGCACTAACCCACAACAGGGCATATGTTTTACAGAATTATTGCACACCCTGGGTAAATTGGAGCAGAGGACAGTGCCTGAGTGACTTTCAACACACCCAGGAAGTGCATTAATTCTCAAGAAACCCGTGCCCTGGAGTGGGTTATTGCGCTTATAAAATGTTTTTTTTTTTTTTTAACTTATGGTTTATTGATCATTCACAGGAGTACAATATAATGCATCACATTATGTACTAGAGATAGCACATATTCATATAGAATAGAAGAATCAGGACATATAGCAACCTTATAATTCAACTATGAGCTAGTTTGGATGGAGTTACAACAAAATTGTCTTGGCTTATGAAAGTCTTTAGTAAGTGGCACTCACCACCCCGGGAGCAGACTGTCCTAAAATAGGTTTATCAGTAAGCCTGTGTGCTTGACAAACTGATTGATGCTTCATCCAGGATGCATGGGCACCACAGCATTGTATTATTTTCTCCCCCCGTTTCCCTCCTCCACAATCATCCTTATTTACATAATCATGGTTTTCACCGTGGAGTACATATAATTGGCCCCTTGATGGTTTTATGTGCATCATCTACTCGGCTCTACCGTGTATCTTAACCCTAAGGTAGTAATTGTGCATAATTATCATCTCTCTGTAGGAGACTTATATTGTTGTTTTTTTTTATTAATCTTTTTACCACCCCATGTGCGCCCGAGCTGCCTCTCCTTCTGGCTGCCTAGGTCCACAGGCATTCTCCCTACTATCCCCCCCTTCAGCTACCTTACCTCATATTTGCAGCCGTCCACGGAATAGCCCCGGTGTAACCCTTCACCGGGTGGATCCCCGCCGCTCCAAGGGGGGAGGCACCAGCACACTGTTTCTATCTTGCGGTCCCGGGAGCTACTGAGCCATTCTGTGGCTTCTTGGGGAGTCTTTGGGGATGCCTGGGGCCGGCAGCCATCATCTGGCATCTGGCTAGACTTCAGGCGCAGATTTTCTAGTTTTCTGGTTCCCCCTAGTGCACTGCTTCTGTAGTGCCCCGGTCTCCACTGGGGGCCGCTACATGAATGAGGCAATCCCTAACCCTCCCCAGGATAGGAGAGCAGTCCGTCGGATGCTCAATCCCATCCTCCCCCTGCTGACCCCCGACGACCCAAGTCTGTTCCCGAACCCGGGTTGCCAGCGTGGGAAGAGGTAAGGCGCCAGCGCCTCAACCCTCTACGCCACCGGGCCAGCTGGAGACTTATATTAGCTTACATTAGTTAGGTTGTTGCTGGGTAGAATATGTGAGTTTGGTAACAAAAGCTGTTTGTCTTTAAAGGAGAACTTATGGTACACATAAAGCAGCCACTGCTGTACAGATCGGGGCTTCAGTGCCCTGGTCCCCACTGCAGGCACAATTTTCATTTAAATGTGTCTATACCTGACCCCTCATAAAATCTGCAAATACTCTCTTATGAGGCAGGCATTTACTGTCATGCCTTTGCTCAGCCCCTCCCCCAATCCTTCCATGTGGATTGGGATACAGAAGCACCAATCTGTGCAGTGGTGGCTGTTTTATGTGTACCAGAACTTCTCCTTTAAATGAATCTGTAAAGTGCATTTATTGTGAAGAAAACTATGTCCTTTTGTGTTTAAAATTTCTGGTCCGTAGTTCATTCTCTGGTTGCCCCCTGTACCAAGCAAGCTCCCTTACAAATTTTCACCCTGTCAGGACCCACAGCTGAACCAACCGAAGTTGCCAACGACCTCAACACTAAATTTGATAACCTATCTGACTACCTTGCAGTGCTTCCCCCTTACAATCCCGGACCCCCCCTCCAGCCTGTCCATTGCAGGCCCCAACATACCACCTTTCTATTTCAGGGCTATCTCCCCTCGAGACCCCAAGCTTCTCCTGAGCCTTCCAAGCAGGGGAAGTGCTGGTCTCTCCCCATTTCTGAAAATCATTGCCCACACCATTGCCGTACTGCTGGCGACAACCTAACCTCTTCCTTACCGCATCCTCTGTACTCCTTTTACAGAAACAGGCTAGGGTCATACCCGTCTTTAAATCTGGTGACCTCCGACAAATGGACAACTACCGCTCTATGTCCATCCTTTCACACATAAGTAAGCTCTTTGAGAAAGTTGTCCAATGCTAGATCTCGGACCATGTTACTAAATATAGCCTCCTCTGCCCTCAGTAGCACGGCTTCAGAAAAGGTCACAGCACCACCACCACAGCTCTGGCCTGTTTCACGGACCATGTTCTCTGAAACATGGATGCTGGAAACATCACAGGTGCCGTCTTTGTGGACCGCTCGAAGGCACTCGACTTGGTTAACCACGTCATCCTCCTTGACAGCCTGCAAAACATTGGGTGTTCCCCCACATCTGTTGTCTGGTTCCAAGATTATCTCTCAGATCACACTCAGAGTCTGCCTCGGAGGTGTCACTTTCTCCACCACACCCGTCATCACTGGGGTTCCCCAGGGCTCAATCCTTGGACCCCATTTATTCTCCCTCTCTGTGAACTCCCTCCCTAAGGATAATCTCTCATGTAAACTGTTACTGTATGTGGACGACCTCATACTGTTTTACAGTGACCGGTCCCTGGCTAGCCCCTCCATTACACTTTCTACCGATCACTGTGCCACCTGTGAGTGGTTTCTGAGTAATAGGCTAATCATCAATGTTGAGAAGACCGAAGGTATGCTCTTTGGCTCTAAACCTAGGCTATCCAAGCTAGCCAGCACCACTGGTCCTCTTAAGGTCTTATCCCCTGATGGCACTCCCTGTCACAAACCCACTCTTGGGGGCCAGGCCCACTGAGCTCACAGCGCCCACCCCTAAGTGCAGTCTTTGATGGGGGGAACAGGAATACCCTTCTAGAGTGCTCGCTGAGTTCACAACTGAACACTTGCCACGAGGTCCCAGGGCTTCCTCGCTAATCTGGGTAAAGGTAAAATGCAGTCTCAAGTCCGCAGCCAAGTGATAGCCCTCCTTGGTTGCTGTACTGGGGGGAAGACCCAGGCGTTGCAAGCTCTTCGGGGTTTGCCCTCATAATCTTTGATTGGTGTCTTCTCCCACTGGTGTTGCAGTGACCTAGTTCCCCCTTACAGATCCGTCCCGAGACCTATGTATTTCCCTTACTTTAGGCACCCAGGTTCCCTTTCCAGGATCCTAGTCTTTGGTAGTGATGGCACCTTGTATTAAACCAGGCTGGTCTCAGATTTGAAATAAATCTTCCCACAATTCACACACACAGATCACTCATAGGCAGCTTTTAAAAGCAAGTGCTTTTACTAATGACTAAATAATTATCATACAAGACTTACAAACAAAAGATTCAGAAATGTGGGTTACAGAATAACAAAACAAAGTTGGAAAACTATAAATACAAAATGTACTGTGAAATTTAACTGTCTAGTTTCTGCCTGGTTTGTGGGGAATCAGAAGTGCAGAAAATAAATGGCATTTCTGCAAAAGTTTTCAAAGTCCCAGTTCTTTTTGCAGTCTGGCTGTCTTGTGTTGTGTCAGAAGAGTGTCCCATGAAAGAGTGTGCCAAAATGCAATGCCCCTGAGCTCCTGTTTTGAGTTCCTTATATACCCTGGGCTTGGATGAGTTAGTGGCCTTACCTTTTAGGCCAGTAGGGGTCTCTCTTGCTCTTTCCCAAATATTTAAGTGAACCACAAAAACACAGTCTCCCTTCTGCCACTTTTAAGTGGAGATGAATATGACACTTGAAGTGAATTCACAACAATAGACTTCCAGACCTTTGATATCCCTGTCCTTCCTGCCACCTAATAAAATGTAAATATACCATGACAGTTCCTGGAACTTAAACTATTTTTCTCTTGATTTTTAAAGGTTTATGACAGGGTATAGTTTCTCTCATATCCTTGACAGTTTATGACCCCTGTTTCCCTATGAATAGTTTACTAGGAAATTCCAACTTTCTTTGAAATGTTACTTTAGGTTTCCTGTCAAGCTCGTCTTTCCCAGACTGTGGAATACACATCCTCTGCAAGTTACCCTTTAAAAAAACATGGGGTATATTTCTGTCACCTCATTTCCAGGCCTGTTTGGGAATTTAATTATAACTAAAATCACAGAGAAACATAACAAATATATGTCTGCAGTATGACTGCAGTGGCCAACTCACCCCCCCCCCGAAATTGTAAACTCCTTTAAGTACCTTGGCGTCACACTGACCCGGCACTGACCTTCTCTGACCACATTAAGGCCACTACCCGATGTAAAATCAAAAACTGGGAGCTGTTTATCAGATAATCAGCTACCTCACCCCAGAAGCCTGCCTTGCCATTGCCCATGGCACCCTCCTCCCACAAATGGACTATGGATCTACTGTTTGTACACTTACTTACCTCTTCCTTCTGTCTTGCTAGGCTGAACTCTTCCTTTAATAATATCTGTAGGTTTGCCCTTCTAGCACCCATCCTTACCCATCACTGCTCCCTCTACCAGACACTTGGGTGGCTCCCACCTCAGGCCCGCTGCGACTACTTGCCAGGCTGTACCATTGACAAGGCTGTCCAGGATAAGGTTGGATCCCCTCTCTCCCCTCTCCTACTTCCCAAAACATGCCTTTGTGACCTCCGCTACTCCTCCAGCTTTCTGTTGGAATGTCCCCAGGTCTCCACTCGTATGGGCAAAAAAGTCTTCTCCTCTGCAGCTCCTCACCTGTGGAATGGCCTACCAACTTCCCTATGATCCTTTAATTCCCACCGCCAATTTAAATTTGTCTACCAAGTACACCTAATGGCAACATTCAGATGCTTCTGTTGCCATGGGTGAATGACACGTACGTGAATCTGTTGCCTTTCCTATGTTTGGCCATCTCCCATTACCGAACGGATGATGCTGTGTGGATTTAAATTTTCCTGTGTTACTCCCCTGGCTGTTCATGCCTTGCACAGTTTTTCTTGTCCTTTGTCAATGTATCCATTGTTTTCCTTGTACGATACCTAATTGCCTTGAACCTTGCTGTATTGTACTGTGTAGTCTTTAATTGTTTGTAATTGCATTATGCCCTCTGTGTACCATTTTCATGGCCAGGGTTGTGCCTGAAAATGGCCCTCGGATCAGCGCATCTACCCAGTAAACAAAGAAAAATAAATAAAAGGTGAACATTTTTTTTTTATTTTAATGGGAAAAGGTTTTATTTTCAGAATTTTTGTGGTTGCAAGGTAGATTAGGGCAGGTTAGTTACGAACTCTGCAGTTTCATGGTAATTAATCAACAGTCAGGTGATGTGTTTTAACCAGTGAAGATTTATGAATTAGATTTGGTCAGGTTTTTAAACCCCATTTTATAATGCTTAACAAAAACTAACTGAAATTATTGATCTTTAGTCAGAGCAACATGAGTCTCAAGAAAAGCACTGGATACTATCTGGTCTGCCTGCTCATTGATCAGAACACTTGTGTTCTGCAGCCTCAACTGTAGAAGGCTCAGCAGATGGCTTTTCTGCACCTGATAGTGCAAGATCTTCGTGCCAGTCCTCTTGGGGGTGGTCTCTGCAAGTTCTTCCAGGATGATGAAGTTACGAAAGCTTTTGTTAATGTTATGGTTCTATTTCTGCATGTTCCGCTGTAGGAAGAAGTTGAGACGGTGGTTTCCATGTTGATAGAACAGGCTCGGCTCCTGGCTCGCTCAGGCATGAAGAAGCACATGCGTGTTCTCCCCATGTATGCTGGTCTACCCTCCTCAGAGCAGATGAAAGTGTTTGAGAGGGTATCACACAATGTGAGAAAGGTGGGCCTTCCTTAGGATCTGTATTTACCTTCTGTTCTGAACGGTTATAGAATTCAACATACTGAGTATAAATAATGTGTGCTGGAACTCGTCCAGGGTCTGTTCATGAAAAGGGGTTACTGATGCCCACCATACAGTGCATAGCACATTTTTAAAAATCAAAATCTGTCAGTCATATGTTTTTGACTAAATCTGAAAGCCGACTGTATGTGCAGATAAGTAACATAACTGTAGAATTCTAGGGTATCCATATTTTATTTTGATGGGGTGTCCCGCTTCACATTGCTGCTTTTTACCTGAAAAAGTGTGACATGCAAAAACACATTTTACTAATTATTTTTGCAAGCTTTATTCACTGTTTTCTCTTAATACAATTTTTCTGCTTACTATTCTGGAGTTGTGTTTTTTTATTATCTATACTCTTTAGCCCATTGTAATGCTCCATTTTTAATTTGTACAGCCTTGTATTTAGTGTGATTGCATGTTACATTTGCACATGTGGCCCCCAAATTTGTAACTGTGCTATTACCATTTTAAATGGTTTTCTGGCTGCTCTCCCAGTTTGCTCCCTTGTGATAATTGGCTGTGTTACTGTCTGACTTAGCTCTCCCACAGAAGAGAGAGCAGTCTTTGACCCTCACTCTACTTGGAGTCACATCAGGCCCAGTGTTTACCCGTCACAGTCTGTGACTGTTGCAAAGTCATAACCTGCCCCTCAGAACCAAGCAGCAGCCATAGAGGGAGAAGCTGAGTTGTGGTTTAAACTCATTGTTTGCAAGCTGCTGCTCCATTTCATATTGCTACACTCCATGAAGATAAGCGCTGCATGCAGCAACGAGGTCTGCAGTTACAGTCTGTGCAGGTAGGCTTCAGTTACCATCATTCGCTGACTGGGGGGCAGTGTTTTAGAGCGCAGTCTTCAGTGACTTAATAGCATGTCTTGGGAGGGTGCTGGGTGTCTGTTGTAAAAGGGATTATACAGTGTGTGTGGGGTGGGGGTACGGGGTTAAAATAGATTTTCTTTGTGGTGTCACTCGTTACATTCACCATGGTATGTGGTGTCAAACATTACACCTGTCAGTAACATTATTATTGTCAGACCTCTCCAGGTTTTGTAGCACTATGTCAGTCATTAGTAATAGCATGTTAGCCATTAGGCATATTCAGTAAACATTTTACTACCTGAAACAAGTGTGTGGTATCACTCGTTCTATTCACCACGGTATGTGGTGTCAGAAATCACACCTTTCCGTACTGTTACTATTGTCAAATTTCTCCAGGTTTTGTAGCACTACATCAGTCATTAGTAGTAGCATGTTAGCCATTAGGCATGTTCAGTAAACGTTTTAGTACTGAAACAAATGTGCGGTGTTACTTGTTACATTCACCACGGTATGTGGTGTTATGCATCATACTTGCCAGTAATGTAATTGTTTATTTTTTCATGTTTTATAGCAGTATGTCAGTCAATAGTAGTAGTATGTTAGTTCTTAGGCATGTTTAGTACAGTTTTAGTAAGTGAAACATAAATATGGTGTCACTTGTTACATTCACCTCAGTATATGGTGTCAAACATCACATCCGTCAGTAACATTATTATTGTCAAATTTCTCCAGGTTTTGTAGCACTATGTCAGTCATTAGTAGTAGTATGTTAGCCATAAGGCATGTTCAGTAAACTTTTTACTACTGAAACAAATGTGCGGTGTCACTTGTTATATTCACCATGGTATGTGGTGCAAAACATAAAATTTGCTATTAATGTAATTCTTGTAAATATTTGTTTCTCATGTTTTAATATAACTCATTACATATGTTAGTAAAGATTTTACTACTAAAACAAATGTCTTGTGTCACGTGTTACATTCACCACAGTGTGTGCTGTCACTTGTTGCACTCATCACATTAGAGTTCTTTTATCTAAGGAACCTGTGAGGCTTTTATCTCTCAATATGTTTTTTTTTTTTCATACTTGGGTCATAGTATCTTGAAATGGATCACAGACTTAATCTAGAAGTAATTTGAAAATTTGACCCTCATGTCACACTTTGGTAACCCCTTTTCATGGACAGACCCGCTAATAAATTACTAAAACAATACACTTGCTGTATGTAGATCCATCAGGACCAATACCTGCTTTATATTCCTACCGCAGATGCACTGTACAGTGCTTTCATAATATAACTTCTAGTCGTACATTTAATGGATTCTCTGTTCATGCCTTCCAGCCCTTCCTGCCTGTTGTCTTTATTGGATTCCTGTTCCTGTTTCAATGGTTCACTGTTGTATCTGCCTTATATTAGTAGTGCCAAATTACAGGTTACATTTGCCCTGCAAAATGTTATTCATAATACTGCACATGTAAGCTGCGGGATGAAACCGAATGCATCGGGTACAGTATGTGTACTTTTATTGTGCCATGTTTGTGCAAAATATACAGAAACAAATCTTTGAAATGAAAAATAAAATTAAGAGTAAAACCCATGTCTCAAATGACCGAATGTAATGGTTAGACCAACCGTTCTGTAAACCAAATTTAAAAAAACTGCTAGTGACCATCAGTGCAGTCTTACGGGATGGTACATTGGTACCTTTTGGGACATATGGACTTATGTAGTCGTGCTGTTAGTATATTCTCCCTGCTGTATGACACCAACGTATATGCTCACTGTATTGTTCTCACAGAAAATTGTTGTGAATTTATATCATAATTGTGTTTGTGTGCAATCTTTGTGTCGGTAAACCTCAAGTTAAAAACCCCAATAGTAAAAATTGCACTGTAATTTAGGTCTCTGCAGTTTAAATGGAATTCCATTCTGTTGGCTGGGCATTACAGAGGAGGAGCAGGTGGGCTGATGTCCCAGGAGGGTGTGGTGGGATGAAGGGACTTCAGCTGCCCCTGGCCTAGCACGTTTTCTGTGCCTCGTAAGCCCTCCCAAAAATTCCTCCCACTGTAGGGGTGCAGCTTGAGGAGACATCTAGCCGTGATTTGTACTTAATCATTTGTGATTCAGTGCTGTGTTCTTTGTAGGTGGTTGTGGCAACGAATATAGCAGAGACCTCCATCACTATAAACGGGATTGTGTTTGTGATTGACTGCGGCTTTGTCAAACTGAGAGCCTACAACCCAAACACAGGCATTGAGTCCTTGGTGGTGGTCCCTGCGTCTCAGGCATCAGCCAATCAGAGGGCAGGACGAGGGGGCCGAAATCGCTCTGGAAAATGCTATAGGCTTTATACAGGTAAGAACAGAAAAAGTGCAAAAGAAGAAAGTAAGAAAATAGACGCTGCCATTGTTTTAACTTATATTTTATTGGAATTTTATTAATATAGTACATAACTTAGGTTACATATTTTCAAAAGCAACAGAGAAAAAAAAAAGGAAAGGTTCTGCAATCTATACATAGTCTATGAAGATTACTTTAATGTGTACATTAAAAGCTCGTCCAAAACTTTCAGGGAGAGAGAGCATTTATCATAAAACATAAAGCAAACAAAACGGTGCCTGTTTGCAGACTGCATAATAGAAGTTACTAACTTCTTAATCGGGCCATAATATAAATCTCCCTGTTCTGGTGTAAATGCTACCTGGCTCTTTAGCTGTGTCATCAAGCATTGTCAACTGCTCTCCAGTTAAAGTGCATCATTAATTCCTGTGGTTACAGTGATGTTCTTGTTGACTGCGTATCCAGCATCAAAATGTCATGTTCAGGTTTCTCATCAACAAAACTAACACAATTTCTCTAATGGAATTAAAAAAATGGGTATGGTAAATCCTGGATGCTGATTGGCTGAGGCAGGCCTTTACCTGTAACCTAATCTCAGGATAAAAACGTACCGGTGTCTGTTTGCCTCATGATGACCAAACAGAACCTGTGCCTTTAGTATTTCCACGACTTTCCCCCTACCCCGCAGAGAACAGTCAAGAAAAACAAATGCAGGGTTACCATTTGTGTAGCTGCTTAGCTTGCTGGGTCCTGCCAGCTGTCTCTACAGTCTCTGTGTAAAGAAAAGTGAAAGTGTGAAGAAACTAAAAGAAAGAATGGCACACACCACAACCCAGAAAACAGAACATTTTTCTATAGCACCCTTTAGTGACAGTCTTCCAAAGAAGGAACAATTTAGCTATAAAAACACATTTATTAACTTTTTAAAAACATTTTTAAAAATGTTTAATAATTTTTTTAGGACTGTGATAATAAACCCATTTTATAAACACTGACACTCTGGGGTGGGATTTAGGTTGGGATTATTGCACTTCCAAGGGCTGTATGACCCTGCACCTACAGCGCTGGGCCTTAGCATGCCCCCTGGAAGTGCGGTACGTACTGAGGGGGGTATCGATAGCAGAAGAAAAGAGGTAGTAGTTCCCCTGTACAAATCCCTGGTGAGGCCTCTCCTGGAGTACTGCATCCAGTTCTGGAGCCCTCACCTTGGGAAGGACAGGGATCGGTTGGAAACAGTGCAGCACAGAGTAACAAAAATGATTCCGGGCCAGTAGGGCAGAAATGTACTCACTAGAAACCAGAAGAGCGAGGGGAGATATGATAGAGACCTTCAAGTTCCTTAAAGAAATTAATATGGTAAACTGGGGGGAATTATTTACTCTGAATACCAGCTCATGGTCACAAGAGGACATTAACAGGAGGGAGCTTCAGGAGGGACATTAGGAAGTACTTCTTTACGGAAAGGGTGGTGGAACCTTGGAGTAGTCTGTCGGCTGAAGTGGTGGGTGCAAACACAGTCAAGGGATTCGGGCAGGCATGGGCTAGAATGAAGAGAATAGTGGTTCTCCGGGGTAGCAAGTCCAGGGAAGAGAATGGGGATAGAACAGGGAGGGTTAGTACCCTGGAGAACATAGAGGATAATGCCTGAGTAACAGTGATTAACCATGATGTAATCACCTCAGCAGTTGCCAGGACAACCAAGTAAACCTCGAGCGCGCAGCTTGAGTGGTTTACAGTTGTCATGGCAACCGCGAGAGGTGATTATGTCCATGGTTGACCACCGCTACTCAGGCATTATATTTTATAGTATGTGGAAAAAAAATTACAGTTCCAGGATCGTGGTTATGTTGTTCTGTCCCCACTTGTTGGCATGTCCTTTCCCTTTAAAAATCTTGCCAGAAGGTCTGAAAGCTGGCTCCTCCCACCCACCCAGGTGGTATATCCCTCAGCTCTACCGCTTGATGCCAGATCTTCCTTTCCAGTGGAAGATTCAGGTTCCCTCTTTATCACTCACGTGTTACTATAGGCCCTGGTGAACAAATCTCTGGATTTACCAAAACTAAAACTCGTTTAAGTTTCTCTAAACTGCTTTGCGATTTCGACCGTGATGGAGGACAAGTCCTCGCCCAGTTTCTGCCACTGCCCATGCTGGCAAAAGATGTCTCGGACCGACCCGCATGCTTCATGCGTCTTTTGTCTGGGTCATGATCACGACACCCAGATGTGCAAAATGTGTCACGTGTTCCATCCCAGTGTTTTGGATGATCGTCTCGCACGACTGCAATTGGGCAGACCGGAAAAACTGAACCCGCTGGTCAAATCCAGAGAGGCCCGTTGGGTGGTCTCTGTGGTTGCGGGGTCCGCTGAGCAGATGAAGGCCTTTGAAGAGGAGGCAGCATGGGCTGCTGATTGGTCCTCTTCTCTGTCGGTCTTCATCCCGCTTAATCTGGGCTTCACCTTCTCGGGCTCCTTTAAGGAGATGTGCATGTCTCTCATTCCTGTAAAAAGGATAAAGAGCAAAAAGAAGGTTTGTCTCACCGACAACCTTCTTGGAATCATGAGAGAGAGCTCAGTCCCAAGAATCTGCTGTCTCGACTTCAGTCAAGGTTGCAGCCTTGGCCGCTGGCTTCACAGTACACACGTCAGGCCAGTCGGCCAAGATGTGGGATGACAATCTGGTTGAAATTATAATCGACCACTTCGACCCATTGTTGCTAGATGAGGCCGACAGCTCCTTATTCAGGACCCCAGTCCTGCCTGGACCCACTGAGGAGGAGGAGACCCAGCCCCCTGGGAACCTCTTCATGGTCCTGGTCCCTGATTGAGAAGAGCCATAGTTTTCTCTGGCTCCTTCCAAACGACCCTGATGGTCTAAGTTGAGGTCTCAGACCCCTTCGACCGACAGGTTGAGGTTGAGGAAGGTGCATAAGCGTTCCAAAAAGCAGTGCCACTGCCATTCTTCCTCGTTTTCCTTGGAAGAGGAGAGGCTTCGACTCAGGCTGCGTCAATGCTACGAGGATTTGATGTGGCAGCAGCTGATTGTGACCAGTCAGAAGTGGACTCCAGCTTCTGGTCCGGACATTACTTGGCTGTCGCCAACTCCTCAGGAGCTTGTCCATACCGTCCCTCCACCTGTAGACCCTTCCGGCTCGGCCGAAACCGGCCTCTCCACCAATTCTGGTGGAACCCGCCACCTAAACAGCCTACCTCCAGGGCTCCTGCCAAGGAGTCTTGGCCTGTTATGGGCCTTCCACACGGGCTGTCTGTCACCCTCGTACCTGACCATCCTAGGCGGGTGGAAGGCGGCTCTGGTAGCCGGCCGACGTATTCAGACTCTTCTGAGTCCGAGGACTCTGACCTGCATTCTTGTCCCTTGGACGACGAATCCACAGGGAGTCTTTCCATGGAGGAGGGCCCCGCTTCCTTCATGGGTATCCTCTATCTCATTTCCGAGTACCCCCTCACGGATATCCTCAAATGAGGGGATTCTCCGACAGAGACCTTCCCAGTGGCCGAGGCCATTGATGACCTGGCCTTGGACCTGTGGCAGCACCCTGCCTCCTGCGCTGCACCCTCAGTCTGGATGGCCCGCAAGTGCGCGGTCCCCATTGGCTCCCTTTCGGGATTTACAGAGCATCTCTCAGCTGAGGAGATGGTGACTGAATGTGTGTTCATGCACTCGGGGAAATTCGGGAGACACGGATAAAGAGTCCAAGAAACTGGAGCATTCGGCCTGGAAAGTCTGTGCTCCCTCTTTGCTTGGCCTTCATCTGGTAAGCTCGGCCATCATCATGGCGCATTTTTCCCATGCTCTTCTGGGCTCTCTGGATGAGGTTCTTCCTCACCTCACCACAGACCTACAGACCACGGTCAAGCAGGTCCACGACCAGGGCAGGCGGTTGCAAAGCAGCAACTCAAGATGCTCTGGACATCGGGGACTCCTGCGCCCACTCGGTGGTGGCTGCAGTTGCCATGCACCGTAGGGCCTGGCTGAGGGTCCCCACTTTCATGGTGGACACTCGGCACAAATTGATGGACGTCCCTTTCCTAGGTACTGACCTTTTTGGCCCAGGAGTGGATGGTCACCTCCAGCACATAGAGAAGTCCAGTGCCACCTTGGACTCTGTGACTTCTGCTCAGAAGGAATCCCAGGGTTCCAAAAAGCAGAAAAGAAAGCCTTTTCGGCCTTCTGCCCCTGCGGCCAAGCAGACCCATTTTCAGTCGGGGCAACAACAGCAGCAGGCTCAACCTTGGCTCCCTCGGCCAAAGTCCAGGCCCTCAGAAGCCTGTAAACCCGGAGGAAAGAGTCCAGGTGGTCCTCACACCGGATCCGCCTCCCCCAAGCCTACACAGTGACAGAGTGGGGGTTGCTAACCTCATACCCGTCACACCAAACTCTGGGTCCCCACGTGTGGGGGGGCCCAGCTCTGCCACTTCCTTTCCACCTGGTCCGCTGTTACAGCAGGCAGGTGGGTTTTGGAAGTGGTCGGCCAAGGAATGCCTCTGGAATTCGAGCAGTACCCACCATGCCAAGCCTGCACCCCATGGGAGGAGATGGTGTCCTTGCACACCCAGTTGTTTCTCTGAGACAACATGACCCAACTCCTCCGCAAGGAGGTAGTGGCCAGAGTAGCGGATCCCCCTGTCAACTCAGGATTTGTTTCTATGTACTCCCTGGTCCCAAAACAGATGGCAGGCTGGCGCCACGTTCTAGATATGCATGATCTGAACCAATTTCTCAGGTCTTACCCGTTCAGGATGTTAACTCTGTCTCAGATCATACCATCTCTTGAGCAGAACATATGGTTTTGCTCACTTGATCTCCAGGATGCATTCTTTCACGTCCCAATCCATCAGTCTCAATGAAGATTCCTCTGCTTACAAGCAGAGGGAGTCCTCTTTAAGTTCTAAGCCATGCTGTTCGGCCTGTCTTCTGCCCCCCTCCCCGGGTCTTCAACAAATGCATTGCAGTGGTGATGGCCCACCTTCGACGTCGGGGGGGGGGGGGTCAGAGTGTAGCCCTATTTTGACGACTGACTCGTAGCGGGTTCCTCCTGTCAGGAGGTGGAGAAATCCAGGGATCTGGCTGTCCAGACCTGCGTCGAACTTGGTCTCCTGGTCAATGAGACCAAATCGGAACTCGTACCTTCGCAGGTGATCTGCTTCATCGGGGCAGAGCTCAGCTCTTTCCAAGCCTGAGCCAATCTCCTGATGGACAGGCAGAAGTTCTCTCTTCCTTTGCCCAGTCATTTGTGGATGAGCACTTGTGTCCTGCGCCTTCTGGGGTACGTGGCAGCCTGCATCGTCGTGGTCCGATGGTCCCGGTAGCATATGCGCCCTTCCAATGGGAGCTGGTCAGCCAGTGCATTCAGCGACATGGTCATTTTGACCAGCTGGTCACTGTGACCTATAAGATTTGGGTCACTCTCCAATGGTAGACCATCCTAGAACACCTGCAGGAAGGGATCCCGTTAGTCTGTCCTGAGCTGACGGTCGTTCTGATGATCGATGCCTCTCTCACAGGCTGGGGTGCCCACATGTCGAATCACAAAGTCCATGGGCTCTGGGCCCCTAGGGAATCCCGCTCTCATATCAACCTGCTGGAGCTCCGAGCAGTTCGGCTGCACTAACTGCATTTGGTCCATTTCTTCAAGGTCAAGTGTTGCAGGTCCAGACGGACAATACTGCATCCATGTATCTCAACAAGCAGGACGGTACGCACTCTTGGCCTCTGTGCAGGGAAGCACTCCGCATCAGGACCCTCGTGAGCCGACTGGAGGCAGATTTCCTAGCCATCCATGTGGCAGGAGCCTCGAATCAACTGGCGGATGCCCTTAGCCTTGTGGGCGAGGTGTCCCACGGAGTGGTCTTTTCACCCGGAGGTAGTACACAGTCTTCTCTCCCACTGGGTCAAACCTCAGGTGGACCTGTTCGCCTCCATGGAGAATGCAAAGCTGAGGCTGTTTCATGCCGGTCCCTGTCAGCATGGCTCGCTGCAGGGGTATGCTTTCTCTAGGCCATGGACCCCAGGCCTCTTCTGTGCCTTCCTTGCAGTTCCCTTGGTTCACAAGGTGATCCTCAAGGTCAGAAGGGACACGTTATAGGTGATCTTGGTAGCCCCAGACTGGCCTCGCCAGTTCTGGTATCCAGATCTCCTCAGCCTCAGCACCAGGACACAGAGGCGTCTTCAAACAACATGAAGTCTTGCTATATTATGACATATGCAGTATTACCCCAGGTTAGAACTGCTCCGGAGGTGAAAGAGTTAACTTCCATGCAGGGCATGGAATCCTGAGCGCGAGCTCGGTTAAACACTCTGTCTGTTGAAGCTCAAACTTAAACTGTCAGATTCTTTACTCCGCCTCACTGAACAGTCACTCCGGAGATTCCTCCTGCTGCTCGGTTTGTTTGTCGGTTTTAAAGTGTAATTCTCGGTTTATTTTACCGAAATTTAACCGCAATCGTCGGTTCAAGCTCTGTCTGTGGTATTATAAGTAATAGATAGGCTTATTTATTTTTTTCTTCTGTGTGGAACTTTGTAACGCCTTTTTTCGGTTCAGTTTGAACCGATCAGAGGGTTTAAAATTACTTTCTAGCCCTTTAGAGTGCGGTTCCGGTTCTTATCGGTTCTAAAAAACAGATTTTTACGTTTTTCCACAACCTGTGACCTGTTTGGGAACCGATAAGAGAGTGCTGCTGGTGGATTGCCATTAGCGGGCAAGTTTGGTTAGGCTGGCACTATGTCTGAGAAACCCAAAAGAAAAACCGGACCCACTGGGTTTCAGCACTGGGATCTTCTGTGGGGGAAAGCCTTTGCCAAGGCTAACCCACACACCGATTTGTGTATATTGTCTGGGGTTTGACCACCTCAATGCAGACTGCCAGATTTGTCAGAATTTTCCTGCTGCCACCGTGGAAAAAAGAGTTGGTAGGCTCAGGGAAAGGGAGGCCAAAAAGTCCGCTGACCCGGATGGCCAGCCCGGTTCGGTTCCAACCGAACCTGAGGGGTGCCCTCTGACCAGGGCGATGCTTCCTCGGGCCAACGAAGAACCAGCTCTGAGGAGCTGGTTCCAGCCAAAAGGGCTAGAAGGTCAGCTAGTTTGGGGCCAAAAGTTCTTTCTCCAACCGCTGAGGAAATAGCCAAAGCTATACAAATTGTCCAGTCTCTTTCCCCAGTTCCGTCGAACCGGCACCATTGGGCAAGCGCCGGTTCGGTCGGTTCCCTGTTCAAGATTATGATTTTGAAGATTTTTATGAACCAGAGGAAGGGGAGGAGGGTGCGAGAGAGTGAGTGTGATTTTGACAGTCTGATGTGCCCATTGAACCGACATCTCTCCAGACAGACCTCAGGAGTATTCCTCCCAGGCTATCTGAGTCCCCTTCTCATTTTTGTTTTACAAGAAAGTTGCTGACACTCTGCAACTCCCTGTTGAAGCTGTTGATGATCAAGAAGAGCCTGATTTTTGTGGAAATGATGGATATTCCAGAGTCTAGGAGACTGTCTATTCCCTTGCATAAATCTTTTAGGAAACAGGCAGTAAAAATTCTGAAAACTCCTCATTCTGTTTTCCCTGTGGATAAAAGGATGGACAAGAGGTATGCTTTATCAGGCTCTGATACAGAGTTCCTATCTCAGCAATGCAGCCATGTGGGGGTAGTGCAGGCTGCAGCCTGTGACAAGGCTAATATTCCTCTAGCCTCTCACCCTCCTGAAAAGGATTCCAGGAGGATGGATGCCATGGCAAAAAAGCAGTACATGGCAGCATCTTTGGGACTCAGACAGGCAAATTATATGGCTTACGCAGCTAGGTACCAGAAATCCAGGTGGGATACTGTCCTGGCCCTAGCAAAACAGGCACCTGAACAGCTTGCCAGGGAGCTGGAGCAGGTGGCTGCGGACGGGATTGATGCATCCAAGGTGCAATTTTATGCTGCTGTAGACTCTAATGATGTTTCATCTAGAGTTATGGCTACATCTGTATCTCTTCGCAGAATGGCCTGGCTCAGATGTACTGCCCTGTCACAGGATACCCAGTCTAAGGCTATGGATTTTCCTGTTGTGGGAAATTCTCTGTTTGGGGAGCAGACAGAGAATTATATGAAGAAAATGGATGAGTATAGGACCATCTATAGGAGTGCACAGGCCAAAGAAAGGCAAGTTACTCCTCAAAGGCAGCATGTCTGGGGCAGGGGCAGGCCTTTTCATAGGCCGTTTTACCAAGCCCAGGCCTTCTCTTCTGCTTATGCCCAGAGGGGGTTCTTTAGAGGAAGGGGCAGAAGGGGCTCTAGTAAGCCTGCTTCTACCCCTCAACCCAAAGCCCCTGCAAAACAGGCTCCCTGATGGGGTAGCCAGGGCTGATTCTCCTCTACTGGTAGGGGGCAGGCTGGCTTACTTTGTCAAGGACTGGAAGTCTTTAACGTCAGACAAATGGGTCCTAGAAGTAGTAAGCCAGGGACTGGTTCTCAGCTTCAAAAAATTTCCGAAGATGAGAGCCAGATCTTTTCCACCTGCAAACCCATCAGAGGCACTTGCCCTGGAAGCAGAAGTTTCTGCCCTCCTGGCTCTCAGAGCCGTGGAAAGGGTTATACCCATACACCAGGGCAAAGGGTTGTACGCCAGGTACTTCCTTACCCCAAAAAAGACAGGAGAATGGCGGCTCATTCTGGATCTCAGATATCTAAACAAGCACCTTTTAAAACCAGAGTTCAAAATGGTGACCCTGGGGATTATTTTACCCTCTCTAAGGCCGGGGGACTGGCTAGTCTCCCTGGACCTCAAGGATGCCTATTTCCATGTTCTCATCAGAAGCTCCCATCGGAAGTACCTCAGATTCGAACTGCCCTCCGGCCATTACCAGTTCAGAGCAATGCCCTTCGGCCTCACCTCACCCCGGGTGTTCACAAAATGCCTGGCAGTAGCAGTTGCCATTTAAGAAGGCAAAGATTGCCATCTTTCCTTATCTGGACGACTGGCTCATTGTAGGCCAGTCTCCAGAACAGGTCAAACTACATTTACAAGTAACCCAGCAGCTGCTTACATCTCTAGGTTTCCTTCTCAATCTTCCAAAGTCAGTTCTGGAGCCTGTCCAGCTTCTCACCTTTATAGGCGCAGAACTGAACACAAAAGAAGCCAGAGCCTTCCTTCCTCTGGAAAGAGCAAGGACCCTGGTGTCTCTGGCCTCCTCTTTCACCCTGCAGGTCTCTCGACCAGCAAGGCATTTTCTACAGCTCCTGGGGCACATGGCTGCTTCTACAGCAGTGGTGCAGGGAGCGAGATTTCAGATGAGGGACATTCAGTTCCATTTGAGAGCCTTTTGGTCTCAAAGGACAGATCCCCTAACCAAATTGATTCCAGTGACTCGAACCCTGATCCAGGCCCTTCAGTGGTGGCAGGATCAGAACAATCTGAGACAGGGGTTCCCTTCACTCCCCAGTCTCATTCCTTGACCCTTACTACAGATGCATCCCTCTTGGGGTGGGGAGCTCACATGGGCGACCTTTCCACCCAAGGGCTGTGGTCCCCTCAGGAATCTCTGCTCCACATCAATTTGCTGGAGCTCAGAGCAGTTTTTCTAGCACTCCAGGTTTTCCACATCTGTCCAGAACAAGGTGGTTCAGGTCAGAACAGACAGTACCACCACAATGTGGTACATCAGCAAGCAAGGGGCACTCAGTCTATGGCCTTGTGCACGAGCAATGAAGTTGTGGTCTCTGGCTTATTCTCTGAGCGCCTCCCTTACGGCAGTTCACCTCCCAGGCAAGGACAATGTCCTAGCGGATGCTCTCAGCAGGATTTCCCAGGGCCATCACGAATGGGCACTGGATCCCCTGGTACTGGAGGTAATATTTGCCAGATGGGACTCTCCGCAAATAGATCTCTTTGCAGCCCCAGACAATCACCAACTTCCCCTTTTTCGCTGCAGGCCCCCAGTGTTGGGCTCAGTCCCTCTGGATGCCTTCCTTCTCAGTTGGGAAGGGAAGTTTCTCTATGCGTTTCCCCTTCCCCTTCTTTTCAAAGTGCTAGTCAGAATCAGATCTCAATCCTGCAAGATGATCCTGATTGCTCCAGATTGGGCCAGGCAACCCTGGTACCCACTCCTCATGTTCTTAGCAGTCCACCCTCCCCTGTGTCTTCCCAGGAATCACAACCTGTTAACCTGTGCCCAGGGGAGAGTTTGGTATCCGAACCTCAAATCTCTCAATCTCAAGGCTTGGCTCTTGAAGAGTTAGAGTTTGCTGACCTACACCTCTCTCAAGGCGTATTGGATATCTTGAAGGCCTCTAGGAAGCCTTCCACCAGGGCTACCTATAATTCAAAATGGAAGAGATTTCCATTTGGTGTGCTGGTAAACATATTTCCCCAGAATCCGCTGGTGTGCCCACGATCCTGCATTATTTGGTGCATTTGAATTCCTTGGGGCTGAGGCCAGCTACCCTAAAGGTGCACTTGGCAGCTGTGTCTGTCTTCTTGTCAGCAGGTAAGCCCTCTTCTTTATCAGCTCACCCTGTGTTCTCCAAGTTTTTAAAGGGTTGCTTCACACCAACCCCGTTCAGGATCCTGCCCTGCTTGGGATCTTAATATTTGCATCGCTCAGCTTATGCAACCCCTTTGAGCCATTGTCTTCAGCAGAACTGAAGTACTTGACTTGGAAAACTGTGTTTTTGGTAGCCATCACCTCTGCCAGGCGCATAAGTGAGCTACAAGCCTTGTCAGTGGAGCCTGATTTTATCTCCTTTCATAGGGATAAGGTAGTCCTCAGGACTAACAAGAAGTTTTTGCCTAAGGTGGTTTCAGACTTTTCACCTTAATCAATCCATGTCTCTTCCTGTGTACTTCACTGACCATTCCTCCTCTGGTGAGAGGAGATTACACAGTTTAGATGTCAAAAGACCCCTTAGCTACTATATAGAACGTACCAAGGGTCACAGGTTCGAATCCCTCCAATTGTTCCTCACTTATGGTGAGGTTGGTAAAGGGAAACCTGCCACTCAAAGATCCATTGCCAGGTGGATTGTCTCTTGTATCCAATTCTGTTATGAAAAACTGGGTAAGGTTCCTCCCTCAGGCCTGAGGGCTCACTCTACCAGAGGTACAGCTGCGTCTCTGGCTGCTGCCAGGAACATTCCTATCCTAGAGATATGTCAAGCAGCTACCTGGAAAACAGTTCACACTTTTACTAAGCATTACTCCCTGGATATCCAGGCTAGGAGTGATGCTCGATTTGGCACAGCTGTGCTTCAGAGCCTATTTCCCAAGTAGGTTCTGTCCCTCCTCCATGGAGGTACTGCCGTGTAGTCTGCATATGTCATAATATGGCAAGACTTCATGTTGTTTGAAGAAAAATTACTCACCTTAGTAATGTTGTTTCTTCTAATGGAGTCTTGCTATATTATGACCTCCCCAACCTGCCCTCTCAGAACCTCTGTTTTTGGGATGTGGGTGGGCAGTGCAATGTTGGCACTTCTTTGATACCCACTTTATTTCACCCTTCTAGGTGCTTAGGTGTTATGCTTGAATTTTCCTTCTTGAATCCCCGACTTGAGTCTTTGTTTGGGATCAAGAACAAAAGGTGTTTTTGTAGTTAGTAGCCAGTGGCTAGTGTAGGTTCTGGCTTCCACACAGAACCTTAGTGAGTTTTTGCTCGTAAGATCTGACAGTTTAAGTTTGAGCTTCAACAGACAGAGTGTTTAACCGAGCTCGCGCTCAGGATTCCATGCCCCGCATGGAAGTTAACTCTTTCACCTCCGGAGCAGTTCTAATCTGGGGTTATACTGCATATGTCATAATATAGCAAGACTCCATTAGAAGAAACAACATTACTAAGGTGAGTAATTTTTTCTTCCAGCATGCCCAGACCTGCTCTCGATCAGTTAGGGGAAGGTGTTCCATCAGGACCTTCAATCCCTGCACCTGACAGCCTGGTTCCTGAGTGGCTAGAGTTCCAGGCTTTGGGTCTCTCCGAAGATGTACTCACTGTTGTGGAGGCATCTAGGATGGAGTCAACCAGGAGGTGCTATGCCTTCAAATGGAAGAGATTTTCCATTTGGTGTCAGGGCAAGGGCCTGGACCCTTCGTCCTGTCTGGTGGCTAGCATCTTCTACTATCTTTGGTCTCTCGCCAAAGGGGGTCTTTGGTCCACGACCCTTAAGGTGCACCTGGCAGCCATTTCTGCTTATCGGGTGGGGGCCAGTCAGCAGACAGTGGCTCTGGAGAAGGTGGTCTGGCATTTCTTTAAAGGCCTTGACCACATTTCCCCTCTGATGTATGAATCACCACCACTGTGGGATCTACTTCTGTTACTGGCAAAGCTCATGGGCAAGACATTCAAACCAGTGCACAGGTGTGAGATGTCACATGTGTCGTGGAAAACCGCCTTCCTTTTGGCTGTCATGTCAGCCAGAAGGACTGGGGAGCAACAGGCGCTCTCTGTTGAGTCACCTTACCTGGTATTCCACAGGGACGCGGTTGTCCAGCACCCCCACCTGAAATTCCTTCCGAAGGTGGTGTCAGAGTTTCACCTTAACCAGGTGTTGACTCTGCCGTTGTACTATCCCAGTTACACCTCGGAGGCCGATTACAGGCTCCATACCTTGGACCTGAGATGAGCGCTCTCTTATTACAAAGAGCGCTTGGCTGGAATTTGGGGAGAGGTTCGCCAGCTGTTTGTCACCTACGCTGAAGCCGCACCTGGCAGACCTGCAGCAAAGCGGATGATTGGCAGATGGATAACTTTCTGCATTGATCTCTGCTACCAGCTGGCAGCAAGGAGCCTCCCATAGGAATAAGAGCTTATTCTACCCACCATACTGCTGCGTTGGTGGCTGCTTCTAGGGATGTCGCTATCTAGGATATCTGCAGGGCTGCTACCTGGAAGTCAGCAAACACCTTCATTTGCCACTGCCACATCGACCTAGAGTCATGCCGGGATGCTGGTTTTGGGGCCTCAGTTCTCCAGTCTTTGCCCCCTAAGTAGGGGTTGTGCGCCTTGCCTCCGTCCTCCCAGAGAGCTGCAAGGAGTCTGCCAACAGGTGTGGATAGAACAACATATCCACGTTCCTAGAAATACAGATTACTCACCTGTAACAGCAGTTTTAGGAGTGGTATATGTTGTTCATCCACACGAACCCACCCAACCCCCCACCCGGCTTTGATGCACAACGCTCTGCTTCCACTGGGCAAGATCTGGCATCAAGCAGTGGAGCTGAGGGATATACCACCCTGGTGGGTGGGAGGAGCCAGCTTTCAGACCTTCTGGCAAGATTCTTAAAGGGAAAGGACATGCCAACTAGGGATGAACAATACATACCACTCCTAGAACTACTATTACAGGTAAGTAACCTGTTTTTTTTTTTTTTCTTTTCAATGTACATTCATTCTCCTCAGCTATGAATGTCTCCTGGTTTGAATGTTGAGCAACTGAAGTGCTGAAATTAGCCACTGCGATCTATACTGCAGCATGTCTGGAACTGTCTGAATGGAATGTGTGTGTTTTGAACGAATATTCTAGCAGCAGATCACCTTTCCTTTCCAAGGATTTTGACAGGTGGTGACATTCCATCCTGTAATCCCATCATTATGACATAGTTAGCAAGGTTTACAGCATACTGATGTCATAACGATGGGATTATCAGGTTATAAACTGATTAAAAACAGGGGTTACTGGACACTATCCATACATTAGTAGGTTCAAGGGAAGGTTCCAGGGATTATAGGGAGTATGGGCAGACTGGATTGGCCTCTGATCTTTTTCTGCTGCCATGGTGTATGTTTATATGGTAATTTCAGCATAAATCCCACCCTGTCATGTCTTATTGCCTTTTTATCCTCACCAGTGTGATATGAAGCTACCATACATAATGGATGGCTGTGCAGTATCGTCTGTCCTTTCACACAAGATATTGACTGTCAGTATCTCACCTGAGGCTCATTCTCTTCTGAGTTTTTATTCCCTCAGTAATATGGATAAATATGATATCCATTAAACTCGTAAAATATACCTTTTGTATGTCTGTACCTCTGTAGATGTAAACCTTATCCTCCAGTATACATGGTGTCTAGGATATTACAATCATGTTATGGCACCAGAATGAAAATGTGTGTCTGACTCTGGTCCATTATGCTGACTCTGATGTCAACCATAGCCTAATCCTGGCCTGTGGTACTGATTTTGGTGCTGGCCCTGGCCTGTGGGACTAATTCTGCTGCTAGCCCTGGCCTGTGGTGTTGACTCTGACACTAGCCCCTGCCTATAATGTTGATTCTGTCACCATACCTAGAACAGGGTACTGATTCTCTTTCTCATCCGACTGGTACTGTTAATTTCCACCTGTGGTACTGATTTAGACCTGACGTTCATTGAACTGAGGATCATACATAGAGGAATCTGATTTGCCCAGAGCTCTTTGAAGCCATGATGATATCGGGCTACATCATCACGGCTTCAAAAAAGTTTCAGCGCCACCAGCCTCTTTGCTATCTATTGTCTGAGAACTATTTTTTCAAAATATACTGCTACACCACCCAAAAACTCATTCATAAAACTTTTAAAACCTGTTTATTTTTTTATTTATAAAACTTGAAACTCAGTTCATAATAGCAATGTCACTCCAGGGTGTGGTTTATCATGGGATATCGTCACTTCTCGGTTGGTTGGATGCACTCAGCCTGCGGCCTCATGCCCACCCACTCGAGGCGTGACAATATCCCACGACATACCACACCCTGTCGTGCCTTATTGCTTAATTGTAATCTTGTGCAGTACTAATTATGCTCCATGGTACTGATTCAGCTGTCACTCAAAGTACTAATTCTAATTTACGGTACTGGTTCTGGTCTGACTTGCAGTTCTTTAGGACAGTTTTGTAAATAGGGCCTTACTGGTCCTAACAGCTGTATCCTGTCTAAAAATAAAGCTTTTTACTACTTCTAATTTTGACCAGTTTATGACACAGATGTGAATCAGACTTGTTTTGGTTGGTCTTAGCTCAACTCTTCCAATCTTGACCAGATCTACACTTCCTGGATCCCAAGTTAAGCCCCTTGGGTCATCAGCAGCAGCTCGCCTCACTGTTGTATGATGGCGGTGCGCCACAGTACCAGGCCAAGGTGACTTTATTCCCCTGCCACATCTTACAACATGGTCAGCCACATGTCTTGGCATCTTACTGACGATGCCGGTGGAAGCCTCTGTGAAAGAAATATTGACGTATTAAATCAAGTCCCATCAGGGATCTTTTATCTAACATTCATACAGTCCTCTCCTTACCTTTACACAGAAGAAGACTTTGAACATTTGCCTCCAGCCACCGTCCCGGAGATGCAGCGCAGTAATTTGGCTCCAGTCATCCTGCAGCTGAAAGCATTGGGAATAGACAACGTATAGCGATTCAGCTTTCTGTCCGTAAGGCCCTACTCATTTTCAGTTTCCTTCATTGCAGTAGTATTTTTTAATTGATGTGAAAATGAATTTGATTGTGAAAGTCGAGTGCGTATATGCCTTTGGAAATGGAAACTCGTCGCTGAAATTGCTGAATGACGTTTGTGTAAATACCAAACCAAATTCACTGACCCCTCTGTGCTGAGCAGAGATGATGGTTATACCACATAGATTGTCCTAATCAGGAGGAAGCACGTATCTGTGGTTTGCAGTTTTAAGTCACTGCAGATTATTTGTATGGTCTTCTAGTATCTTCCAGCCCTACTTACAATGCAGCCAGCCTGCATTCTTTCATGGAAATTGCCTATATTGCCCATACTGTATTGCACTAGGGGGATTTCTCTAAATCACTACATGACCCCCCCCCCAAAATCTTTAAAACTGTGTTGACTTTTATAAGCACTCAGCAGGAGGCTAGAATGGAGCATAGTGTGAGTGGGTAGGTAGTGTGCTATAGGGATTGTGGGGCACTCATCTCCAGGACTACTCTTTGGAGATGCGGACACTGCCCAGTACGTAGGACCTTCTGGAAGCTCCATTTTCAGTTTGCAGCAGCAAGGGAGGAAAGATCATTATCTGTGACTCCAACTAAGCTGGTGCCCATCCCTCACACCCCCTCTAACCCAGAGACCCTCTGGTTCAGGAGAATGGAAGGTGATGAAGGAAGGAGTGAGGGAGATCGGGTGATAGGGGCGGTAGCACAGCAGTCAGTCATACCCAAGTGATACCAGTGGTAACGCTTTGCACCCTGTAAGAAGTACAGGTACCTGACTCTAAGGGGGACCTGAATCAGCTGATGTTGAGGAGAAGGAAAGACATGGTGACACGGGGGGGGGGGGGAGAGCGGGCAGAAGTTAGTAAGAAGGATTCTGGTGATAGGGGACTCTATGGTTAGAGGAGTAGAGAGAGTGGTGGACAGTGCAGGAAAGGGGATGGAGGTGGTCAGGTGTTTGCCTAGAGCATCAGCCAGCCAGGATTGGGAGAGGTTAGGGAGGATAGTGGAGGAGGGGAGGGAGCAGGGAGAGCTGGTACACCTTGGTACCAATGATCTGGTGAAGCGACCTGTGGAGACAGTGAAGCAGAATTTTCAGAGGCTGGGGAACAGATTAAGAAGCACTCGGCCCCCTTGGACTTTTTTGAGGTCCTCCCTGTCTGGAGAAGGGGAAAGACGGAATGAGAAAGGAGAAGACTGGGGAGTTCAATGGGTGATTAAAAGGGTGATATCAGGACAGAAGTACCACTTTGTGGGCACTGGGGGTACTTCTGGAACAGGAGGCTCTTCGAAGGTGATGGCCCTCACCTGACAAGAGATGGAATTAGTGTGTTAGGGCAGAAGTTTGACATCTACATTGGCAGACAGTTACACTAACTGCAGGGGTGGCTAGGGCTGGAGATTCCACAGTTGAGGTAAGTGAAGTGGGAAGCCTAGACAGGACTCCCCCAAGGATGGGGCAAGGTGTACAAAAAGTAGTAACAGGGTGGAACGAGCTCAGGGGACCATGGTGTAGAGATCAGATAGACCAGCAAAAAAGGAAAAACAGAAGATACATAGGGTATCAAAGAATTGTGATGGGGGAGTCATTCAAGAACCAAGAAGGGAAGCTGGCCTGCCGGCGCAGTGGCAGGAAATCCGCTTTTGATGCCGGCACCTTGGGTTTGGGGGGGACATGGAGTGTCAGAGGGCAGGCTGGGGGAGGAGTATTTAGTGTCTGTGGAGTGGCTGTCCTCCAAGGGGAGGGTGGGTGAGTGTCTGGTGCATGACTAACCTCTGGCAGAGGCCGAGGGTCGCAGCAGGCTGGCACCGAACTACTGGGAGGTGTGCCGGACGCTATCACTTTGGCGTCATTTCATCATTGCACGCCACACCTCCCATCGGGTCAAAAAAAATTAAAATGTCCACTGAAAGGATGACGTGTGCCCTCCACAGATTGGACCTCGCGCCATGGGCTGTGACCCCTTGCTCCCCACCAGTGCCATTTAAAGTTTGTCGGGGAACCAGGAATCTACTCTAGGGTGCATTGGGAGAGAGTTTGACAGGAAGCAGGAGGTACTGTTGCCTCTGTACAAGTCACTGGTAAGGCCACACCTGGAGTATTTTGCCCAGTTTTGGAATCCCCACCTAAAAAAGGACATGGATAGGCTAGAGATAGTGCAGTGCAGGTTGTCCATATGCCGATTGCACAGTGAAGTAATCATGGTGAAATCCCTCACAGCGACAGTCTCAACAGGTTTCGAGATTTACGCTGTGAGGGACCCGAGGGCAACATTTCGCCCTTTTGCTGTGTTTCTCGCCTCCCCCAATCAGCTCTGACTTGGAGTTGATAATCTTGGTGGGGGGCAGCCCCCGCATGGGGGATTCAGGGGGCACAGCCCCCTGAGAGAGAGAAACACCACTGTCAGGCGAAATTTTGCCTGTCGACATTGGGGATCACGTTATGCCAAACTTCGACAACAGTGTTGTTGACTCAGCATAGATAAACCCAGGCTGACCAAGATGATTCAGGGCAGGAAGGCAGGATCAGCTAAAGGTGCTGAACATATATTAATTCGAGACCAGAGAAGAGGGTGGGGGGATATCATTGAGACCTTCAAGTTCCTGAAATAAATAAATAAGGTGAACTGTGAAGAGCTGCTTACCAGGAACAGAGAAGTTTGGTCACAGGGTCACGAGTGGGGGTTAATGGGGAAAGGATTTAAAAAGGACGTGAGGAAGTATTATTTTACAGAAAGAGTGGTTGAGCCATGGAATAGTCTGCGGGCAGAGGTGGTGGGTGCCTAAACCATAAATGGCTTCAAACGCGGCTGGGATAGAACTTAGGATATAGTACTTCCTCTGCTGGATGTGGGAGATGAAAACATGGACAACAAAATGGGGACTAAGGTAAGCGTAGACCCCAGCAGAGACCGTAGGTTCGGGCGTACAATTGGGTAATGGGCAGACTAGATGGACCGCTGGTCTTTTTCTGCATTCATCACCTGTGTTTCTGCGACTGTTCTTCAGTGCTGGATTGAGACTGTGACTGCATCGTACTGACGAGTCTGATGACACACGTCTGTTGTTAGCTGTTCAGCCTTTGCAGATTGTTTATTAGACCTTTCTACGCTTTACAGTTCTGCTTAGAGTGGTGTGATGTTTTTTTCAATATTGTAACTGCAAAGGAAAACCTACTTCCTTTATCCATCAAGTAGGAAAATTAAACAAAAATCTTAAGCCAGCATTTGTACGGTAATTGTGTGCAATTTGTGGAGTTAATAGTGAAATGTAAATTGTTGAGGCTTTTGCTTAGAGCTATATGTTATGATACCTTTTAATTGACCAACATATGTTGTAGACTTAGGGATGTTACAGAACACAAGCTTTCAGAGCCACATAGGGCCACTTCAAGTGTAAGGTTAATTTTATATATGTAGTGTTTTAGCATGTATTATGGTTACAAGAGTGTCTTGAGTGTTTGGAAATAAGCAGTCCTGATTGGCTTGAAATGATGTCATGATTTATAATACAGTCTTGGTTACTATCTTTATCTGAGGTATTCAAAAAGAAACTTAGAGCTTCTGTTCAAAAGTAGCAATTGGGGTAACGAAAAAGTGTACAGGGCACATATATGAAGTTTCGTAGATGCTATATAACCGTTGGCAAAAAGTTCATTGTTGAATTTTAAGCAGCAGTGCTACAAAATTGTGCAAACAATTTGCCACTATCTTTTTTCACTCTTCCAGTTTTATTTGGTAGTAACATTTTCTAGTTTCACCAAAAGTTGAGTATTTCATTTTTTTCCTCCCCAAGAAAAAAAGATGGCCGCTACATTTGGCAACGAACTAGCACTGTAGACCCAGCAAGGGTTAGGATCAAGAAAATAAAATAAAAAAGTTATGGTGCGCAGTATAGGCGGTATCTAGGAAAGTAGCTTTAACAGGCATGCTAATATTTTATTTAATTGTAGATGAGACTAGCTTTCTAAAAAAAAAAAATATTTTTCATTGCTTTGCTGCTTTAAAAAATAAATCTGATGGTGCCCCTCTCTCTCTTTTTTTAATCAATATATTTCTCATCCTCCTGCTTTCCTAACAGCATGCACCCTAGCCTTGTCACCGACCTTCTCATAGACTTGCTGGTTCTCTACTGCTTGTCCATGGCCACGGTAGTGGTGTGTGGCTGGCCATGTCAGTTTTGTGCGGACCTGCGAGGAGGTGCTGGTGCAGTGGTGAACCTGGGCTTTTCCTCCAGCCCCTGGTGTTCTCGCCAAGGATGGTGGCATACAGTAACACACATTTGTGCATGCAGTTATGCGTGTGCACGCATACTTGGTGTCTGCCCCGTTCATCATTTTTGCGTGCATTGCCATGCTGTCACATGGCCTCTGCCAGGTGGTAGTCAGGTAGTGGGACACAGCACCCCCTTCTCTGAGGGATGTTCAGCCTCTTTGCCATAACCGGTCCAGAGCAATCTGAGTTCATTCCCAAACCTGGGTTGTTGGCGTAGTGAGCAGTAGCACTACTGAGCCAGTCCCCTGACAGTGCCTCTTTAATGATGCATTGCTGCACTCCCAGTTCATATCTATTTACCCCACACCCTGTTCTTTTCTGGAGATAGCTCTCTTTTTTGTTTTCTGTCTCCTTGTTCTTTGAAAGCTGTTCGGTATGTTTTTTTATTTATTTATTTGGTAGTTCGGAAAGACCTTTGAGCGTAAGCTCTTTTACTAAGGTTCCCCATCAGAGTAGACAGCAAGAACAGTATACAATACTGTAGAGCGGTTATTACAAGAGCAGTAGGCAAATGAGCAATTGGTGCAAGAGCATCATACAACAAAGAGTGGACCAATTACAATTTGAATACGGTGCTGCAGCTAAATTAATTGCCGTCTATAAATCTCATACCCAAATTAATGCAAGACATGTACCGGTGAAGTCAAATAAATAGTGGCTAAGGTTTGATACTGGATCAGAAAAAGAGAACTGGGTCAGTACAGCAGAGATAGAGGGGGAAGAGGGGGAAGGAGCCCCAATGGAGCCTTATCGAGAATGGGGGTGGTTCTGAGGGGGGGTTAGGGTAGGGCGGAGAGGTGGGAGAAATGGGCAAGGCACTACTGTAGGAATAAGGCATGGAGAGAGCAGGGAGTGGCCAGGCAAGGCCAGGTAATGTTGAGCTGACAATGGGTGGAGGAAGGGGACCCCCATTGCACCATTATAGGGCTCAAACTAGTGACATCATCAGTTTCAATCTGTCAGCGGCTCCAAGTGCTGATACTGCTACTACAGTGGTAAAAATCAAATGTCTCCTCAGTGTGTTCAGTTTACGGCACTGTAGCAGCCATTGCAATAGTGGTATCTGCATCAGAGACCACTGACTAATTGCAGTCAGTAATGTCTGTGGTTGGAGCATCTATAACATTCAGTAGGTATAGAGCTGTTGTTGAAGAGCAGGGAGATGGAAAACAGGAAACAGAAGAACAGTAGTCGTATATAGGAGAACATTGGGGGCAAGTAGATAAGAATTGTGAATGCTGCCATCGTTCCAATCCCCTTAAAGGCTCAGCTCCCCCCTTAGCATTGGGGTTATTTCCACATATTGCCCATGATGCATTGCACCAGGGTAATAAATATAATTTTATGCAAACTCAATTTAGAAGTCATTCTTAACTAATAATCACTTGTTGATTTAGCGATAGAAATGACTGCTCACTGAATCTGTCAATGATAGAACAATTGAGAGAGGGTGGATGCTACACTGAAATCTCCTTTGCCTTTTTTTTTTATTTCGTTTTTAACCTGTTGTTTTGTTTTTCTGTGACAGCCACCCCCAGCACAGTCAATGGTCCAGGCTCTGGAGCTGCTGTACGCCCTTGGAAGTGAGTCGGAAGTTTACTTTCAATGGATTAGTGTGGTCCTTATGGTTGTCTTTTTGGTTGGTATTGGATTTTCACTGCAGCTTGCTTAGGTGCGTGAAAGCCTTTGGACATGGTGTTTGAACTCCTGCAGCCTTGTGTTTAGTTTTTCAAAGAGCTACTGACGCCTCAAAGAAAACCTTAAAAAACATAATAATTAGGTGCAATTCTGCTTGCCTTCCATTTATATTTCATATATTTCTCCTCCTTATCATTTATTACTAAGGGAATGTGTATGAATATATGATTATTGTCCCTTAGTCTATTTTGAGTTCATCTGCCTCTATAGCTTACTCCCCACTTCAAGTCATAATCCTCTGTTGTGACATCACAGTCTGTTGCCATGGGAGTAACTGTGAGGTCACAAGCGGTGCTCTGTTACTTCAGGTACGGAGAAAGCAGCAAGAATAGATGAACTGTTCGGGAGTAGAAATCCTGTTTTCATACAAATAACCTCAGTAATAAAATAATGGGGAGGAGAAATATAAAACTTATGGTAAATAAAAGCTGGATTGTGACTAAATGTTGTTTTTTTTAAAGTTTACCTGAACATGTCACCAGCTCTTTAATGTTAGTGGTGCTAGGAGCCTAGTCTATAGCTGAAATTTTGCCTGAATACAAATGGATTTCTGGGAGGCTTTTTTATGAATCCTAATCCAGCTAGTAGTTCCAGAAAAAAAGAATATTTCTTAATAATTATATCTTTTTTTATAGTTATTTTTTATTGAGTTTATCAAAAGATATAGGACATTTATGCACCCCATAAACACGTAAGAATGAATGGATTATAAATGAAGTCTAGGCAGACGACTCCTTCTGCATGGAATTACAGCAGTATTTAATTGTAAACAAGGGAACCTGATTGAGCATTCCTTCAGGTTATAACTCTCACTAAAATTCATATAAAACAAGGCCTTGTTCAGACTAGGCTATTTAAAATGGTTTAAGCAGCTTAAACTGTTTTAAAGTGCCCTATCACAGTTTGCGTTCGCACTTAACACGCATTGGAATCCGTTTTTTAAAACCATGTTTAAACCGTGATAAGACCTAGGCTTAAACACGGTTTTAAAAACGTTTCAGAAGTTAACTCGGATTTACCTATAGTGCGGACGCTCAAGCACGGTTTCCCGAAATGAAGCTGGATGTCCCCACATCTAAATCGGTTGCCATGTAATTCGGTGCAGAGGCAGTAGTGCGGATACTGTAAACCGTTTTTAATAACGGTTTACAACACGCTGGCATTAGTGCGGATGCTAGAACACGGATACTACAGCACGGTAATTAATTCATTTTAAAAAACGGTTTTCCTTACCGTGCTGTAGTGTGAACACAGCCCAAAAGTTACAGTAGTCTACTCGCTTGAAGGAATTGGGGAAATTAAGTGGAAAATCCCCACATTAGTTAGAGTTAAATTGGAACCTGGGTTTACATAAAAATCAGGCAAGTCAAGACAGTGTTTTGTCCCATACCCTGCTTATACGTACAGAGAAGTGAGTTTAAAAAAAAAAGCAATCAAGGCTGTGAAAACTGTGTCTTACACACACTACCAAAGCTAAGGTAAACTCTGTGCTCCCAAAGAGAATTACATAAAAAGGGCAAGGTGATGTACTAAAGCGGGACACGGTGCTGTTCAGATCAGTAAAAGTACAGCTGGGGGATCGTCGGATCAGTAGAAGGACAACTAGATGATGGTTTGATCAGTAAAAGTATAGCAAAGCTGTGTTTAGATCAGAAAAAGTACGACTGGATGATGATTAGACAGCTGGATGATGTCCAGATTAGTAAAGGTACAGTCGGGCAATGTCCAGATTGGTAAGAGCACAGCTGTATGCTGTGTAGCTTAGTAAAAGAACAGCCAGCTGATATTTAGATCAATAAAAAACTGCTGGGCTATGTTTAAATTAGTTAAGATACAACTGGGTGATGTTCAGATTAGAAAGGATACAGGTGGGTGATGTGTAGCTTGGTAAAGGTACAGCTGGGTATTGTTCAGATCAGGATACAACTGCGTAATGTTCAGATTGGCAGAAGCACAGTTGGGTGGTGTCTGTATTGGCAAAGACACTACTGTATGATGTGTAGATCAGCAAAAGTACAGCCGGATGATATTTAGATCTGTAAAATATACCTGGGCATATTTAGATTTGTTGAGGTACAATTGTGAGATGTTCAGATTTGTAAGGATACAGGTAAGTGATGTGTAGCTTGGTAAAGGTACAGCTGGGTATTGTTCAAGTCAGGATACAACTGCGTAATGTTCAGATTGGCAAAAGCATAGTTGGGTGGTGTTGGTATTGGCAAAGACACAACTGTATGATGTGTAGATCAGCAAAAGTACAGCCAGATGATATTTAGAATTGTAAAATATACCTGGGCATATTTAGATTTGTTAAGGTACAACTGGGTGATGTTCAGATTAGTAAGGGTACAGGTAGGTGATGATCAGATCTGTACAGGTACAGCCGGCTGATGTTCATATTTGTACAGGTACAGCTGGGTGATGTTCAGATTAGTAAGGGTACAGGTAGGTGATGATCAGATCTGTACAGGTACAGCCGGCTGATGTTCATATTTGTACAGGTACAGCTGGGTGATGTTCAGATCAGGAAAGGCTCAGCTGGATAATGTTCAGATTGGTAAGGGCACAGGGGAGTGATGTTCAGAGCAGTAAAAATTATAGCCAGATCAGATTTGTAAAAGTTACAGCCAGGTGAAAGTGGTACCGCAAAAACAAAAAGGCACACTAAACAGCTTGAGGGTGAGCAGTTCAGGGCAGGATTGAGTGAAGTCATTCTTTGCGCTGAGAGTGGTGGACATCTGAAATAGACAACTGTAGTTGAGCGCAGGGCACTAAACTCATTTACGGTTAATCTAGACAAATATATGAGAGGCGCAAATCTACAGTGTTCTGACTACGGAGAAGCAGGGGACAACAACGATGACCTGACAGGACTCCTTTGATCTGTGATTACTATAATCTGTGTACATTCTGTTTCTTCCATAGGGCCACACTTTTCATCTTAGAGCCAGAGGCACTAGAAACCCAGGGGAAACAGAACTTGTGGAGCGGATGATGCAGTGAATATGCACACTTTCAGCGTATAAAGCGGTGCTGGCCCAACCACCTCCGTCCCCCGTGCCCCCCCACCACTGAAGCACGCAGCTTTCCTTGTTGGGGACCTGAACTTTATAGTTTCTTCAAATAGTGTTTCTGTCTATCTAGTTTGTTGTATATTTCTGATTTATCTTTGTTTAACACTAAATTTAATGTTGTTTTCCATTTAGTTTGCAATTTTTTTTTTGTGTGTGTGGGTTGTCATTTTGGCCTTGGTGCCATAGCAACCTATCTTCATTAAATTTAATGACCGTTCTGTCAGGAAAGGCTCCTTTTAAATCTTGTCACTGTGGCAACAAGATTTCAACTCGGGGCCCCTACTTCTCTTGCTTGGAATATCTCCGTTCCGAGCATGATGTCTGACATTTCCTAGCTGCTAATCTGTGTTTGGACGGGCCCGTAAGGATCGCCTTGCATGTATGGGGTTATACGAAGTGAGTCACAAGAGAAAGAAGCTAGCTGGCTCCTGATTATGCTTCACATTGGTCACATGGACAGACCCTTCAACCTTGTCATTATCTCATAAGAAACAGAAACAATGACATGGGTCTTGTTCTAGTTATGGCCACTCTATTTCAAAGCCCTGGACATTCGGGCGGTAGCTGAGGTGCTGTCTTTGCCTTTTATGTGTCTCCTCTATGACAGAGACATTGTTGACCACGGTGCCTTTTGTCTTGTCCTATATATCCATCTCCCCTGCATCCCAGTGGTGACATCTCAGATGAGCAGTTTGCAGGTGGATAGCCTTCATGGAACAAATGGGCACCATGCCGTTACCGCAACGGGGGAAGATTCAGACTGCGGCACCATTGTTGTGCTGTCCTCTGTGCCATTTTTGGTGCCACTAGTGGTACTGATAGTTCCACACATGCTAACTGTCTTCTGCATTATTGGATGAAGAATTTGAATGCAATCTTGACATCTCTGATGTAGAGGTATGTGAGGAAGAAGAGGGTTTTATGTACGAGAAACCAGCCCCCCTCCAGGGGACATTCCTACCGGTTGATATCCAAGAGGATCCACATTCCAGTCTCTGCTCAAGAACATGCATAAGACACTGCAGTTTAAGACAGTAGCTCTGGAAGAGACCGAAAAGGTTGAATTGGAATGCATTAATGTTCCAACTATACGTTCATCTGTGATTCCGTCTTTGCAGCCTGTTGTGGGAAATGTTACAGTGGCAGCTTGGGATAGTCCTGTTTTGGTTGAAACAGTACCTCGCTTGTCAGATGACAAGTACTTGGCTACGAAGCTGAAATCTGGATATTACAGTATTAATAAAATTTCGAAAAAGTGAAAAAAAATTATATTTTTATAAAAACTAAAAAGAATAATTTATAGTTTTGACACACACAAACAGTATAAACACAGCTATTGTAATTGTTTACGGCTGGACTCCAAGCCTTCAATTAAAAATATTGCTTCTAACCCCAATGGTTTCAGAGTTAAACCTTTCAAAAGATAATTTTTTTACAATGGGATAACGTTGGAACCATTAGGGATGGAAACTTAATTTTTTTAATGAAAGTTTAGAATCGGCTGAGTTGATATATTGGTTTAAGATATTGCTTCAGCTACCGAGGGGGAGAAAGTAAGAAAATATTCTGGTATAAGAGGGGGAATACCAAGATCCCAAATTTGGTATTTCGTCTTAATATCTGGTATTCTGCCTGTTCCAAAGAGCTGTAGTATGGATTAAACTGCAGAGTGGTGGTATTCCGGTTGGAATACCACTGAGATGAAAATGGTGTTCTGCTTTGAAAACTGGTCTGCAGATCAGAGCTGAATATCAGTCATTTCTAGCCCTGACTGCCATATACTGATATATCTACAAACATTGGGGTGGGGGGTAGTATTTGTCAGAGAAAAAGGTGCTGTAGAACTAGGGGCATGCTTTGAAGCTGGAACGAGGTAGAATCAATAGAGATGTGAGGAAGTACTTATTTACAGAAAGAGTGGTGAACTCCTGAAACAGCCTTCCAGCGGAGGTGGTGGGGGTGAAAACAGTCGTGAGCTTTAAAATTGCCTGGGATAGACACAAGGGAAGCATTGGGAAAGAAAGGGGGAGGAAGAGACAGCGCCGTAGATCAAGTAGGGGTCTGCAGCAGAAATGAAGTTAATAAAAATGGGCAGACTTAGTGGGCCCAGTGACCCTCATCTGCCGCCATTTTTTGTGTTTCTCTGTTTCTAACACATAAAATGGTTCACTAAGTTAGGTCCTGTTAATTTTTAATATAACCTTTGTAAAAGAGCCTTGGCTCAAAGGTGTCTTCCGAAATAATAAATAAATAAATATCATGTTGACATTTTACTTCTGCAGACCGACATGCATGACCCCGACACCCAGGAGCCTGAAACCAATAGCCTGACACTCGGAATCCCGACTATCTGGAATTGCCTGCGGCAGAAGTTTTTACCATGTTTCGGGGGGCTTCTCCTCCCATATCCCCCTTATTTTAGATTGTCAGCTCTGCCGTAGGCAGTTCTCGACAGTCGGGATTCCGTATGTCGGACTATTGGTTTCGGGCCCCTGGGTATTGGGATTATGCATTTCGGTCTGCTGTAATGATACCATGTTGACATGCATAGATATTTAGTGACCCATGAGAACTGTATTGTTAGGATCTATTCGTGTTGATTGGACCCCCAACTAAAGTTGCTATGCATAATAACAGTTCACATTTGACAGCTTTTGAAATATAATTTCAAGAATTATAAATACAAATTTTTTCTTTGGAAATGTTTGGAAGATAATAGTGGTTGTCATTCTTTTGTAGTCTACTGTGTTTTTCAGAATGTTCTGAAAAATGAATGTGTAAAATGGACAGCAATATCTATGGATACTTTCTCTCTCTCTCCTTTATTTTACACTCTTGCTCACTTTCCCATCCTCTCCTCCCAGGATATGCAATTGAATGACATCATCTCATTTTCAGTGGGGTCCTGCTTGGGCCCAGTTTTACTGCTAGGGGAGAAATTCTAGGTCACACAACGAGTGAGTCACTGTGCAGGAATAGAAACAGAACATAGAAATAGAGACATTAAGAAGATGACTTTGTCCACCGAGTTTGCCCTGAGGCTCTGCCTTACTCTGGTTCTCATCACTACAACTCCTTTCCTCCCCCTTTGTTGCTCTTCTACCAGTGAGTACACTGCCACCTTTTGTTGATCTCCTTGAAGCTGGCCCACTGTGTTTTGAAACCATTTATGGTCCCTACGTCAGCCACATTGTTTGTCAAGCTGTGCAGGCAGGGGTCTGAATCTAGATTTCCTGCTTTATAGGCCTGTACCCTGATCTACATCACCTGGATCTTCCATTTGACCAAAAAGTAGGCATGACAGGCTTCGATGGCTTACAGGTGGCCTGGCCCCCATCCTTACTCCGCTATTCAGCTGGTCTCTTAAGCTGTGTTAACATGGCCACAGCACTGTGGTATTTGTGCTGCTCTATTCCTGCTCCGCTGGTTGGAGCACGCTCAGTTAACTATTTACACAGCCCGCCCTTGTGCTGATGCAGGTTGTGTCGGAGAGGGGCTGTGCATTCTGGGAGCCAGGTTCTTCACCCGCTGAGGTCAGTAGTGGAGGAGCATGGGAGAAGAGGCTTTTGATCGAAGCAGCAGATTCACATAGCTCAATAATCTGCTCACTCTGATATACATACCCAGTCCTGAGCAGCAGAAAAACAGGCTGCAGAGTGCTTTTAGGACGCTCTAGTAAGTGTCCACACTACCAACTTTGCAGCACATCAACCCGTGAATGTGGGTTGATATGCTGTAAAGTTGGCAGTGTAAACATGCCTTTAGATGGATGGAGTGCTGAAGTTTCCAATCTACAAGAGTATTCAGTCACTTTTACTCCAGATAACTAGGATTTTAATTGCCAGATTTATATCTTTGCATATCATTGATAGACTTTTGTTTTCAAAACTGGTGCTGATTGCCCCATGGAATATTACAGTTTGAAAAAAAAAAAATTGGTGTAACATTTACTGGTTACAGTTTGAGTCCTGCATGATCAGACGTTTGATAAGTAACCAGCAGTTGCCTGTGTTCCATTAGGTCTTGATGATCAGTGCCGTCTAACTGACCCCCTCGGCTTGAGAATGGCAGAGTTCCCCCTGAACCCCATGTTCGCTAAAATGTTGCTGGAGTCAGGTAGGTCTGTTCTAAAAGTTCATAATTTTCATAATGTGGCAGTGTGCGACAAAGTGCTGTGTTGGCTTGTCTAGACTGTGTACTGGTGCATTACTGCAACAATAAAATATCTGTTTGCGCTTTGCTTATTTTAGTCTTCTGTGTGCACTCCTTCTGTTTTGCTGTATTGAGATCAGGGTACTGCTACCTCTGCAGCTACACTGACTCCGATTAGTTTGTGCAGCCCCTTTTTCTGCCTTGTACAGTTTTCAGTTTGTACCTTTGCCAGAGCAGTAGCAGTGCTCTTCTTCTTTGAGCTCTCATTTAACAGTCAATGCGTTACAACAGATTCATAGGCTCAGCTGTGCTTCCATGTTGGAGACTTAAGTTCTCATTATAGTCTCAATTCATAGTCTCAGGAGTCCTGTGAAGACAGTACTGTCTGGGGGAAAGGTACCAGCCACCTCTAGTGACTAGGATACCACATTACGTGCTTGCTCCCCCAAGGAGGTGGGTGGTACTTAAGAGGGGGGGTATCAGTCCAATGAGAAGGATGACAACCTTTCCTCCCCAGTCACCAGCAGTCCCTTCCTCACAGTAGATGCGGGGGAGGACGACTCAGCACAGGGGTGTACAGGTCCCTTAGTAGTGGAGGCCCTGTGAGGTTCTACTGTGGTGTTGGTGTGGGAATTTGAGGACAGGAAACCAAAGTTAGGTGGATCAGTACCTATTTAAACACAATACTAACAAAAAACAAATCTGTGTTCTGGTTGGACTTTCCAGTGTATATTTTTGAAAGATGAAAATTTCTTGAGCTACCAAATCTTTTTTTTTTCTTTTTCCTTACTGTTTTATCTCCCCAGTCGGTAGCGCATCATTGCTGGGATATACTTTAGTTTGGCCGATCCCGGTCATTATTCAGACACCTGCTGTTTTTTTTTTCCCCTCAATTTTTTTCTCCCCCACTTCCCCTGGTGGGAACCATGCCTGTGTCAGCCTCGCACAGTTGCAGCATCTCCTTGCGACAGGAGCAGGCTCCCATACCCAGCCGCATGGATCGCTGTGGTGGAGGTGTATACCACCAGCCCTGCCCAACCAAGATGCACTGCCGAGTGGCAGCTGTCTGGGCCATGGCCTGCCTCCTAATGTGACTTCCTGGGCTTGTTTCCGAACTCGGGTCGTCAACACGGCGGGGCAACGCTCTGATGCTGGGCCACTGGTACAGCCTGCTACCAAACCTTTCTAATGGTAGTTCAGCTAGCGACACATTTGGCCACTGATCACTTCAGTATCTTCCTGTCTGTCTTGTGATACCACCTGAGTTTTCAGAACATTGTACTTGGCCTTTTCCATTATTTCTGATAATGCACTGGAGTAATGCACATAGAAACTACCCAGTGAAGGCACAGGTTTATGTATGCAGGTTTATAATCCTTCCTCATAGACGTGGAAACCTTTTTCAAGCGAATCATACCATGCTTGGTTTTGGTCTCATGGGTAAGGAATTTAGAGAATTAGAATGGCCTGAACAACATTACTTAGAAGTCACTCACGTGTGGAGGTACGGGAGATAAACAAAGCCATGGTGAATTAGTAGCATTCCAACCTGTAAAAAGAGCATTGCATGCCTCTGGGTGTGAAGAGGTAGAACACATGACACTCCTTTTCCTCTTTTCTTTTTGTTCTGGCTATGCACCTTCTTGTAAGCCCCAATTAGATGAATCCTTAAGACAGAAATGAAGCTGTTAGAACAATAAAAACCTCCTCCATACAATCATGGCACTCCCTGTAGAAGCATTTACATGAATTAAATGTGGAGGGTTGTGGGACGTGACAGCAGACCAGAAAATCAAACATTTTTCCATATAGCTGCACTACCCTAAAATAATTCACACAGCTTCTTTATCTAGACTGTGTGTGCGTGACTGTTTGGAAAGTCTCCCAAGGCTAGAAATTGAGTTATAAATTGGGTATTTCACATGGAATACCAAAATTCTAATTTGGGACTTTTGTCCAAAAATATGACGCACTGTCCTTGGCGATATATAATTTTATGCGCGTTATCATTTTATTTTTTTTAATGGAGTTAAAATTTTGTATTTAAAATGGAATTCTGGCAACCAGAAATAGGTATTCCACCCACATATTTTGGTGTGCTCAGAAGAATAGCAAATGAATTTAAACTTGAACACTCTCTTCCCATTCGTTGGCTGTGTTGATGTTCACTGCCTGGTTTGGCACCTTGAGGATCATCAAGGCATTATCTCAGTGAATAGTGTAATCTTATCCCCAGCCATATCTTTTAGTGGTGTGCCGATGGATATGGTATGCATAAATCCAGTTAAAGTGTCTGCACCAACTCTGCATTCCTTCTGATACATAAAAAATGTCAAGGAAAAATCCTAAAGCCTCATTGGCTGAGAGGCATCACCTGACCATGCATTAAAAAGCTAGTGATGCATGGTCATGTGCCGGATCTCATTAACAAGGCAATAAAGGCCTCATTATCTACAAAATCTGGGACTATTTCATGTATATATTTTGTTATTTAAATGTGTTTAAACAAGTGATTTTATGTAAAATAATACAATCGGATGAACTGTTTCACTGTACATATACGTTAGAGCAGAGAACCATTTTATAAACACAGTAAGCCTCTCCAGAGTGTATATTAAAGGATCTGAAGGCATTCTCAGGGATGTAAGGACATTCGGCTTGCAGTCTTGTGCATCACTTCCTCTGGGGCGTGCATTATAAAAATTCTTTACTGCACATCTTGTTGTGGCTTATTGCTTACTTACATGGCGGAGTATTTGGTAGTTGGAATTAAAAGTACAAGATAGCATTTTTGGTAAACCAGTAGAACAAGCCATCAAGAGAAGGGGTGGAATTATGGTTTTGAATCCATCCTTTTTTTGGTATAATTTTTTTTTTAAACATACAGGTAGTACATCATATTGCGTATACAAACTTGGGTAACATACAGTACAAGGGTAAAACAAGAAATTCCTTCTACAGGTATGAAACTGCACATGTTCTTTAAGTCATAGAGCATATAGTTGTATCACCTAGTACAGAGGATATGACACTGCATTGATCTCACTTTAGCACTGAGGCAGGTTCGGTCCCCTACCCCTTGCCTTATCATAGGTCACTCTCTGAACAATTGTAGCTTCTTCCAGTGGGAGGGAATCCAGATATTTGCACCAACTCCTTAGAAGCAACTCTCCCCTACCTCTCAGGATATGGGTAAGGCGCTCCAGTGCTAAAGCCTATAGGGACATGGTTTTCCATTGTTGAATCATGGGCTTAACACAGGACACCCAGGTATTCTGAATGCATTGCCAGGCCATCACCAGTAAAACCGTAATCCATCTAGGGTGTGGCTGCCACCTCTCATCGCCCATGTCCTCCAGCTCCATCATTAGATATAAAGGCATGTACGGGACCAGCCTGCCTCGATGTCTGGTTAGTTCCTGAGCCACACAGTCTCAGAATGGCATCAGTTTCTCGCATTCTGGCAGACTGGATGGGCTAGGATGGTCCTTTTCTGCTGGCATGTTACTATGATACTTTTCTCAAACACAGTGTCTATAGGTGCCCAGGGAGGTTTTGCGTCTTCCACACTTTGGTGATGCAGTCGGATTGAACCTATGGACTGCGCTAGGCAGGCAATACAGCCAGTGCAGGAACTAAGACTGGGATTCTTTGTACCTCTTACAGAGTAGCAGTCCCATATGTATCTTAATGTTTGCTCCCCAGTTGTCCTCCGCTATATCCATCCCCAGGTCCCTTTCCCATTGAGTAAACCACAAAGCAAAGCGGACTGCACTCAGTCAAAGAAATAGCCAAATCAGGCGCCAACATGAAGTGAAACATTCAAACAGCATTTATTGCTATATAAGTGTAACAGCCTATTGCAGCCACATTGCCACTCGCCTCATCGCTTCGGGATGAAACCCTTGGTTAGGAGGCGTGGCAAGTTGGGAAGGAAGCTCACTTAAATACATAGACATATTAATGAATGGTTAACAGCACCACAGGTGCACATAATTATACAATATTTAAAGACAAAGTGATGCAGAAAACATTTAGCTTTATTAAATCCATATAGACAACTTGCTAATAATAAAAAATGTTTAGAGTCCCTAAACTGGTGCCCAGACCATTAGTTTGTATTTATACATACATAATAAAAAAAAAAAAAACTAACTTAGTTTGAAAAGCTGTTTAATTCAATAGAACAATTTCTATTTTAGTATTTGAAAAGAAAACATCTTTATTTGAATATATAAAAAAATAAAATATATTTTCTAAAGCTAGTATTCAATACATAAGATAGAAGCTTCTGTTTCCATGTTGTCAAGGCTCCAAGTCTGGTGGAAAGGAGAGTAGAGAAGAGAGGTGGAACTGTGGGGATCTGCTAGAATCAACGGTCAGCCCAACCTGCAGAGCTCCGGGGCAAAAATAGAAGGACCTGTAACAGGAACAAGAGAAAGAGCAATCACTGGAAAAGCCAAATAACTTATTTTTTCTGTGCAACTCATTTTTAGTTGTTAGATATAGAAGTACTTTCTGAATTTAAAAATATATTTACCTCTAAAACATTTAGTTAATTAGAGACCTGTGTCACACTATATGTGTGTGTCTAACAACTAAAAATGAGTTGTACAGAAAAAATAAGTTCTAGGATTGTGGATATGTTGTTCATCCACACTCTTTGGCATGTCCCCTTTCACTTTAAATCTTGCCGGAAGTCTTCAAGCTGGCTCCTCCCACCCACCTGGGTGTTATATACCTCGGCTCCGCCCTGTGACGCCAGATCTTCCTTTCCGCTGGAAGATGCAGGTTGCCTTCCTTGTGCTCACTCATTTCGTAGGCCCTGGCTTTCAAAACTTCGGTTTTACCGAAATTAAAAATTGTTCGAGTTAGCAATCGCTTTTCGTATCAGTCATGGAGGAAAAATTTCCCTGATTTTCGCTTGTGTCCTTGCAGTTAAAAAGTAAGGTACACCGATCCTCACCTCACGTGCGTCTACTGCCTCAGTATCAGCCATGACCCCTCGTCCTGCAGCTTCTGTTTGGCCTTCCATCCCAACGTCCTGGACGACCGTCTTGCACATCTCAAACTGGGGAGACCGGAGAAGAGGAACCCTCCGGTGAAGTCTAAGGAGGCTAGGTGGTCGGTTTCTGTGGCAGCGGGTTCCACTGAGCAGCTGGAACGCATGCAGGTGTTCGAGGAAGAAGCTGCTCATGCTTCGGACACTTGAAGCTTCTTCATTCCGCTCAACTTGGGCTCCACATTCTTGGGCTCCTTCAGGGAGTTGTGTCAGTCTCTGCCCACCCGGGAGGAGGCGCTCGCAGGCTATCTCGATCTGTAAGCGGGAAGACGAGAGAGCAAACCTTCGTCTCGGTGAAGGCGCTTTTGGGACCGAGAGAGGTCTCAGTCCCAGGAGCATGCGGTCCTGACCTCGGTCGAGATCGCTTCCTTGGCCGCAGGCTTCATGAATCTTCTGTTGGGCCAGCCGACCGGGGATATGGCCGATGAGGTCAAGATTGTTCTCGTTCCAATCGACCCGCTGTCGCCGTCTCCGGTCGATGACTCTTTGGAAAGGACTCCGATCCTTGTCTTCCCCGATGAGGAGACCCAGCCCGCTGGTGTCCCCATCGAGGACCCAGTTCCGAACCCCTGGGTATCACCGGTCCTGCCAGTGTCTCCCGAGCGACAAAGTCGGCCTGCCCGATCTCGGTTGAGGTCTAGAACCCCCTCATTTGGACGGCCGAGGAAGAGCCATAAGGGCGCCAAAAAGAGGTGACGCCATCGGTCGTCGTCCTCAGATGAGGAGAGGCTCCGACAGAAACTCCGGCGCTATGAGGACCTCATGTGGCAACAGCTGATATTGTCTGGGCACATGCAGACTTCGACTCCTACCCTGGCCATTACTTGGCTTCCGCCTCCTAGGCCGAAGCCGACCCCCTCAGAGCTGAAACCTTTGGTTCTCCTGCCCGCAGGGCTGGCGCTACTGCCTATTCGGCCTAAGCCGGTCTCTCCACCGATAGTGGTGGAACCGCCGCCTAAGCAGCCTGTGGGAGGGGCTCCTTCCAAAGAGGACCGATCCAGACACCGGGCTTCCCCGGCGTATGTTGGTCACGGTCACCCTGGAACGCCCTCAGCGGGTCGAGAGTGATTTGGGTGGCAGGCCGCTGTACCGCGACTCGTCGGACTCGGACATCACCGGGCTTCACTCTCATCCTGGGGATGATGAGTCGTCCGTTGGCCTAGGGATGGAGGAAGGTCCTTCCTCCTTCCAGGGGATTCTTCACCTCATCTCTGAGTCCACAGGGATGCCTCTGGAACCCATCCAGAAAAAGGCGGAGTACCCTCTCACGGACATCCTCAAGAGAGGGGATACCCCGATGGAGGCCTTTCCTGTGGCTGAGGCCATTGTTGGTCCGGCACTCGAACTGTGGCAGCGTCCTGCCTCCTGTCCAGCACCATCTGCCCGCATGGCCCACAAGTACACTGTTCCCATGGGGTCCATTGTGGGGTTCACAGAGCACCCTCTGTGTTCAGGCATACTGGCAGTTCTGCCTACTCTGACCAACCTCCTGACAAAGAGTCCAAGCTCTTGGACCACTTGGCACGGAAGGTCTGTGTGGCTTTCTCCTTGGGTCTTCATCAGGCAAGTTCGGCCGTCATCATGGCATACTTCCCTCATGCCCTCCTCGGGTCATTAGATGAAGTCCTCCCACATCTCCCCACGGACATGCAGACCATGGTTAAGCAGGTCCGAGACCAGGGCCAAGCTGTTGCCAAACAGCAGCTCCAGACGGCCCTGGACATTGGGGGCTTTTGTGCCCGCTCGATGGACACCGCAGTTGCCTCTCGCCGCAGGGCTTGGTTGAGGCTCTCCTCCTTTCCGGCGGATACTCAGCACAAGTTAGCTGATGTGCCCTTCCTTGAGACCGACTTGTTTGGCGCAGGAGTGGCTGGTCACCTCCAACGCATAGAGCAGTCCAGTACCACCTTGGATGCCACTTCTGCAAAGAGTTCTTCGGGCAAGAACCAGCAGAAGAAAAAGAAGAAGCCTTTTCGTCACTCTTCCCCTGCAGTTCAGCAGTCCTCCTTTCAAGGGGGACAGCAGCATCAGCTGCAGGCGCAAGCTTGGCACCCTTGGCCCAAGCCTGGATCCCAACAGGCCCGTAGAGGAGGCCGAGGCTCAGGTCCTGGAGCTTTCTTCTCCTCCAAGCCTGCTCAGTGACGGGGTTGGGGTTGCCACCCCTGTTCCCGTCACGCCAGGTCTGGGTCTTCCCGTGGTGGGGCCGGCTCTGCCACTTTCTTTCTGCCTGGTCCGCTATCACCACGGACAGATGGGTTCTCAAAGTGGTCAGTCAGGGACTGCCTCTAGAATTCGAGCACTACTCTCCCAGCCGAGCCCGTGTCCCTCGGGAAGAACGGATTTCTGCACTCTGTCGGCTCTTCGAGATGACATTGCTCAGCTCCTCCTCAAGGAGGCAGTGGCTTTTGTGGCGGATCCTTCAGCAGACCCAGGCTTTGTCTCCAGTTACTTCCTGGTGCCCAAGCGGTTGGGGGGGCTGGTGCCCCATTCTAGATCTCCATGACCTGAATCAATATCTCAGTTATGCACCTTTCAGATGGTCGCTCTGTCCCAGATCATGCCATCCTTGGAGCAAAACATGTGGTTCTTTTCACTGGATCTGCAGGACGCGTTCTTTCATGTCCCAGTCCGTCTGCCCCATCAGCGGTTCCTCCACTTCAGGGTCGAAGGGACCCTGTACGAGTTCCGAGCCATGCTGTTCAGCCTGTCATCGGCCCCACAGGTCTTCACCAAATGCATTGCAGTGGTGGTGGCCCATCTCTGGCGTCAGGGGCAGAATTTACCCCTACCTCGATGATTGGCTCCTTGCAGGCTCCACCCAACAGGAGGTGGAGAGGTCCAGGGATCTGGCCTTCCAAACCTGCTCTCAACTTGGTCTCCTGATCAATGAGGCCAAGTCGGAACTCGTGCCTTCTCAGGTGATGGGCTTTATCAGGGCAGAGCTTGACTCTTGTCAAGCCAGAGCTCGGCTTCCGGCGGACAGGGCAGAGGTTCTCTCCTCCTTTGCCCAGTCATTTCTGGTTGGGCACTTGCGCCCTGCCCGGGACTTTCTGCGCCTTCTGGGCTACATGGTGGCGTGCACCTCAGTGGTCCGTTGGGCTCGGTTGTACATGCAACCCCTCCAATGGGAGCTGGCTGCCCAGTGGACTCAACGCCACGGTCATTTCGACCAGCTGAACACTGTAACCCAGAAGATGTGGGACGCTCTGCAATGGTGGACCGCCCCAGACCAGTTGCAGGAAGGAATCCAGTTTGTCCGCCCCGAGCCGATGGTCGTACTCACGACCGATGCCTCTCTCATGGGCTGGGGAGCCCACAGTGGGGACAAACGGATCCATGGGCTGTGGACCCCCAAGGAGTCCCGATGCCACATCAACCTGTTGGAGCTCAGAGAAGTCAGACTGGCACTGTCAACTTTCGCTCCTCAGCTCCAGGGTCAAGTGGTTCAAGTTCAGACGGACAATACCACAACCATGTATTACCTCAACAAACAGGGCGGCACACACTTCCGTTTGCTGTGCAAGGAGGCGCTCCGCATCTGGACCCTCGTGAGCTGGTTGGAGGCTGATGTCCTAGCCATCCATGTGGCAGGAGCCTTGAACCACCTGGCGAATGCTCTCAGCCACTTAAGCCAGTCATCCCACGAGTGGTCTCTCCACCCAGAGGTAGCTTACAGCCTGTTCTCCCATTGGGGCAAACTGATAGTGGACCTGTTTGGCTCCAGGGAAAACACCAAGCTGAGGCTGTTTCATGCCCGCCCCCTCAGCAGGGCTCACTGCATGGGGCTGACTTCTCGAGGCCATGGACCCCAGGCCTCCTCTGTGCCTTTTCTCCTTTTCCCTTGATCCACAAGGTGCTCCTCAAGGTGAGGAGGGACAAGGCGAAGGTGATCCTAGTAACCCCAGACTGGCAGCGTCAGTACTGGTATCCAGATGTCCTCAGCCTCAGCTGCAGGCCCCCGGAGCGGCTTTGTACACGCTCGGACCTGACATCACTAAATCAGGGGAAGGTACTCCATCTGGACCTTCAATCCCTGCACCTCACAGCCTGGTACCTGAGCGGCTAGAGTTCCAGGCTTTGGGTCTTTCCAAAGATGTCTTCACCGTGGTGGAGGCATCTAGAAAGGAATCGACCAGGAAATGTTATGTCTTCAAATGGAAAAGGTTTTCCATTTAGTGTCAGGGTAAGAGCCTGGACCCTTTATCCTGTTCAGTGGCTGACATTCTCAACTACCTTTGGTCTCTCTCCAAAGGGGGGTCTGTGGTCATCGACCTTTAGGGTGCACCTGGCAGCCATTTCTACTTACCGGGTGCGGGCCGGTCAACCGACATTGGCGTAGGGACAGTGGTTGGGCACTTTTTCAAAGGCCTGGATCACATATACCCTCTGGTGCATGAACCTCCACCTCTGTGGGATCTGCTGCTGGTACTGGCAAAGCTCATGGGCAAGCCAATCGAACCTATGCACAAGTGTGAGTTGTCACACTTGTGGAAGATGGCCTTCCTGGTGGCCATCACATCTGCCAGAAGGACAGGGGAGCTCCAGGGGCTTTTGGTGGACTCTCCTTATCTGGTCTTCCACAGGGACAAAGTTGTCCTGTGCCCCCTCTCGAAATTCCTTCCAAAGGTGGTGTCAGAGTTTCACCTTAACCAGGTGTTTTCTCTGCTGGTATACTACCCTAATTACACCTCGGTGGCCGAGTGCAGGCTCCATACTTTGGACCTGAGATGTGCTCTCTCCAATTATAAGGAGAGGACGGCGGAAATTCTTGGAGAGGTTCGCCAGCTGTTTGTCGCCTATGCTGAAGCCGCTTTTGGCAGACCTGCAGTGGAGCGGACTGTTGCAAGATGGATTACATCATGCATAGGTCTGTGCTATGAGTTGGCCGACAAGGAGCCTCCCAGAGGGATAGGAGCTTATTCTACCCGCCATACTGCTGCATTGGTGGCTGCTTCCAGGGACATCCCTATCCAGGAAATCTGTTGGGCTGCTACCTGGAAGTCAGCAAACATATTCATCACCCACTACCACATCGACCTTGAGTCACGCCGGGATACTGGTTTTGGGGCCTCAGTTCTCCAATCTCTGTTCCCTAAGTAAGGGGTGTGCGCCTTGCCTCTTTCCTCCCAGAGAACTGCTAGGAGTCTGCCAATAAGTGTGGATGAACAACATATCCACGATCCTAGAAGAACAGGTTACTCACCTGTAACAGTAGTTCTAGGAGTGGTATATGTTGTTCAACCACATGGACCCAACCTCCCTGGCTGCAGACGCACAACCTGGCTTCCAGTGGGCTAAGATCTGGCATCACGGGGCGGAGCCGAGGTATATACTGCCCGGATGGGTGGGAGGAGCCAGCTTGAAGAATTCCGGCAAAATTTAAAGTGGAAGGGGACATGCCAGTAAGTGTGGATGAATAACATACACCACTCCTAGAACTACTGTTAACGGTGAGTAACCTGTGGCAGAGCTAAGGGGGGGGGCGCTGGGGGGGCAGTCGCCCCTCCTGGCTGCCCCAGTGTGAGCAGTGGTGCCCCACCACCATCTTTATTCAATGTTTATTGCCCATTGTGGAGCTCATGATTGCCTGAATGGCCCCCCGGCTCCCAGTTGCTCCCAAACCTGGCTCCGCCACTGTGAGTAACCTGTTCTTTTAGCTGCGGTATACAAAACAGCTTGTTAAATGAGACTAATTTGAAGCTAACCAAATGCTCTAAAGTGCTTTCTCGTGTCTGCTGTGTGTTTCAATTGCTTCGCCACTTTGGCCGTGACAAATTCACTTTCACATCTCATACTGAAGGAGATGGTATATTTTCCGTGTTGATAATGTATGTTCAGCAAGTAACCGTTCTCAGGTCTGCAAAAAGAGGCCCTCAAAAAATGGTTCCAGTTGAAAATGATCATTTAGTTCTTTTACATCTCTAATTGCACCCAGCCTAAACATTCCAAAAGAGTATTTATTCAGTAGCAAGTTCTCTATCTCTCCCCAACCAACCGGCATTTTAATTTTATCTATTCCCATAAAACTAAATACTGTACATGGCATGCGCTTAATTTTTGACATGTGCAGGGAAAGTATTGTCTTCATTTAAACTGAACTTGGGATGGTTTTGCAGGGAATTGTTGGGCCCCGGATTCCCACACCACCCTGAGGCTGGCTGGCTGGCAGCTAGGCACTTCACTGAGTTGAGACTCTTGGCTCGGAGGAGGGGGAGGAATGTCTAGCTTCTCCATTTGGGCACCCTCTGCACCTGACTTAAAGTAGTTTTGGCTGTCAAGGAAGGGAGCAGTGTTGCTGCCTCCATCCAGGTGGGGGACAAGGACAAATGGGGCAGTAATAATGTTCAGCAGTGGTGACTCCATCATTGGAAAAGAGGATAAGGGGGGGAAAAAACTCATTATTGCATATTTCAAATGAACAGCAAGGCCCACTATACAAGAATAGCATTATACAGATTTCACTGGGATAAAAATATTTAATCCGTAAACCAGATCCCTGTCCTATACATCTTTAAGTCTAGGACTGTATGTGCTGATCTTCCACCGTAATATTAATCATAAAAACTCAATATGGGGGCAACTTGGGCCTGCCTGCATAACTTACAATAGCACAAATTAGGTTAAACTTTAAATGAGATGGCATCCCCCCTGGATCTAATGCCAGCCACACCATGTGGTGGGGGATCAGTCTTGATCTTTAATTAAACTAAGTTGGTCAGTAACCCTCTACCTCTTGGGACAGTATCGATCTGCCCTCCAATTCTTCAGTTAGAGGCATGAAAGACAACCAGACTCCCAACAATTTCTCTGCTTGAAGCCTTAGATCAACAGTAATTTTTTTTCCATACGATAAATGGTCTTAACAGTAGCCACCCAATGAACCAATCTTGGGCACGATTGGAAGAGCCATCGTGTGGTAATGGTCTTACCTGTGGCTGCTGTTAAAATTCCTAGAAAAGCTTTTTGGTGATAAGCGCATTTGGCAGGGGTCACACTCTCAAAATCAGTGTCCAAGGCTGTGTGTGGGTGTTGATGTGCAAAATGGCTGCCACTATACTTTGTCACTTCACTGCCAGTCTAGCATTGCTTGTAAAGCGCTTTGGGATACAGTGTGTTTGAAAAGCACAATATAAATGCCAATTCTTCTGTTTTTTTCTTAAAATCCAGAGATCTAGCAGTGTCCACCATCTCCCACAGCCTGGGACCAAGTTCACGACAAAATGGCGGAAGAAATGGGCACTCCCAGAAGATATGGAATGGTGTGCCATCTCCCCCAGACTCCCTACAACATCTATCTATGTGACCAACTATATAATGTTTTGTAAAGGATGGGGTGAAGAAATTGTGGCAGATACTTTCCAGTGGAAACTGGGATAATAATGTGCAGCCATGGTGTTTCAGTCATCAGGGTTGGGGAAATGGGGGAAATAATGTGCAGCACTGATGTCTCTATTATTGAAGTGCGACAAGGAAAAATGGGATTAATAGTAATTACAGCGTTGTGACTGCATCATTGGAGCAGGGGCATGGGAAAATTGGGGGTAATAATGTGCAGCCATGGTGTCTGCATCATCAGGGCGGGGACAAGATCCTATGTCCAGCCAGCCCCCCACACACACACAGACACATACGGCTCTGCCGTGCTAACCGGACCAGACTTGCCGCTCATCAGGAATCCCAGTTTACCCCCCTAGAGTCAGAGTACTTCTCCCGACAGAGTCTGAGCAGACGGCAGTGAGCCTGGTTGGCGGTGCAGGGTCAGCGGCATGGGGGCAGTCATCATTGTGTGGTGGCAGACCTCCATTTCTCCCCCCCCCAAGGAGATATGGCATGCAATGATGTGGGGATGGCAAAGCTATACGTCTGCCATGCCTCCCACACCAAATCGGTCCCAGTTGTTGAACACCAGGCTACCATGAGGGGCCGCACAACACTGGTGACCCCCCACGGAGGAGGGGAGCGGTCCATCGGATGCTCGACCCCCAGGCCAGCCCTCAGATATCCCAGGCTTGTTGCGAACTTGGGTCGCCGGCATCTGAAGTGGTAGCACTACCGCTGTGCCGTGAGCCGGCCCCGGGGGATGATGATACTGCAGCCATGATGTCTGCATCATCAGGGTGGGGACAAGGAAAGGGGAGGATAATAGTAATGTACAGCCATGGTGTTTCCATTGTTGGGGAGGAGCAAGGAAGATTGGGGTGTTAATGTGCAGCCATGGTGTCTGCATCATTGGGCCAGAGGACAAGGGAAATGGGGATAAGAATAATATGCAGCCATGCTGTCTCCATAATTAGGGTGGGGATAAGGGAAACTGGGGGTAATATTGTGTAGCCACGGTGTCTTCATCATCTGAGCAGGGGTAGGAAATGGGGGCTAATAGTAATTTGCAGCCAAGGGTGTGTCCATCATCGGAGCAGGGACAGAGGAAAATGGGGGAATATTAATGTGCAGCCGTGGTGTCTTCACTATCAGGGTGGGGACAGGGAAATGAGGAGAATATAATAATGTGCGGTCATGGTGTCTCCATCAGAACAGGGGCAGGGAAAATGGGGGTAATAATGTGCAGCGGTTGTGACTGCATTATTGAAGCAGGGCAGGGAAAATGGGGGTAATAGTAATGTGCAGTCGTGGTGTCCATCATCAGAGCAGGGCAGGGAAAATGGGGAAGGGTAATGTGCAAAAGTTGTGACTGCATCATCTGAGCGGGGGTAAGAAAATGGAGGTAATAGTAATGTGCAGCCGTGGTGTCTGCATCATTGGGGGTTGGGACAAGGGAAATGGAGGTGGAAAATAATACAGTAATGTGCAGCAGTTGTGAATGCATCATCAGGGTGGGGGAAATGGGGGATGGGGTAATGTCCATCTGTGGTGTCTCTATCATCAGGGTTCAGGACAGGGGAATATGGGGGGATGGTAAAGTGCAGTATTGATTGTTCGCTTATCAGGGTGAGGGACCAGGGAAATTGAGGAGATGATAATATACAGCCATGGTGACATCATCAGTGAGACTGGGGACAAGGGAAAATGGAATAATAAGTGCAGTCATGGTGTCTCATTTATCAGGGTGGGAACAAGGGAAATGGGGGAGGTAATATTGGGGTGGGGATGAAGAAGAATGTGTGGGGAGGGAGTAATAATGTGCAGCCATGGTGTCTGTCATCGGGGGGGGGGAGCAAGTGACGATGAGAGGAGGATGATAATGCACAGTCATGGTGTCACCATCATTGGGATTGGGAGAAGAGAAAATGGGGTGGGGGATAAAAATGTGCAGTCATTGTGACTGCATTGTCAGGATCAGGGACAAGAGAAAATGGGGGTGGCGAAAATCATGAAAAAACTAAACCTAGAAAGCCATAATTGTTTGTTTAAATTAGATATATTTTTGTTTTCCTTTGTGCTTGAAGAACAGCACTCCATGAAGAAAATCTGCTGTCCAACAAGAAGAGAATAAGGAAAAATACGTATAGTACTGGTTACCCTGAATAATATCCAGGAAGGAGGCCTTCCTAACATATTCATTGGTTGGAGACAGTCAACCAGAGTGCAGCAGTCTTATCACAGTTCCTGCCAGTGACATGCTGCAGAATACTGCAGGAACACAGTGTAATCCAAAGGCAGTTACTTCAGTTGGTATCCTGTGATATGGGCAAGTCAGATTGAGCTACTCAGTTTGACTGCCTGATTAGAGCTACCGTTACAGCACAGCGAGGAGTAAGGTAAAAAAACTGCGACAGGAAGCATAGAGCAATCGGGAACGGGAGTTGTAGTGAATGAGGATATAGGGGAATGTTTGGCCAGGCAGTTCCCAGCTGGCCATTTGGTGTTGAGTTATGAGAGATACCTCTGCTGCAGGAGACCCGGGTTCGGAGCTAGGTAGGTGGGGGTAATTGTTTTGTAGCTGGTTGTTGCACTTCAGTTTTTTTGTTACTGTTTTCGTTGTGCCTCCCGTTATTTTTGCTGTAGGGTTCCAGGCCCTCCTGAATGTAGTCCCCCATTACTGGCGATGTGCTCCCCCCCTTGTATAGCCCCCTCCTGAATATTCCCCTGTACTCCAGTGTCAGGCCCACCCCTGGAGTTGATTATAATTCTAATGGGGGTTGGGGGACAGACCATAAAAAGTTTACTATATAGCGCTCCCGTAGAGATTCTTTGGGTCCATCACTGTTAATGTATTTTTTATTTTATTTAGTCTTTGGTAACTGGGTAAGGCCCACTAGGCACAAGTGCCAGTTTTCAGGGGCGACCTGGGAGCACTGGGCGGTTAAGTGACTTGCTCAGAGTCTCACAGTATGCAAGTGGAGGTTGTGAGAATCAAACTCAGGTCTGGTCTGCTGGATGTACCGAGCTCGTTCACACCTCGTTCCTCTAACCTCTAGGCTATACTGCCAGCCCAAATGTATGGGGTGAAGTGCATGTCGCTGTTATTGAAACTGGCGAATTGCGCTCACTGTTTTCACACTTGCTATTAAATTGTCACCCTTATCACATGAAACACTCCAGTTTGACGTGCAGGAAAGTGGGATATGCTTATCACAGTGTGGCTTCCTGGCTGATTCTGCTGTGTATAACACACAGGGAGCCATAATGTTCCCCATGTTATGATGGTTTTATGAACATTCACAGACATAGCTTGTACTTTCTAGGGACTGATAAATGACCCTGGTGCTTCTAGATTTAGTTCATAGCAGTTTCATTTTGGAATACAAGTACATTTGGGGGAGGGGGGGGTAACCAAATTAATACCAATGTATCTGTTGGGTAGATATGAAACCCTGATTTGGATTGCAGGTAGTTTTGTATATGCTGTTTTGAGACCTCTGAAATCTTCTCTCGCTTTGGTCACTGGTCTTGATACAGTCCCGCCACTTATACCGACCGGAGATATAGAGGGCAAAACTGTATTTCCATTTGCCATCCTCATAGAAAACTATGGTAATGGGCGCCGCGTGTAATGACTGAAAAACACCTTCTGTTTCGGGCAGTCAGCAATGATCAGCTGTGTGATGGGGTGTGTGCTGCGTTTCTGTTGAGCTATGGTAGCGTTGAGACTGGCTCCATTTAAAAAACAAAATATATCTTGTTTGGGACTGGGACTGTTTCAGACTGTACTGCACTGTTTCTTGTTTGGGACTTGTTAAAATGAAATAAATGTTCACTCGGTGTATCAGCGATGAAAGTTGGCACCTCTTTATTCAAACATTGAACTTGGTTACAGCATCCACCTCGTATAACAGGCAGAGTGTACTTAGACAGATGTGCCTGTTATAAATGATGGGGGACTATAGTAAAACATACCAGATGAAGAGGTTTGTTTTAGAAGGTCTTGAAAACTTGCATACATCTAAACTGTTAGCCAAAGGAATCCTCTGTGCCAGACCGATTCCTGTGTGTTGGTGAACACAGTAATCTTCAGATATTCCACTGCATTCCTATACACCTGTCTAAAACGTGCAGATGGTGCCCTCTAGAGGCTGTTAAAGGTAATAGCAAACATAGCTGAGCTTTTGAAGGCTTATTAAAAGTGAAAAAAACTACTCCAGGGAGTGCAGTTTTCTGTAATACTTTTACTTCCTGAGTGGTTGAAAGCCTTCGGCTACATCTCTTGCCTCTCAGGCCATCTGAGGTTTAACTAAGAAAGATTCACTAAGACGAGGCTAAAGGAGCAGAAGGCGGAGACCCATAGTGCTCTTATCTTTCACCCATAGTAGGATAATGAGCATTCAATTGACATATATACTTGTCTAATCTATTTTTGAATGTCCTTTGATTCACTGATAACTACATTTGTGGGAAGTGGGTTCCACGGTTTAATGATTCTCTATGAAAAGAAATGTACTCGTTTTTTTTTTTGTTAAGAATTTTTTTCTGCTCAACTCTAGAGTGACCTCTAGTGTTAATATTTGTTTGAAGTCAAAACCTATATTGTCCATTAGGTATTGGCCATTATGAAATGGGTATCAAAACTGAGGCAATCTGATTGGGCAATACCTATGTGATAATGTGTCTTACGCACAGGAAGAAGGACCAGCAGTGCCCTAGAAAAGATGCCTGTTAGAATGTTGGCAAACTGAAAATCAGCCATCTTCTTTTCACCAACTGCGAGTGACATGCCAGGCTGTATTTTCAGTATACCAACAAAAAAATGCAATAAATACATCTGACCTGCTGTTCACATTGCCTCAGTCTGTGAAATCCGTGGATGTAGCATGAAGGGAAAAGCTGCGATGTCTCTCACAGCCCACCTGCTCTGTAATGTATATAAAAAAAAAAAAATCAGAACAGCTGCGATCTCGCCACCAGCCCGGCCACTCGCTCCTTAAGATCCGTCTTTGAATTTAATAAAAAAACAAAGGTACAGCCGCGATGTCTCTCCCAGCCTGCCTGCTTGTTCATCTATTTAAAAAAAAAAAAAAAAAGGAACAACCGCGATCTCACTAATGCTCACTGAATGTCTGTACCTGCTTGTGCGCTTGCTCTGTCTCTCTACCAGCCCGCTCACTCTTAAAATTGTAAATTTAAATTATACATATAAAAAAAGCCAAACAGCTGGATTTTAATCTTTATTTTTTTCCCTCGTCTCCATACAGCATGGGGGGGAGGGGGGGTGAATACCCAAAGTACAGAAGTCTTTCTGGGACAACATTCCTTCAGTGCAGAAAAAAAACCCCACAGGATACTTAGGCGGAGGAACTATTTTATTAAAAGTGATACCAACATAGGTGTTTTTTCCTAATTTAAATTGGAAATTTAACCTACTAAATGCGGTTTCACTAAAGATATCCATTTCATAGCGCAATAAGCCCCTCCAGGGTGTCGTTAGACAATTAACACACGGCTAGGAGGCTGGATGCACTCGGCCAGTGGCCTCGTGCCTCACTACGCCTCCTAGCCGTGTGTTAAAATGTCTAACGCACACCCTGGAGGGGCTTATTGCTTACTTAATGATTTCCCAAGTCATCATAAGATCTTACTTTGAGAAACAGCTCTTGCAGCAGGTTACACCATTAGGACTGAAGCCAGCAGGCAGCAGGACCCTACAGAAAACTTCTAGCTAGCTACATACAGCGGGGGACCTCACCCGACGTCGGCCCTGCCCCCGGCGTCACATACATCATAAAAAGGGCGGTCCCCCAGCATCCGTCAATTCTTTTCCCACCGTCCTTTTTTCATATGGGCTCCACAGCTGTGAGGGGAAATCTAATAAATGGCATACGTAGGCTGTATAAAGGGGCAGAGTAACGTTCTTTTGATTTGGTATTTTGTCTAACAGACCACCATATGTCATTGGCTTTTTTTTTTTTTTTTTTAAGTTTTCAGTTATTTGTTGGTCAGAGTCAGAGCTGTTTAATTATTATAACTCTGAGGTCCCTTTCAACTTCAGATTTATTTAATTGGTGGCCATTGAGGAAATAAATCTGCTCTGGATTTTTTATGCCAAAATGCATAACACTGCATTTTTTGATATTAAAATAAAGGCCCCACCTATTGGACCATGATGTCAGTTTGTCTCGATCATTTTGAAGTTGATTTATTTTCATATCGTTGCTACAGGTTCCAACAATTTTGCTGTCATCTGCATAATTATGATCCAACTATCTATGTTAATGGACAAATCGGATATAAAAACCAGGAAAAATGAAAGGGGCCAGTACAGATCCTTTGGGGACTCCGCTAGATACGGGTTTTCTGTCATAGGGGTGCCCATCTATGACTACTAGCTGCGAACAACCAGTTAGCCGGTTTTGCATCCAGTTGATATACCCTGGTTGAATATTCATGGCTCGTAATTTTTGTATTGTGGCCCAATGGGGTACCGAATCAAAGGCCTTTTTAAAGTCCAAAAAAATAATGTCACTTGGAGTTTTATTAACTAGGTTTTTACTTATGTGTTCATAAAAACAGAGATTTGTGGTACAAGACCTGTTCTAACAAAAACCATGTTGATTTTCATCAAAAATTCCAGTTTGAGCTGTTAGTCTATCTTTAATGATTCCCTCCATCATTTTATATATTACAGGTGTAAGACTAATGGGTCTCTAATTGTCCAGGTCACCTTTTTTCTCCTTTTTTAGAGGTGTTACATTTGCTTTTAGCCAGTCAGTTGGAATATTTCCTGTCAGTATGCTTTGATTAAAGTTGAGCTTTATGGGGAGAATAAGTTGGTTTTGCGTTAATTTAATCATATTAGTAGTTATTCCATCTGGTCCTAGAGAGGAACCTCATTTTAATTTTTTTATTTTGATAATGATTTCTTTGGAGTTGAACGTAATGTCTGATGCTTCCAGCATGGTACTAGGATTTGGCAATTTATTATTGGTGCAAAAATGTGTTGTTATTACAGCAATTCTGTTGCCTTGTTTAATTCCGTAGTTAAACACCTTTTGTATTTTCTATTTGGTGGAAGCCCATTATTACACATTTTGGCTGTTTTATTTTTATTCATAATTTTTGCCACCCGTTTGTCCGACCACCCCACTGTGACTGATCCCCCTAGCCCCATCACCTGGCTTCTCTGGGGCTTACTTTACTTGACTTATCCTCTGCCAGAGGACCTTTGCTGGAGGTGCCTGGTCAGCAGTGCGGGGCCTGCGGGGGGATCGGGCTTCATCAGGCTTAATCCTGCAGTCAGGGGATATTCCACCATTGTCTGCCCCAGGGCACAGTGCCTGTGCAGTAAACACGATATGCACACTTTGTGGAGATGCCCCTGCTTCCAGCATGTGGAACCCTCTCCCTGCATGGTCCTGCTGGCCTGCCACCCAGATTCTTTCAGGCGGCAGACAAACAGTGGGACACTGTCACCCCCTCTCCCTGAAGGAGGAGAGCTGTCTTAGGAATGCTTAATCCTCCCTCACCCAGCCAACCCCCGAGCAACCCCGGCTGTTTCCAAACCTGGGTCGCTGGTGTGGCAAGAGGTGAGGCACCGAGTGCCTCAGTCCTCCTTGCCACTGGATAATTTTATTGTTTTTTTTTTTGTTCAGAAAAATATTTTCTTTCCTTTTTGTTATCACTTTGGTCACCATTGCTGCCCCAGTAGTCCTCTTGACAACCTCCCAATCTCACCGTCAGCATCTCTGCTACTTATCCCAAGTCCTCTTGGCTTGGACTCTGCGTTGAGTCCCTTGGGTCAGCATTCCCTTGGAAAATCTTGTTGGTGGGGTGGGCATTTGGTGAGCGAGGTCCGAGTCTGCCCAGTCTTTTTCCTGCAACCTGCTGGGGCTTTTCCTTCAATGTTTTGTCAACTAGGATACAATGCATTACTACCAGCATGAGCAAGCAGTTGTATGGTGCCACAAAAAGCATCAGAGACCTTCCTGGCATCCGTAGTCACTCAGGTGGCAGCAGAGCAGTGGTGCTAACCTCTCTCTCTCTCTCTTCCTCCGTCCCTGGGGGAAGACAGCATGCTCCGAGACACTGCATCCTCCTCCCACTGCTGGCTCTCCGTAGGCTTAGGCCCGTTCCTGAACATAAGTTGCTGGCATCACGAGAGACAAGCATGGTCCTGTCGAAAGAGTTCCATTACATTCTCAATAGAGATTATTGTGCCTTAGACTTGTATACTTTGCAAGTTATAACTTTGTATTCAAAAAGAAGCACCAGGCGGCGGTATGCGAAAAATGGAATGCTATTCGCAGTGCAGTTAAAAGTTATGCTTTCTTGTATAAATTCCAACATTTGTGAAACATAACTTTTACCTGCATTGCATCTGGGATTCCGTTATTTGTGCGTCACCTTCTGCTGCGTTCTATCTATGTGTTCCCTTGGGGTTGACTGCACTCCAGCATGTCACTGTCTCTCTAGGGCTGCTATAACTTTGTGTTGCGCTGTTTCCTGGACATTATGTGAAGTCAGTTTCCTCTGTTTCACACTGATTAGTAAACTCTAGAGAACAGGACCCTATGAGGATCGGCTTAGGGATTGAACATGTACTTACTGGACAGCAGAAGGGACAAGGAAGACATAATGGAGGCCGGCAAGTTGAATGGAATGAAGAGGGTAAACTGTGAGGAAGTGTTCAGCAGGAATAGAGAGTCACTGGGGTTTCCCCACACAGGTCCATCTTTCGGATGAGACGTTAAACCGAGGTCCCATCTGCCTGTTCTGGTGGTAGTTCAGGTGGATGTTAAAGATCCCATGGCACTTCTCAAAAAGAGTAGGAGAATTTCCCCAGTGTCCTGGCCAAATTTCCCCATTCACTAAAAATACCACTAACAGCTTAATCTGGTTCACGGTCAGTTGGCATTTATCTGTATCCCCCTTCCCTGGGTCATGCCTGAAAATAGGCAGAATTTATCTAGTGCACTTACCCGGTCAACAAAAACTGAATTATAAAAAGCAATACGGGGACAGGAGTTGGAGCTGGCCGGGGGGGGGGGTTAAGAAGAGATGTGAGAACATTTTATTTTACAGAGAGAGTGGCTGAGCCATGGAACAGCCTACTGGCAGAGCTGGTAGGCACCAAAACCATTAATGGTTTCAGGGACTGTTCCATCGGAGTTGGGGGCCTGATAGTAGCTGAGGCAGCTAGTGGTAAGGCAGGGGGTAAGAGGGGCCAAAAAACAAACATCTAGATAGGTCGTAGGGTAGGATAGGGTATAATAGGGCAGGACGAATGGTCTTTTCTGGCAATATTGTCTTTATTGTAGATTATCCAGGAAACTGAGAAACAGGCAGTGTAAGCTGGTGGCAACATACAAAACACACCCTGTAGAAAAAAAAAAAAAAAAAAAAAGTCTGTAGAAATAAAACGACCAAAGCCTATTAGAAGACGTAGTAGGACTGCAAGAAGGCTTTGTTCTAGGGACGTGGATATGGTGCACTATCCACACCTTTGGCAGTCTTTCTTTCCCTTTAAATCCAGCCGGAACATCTTCAAGCTAAGCTCCTCCCACCCAGATGGTATACTCCTTGGCACCGCCCTGTGACACAAGATCTTCCTTTCTGCTGGAAGATTCAGGTTTCCTTCCTCACGGTTCTCTGTGCACATTGTAGGCCCTGTTTTTTCCCTTAGTCCCCAGGTGAAATTCTTCGTCGAATTTGTGATTTTTTTTTTTGGCAGTTTCTTTCTGTCTCCGTTTCCATGGACTGTGACAACTTTCGAGCTGGTCCCGGGTTTAAATGGTGCATGACTTGTAATCAAAAGATGTTGCGCACCGGCCCTCATGCCTCATGCTTCTATTGCCTGCCTGCATGCAGAGCATGACCCTCAGGCCTGTCATCTGTGCAAGACCCTGCTTCCCTCCTTCCTGGAGGACAGATATGCCTGGTTTTTGCTTGGCTGGCTGGACGAGTGGGATCCTCTGGTCTGGTCCAAGGGCACCTGCAAGGCCGTTTTGGCGGCGGGCTCCATCTCACAGCTTGCTGCCCCTCAAGGAGGTGGCAGCTCAGGCTGTGGCAGTCTCTTTCTTTGCCAGGCGCTGCTCCAGTGGCAGGTGCCTTCTTCACCAGGTCATTTAGGGAAGTGTGTAAGTCCCTTCAGACCCTCGAAGAGGGCCTTCCCGAGGGGATTGCTCTTCTAGTGCGTGGCCTAAGAAGCCCCACTGGAGGCCGAGCACAGACTCCACTCGTTGGACCTGAAATGAATGCTCGCTTATAACAAGGAGCGTACGGCTGGAGTTCAGGCAGAGGTTGTCCAGCTGTTTGTCACCTGTGCTGAAGCCTCACCTGCTAGACCGGCAGCTAAGCGGAAGATTGGCAGTGGATTGTCTCCTGCATCGACCTCTGCTATAGGTTGGCTGGTAGGGAGCCTCCCATTGGGCTTAGGGCTCATTCCACCAGACATACCGCTGCCTCGGTGGCTGCTTCCAGGGACATCCCTATCCAGGAAATCTGCAGGGCAGCTACCAGGAAGTCAGCACACACCTTCATCTCCCATTACCACATCGACCTTGAGTCACGCCGGGATGCCAGTTTTGGGACCTCGGTTCTCCAGTCTCTTGTCCCTAAATAGGGGGTGTGCACCTTGCCCCTCCTCCTGGAAAACTACTAGGAGTCTGCCAGAAGTTCCACGTCATGTGATTGGTCAGCTACATTACAGAGCTAGAATTCAAGCAAAACAATGGGCTGGGTAATATAACAGGCACAGTAGATCAGAACAGGGATAGTACATTATATCCACATCCCTAGAAATGAGAGTTACTCACCTGTAACCATAATTCTAGGAGTGGTATATGGTGTACATCCACACAACCCATCCAACTTCCTCAGCAAGTGGCACACCGGTCTTGCTTCCAGCATGTAAGATCTGGCATCACGAGGCAGTGCCAAGGAGGATACCACTCAGTTGGGTGGGAGGAGCCAGCTTTTGAAGACCTTCTGGCCATTCTTAAAGGGGAAAGAATTCTGCCAGAAGTTTGAATGTACACCATATACCACTCCTAGAACTATCATTACAGGTGAGTAACCCTCAATCTTACTTCGGGGGAGGCGCTTGCAGCAGGCCAACACCAGTAGAACTTAGCTGCCAGGCACCAGGACCACATGGAAACTTTGTAGCTAGCAGTCTGCCTCGGGACTGGCCACGGCCGACGTCACCGTCTGATGTTGGCCTATCTTATAAAAGCAGGCAGCCCCCACACACTCCCCAGTTCTTTCCCGCAGTCGACCCATGCACGTCGGACCTTAGCGGATGTTGCAGCTACAGTTGACTGCTATTTCCCATGCTTGCTGTGCTTTATTATCGCTATTTTCTGCAGTATTATCATCTATTTAGTTGGTGTTACCATCTGATTTCTGAGCTTCAGCCTTATTTGCTTTTTCACAAAGACAGAGTATATTTGCATACTAATCCAAAGATCTTATTTCGAGAGGGTTCCTGCAGTAGGTCTTCACATGTAGGACTGCGCCCCCGGCATCAGGTCCGCATGGCAAACTTGTAGATAGCAATCATCAACGGGGATCGCCCCCAACGTCAGATGCCGTGATGTCTGCCCAACTATAAAAGGGGTGCTCCCACGCCCACTCTCCAGTTCCTTCGCGCCATCGCCTCAGTATGTTCGGCCACAAGATAGAACAGCGATCAGACGTCTGCGTGTTGTCGAAGTTTTCTTCATCTCACAAAAACTTTTTTCTTTTTAAAATTTTTTTTCGATTGATGTGTTCTAGACAGAAGAAGAAGTGCTCAAAGTGCGGAGCCCAAATCCTGCATGAGGACGACCACTCCTGCTTCCTCCTCTGCCTGGGTTCCAAGCACAGTTCTGAGGAGTGCTCCATCTGCCAGGCCTTCAACCAGGCAACTCGAACCAGGTGCAAGTGGACTCTTGAGGCCCACCTCCTGACCTGACGACTGGCGTAGATGGAAAAGGAGCTCCAGGAGTTGAGGAAAGGTCGTTTTCACCAACCCCAAAAAAGAAGAAGAACAAGGAGAAGTGTTGGGACTGGAGTGCTCCTTCTGGTACCCGTCCACCTCTTTGAGCTGGGCACCTTCTCTCCCCCCCCCTCCGAGGTGAGTGGGCAGCCGGGGGTCACCTCTCTGGAGGTTTTAGTCAAGTCGCCTCTTTGCCTAGCCGATAAGCCACCCCACGACGCCATCGAAGGGTGCACGGCTCCAGCCGATCAGTCTAACAGCGGTCTTCTGACCACCACTATCCTGGCGCGATCCATTCAGTCGGACAACGGCTCCTCCGTCGCCTGCCTGGATCTCTCCACTCTCCCGTTGGGCTCCAGTTTGGTCCCCAATGTCAGACAGAGTGAGCGTCAAAGCGACTCTTCCTCCCACTGGGTTATCCATCCCAGGGACTCGCCACCCGATCCTCAGCTCTTCCTCCTAGCAGGATTGCACACCGACCTGTCATTGGAGTCCCTCCCGGGTCTCCCTCCCCCCTCGCCAGGTCTACCGCCGTCCCCGGACGGGAGTCCGTTGCCAGTAGGGGATCCTTCCATGGAGCCTTCTCCCTCGGGACCTTTGGGGGCCCTCCCGGATCCCTCGCCACCTAATGGTGCTATGGCACATCTCTCGGCAGGACCAGATCTGTCTGGCGGGTTCCCGGGTCCAAAACCCCATGTCCTGCCTCTGGGCAGCCCACCGTCTGCTCCAAAGTACCCAACGCCAGGCCATGTGCCCCCGTCACGGGGATACCCGATGCTGGGATAACCAATGCTGGGATATCTTGGGTACTCCTATTATCCGCAAGCATTGCCGGGTTTTCAGTACCCCTCTTTGCCATACCCTCAGTACCCAGCCTATCCTACCTTTCAGTCTCCTCCTCCGCCACCCCCTGTGTTGGACCGTGAGTCGGCACCCCAATGGTGGCAGGATGCCAGAACCCAGCTCCTTACGGAAATCAGAAAGTCTGGGGGATATGCCACCGCCCAGGACCCCCCTCCACCACCTCCTTCTAGAAGAGCTTCAGGTACTTTGATAGTAGTACCTACTGGGCCGGACTCTTCCATCCCCAGTGCCTCTGAACCCACAGACTCGGAGCCTGAGTCTGAAACTTTGTACCCCAGATCTCCTGTTGAGGTCCCTTCTAAGGAGTCCGCAAAATCTCCTCCAGAGGACCCTTCCTTCAGAGCTCTCTTACGCACTATCCAAGCAGCCTGAAGCTGGCCTTCAAAAGAGGTGGATCCACAGCGTAAAAGACTGGCGGAGCACCTAGATCTAACTACTTATGATCCCATCTCCACCCCCCATGAGGACTTGGTGACCACGATATGGCAGCAGCCGTCCTCCATACCAGCGGTGTCCCGTAAGGCGGACTGTACTTATTATCCCCCTGGAAGGGACCCAGCATCTCTCTACCCATCCAAAGGCTGACTCCATGGTAATCACGGCTGCTCATGACCGGTCAGCTCAACTGAAACACCTGAGCTCCTCACCTCTGGACAAGGACTCTTGTCAGTTGGACCAGTTTGGACAGAAGATTTATTCTTCTTCCTCTTGCGCCATTCGGACTCTCAACTATGTCTCCCACATGGTTGCTTTCCAGAAGGCCTCTCTTTCAGAACTGGAAAGGGAACTCCTTGAGGTTCAGGATGAAACCCTTAGGAAGAAACTTCTGGAAAAGGTCAGGATGGGAAAGTCCTCATGTCGTCATGCACTGCGGGCAACGTACGACTCTGTGGACTCAGTGGCTAGAGCAGCAGCCACGGGGCTCTGTCTCCGCCACCTCTCCTGGCTACGGATTGCAGGTCTGGCTCAGGATGTCCAGTCTTCCCTTTTGGACGTCTTTTTAGGGGTTCCGCCCTCTGGCGGTGATGCTAAAGACATTATTACAGGGCTGCAAGAGAGTGGACGATCTTTACGAGATGTACACTGTTTGTACAGGACGGGACAGAAAAAGCAGCCTTTTCGCTGCCAAAGAAGGTGGAATAAGAACCAGGGCAAGCGTCAGGGAAAAAGACGTGCCCCTGGCTCAGGAGCACAAACCCCACCAGGCCAAGTTCCCCAAACCGGCCTCTGGGGCAAAGGCTCCCCTCCCCTCGGTGTCCTGACTCCTTTCCCCTCCTTCCGCTCCCTCCTTTAAGTCAGGAGGAACCAGTCGGAGGGAGGTTCGGCCTCCACCTGGAAGGATAGAGGTTCGTCACTGCAGAGTCTTGGGTGCTTCAGCTCATCCAGCGAGGTCACTCGATAGAGTTCTCCGGGATCCCAGCCCCTCTTCCGCCGGGATGGTCTTTCTATCCCCGGGATCAGGTCCCTATTGTCTCTCAAGAGATCCGAGTGCTTCTACTAAAGAAGGCTATAGAACCTGTCCCTCAAAACCAGATAGGAAGGGGATTTTAGTCCCACTTCTTCCTGGTCCCAAAGAAAATGGGCGACCTGAGACCGATCCTGGACCTCAGCACACTAAACATCTTCGTCAAGTACAAGAAGTTTCGTATGTTGACTCTTCAGGGGCTCCTCCCCCTGCTCCATCCAAACTCTTGGCCTTGCTCCCTGGATATGCAGGATGCCTATCTGCACGTCCCTATCCTCCCGGCCCACCGCCACTTTCTCCATTTTGTTTTTATGGAGAACCACTTTCAGTTTCGAGTGCTCCCCTTTGGCCTTTCTTTGTCCTCTCAGGTGTTCACGAAATGTTTAGCGGTGGTGGCGGCGTTCCTACACTGCCAGGGCATTTATGTCTCCCTGTGCCTGGATGCCTGGCTCCTCGCAGCATCCTCTCCTTCCAGCCTGAAGGAGTCTCTCTCTTTCACTCTGAACTTGTTTTCTCTTCTGGGTATCACGGTCAGTCTGCCCAAATCCTAGCTAGTACCATCCCAATCACTCCAGTTCATTGGAGCAGTACTAGACACAGTTCAGAGCAGGGCATTCTTGCCATCGGATCAAGCAGAGACTTTAGTTGCTCAGGCTACTGTTGTGGCCCAGGCTCGGTGGATCCCAGCACATGCCATGCGCCATCTCTTGGGACTGATGGCAGCGGCCATTTCCACAGTGCCCCTGGCAAGACTTCACATGATGGTCACCCAGTGGTCTCTCCGAGTCCAGTGGGATCAGAGGATGGATGACATGACCCAAAAAGTCATGATCTCCAACAGCCTACAGAGAGATCTCGGCTGGTGGCAGGATCTCGCCAACTTATCCAGGGGAACACCCTTTCATTCCCCTGTGCCATCCCAAATCCTCACCACGGACGCCTCAGACTTGGGCTGGGGAGCCCATCTGGGAGTTCACAAGACACAGGGGTCTTGGTCCAACCAGGAGCTTATGCTCCACATCAACGTTCTGGAAACCAGGGCGGTTCTTTACACCCTCCAGGCGTTCCAGTCTCTACTGGTACCAGGATCTCTTCTGATCCAGATGGACAATATGTCCACCATATGGTACATCAACAAACAGGGAGAAACTCATTCATACCCACTTTGCAGAGAAGCCATGAGGGTCTGGTACTGGGCGATTCAGCACAGCCTTTTTCCTGACAACAGTCCACGTCCTAGGCGTAAGCAACGTCCTGGCAGACAGTCTCAGTCGATCAGTAGCCAGAGCTCACGAGTGGGAACTCAAATCAGAGGTGGTCAAAGAACTCTTTCTTCGATGGGGTTGACCAGAGATACATCTGTTTGCCTCCCCATTCAGCGTAAAACTACCCAGCTTTTGCTTGCTTGTTCCCGGGCATGGTGCTTTTTGGTGAGACGCACTGTCTCTCCTGGAAAGGGAGGTTTCTTTACACCTTTCCTCTTATTCAGAAGGTTCTGGTGAAAAATTCAGCAGGAAGGAGCACATGTGATCCTCATCGCTCCTCTCTGGCCAGGCCAGATTTGGTATCCTCTATTAAAACAACTGACATCAGACCCTCCGGTTCCATTGCCTCTTTCACATGACCTTCTGACTCAGGAGCAGGGAACCCTGGTGCACCTGAGCCTTCAGTCTGTTCACCTTCATATGTGGCACCTGTGGACATAGCGGTCTCCCGCTTCGGTGTCTCCTCACAGGTGGCACATACCTTAGAAGCAAGAAGACCCTCTACTAGATCCACTTACACCATGAAGTGGAAGAGATTTTCGATCTGGGCCCTAGCAAGGTGCTGGGACCCCTTTTTGTGCTCGACGGCTCAGGTGTTAGAATACCTTGCACATTTATCTGAGACGGGCCTTAGCTACTCCTCCATTAAGGTCCATTTCTCTGCAGTGTCAGCCTACCACCTCCCGATGGAGGGCAAAACCTTGGCTCAGCTGGAGGTTGCCAAAACTTTTCTGAAGGGCATCCTTCACTTGAAACCTCCGATCCAGAATCCCTGTCCCCGTCGGGACCTGAATTTCATGCTTGAGAAGCTGACTTTACCTCCGTTCGAACCAGCTTATACTTGGGACTTACGCTTCCTTTCTTAGACTTTATTTTTAGTCACAGTCACTTCCGCCAGAAGGGTCTCCGAGCTTCAGGCTTTTGTATGTAAGGAACCCTATTTGATTTTTCACAAGGACAGAGTTGTCCTTTGGACAAACCCTTCTTTTCTCCCCAAAGTGGTCTCAGAAACCACTTTGAATCAGAGTGTGGAACTGCCAGTTTATTACCTTCAACATTCCAACAGGGGGAATGCTTACTGCACACCTTGGATGTGCATTGGATTCTGAGGTGCTACACCAACTGAAGTAAAGAAGTTTGTAAATCTAATCAACTCTTTGTAGCCTTTGCTCCCCAGTGCCAGGGCAAGGCTGTTTCCAAACAGACCATTTCTAGATGGTTAGCCAACTGCATCCATTTTACTTACAAGAAATATGGGAAGTCCCTTCTGGGGGCAGTTAAAGGTCACTCCACTAGGAGTGTTGCAACTTCTACTGCCTTTTTCAGGAATGTGTTTACTGCAGAGATCTGTGCAGCGGCCACATGGTCGTCTGTCCACACCTTCACTAAGCATTACTGTCTGGACATTACCTCTAGGTGCAGAACTGGCTTTGGTCTCGCAGTTTTGCAAGGTCTTCTGTCATGAGTTCCTATGGTGACTCTCCTCCTCCCGGATGCACCTCTGTATCATTTGCTGAGGGGACTGCTTGGTATTCAGTCCTATATGTGAAGACCTACTGCAGGAACCCTCTCGAAGTAAGATACTGCAGTTACGTAAAAACTTACCGTAACAGTAGATCTTCGAGAGAGGTTCCTGCAGTAGGTCTAGTTTCCCACCCACCTTCCCCCAGCTCCTGGTAGGCTTTCCTTTATTTTTCTTCCTGCCTAGTCCTGGGGTCTAGAGAGGACGCAGGGTCCTAGGAGTCTTTACTCCTACTTTATTCTTACCTTTCTTTAGGTCTCCGGTGGAAAAGAACTGGAGAGCAGGCGCGGGATCGCCCCTTTTATAGTTGGGCTGACGTCACATCACCTGACGTCGGGGGCGGTCCCCACTGATGATTGCTATCTACAAGTTTGCCATGTGGCCTGATGCCAGGGGGCACAGTCCTATATGTGAAGACCTACTGCAGGAACCTCTCTCGAAGATCTACTGTTACAGTAAGTTCTTACGTAACTGCAGTTTTCTTCCCAAGGTGGTGTCGGAGTTTACTTTGACCAATCCATCCACCTACTGGTTTATTATCCAGAGTACTCTAATCAGGAGGGGGCTCTGCTTCATTCTTTGGATGTACATAGAATTTATGTGGTACTATATGCACCGGACTAAGACTTCAAGGAAGTCTGATCAGTTGTTTGTTTCATTCGCCCCCAAGAGACAGAGTGCTCCAGTTTCCAAACAGTGTTTGTCTTTTTTTTTCTTTCTTTTTTTCCATATAGGATTTTTTTCTTTTTGTCCTCTCCTGGAGCCCTGGCAGGCGGCTACATCCCTTCTGATGGAGGGACTCTCTCTCTCTCTGGTCCCACCACTACCGCTGGTCCCCGTAAATTCCCCCGTAGCTTGCTCCCGTGCAGAGGGGCCAAGAAGGAGGAGGAGGTTGCCAGCTTCTCCTCCCCCTTGGAGACCCAGTCCAGAAGCCGGGGACAGCCCTTGGTAATGGCAGACCATCACGAAACCTGCCATGTTCCTTTTCTGCCATTTTTCTCCCGTTCCACCCCCTTCCCCCACCAATGCAAGGACGTTGGAACATGCCTCTCGACCCTGTACTGCCCTCCAGCCACCACCAGATGGCAGTCAACAGGTGGAACTACAAGTCTCCCTCCCTCCCTCCGAGAGAGGAGAGCAATATTCCAGACGCTCAATCCTCTCTCAACCCCGCCGACCCCCAAAGGCTCGGGCTTGTTCCCTAACCCAGGTCGCTGGCACGGCACGAGGTGTAGCGACCAGCACCTCAACCTCTAGCACCACTGGGACAGCCTCAAACAGTGTTTGTCTAAGTGGTTAGCCAATTGCATTGTTTATTGCCACCGTAAGTACAACTAGGACCTTCCGGGATTGGTTAAAGGCTATTCCACCAGTGATATGGCTGCCTCCACAACTTGTTTCAGAAATGTGTCTGCTGCGGATATTTGTGCAACTGCCACCTGGAGTTCTGTCCACATCTTCACCAAGCATTACGGTCTGGACATTATTTCTAAATGCAGGGGCAGTTTCAGCTTCGCCGTTCTGCAGGGCCTTGTCTCTCTTAGGCTGCTGTCTGACCTCCTCCTGGTGCTGTTTCCTTTTTATTGCCGGAACTAATTGGGACTCAGTCCTACCGGTGTTGGTCTGCTGCAAGAGCCTCTCTCGAAATAAGATAGTATAGTTACCTAAGAACTTACCGTAACAGTAGATCTTCGAGAGAAGCTCCTGCAGCAGGCCAATTTTCCCGCCCTCTTTCTCTCTGCTGTTTCCTCTTCCATTTGCATGGGTTTTCTGCTTTCCTTTTCAGGCTCTTGGAACCTCCATGGTTCTTCTTTCGCTGCCCGCTCCAGGTCTCTGAGGGGAGAACTGAGGAGGGTATGGTAGACAGCTAGCTAGAAAGTTTCCATGTGGTCCTGGTGCCTGGCAGCTAAGTCCTATCAGTGTTGGCCTGCTGCAGTAGCTCCTCTTGAAGATCTGCTGTTACGATAAGTTCTTACGTAACCAAGTATGGCCATAGCATGGATCTATCCAGAGGCAGTATGACCTCCTTTTTTCTGCTTGTGAACCCCTTATTTATGCCACCCAACATCCTCTTTGCCCTCGTCACTGCTTTACTGCATTTCATAGAGGGTTTCAGGGTACTGGTAATTGCAACCTCCAAATATTTTTCCTCTTCTGACAGTATGACAGTTACTCTTCCCCAGCTTGTATTCCACCACTAGATTCTTTCTCCCCATGTGCATGACTTTCTTTTTGGTGTTGGAACCTCAGTTGCCAGATTTCAGACTATCTCTCTACCCTTTCTAGGTCCTCCCGTATCTCTCTGGCCCCTTTTTTCTGGGTCCACTCCTCACAGAGTTTGGTGCTATTTGCAGAAAAGCAAAGTTTGCCTGTACTGCTGTCCCTTGTGTCATTAATGAGCACGTTGAACAGCACCAGCCTGTGCACCGACCCCCTTATTTATTATTTTGTAATTATTTAAGTAACCTCTCCACACATGTTCCTACATACCCATTTTGTAAGTACTATAAGACCTTCTGGAGTCTGGGCAGTACTGACATAAATGCACTCTGCAGGCTGAGTGCCTTCAGCCCCTGGATCTCCTGCCTTGTTATGCCCCTGGACATGTGTTTATGGGAGTACTACCCACACCCTGTTAAGTCTTATTGCTTGTGTGTCCCCCATAGTGGGGCCCTCAGAGACATTGTCGTGCCCCCTTCCCTCCAAAAAAAGTGTAACCAAGTGGGGCATTTAGCCTGAGGTCTTCCTTTTGGCAGCACTTTTTCCTCCTCCTTTTCTGGATGGGCCTAAAAAATCTCTGTTTCTAATCTGCATTTCCCACTGTCCACCCTCAGGGGTGCTGATGGTAGGGCTGTAACTAGGCATGCAATATGAGTGGTGACGCAGAGCAAGCCAGCATTCCCCACCCCCACAATGTGGTATGATGCTTGTTCTGTCCACTGGGTCATTTTGGGGCGCTAGCTTATCTGCCAGAAGCAGGGTGTGCCTGTCCAAGTAGGCACTGCTACAGCCTGCTGCTAGCTAGCGGCAGTGACTCTGTCACAAACCTGGGTCACTGTCCTGACTAGCGGTTCCCTAACTGCTGCACCGTCAGTCCCACCTGTTTCTGCTTGTTTTGATCAGTTGTCCCACCCCTACCCCGAACAGCTGTCTACATTTGTGCTGTTTGTTTTTTTTTTTGCAGGGAATTTTGGTTGCTCTGAAGAAATTCTGACTATTGCAGCAATGACGCAGATCCAGAACGTTTTTGTTATCCCACCTAACCAGAAAGCACAGGCTGTAAGTTCCTTTTCTTTTATTGACCTCTGCATGGAGCTGAGCTTTTAAGTACCTGATTTTTTTTTATGTTTACTGTATAAAGGATAAGGATCTCTGGTATGTTCTCCAATTCACAGCATTGTCCTTCTTCTGAGGCAGCAGTGGTTTCAGAAACAATGAGACTTGCTAGATAATTGCAGTTCAGGACATGATTAGTTCTAAGTTCGGTTACAGTAAATTAAACAAGAGGAACAAATTACTCCTGGTACAAATACCCAGAATTAAAATTCCAAGATGATCAATTGTTGCAATCATTTATGAATCTGCAGAGTTTGGTAGTAGACATACTTGCTCTTGACTGGAGGCTCACTGAGGATTTAACCTCTGGTACTGTAGCTAATGTTTTTTTGAAGATTATTGACCCCTCCCCCCCGCAGATTTTAGTAGTCCCACATAGATTGGGAGTCGCATTTTATTTGAATGAATCTTGTTTTCAGAGACTTTGAGGACAACATATTCAAAATGTTTGCGAGGTGCAAATGCGATTTGTGAGTCTCAGACTGGCCAAATAAATGCATAGAGCTGCAGGTGCTATATATCTGAAGGCCAGTTTAGGATTTGCAGATCAAACAACGTTCCAGCGCCAGTCAAGAATTGCACCCAGTCAAATACGAGGAGGTATAGGCAGGCAGGCATACATGGTGGCATGCAATTTTTTAAAGTCCTGCACATGCCAAACACTGTCATTCGCATTGTGCTATTTAGCATTTCTGAAACTTGTGTTTTACAATGATGCAGATGGCTGTGGACCATCAAAAACATGATACTAGTGGGAAATAATGACCACTACAACTGCAGTGGGGCTTTTAGTAGACATGGGATATTCATATCCTGCTCCTGCAGCGTTGTGATTGGGCAAGGGTGGATTGTACTAAGATAACACTAGAGTGCTTGGAAACATGTCAAGGAGAGCCCCTTCCCCCCATCGAGGTCTGTAGAACCATAAAATCTCTTACAGAGATCTGTAAATATACCAGTATATACCCTAAGGTTGTGATGGAAATGTTAAACATGCTTTGTAATAACCATTCTCAGACCCATTAGTTTCATTGGAAAGTCCACAGCCCTCTTCCTTTGGGAGAAGCAGTGTTCCCTGTTTGTGAGCAGTTAATTATATGGCAATGAGGAGTTACCAGGCTTTGCTGGGCAGACAGAATGGGCTAGTCAGCTTCTTTATGCTGTTACATTCTATGTTTCTACGTTAGGGCCTTGCATACTGAGTGGAGTTCTTTGCATGTGCAGCTTTGAACATGGCATGCTACTGCTTTGGTGCTAACTGCCCTGCAAACGCATGGTTTGTGCTCCATACTCACCAACTTAACTGTGCTGTTAGCTTTGTAGTGCTGATGCTGTTAACACTAGCACTGATGTGATTAGCAATTGCCTGGTGGGTGTATAGTCCAACATTTTAGCGCCAGCGCTGTTTGCATTGTGAATGTCTGAATATAGCATCCCCATTACACCCTGGGTATTTAGCACGCACAGCAAACATTAGTTCTGCATTTAGCGCCAGCTTTGAATGTGCTGTATCCAATATTGTGAGATATACGGTATTACTATTACTGTGTAGTCTAACTGTAGAAAACTGAAAAAAAACAAGTGTGATCAGAGTGAGAGGACCGACATTAGAAATGGTATTCATTAGATTACCCTTTTATTAGTGTTTTAGAACTGTCTTTCCTCAAATGTCTGGACAAAAGAACATCTGTTTTTGCAAGGCTGCATTTTAAAAACATGGTTTTTACATGATTCTAACTGGATCATTTAGTTAAAACAATGACTGCATGTATATACGTAACTTGTTATGTTAAAATCTAACATACTGTAGTGCTGCTGTCAAGTTTAAGCAAGGGACAGGCATGGTTGGACAGGAAGAGCAAAACTGTGGAGGATGGTTAGGCTGTGCAGAGCGTGATTTGGCAGAGCATGACTGGGGCTAGCTGGAGCCTTGCCGGTGCTGGGCAGAGCATTCCGTGACCGGGGCTGAGCAGATCATACTGTGGTTTGGGCCAGGATGAGCATGCCACCATTGTGACCATGCAAAACATGCCATGATTGTGGTTGAGCAGAACATAACATGATTGTGGTTGGGTAGACCATATCATGATGTGGACTGGGCAGAACATGTTATGATTGGGGCTGGGAAGAACAGATCATAATTGAAGCTGGGAAGAGCATGTCTTGATTGGGGCTGGGTAGATTTGGGCGGGACAGAACATGTCATGATTGGGGCTGGACAGAGCATGTCATGATTGGGGCTGGGTAGACGGGGGCTGGGCAGAACATGTCATGATTGGGGCGAGGCAGAGCACATCATTGTTGGGGCTGGGTAGAACATGATGGTCATGATTGGGTCTGGGCAGAGCATGTCGTGATTGGGTCTAGGCAGAGCATGTCACAGTTGGGGCTGGGAAGAGCATGTCGTGATTGTGACTGGGTAGACCATATCATGATGTGAACTGGACAGAACACATTATGACTGGGGCTGGGCAGGGCACATCATGATTGGGGCTGGGCAGATCAGGTCATGATTGAGGCCTGGCAGAGCAGGTCTTGATTGGGGCTGGGCAGATTATGTCTTAATTGGGGCTGGGTAGATTGGGGTTTGGCAGAGCATGTCATGATTGGTGCTGGGCAGAGCATGTCATGGTTGGGGCTGGGCAGGGCATGTCATGGTTGGGGCCTGGCAGAGCAGATCTTGATTGGGGCTGGGCAGATTATGTCTTGATTGGGGCTGGGTAGATTGGGGCTCAGCAGAGCATGTCATGATTGGGGATGGGCAGTGCATGTCATGGTTGGTGCTGGGCAGAGCATGTTGGTCATGACTGGGGCCGGGCAGAGCATGTGTGGTGCTGACTATAGCATGTCATCATTGGGGCCTGGTGAAACCTGCCAAGATTGGGGCTAGGCAGAACATATCATGATTAGAGCTGGGAGGGGCTTGTTATGATTGGGGCTGAGCAGAGCATGTCGTAATTGGAGTTGTGAAGGGTAGGTCATGATTGTGCTGAGTGGAGTATGTCATGATTTGCTGAGTGGATCATGAATGAAGCTGGGCAGAGTATGCCATGATTGGGGTTCAGCAGAGAATGTCATGATTGATGCTGGGTGGAGCATGTCGTGATTTGCACAAGATGGAGCGTGCTGTTATTGAAGCAGGGCAGAGCATGACTGGGGAGCTGCAGTAGCTTCCAATGTGACATCAGGTTGCACTGATGTTACTGAACAATGTTCAGCCCATCCCATCAGGCAGGGACTCTCAGGGTCCCCATAATCTGTCTTTACAGGGAGCCTTCCAAAGCATTCGATTATCACATCTTTTGTATGGTTTCTGATATGGAGACTAATGTAGGAGTAATAGCCGCTTACCTTGCTTGAAATGTTGTCTCTCCCTATTTTAGGCTAGAGAACAGCGAAAATTTGCTGTGGCAGAAGGAGACCATCTCACCATGCTCAATGTTTACGAATCTTTTATAAAGGTATGGAATTGCAAAAAATAAAAACTGCTACCAACCAAGTTAAGACCAGCGCTTTCAAAGTTAATCACTTCAATGTTTCCATTCAGAAGTTAAACAAAAACAGTTATTACGCTAGAATGAAGACAAACCAGGCTGAGGCCTGTTTTAAATGGTACCCACAAGCCATGCAATATACAGTAAATGTACCATATAAAAGATAATATAAAAATAAAAGCATTGCAGCATCGCAAAAATATACTGTATAAATCCATGCTCCTGGCTAGTAAGACGCCTCTGTGGATTTCAACTCCTATTTAACAAAACAGTTAACTGTATACAAAGATAGCAAGTTTAAAGTGCAGACAACAAAAATGAGTTTCTGCATTGAGTAGTTGCTTTTCAGTCAGTCAATCAAATATTTATTTATCCAGGCAAACATCATTGAGCAAAGCTCATTTGCAAGATGGACCTGGTAAGTTCTAGGTTCAGTTACGTAAGAAATGTAGTACAATTCAATGAACACAACACAATGAGGAAACAGATTACACAGGATATAATAGCATCGAGTATACCAATACATAGATATATACAATTGTGCAGGATCTATTAACAACAAATTACATATTTACACGAAGAAGGAATAGACAGCGTATAAATTCGGTCGTAGAGTGAGAATATGTGGAGATTGAGGTATGAAGTACAAGGTATAAGGTGGTTTGTCAGAGGTGTAGGAATGGATGGTGTGCGGTCTGGGTGGGGAGGTGGTGGTTTTTACAGGGAAGGTGAGTTGGAGGGTTATTACAAGGAGGGCTGGGTGGCAAGGAGATAGGTGGTATTGGTGGCTTTAGCAGTGACTGTTGGCAGGACTGATAGATAAAAAGGTAGGGGAGGGGTGCAAGTAGGTAGTGAAGGAAGATGGAGGCTGGTGATGGGGGAGTGAGGAACGTAACAGGGGGAATAATGCGATACCATATGGAGGCATAGTAAAAGAAGAAAGAAAAATGAGTGGAAAGTATGAATGCAGAATCTGGGGAGTAGCGGAGAGCCTCCGAGGATGGGACATACTACGAGATGAAGGAGAGGGCGAGGATTATTCTCTACTACTGTCGGAAACAGTTACATTTTTCCTTGATAAGCCTAGAGTACCAGGATTTGAAGGATGTAAGGGATACGGGTTTGCTCACTTTCAGTATTTTCTCATATTGTTCCATAGGGAGGATAGCACAAAACTAATGGCAGATCTTCCAAAGTGAGAATTGAGTTTGGGCACTTTAAGCATGATGAGATTGTAGCTTCTTAGGGCATATGTACTTGAGGTGGCTTGTGTGAAGCAGTCTGAAACATATTTTGGTAAGTTCTTTGATATGGCTCTGTAGATCCATAGTGTAGCGTTTCTGTCCCTTCTAAAGTGGAGCGAGGTCCATCCAACTGTGGCATAGAGGGAGCAATGGTGGTGTTGAAAGGGAGTTCTGTGTTGAACCTCAGGGCCGTATGGTAGAGTAACGTCTTCCAGGTATGAGATGGGGCAACGACTATATAAGAAATCAGCATGGTCGACATCAAAGAAAGAGGCCTGACCAGCTTTTTTTAGCCTCGCCAGAGAAAGTGTTTTATTCTGTAGTAAGTCCAAGTCTTTTGTTGAAGTATTTTCAGTAGTTACATAGATACATTTTATTTATTTATTTAGTTTTTGTTGACCGGGTAAGTGCGCTAGCCAACATGTGACTATTTTCAGGCACGACCCGGGAGGTACAGTTACAGAACACAGTGATACATAAAAAATTACACAAAGCAAGATACATTGGCAAAGGACAAAGTCACACAGTGTAGTCAAAGCATAACAATTAAGGATAAACTTACACGTATTCATTGTTGATAATTAGGGGGTGAGGTGGTAGGGGACAGGTGGATGGGTAAGGCATGAGAGAGGGAGAAAGGGGGAGTAGAGCAAATAGTGAGAAAAGGGAGGGCATGAGGGAAGGTTAAGGCAAGTGCGGCATTAGCGGGAGAAGGTTACCACCTGCAGCCGGGTCGGTGGAACCGGGAGTCGGCAGGAGAGACGGAGAGGTCTGGGAGCAGGGAGAGTAACTTTGGGTGCAGAAAATAGGAGAGGGTGATGCAGAGAGGACGGTGGGAGGGACCGGTGCAAGGGTGTAGAGGGATTTGAACCAAGGGGATGGGGAGGACAGGAGGGTAGGGGGCAGGGCAGGTGGGAAGGCAGGGTATATATGGGAATAGGGATGATGGGGCATGGAATAAATTGGGAACGAGTGAGGGAGGTTAGATGGAGTGCTCTTAGTAAGAGCGGTAGCACAGAAGGAGGGAGAAGAACAAGAATTATATGCGAATACGGCATTGGCGGCGAGTAGCAACTCGCGCTGGCCGTGGAACTAAGAGACGGCAGGAGAAGAGGGGAGATCGGGAAGTCACGGTCGGACGAGACAGGTGGGCGGTATGATAAATGGGAGAGGGAGGGGTGATGACAGAACAAAAGGGGAAGAGGGAAAGAATGAAAGAAGGAGGGAATAGATGGCAGGAGAGGGGCAGAAAGGTGAAAGGAGGGTAAGAAGGGTGACGGCTGGCACGGCATTGGCGGTACAAGGTTGGTAACCTGCAGCCGACTGTGGAACTCAAACACGGCAGAGAAGGGGAGTAGAGGGCGGGTAGAGGGGAGGGGAAGTGCAGAGAGCAGGAGGAGGAAGGGCAGGAAAGGGGAGGGTAAGGATAGAAAAGGTACTGGAGGAATGGCTAAAGTGGGAAGGGAAGAGAGGAGAGGCGAGGATGGTTAGGGTTACAAGAACAGAGGGTGAGGGTTAGGAAGGAAGGATGGTAGGGGAAATAGGCTCGGGACGAGGGCGAGCTAAGTGACTAGGCAGAAGTAAAGAACTTACAACAGGATGTTACAGTTACATCAGCATATCAGGGGTATGAGTACAGGGCATCAGAACACACGATTATACAGCATCATCAAACATAAAAGAAAACAAGTGCAAGTGCATATCATACAAAATAGAGGAGGGGAGAAGATCTGGTTAGGAACATGGGATTCAAGAGGATCAAAACAAACACATCTGTCCATCGAGGCAAGGAAAGTTCTGAGACTGTGCCTAAATGCAGCATGGGAAGGAGCATTTCTAGTTCCAGGGCAACAAGTTCCAGAAGTGAGGCAGCATAACTGAAGGATCCAGAACCCTTGTTTGTAATGGGCAAAGAGGAATATTTAGTAAGGACTTGTCAGAAGATCTAAGGTCCCGTGAAGGTATTACTGGCTGGAGCAGTTTTGAGAGATCAGCTGGCTTGGACACTCTGATGATGGTGTCAGAAAGGCTGCAAAGGTAATATTGCCTGGTGGAGGAGGGAGACAGCCAGCCTAGGTCTTTGTACAGCTGACAATGGTGTTTCAGGCGTGGTGCTTAGCCGCATACCTACAAACATTAATGAGTGGTGTCCCATTGATGCAGAGCAGTTTTGTTGGCCATGGTTAGGATGGGAGCACCGTGAGGTGAGGGTTGGTAATAGGATTCTCTGGCAATTGCTACGTTGCAGCGGGGTAAGCAGGTTAGTCCTGTAAGCGCCCCAGCTTACAATTGACAGATTTACAGGTTTCTGGATATGCTGTTTTAAGTCAAGATTTTGATCTAGATGGATGCCCAATTAGCGAAAGAGCTAACAGACTCAGAGGGATACCATTAACATCAGGCACAGAGAGTGGAGAAGAGCAGATTCTTTATTTTGTGTGGTGATCCAAAATAGCATAGCTTTGGTTTTATTTGAGTTGAGGACAAGGCGTGAGTGTGTAGCCAGCGCACTGCACCAAGTGGAAGTCAGTGGTAAGGGCATTATTCAGGTTGATTATATTGTCAGAGTGGGCATAGATGACCAGGTCATCAGCATAAAGTAGTGAGTGGCCAGAGGTTATTACATCAGGAAGATTGTTTATAAATAGTGAGAAGAGGAGAGGACCAAGTGTGGAGCCCTGAGGGACACCAATATTGATTACTGCACTGTCAGAGATAGCCGAGTTGAATTTCACTGCTTGAGACCTGTTGGCAAGGTAGCTGCTGAACCAAGTAGTGACAGGGTAAGAGAAACCCAGGTTTCTGAGGGAGGCAAGTAGTAATGGGTGGTCAACAAGGTCGAATGCTTTAGTAAGGTCGATGAAACAGCCCATTAGCTGCCCTTTGTCCATGTTGGTGAGAATGTCAGAGGAGAATTTGCTAGTTAGGTCCATGGTGCTGTGGTGTTTTCTGAGCTATGCTAGCGGCACAGAGTAAACTGGAATTTTCAATGAATTCGTAACTTGAATAGAGACTAATTTCTAAGAATCTTGCTAAGGACTGATAGTATAGCAATTGGTCTGTAGTTGGACGTATCATTCTTGCTGCCTTTTTAAACACAGGAGTAATTCTTGCTGCCTTCCAGATTTCGGGGACAGAGCCATTGAGAGGGTTAGGTGAAGATTCTAGCTATAGGTCTGGATATGAGGTGAGCAGCTATCTTTAATAGACGAGGTTCCATTGCATCAGAGCCAGGGCTGGTATTGTCAGAGATGGCTTTGAGCAGTTTGAAGACTTGATGCCAAGTGACCGCTTTGAAGTAAAATGGTTTAGCCGAGGCAGATGAAGTGCCAGAGAATGTTGAGTTTAGTTGTGTGGCTGAGATTGAAGGAGGCTGTGTAGGCAGATAGGTCGGAAAACTGCTGGTTAATTATGCTTGCAATAGTGAGGAGTCATTACAGTGGACACCTTGTAGGATCATTTCAGAGGAGTGACAGCTTATGGATCCTAAGAAGGTTTTAATGTGGCTCCAAAATTTTCGAGGATCGTTGGAGGAGTTAGCCAGCAGTTTTGACAGTACCTGCTTTAGCCTGCCTGATGAGCTTTTACAATCATTTCTATGCTGTTTATATAGGATGAGATCCCGGGGAGCCCAGAATTTTAAATTGTTTCATTGTTTGACCCCTGGCTTTCAGTTTACATAGAAGTTCTTTATTTAGCTATCTTGATTGCTGACCTCTGACCCTTCTTTTACCTTTGGGAGGTGTTTTTTGTACTTCGCCAAACTTGGTAAGGAATATGTCAAGGGCAGTGTCAACTTTGGATGTGGAGAAGACGCCAGACCAGTCTATGTCAGATATGTCAGATAGAAAGGCTTGTACATCCAGGCAGCATAGTTCGTGGAAAGTAATCAGGCGTGATCGAGGAGCAGGCGGTGGGCAGGAGCGCCAATGACAGATCGCTGTGAGTGATCTGTAAGTGAGTCAGCCAGGACAGCAGCTTTAGAAACATGATCCGTCTGTTGGTAAGGATCCAGTCCAGTAACGCATCTGATAGTGAATTAGTGATTCTAGTGCATTCAGTTATAAGTTGGTGAAAATTGTGCTTCTGGATCAGTGAGGCAAGGAGACTGTGATGTGGGCCCAACCAGTTCAGGTTCAAGTCACCTAGGAGGAGGGTTTCATTTACTTTTACAGTTTGAGAAGCTTACTGCAGTAGATTCTGGAGACCGCTCAGCCCACTGGTGGGTGGGTTATACACACACGATGTGCAGGTATTTCGACCCAAGTGTCAAGTGTCGCATGCAGCGCTTCACATTGCATGAGGAATCAGGGTTAGGCAAGATGCTAAGAGACAGATGATTTTATAGTATATGGCACTCCGCCCACCCTCTTGGAACCAGATTGGTCTCAGTCGAAAAATATTATACCCAGGCAGAGAGCAAGAAGTATCAGATACATTTGGTTTCAACCACGCTTCGTGAGGCATAGTATGTCAGGATTCACCAACTTAGCCCAGGCTTCAAGTTCAGCAAGGTGACTCAGGAGGCTTCTAATTTCATGTGGGCTAGTACCAGTCCTTTTTGTGCTAGTTGAGTTAGACAGTGGGGTGTTAAGTTTGGGACCAGGGTTAGATTCAGTATCACCTGATAGCATGAGGAGCCTCCGTACAAGGTGTGTAAACATGTCTCTAGGGAACATGCCTAGTTTACTTTTAGGTTTGTGACTGCCTTGGAGATAGAAACAGAGGGATAGGTAGGTACACCCCCTTTTGAGTAGTATAAGATGGGTGATGGGTAGATGAGCATGAGAGGAGAGGAGAAGATTGGAAAATCTAAAGTCATTTGTAGACTGAGTGTAGCATTCCTCGGTAGTGGAGAAAGACACAGTGATCCAGTTCAGACCAAATAGGAGAAATAGGCAGTTGATGGGGACTAGTTTAGGATGGCTAATAGACAGTGTCGGCAGATAAGGGCCTATGGCCCACCCAGTCTGCCCATTTGAGCTTGTAAGTTCAGTTTGTTTTCCTAGAAGTCTGTTGCACCTTACCCCTGACCTCCAGAATTCCTTTATGTCTATCCCATGCATTCTTAAATCCCATGATTGTTTCAGCCCCCACCACTTCCTCTGGCAGGGTGTTCCACTTGTCCACCACAAATTCTTCCAAATGTACTATGAAGGAGAGTCTACTATCTAGCCAGACACCCAGGTATTTGAATTTTGTGACAAATTCAAGGTTTTCACCAAGGACAGTGGATATGTGCGGGAGAGTGCTTGGAGTAGAATATCCTGCATGTGTGTGGGGAGAGAAAAACATTGCCTTTGTTTTCTTTGCATTGAGCAGAAGTTTTATTTTCAGTAGTTGGTGTTGGAGTAGGTTGAATTCTGCATGTAGATCTTTGCAGGCTGTCTCGGGAGAAGGGTCGTTGACATACAACACCGTATCATCGGCAAAAAGGTGTACAGTGGCTTTGGTGAGGTTATTGTCAATACTGTTAATGTAGATGGCAAAGAGGATCGGACTGAGGATGGAACCTTGGGGTACTCCTCTTTGCAGTGGTTTGAGTGGGGACAGTTCCCCTTTGGCCTTCACCTGCTGGGTCCTTCCCGTAAAGGCTTTTGAGGTCATTAATTTTCGAGTAAGATCACAATCTCAGTCCCTGGATGTGATTTCAGTATATGTGTATTGTGCTGATCCTTTTATGACTTTCATGCCAGTACTGGAGATTTATTTATTTTTATTTTATTTATTTATATATTAGATCATCGGTTTACAAACCTTTGAGTCATAGTCTCATTTACAAAGGCACCTCATCAACAGAGCAATACATCACAGCAAACAAAACAGTACAGTACATAACACTTGGATTAAAAAAGCAACCAGTGTTACAGGCATTCACTGGTGGTACTCACTTGGTAATAGATAGATCACAGTATATTTATGACCATTATTTGCAAGGAACTGTGTCTAAACCTGATGGGCCAGTTTTAAGCCTATTTTTAATAATAGTAAAATTGGTTTGGCATTAGTCTAAAACGCAGGACACAGTTTTGTATTTTTCTTTTTTTCAAAGCAAGTTAGTAGTTTAAAACTTTGAAAAACAGTTTACAGTACCTTATTTGAATGCAGCTGCACAAATGCACCTCTTTGTTCAGTGGTTGAGTCCCTTGATGCAGTGCAGCAGCGGCTGCAGATACGCCCGATTAGGGCTTTCAACATGAAATCAAATTTTTTTACTACCTGGTGCCCTGGAATTTTAATAAAAAAGATCGGCTCGCTCCATCATGGCGACATACCCGCAGGCAGACATCTCGCACACCTCGGGTGACTTCTGCAGTGAAGGTTATGCTAATGAGGGCTACCAACAAATGGCAGATGTTGCAGCCCTCTTATGCAATCTTCACATGGGAAGTCACCCGAGGTGCGCGATGTCCGTGATGCTGGTCTGTCGCCATGATGGAGCGAGCAGATCTTTTTTATTAAAATTCCTGGGCACCAGGTAGTAAAAAAAAATTTGACTTCATGTTGAAAGCCCTAATCGGGTGTATCTGCAGCTGCTACTTCACTGAGGGACTCAATCGGAGTTTCCCGTTATGTTCCTGCTGGGCTGGCCCATCGGCATAGTTGTAACGCTACCACATGCAACATCGACGACCCTGGTTTGGGAACAAACCTGGGTTGTTGGGGGGGCTTGCTGGGGGTCGGCGGGGGGAGAATCGAGTGTCACAGAGGATGCCCTCCTCCTCTTGGGCAGGTGCGGCTCCTTCCTTGTTGCGGTGCTGCCAGGTGGGTGACCACTTGTGGGAGTGCAGCAGAGGACATTGTAGGAGGGACTGATGAAGGACAAGGACCTGGCGCAGAGTGGATGTTTAGCATGCACACGATGCCTAGCACCTCCCCTGAGTGCCAGTGTTAGTGGGGAGAGGAGGAAATAAGAAAATGTCCCTATGGCTCGGAAGGCAACAGACTCTGGTGGACCAAAGGAGGACTGGTCCTAAACCCCATGCATGGCCATCTGATGATGACTACATGGGCAGAGGAGGAATTCCCCCTCTACCCTGCCCGGAGGTGGGGAGATGAGCAGCGGCAGAATGGAGGTAGGCCGCTGCATAGGGGGACAGGGTCCAGCTGACCTAGGCAGCTAGAGGTTCCTGAGGGAATCCAGGGTAGTAGAGAGCACAGAGCATCAATACAGAATATATTTAAAAAAAAAAGGGACAGTTTCTGTTATGAGCATGTGAATGATGCTGATACTGGGCTGTTTTAATGTTTTAAAATGCAAACAGTAATTTCAGGTTTTGAAAGTATTTGAAATCTGTGACCAGGAAAGACACGCAGAGCTGTAATAGCTCATCTCCAGGTTCGTCCTGGTGGGTGGGTTACAGGGACCTGTTTTCATTGACATGGGAATGTTGGCCACGACACTGGGGAAATTCTCCATTTCTTAATGCCATGGGCTCTGTAACTTTCACCTGATAGTGAAGGGACCTCTGTTTAATGTCTTATCCAAAGAGTGACATCACCCTTACACTGCATTATAGTGTCAGTTGTGGTATGACTCCAAGTATCTTGTGGGCTAGAACCCACAACCTTCCAGTATTCCAGCCCCATATGTGTGTGTTGCCTACTGAGTCACTGACGTTGATGCTGTTTGTGGCACATTACATACTGTAAGACAATAGTCCCATGGATTGAAGTGTCTATAACTGCCATGATCTAAGGGGCCGTGCATATTCTTTGCCCCCCCCACTTCATATTCTGTTGTTCGCCTTTCTGCTCTGGCTAACCCATTCCAACTGTACCCCCCCATCCCTGTCACCCGGCTTCCCTGGGACTTGCCCTCCTGTTGTCATCCTCTGCCGTAGGGCGGGGGGGGGGTACCCGGTTGCCGGTGCAGGGCCTGCGAGGGATTGGTCATCGTCCTGCAGCCGAGGAGGGGGTCTTTCCATTGGTTTTCACCCTGGGCTCACATACATCCTGTGGATGCAGTTTACGAGCTCTGCCATCTGCAGAGACACCTTTGGCATCCTGTACATGGGTTCCCTTCCAACTCCTGCGGTGTTGCATGCGCTGCCACCCAGCCATCAAAGGGGGGCAATCTAACAGTGAACCACATAACCCCCCCCCTCCCAAGTAGGAGGGCAGTCCTACAGATGCTCAATCCTCCATCTCTTGGCCAGCCCCTGAGTGACACGAATCAGTTCAAAAACCCAGGTCGCCGGCGTGGCAGGAGGTAAGGTGCATGGCACTTCAGCCCTCCATGCCACTGGGCTGGCGTATGTTCTTTGCTTTTTGTGGTCATTTAGGATCATGTATTCAAGATTTTGTCTTGGGTGCTACGGATGTGGGTTCGTGCTATAATGTTGTTTATCATCAATGTTCATTTTAGGTTAAAAAGTGTATCCCAAATAAGTTTGTCTGTGGTTGACCTATTACTTGAAAATGGCTTTTTGGAAGATCCTAGTTTCTGAAAGAACAGGATTTCTTCCATTCAATGGTAGTGGTGAATTCTGTGTGAAAAAAGGCCCCCACTAGTGCATCCGTGGCAGTGGGATTTGCTTCCCATGCCGGTGACACTGGTTCGTGGGTCAAGACTAGGAAGCTGAGGCTGCTCAGCAACAGGAGATTTGAAGCTGTGCTCTGGGGAAGGAGAACTGCAACTCCTGCTGCTCTACCACTGCTTGGATGACAACAGGATTTGCTTGATAGTTTTCAGGGCCCTACATGGGGTGGGTCCCAACTGCACATAAAAGATCTCTGGGTCCAGTATGCTCTGGCTCGTTCACACTGGTCACCAGAGGGGAATCTGTTGATCTTCCAGGAATCAGTCTTCTGGGGCTGGAGGAACTAGGACCCGGTGGGAGCAAATTTTTTGCACCAGCGCACCTCAAATGGTAGTGAGCCTGCCAGCCAGTAACCATCGCTGGCTCCTCACACACCTCATTTCTGTTCTTCCCAATAGGGAGCACACCATGGGAGTTACTACACCTCAGTTCACTCATCCTTGTCGAATTTCGACCTGTGTCACTGCCGAAGTTTACTTGAGGTGCCTTCATTATTTTAATTTTCTGCAATGCAAAAGTCCAAGAAGAAGGGGTCTAAGAAGACCAAGAAAGTCTGGCAACCTCCCATCATGCGTCAGTGCGCCTGTGGGAAGTAGATGGCTGCGATGGACTGGCATCAGTGCTGTGTGGTCTGCCTTGGCCCTCGCACAGTATGGATGTGTGTGATGCCTGCTTCTCAATGAACTGCCATACCTTGAGATCTACGCTGTGTGGTGTGGTTGCCCGACCACTGCCTTTGAAGATGGGCGTTGCACATGTGCAACCAAGGTACAGTCATTACGCCTTTTGCCTGTGCCTCTTCCTGGGACCTCTGGTTCCTTGGAAGTACAGGATCCTCTTCGACTTCATTCTGTTGAAGCGTTGGAGACCCTGGTGGGTGGGTCTCATGGACAACTAGCTTCTTCTGGGCATCCAGCTGGGAACCTACCACAGTCTACCTGCCCTGAGCAGCAGACTTCCCTGGTGGTGATGCCAAAGACATATGCTCAGTGCGCCCATGTTCTTGTCACTGTTTGCTGTGATGGCGAGTTGGATGGCACTGAATGTGATGCCAGGCCCCCATTACCATTCACGGTGTCTGAGGAGGGACTGGCACCGGGGCCGTTGAGCATCCAGTTGCAGAGGTGGAGATTGTTCTTTTCTCCAGTGTTGCTAGTGGCACTGAGGGGGATGACACGACCGCCTCAGGTGATGGATGTGATGACCGCCATGGTATCGACCCTGGGCCCAGAACTGGGCGTGACGCAGGTGACTGTGTCACCCCTGGGGTTGTCCCTGGCACTACTCATGGCATTGGTGTTGGGAAAAGCTCTGAGGGCAATGCTAGGGCCATTGCCGAGCCTGGCACCAAGGGCAGTGCCAGCAGCAGCAACAGGGTAAACTCAGCCCTGAGGTCGTCGTCGACCCTGAGCTTGACTCTGAAGGTGGCACCAGCTCAGAGTCTGATGGCAGCCTGGGGCCTACGGGGACTGTACAGCTCTTGCTGTCCTTACCTGGTGGAATTCCTCCATGGGCACAGACAGGGTGTTCCATGATGTAGGAGGACCCTGTACGGGTGACTCTGCCAGGCCCTCCTCTCTGGCAAGGTCCCTTGCGCAGTTCCGCAGCCCACGTAGAGGGCCTCGAGATTCTGAGTTTCGTGCCTCTCTAGAGCCTCACCAATTCAAAAAAAGGTTGTCTGCATTCATAGCCCCTGAGGGGCAACTTGCGTGGAAAAAACAGAGTGTGTTCGATGGTGCCTTAGATGCTCTCCAAAGAGGTTCTGTCAGGGCCCAGTACTGGCCCTTCTCCCCGCCACCAGCAACTGGAGTCAGTAGCTCATATGAACATACGAAGAAGACATCAGAAGAAGGCCATTTGGTCTACCTAGTCTGCTCATATTGCAGGGTCCACAGCTTGAGCTACTGTCTCTGCCCCTTCCCCACTCCTCCCATCCTCCATACCAATGATCCTTACCTTCCCCCTGTGCCTATCACAGCCTCTCTTGAAGCTGCCCACTGTCATCAATGAGATCACCTTTTCTGGCAGTGCATGTCAATGTCCACCACTCTCTCTGTGAAGTAGTGCTTCCTGACCTCCATCCTAAACCTCCCACCTCCAGCTTAACACTGTGCCCCCTTGTGTTATGGTTGCCACTCAGCTTAAAGAGACCATCCTATCCACCTTATTTATCCCTTTCAAGTACTTAAAGGTCCCAGTCATGTCCCCCCTCTCTCTCCTTTCTGCCAGGGAGTACATGTTCAGTGCCCTCAACCTCTCCTCGTATGCCTTACCCTGCTGACCTGCTACCATCTTTGTAGCCCTCCTCTGGACCTTCTCCAGCAAGTAATGTATTTTTTGACGTGTGGGCACCAGTACTGAACTTCCATATTCTGGATATGGCCTCACCAGTGACTGTACAAGGGCAGTATAACTTCCTCTCTCCTACTACTGCTCCCCCTGGCTATGCATCCCAGCATCTTGTGTGCCCTTGCTGCTGCATTCTTGCACTGCATGGAGTGCTTCAGGTCACTAGTGATCATCACTCCCAGGTCCTTCTCCTCTGATGCAGATACCTGGACTCTGCCCAAGTAGTACTCCAGCCTGGGATTCTTGGCTCCATTGTGCAAAGCTTTGCATTTCTTGGCATTGAAGTCAAGCTGCCAGATCCCAGACCACCTCCCCACCTTTTCCAGATCATCCTGTAGGTCATGTATCCCTTCAGCTGTGTCCACTCTCCCACAGAGCATGGTGTCCTCTGCGAATAAGCATTTTTTGCCCTTAATGCCATCCCCAGTGTCATTGATGAAGACATTGAATTACACTGGCCCCAGAACTAAGCCCTGCGGGACCCCACTGGTGACCTTTCTGGTGCCAGATAACTTTCCCCCAACAACCACCCTCTGGGTTATGTTCCTCAGCCAGTTTTCCACCCATCTGGACATGTTATCCCCAGCCCCGAGATCCGCCAACTTCCTGATCAACCTTTTGTGCGGCACAGAGTCAAAGGCCTTGCTGAAATACAGATAGAGGATGTCTGCCGATTGACCCCACTCTACTGTCTTACTGACCCAGTCAAAGAAGTCAGTCAGATTCATTTGACATGATCTCTCTCCCATGAACCCATGCTGCCTCACGTCCTGGAGACCATGCTCCTGTAGATATTCTGCCAACCTTTCCTTAAGTGTGGTCTTCATGAGCTTGCACACAATTAAGGTCAGACTGACTGGTCTGTAATTCTCTGGATCATCCTTGGGGCCGCTTTTGTGAAGGGACACCACATGTGCTGTTCTCCAGTCTGCGGTACCATGCCTGACTCTAATGAACTATTAAATAGGCCTGCCAGTGGCCCTGCTAGTTCCCTTAGTACCCTTGGATGTACTCTGTCCGAGCCTGGTGATTTGTCCACCTTCAATGCTAGCAGCCCCTCCCTCACTCTGTCCTCCTCTGTCACTCAGTCCATTCTTCACGCTGTCCTCCTCTATCACTACATCTGTGTTCCCCTCCCTCCCCCCCACTCCTGTTCTCCCTCCTGAAGGCACTGGTCCATCCTTCTCCCTGGTGAAGACGGAACAAAAGTATTCATTTAGTAGCTCTGCTTTCCTCCGTTATAACCTTCAACCCACTCCTCCCCTTTCTTAAGCCCAACAGTCCCATTCTTCTTGTCCCTTTTCTCACTTATAAAGCAAAAGAAGGCCTTCTTCCCTTCCTTAATTCTTTCAGTTATCTGCAGCTCCTTCTGTGCCTTAGCTCGCCGAACGTCCTTACTTGCCTCACTAGCCAACCTTAGGTAATTTTCCCTATTCACTTCTCTCTTGATCTTCCTGAATTTTTTTATAGGCTAACCTCTTTTCCCTTACTGCCAGGGCAACCCCAGAACCTTAGAGATCTCTTTAGAGGACAATGAATCATCTGCCCACCTGTCCTCGGCTGCCGAGTACTTCCTGTACCAGTGATTCCTGGTGGAGGTGCTTGGCATTTGGTACTACACAGGCTGCAGTCTGGTAGCCCTGCTATTGGGAGTCCTTGGAGTTCCCAGTGATGGCACTGTTGTCATCCCTCCCTGGCCTAGTGCCTTTGAGGAGGTATCAAGAGTAGTATGGAAGCATCCCTACTCTTGAACTCTAGCCCCAGAGACCTCTTACTCTAATATTTGGCACCCGCAGGGTCTGCAGGTGCAGTACTTCACCCCTCTTCAGGGCTAGAAGTACTGCTGACCACGTCAGGACTTAAGACATCCCATGCATTATCAACCTCCAGAGGCAGATTCCACTCAGACGGATGCCTTTGGAAGGAAAGTTTTTACCTCCGCACATGCCCTGATGTGCATTGCCACACACACCAGGCACATCAGGTGGCCTGCAAACACCACCTGTGGTTGCAGCTAGGTCAGCTTCTAGCTGCAGTGTCTTAATGGAGTTAGCCAGGCAAGCCATTTGCCTTTCTGCTTGTTGCCTGGAAGTAGCTTGGTACCAGTCAAGGGCATCTTATGATATCATTGATGTAGCCTCCTGGCTTGCAGGAACTGCAGTCTGCTTCAGGCAGATGGCAGACTGGCACCTTTGGCCTGGTGTAAGTTACTAAACTCACAGATCTGAGGGCTAATTTCTTATCCCATAGTGTCAAGCGATAGCTGTTGGGCACCCTCCTGCTCCTTTTCCACAGGAGCCCCTGGATGGCCCTGACCAATCTCTGGTCCTGCCAGACCCATGAGGGGTTTCTGCCCTCAGGTGTTCTCTCCCATGCAGAGGGCAGGGGGTATCTTTCCACCCAGGATGAGCCAGCTCCTCCCTCAGAAAGAAGGGAAGCTTGGTATTCTGAACCATAAGTGGGAATCAGTGGTGAACAGTGATTCCTGGAAGATATGAAAATTACATACTTAATGTAGTTGCTGATCTTCCAGAATATCTTCACCATTTATTACCATTCCACACCCATCATCCTCTGCTCAGACAGAGCCAGGGCCACTGGGCATGCTCACCTTGCTGGCGCTGGAAGTACCGCTGACACACTGAGTATCTCTACAGTTACCCCCCACCCCACCCTAACCAAGGTTTCTCTTTTTCCTTGTTTATGAAAAACTGAGTTGGACATTCTTCTGGGTGCCCACTCTCACTAACAAAAAAAGAGAAAATACAAGGCTAGGGCAAGGGTCTTTTGAGGCCCTCACACCAACCAAAAAGTAAATAAATAAAGGGTGGGGTTAGTGGAAGGCGGCCCCTTCCTCCATTTTTCTTTCTTGTCCTCTCTCTTCCTGTGCAGGGTAGATCCCCTCTGTGGGTATACCATTATTAGTTGCTAAATGCAACACATGCCCCTGGGCACTGTCCAGTCTGACTCCAGTTGACTTCTTTGCATTTGGGGGTGCTGTGCGCCTTTTTGGGTCAACCACACTATCTTTCAAACAGTGTACATCCCTGTGGTTGTAGGAAAAGTGGGTCATTTTTTGATTTAATCTTTTTTCTGGCTATGTCAGACTATTTTGGTTGATATGCCCCCCCCCTTTTTTTTTGTGTATCTGGGCTTTTAGCCCACTACCTTCAAGGGTGCTGGGAGAGATGAACACGTGTCGACTCCCTTGGACTGTCCAGTTCAGCAACTACAGATGCACCTAGTATTCCTCCTTTCTTCCTCCCTGCTGTAATAATGGGTGACATGGTTAAGTTATGAGTTCAATCAATTCTCTTATCTGGTTGCATGGAATTGCCCCCTTTTGCCATGAATCATTGTCTCTTTTTCCTTTTTTTGCACATTGTGCCATCTCATTTACAAGGAGGTCAAATTCCTGGGCATTTCTCTCATGCTTCTGATGGAGCAGTATGCTGTGACTGCTGACTTATTTCTCTACCCCGCTGTCCACCTTTAGTCTGCTTAGTGGTGTGTGGCTGTGGTTCTATAGCTCCAAATACCCCTTGTGCCACCTAGTGTGGCCTGTTCATATTTAAAAGTTGGTAGTCAAGAGTTTTATTTTCTTGTTTATTTTTGTTTCCTATATTCTTTCCCAATCCCTTTGAGCTAGAAACTCTCTAACCCTCTCTTATTTTCTCTGCTTTATGTCTCTTTTGGTGAACAGAACTGAGGTGCATGAAGGAGCTGGCAATGCTTATTGACTCGTGCACCGCACCATGCGAGGTATGCAGGCACTTTCAGTAACTGGCTTCTGCTCCTTCCCTGCAGACAGTTTACTCCCAGACCCATAAGTGGTAGTCTGTGGTGAAGATATTCTGGAAGATCAACAGTTATGGTAAGAATATAATTTTCTTGTCTTCATGTGCCCTTTTGAAGTCCTTGAGGGATAGGACCTTCTCTGTGGCAGCCCATGCTTGTGGAACGCCTGTGACCTCATGCCTCACAATGCACCCGGGGTGTTGATTAATCCCCAGTAACACCATACCTTGTTGTGGGTTTTTGCTTACTAAAACTTTGCTTTGCTTGCTTGCTTCCACAAGTGGTGGTGCAATCGGAAGAGCATGTGTGGGGAAGGGAAGCTGCAGACCATGGTAGATCTGACATGATGGCATCAAGGGCACAGCTTAGTCCTCATGGATAGAGTTTTGAGGAGGAAACAGAGAAAAAGCACTTTTAGGGAACTATTTTCTTAATTTTTGCTCCATTCTTTTGCTTATTTTTACGACTGCGTGGGTGGAACTCTGCGGACACTATACCAGCATAATAGGTTTAGTAGAGCACTGTGGAAGCACGTGACCAGACTGCTGTACGGTGTGCTTCCACAGTGCTCTGGTGATTGTCCACTGGTGCTGTGGGCCGCATAAACACCCCCCTTCCCTGGCACTCTACTTTTTCTTCCGCAACTGTGGAAGTGAACGCTGCCATGCCCAAGACGGCAGCATCAACTCAAACTGCGCATGCGTGAGTATCGCGCATGTGTACTTCTGTCAGTGTCACCATCATGGACACTGCAAACTACGGTGCAGCAATTATGCGGTGAGAGCTCCGACTATTCTTTTACTCGCTCTCTCCACACACTCGCCGTGCTGAGCAGCCTTATCAGCTCTGACCAGAGTTTGTTTAATGAGTGATAACATTTTATTTTTATATAGGCACATACAGTTAGGTATAGACTATATTTTCAATAGTCCTGTTACATTTGTTACAGACATTTAGCATTTGGTACCTAGGTAGCGTAGTGTACTTGGTATATCACTTAGCTACTGTGATACAGAAGTATTCATTTAATACAGTTACAAGCGTGTGCAGGGTTTTTAAGGGCACTTTGGAACTTAATGAGGGAGTTTTGGGCATGAATTTCAGGTGATAGCTGATTCCAGGATGTGGCTACCAAGGCTTGCAGGCTTAAGTCACCATAACAAAATCCATGATTTTCAGCAGCCACCACAACAAAAACAAGCATTACCAACTCTCCATCAAAACCAAGCAAGGAGTCACCCTTGAACAAACACAATCCTTCAAGTACCTTGGCATCACCCTTGACTCCCATCTCTCCTATGCTGCCCACATTAATAATGTCGCGAAGGCTGCTAACACCCGGCTGGGCCTACTGTTCTGGTACAGGAAAAACCTAACCTCTGATGCATTGTCAGTCGCCGTCCAAAGCTCCATCGTTCGCATTATTGATTACGGACTTATCATTTATGGCTCTGCCACTGCCACCTCTCTCAAACGTGTAACTATCTCTCCTAAATAAAGCCTGTCGACTCATCACAGGATCTCACCGCCTCACTCACACATGTGACCTCTACTCTCAAACTGGGTGGCTGCAACTTGACAGTTGAATAAAATACCAAACCTGCATCACAGCCAAGAAAATAATGATGGGTCTTGCTCCTCCCGGAGTCTGTACTCTCCTTACATCCAGATACAGCAACTTGAATACTAGGTGGTCCAAACCTCACTCTCTGCAAATCCCCCATTGTCGAACAACCCAAAGACAAAGATCATTTGCCTACAGGGCACCCAACTGGCTAAATAACCTTTGTAGCGACATCGCCGCACCAACGCTAGGTTCAAGTTCAGGGCTTCTCACGCCTCTGCTTGCATCCAGCTCCTGTGACTGCTCATCCAAGTAGTACCCCCATCTTGCTGCCCTTGCCTCCTCATCAAGCACTTTCATCAAATCACTGCCCCTAATTTGGCACTTGCACCTGTCTGTCCAAGATAAGGCCCCCGGGCTGCCCTGCCTTCCACCTACTGCCTTTCTTCCAATTCCTCCTACCCACTTTTCTCCTCCCCTACAGCCTTACACTATATGATCTCTCTCCCGCTCACCCTAAACCTAGTCCTACCTCTGTTCCTATTTCCCCCCTCTCCTTTGTGCCTCATGTATTCCTTGAATTGCATGTCATGTTAGTCAAATGTTAATGATCATTTACTGTTACATACTGTATGCTGTACTCACTGACGTGGAACCTTTGTAAAAGAGCATCGGCTCAAAGGTATTGTTGTAATCCTAGACTTAAATAAATACCTGCATCTTGCTCAGGGACAGGGCAGGCCCCAATTTGCTAGTCTGAGTGAGTAGCAGTCATTGTTCTGGATTCCAGTACCAAGAATTTTCTCAGCGGGTAGTCAGTTGTTTTTATCAATTTGAAGACACTGCTTAGCCAGCTGTAAGTGTGCTGGGTGTCAAATTAGCAAGATGGGCATGTCTGGCAAGTTTTTTGTATGTTTTATCAATTTTGGTTAAGGCATGTTGTGTTAAATTTTGGTATAGCATACATCCCTAGTCCAGAACTGGGACGATTGGCTGCTGTAATAATTATATTATGGCAAGTATCTTTTGAAAGTAGAACCCAAAGTTAATTTTTTCTGGCTTTTTTTCAAGCCCACTCTTACATTTATGAGTCCAAGATGCACTGAAGTATAAAACTAGCAACTCTGTGCGTCTCCTTTCCATCTTCTTAGTCTGTTAATCTGTCATTCCAGTGAGGCATTAAACCAAGGTCCCATATGCCTTTTCTGGTGGTTGTTTGGGTAGATGTTAAAGATCCCATGGCATTTCACAAAATGAGTAGGAGAATTTTCATGGTGTCCTGGCCAAATCCCCCCTTCCCTTCCCTGATCTACCAACAGATTAGCTAGGTTTTAGTATCAATCAGGACTTCCTGTATCCCCCCCCGGGGACGAGGCTAAAATGAGGACATATTTTGTAGCCCTCCTTTCCTGGTCAACAAAAACTAAATGAATTAATTTATCCAGTGGGAGTCTGAGTTTGAAAGGTAAATAAATGTTTTACTCACACAGGTGTGCAGTCTAAAATGAGAATAAATAGAATAATGTATGGACAACCATACACAACAAGGCTGTGTTTCCATCGAGGGGTTGTGATGACACTATGGAGGCCCTACTGAGTGAAGCTCAAGAGGTCCTGATGCCATTACAACCTCTGAGATGGGAACATGGGCTGGATTGATATGGTTTGCCATATTATATTATTTTATAGAGTATATGAGGATCTTCTTCCAGGATATCTCCCTCCATTGAGCCACATCACGGAACTATAAGCCATCGGCGTCAGGACCACCTGGAAAATTTTGCTAGCTGGGGCTGGCCACATCCATGTGCCTCATCGACACCTATGTGGGCAGCCTCATCATGCCTCAATTCTTTCTCCCACTGTTACCCGCTCTCACCCGCTTATCGGTCCACCCCTGCTGAAGAACAACGTTGAACTTTGCAAGTATCGCTAACACTGCTGCTACTTTATTATTTTAAAACATAATCCTTTTATGCTGCTGCTGAAAGAAAAGGAACAGTTGTTCTGTTCTTGTTGATGCAGCAACATTAAGATAGACAAGGACGGTGACCACTCCATGTACAGTTCACAGCCTGAAGGCCTGCAGTATTTGCCAGGGTTTTAACCAGGTCACTAGGAGATGTTGCAAGAAAGACTTGGAGAATGCATGTTGAAGGCGGCTTTACCATTTTCAACTGCTTCCTCTCTCCCGGGTTTGCCGCTGACACACCATTCTTTGTGGTCGACGGTGTCCACTGCTGGTTCAACAGAAAAGTGCAAGTCTGCTAAATTGGCAGCAAAACACTGCCACTTAGACAAGAAGATATACAAAGAAAAGGAAGCCTCTCCAGCCCGGCCCTGATCTCCTCTGAAAAGAGGTGAGTCAAGTGAAAAAAAAAAAACAGTACCCAGGCCAGCGCCACCAGTTCTGCTGCATTCCTGACCGTCTTTTTAGACACCAGGATAGGGTTCTCGCATAGCCTCTAATCCCACACCAGGGGATTCACTGCCGATTCCGCCATCAGGCAGTGTCCCGTCAAGGGTTTCCTCATCGAGGACCCCAATGGGGCCTGTCAATGCACAACTACTCTAACTGATGATGTCTAGCTAGTTCAAACAGTAATGCTCTTGCCACCACTGTTGACACCATCCCCGTCGATGCCGTTGGAGTTGCCGCCTTCCACCTTGTTGACAACACAGGAGTTCCTGCTGCCTACCGTAATACCTTACAGGGATTGTCCTCTATCGATGATTAGTCCATTGACATGCCTCCTTCACAGCCTTCCATGCTCATTGACCCACGGCCAGTAACCATCGACGAGGAGGAGGAGGAGGAACTGGAATACAATCCATCATATATGGAGGAATACTATGAACAAAACATAGAGGAAGGTCTGGATCCCCTGGAAGTAGTGGGTTCAAGCTCTGCTTTGTCGTCCTGTAGTGAGGGAAGTGTGAAAAACACTCTGAGATCCCATCCTGAGAATGTGTCTTTTTAAGCTTTCTCAGACAGGTCCAGTTCAAACTGGGAATTGTGGCCCAGGAGGAGGACTCCTCTAAGAGAAATCTGTATGAGTTCTAGGAGGTGCCTGCCTCCCCTACAGTACTTATTCTGCTAATCCATTCAGTTTAGGAGGATGCCACTCTAGTTGCCTGGCACAGGCCCGGTGCTCTGCCTGCAGTGCCAAGGAAGGCGGATAAACAATATCCAGCACCTTCTGGAGGAGGAGAGGCTGGACTATGGTGGGCTCTGGAAGAGTGGGGAGTCAGAAGCACATTCCTCAACCAGTACCACTGAGTAATTCCTGTGCCGCTATGGTGGGGCGGGACTGCTGGGAGGCAGCACCTACGGTGGGGACCAGGGAGGATGTGGAAGTCCTCCATAGTGGAGACCCCAAGAAGGGTAGCAGAGGACCCTAGAGGAGGAGGAAGAAAAACTTCTGGTGGGAGATTCAGTTGTGAGGGGGGTGGATCTGGGAATAGGAAGGGGAAGAGGGAGGTTAGGTGCCTACACGATGCCACAGCCTGAACTGATGGGGAGTAGATCCTGAGAATTGCTAGGGCAGCAGGAAGGAATGCAGAACTAGATGTCATTGTCCACCTGGGGACTAATGATCAGGCTAGTGACAGGGTTGGGATAGTGCAGGGGTAGTTCAGGGAGCTGGGTAGAGGTCTTAGGCAGGTAGCACATTCAGTGGCTTTCGCAGAGATGCTATCTGCAACGGGGGGGGGAATCTCTGTATCAGGAGCTTCAACACATGGTTGAAGAAATGGTGCAGAGAGGAGGGGTTCGGGTATATTTGGATCCAAATTGGAGGGATAAGGACTTTACAGGGGTGATGGCCAGCATCTGTCTGGGAGGGGAACTGCAGTCCTCAGTGGATAGTTTAAATATTACTTCGATGAACATTTAAACTAATCAAGAGGGGTGGCAGGAGAAATGGGTGCGACAGTAACTGCTCCCCCCATTCTTCCCCCCTTCCCAGGCTGAAGTAGGAAGTATGGAGCACTTGACGGCAGAGAAGTACCTCAGGATGCAGATTATTAAAGGAAGCAGGGTGGTAGAAATGAAGGCGAATGAATACAGGAGCAGTAAAAACAGAGGGAGGAAGAAGGGAGAGCAAAAAGGGAAAAAGAGGGGGAATTATAAGAGTGGTAACAAAATCTGGAAGGCCATGTGTGCGATGCTAGAAGTCTAGGAAATAAGATTACAGACTTAGAGGCCATCCTGGACATTGTGGCCATTACTGAGTCATGGTGCACTGAAAACCGTGATTGGGGCATGGCGATATCCGCTATACTCTGTTCAGGAAGGACAGGGTGGGAATGAAATAAAGGGTTGTGTGGTGCTTTATGAAGGAATGCATAAAAGCGACAGAGATACAGGCAAAACAAGAAGGGGGCAGACGTACTGTGGGTCTCCGTGGAGAAGGAGAACTGAGCCACTTGTCACACTGGTATGATCTACAGACCTCCAGCACAGTGGGAGGAGTTGGAAAAGGTGCCGGTGGAAGCCATTGGGAAGATGGCGGAAAAGGAGGAGGTGCTGCTGGTGGGTGACCTCAGTCTGCTGGATGCAGGTTGGAGCATCCCATGAATTAGAAGCACAGACCTCCTGGACTTCCTTCGGGGGCATTCCTCAGGCAACTAGTCAGCGAACCCACCCACGATGGGGCAATACTGGACCTGGTACGTACTAACAGGGACAGTGTTGCATATGTCGAGGTGTGTGACTACCTAGTGACCAGTGATCACCATATAGTCTGGATGGCTGTGGAATCAAACAACACAAAGGCAAAGGTCCTGGACTTCAGGAGCTCGATTTTATAAAGATGGGTGAATGCCTCAGGGATGACTGGGGGGTGACCTGGGTGGGATGGAGGAACAGTGGGCATAGTGAAGGCAGTAAAGTAAGTAAAAGTAAGAGGAAATAGAGACCACTCTGGTTCTTGAAAGAGGTGGCTGAAAAGGTAAAGGCTAAAAGGGTATAATTCAGATGCAGAGAGGGGAGGATAAGGAGGGGTATCTGGAGAGGCGGAGAGAAGCAGGGAAAGCAGCAAGGCACAAAAAGGCACTAACTGAAGAGAGAGAGCAAAGCCCAAGCGGTAACGAAAGGTTACAAGACAGTTTGTATAATTTTTTTTATATATGTAAGTGAAAAGAGGAAGACAAGGGGAGGGATTGTAAGGTTAAAAAGGGATGGGGGAGGCTGTGGAGAGGGGCACCAGGAAAATGCAAATATTCTAAAAAATTGCCTATCCCTAGAGGACATCAATACTTTCAAATACCTAGGAGTCTTACTTGACACCTCCCTCACCTTCATCGAGCATGTCAATTCCCTAGTTCATAGGTTTCTTTAAAAACTAGGTGCAGCCTATAGATTCCGGCAATACCTCACCCCTGAGGCCAGACTAGCCATTGTCCAGGGAAATCTACTTCCAATACTGGACTTTTGTTCCCCTGTCTATGCCAGGACATCTGCAGCCACTATAGCTAAGCCCTCCTCTGCCTACAACAATGCCTGTCAATTTGCCTTGCTGGCCCCTTTTTCTACCCACCATTTCGTCCTCTGCAATTCCTGTGGATGGCTCCCGCTGCAAGGCTGCTTTGACCTTGCCCTTTGCTGCCTAGTGGATAGTGTCATCCGTACTGGTCAGGAATCACCCTTGCGGCCCTCCTCAAGACCCAAACTCTCCACCGCTGCCTCCGCTCAAACAACACCCCCCCACTAGCTGTTCCCAGGGTATCTACAAATATGGGCGGCAGAGCATTGTCAGCAGCAGCCCTTACGCTGTGGAACAAACTTCCTGCCAAACTCCGCTCCATCGACACACACTGCAGTTTCAAATCCCGCCTCAAACGTTGGCTCCTGGCAAATTCCTCCTATCACTGCTTCCTTGGGTAGTCCACCTTGCCTAACTGTCTGCTATACTGCTGAGTGTCGTGCCTTCACAACCCCTTGATTTTTTTTTTTCCCCCAACAAACCACAACCTACCCCTTCCCCTCCACTTCCCACAGTTCCCATTTCATCCACTCACTACAAATGTATATTTGGTTGCATGCTATGCAATCCTACTGTTTACCTGCCTTATGTACTTATGCGTATTTATTTATTTATATGTATCTGATCTTGTATCGTGTGTTATATTGTAACCTTGTATCACAGTTCATTTGCCCATTTTTGTTCTATGTTCTGTACTATTTTAACTCTGTGCCCCTGTAAGTGGCCCGGTTCGTGCCTGAAAACGGTCCCTGGGATCAGTGTACCTACCCGGTTATCAAAGTCATAAATAAATAAAATAAAAATACTTTTGTTCAATGTGTTCATAGTGGAAGAAGGGGAGTGGGCCACAAAAAAGTAACAGGAACTCTGAAGGGAGGTAGGTGGACACTATTCCTTTTTTAGAGCAGAGAGTCCTAAAGGGGCTCGCTAATCTGAAAGTGGACAAAGCAAGGGGACCAGACGGGGACATCCTAGGATATCGAGGGAGCTCAGAGAGGTACTGGCTGCACCTCTGACAGTGATATTTAGCAGCTCACTAGAAACAGGAGTGGCTCTAGAATACTGGAGAAGGGCAAATGTAGTCCCACTTCACAAAAGTGGTAGCAGGGAAGAGGCTGGCTATTATAGGCCAGTCAACCTGACATCATTGGTGGGAAAGTTAATGGAATCACTGGTGAGGGGGAGGATAGTGGAATATCTTGAATCTAAATGAGTTACAAGACCTGAGATAGCATGGATTCAATGGAGAAAGGTCACGTGAAACAGATCTGATAGATTTCTTTGGGTGACCAAGGAATTAGATCAGGGTGGAGCGGTAGATGTGACCTAGCTAGATTTTAAGTAAGGCATTCAACACTGTTCCACATAGGAGATTATTGAGTAAGCTTGGAAGCTTAGGAGTGGGTCCATAGAAGCTAAACTGGGTAAGAAATTGGTTAGGGGATTGGTGACAGAGAGTAGTGGTAAACGGAGTTTCCTCAGAGGAGGGACCGTGACCAGCAGTGTGCTTTAGGGATCAGTGCTGGGACGGGTCCTCTTAAATGCTTTTACAGTTGACATTGCAGAGGAGTTGGAGGGGAAGGTCTGCCTCTTTCTGGATGACACCAAAATCTGCAGTAGGGTAGACACTCTAGGTGGGGTGGAAAGGATGAGTAGAGACCTATGAAGACATGAGGAGTGTTCAGGGGTATGGCAGCTGTGTTTCAGTGTGAAAAAGTGCAAAGCAATACACTTGGGATACAGGAACCCAAGGGCAGAATACAGAATGGGGGGGGGAGGTTATTATTGGCAACTACCAAGCAGGAGAGATACCTGGGAATAATCATCTCTGATGATCTGAAGGGAGCCAGGCAATGTGACAAGGCAATTTAGAGGGCTAGTGGGATGCTGAGATAAAGAGGAAGAGGTATCACCAGCAGGAGGTGGGCGGCGGTGCTGCCTCTGTATAGATTACTAGCAAGACCTTGCGTAGAATGCTGTGCACAGTTCTGGAGACCATGTCTCCTGTAGGACATAGAGTGGAGACAGTCCAGAGGAGGGCAACTAAAATGGTATGGGGTCTACGTTAAAAGCCCTGTGAGGAGAGACTATGGGCACTCAGTATGTACATCCTGGAAGAGAGGAGGGATATGATAGAGTCCTTTAAATACCTCACAGGGGGTAACATAGAACTTGACAGCAGATAAGGACCGCCAGGCCCATCCAGTCTGCACTTTTTCCCCACCTACTAAAATGCTGCACACCCTAGTTTATCTCTGGCTTCATCTCCCCTTTTGAACTGCTAGGGTTCCCCTAGGTCTATCCCATGCAGTTTTGAATTCCCCCACTGACCTTGCCCCAACTACCTCTGCTGGGAGGCTGTTCCATGCCTCCACTACCCTTTCCATCAAGAAGTACTTTCTCACGTTGCCCCCTTAGTCTACCCCCTTCCAGTCTCATGTCATGCCCTCTTGTTCTAGAGCATTTCTTCCTCTGAAAGATGCTGCTCACCTGTACCTTATTTATTCCCTTTAGGTACTTGAAGGTCTGTATCATGTCACCCCATCCCTCCTGTCCTCCATGGTATACACACTGGGTTCCTCCAATCTCTCTTAGTATGATCTTCGTTGTAGTCCTTGCACCATTTTTGTTGCCCTTCTTTGAACTGTCTCTACTTTGTCTATGTCCTCTCGGAGATGAGGCTTCCAGAACTGGACACAGTACTCCAAATGCAGTCTTACCAATGACCTGTACAGTGGCATCACAACCTCTTAAATATAGTGCAGGAGGAAATTGTTTTTCAGTAAAAACGGGACATAGCAGTAGTAGTAGTAGTAGCTTTTATTTATTTGTGGTGCCCTTCCCGGAGGCCCAGAGTGCCATTACAAAATGATAAAACATATAAGACCAAAAATGCTATTAACCAACCACTTTAAAACAACAAGAATAATGACAAATAAGTAACTATATATTTATTTTATTTTTTATTTATTGAAATGTTTCACCAGGAAAGTACACTGAACAACAAGTTGCTCATCTCATGGAACATCCTGGGGGATTAAGGTAACAGGAGAGGGACATGGTACAGTCAGCATAAATCTAAAGACAACACAGCAATGAATTTATAGAGTTACAGGTAATTAGCAGTAGCAGCAGAGCAGTGGGGAACATGGTACATATGGTATAATCAGCATTGAGATGCACAGTAATGAATTTAAAAAGAGAGCTACAGGTTTAGCAGTATCAGCAGTGCATTGCTAGTATTAAGTGCTATTTGGAGACAAGATTAAAAAGATTTAAAGCAACTTATTTAAAGCAGCAGAGTACCCAAGTAGATGTGAGCTAGGTCCCTCCAACTGTTTTGAGGAGGAGCGGAATAGGGTTACGAGAAAAGGGGGGGGGCTGTAAACTGGTCAGCAAACAGGGTGTCCTGTGCAAGAGCAGTTGATGGAAAGATAGTTGTGTAGGGCGGCAGTTAGAGAGTAGGTAGAACATGAATGTCAAATCTGAGAGGGGAGAGAGTTCCACAATCTAGGGAGGTGGTGTGAGAAACCATTTCACCCTACGTTAGTACTGCAGCGAGTGGTTGTGAAGATCCTGGTGTGTAAAGGGAAGGGAGAGGGGTGGCTAGGGAGGCAGATAGGTATGTGGGGAGTGATCCCAGCCAGTATTTAGAGATACATTTTGCAGAGTGCAGGGTGAGCCTGTTAGTAAGATTGGAAAGGGAGAGGGAATGGGAGAGATCACAGTGGTGGGTTAGAGGAGGGGAGTCAAGAACAAACCGACAGAAGCAGTTAAAGAAGGTGTCCAGTCTGGCTAGGGAGGACAATGGGGCGGCACTGTAGACTATATCGCAGTAGTCAGATATTGGGAGGATCATCTTCTGTACAGTCTCACGCCTTGCTGGAAGCGGGATGCTGCTCTGGTTTCTGTACAAGGCACCTAGTTTGGTGTGCAGTTTTTTTCAGAATGGCATTGATATGAACAGAAAAGCTGAGGTGTTGGTCAAGCCAAACCCCAAGGTAGTGAAACAAGGAGGTGTCCTCAACTAGAGTCCCATCAAGGGTGTGGAAGGTGGGCTTACCATTGAGCCTAGCGAGTCTCTGTCTTATGCCAAAGGTCATGGAGACCATCTTTTTAGCATTGAGAAATAGCAGATGTGAACTAAGCCAGAGCTGGACCTTGCTGAAAGCCTGCTGGAGTCTGGTTGTCACGTCAGTGATGGATTTGCTAGATTTATAAATAACAGTATCATCCACATACATATGTATGGATGCGGAGGTGCAAACCTTTGGTAGGTCGTTTAAAAAGAGAATAGGAGGGAGTCGAGCTGGAGTTGGCAATGCGAACCGATTGTGACCTGCCACAGAGGTATGCCTCGAACCATTTAGTGACAGAGGGGGAAAGGCCAGCTGAAGAGAGGCTGTTCAGTAGGAGAGTGTGGGATATAGTGTCAAATGCTTTGGCTAAATCGACAAAGATTGCAGATGTAACCTGGCCACTCTATATATAACTTATCCGACACAATAGAAGACAGGGTTACGATTTAGGATGTGCTCAGGAAGAGGATGAATAATGTTCCCCAAATGCTTGTTGAAACAGGTATGTTTTCAAGCCTCTGTTAAAGGCCTCCACTGAGCGGGCCTCCCATGTGGTTCTGGGTAGAGATTTCCGAAGAGCAGAGGCTGCTACCTCGAAAGCCCAGTCCCCAGAAGTCTTCAGTCTAGCCCTTGGAACCACCAGAAGGTCCTCCCTGGTGGAGTGGAGCAGGCGAGCAAGGATGTGCAGATGCAGGAGCTCAGCCAGGTAGTCTGGGCCCAGCCTGTGTAGGGCATTGTAGGTCAACAAAAACACTTTAAAAGAAATACACCACTTCACTGGCAGCCAGTGCAGATCCTGCAATGCTGGTGAAATATGACATGATCTAGATATGCCCGTAAGTAACCAGGCAGCTGTGTTCTGCAGCAGCTGCAGGCACCACAGTGTACCCCCAAAGTAAAGAGCATTACGATATGCTGTGAAGTTGGAGGGGTAGATTCAGGAGAGAGATATAGAAGTACTTCTTCACAGAAAGGGTGAATTCCTGGAACAGTCTACCAGTTAAGATGGGCTGGGGCAAAAACAGTGTTTGGGTTCAATAATGGATGGAATAGGTGTAAGGGGAATCTTAGTGGAAAGGAATGGGGGAGGGGGAAAAGCCAGAGACCAAGTAATAGGTAGGGAAAAATGGCAGACTAGGTGGGCCAAGCAGTCCTTGTATGCCAACAAATTCTGCATTTCTGGTAAGCCTTAATGTTCCTGTCAGCCAGAAACAGATTCAGTTGTGATAATTGCTGCCCATGATGGGTCTAAGGCTCCAAAACACGTAAGCTGTCTTTCTCCTGATAAGGAGTTGAGAAAGCTTGATTTTATGGGATAAAGAGCATTTGCTTCAGCATCTTATGGCTCTGAATTGTAAATTACTGGGTTGTGTATGGTTAAATATCAAAACTGTCTGGAAATCTATGGCTGCAGTGGCAGACAAACTGCCAGATGACCCTGATAAGCTCATGGTCCAGCAGACCACGACTAATGGCCTTGAGGCTGGAAAGCGCCTGGTAAGATCTGCCTGTGATGCCTCAGATGCGGCCGATTGTGCAGCTGCCTCTGGCATTTGCCTGCGCTGTCGCTCCTGGTTGCATGTTGCTGGTTTTCCATTTGATGCTCATCATGTTGCTGGTTTTCTGTCTGATGCCCATCACTTGGTACTTAATGCTCTGTTTAGAGGAAAGCAGCTTTTTGCTACTAATGTCGAGCCTGCCCTACGGGACCTTCAGACATCCAAAATGACCCTGAGGTCTCCGAACACACTGAACTCTAAGCCCCGAAGTAGGGGCTGGGGTTCATTATGAAGAGCCTATGTCTGTCCTGGCAGGGGTTACTCTAGGGGGTCCTTGTCGTGGCTCTCAACATCTACAGGCCTCCCACCGGGCCAGTTTGCCTCCTGTTGCGCATGCCAGACTCATCAAGTGTGCTTGTGTTGGTGGCACTCCTGCAGTGCCTGGTGCCTTCTGACTCTTCTCTCCCCCAAAGACACACACACACACACACACACTTTCTCCGGGCAGCTGGTACAGGGAGATCTGGTAGGTACCCATCTCCTCTTCCTACCAAAGTGAAGGAGATCACTACAGATGCTTGGGTGTTAGAGCTGGTTCAGTGAAGACATGCCCTAGGGCTCCTCCCTGTCCCACCAGTACACCCTCCCTTACTCAGCCATTACCTTCTGGGACATCTTGCCCTCTACTAGAGGAGGTTCAAACCCTCCTCAGTAAGGGGACCATAGAGTCCATCCTGGTTGCAGAAATGAACCTAGGTTATTATTCACAGTACTTCCTCATACCAAAATGGACTGGGGATTTAAAACCTGTCTCAACCTTCATGGCCTCAACCTGTTTGTAGAATACAAGCTGTTTTGAATGGTGTCATTGCAGTCCCTCTTCCCTCTGCTTTGAAAAAGGGATTGGATGGTTGCTCTGTATATGAAGGATGCTTACCTACATATCAAAATCCACAAGTCTCATAGACAGTACCTGTTTCTAGGGACATGGATATGTTGTTCATCCACACTGTCTGGCAGGTATCCTTGCTGCTTTAAATCTTGCCGGAAGGTCTTCAAGCTGGCTCCTCCCACCCACCCGGGTGGTAAAACTCTCGGCTCCGCCCCATGACGCCAGATCTTCCTTACCGCTTGGAAGCTCAGGTTCCCTCCTTAGCGCTTCAGTATCAAGACTGGTTCCTAATTCTTGACTTTTGAAATTAAAGTTTTTGCTAAAAGACTTGGTCTTCTCTCCTCGCGGCTGCGATGGACAAATCGACTCCCGGTTTCCGGAGATGCCCTTGTGGGCAGAAGATGTCTCGGACGGATCCGCACTCCACGTGCATCTACTGCTTGGGCCTTGAGCACGACCCGCGGGCCTGCGACCTGTGCTCTTCCTTTTCGGCCTACGTCCTCGAAGACCGTGCCGCCCGTTTACAACTGGGGCGTCCCGAGAAGCGATTTCCTCCGGTGAAGTCAAAAGAGGCCTGGTCAGCGGTGTCCGCGGCGGCGGGCTCGGCGGATCAGCTCGAGCAGATGATCGCCCTCGAAGAGGAGGCGGCGCGGGCCGCTTCTACCTCGGCTGCGGCATTTGTCCCACTCTCTCTCTGTGCCTCTTATTCAGCTTCTTTTAAGGAGCTTTGTTCGACCCTCTCTACTAAAGGTGAGGGACCATCTTCTTCTGGACCGTTTTCTCGGTCCAAAAAGAGAGACAAGGGTAAGTCTCACCGTCGACGCTCTTGGGAGCGTGAAAGATCACTCTCCCCGAGGAGTTCGACGTCGACTTGATCCGACTAAACCGACCACTGGTCTCACGGTGTCCCCGTCAGGCCAGTTGACCGAGACTCCCGTCGGCGCAGTCGAGATTTTCTCGACCCATTGGACGGGTTGTCGGCAGGAGCTGAAATCCCTCTCCCGGTTCCCCGGTGGGAGTTGAGGACCCGTTGGCTCGTCTGTGCCTCCGGTTCCGGAGCCTTCGGTTGAATCTTCGAACCGAGGAGTGCGGTTCCCCGACACCTCCCGCACCGTCCTCGGCAAAGCGGGTTCGATCTCGGACTTCTCGGCCGGTCCAGCCGATCCCGTCCGTCATGAGGCAGTCTCGGTCTCACGGCACACTGCAACGCGCTGCAATCCTCTTCCTCCTCCTCGGACTAGGGAGGCTCGGCGCAAGTTGCCTCGAAGATATGAGGAACTCATGTGGCAACAGCTCCTTCTGACCGGGAATAAGCCGACGCCGTCGTCTTCCCCGGCCATTAAGTGACCGTCACTGGAGCGGCCGAAACAACCCCTCGTTTTATCCGAGGAGCCTGTTCCCAGGCTGGTTGTTCGGCCAAAACCAGCTGCCCCACCGATTCCGGTGGAGCCTCCGCCTCCACAGCCGTTAGTTGGAGCTCCGACCAAGAATTCTCGGTCGGCTCAGGGACTGCCCCATAGGCTGTCTGTCACCCTCACTCCCGATCGACCTCGGCAGGTGGAGGGTGGCTCAGGCCCGAGGCAGCTCTTTGAGGACTCTTCCGAGTCGAGGCGATTCCTCCCTTTTCTCCAAGCGAATGGACTTGGAGTCCTCAGGAGGACAGTCAGTGGACGATAGCCCTTCGTCCTTCCTGGGATTGCTTCGGCTCATCTCGGAGTCCACCGGCATGAAGCTCGAACCCGTTTCTAAGCAGGCCAGGTATCCCCTCACGGAGATTCTGGACCGAGGGGATTCCCCTACGGAGGCCTTTCCGGTGGCTGAGGCCATAGTGGGCCCGGCCTTGGAGCTCTGGCAGCATCCTGCTTCCTGCCCTGCGCCTTCGGCCAGGATGGTCAGGAAGTATGCGGTCCCTACCGGTTCCTTGTCCGGTTTTTCGGAACACCCCTCGGCCGGGGTTGGTTACCAACAGCGTTTTCCGTGCTGCTGGGCGCTGGGATGTGACAAACCTCGACAAGGGTCAAGAAATTGGACTATGCCGGGCGAAAAGTCTCGCTGCGTCCTCCTTGGCCTTCGCCGAAGCCAGTTCGGCCGTCCTCATGGCACATTTCTCTCATGCCCTGTTGGGCTCCCTGGATGAGGTCGTCCCTCATCTTCCCAGGTGCGAGACCAGGGCAGGGCGGTGGCCAAACAGCAGCTCCAGACTGCTTTAGACATTGGGGACTCATGTGCCAGGTCTGTGACGGCTGCAGTGGCTATGTATCATCGGGCTTGGCTGAGGATATCCACCTTCACTTTGGATACCCAGCACAAGTTGGCGGATGTCCCCTTTTTGGGGACCGACCTCTTCGGCCCTGGGGTGGAAGGTCACCTGCAGAGGATCGAGAAGTCCAATGCTACCTTGGACTCGGTCTCTTCCGCTCAGAAGGATAAAGGCCGCAAACCACAGCCTAAGCCCTTTTGTCCTTCTGCGCCCGCGGCGCGTCCGGCCCAGCAACGTCAGGGCCAGCAGGCTCAGGCTTGGCATCCCAAACCCAAGCCTGGGGCTTCCTCCAACAGGAAGCAGGGGAGGTAAGGCCCAGGGGTCCCTCGGCGGTCCTCCTCCAAGCCTGCCCAGTGGCGGGCTGAGGGTGTCGCCCCATCCTGTCACGTCACCCCAGGTTCTCCCCGTGGGGGGACGGCTCCGGCACTTCCTTTCTGCCTGGTCCGTTATTACCACGGACAGGTGGGCGCTGGAGGTGGTGGGAAAAGGCCTGCCACTAGAATTCGAGCAGGCCCCACCCTTCAGAGCTGCAGTCGCACTCGGGGGCTCTCAGGTCCAGCAGCCTCACCTGTCGGCCCGCCAGCCGACATCGCCTCCTCCCAAAAGGAGGTGATCAGGAGGTGGTGGACCCTCCTCAGACCCGGGTTTGTGTCCAGGTACTTCCTGGTTCCGAAATGGACGGGGGCTGGTGCCCCATTCTCGACCTACACGACCTCAACAAGTTCCTAAGGTCTCGAACCTTCAGGATGGTCACTCTGGCTCAGATAATACCATCCCTGGAACATGGCGTGTGGTTTTGCTCTCTGCACCTGCAGGATTCGTTCTTTCACGTCCCTATCCATCCGTCACATCGGAGATTCCTTCGCTTTTGAGCGGAGGGATCCCTTTTCGAGTTCCGAGCCATGCCCTTCGGCCTATCTCCAGCTCCCAGGGTCTTCACCAAATGCATAGCAGTGGTGACAGCTTTCCTGCGGCGCCGAGGGGTCCGGGTGTACCCTTACCTGGGCGATTGGCTGATAGCAGCCCCTCCAGACAGGAGGTGGAAGCGGTCAGAGATCTGGCCCTCAGGTTTGCTCTCAAATCGGCCTTCTCATCAGCGAGGCCAAGTCGAGACTCGAGGCGAAGCAGGTGATTCTCTTAATCAGGGGCAGGCTCGACTCTCTTCGAGCCAGACCACGGCTCCCGGCCGGACAGGGCGAGGTTCCTTACCTCCTTTGCCCAATCATTTCTGAGTTGGGCAATTAAGCCCTACCGAGACTTCCACTCGCCTCCCTGGGTCTCATGGCGGCCTGTACCAGGCGTGGTCCATTGGAGCTGGCAGATCGCCCCTTCAGTGGGGACTGGCCAGCCAGTGGTCTGGCCTGCGATCCATTGGACCAGCTAGTGACAGTGACCCAGGTGATGTGGGCAGCTCTCTGGTGGTGGACCGTTCAGTTCATCTGCAGGAGGGCATCCCGTTTATCCGCCCGAGCCGGCGGTCTCTCATCGACAGTGCCTCTCTGATGGGTTGGGTGCCCATCTGGGGGAACACAGACTCCGACCTCCTGGTCCCGCAGGAGTCCCGATGCCACATCAACCTGCTGGAGCTCGAGCCGGTCCGCCTAGCTCTCACCGCCTTTGCTCCGTTTCTCCGGGGGTCAAGTGGTCCGAGTCAGGCGGACAATACCACGACCATGTACTACCTAAACGCCAGAGGCGGGGCAGCGCTCCATGCTTCTATGCAAGGAAGCTCTCCGCATTTAGTCCTCGTGCAGCTTGGGTGGATCTCCTAGTCATTCATGGCAGGGCTTCCCAACACCCTGGCCGATGCCCTGAGCCGGATAGGGGCTGCATCCACAGTGGTCTCTCCTGCCGAGGTAGTACAAGATCTGTTCTCCCCATTGGGGGCACACCTCAGGTGGACCTGTTTGCCTCCAGGGAGAGCAGAGGCTGAGCTGCTCCATGCCGCCCCCCCTCAGCAGGGGCTGCGCTGCAGGGGATGCCTTCTCGAGCCGTGGACCCCGGGCCTCTTCCGCCTTCCCATTTCCCTTGATACACAAGGGTGCTTCTCAAAGAAGGAGGGACAGGCGCAGGTGATTCTGATAGCCCCAGACTGGCCCCGCCAGTTCTGGTACTCGAATCTCCCTCAGCCTCAGCCTCAGCTCCAGGCTCCGAGGCAGCTCCAGCTCACCCGGACCTGCTCTCAGTCTATCAGGAAGGTATTCCATCCGGACCTTCAGTCCCTGCACCTGGCCTGGTTCCTGGCGGCTAGAGTTCCAGGCCTTGGGTCTTTCCGGCGAGGTCCTCAATGGTAGTCAGGGTGTCCCGTGAAGTCGACCAGGAAATGCTATGCCTTCAAATGGAAGAGATTTTCCATTTGGATGTCAGGACAAGGGCTTGGACCCTTCCTCCTGTTCTTTGGCAAGCATCTTGGACTATTTATGGTCCCTTTCTCGTCAAGGGTTTGGGTCGGCGACCCTAAGGGTGCACCTGGCAGCCATCTCTGCTTACGGTAGCGGGCTGGGGAGCAGTGGGTGGCGCTAGGAGAAGGTGGTCTGTAAGCTTTTCAAAGGCCTTGATCACATTTCCCCTCGGTCGCAGTACCTCCACCTCCGTGGGATTTACTGCTGGTACTGGCAAGCTCATGGGCAAGCCATTGAACTAATGCACAGGTGTGAACTCTCTCACCTGTGTGGAAGACCGCCTTCTTGGTGGCTATCATGTCAGCCAGAAGGATGGGAGAACTCCAGGCGCTCTGCATGGGTCTCCTTACCTGGTCTTCCACAGGGACAAGAACCAATCCTTCTTTACCGAAATTCCCTTGAAGGTGGTGTCGGAGTTTCACCTTAACCAGGTGTTGACTCTGCGGTGTTTTACCCCAATCACACCTCGGAGGCGTCCAGGCTCCATCACTGGACCCTAGAGATGTTGCTAGCATATATAAGGCGTCTGGCTGGAAATTCGGGAGAGGTTCGCCAGCTGTTTGTCACCTCACGCTGAAGTAGCACCTGCAGACCTGCAGCCAAGCGGACGATAAGCAGGTGGGTCACCTCCTACATAGATCTCTGCTATAAGTTAGGCGGGCATGGAGCCTCCCAGAGGGATAAGAGCTCATTCTACCACGCCATACTGCTGCATCGGTGGCTGCTTCCAGGGACGTCCCTATCCAGGATATCTGCAGGGCTGCTACCTGGAAGTCAGCACACACTTCATTACCCATTACCACATCGACCTTGAGTCACGCCGGGATGCTGGTTTGGAGCCTCAGTTCTCCAGTCTCTATTCCCTAAGTAGGGGTGTCGCTTGCCTCCCTCCTCCGGAGAACTGCTAGGAGTCTGCCAGACAGTGTGGATGAACAACATATCCATGTCCCTAGAAATACAGGTTACTCACCTGTAACAGGAGTTCTAGGGAATGGTATATGTTGTTCATCCACATGACCCACCCGACCTCCCCGGCTTCGACGCACAACCTGAGCTTCCAGCGGGCCAGATCTGGCGTCATGGGGCGGAGCCGAGAGTTTTACCACCTGGGTGGGTGGGAGGAGCCAGCTTGAAGACCTTCCGGCAAGATTTAAAGCGGCAAGGATACCTGCCAGGCAGTGTGGATGAACAACATATACCATTCCTAGAACTCCTGTTACAGGTGAGTAACCTGTATTTATGCACCAGGGCTCGCACTGTCAGTTTCATGTCTTGCCCTTTGGGTTGTTGTCTGCACTGCATGCCATTTCAGAATGCTTTGCAGTGGTTGAAGTCATCCTCTGATGAGAGGGCCTGTATGCCTGCGCATACATCAGTGACTGGCTTTTGAAGGCCCCATCGAGGGAAGCTATCATTTATGTTACTGTTCCGAACCAGACAACTATTTGAACAGTTGAATATTTTGGTGGACAAGCTGAAGTCGGTTCTCACTTGATGCCAAGGTCTCCAGTACATAGGAGTGGTTTTTGACATGGGGCTGGGCCAGGCATTCTCGGGTCGCATTTGAAGTCCTCGAGTGATAGGGCGTTTGGTGTTGCTGCCCCAGTTCTCTGGAATAATCTTCCCTGAGAAGCTAGAGACTCGCCATCCATGATATTTTTTAAATCACATCTGAAGTCGCATCTATTTTTGCTGTGCTTGGGATTATGACACTAAAGTATAATTCTGCTTTATTTTAATTACATAATATTTATATGAATTATTTTATTTATTTGTTTGACTGTAAGGCTCCCAGAGCTCTAGGGAATGGTCACCGTATAAATAATTGGCTTCCCTTTCCTGCCCTCGGACCGTGCTATGGCGCTGGCTGCCCAGGCTCAGCTGGTCCCTTCCAGGGACTATGTCTTTGCCAGCTGCCTTGTACGCCTGATAGTCCTCATTGCTGCTGCCATTCTGATTGTCCCACTGGCACGCCCACACATGAGGATTCCACAGTGCCTCCTCTGAGTCCAGAGGGCTAAGGATTCCGATGAGCCTGGAGTGTCTCATAGAAGTGACCCCTTCACTCCATCGCCCCCTGATCTGATGGTCGGACTGCTCCAACCTCAAGATGCGATCCCCCTTTCTCCATCCATCTTCTCTTCTGGTGATGACAGTGGACCACTTGATTTTGGTGTGGGTGTCCATCTGGGCCCCTTCTGGACACAGGGGACAGTGGTTGCCCATAGGTACGGTTCTGCACAACAACCCCTTGGATATGAGAGCTGTTCTGCTTTGCCTACAGTCCTTTGCCACTCTCATTCTAAGTCATCAACTATTGATCCCTACAGACAACATTTTGATGCTATACTCATCAGATGTCAAGGTACTGTCCTCTCGTACGAATATTGTCTCTGTAGAGAGGCGCTGAAAGTCTGGCACGGGACCGTGGTACACAACATGTTACTATTGGTCATCTTGCTGTCTGGCACCCTCAGTACCCTTACAGATCATTTCAGCCAGTCCCAGGCAGTCTTCCACAAATGGGAGTTACTGGATTCCATCATGGACAGCCTCTTCTAAAATGGGGTCGGCCAGACATGCACCTTTTTATATCTTGATAAAATGCAGAACTGCTGGGTTGATGCTCACTTGCTCCAGGGCCTGGACTGTTGTTTTTTTTTTTTTTTTTTTTACTTTTTTATTTATCACCTTTGGATGGGGGCATCTCTCAGAGGTACCCTCTCGGTCTGCCGTCTCCTTCCCACCGAGACCCACCTCCTAAGTCCCCCCCCTCCACAGGACTTCCCAGCCCCTCCCTCCGGATCACCCCCGGGGGAGGGCCTGCCTCACCTACCTGGCGGCTCTTTCTGTAGATTAGAGGGTCCATCCTGTGGGTGGTGCCTGGGGCCATTGGAGAGGGTCTGGTATTGGGGATATGGGGTTAGACCCCTGGGATCCTTGTCGCCTTACTGGTCCTCCAGGGCTTTTTCTGTACTGTTCCTCCCCTCGGAGAGTGGACATGCAATGGCATCCTTTGTGCCAACGCACCACTGCCTGCCGCCACTCCGCCCCTTGTAACTACGAGCGCCGCGTGTTCCGGCACCACCTCTGGCAGCAGTAGCACTGACCCCAAGTCCCTCCCCGGGAAGGGAGAGCAGTCCTCCAGACACTCAATCCTTCCCTCCTCTGCCAACCCCCGGTGGCCCGAGTCCATTCCTGAACCTGGGTCACCAGTTTGGCGTGAGGTGTGGCATCCAGCACCTCAACCCTCAGCGCCACTGGGCTGGCCTTGGCCTGGAGTGTTTTGGCAAAATACATTGTTTCTTGGAAAGGGTGGTTCATGTACGCCTTCTCCTGTTTCCTCTCATATAGAGGGTTCTGGTCAAGTTGAGGGTCGAGTCAGCCACCCTGATTCTGGTAGCCCCCACACTGCCCAGACATATCTGGTTCCCTTTGCTTCAGCAAATAGGCAGTGGAACCCCCTGTCTCACTCCCTCTACAAGTGGGACTTCTGTCACAGGAGCAGGGTGCTCTGGTGCATCCAGATCTTTGACCCCTGCACTTGCATGCCTGGTTCCTGAGGATGTAGAGCTCACCCTGTTTGGGGTTTCCCTGGTTGTTGCAGCTGTTTTACTGGTGGCTTGGAGACCATCTACTCCATACACCTACTCACAAAAATGGAAATGTTTTGATGGAGTACCTCCTGTTCCTTACGGACTCTGGCCTTGTGTGTTCCTCCGTTAAGGTAAACTTGACCATGGTTTTGATTTTTTATGTCCTTACCAACGGCAAAATGGTAGCCAGCTTGAGGTTTCGCAGAGGTTTTCTATTTCAGTACCCCCTGGTACACGATCTGGTTCTAGTATGGGACTTCAGTTTGGTTCTGGAGACCTGTGCTGTGCCTCCTTTTGAGTCTGCTGCTACTTGTTAGCTGCGCTTCCTCACTTGAAAGACACTGTTCCTAGTAGCGATGACATCTGGTCAACGCATTGTTGAACTGCATACTCTGGTTGCAGATCTCCGTTTCTTATTTTCCACAAGGATCGGGTTACCTTGCATACCAGTCCTTGTTTTCTGTCAAAGGCTGTTTCTGAGCCAAACACTAAATTTGACTGTTGACCTTCCAGTTTTTCTCAGTTCTCCTGGATAGTGAGGAGTGTCATCTGCATATGCTTGATGTCCATTGGAAGTTCTATTGGTACCTGGATTTTACTACGGACTGTAGAAAATCTTCTCTGCTGTTTGCGGCTTTTGTTCCCAGAATGGTGGGCTTCCCTGTTTCGGAGCTGGGCCTTTCCAGATGGTTGAGCTGCTGCATTAATTTCTGTTACCAGAAGCGCTACTTCTGTGGCTTGTTTCCACAGTGCGTCTGATGTTGACATCTGTGCTGCTGCTGCTACTTGGCATACTGTTCATACATTTACTAAACAGTACAGTCTAGAGGATGTTATCTCTCATAGATATGCCAGATTTGGCTTTACTGTCCTGCAAGGCCTCCTTACTCAGGATCCTTAGATTGATCCTTCCTTCCTCGGTGCTTTGGTACTGCTTGGGAATTGTTCCATGATGTGTCTCAATGGAGGGAGATATCCTTGAAGAAGACAGAATAGTTACCGTAACTGTAGATCTCTGAGAGACTCTCCTCCATCGAGCCACAGCTGTCCCTCCTTCCTTACCCCTTTTTGGGTGATGGATGGTTATCCTGCCTGCTCTTACATGCTAGTTCTCCTCTTATGTCTGAATTTGGCATATTTACTCAGTCTTCCGTATCCTCTCCTATGTGCCTGGTTTAGGTCCCAGCTAGCAAAATGTTCCTGGTGGTCCTGCTGCTGATGGCTTAAGGTCCATGATGTGGCTCAGTGGTGGGATTCTGTTGAAGATCTGCCGGTAAGTAACTATTCTTTCTCCATATAGAAAAGCTGCCCTTACTTACAGACCAATGCCTCAGGTTACTGTGCATGCATGCCTGCCTGCTGCATCAAGGGAGTTACCACACTGCCCAAACTCAGGCTGTCCCCAGCAGCTGTGTCTGTGATGTGGCTACTGTGTTAGAACAAGTTGCTGTTCCACAGTGGTCATGTCACTACTAGGCTACAACAGCATTTGTGAGTGTATGGAAATCAATGCACAAGAAATGCTGACAATAACATAGAACATAGAAACATAGAATTTGATGGCAGATGAGGAACGCTAGGCCCACCTAGTCTGCCCTTTTCCCTACCTAATGCTTAGGCTGCAGATCCTAGTTAACCAACAGCCTAACTGTAGATTATTTATCCTCACAGCTCCATGATTTAGACTAATGCTTCCATTTATTCTCTGCTAAGCAGTCTCCCATCAGATAACCTGAATAAGCAGTAGGGACTGGTGTAAATAACTGGTTTATCCTAATCATTCAGTCTGTCCCCTCTGACTTCACATATGCCGGTGTCAGTGGCTCAGTAGGTAGCACACTCGCTTCTGAGGCCGGGAGATCAGAGGGCTGTGGGTTCAGTTCCCACATCTGGCACTTGGGTTAATATCCCAGTACTGACACTGTAGTGCAGCATGAGAGGGGTGCTGCACTTGTGAGGTGCCGTCTTTCGGATGAGGCGTTAAACCGAGGTCCCATCTGCCTGGATTGGTGGTAGTTCAGGTGGATGTTAAAGATCCCATGGCACTTATCGAAAAAGAGTAGGGGAATTTCCCCGGAGTCCTGGCCAAATTACCCTCATTCACTAAAAAAAAAAAAAATGCCACCAACAGCTTAATGTGGTTCAAGGTCAGTTGGCATTCATCTGTATCCACCTCCCCCGGGTCGTACCTGAAAATAGGCAAGATTTGTCTAGTGCACTTACCCGGTCAACAAAAGCTAAATAAATATGGCTCTGCTTCGCCACTCATGAGGTCACAGAGGTCAAACACTGTATAGTTCATCAGGATAAGTTGGTTGTTTTAACCAGCCCCACTGCATATCCTTCTACAGGAGTCACAGGAAAACATAGGTATCACAACTGCCTTTAGCTGTGAAACCATGCAAGCCACAACTCAGCTCCCAAAGTACAGGCTGACCTATAAGCTGGCCTGAACTCCATTTTCATGATCTGCTTCATCCACCCTAGAACATGTGTTACTGAATAAGCTGTGGGGGCTGTTATGTTGTGGGCCCTGTAGCGAGAGTGGCATCAGCTGGGATACAGAACAAAAAGGAGAAGGGCAGCCAAAGGATTGTAAAAACTCTGCTTGTCTTCACTTTTTTTTAATTTTACTTGACAGAACAATAAGAGCTCCCAGTGGTGTCAAGAGCACTTCCTAAACTACAAGGGACTCATCAGAGCCATGACGGTGCGAGAGCAACTGAAAAAATTACTGACCAAATTTAAGATACCAAAGAAATCCAGTGAAGGTAGGGGGTAATTATACTTTCAGTTGTCATTCTGTAGCAGAGCTTCAGTTCTGGAACTAAGTAGACAAATGAAATTTTGCAGTTTATCAGGTCCAGTGAGGCACTTGCAGCTCCACCTGAGTGTTTCATGTTAAATACAGTCAGAAGGTTAAAGAGACTGTCATAATGGGCTGTACTTTTTCAAATTCACTACTCACAGGAAACCTCCAGCTGCCTTTATTGTAATTTCAGTATTTTCTTTCTCTTTAATGCTGTGTACATAAGATATTTGTGTTTAAAAGCAAGTGCCTTCTGCATCACAGCCCACTCACTCAACCCGCTAGACAGACAGTGAAGTCACAATCCCATATATGTGGTGACATTACAGTCCGTTACAGGGCAACAGCCCAGGACCGCTCTGCATGCTACAGCATTATATCATAGTAAATATAAATATCATAGTACTGATACTGTCTTTTTATACTTTCTTTTTTTTTTTTTATGCCCTCTTCTCACCCCGGTGCTTCCTCACCTTCAGTCTCCTCACGCCTTGTCGTCCCTGCTCGTCTGTCGGCATGGGTGCAGTCATCCCCCACGCTGCCTTGGTTTGACCCCAGGCGGAGTGCAGGCGGGCCCCTTCCACCGCCCGAGCCCAGGTTTCTTGAGGATCCGTCATCCGTGCCAGCAGGGGCCCTGGGATCGGGGCCTGAAGCTCCGTCTCACAGGAGCACCGGAGGGTATTTTCCTTTTCAAACAACATGAAGTCTTGCTATATTATGACAATTGCAGTTTGTCCCACCATTAGAACTGCTCCGGAGGTGAAATAGTTAAATTCCATGCCAGGCATGGAACTTGGAGCCTGACTCGTTAGAAAGTTCTGTCTGTGTAGTTTCAAACTGAAACTGTCAGATTCTTCTCCGCCTCACTGAACAGTCGCTCCGGAGATTTCTCCTACTGCTCGGTTCATTTCCGGTTTAAACAGTGTTTCTCTGTTAAATTCAACCTGAGTATTATTATTTTAACATAAACCAATCGGTTTCAAGCTCTGTCTGTGGTATTGTAAGTAATAGACAGGTTTATTTCTGTGTGGAACTTGTAAATGTTTATCGGTTCGGTTTGAACCAATCAGGTTGTTTAAAACTTTAAAATCAAGCATTTAAAAGCTTTTAGAGTGCGGTTCCCGGTTCTTATCGGTTCTAAAAAACAGATTTCATTACGGTTTTTCCACGACCCGTGTTACGGTTTGGGAACCGATAAGAGTGTCTTGCCTAGCACTGCCATTAAAGGGCAAGTTTTTGGTTAGGCTGGCATTATGTCTGAGAAACCAAAAGAAAAAACCGGGCCACTGGGTTTCAACACTGTGGTGTCTGTGGGAAGCCTTTGCCAAGGCTGACCCACCCACATGTATATTGTCTGGGGTTTGACCACCTCAATTCAGACTGCCAGATTTGTAAAATTTCCCTGCAGCCACCCTGGATAAGAGTTGGCAGGCTCAGGGCGAGAAGCCAAAAGTCCGTGACCGGATGGCCAGCCGTTCGGTGCCAACCCGAACTGGAGAAGTGCCCTCTAACCAGGGAGAGACTTCCTCGGCAAGCGTAAAGCTGACTCTGAGGCCAGTTCCAGCAAAGAAAACTAGGAAATCAGCAGGTGTGGATTCTAAAATTCCTTCTCCAACTGCTGCAGAGATAGCAAGAGCTATACAAATTGTCCAGTCACTTTCTCCGGTTCCGTCAGACCTATACTGTCTAGTAAAAGTACGTTGACGGTTCACAGGTTCAAGAATATGATGTAGAAGAGTTTTACTGAACCAGAGGAGGAGGATGATTATGAACAGTATGAATGACTTTGAGAGTCTGGTGTGCCCATTGAACCGGACATCTCCCCAGACAGACCTTTAGAATCTCCCCCTACGCTTTCTGAGTCCCTTCTCACTTTATGTTTTATAAAAAGGTTGCTGAAACCCTCCAGCTCCCATTGGAGGAAGCTGTGGATGAGCAAGAGGAACCTGATTTTGTAGAAATGATGGATATCCCAGAGTCTAGAGTTGTCTATCCTTACATAAGTCTTTTAGAAACAAACAATAAAAATTTTAAAAGCTCCTAATTCTGTGCCTCCTGTGGACAAGAAGATGGACAGGAGGTACACTTTGTCAGGAATCGGATACAGAATTCCTGTCACAGCAATGCAGTCATGTTGGAGTAGTTCAGTTTGCAGCCTGTGATAAGGCTAATATTCCTTGGCTTCATCCTCCTGACAAGGATTCCAGGAAGATTGATGCCATGGCTAAAAACAATACATGGCAGCGTCCTTGGGACTCAGGCAAGCAAATTACATGGCTTATGTGGCAAGATACAAAAATCTAGATGGGACACTGTCATGGCTTTGGCCAAACAGGCCCTATTGGCTTGCTAGGAGCTGGAACAGGTGGCTGCTGATGTATTGAGGCATCCAGGTGCAGTTCCATGCTGCTGTGGATTTTAATGATGTATCCTCTAGAGTCATGGCTACATCTGTGGCTTTTTGTAGGTTGGCTTGGCTCAGGTGTACTAGCTTGTCACAGGATACCCAGACTAAGGCTATGGATTTTCCTGTGGTAGGAAATTCTCTGTTTGGGAGCAGACAGAGAATTATATGAAAAAATGGATGAATATAGGACAACCTATAAGAGTGCTCAGGCCAAGGAGGCGCAAGCCACTCCTCAGAGGCAGGCCCCAGGGGTAGAGGTAGAGCCTTTTCACAGGCCTTTTACAAACCAGGCCTCCTCTGCTTGATGCTCAGAGGGGTTCTTCAGAGGGAGAGGCAGGCAGGGTGGAAGCAGGCCTGTTCCACCCCTCAGCCTAAACCCCTGCCAAACAGGCACCCTGATGGGGTGCCCAGGGCCGATTCTCCATTACCTGTAGGGGGCAGGTTGGCTTACTTCGTTCAGAACTGGGAGTCCCTAACATCAGACAAGTGGGTCCTGGAAGTAGTAAGCTGGGGTCTGGTTCTCAGCTTCAAAAAATTTCCAAAGATGAGAATCAGATCTTTTCCACCTGCAAACCCTCTAGAGACCTTTGCCTTAGAAACAGAAGTCTCAGCCCTCCTGGCTCTCAGAGCTGTAGAAAGGGTTTCTCCCCTACACCAGGGCAAGGGTCTGTACTCCAGGTACTTCCTTACCCCAAAAAAGACAGGAGAATGGCGGCCCATCTTGGACCTAAGATATCTAAACAAGCACCTTTTGAAACCAAAATTCAAAATAGTGACCCTGGCAATGATTTTACTTTCTCTAAGGCCAGGGGACTGGCTAGCTTCCCTGGACCTCAAGGATGCCTATTTCCATGTTCTCATCAGAAGCTCCCATGGAAAGTACCTCAGATTCGAACTGCCCTCAGGCCATTACCAGTTCAGAGCAATGCCCTTCGGCCTTACCTCTGCCCCAAGGGTATTCACAAAATGTCTAGCAGTAGCAGTTGCTCATTTAAGAAGGCAAAGATTGCCATCTTTCCTACCTAGACGACTGGCTCATTGTAGGTCAGTCTCAGACCAGGTCAAATCACACCTGCAAGTTACCCAGCAGCTGCTCACCTCTCTGGGTTTCTTCTCAACCTTCAAAGTCAGTTCTGGAACCTGTCCAGGTACTCACCTTTGTAGGTGCAGAATTGGACACAAAGCAGGCCAGAGCCTTCCTGCCCCTAGAAAGGGTAAGGAACCTAGTGGCCTGGCCTCCTCCTTCACCCTGCAGGTTTCTCGACCAGCAAGGCACTTCTTGCAACTACTCGGACACATGGCTGCTTCCACAGCTGAGGTGCAAGGAGCAAGGTTTCAGATGAGGGACATTCAGTTTCATTTGAGAGCCTTCTGGTCCCAAAGGAAAGATCCTTTCAAGTTGATCCCAGTGACTCGAACCCTGATCCAGGCCCTTCAGTGATGGCAGGATCAGAGCAATTTGAGACAGGGGTCCCTTCATCCCCTATCTCACTCCTTGGCCGTTACTACAGATCGTCCCTTCTGGGTTGGGGAGCTCACATGGGCGACCTCTCCACCCAGGAGTGTGGTCCCCTCAGGAATCTCTGCTCCACATCAATTTGCTGGAACTCAGAGCTGTTTTTCTAGCACTTCAGGTGTTTTCTGCATCTGTTCAGAAAAAAGTGGTACAAGTCAGAACTGACAACACCACTACAATGTGGTACATCAACAAACAAGGGGTCACTCGGTCTTCAGCCTTGTGCACCGAGGCAATGAAGTTGTGGTCTCTGGCTTATTCCCTGAACACTTCCCTCATAGCAGTTCACCTCCCAGGAAAGGACAGTGTCCTGGCAGATGCTCTCAGCAGGATTTCCCAGGACCATCACGAATGGTCCCTGGATCCCCAAGTACTGGGGATAGTTTTTGCCAGATGGGGCACCCCTCAGATACATCTTTTCGCAGCCCCAGACAATCACCAACTTCCACTGTTTTGTTGCAGGCCCCCAGTGATGGGCTCAGTCCCCCTGGATGCCTTTCTCCTAGATTGGTAAGGGAAGTTTTTATACGCCTTTCCCCCCTTCCCTCTCCTATTCAAGGTGCTAGTCAAAATCAGATCCCAGCCTTGCAGGATGTTTCTGATTGCTCCAGATTGGCCAGACAGCCCTGGTACCCCTCCTTCTGTCTTTGATCCATCTTCCCTGTGTCTCCCAGGAATCACAACCTGTTAACCTGTGCCCAGGGGAGGTTTGAGTATCCAGATCTCAAATCCCTCAACCTCAAGGCCTGGCTCTTGAGGAGTTAGAATTGCTGACCTACACCTTTCTCAAGGTGTTCTTGAGAATCCTGAAGGCTTCTAGGAAGCCTTCCACTAGAACTTCTTATAACTCTTAATGGAAAGGTTTTCCATCTGGTGTTCTAGGAAACATATTTCCCCGGAATCTGCTGACTTGCCCATTGTTTTGGACTATATGGCCCATCGTAATTCTTTGGGTCTGAGACCAGCTACCCTGAAAGTACATTTGGCAGCTGTCTCTGCCTTCATTTCAGCAGGAAAGCCCTCCTCTCTTTCCACTCACCCTGTATTCTCCAAGTTTTTTAAAGGATTACTTCATACTAATCCACCTTTCAGGGACCCGGCCCCTGCCTGGGATCTTAATGTTTGCATTGCTCAGTTGATGGAACCCCCATTTGAACCTCTGTCTTCTGCAGAGCTTAAGTACTTGACTTGGAAAACTGTTTTCCTAGTAGCTATCACTTCTGCCAGGCGCATAGAGTGAGTTACAAGCTTTGTCAGTAGAGACTGACTTTATTTCCTTCCACAGGATAAGGTGGTCCTTAGGACTAACAGGAAGTTTTGCCTAAGGTGGTTTCAGATTTCACCTTAACCAATCTATTTCACTTCCAGTGTTCTTCACTGACCATTCCTCCTCTGGTGAGAGGAGGTTGCACAGTTTAGATGTTAAGAGGGCCCTAAGTTACTATATAGAGCGTACCAAGGGTCACAGGTTCGAATCCCTCCAACTTTTTCTCACTTATGGTGAGGTTGGGAAAGGGAAACCTGCCACTAAGAGATCCATTGCCAGGTGGATTGTCTCTTGTATCCAATTTTGTTATCAAAAACTGGGAAAGGTTCCCCCTTCAGGCCTGAAGGCTCACTCTACTGGAGGTACAGCTGCGTCTCTAGCTGCTGCCAGAGACATTCCTATCTTAGAGATATGTCAAGCAGCTACCTGGAAAACGGTACACACTTTCACCAAGCATTACTCCCTGGATGTCCAGGCCAGGAGGATGCTCGGTTTAGCACAACCGTTCAGAAGCGTATTCCTAAGTGGGTTCTGTCCCTTCTCCATGGAGGTACTGCTGTGTAGTCTGCAATTGTCATAATGTAGCAGAGACTTCATGTTGTTTGAAGAAAAATTACTCACCTTAGTAATGTTGTTTCTTCTAATGGAATCTGCTATATTATGACCTCCCCAACCTGCCCCTCTCAGAACTTCTACTTGGGTATGGGGTGGGCTGTCCATGTAGTCACTTGTTTATGCCCATTTTATATTTTTTCCACCTTTTTTCTTGGGGGTTTTTGGGGTGTTGTGTTTTGTTTTACCTTATCTTATCTTATTTTCTGGCCCCTGACTTGAGTCTTTGTGTTGGGACCAGGAATATGTGTTAATATTTAGGTAGCCAGTTGGCTAGTGTAGGTTACAGCTTCCACACAGAACCTTAGTGAGTTTTGCTCGTAAAGATCTGACAGTTTCAGTTTGAAACTACACAGACAGAGCTTCCCTAACCGAGCTCGCGCTCCAAGTTCCATGCCTGGCATGGAATTTAACTATTTCACCTCCGGGGCAGTTCTAATGGTGGGACAAACTGCAATTGTCATAATATAGCAAGACTCCATTAGAAGAAACAACATTACTAAGGTGAGTAATTTTTTCTTTCTGCCCATCCTCATAGGACGTCTGCGTGCTAGGAGAGCCTAGGAGCGACGCACATCATAGCGTGCTAGCGCTGCGGCTCCCGATGGACGTCCTCCCGCCCTGCTACATGCAGTCCTCGCTGCACCACCACCCGTGGTCACCAAGGTGGTGGTATCGCAGCGGGACTCTCATCCCACCCCACCCGGAGGAGGAGAGCAGCCTCTGGGCGCTCGATCCTCCTCCTCCCCCCGGCCGGCCCTCCAGTTCCCAGAGTCCGTTCCTGAACCCTGGTTGCTGGCGCCGCGAGCGGTAACCCTACTGCTGCGCCGGCGGGCCGGCCTACTGATACTGCCTTGATTGAATTAACTAAGAATCTCCATGTGGCACTGGACAGAGGGAGTACATCAGTGCAACCTTTCTGGACCAATCATAGGCCTTTGAATTGGTGGACTGTGACCTGGAGACTATAGAACTTCTGGAGATGAGCCTGTCAGATGGGACTGCTGCATGGTTCTCAGATGGTATGGGCAATAGGTCACGAGTAAGATGTGGGGATGCCCTCTCTTAGAAACTGTCCTTTAATTGGGGGGTTCCCCAGGGCTTTATCCTTGGTCTTTTGTTATTTAATGTGTTCATTAACAACATTTCTAGAGTCTAACTACTCCAGAAACTTACTGTATGCAGATAATATGGTTGCTTTCTTTAGAAACCAGGCTCTGTCTACACTTGAACAATGTCTGCAGCATGGCTTTAATAAAGTCTGCAGCTGGTTTTCTGCTAACAGATTGATAATCAGTGCAAAGAAAACTAAAACAGTGCTGTTGGGGAAGTAGGCACAGACTCCAGTACAGTCCCAGCCTGTGCGTCACCACACCTGAGGACCCTAGTGAACAGGTGAAGGTGTTTAAATATTTGTGAGGTATTCTTGATCCAGTGTTAGTATCTTCTGCAAACATTCGTGTTGGGGTTGATAAAATTCATCAGTGGTTTGGTTTAATTCATTGGAACAAGAACAACTTCACAAAAGCGGTTACCTGATGTTGGTTCGGAGTCCAGTAGTGCCAATTATTATTATTTTTTTTAAAACTTTATTTTTATTAAGTTTTCTTATGTAGGTGCTGAATACATACAGTAATAGATTTCTTATTGTGAGGAACAACATCATATTAGCTCCCGGATTTTACAATCTAATACATTCGTTACTACATTTGAGGGATATCCGTATGTATATTTAAACATTTTATGATATACTTCGAATATGCTCACCAAGCCATGACATGTGGATTAACACTACAGCTATAGTTTCCAAGATAAACCTAACATGACATTATTTAGGTCATTACATCCACATCCATAATCTTGTGATAAGGAGTGCTTGTGTGCAATCAGTCCCCTTCAAGAACTCCACAGCTCAAGTCCATCACACTGCACATATCTACTATGTAGTAAGCTATACCTCATCAGATATAATTAAAGCTCAAGACGGTTCCGCCTTTAATCAGACCCTATTATCAAATAACTCTATTTAACAGACAGGTCTGACTTACAGTGGACTCCAAACTGCGGTAACATTCCCGTCCCCCCAGTTTACTAACTAGCCAACATGCTAAACAAATTAAGTTTCCAGCTCCGTAAGTTTGATTTTATAATTAGAAACAATCATTATTATGATATCTGGGCCACGGGTTTCAGTTAGCAGCAATGATTACGGGAGGGCAGGTTTAATAAATGTCACCTTATTTCAGGAGTCCGAATCTGAGTCCAAACCTTCCCTGGGATTTGGGGCTGCCGCTCTGAATTCAGCTGCAATTTTATCTACTCTTTTCTTTGCCTCCTGTGGATCCGTGAACTGAAACGATTTCCCACCGTATGTAATTCGGAGTCTTGCCGGTGCTAGAAGCTTGTGAGCAACTCCCAGGGCCCTCAGTTGTTGCCTTAGGGGATCGAATAGCTTCCTACGATTTCTTGTAGCGAAGGACCAGTCGGGAAACAGTCGAATTTCGAAGCTCTCACATTGAAGTGGATGATTTAACTTGGCCCCAATTCAGCAGCCGATCTCTTACTTCAACTCGATATGCACCATCAGAATAGTCGCGGCGGTCTCCTGGTTCAATTGGCGAGTTCGGAAGTTTACTCGGTAGGCTTTCTTTATATCAGTAAAATCTGCTTCTACGTCTTCAGGCAGTACCTCTGTAAGCCAGTGCCTCAAGAAGGTTAACAAGTTATGACCTTCCGTGCCTTCAGGTAGGCCTACCATACGTATGTTCGTAGCCCTGGCCAAGTTCTCTAGGGTTTCTAAGCGGATCCAAAGATGGGAATTCTCCGTCACCAGTTGGGCCACTGTTGCTTGAGTTCTCATAGAATGGTCGTCCGCTTCCTTGGCAGTGGTTACAGCTGTCTCAATTTTAGTATCTTGCATACCGAGACAGTCAAGGATGTTCTCCACCTTCTTGTCGAGATCTCCAACTGCTTTTAAAACTCTTTCCCAGGGCAGAGCATTCGTGGGTGAGTCGGCCTGGCTTGGAGCCGATTGCTGCGTAGTTGTCTGATTGGCCGATGCCCCCTTAGAACTTTGTCCTCCCGTTGCTCCCTTCGGGCGTCCCATTATCGAGTTTGGTATCAATCTGTTCTGAGGGCTTTGCTAAATAAGAGTCTGTGGGTGGAACAGGCTTATAATTCCAAATTTTTATGTTAATGGAAGAAAAGCTGTGGTCCTTGCCGGAGCTGATGCAAAATACTGCCTGTCTGAAGCTTGGCTCTCTAGCACCCCCCCCAGTAGTGCCAATTATTGACTGTAGGGTAGTGCTGTATTCTGCTGCTAACAAAGTTGACCTTTGAGAATATCTCTCAGGCTTTTAATCAGGCTTGTAAATTTGCACTTGATCTCAAGCGTGATGCTCCCACTTAGGATCTGTACATTAACCCAGATTGGTTGCCCTTCTACCACCAAGTATCCTTCCAGTTACCGCTGTTGTACAAATAGGCTGTACTAGGACTCATGTCAATCAGCATTCAAAAATTCTTTACCTTTGTAGCCAGTGGGTACACTACCTGTGCAGTGTGCACTGGCAGGTTCCAAACACTGCTGAGGAGGGCTGTCCTTGGGCAGTGGTCTTTCCTATACAGAGCCAACAAAGTATGGAACTCGCTATCTATGTCAAAAAATGTAAAGTGACAATCACATAAAAAATGAAGACACTAGACCCACATATTAAAATACAGAGAACAAAAGGAAGGACTTCCAGTTCTGATGACGACCGAGATGTAGCATGCAAGTTTGGGCTCTGGACCCAAACCTTCAATCAGAGCTCCTGAAGTACTCAAAATGGTCTTTCAAACGCTACTTATTGCTTAAAGAAATAGATGGGCAGAAAGAAGCAGATGGCAGCAGCGACAGAGGCACCTAAAGCTGATGAAGTGGTACTAACCTGCTGATCCTCCACATTGTCTCCCTCAGACTTGGCCTCCAACCAACAAGCTGCACCACATCCCTCTAACGTGGTGATCCTTGCCGAATTAAAAGACTTCCACTGGCCTGCCGGTGCAGCGGTTTGATTTCCGCCTGCGACGCCAATGACCCGAGTTTGGGAATGGACCCAGGTGTCAGAGGGTCGGCCGGTGGGAGATGGCTTAGGCCTTCTCCTGGGAGGGAGGGGGAGTTTACAGCTCAGCATTTGCTGGTCCCTGGCGGAGGCCGGGTTCATGGCAACACGTCGGGCCTCACTGCAGGAGTTAGTATGACAGACGTCGGCTCACACCTTGCCGTCATGTGGCATTGCACGCTTCCCAAGAAAAACTGGGATGACGGTTGCTGGTCCCTCGCTGTCACAGAGCCCCGGACTGACCCTTGCAGCACCCGGGTCAATAAAGATGCTCCTACTGGCGCTTTCTCCCTGGAAAGGGGGGGGCCCGATGATAAAGGGAAACGTCGGGTTTTCTGGGGGGCTGCATTGTGGAGCGGTAGTTGGGGGGGAGACAGCGGGGTCCTAGGTGGCCTGAAGGAGAGGCTGGTTAGGGGTGCATGGGAGGTGCAAAAAAAAATAAATAAAGAAGACTTCCACTTCGAAATGAGAGCATTTAAAATGGAATTAAAACAGACCTTGCAAAAATTGAAATGAATGGTCCAGGACTTGAGGCATGAAGTCGGGCTGCAGAACACCCAGGCAGGACCGACTTGAGCATGGAGTGGCACACACTTTGCATAAATGCCAGGCCCTACGTGACAAATGCGAGGACCTCCAGAACAGGTCCTGCTGCAGCAACTTATGAATTTATGGTATATTTAGGGTATACCAGAAGGGGTTACGTGTCAAGATATGGAGGCCTTCATAGGGGGCTCCTCCAAGAACTTCTGCAGTTGGTCCCAGACTACCTCCTGGAGATCGAGCGGTCCCCACTGTGTACTTAATCAGTGTTAGGATGGCTCACCTAATCAGATTAGACGGGGCACTGTCTTGCTGGACACTGAATATTTTGTTTTTATGAAACGCTTGGAAATATATGATATGAAACTGTATCGTTATGTAGATAAATCATTTAAACTACGTTCCACAACATGAAGTACAGCACCTTTCTGGTCTTTGTGCTATTTAACAGTGACGACTGAATACATAGCAGATGGTCCTCCCCAAATCTGTAACTCTCTTGGAGATTTGTGAGGAGCTGTTGCCCTCCTGTGTCCAGTGGTGGTAGTACATTAGGGCACACACTGCAACATTTAACAGAAATGGCTGAATTTAAGTTAATCCGGGTTTTCCTTGACTACCCCTTCTGGCATCAGCACAATAAGCTAAACGGGACAATACCCACACATCCTGCTGTGTCCTATATGTAAGGGGACACCCTAGTTATATTTTACCACATGCAGACTTCTAGTTAATTAGATGGAAAGGGATTTCTCTTAATACATATTAGAAATTGCATTGTGATTTCTCTATTCACAGTAGGGGAATTCTGTACATGAGGATAATCCCCAACTTCTCAAACTTGATTTATGTCCAGGGAAGCACCGTGGTCTTTCTGTTTTGTAGTAGGAGACTTCCATGCATTTCATTATGAGGGCGCGTTTGCTCTAACGAAGTTTCTTTGGGATATCCATGGCAGCCATCAGTCTAACCCATCCCAGATAACTCATCCCAACAGATCGGCAGGGGCACTGTTTCGGTAGCAAAGGACTCTGCCTAGCTTGAGGTATTTCATGCAATCTAATAAAGTAGAACTGCTCTAATGTCAGGTGTAGTCTGGTTAACAAACCGAGTACTCTGTGAATCAAACCACGCAATACGGCATCTTTATGTCCCATGTCCTGGCAAATGGAAACAGAATCCATAGTAACAAGGAATCCCTCAAGCTGAAGCTCCCCCAGTGATTTGTGAGGTTTTGCTGCCCTCTTGTGACCACTGAAGAACAGTGGGCCATGCAACACAGTATTTAATGGAAGTGGCCGCCCCTAGTAACCACAGATATCCCTGGATGATCTCTCCTACAACGATTACTGGGAGTTATGCTGGGATAGGCCCATTTAGCTGATTATGTTTCATATATAAGAGGATGGGCCAGCAGCAGCAGTTTTCTATATATCTTGTCAAGATTCATAAGAGATCAAGACAACTGCAGAGCTCTAAATACCTCCCCGGCAGAGTGGAAGAGAACATTTGGATACAGAACTGCTCTCTTCATTTAAAGATGCCTCTGAAAGAAAAAAGTAAAAGCATCCAATCTTTGCCTCGTCCATGGAATTTTTTTTCTAAATTTCCTCATAAAGGAGGGGTTTGGGTCCATAGCACCCCACCACCATTTTTTGGTGTGTGTTTTTTGTTCATGCTCCACCCACTTAGCACCCCGTCTGGCCACTCCTTCCTAGTGCCTAGGTCTCTGGCACCCACCTGACCTCTACCGCCAACCCCTATTGCAGCCTACCCCAGGTAACCCGACATATCCCTTCGCCGGGCGGGTCCCTGTCTTCCGAGGGGGAAGTGCCTTACTGATGAACGGCGTATCCTGAGTGCTGCAGAGTTGGTCAGGCTGTTTCTGTGGCTTTGTGGTGGCAGGAGCCGGCACTCATCATCCGACTGGGCTGGGAGCTTCTTTTCCATTTTCAGCCCTGCCCACAGCAGTTCTCAGCCTTGCGTGAGCATGGCGACCCTGAGTGGGGATGTGCTGGGGGGCATGTTGAGGCACCACATCCCCCCTAGCTTGTCGCCCAATCCAGCCCATGGGTGCCAAGGCCCAACCCCCAGGAGGAAGTATCCAATGGACACTCTGAATCCCTCCTGCCGCCTCTGCTTCTGTATCTAGGCTCATGCAATCTGGTCACAGCATGAAGCGAATTCCCTCGCTGTTATGAAGACAGCCCACCTTTTTTTTTTTTTTTTTTAATGCGGCCCAGTTGGTCACTTTTGTAGGAGATGAGTAGAGGTCAGGTTGCTCCTTCCTCCCTTCCCTACGTAGTATCAGCTAGCTGCTACAGGGGCCCACAGCAACAGCTCTCCTAAGGGATATGCCAACTATCCCCTCACAGGAGAATATATTTTCTCCCTGCCTAGGAAGCACAATTTCTCTCTCCTCCCTTTGGAGGGTGTGAGAGTTTGTGGTTACATTGTTATCTCCTTCTCTTTGGAGATTTGCCCTCTTGACACCTGTCTGGGTTTATATATGATTTACCATTCTGAGTATATGCCTTACAACGTGTCTGCCTTACTATCCACGTCTAAAGTCGTCAAACTTTATTTTTATAACACCTTTCCAAACCAAGGCGCTGTACATAAAGCCAGATACAACAGTATAAATAGAAATAAAATAAAACGATAAAATACGTTATCCATATTTTGGGAAGGCTAAATCAAATAAATAGGTTTTTAATGCAATTTTGAACCATTATGATATTCAGCAGCTATCCTCATTCTGTATTTTATCTTTCTCATCTCCGTTTTCCTGCTGTCTCCCTTCGCCTAGCTTTTTTTTAAATGTTCAGATTTCCCATGGGGGCAGGGGAGGCCCAGTCCTAGTTGGTATAACCGCAAGTCATATCTATCTCGATGGATAAGTCCTTGACAGTTGTTTCCTTCAATATTAGTGGGAGATATAGCCTGGTTAAGAGGTATCGTATGCTGCACCAACTCAAGTGGGAGAGACTGGAGGTGGTATTACTCCAAGAGATTCACTTCTGTGCCTCAGAACATGCAAAATGTATTTAATTTGGCTATCCAGTGGTGGCGGCCTCTTCCCATACCTCGGAACAGAGATGTGGGGTGGCAGTCCTCGTCGCTAGGGGACTGACTTTTACCGTGGAAGACCAGATTGTTGACCCTGAAGGGCGGTTTGCGATCACCACAGGTCTGATGTACAGTTCTCCAGTTGTGTTAGTCTCCTTATACCTTCCCCCAGGTTCCAAGAAAGCTACTGCCCAACATTTCTTCAGTAAACTACTATCTGTCTTTAAGGGACAGCTGATCATGTTATGCTGTCTTCAGACACCAGACACCTCTGGCTCAGTCCCACATCACATCACGCCCCTTCAAAAGTATCCAAGACATACTCTGACCCACTTAGGCTTTGTAGATCTATGGAGGCAATTCTTGCTGATGATCAAAGAATGTACACATTATGCTTCCTGCACAGCTGTCTCTTCTTGTCTTGACTATATATTTACAACCGTAGAACATCTCGACACAGCCAGAGATTTACGGCGCATCACTCCTTTCAGATCATTTCCCTGTCAACGCAACACTAGATCTGGGAGAACCAATCAGGTCGAGTCATTGGAGGCAACTTATGCATCTTAAAGACCCAGAATTCAGAGAGTTGGTTGAGACATCAATTATGCGCATTCGGAATGATAACAATGATCCAACCATAACCCCAACCATATTCTGGGACACTGTTAAGGTCATTCTTTTTGGGGGGGGGGGGATTATTTCTTATTCAGCCCTGAAAAAAGGGGAGAGAGGCGAGACTGCAGGAGCTTCAAATCAAGCTGCATACCATTTAGTGCTTTTTGCACTAGGGAGACCGCTCTCTAACTTATCAAATTCGAAAATTTAAACAGGACCTCCAAAAGATTGAATGACAACTCCTTCATCTAAGACATCACCATTATGAGGGTGGTCCTAGAGCAGCACGCAACTTGCCCCATAAACTCTGCAACTTTAAAGCCCAAGTTTGTTTAACACAGCTAATTAACCAGGGCTCAGGCTGTCTTTTGACTAGACCCAAGGAAATCTGGTCAGCAATGGCTGAATATTGTCAACAGCTGGTACCCAGGCATCCTCCACCTTTTCATCCGGCCAGTGCTAGGCACCATTCCACTGCCAGACAACAAGGTAAGGGTAGAACAGCAGGACCCTTGCCTACCCCAGGAGCCAGATCTTCCACCCCCTGAGTCAACAGTTCCCATTCATGCATTCTGGACTGTGACCTGCTTAGCCTGTCTAAGACGTTTTGGGCAGCTGGAAAATGTACTGCTGGCAGTTCTAGACCATGTTCTAGAGCCCAGTACCAGACTCTCATTGCTTCCCTGCACGGGGTAAGCATGAGTTTCCCTCAGGCTAAGCAGGTCACAGTAAGTCCAGAATGCACAAATGGGAACTTTTGACTCAGGTGGTGGAAGATCTGTTCGACAGGTGGGGTTGTCCAGAGTTGGACTTTTTTGCATCCCCACACAATGCAAAACTGTCGCTTTTTTGCTCCAGGGCCTGGAATTTTCTGGTGAGACACGTCGTCCCTCTCTTGGAAAGGGAGGTTCCTATATGCCTTTCCTCCCTTTTCTCTGATTCAGAGTGCTACGCAAACTACAAATGGAGGGGGAAACTCTGATACTCATTGCTCCTCTATGGCCTTGACGGATCTGGTTTCTACCACTACAGCAACTGGCAGTTGAACCACCAATATCCCTGCCTTTATGCCAGGGACTACTGTCTCAGGAGCAGGGAATCCTGGTCTAACTGGACCTCGTGTCACTCCACCTCCATGCATGGCTCCTGAAAACATAGTCATTGCTCAATTTGGGGTTTCCCAAAAGTTGGCTGATGTTTTGGTGGCCGCTGGAAAGCCTTGCACCAGGGCCACCTAGTCTACGAAGTGGAAGCGGTTTACTTTGTGGGCTGCTTCTCTTCACTTGGATCTGTTTACCTGTCCAGTAAATCAGGTTTTAGAGTATTTGTTATCCTTGTCAGATGAAGCATGAGCAAGAACAGGTGTGCACAGTGGAACCAAGCCTGGTGCGCTGCAGAGGGTAGCTAACCCCCGAAGACGTGTCAGATGAAGGCCTACAGTACTTTTCTAGCAAAGTGCACTTGGCTGCTATGTCAGCTTTCCATGTGCCTGTTGATGGTTGTTTGGTGGCCTGTACATTTTTAAGGGGCATTCTTCATCTAAAGCCTTCTATCTGTAATCCAGTCCCAGCTTGGGACCTGAGTTTTGTGTTGAAAAAGCTTACTTTGGCTCCTTTTGAGCCAGCCGTGACTTGTGGCTTACACGTCCTTTCTTGGAAAGTGTTATTTTTAGTTGCATTTACTTCTGCTCGAAGAGTTTCAGAGCTTCGAGTTCTAATGTGTGAGCCTCCTTATTTGATTTTTCACAAAGACAGGGTGTCTTTGCGTACCAGTCCTAAGTTTCTACCAAAGGTGGTGACTGAGTTCATGTTAAATCAAGCCATCTACCTGCCAGTTTATTTTCCAGAGCATGCCAATCCAGGGGAAGTACTGCTCCATACTCTAGGTGTACATAGACTACTTAGGTACTGTATATACTGCATGAAGGACTGTAAGAAGTCCTCACAACTTTTTGTTTCTTTTGCCCTGGGGAAAGAGGGTACTCCTGTTCCTAAACAGTGCCTGTCCAGATGGTTGGCCAACTGGTATGACTTTCTTTTACAGGAAGTACAGTAAGGAACTTCCTGGTGGTGTTTGTGGTCATTCCACTAGCGGCATTGCCACTTATATCACTTGTTTCAATAATGTGTCTACTGCAGAGATTTGTGCAGCTGCCACTTGGAGTACTGTCCACACTTTTACTAAACACTACAGTCTAGACATTATATCCCAAAAAAGGGTTGGCTTTGGCCTAGCTGTGCTTCAACGCCTTCTATCTTAGGCCTGTAGACTCCAGCCACCCAGACTATTCACTGTCAGTACTGCTTCGTACTCATTCCATAGCTGTGGCCTGATGAAAGAGATGTCCTCGAAGAAGATAGAACAGTTATGTACTTTACGTAACAGTAGATCTTCGAGAGAATCTCTCTTCATCAGGCCACACCATCCCACCCTCCAGTCCCCTAAGGATCTAGAGCTCTGTAAATGCTGTCTCTTTCTCAGTGACGGTATACTTGCTGCTGTCTGCCTCACCTGGTTGGCAGAGCCATGGGTTCTCTCTGGTTCCCTGCAGGGAGGTCCTCTGAGCATGATCTCTGGCAGGGAACTGAGGAGAGAAGGGGCCATCCATGTTTACATGAGAAGAGCTGACGTAAGACGTCGTCGTGGGTGGCCCTTAGCGGACTGTTTGCAAAAGCTTCTGTTTGGTCCTAGTGGCTGGTGACTATAAGTTCTAGAGGTGTGCCACTACAAAGAAAGGTTTTGCACCTGTGAAAAGATAGGGGGTGCTTCACCTATTGGAACTCAGCAAAGATTCAAATGTTTTCTACCACTAACCCCATCTGGCTACGGCTAAAAGGTAAGCAACAGGGATAGGTCTTCATATGAGTGAAAAAATGGCTAAACAACAATAGTTTGTCAGTTTTCAAAAAAAGTCACATTTATTTGATACATATAGCACATTCTTTCAGTATTAAAACAAGCATTTGTCAATGCCGAATGTTTGCTTGCTGGTATTAGCATTGGAAATGCAGGAGTTAGACAGATGCAGAGTAGGAATGGCAATGAAGTATTGAACTTCACGCCAACCCCACCTCCACCCTGCAGAGATGGACAGGCATTGGGGCATGCATTTGGGTTATCGCCCATAACATTCATGCCATTTCACCTCACCCTATCTTGCAGACACTGACAAGTGTTGAGGTGTGCCTTGGGGTGTTTGGCTTTACAGTCACCCCACTCCATAAGGAGATACTCTGAAATAGATGCAATATAGAATGGGGTGAACTGTGGGGCCAAAGAGTCCAAGGCACAGCTCGATGCCTGTCAGTGGGTGCAGGGTGGGGTTGGAATGGCATGAGCATTATAGTTGGCAATCCAAAGGCACACCCCTGATGCCTGTCAGTCTGTACAGGGTGGGATGTTATGGTTAGAAACCATAACGCCCTAGGCATGTGTTGGTATTTGCAGTACAAATTTTCAGCATGGCCATTTTGTGTCCCCCACCTCATGAAAGCATATGGGACCTCTTCTTATGAACAGTGGCACTGTGATTTTATTTATTTATTTGGTTTTTGTTTACCAGGTAAGTACACTAGACAAGAATATTGCCTATATTCAGGCACGACCTGGGAGAATACAGGCAGGAGAGACCAGAGTCAACATAAAAAAGTATTTCATGATGCAGCATGACGTGAGAGCAAAACGTTTGACAGTATGCTGCCAAGTACAGTCCTTATCAGTGACAGCAAAGAGAAAACAAATAACATTACATTAATTAATTTCACCCGATGATGCATCATTGACTAATTGAACGACAAACAGCAAACAAACTTAGAAGAAGTAGCTTTATAACAATAGGATTCCTGATGGATGTCGGAACATGCAGATTTTAGAAACAAGCAGGAAAACAGTAAGTGCCAAGGGGAGGAAAAGCTGCTAGGAGTAAGTCTCAAGTTACAGCACAAGAGCAGCAGTCAGATTCTATTGGGTGTGCCCGAAGACCCAGTTTAAAGGCCTTGTGGGATTTGGAGAGTTTGATGTGGTGGGGAATGGAGTTCTAGGAACAGGGGGCAGATATGGCAAAGGAAAGTTCTCCTTTTATAGTGAGATATCTGGGAATTTCAAGTTGGGTTTGAGCAGATGCCCTGAGGAGGTATGCTTGGGAGGGCTGCGTTAACAGTTTAGCAAGGTATTCAGGGGACTCCGTTCGGATAATATTATCAATTACCCAGCCAGCAGAATAGTAGCTGAGCGAAGCTGGGGAGAGCCAATTCAGTTTCGAGTAGAGATGACAATGATGGGTAAATCTGTGAGCGGAGAGAGCAAATCTGCATATACTGTTATAGCAGGTGCTCCACTTCTGGAGCGCTCCTTTGCTAGCTTTAAGGTAAACCTGAGAGCAATATGTCAGAGAAAGGAGAAGAAAACCTTGTGCTATAGCAAGCCGGGCAGCATCATTGAGGGAGGACCTAATTTTAAAGGCAAGACCAAGTTTGGAGTAAACCGCCTTACATGTAGCCGCAATGTGGAGGTAAAAGTCAAGAGATGGATCGAGAGTTACTCCTAGATACCTGAAGGAGGTAACGAATTCCAGAGGGGAGTCATCTAAAGAACATATCAAAAAATCTGGAATAAGAGATCTGATTCTTGGGGGGGAGCCAAAAAGCATAGTTACGGTTTTCTTAGCATTCAGTAGGAGCCTGTTTTGTAGTAACCACTCTTGCAAGCAGTTGAAGTCAGCTTGAAGATCTGCCCTTACTGATAAGGGATCTTTACCACTAGAGAGAAGCACCATGTCATCAGCATAAATGATCAACGAGGAGGAGCAGGGAAGGGAAGGCAAGTTGTTAATGAAAAGAGAGAAAAGTAGAGGGGCAGGAATAGAACCTTGGGGGACTCCAACAGAGGTAGAGGAAAGATTTGAAACGGCAGTTTCAATTTGAACAAATTGCAACCTCCCTAAAAGATAGCTATCAAACCAGGAGATGGTCGACTGGTCAAAGCCAAGGCAGGACGGTTTGGAAAGTAGCAGAGAGTGATTCACAAGGTCAAATGCCTTTGTGAGATCGATAAATATGGCCCCCGGTGAGCAGGCTGTTATCCATCGCCGTAAGGACTTCATTTGTTAACTGAAGTAGTGCAGTTGTGGTGCTGTGCCCTGTTCGGAATCCGTGTTGGGCAGGGGATATAAGGTTGTGAAGGTGTAGGTAATTTGAGACCTGAGTGGCGATGGCCTTCTCGAGAAGTTTATTTAGGATAGAGAGAATGGCAGTTGGGTCTGTAATTTGCCATATTTTTGGTATCCCCTTTTTTGTGAACAGGGACAACACGGGCGGTTTTCCACAGCGTAGGCACTGTCTGGGTAAGTATGGAAAGATTGAAAATTCTTGTAATAGGGACAGCAAGGGCAGGGGCTGCCTGTTTCAAAAAGCTCGGCAGTAACCCATCCGGACCTGCAGACCTATTAGGGGATACTGATTTAAGGAGATGCAGCACCTCAGTGGAGGAGCCTAATGTGAGACGAAAGGAGGTTTCGTGCGGGATTTGTACCTCAGGAGGTGGTGCAAGAGGTTGGTTGAATTTCTCAATGTATTCGGAGAGATCTGAGAATTGAGTATTAAGAGCATTAGCAATAGTAGGTAACTTATTACAGTTTGCATCATTCAGTGTCATGTCAGTAATAGCCGTCTTGGGCCTTTGCCCAATTACATTTTTGATGTGGTTCCAAAAACCCTTGGTATCACCCACTGAGGATTGGAGAAGCTTAAGGCAGTAGTTCCTTTCGGCCGTCCAAATATCTTTTTTGCAGGCATTTTGTCAATGTGTCCCAAAATTTGAGTTTCCACAGTGACTGTGCCATTGTGCACCAGATGTACGAAAACACAGATCAGGCAGGATGTGAAGAATGACAGCTGTACCATTCATAGGGAGGTGTGAAGAGATGGCAGTGTTGAAAATCTGTAGTGAAGGTATTAAATATGCTCAAACTTCCGAGCATACGTGGAAACTGCACAACGCATGTGTGTAACACAGTCACTTAGCGGAATTATTTCACCAAATTTTCAGCATAGGCATTTTGTGACCTCTGCTCATGTACACTGTCACTATGATTTTCTTAATCTGTCCCGAATATTGATTTCCCACAGCAACCACGGTATTCTGCGCCAGATGTGTAAACGTATATTTCAGGCAGGATGTGAAAAATGACAGCTGTACTGTTCATAAGGAGGTCTGGAAAAAAATGGCAGTGTTTAAAATCTGGAGTGAAAATACTACAGATTTGCGAAGTTATGAGGGTGCGTGGAAACTGCATCATGCACGCTTGTAACACAGTCATTTTATGGACATTTGTCACCAAATTTTCAACATAGGCATCTTAGGACCTCTGCTCAGGAACAGAGTCACACTGATTTTACATACGAACATACATACAAACATGAACATACGAATCTGCCAGCAGAACACACCAGTCGGTCTATGTAAGTCTGCCCGAGTGTGCACCTAGATTGCAGCTGCCCCAGCCTCCTCCCCCGCTTGTCCCAGCCCCTGCCCCTGACTCTTCCTCTTGCTTTATCCCACTCCTCCTTAAGGCTACATGTCCTACATGTTACCACCTCCTCTGGCAAAGCAATCTAACTAGACACCACCCTCTCAGAGAAGTAGTGCCTTCTCATTTCCGTCTTGAAACATCCCCGTTTCAACCTTAGTCCATGCCCCCCTCGTCTCTCCTCTTCTCCTCAGTTTAAACACCCCCTCGGTGCTAGGTTTATTTACCCACTCAGGTATTTAAACGAATCAATCATATCCCTCCTCCAATGTGTACATGTTTAACTCCTTCAGCCTAACTTCATATTCCTTTCATTCCATCCCCTTTAATATTTTTGTTGCCCTCCAGTAACTTTATATCTCTTCTCAGGTATGGCCTCTAGTATTGCACATAGTACTCTAGGTGCGGTCTGACCAGTGATCTGTGGAGAGGTAGGATCACATCCCTGTGTCTGGATGTGAACCCCCCTTGTGATGCACCCCAGCATCCTGTTTGCCTTCGCTGCTGCTCTTGTACAATGGGCTGAGTTGTTCATTCTTTCAGTTACCAACACCCCTAGGTCCTTCTCCTCCTCTCTGATCCCCAACCAATAGTGCCTCTTCTGGTTCTTAGCCCTGAAGTGCATCACCTTACACTTCTTTGCATTGAATCCTAGCTGACACACCACCAACCATGTCTCTAGTTTGGGTAGGTCCCCCTGCAGTTTTTCCCATCTGTCCTCTTCATCTACCGCTGCCCCCAATTTGGTATAATGTGCGAACAGACTAACTCTGCTCCCCACTTGGTGTGCTATGTCGGAGATAAAGAGCCCAAATAGCACTGGGCCCAGCACTGACCCCTGCGGCACCCCGCTTGTCACTGCTCTGGGTGCCGAGAGCTCCCCCATCACCACCACCCTCCGCACCCTTCCCTGTAACCAGTTCTCTATTTTTTTTTCTCTTACTTTGTGTTTTTCACTCCTTACTACCCCTTCCCTCCACTCAATCAGACTTCCCCAAGGACACACATAGCCCAGCTGTCGGAGTCTGCCCCAGAGTACTTGGTCACACTGCCTTTAGACCCGTGATGCCCAATTGACCCCCCGGTAGGGTGAGGATGAACTCTCTCCTTGAACCTCCCCAGCAACTGTTCAGCCATGGACCCATGCACAACGGAGTCTGCCCTGACGAACCGGGAATGCGTTTAGAGGAGTCGACACCTAGGAGCGATGGGGGTTGTTTCCTCTATTCAGCCCCAGATATCAGCATGCAATGAGGGGCTAGGAGTGAGGAGACGCTGAGATGTGCCCTCTGCTCCGCCCCTCTGCCGACGTCTGCTTGTCCCCTTCTTACTGCTATCTCCACATACCGCACCTTCTACCTGAGCACCCCCAGGTGGCAGTAGCACAGTGAGGTTGCAGAGTAGTCCTCCCGGAGAAGGAGAGCAGCGTCAGGCGCTCATTCTTCTCCTCCGGCCGACCCCGTGGTCCGTGCTCGCTTCCAACACGGGTCGCCGTGTAGTGACGAAGATATCCAGCGCCCAGCCCTCTGCGCCTATCGGGCTGCACAAGTTCTCATCCATTTAGTCAGCTTTTTCCCACCCACACTGCCGTTGGCTCCCCCAGTCTCCCATGAGACACTGTATCAAGAGGCCTTACTGAAGTCCAAGTACAGGACATGTACCACATGGCCCCTGTCCAACTCCCTTGTCTCCCAGTCACAACACTCTTATTAGATTGCTTTGACAAGACCACCCTGAGACAAACCCGTGTTTCCGCCCATCTTGGAGGCCATTACTGTCTAGGAATGCCACCAGCCTCTCCTTCAGTATCGCCTCCATAAGCTTACCCACTATGGATGTGAGACTTACCGGCCGATAATTTCCTGGCTTCTCCCTAGGCCCACTCTTGTGTATGGGCACCACATGAGCCACCCTTCAGTCCTGGGGCACACACCCCGTTTCCAGGGAGGTGTTGAACAGATCTACCAGCAGCTCAGCCAACAGTTCCACCATCTCCCTCAGCACCCTGGGGTGGATGGCATTGGGACTTGGTGCCTTGTCCACCCTTACTGCCCTCAGCCCCTCTAGCACCCTACTCCCTGTGATCACTTTGTCCGTCACTTCCCTCCTTTCCCCAGCCCATTCTGGTAGTGGGCCATCCCTCTCCTTAGTGAAAACGGAGCAGAAGTACTCATTTAGAATTTCCACTTGCTCCTCCGCCTTTTCCACCCAATCCCGTCCCCGGTTTATCCTCACAATATGTTTCTTGCACTTCCTCTTTTCCCTGACATACCTAAAAAAGTCCTTTTCCCCCTCCCTTTATGCCCTGTGCAGAACTTAATTGCCTGGATGCCTTAGCTTTTTTCACCCTCTTGGCAACCTCCCTTGACGGCTTGACCAACTCCCGAAAGCCTCCTTATCCTCTCTCTTCCCTGTTCTCCTGGTATGCAGCCGTCTTTGCCCTCACCCCTTGCAGCACTTCCTTGTTCAGCCAGCATGGTTTCTTGGCTCTGCTCTTCTTACTCCTAGCCCTGGTGTAGGCTACTGTGGCCTCTGTTAGTCCAGTCTTTATGACTTACCACTTTTGTTCTGCATCCATCCCCGGCTTTATATCCTGGAGTCTCCCTTGCAGTATTGCTCCCATCCCCCAAAGTCCACCCTAATAAAGTCCACCACCTTAGTGCCCATGCCTCCTGTCTCCCTGCCCAGCGCGACAACGAGCCACACTGTTTGGTGGTCACTACCTGCCAGTGGGTCCTCCACCCTTACTTCCCTCACCGCCTCCCCATTTTGCCAGTACTAGGTCCAGAGTGCTACCAAGCCTTGTAGGCCCACTTACCAATTGCATCAGAAGGCTGTCCTGGAATTCATCAAGGAGCACCTGCTCCCTGGTACTGCTAGTGGCTGGGGTGCTCCAGTCAACCCATGGTAAGTTAAAATCCCCCACTATAACCACACTCCCCTTCTACAAACCTTCCTTATCTACTCTGCCAACTCGCCATCCAGTTCCCCGGATTGGGCTGGTGGTCTGTACACCATTCCCAGCCTCAGCTTTCTGCCCTTGGAGTCCAGAAGCTGCACCCAAAGTGCCTCTGTCCTCTCCTCTTCTCTCTCATCCCTTATGCATTTAATCCCTTCCCTCACATACAGTCCAACCCCACGATTCCTGCTGTATAACCTGTATTCCGGGATTGCCAAGCCCCAGTCATGGTACTCTGTGGCCCAAGTCTCTGTCACTGCATCATTGTCTATCTTCCCTCTGAAAGGAGCACCTGAAGCTCTGCAGTTTTGTTCCCCAGGCTTCTTGCATTGAGAGAGACCACCTTCCACCCGTACCCCTCCTTCTCCTCCTTGGCCTGTGTTCCTCCTCCCGGTAGTCCGCACCCTTTCTCCTCCTTATTCTTACGGGGTGGTGGTGCCTTCTGTATTATACTCAGACCACTCTGCTCGCCCCTCCCAGGGTTACTACGCCTCCACCTTTACCTGTATCTAGGGGGTGAGCTCATTAGGCTCCCCTGTCCGAACCTTTCTACTAATCTCAGTCTTTTGGCCACCTCCACTAGTTTAAATCCACCTTAGTAGAGATATACATCCTAATCCTGCCTTTAATACTCCCCTCTCCTTCCTGCTCAAGTGTCCCCTGTCCCCTGCATACAAGTCACTATTTCTCCAGACTCTACCCCAATTAGTCACTAACCTATAATTTTTGGTGTTGCACCAATCCCTCAGCCCCTCTTTGAACTCCTCAATCCTACCCTTCCTCCCCATGCTTGCACATGGTACCGGGAGTACCTCCGAGAATGCCACCGACTCTCCCACTCCCTCACTCTGCCTGCCCAACTACTTGAACCTCCCCCTCACCACTTCCACAGCCTCCTCCGCCAAGTCGTTTGTACCCGCATGAACAGTAAATGAGGTTTCTTCCTCTCCCTTGCTGCACACTTGAGCAGTGCCTGCCCTGCCCCTCCTGCAGTCAACCTGGGGACAGCTTCAACCCAAATACAGCTGTGCCTTCCGCCCCTTCTCACCCCTTTCAGTATAGAATCCCCTTGAACGAGTATCCCCGTCTGTTATCCCCTTTCCCTTCTAATGCCCCTTCCACCACCCCAGTATTCATTCTTCCCTGCCCCTTCCCCCACCAGCTGCACCCTCTGTGACTTTTGTATCTGTACCCCCTATTTCTGCCTCACCTCTTTTCTCTGCCTTATTCCACCCATCCCCCTTGAACCCCTTCCCAACCTGACTACTTCCTACTGGGCTTTCCATGTCGACCTCCCCTCCTCCCCTTCTGATTTCCAACCCTTCTCCTATCCCCGCTGTTGTCGATTTAGAGCTGCCATTCCCTTCTACCCCGATAGTGATGCCCCTCCCATCCTTCCCACTTCCTGTAGCCTTCTCTCCTCCAGTCACCACCCTGTCCTTCCTTAGTCCCCCTTCTACCCTTTTGTCCTCGCTATCTGTTCCCCTGGCTGTTGCCATCCCTCTCATGCCCCAGTTGTCCTCCCCCTCTTCAGTATGTTCCTGCTCCCCTTCTCTGTCTCATACCAGAGGCTTGAATCTATTCCTAGTCGATACCCCTCCTACATCTCTTCCCCCATCGGTTCCTCCCTCCTATTTGTTCCCCTCCATGCCACCCCTGGTCCCTCCCTACCCGAAGCCATCTGCTCTTTCCCCTGATACTCCTCGTGGTTTCTTCTTCCCCTAACAGGAGGCACCACCCCCCCCTCGCCTCAGGCACCCCTTCCTTCTCCTCTCTTTTCAGCTAGTGCCTCTGATACTGGGGTCAGTTTCAGTCCCTAGTTGTTCTACCTCTGTCCCCCCTTGCCATCTCCTATTCCCCCTCAGCCAGGATGCCTACCATACTCATCTGCCCTGCCACTTAGACTGCTCCCTAACCTCCACAGTTCCTGCCTCAAACTAGCCAGTCATCTACAGACCATACACCCCCCATCTTCCAAGCCCAGTATCATGGCGGACCCACACCCTGTACACCCCACCACCCTTCCAAAGGTGTCCGCCCTATTGACATGTGGCACCTGCCCCATTTTGGCCCCAGTCTTATGTTTACGGGCTCTTACTTCCAGGTTCTGTACCCTACTACAATTGTTAGGCCCCTATTTACTCAAATTCCTGTCTCCCCCCCCCCCCACTAGTCCCCTACTGGCCCCTTGCCAACCAATTCAGTCTCAAATCTCATCCATTAGATACTGTATTACTGTAGCAATCCTAAAGCCTCCTTGTCTGTTTTTCACCCCATAGCTACCATACTTTTTGTTCTTAGCTCTCATATAGTTTCACTTAGCCCAGTTAGAAATCCTATTGCACCCCAAGTATTACTCAGCTCAGTTAGAGAAATAAACAGAACAAATAAATAGGTATTATTACAGCAATCATAACAGTATAGCCCAGTACTTCGCTCAGTTAGAGAAATAAACAGAACAACTAAATCTGTATTATTACAGCACTCCTCAAAGTATCCAATCATTGCTTTGTCTCCACCCCAGAGACCCTGCTGTAATATAGGACCACAGAGAACACTGGGCGGGAGGGTGGGCAACTCTAAAGTCCCGGCAGAGCTTCCTTGAACTCGCTCAGTCCCCTCTCACTCACTCGTTCTGTTTCTCCCAGTGCTGCAGGCTGCCCTTTTGTACTGGGCTCCTGCCTGCATTGGCCCCTTTTTCTGCCCACAAAGAAATCCGCAGCAGTCCTGACAGAGCTCTGTTGAGCTCGCACACTCCCCCACTCTCACTCGCTTGTTCTGTTTCTCCCAGCGCTGCAGGCTGCCCTATTGTACTGGGCTCCTGCCTGCATTGGCACCTTTTTCTGCCCACAAAGAAACCCGCAGCAGTCCCGACAGAGCTCCGTTGAGCTCGCTCACTCCCCCTCTCTCACTCGCTCATTCTTTTTCTCCCGATGCTGTAGGCTGCCCTTTTGTAATGGGCTCCTGCCTGCGTTGGCACCTTATTCTGCCCACAAAGACGTTCACAGCTGTCCTGACAGAGCTACTTTGAGCTTGCTCACTTCCCCTCTCTCACTCGCTCGTTTTGTTTCTCCTGGCGCTGCAGGCTGCCCTTTTGAACTGGACTCCTGCCTGCATTGGTGCCTTTTTCTGCCCACAAAGAAATCAGCAGCAGTCCCGACAGAGCTCAGTTAAGCTCATTCACTCCCCCCTCTCAGTTGCTCGATCTTAATCTGTCCCAAACACTGATTTCCCACAGCGACCGCGCAGTTCTGCGCCAGAAGTGCAAAAACACATTTTGGCCAGGATGTGAAAAATGACAGCTGTACTGTTTATAAGGAGGTGTGGAAAAAAAGCCAGCATTGACTATCTGGCATGAAAATATTACAAATTTGCGAAGTTTCAAGGATGCGTGGAAACTGCGCAGTGCACACTTGTAACAGTCATTTTATGGACTTTCGTCACCAAATTTTCAACATAGGCATTTTAGGACCTCTGGTCATGAACAGTATCACTGTCATTTTCTCACTCTATCCCGAAAACTGATTTCCGACAGCGACCGTGCTATTCTGTGCCGGAAGTGCAAAAACTCATTTTGGCCAGGATGTGTAAAATGACAGTTGTACTGTTCATAAGGAGTAGTGGAAAAATGCCAGTGTTGAATATCTGGAGTGAAAATATTACAGATTTTTGAAGTTACGAGCGTCCGTGGAAACTGCACAACGCACGCTCGTAAAAGTCATTTTTTTGGGATTTTTTCCACAAATTTGCAACATAGGCTTTTTGAGAGCCCACCTCATGAACAGTGGCACTGTCGTTTTGTTCATCAGTTCCAAAAGGTGATTCTGTGCAGTGACCGTGAAATCACCTTTCGGGACCGAATAATGCCATGACAGTGGCCGAATTCTTGAGGAGGGGTCCCAATAACACCATGTTGAAAATTTGGTGGCAACATTCCCAGAAATGCCCGAGCTATACACCAAAGTTGAAAAAACCCTGTTGATGCTATTATACAGCTTACTGGCATGTCTTCAGTTTGCGGTAGGGTTTGAAGAGTGCAGACGTGGTCCTGGTCCACCGAAGATCGTCGCACTGGGCTCCGGAGGTAAGTATGGGGTGGGAGGAGGCAGGGTGTGCAGAGTGTGGCGTGGTTGGGAGGGCCACTGGAATCAATGAGGGACCGCTTTTCTGTTTTACAGGTTTAAAGGGATAAAAAAAAAGGAAAACATCAAGGGATTTTTTTCTTTTTATTAGGGGCATTGGCACGCTGGGGTGGACTCCCAGTGTGCCACCTGAGTGTTTTTTTTTGGGGCTGTAGCGAAGGGGGATTAGGCACCCTTGTCGCCACACAACAGATTTGGGGGACATTATGTCGACGGGAGGGTCTCCCTATCTGCAAATTTACTGGGAAGGGTGGGACTGAAGCCGATGGGGATTGGGGCCCCGTTGAGAAAGACTGTTGGGGGGCACATGATGTCGAGGGATTGGGCATCCCTCTGCACACAACAAATGGGGAGGGATTGCAGTATCTTGACGAGTGGGCCCCCGCTGGCAACTACATATTCGTCGGGCATGCGGACAGCAGGTACCGCCCTGCAATGATGGGGGTTGTTTCATTGCAGTGAAATGGCTGACGCCATGGTTACCGAGGCGGCTCTGATTGCAGCGGCGAAAACATTTCAACTTGGTGGCACTTCTGCAGAACCAGTGTCATCAAGACACTGGGCCTGCATTGGTCCACCAGTGCCAAGCCCCGAAATGCAGTGCCCCCGTTGGCTGCCACAGTGCCACACCTTCACTACCCGCTTCTCTCCTAAGCTGCCACATAATGTTTATTTAGTTATTTATTTAGTTATTTAACCAGGTATAGCACACTAAGCTGAAAGCTTTTTTACAGGAGCGACCTGGGAGCAGAAGGAGGTTAAGTGACTTGCTCAGGGTCACACAGTATGCAAGTGGAAGCTGTGGGATTCAAACCCAGGTCTGGTCTGCTGGATGTCACCAAATTTGCAGCTCAGAGCCTTAGACCACTGCGCTATACTGCCTCCTGTCAGTAATGTTTCTTGCGCATGCACGCAAGCAAAGATAAAAAGGCTTGAAACTTTCAGTCTCATAAAGTGCAAGTGAGAAAAGTATTCAGACAGACCACCTCAGTCCTTGACCATTAAGGGTGAGCTATTGTTTCACCATTAAGGGTGAGCTATTGTTGTTTAGCCATTTTTTCACTCGTATGAAGATCTATCCCTGTTGCTCACCTTTCACCTATAGCCAGATGGGGTTAGCAGAAGTTCCCTAGGTGTGGCCTGATGAAAAGGGTTTTCTCGAAGATCTACTGTTACAGTAAGTACGTAACTGTTCTTTTTGTAGCCTGAACCTGAGATATGGTCTGTGGTTGGGTCTGACTGGAATGGGGAAGTAGACATCTTTCAGTCCCAGTGACCCCAACCAGTCTCCTGACTGGATGATATCACTGTGCCCAGAATGACCATCTTGAGTGTTTCTTTTTTTATAAGTTTGTTCAGCTATCTTAGATCTAAAGTGGGTCACCACTCATGTTTCTTGTGGGTCAGGAAGTATCTTGAAAACATGCCCTTTTCCCATTGTGAGGTAGGGACCTTTTCCTCTGCCTTTGCCTGCAGCAGTTTCTTTACTTCCAGGTCCAGCAGAATTTTTTCTGTAGGTGAATGGGCTGGGTAGTTTTTTTGGTTTCTGCAGTTTTGGGCACCTTTTGAGTTGCAGGGACAATCCCTGACTCAATACTTCCAGGACCCATTTACATGTAGTAATGTCTTACCATTCCTGAAAGTAGTGGGTCATTACCCTCTCCTCCCAGCAGTGGCTGACTGGCGACCTGGGCAGAATTGTCAGAGGAAGTGTTTCTTTGCTGCATCCAGGACGGACTTTGCTGTGGTAGCCAGGTTCTGTGCTACTTCATCATCTGTGTAATCAGTCAGTGCCAGCACTGCATTACACAATGCGTTCTGGTTCTGGACTATGCATGCCAAATAAGCTGCCTGCCTCAGGAGCAGTGAAGCTGTTGTGTAAACTTTTTTGGTCATAGTATCCAGTTTCCTAGAATCCTTCTCAGGAGGCTGTGCGGAGAGGGGCACTGTGGCCTTCTCACAGGCAGCTGCTTGTACCACTCCTTCGTTATCAATCAATCAATCAAAACTTTATTTAACCAGGCATAACACCATTGAGCAGGCTCATTTTCAAAGTGGTTCTGGGCAATAAAAAAGCAGATACATAGTAAGCAGTTACATACAAGGAACTGTAATAGGCATAAGTAACTAAAAAAAAAAACATAAAATAAACACATAATGAGAATAGTTCAGTCAAAAATTAGGCCAAGGTTAGGACAACGCAGCCCTAGTCGCCCACCAGAATAAAGTTTCTCGGTGATGCTTCTAGGATGAGACCTGGGGTTAATTAAAAAAGAGAAGAAAAAAGAGGTCAGAGGGGAGTAGGGCGAGAAGGCAAGGAAGTAGTCGAGAGGGAGGGGGTGGGATCTGTTTGCTGTATAAGGAGTGAAACCGTAAGGGGGAGATGAGTGAAGTCTTAGAAAGCCTTAAGGGTTCCCGGAGCTACTAGATCGAAGCTGGTCACCTGTAACTGTTGCAGGATTCCTTTAGGTAACCCACTATCAAATATTTGAAAGTGAGAGGTCCTGAGAGGGTTGAGAGCTTTAAGGTTCTTTGCACAGCATTCCATAGGGAAGGAAGGGAGAAATTAACAGCAGCAGAACCATAATACGTCTTTATTCTAGGTATGTGGAAGCAAATTATTGAGAAATGTCTCTGGCCATAGGACCCCTTAGCACGCTCAGAAAAGCTAAAGATGTAAACTGGCAGTTTATCAGTCAGTGCCTTGTAGAACCAGAGGAAGCCATTTCTTTGCCTCTTCAAGGATAGGGTGGACCATCTTGACTCCTGGTACAGGAGGTAGTGGTGGGTGCGTAGTGGTAAGTTAAGGATGAACCTCAAGGCACGATGATGGAGAGTGTCAGGTATGCAAAGCACCGATGTAGGACAACGGCTGTAGAGAAAGTCAACGTAGTCAAGTAGTGGCAAGAATGTTGTTTGAACTAGCCCCTTCCTGACTTCAATGGTAAGTAGATGCTTAATACGATAAAATATGCCTAAGAATTGACTTAATTTTTTCGAGAGTTCATTCAGGTGGCACATAAAATTGAGCTTATTGTCAAGCCAGAATCCTAAGTATTTAAAGTTATCAACAATTTCCAGCGGTTCACCCAGTAAAGTAAGGATCTGACAGCTACTTGTTGGCCCTGAAGCAGCATGTGGTGGGAGGATCATGGCTTTGGTCTTTTTGGCATTAAGTAGAAGCTTAAACTTCAGGAGGTTGTATTGAAGGGAGACAAAATCATGCTATAAATCCTTATGGGCTACGTCCAATGAAGAATTTGAGGTGTAGAGGACCGTATTGTCTGCGAATAAGTGGGTGTTAGCTGTACATAAGTGTGAATCAAGGTTGTTGATGTAGATTGTGAATGGTATAGGGCCCAGTATGGAGCCTTGCCAGACACCTCGTGGTAGAATTTTTAATGGAGACAAGTCTCCCATGGCTTTAGCTCATCGTAATCTATTAGTAAGATAGCAAGTAAACCATTTTAGAGCAGTGCTAGCCAGACCAAAGTTACTCAATGCGTTAAGCATAATGTTGTGATCCACAGTAGCAAAAGCCTTCCTAAGGTCAAGGAAGAGTGCAAACACTTGCTTCTTTGAATCCAAAGCAATTTGCCAGTCTGTAGCTACTTTAGCAAGGGCAGAAACTGTACTGTGTTTGTATCTAAAGCCCGACTGAGCAGCGTTTAAGAGATTTTGTGATTCCAGATGCTCCCTGATTTGGGTGTTAACAATTTTTTCCAGAAGCTTTGAGAGGGTAGGAAGTATGGAAATTGGCCGGTAGTTATTCAGGTCACTAGGGTCCCCTGACTTGAACAGGGGGATGATGTGTGCAGTTTTTCAGATCGAAGGTAATACACCATGTTTCACAGAAGTATTAAATAAATGGACGATGGGGCAGTCAGGTAATAGAAGCCTGTTTTCAGGGAGAAGGGTTCAATGTAGGCCTGCAGGTATTCCACCTGCTGTCAGTCCACCTAATACTTCTTTTCATCTTTTTTATCAGTGCCAGCAGCTGAATTAGATGCTAACATGATTTTGAAGTAGCCTTTTGGAGTGATTTGTGGATGGGGGCTAGTAGTCTCCTTCACAGAGCTAGCCCCATCATAGCCATGAACCCCATTTCCTCTTCATTCTCCTCTGTTTAATGAGAAGGGATGTTGAGGGTGTTCAACATCTATTTGTTGAACGTGGAATAGGAGGTATCATCCACTGTGTGCCTAAGAGGCTCTTAGGCTCACAGAGGATGATACCTCTTATTCCGTGTTCAACAAATAGATAGGGGAGCCAAACTCTTGGATGAGGTGAACCATCAGGTTCTGTGGGTTCACCTTCCTCCTCCTCTTCATAATATGCATCCTTCTCCTTAGACAAATGGTCTGGGACTGGATTTTGGGGAGGGGCAGGCATATTCAAGAACTTTCCCGTAGCCATGTCCTTTGTTCAGTGCATTTGTTTCTGACCCACTGCCTGCTCCTTTTCCTTTGTGGGAGGAGTGGCATGAAAACATTTTTGTATTTTTTTCTTATCAGGCTCTTGTTCCAGTAGCTTCTCTGCGGCTTTCTCTGTTTGTATGTTTGCCATCATGTGGATCACCCTGGTATCTTTACCAAGCTTATCTGATCGCCGAGCAGCTGTATCTTTTATATCTGTCCCCTTTGACAGGGACTGCTGCTTATGAGGAGAGGAACCCTCTCTTGCGTGTTTTCTACCATCGTTGGGAACTCCCTCTGAACCTTTGTTATGCTTTGATGACATAAGAGCAGACTGAGAAGCCATAAATTCTTCTCTTTTTAAAGCCCTTTTCTTTTGGGTTTTAGGGCAAAACTTTTTGCAGAGCTCACAATTGATAAAATCATGATGTGGACCCTGGCATTTTCGACAAAGCTTATGGTAGTCTGCCATTGCCAGGAGCTGAAAACAAATTGTACAATTTTCAAAGCCTTTGTGTCCTGTTCTTTTCTTGTGTCTGTTGGCCATGCCAAACACAGAAAAGACCTGTCAAAAATAAAAAAAAAAATTCAATAAAAAATAGTTTTCCCTCGCAGAACAGAGGAAAAAAAAAACACTTAAGAGGCTTTGAAGTGCAGTGGTTCAAACTTTGTGAAAAATGGAGTTTGATTCCTTCCAAACAAAAACTGTGTGTCAATACATTAGAAAAAGCCTTTAAAAAGTTAGCTGCTTTAATAAAATTTAAGAAAACACTGTTGGTTCCCTTCAGGCGGGAACTGCCATACAATGCAGGCTTCTTCAGTTCCTGGAACCGACCGGGAACCAGAGAAAATCACCAAAAAACACCCACAAAATTTAACACCCCAGCTAATGCAAAGTATTGAAAAACATGAACAGCAGGGGAGCATGATCACAATACTGAGTTTGAACTTGTAAGTATTAATTAAAGGAAAACTGCCCAAATCTTCAACTCCTCACCCCACAAAGCCTTAACCCCCAATTAAGAGTTTCGCAAGGAAAATTCTTTAGTTTATGTGTTGGAACTTACTGTATTGTAATTTTGTAAAGTCCAGAGTTGAGAACATGGTGGACGCTGCACGGTTCCATTTATTGTGAAAGTTGCGACGCCGCACCGCTCACTTCAGTACATTTAGTCCATTGAGCTCACAGTGCCCACCCCTAAGTGCAATCTGTGACAGAGAGGGGGAAAACAGGAATACCCTCCTCATGTCCCGCTAGAATGCTCACTAAATTTACAACTGAACACCTACCACGAGGTCCCAGGGCTTCCCCTATACTCTGGATCAGGGTGCAATACCAGTCTCGAGTCTTGTAGCCAAATTAGAACCCTTCTCAGTTGTTGCACAAAGGGGGAAGATCCAGGTGTTACAATCTCTTCAGGGTAGGCTTGTAACCTTGATTTTGTCTTCTCCCTCTGGACATGCAATAACCTGGTTCAAATCCCCACAGACCTTCCCTTGAGGCTTTTGTATTTTCCCTATCTTTATCCAGATTTTCTCTGTTACAGACCCTTGTTCGATTTGGTAGCCCATGGTGACACCCGTTTGGCAATAAGAATTTAGTCACAGATTATTATTGAACATCCCAGAATAACACATGCAATATAAAAATATCGCTCAGGCAGGTTTTTTAAACAAAGCAAATGTCTTTACTAAATAAATAATTATCATACATTACAGAAAGGTTTGGAAAATGTTGGTCACAGAATAACACAAATAAAAGTGGAGAATATACATAAAAATGTACTATAACAGTTATCTAAAGTGCTACCTGAAGTTCATAGTGAATGGAAGGTTTAGAAGAATAAATGATTTGCAAAAGATTCAGTCCTTCTGTAGCAGTCTTGCGTCTTGTGTGTCTGCTGGCAGTTGTTCTCATGTGGTCAGGAGTGTGTCCAGAAGCAAAATGTCAAAGTAAAATGCTCAGCAGAATATGAGAGAGAGAGAGAGAGAGAGAGGACTCTGGCTCATACTTATAATATATAGCTGGAGGAAATCTGCAAATAAAAGTCTGGCTGGTCCTAACATTTAGGCCAGTAGATGTCACTCTTGCACTTTCACCAAAAATTCTTATTAAGGGACTCCTACCTTTATTGGTCAGATCCTCTTACAATTCCCATATCCTGCCACTTAACCAATGTAATTATACCGTGACAGTGTCCTGTGAACCTAGCACTGCCTTTTGAAGTGTAAAGTTTTTTTATGACAGGGCTAGCTTTTAACGTCTCCTAAGTTTGTAACCCTTTTCCTCTTTAGTAGCTACCCCAAGCCTCTGACATGTAATTTTCAAGCCCCTGTCAGTAGCCTGGTTCCCAGACGCTGGAATACATATTCTGCAAGACCTTCTCTCATTTCCTGGGATCTTTCAGTAACCCTATGTACTCCTTGTTTAAAAAAAAAAAAAAAACACAAGCATATTTTGTGGCCTGTAACATATACAGAAGTACAACAAAACCAATATATAACAGAAATATATTTTGCAAATATGATTGGCAGTGGCTTAACATAGAAACATAGAAGTTGATGGCAGATAAGGACCGCAAGACCCATCCAGTCTGCCCATTTCTTTTTTCTACCTTATAAATGTGCCATCGGCCTTTGCTCTGTCAGTGGCCTATCTATTCATAGTCATTTGTATTGCTCCCTTATGCCTATCCCATGCCTGTTTGAGGCCCTGCACTGTATTCATAGCCACCACTTCTTGTGGTAAGCCATTCCATGCATCCACCACCCTTTCTGTGAAAAAGAATTTCCTCACATTCCCCCTTAATCGGCCCTCCTCTAATCTCATGCTGTGTCCCCTTAGCTCACCACAGTGGATCAGTGGAATAGTTTGTCTAGCACAGTGGTTATTGCTGGCTGGGATGGTTTCAAAGGGCTAGTAATCAGGAGGCAAGGGGGGGAAGGGGTAGAAGGGTAGTAATTTCTGGGTAGGGATCCAGAGCTGGCTGGGTGCAGTCCTCGGGCATGATTTTCAAAGGTCGGATAATGAGGCAAGGTGCTTGCAACAGAAAGGAATGATACGAACATATAAAATTTGCCAGCAGATAAAGGCCTAGAGGTCTATCAAGTTTGCTCGAATGTGCAGCTAGCACCCCCTTATTCTGCAGCTGCCCCTCCCCTCCACCCTTCCCCTTGCATCAAAAAAAATGAAGAACTATCCCCTTTTGTTGTATTTTCTAAGGCAGAAGTTGTCGACACTGCGTCAGAGATGAATGCTGCTGTTAGACCAGCCAGAGCTGGTCTGACTGACACTAGAACATATACAGAGGCCCACACCAGGCAGGCAGGCCTGACTATGGTACTATGCATGGCATTCTACTGCTAGAGTCTTGCACTGCAGACATTGTAATGCTTGCTTCCAGATGCCATTTCTTCCCCCGTAATTTTTTACTTGGCTTGCAAAATGTTTCGCTCCATTGCATCATATTTTTGACTCAACTTGTCATTTTTCTCTATCTCACTCCCACTTCATATTTTTGACTCAGCTTGCACAATTTTTTTCTCCATCTCATGTGTGCGTCATATTTATTTATTTATTTGAATTTTGATGACTGAGTGGGCCAACTGAGACAAACATGTCCCTTTTTCAGGGGCGACCCGGGGAATTGAAGCATTCCGTACTTAGTACAAGATGCATCACAAATAGAGTCAGCTGTTCAATACAAGACTTATCTGTAGAAAACAAACACGTGAAGACAGTGGTTACAAACAGAAGGTCATCTACTACAAAACATTTCTGAGTGGGGTAATAAATAGAGGTTACAAAAATGAAGCGAGGTACCCATACAGCAATTACATAAAATACAGTCACATATTACGTATATTACATACAGTATGTACAGACATTGGAGTGGAGATGGGTTGAGTCAAAAGAGGAGGTGGGTGGAGAGAAGATCGTGGATCGAGTTAGAAAGGGCGAGTAAAGGAGGGGGGAGAGGGAGAGTCGTGGGGTAACAGAAAAGGGTTAGTTGCAGTAACAGTTACAAATTGGAGGTGGAAAGAAATTTTATTTGAAATGCCTTTTAAACTGGGGAGGAGACGTACATGAGAGTAGACTGTGTGGGAGGTTATTCCATTTTTGAGGATCTCTTGCCAATGGCTAAGCGAGTTTTAGGTAGACTTAGCATAGGGAGGTGGGAGGATCCAAGGGTCCTGGAGAAGGGTTCAGCATGAGCAGATTGGAGAGGATGGGTGGGGATGGGAGGTGGATGAGTTTGAAGGTGGTGCAGAGTACGGGGAAGTCCAATTTAGCCTCAAAAGATGGCCAGCCTAGGGTGTTGAGCACGTCGCAGTGGTGGCCTGAGCTGGTGCTTTTGCAGCAAAGCATGCGATTCTGTGATAGACCAGTTTGGTCAGAATTGAGGTCTTAGAGTGAATTATTGGGGCTTCGTAGGAGAGGCCAGGGAGAAGGGTAACTGAGGCAGTAGGCAAGCTTGAACGGGGTGTGAGGTAGGAGGCAGTACGGCACAAAAGGCCAGGCTTTTGATGGGTCGCCTTTATAACATTGCTTGTCAAAGGATAAATGTTCGTCAAGCGTCAGATCCAGACATTTGAAAGAGCCCACCCCTTCTAACGGTACACCAGTGAATGTCTTGACTACCAGGGGTGATATAACTTGTCTTTTTTTTTCCATCTCACTCATGCATCCTATTTTTGACTCAACTTGCACCATTTTTGCTCCATCTCACTTCATGCATTGTAATTTTTGACTCAACTTGTATCATTCTCAGCTTGTGTTATTCTCATCCCATGTGTCATATTTTTGACGCTATGGTCCTCTTGCATCATTTGGGGGGACTTTGTTGCAGAGAATGCTTTTCTGGCAAAATACGGTGCACAGTATGTGGCGCACATGGATTTGACCCAAGGTGATCATTTGATGCACCTTGCATCGGTCTAAGGGCCCTTTGAAAAGGCGTCCCCGTGTCTTTATGTTCTCGTACCTTTCTGTGTCTCTGTGTTATCCTAGTACCCACCTCATTCAGACACTGCTAGAAGTGCTTAAAGTTATAAGAAGATGAAGACATTAATGTTGTTTGAACAAAAACTTATATATTTTACCTTGTAACTATAGTTTTTGTAATTGATGTCTTGATCTGATTAGCATTACCAACCCCATACTCCCCTCTTGGGATCCGTATAAGTACAGGTACTTCAGTACTTAGCAGTTTTAAAGTTGATGCTGTAAATGAATAGCAGACTATAGGTTTTTCATTCTTTTCGTTTTAAAATGTTTTTCATGCCCTTAGTGGCTTTAGTCTTTACAGATTCATGGATAACTTTGTCTGCCGTGTCTATACTGCTGAATGATCTGGCAGTTGAGACACAGGGGTTGTGTGATCAGGGCTGGGAATGGTTCATACCACCTGAACATTCCAGGATAGAGAGTACATGTAGGCTATTTACTTATAAAGTGGTAATCGGGTGATATACATCGGTTAGATGAACTATAGCTATAAGATGCAGTAACTTTTTCTTATGCACCATGCTGTGAAGCTGAGCCTGTTGCCAGTTTTGTGACTGCCGGTTGCAGTGTCTGATTGAGCTAAGTGCTTCATTAAAAACAGCTGGACACATGACAGATACAAAATTGAAGCAAGACCTCCAAAGATTAACTGAAACAGGACTTAGAAAAGGCAGGAGCTCCATTAAAGTGTGCTACCTGCTATGCTGCAGGCTACCCCACCCCTATTTGTGCATTTTGCATCTTTGTGTTGTATAGATCTTTGACAGCTAAAGCACATACTGTACCTCTCTATTATACTCTCCCACAGGTGACCCTGATCCTATACTGAGGTGCATAGTTGCTGGATTCTTTGCTAATGCTGCTAAGCTCCACTACACCGGATCCTATAGGTAATTTCTGGATTTAAGAAAGCCTACTTAGAATTTTTACTGTGGGCAGATAAAATATCTTTCACCTCACTGTAGTTATTTATTTATGTATTTCAAAAGTTTTACCAGAAGAGGCATGCTGAGCTGGGAACAGCACATTTCCGTATGTATCCTGGGTAAAGGGGGCGAGGGGAACTATACAGGACAATAATACAGTCAGTCATCGGGTAACGAGAGCAGCAGCACGTCAGTCTATACTGTCTGTTCAGCAGTGGGTATCAAGTGAGGGCAAAGAAAGCGGACCGCAGTGGGATAAACATACTACCATATAGGTGCAGAGGAGGATCATATACAAATACAAGTAATATACAGGTGCACTGTGCAAGGTAGACAGCAGTGGACTTTGAGGGGAGTACAGAAATGTAAATGATTCAAAGCAATTGCAAACATGAGTTGTGTGGAGAACGACTTTCAGTGTAAAAGGGGAAGGAGTGTAATGGATAAGAGGGGGAACATTAGACCAGAGTCAGGGAAAACCTGACAGTGAATGCAGATTGACCCGCAGATGTTTTCTTGTGGCGGTGGGGAGAGAGCGAGTGAATGTCTGAGTTACAGAGGGAGTGTGACGAGGAAGGTGTACAGGTGAGTATGGAGCTGAGATAGGTGGGGAGGTTCCATACAGAACTTAGAAATAAATGCAACTTAGTGGGCAAGCTGTCTGCCTTCAAGAAGAAGGAGACAGCAGGGTGTGAAGGGAACAGTGGTGTGTGTGTGGTAGAGTTAAGGGCAAAGTGGTGGAAGGAGTGAAAAAAATGGATCCAACCTAGTGAGGGTGTACTTTGGTGCAACACTATACACATAGAACGTGTCGACAGATGGGGACCGGTGATCCATCTAGTCTGCCCACGTTTTGGACTACAAAAACTGTAATCTACATCCCTGTAATAAAAAAAAAAAAAAGTGAGCGTTGTCTTAACAGTTGTCTCATGCCAAGCAGGGAGTGGGATACAGGCTTTGTTTCTGTAAAGCACCCTCAGTTTGAGCTGGAGGTTTTGTGGATGGCATCCACATCCCAGGAAATGTCGAGGTGGTGGTCCTGCCAAACCCCAAAGTACAAGAAGGTGGTGACCTCCTCCAGTGGTGTGCCTTCAGGGGTTGTGAAGACAACTGTGGGCAGGGATTTGGCCAGACACTGCTTGGTGTCAAATGTAATTGAGACTGTTTTGTTGGCATTGAGAATAAGTTAAAGTGGAACTCTCGTCTCCCCTGCAAAAATGCTGCGGGACTTTTTTTCACTCAGTTTTCAGATATTTTAATTTTTATCTGGTTGATCCCCACCCCACCCCCACCCACCATGCTGCTAAACTTAGTTCCCATAGTCCCCGTGGCCACTCTCTGATAATGCGGCTGATAGGCTGAGCTGCAGGAGATGTCTGTGTGACAGTAAATTACTTTGTATCAGTGTAAAGGAGTGCATAATAATCACATATATTCTACTGGTACGGATCAGGCTGAACTCGAGCACAATCGGTACCAGTAGAATAAGCACGATCATGTGCTCCATTACACTTGTATAACATCTCCTAAGTCAGGCACTCTATTCCTGTCTTAGAAACAGAAACATAGAACTTGATGGTAGATGAAGACTGCTTGGTCCACCTAGTCTGCCCATGTTCCCTACCTACTGTTACACCGTAGACCCTACTTGATCTTCGGCTCAACACCCCACCCCCCCAAATTCCTTGCTTCTAAAGTTCCCTTATACCTATCCCATGCTTGTTTAAATCCCATTACAGTTTTTGCTCCCACCACCTCCTCGGGAGGCTGTTCCAGGCAACCACCACCCTTTCTGTGAAGAACTGTTTCCTTACATTTCCCTGATTCAACTCCAGCAGCTTCATTGCATGACCCTTGTTCTTGTGCATCCTTTTCTCTGAAAAGGCTTCCTCTTGAACCTTATTTATAACCTTGAGATATTTGAAAGTCTCTACCATATCCCCCTCTCCCTCCTTTCCTCTAGTTTGTACATATTGAGGTCATTGAGTCTCTTCTCATAAGGCTTTTGATGCAGATCCTGCACCATTTTAGTTGCTGTCCTCTGGACTGCCTCAACTCTGTCTCCTTTCAGAAATGAGGACTCCAGAACTGGACACAGTACTCTAGGTTTGATTTCACAAGAGACTGATACAGAGTATCTCTTCCCCCTTTCTGCTGGTGATACTCTTCCCTATGTACCCTAGCATCCCCACTGGCTCTCCCCACTGCCTTGTCACACTGTGTGGCCACCTTTAGGTCATCAGATATGATAACACCCAGGTCTGTTTCGTGGTCATCAGTACCACTCCCCCCATGTTGTACTCTGACCCTGGGTTTAACTTAGTTGCCACTTTCTAGACCACTCCTCAAGCTTACCTAAATGTCTGTTCATTTTTCCACCCCTCTTGGAGTGTCCACTCTATTGCAGATTTGTCTTGGCACTTGATTAGTTTTACCTGCAGCAATGTGTGATTAATGGTTGTAAGGTTTTTACTCTAGTCTCGTTTACCTGCTCCATGTATAATGTTGTTTTAATCTAATTCATTTTTCTTGTTTATATTTATAGTTGTACTTGCCATTTAAGTTCATTAATACCTGAACAAGCTGCTTAAAAGGAATGTTTACAGGTTTTGAGTAAATCACATGACTATTATACTTAACAAGTAACCTGTTTGCCTAATTGATCATGTGATGTGTGATGTCAGTGATATTGGGGCTATTTAAGTTTGCTGTTCACAATTCAGAAGCTGCCCCCTTAGGAAGACCTGTTGATTGAAGCGCTGGGGATTTTGTGGTGACCTAAATGCAGTATCTGGCTATTTATTTCTGGCACAATAAAACTTGAAGCTTTTTTTATTTGCAAATCTTTGCTTGTGCCATTATTTGTTGTAGTGGTGAGTGCAACCTTTTGACTTTGCCATTTTGTACTCTGACCCTGGGTTTCTGTGCCCCAAGTGCACGATTTTGCCTTTTTTTTTTTTTGCTTTGAAACTTAGTTCCCACTTTCTAGACCACTCCTCAAGCTTACCTAAATCTCTATTCATTTTTCCACCCCTCTTGGAGTGTCCATTCTATTGCAGATTTGTCTTGGCACTTGATTAGTTTTACCTGCAGCCATGTGCACTATCATTATGGTTTCATGCTGACCCGTTAATATGAACTTCGACCTCCCTTCTCTCTCTCTCTCTACGATGCTAAATGTACTGTGAATCATGTATGCCAGTATTTGCTGAAATTGTAACTGATGGCACTGCATACTGCGTACTTTATTGCCAATGTACGTCTTGTTAATTGTATTTCATACTGTGTACTGCTTGCCCATGTATAACTTGTTGTATTGTATTTTCACTGTCTATTTACTTGGTTGTACTCTCCCGGGTCACACCTGAAAAAATGCATTTAGTTGCCTAGTGTGCCTAACAAACAAACAAAAATAAAAGCTAAATAAATAAATATAATGTGACTTGCTGGCACGTAGATGTCCCCCGCGGCTCAATGCATCAGTCGTTTTTTCAGAGGGCTGGTCGTGGGGGCCTATGGGAACTATAGTTCTCCATCGTGATGGGCAGGGAGTCACAGGATCAACCAGATAAAAATTAAAAATACTGAGAAGTGAATAAAAATTTTTTTTATGTATTTTTATAAACTGGGACCTAAACATCCCGCAACATTTCTGCAGGGTTGCTGAGAGGTTCCCTTTTAATTAGAGTTGAGCCAAAGTTTGATATTGATAAAATTCCTCTTAAGTAAACAGCCAAACCAGAAGCAGATGGGCCTGAGGTAAAAAGCACTGTTATCCACATGTATGTGTATATTTTAGGAAATGCATGCTTTGAGTAGGTAATTTAGGATAACAGAGAACAGGATAGAGCCAAGGACAAAGCCATGGGGGACACCTGGGGTCAGATATTCAAAGCCTTGCTTGGTGGGCAGAGTGATTGCACCCCATTTGCCTGGGATTTGTGCCCAAGCACAATATTCAAAGGGGCAAGTTGCACACGGTAAAAGGGTCAGCACACATGCTAAAAAAATAATGTATACAGTGGGGAAAGTGAGGGGTGGGGACATGAATTCAGGCGCAGTGCAAAATTCAGCAAGGCACTGTGCAAAAGGAATAGTGCAGGCCACCTTACGCTACGCATTTATCACTGTGAATAAGCCCGATTTACTCTGGGCAACCCTAGCAGCCAGCGGAGCCACTGCAGCCAAAACCACATTGGCAGTTGGGGAGCACACCTGCTCCCTGGTGTCTGGTGGTCTCCTCCGCCCTCCGATCACCAGCCCCAGTAACTGTAAACGATTCTTCAGCGTCCAGTGGTCCCACTCGCCCTCTGATCGTCAGCCCCAGTAACTGTAGACTATTCCCTGGTGTCCAGTGGTGCCCCCCCCCCCAGTTACTGATCTGATAACTATAAAATATTCTCCTGTGTCCAGTGGTTCCTTCTCCCCTGTTGTCTGATTGACAGCCCTGGTAAATGTAAACTGTTCCCTGGTGTCCAGTGGTTTTCCCCGCTCTCCAAACTCTGGCCCTGTCAAGTACACATGTGTCCCTGGTGTCCAGTGGTCCCCACTATCCTCCGATCCCTAGCCCCGTAGTGTAGTAAATAGTCCCTGGTGACTAGTGGTCCCCCTACCTCCAGGCACCGTCCCTGTAACTTATAATATGCCCTGGCATCTAGTGGCACCCCCCACCCACTGATCCCTGCCCCATATGAGTAGAACTGATCCATAGTATCTAGTGCCCTCCATACCACTGGCACAGAGCAAAGCATCCTGCTACCCCCCTTACTGGTTTCGCTGGTGCCATGGATCCAGTACGGCAACTGACTGGCACCAAGTAAAGTACCCTGCCCCCCCCCCACTGGTGTCCCTGGTACCTTGGATCCAGTATGGTGACTGGCACAGCACTCCTCTCACTACCTCGGTTGGCCGTCGTATAGACTGACAGGAAGCATGTGTCCTCAGTACTGTAAAGGGAGTGCACATGCTGTCTAACAGTAACAATTTTGAGTTATTCCCTGGTGTCCAGTGGGTCCCAACCCCCACCCTACCTTCTTGCTCTATATTTTTCAACTAAATTAGAAACTTATGTAACACCTTGCCCCATTTCTGGAGTCTGCCTTCTTTGCCACTGCCTTTGGGCACACAACCCCAGAATAAGCACCCCCCCATCAGAGCTTCCTTTTTTTAACTGAGCCCCCTGCATTCTTCTCCCTCCTGACCCTTTCTTAGAGTGTCTGACACCAGATCAGAGAAGTCAGGTAGAAGACTATACGTTTGTGACGCCTCAAGCAAAGCAACCTGAAAGCCACTCATACTTGTTGCTCCTCTGTCCCCACAAACAAGTCGGCAGTGGGGTGGGGTGTACACGTAAGAAGCTGTAAACATTTTATCAGTGCTGATAGTGCCCATCATGTGCGGCCAGCAAGCTGTTGCATTTCTTCACACCCCTCCCAAAACAGTCAGCCGGGGGGTGGCGGGGTCACATCATCAGGAACTGCCTCTGGCACTGCAGGATTCTGGGGTGGGGGTTGTTATATACATATTCCCCAATAGATGATCAGTGATCGGCACAGCCCTCCCCTCACCTCCTCGGCCAACCACCAAGTGAGAAATGTAAACTGCACTTTTTGCTGTGTGGTTCACATTTGTCACTTGGCAGCCAGTCAAGGAGGCAAGAGGAGGGCTGTGCCAGTTGCTGAACATTGATTGAGGAATACGTGTATAACAACCCCCAACTCACATTTCTGAGGCAACCCTGCAGTGCCAGAGGCAGTTTCTGCTTATGTGAAGCCCCTACTGGTTGACTGTTTTGGCGACGGGGTGTGTATGTCTGTGAAGAACTGGAGCAGCTCACCAGCCGCACATGATGAGCACGATCATTGCTGAGAAAATGAAGACGTACGGGCAGTTTGCAGGTCGCTTTGCTTGACGTGCCACAGATTGATACTGCTCTTCCTGGCTTCTCGTACCTGCTGTCAGACAGTACACGAATGGGCTGGGAGACAGAAGAATGCAGGTGGCTCAATCGAAAGAAAGAATCCTGGGGGTTGGGGAGCTAATGCTGATGTTGTGCCCCAAGGCGGTTGTATAAGAAGGTGGGCTCCCAATGTGGGGGTGTTACATGTAAGTTTCAAATAGGGTTGCAGGGGCTGGGACCCACTGGACACTAGGGAATAACTCAAAATAGTTTGGGTTTTCCATTACTTCACAAACTTTATTTCTGATAAATAGCAGTCTTTGCATTTGGGCTGTACAGTGACTGTCCAAGGAGTAAGGAGCTGGCTGAGCCGGTTGCCAAAGGATGCAGTGATTGTTTCGGTCGTGGGGTATATACTCACATAAAGAGTGTGGCACCAAGGAGTCAGATGTGCCCACAAGCCACACACTACAGTTAACTGCATGATGACTCGGGAGTCAGTGACATGGACATTTCATGGCTTGACACATGCTGGCTCCTGTTACAAAAAAGCCTGTCAAGCTGATCGGTATTTCAGAAATAGAAGGGGGCATACAAATGAGCTTTTTAAGAATGTATTCCATAAAAAAAGACACACAGAGACCATGATTGATATTTATGGTTTATTTAACTTGTGAAAAGTGTAGAACATCAGGTAATCATTTGCTGTCTCCTTTAAAAAAGGCTAGTAACTCACCAGAGATCCATGGAAGGTGTGAACCTTACTCCCTGGTGACCCTTACAGGGTTGTGGTGGTCACTGAGAGCATCGGGGAGAGCACAAGCTTCCTCAGTGTGGTGGGAGTGGGAGGAAAGGCTGACTGCTGATAGATACTCTGTCAGTCCACGTAGGACAAGGGCAAGAAGTGCTTCTCGAATGTGTCTGAAAGCTCCACTGTCAAAGAATCTAATACTAGGAAAACAGGATCTTCATTGAGGAGATCTCTTTCATCCGGCCACACCTTTGGAACAATACCTGCATCAGCGCTAGGACCACACGGACACTTTTGCAAGACAGGGACTGCCCATGCTGACGTCTTACATCAGTGTCTACAGAAACGTGGACGCGCCCATCTCTTCTTAGTTATTTTCTTGCCATCGATCATACTTGTGAGACCTACACACTCAAATATCGACTGTGACAAGGCAGTTATCTCTAAGGAGATCTCTGCACACCCCATTAACCAGGACTTATGCAAGATGGAAACTGTTGGTATGCGAGCATATGATTCAGCTACCCTGGGCATGAGGATTGCCAGCTACCAAGGGCATTTTTATAAGTATGAGTATTCCCTTTGGAGTAGGCTCAAGTCTCTGCCAGAGTCAGAGGTTAAACAGGATATTCTGCTGTCAAGCAAGCTATTGAGTCCAACAGTAACCAGCTTAAAGCCTTCATTGTTGCCTTTGATACTGCATGTCACTCTGCTGCTGCATGCATTGGCGTCAGGTGGCATTCCTGACTGCGTACTTCTGACTTCACCCAAAATGTCCAGTAACAGGTTATGAGGGTTCCCTTTGATGGAACCTATCTGTTTGGACAGCAGGTGGAGCCATCTCTTAAGGTGTCAAATGAAACTAGAATGACCCTTAAGACTTCCAGATCAGCTTTCTGTAACCCTCAGAGTTTGTGTGAGATGCTTTTCCTAACAAGCAGCTCTTTCAAGGCAAAGGTAGGGGAGACCAAAACAAAAGTCAGCCTTCCCATCCCAGCCTCAGAAAAAGGTTAAGTCGAAGGCACATATGCTGAAAGCACCAATGCCACTGTCTGATGCAGCGGCCTCCGTCTTGCCTTAGCTGCCCGAGGCAGACCTTTCCTCCCGGGGGAGGGGGGGGGCTATCCTAGTTTTACCATGAGTGGGAACCCATCACAACAGAAAAATGGGTGCTGAAGATCATCTGAGAGGGGTATTCCCTGGATTTTACAGAACTGCCTCCAGACCATACACCCAGAAGGCAACCCCCTTTGATGGCTCATATGTCAGAGCTTCTGGCACAGGAGATCACTGGCCTTTTGAGCAACAGGGCAGTGGAATTAGTGCCACAGTCTGAATTAAACACAGGCTTCTACTCCCACTACTTTCTGGTCCCAAAGAAATCGGGTGGCATGCGCCCCATTCTCGACCTCAAAAATCTTAACAAATTCATGGATCAAGAAAAATTCTAAATGATTTCTCTGTTTTTTTTTGCCTCCCTTCCTGATGTCTCAGGATTGGTTAGTGTCCCTGGACATGTAAGATACATACCAACACATACTGGTGCACCCCAGCCACCACAGATAACTCTGTTTCATAGTACTGGGGTAACACTACCAGTTCAAACTCCTGCCTTTTGGACTTTCCTTGGTACCACTAGTCTTAACAAAGTGCTTTGTAGTACTCACGGCACCCCGGCGGAAATCAGGATTCCAAGTCTTACCATATCTGGACGATCGCTAATCTCCAGCCTGTCCAGACAGGAGATGGAACAGGCAGTAACCACTGCCTCTCAGTTCTTCACCTCAATGGGGGTCTTAATGAACCTCAAGAAGTCTCGGCTTTAACCCTCACAGCAGCTGCTTCTCATTGGAGTTCTTCAGGATGCAACCCAGTCCTGAGCCTTCCTTACAGAGAGCAGGCTACAAGCAGTTCTGCAGATAGCATGCTACATCATGGAGTGCCAGACTGTGCAGGCCCACTCCATGCAGCGTATGCTGGGTCTGATAGCCTTCTCAGTGTTCACAGTGCCACTGGCACGGTTGTACATGAGGAAAACTCGGTGGATGCACCATGCACAATGGTCACAGGCATCATGTCCTCGGACTTACCCGTCTAGGTGACCAAGCCTCTGCTTTGGTCTCTCAGGTCTCTTACGTGGCGGTCTGTGGAGGACAACCTCCTCCAAAACATCCCCTTCTGCCAACCAGAGCCGTAGATGACTCTCACCATGGATGCCTCCCCGTTGGGTTGGGGGTTCACTGCCAGGGATTCCAAACACAAGGTATATGAGACTCATAAGAGACTCATCTCCACATCAGTGTGCTGGAGATGTGAGCTGTTGTATGTGGTTTTAGAGCCCTAGTGGACCTAGTCAGCCACAAAACATTCCTCTTCCAGACAGACAGGTCTGTTAGGTACTACATCAGCAAACAAGGAGAAGCACACACTTAACACACTCTGCTGGAAGGCGATGAGAGTGTGTGAATGGTGTCAGGAACACGGGATCCTGCTTCAAGCTATCTGTCTGGCAGGACTCCAGAACACTCTAGCAGATGAACTCAGTCAAACAGAGATCAATCCTTACGAGTGGTCTCTAGCTGCAGACATGGTGAGATCATTCTTTGCCAAGTGGCGTACCCAAGATGTGGACCTTTTTGCATCCTGCTGAGTGCCAAACTGCCTCAGTTCTGCTCCAGAAGTCCAGGACATGACTTTTTTTGTCAGGACACATTCAGACTGCAATGGCAGAATCGCTTTCTGTATGCATTCCCTCCAGTTCCTCTTGTGCAGTGGGTGTTGCTCAGATTGGAAGCACAAGGGGTCAAGATGATACTAGTGGTCCCCTGTTGGTCTTGACAGATTTGGTTTCCTCTGTTGAACAGACTTTCAGTTAGCAAACTGAGGGCTCTCAGGACAGACTTAATGACTCAGGGTCACCTGTTACATCCTAACCTGTGCTCCCTTCATCTTCAAGCCTGGCTCCTGAAGAAATAAAAGTGACTAGGTACAAGTGTCTCAGAGGGTCTCTGAAATACTTTTGACTGCATGTAAACCTTCCACTAGGAAGACATACCCAGCCAAATGGAAATTATTTTCCATCTGGTACTCCAAAACCGCATGGACCCCTTTGGGTGCCTTCCTGACAAGGTTTTGGAATACCTTCTAGACCTTTCTGATGCTGGCCTACAGTGTTTCACAGTAAAGGTCCATCTGTGTGCTGTATCTGCATACCACATGCCTGTCTGTACCCTCTGCCTGGCGCAGATGCCACTGTTGAAGAGGTTTCGTAAGGACATTTTGCACACAAGGCTCCCATTAGAAAGCCAGTAGCTGCATGGGACATCAACCTTATGTTAGCTGTGTTCACTCATAAGCGCTCTGAGCCCTTTGCGACTTGTGAGTTGAAGTTTTTAACTTGGAAAGCAGCCATTGCCTCTGCTGGCAGAGGGTCTGAAATCCATGCCTTGGTCAGAGATCCTGTTTTCCATAGGGGCAGTAGTTCTCCATGCACACCCCAAGTTTCTACCGAAAGTGATGTCGGAGTTCCATCTTAACCTGCCCCTTGTCCTGTCTGCCTATTTTGCCAACTTCCACAATGTCAGAGCGTGCACTCTTCACTCACTGGGTGTTAAGAGGGTCCTTAGGTTTTATCTTGACAAAACCTCGGACTTCAGACAGTCCAAACATCTCTTTATCTCCTTTGATCCTAAACAGAAGGGACAGCCAGTTACAGTCCAGTGCATTTCTGTCTAGATTGTGAATTGCCTGCGCCACTGCTATACCGTGGCTCAGGTTAAATTGGAGGGTCACATATGTGCCCACTTCACCAGAGCAGCTGCCATGCCCCTGGCAGAGTTTCTCTATGTGTCTATTGGAGATATTTGCAGAGATGCAACTCAGAGCACAGTGCACACCTTCACTAAGCACTATAGCCGTAATGTTCATGCAAGGCAGCATGCCATCTTTGGCAGGACAATCCTGAATAGATCATTATCCTGAGTGAGCCTTCAGCTCATCCTACTGCCCTAGTCTGGGGGACTTTTTCTGAGCTTGCTACTCTGACCAACTAGTGGGAATCAAAGGTGAAGATGGAGTCTTGGAAGATATTAAAATTACATTCTTACCATAATTCTTAATCTTCTCAGAATATCTTCACTGTTGATCCACACGCCCACCCACCATCCCCTGGGCTCACTCCAGTATGGTTGTGTTGGTCATCACCGCTTTATGCCTGGTTTGGGCTGTGAAAACACTTGTGTTACTGGATTTCATGGCCCTTTTTACATGGGCCACCATGCCTGTCTTGTGCCTGGATAAGTGCATGTTACTTGTTAGGTTATGCTGCTGACCTCTTTGGTAAAAAGGTATTGAGGCAGTTGGAGGCTGATACCAGGCTGTGCCCTCTTGATGGCTCAGGTCATGCCTGAAAATGGTCCCTAGGACAAGTACACCTACCCGGTTAACACATAAATACAAAATACACAGTTTCCCACTCTCGATCCCCTGGCAAGGAGGACTGCTTTTTCTTACAGCTCACTGCATGGTCTACCTTACAATTACCCATTTTGGTGGACAGACTCTAGTGATCTGCTTTCCCTGCCTATCCTGTATGATTGAACAGATATGGATTCCTTGTTGCTTTCGGTCAGTCTTATTATGCTGCCACCAAATTATGGATTTTACTCCACTGGCACCTGGCTGGCTGGACAGGGGCCACAACGGGTGGAGATGAAATGGGACCTTCTGCCATTTAGTGAGATGGTCTGCTACATGTTTGGCAGACATAGCTTGGAATGGGCAGCAGGAGACCATAACCCCTGGATATAGAGATTCCATGAAGTCTGGATAGATGGATGTAGACAACTTACTCTCACTCTGTATATGATTTATGTGTGCCCATTGGCACAAGACTCCTCCTTGCCAGTGCATCTTAGTCATGCTCATCAGGAGTGGGGGGGTGCAGGAATCTCCTCTGTCTGACCTAGTGTTTTTGGAGGATAATATACAGACCTTTGAAGATATGCAGTGACAATACGGACTGGAGAGAAAGGATTTTTATCAGTACCTCCAGATTAGTCACTTCTTGACATCCCATCCTCAAGAAATGAGATCAAGTCAATATGCTTCTACTTGTAGCAACTTAATTACATGCATTAAAACACTGAGTCCCATTCTTTATATCAGGCTATACAAGAAACACAGCAGATCACATTACAGGACTGGACAGAGACTGGTAATTCTATTTATAAACTGGAAAAAATAAACTTTGCATTAAATTATGGTTCAGAAGTTTTCACCTCACGCTGGAACACATGGGTGATGCATGTCATGCAGTATGTTTACTAGGTTTGTACCATAATCAAATAGAATTGTGAATGGGAGATACACTAGTCAGGAAAGAATCAGAGGGCCCAATTCTCAAACCCAAGCTGGTCAACTCTCCTGTGCTGCCTTATTGGCCTCACTCTACCTGCCTAGCCCCATTTGTTGATAAAACTTATTAAATGAGAGTATTGCTCGAGTGTACTTTGACATTAGTCCCACTTGCTAGGAAATGACCATGGTCGGATACTTTGTGTATGACTTTGTTTGCTGCCTGTTACTGTGAGAAAATACTCTGCTTGATGCCCCTGTGCTGTGTATGTGTGGATGTGCACATAAACCTTTCAGTACCAAAAATAAATTACAGATAAAGCACCAAGCTGTGAACCTGGAGACCCAGCAGACCTGTGTTTGAAACCCACAACTTCCATTTGCTTACTGTGTGATGCTGAGCAAGTCATCTAACCTCCCTCTGCTCCTGGGATGCACCTGTAAATGAGCTTTGGCTCCATGTGGCCTTCCCTGCCAAAGCTTTAACAATGAAAATATATAGACACCTTCATCCAGTGTTGGGTAAGTTACTTTTTCTATTACTTTCTATTATGTTTGGAAACTTGTTCCAGGAAGCTCTGTGCAGTCACTAGTGAGGATGGAGAAGTACTAGAAAAAGTAATACACCTTACAATTATAGTTACTTAGTACTTTTTATACAAAAACAATACAAAAATAATAAATAACTATAACAGATTACATTTTTTGAAAGTAATAGGTTAGTTACTAGTTACTTTCAAATAAATGTAATCAGTTACAGTTTCCTATTTCTTTTGTATAAAAAGACATAAGTAATTGTAACTGTAAGATGTATTACTTTTTCCAGTACTTCTCCATCCTTGCTAGTGACTGCACAGAGCTTTCTGGAACAAGTTTCCAAAAGTAATGGAAAGTAATAGAAAAAGTAACTTACCCAACACTGCCTTCATGCAACATCCACCCAGACCTCGATGTCAGACTACTGTTCCAGCTCCTACTGACCACTCCCAACGTGTAATGTCCCCTTCCTCCCCAGATTAACAAGTGTTTGGGGGGTTACCAGGATACTGACTGGGAAAGCTGAAGACAGAACAAAACCAAAAGACCTACACCAACATAGCATTTTGCAAAACAGAAATTATTGACACAAACTGATTTATTAACTACAAAATCGTAAAAGCGGAAGAAGGCATAGTAACATGCTCCAATTGCTTTTTAATTTCTTATTTACATTTTGCTGCCTTGTCTCGTGGACCACCACCTTCCAACTGGTTCTTCCAGGCGGTCACCAGGTTTCCCTGGACTTACCCTTCCTCAGTCATCCTCGGCCACAGGACTTTGTGGGGGGGGGGGGCTCCTTGTCACTGGGGAAGGGATCAAGTCTTCATCCAGCTGTTGGGGATTTTACCTTGTTGTTGGCCAGGGTCCATCTCACATGCAGTGGACTCGATGTGTGAGCTCTGCCTCCATGGAGACACCCCCAGTGTCCTGCATGTGGGGTCCCTCCCCTGTGTGGTCTCACTGCACTGCCACCCAGACACCTTCAAGTGGCAGGACGAACAACAAAACACCCCCGCCAAAGGAGGAAAGCTGACCAAGGGACACTCAATCCACCCTCCCGGCCAGCCCTGAGCATCCCACATTCATTCCCAAACCGGGTCACCTGCATGGCAGGAGGTGAGGCACTGAGCGCCTCAGCCCTCCATGCTGCTGGGCTGGCTGCTTCAATTCCTTGTTGCCCGATTAAGCCTTACTCAGTCACATAATAATGAGACTTTATTCTTTAGAATTGAATGCTCTGTAGCATATATTACAAAAGAAACATCTTCTTGCTTTCCAGGACTGTTCGAGATGACTACGAACTGCATATCCACCCAACATCTGTTCTCTATGCTGAGAAACCTCCAGAGTGGTAAGCTGGGCTTTCTTCACTAGTTTAGAGTCCTATTTTATTACCCCAGGCTAACCCAGCTGAAGCCCAACATCTTGTTCCCAATTAGATCCTGCTTCTTCCCACTTTTATACAGTAACTGGAAGGACTGGAGGTCTAATGAAAACTTTGTTCAAGGTCTTACACAGCGGGCCAGTGGCTGTGGTGGCATACTGTAAGAACTCTGTAATCACAGCAATTGCAATTCAGTTTTGTGACCACTAGACTACACCGCCCTTCGATTGCTGGGATAGATTTAGACTGCTCTCTGTAGATAAAAAGTTAGTGTTTTCATATATTCTCTGAATTGAGGACCACAAGCCTGGAGTAAAGCCCTGTATTGTTGTGTGATGTTATGATTCATCATCATTTTGTTCTTTTTCTGTGAAAATAATTACATGTCTTTCTAATGATGAGGTCCTAAAACCTGGGACTACCATGCTTCATCTCTTCCAGTGCTCTTAGCTATAGCTTTTCTGCTCTTGTCTGATGTCTGCACCTGATGATATTCCATCACAGTCCACATTTTGTTCTTGTAAATGTCTGTCCGTCTTTTCCATAATATTCCGTAAGTTCTCTCGTTTTAGTCTTTGTGTGTGTTTTGTACCTGGAACACATGTTACTCTACAGCAGCTTTCTGACTTGTCCTAAACTTGTTCTCAGTGTTTTTTCTTCTCATGTGTATAAATAAAAAATGAATAAAGTGCCAGGTTTGATGCCAGATTGATAAATTAATTTCTGCCATCTGGATCAAGCTGAGAATGAATTGGTGCCATCTGTGGTGTCATATTCTATGAAAGAAATTCAGATCTTCTTTGAGGATATCTCTTTCATTAGGCCACACCTATGGAACTATAAGACACCAGGCACTAGGATCACATGAAACTTTTACAAGCAGTCCACCAGGGGCTGCCCACGATGACATCAGACATCGGCTTCTACATAAATGTTGGCGGCCCCTCCTCTTCTCAGTTTTTTTCCCTCTGTTGTCCATACTCGGATCGCTAACAGAAATGTTGCTGCAGCTGCTGCCATTTTTTTTTCTTCATAGCGCAGTAATCACTTTTACAAGTGTTGTCAAAGGAACCGTAGAAATTGTTCTGGTATTGTGAATGCGGTGAGAAGATCTACAGTGGCGATTCTCATGATGTCTGTGTCTGTTGCCTTGGCCTGGACCACAGTGTAAAAGCCTGTCCGATCTGCAGGGGTTTCAACTCTGCCACCCAGTGATGCCGAAAAGGGGCCCTATAGAAGCACCTATTGAGCAACAGGTAGCCCACATGGAGAGCTCCAGCAGAAGAGCACCACTGCATCGCCAGCCCACTCTTCCAGGTCTACATCCTCAAAATCCTGAGAAAAGTTGCCTGGAAGCCGTAAGCACCAGGAGAAGGAGAGAAGCTCCCCGGTGTGCTTCAGGTGGCCCCTCTGCACAACAGGTATGACTTCCTCTATGCCGTCAACCGCTATGGTGGCGATGCCATTCGCCCCCCTGACTGCCATTACTCCTAGATTGGGGAATGGCGCGGGTGCTACCAGGCCCAGTACGGTTGGTAAGTCTCAGTTGACAGCTCTGCCTCCTTTGCTGCGTTCTACTGGCGCAGCCGTTGACCACACAGATGCCAATGTCTGGGCAGTTCTGTCTGTCTTCATAGACATGCTTAGACATCTGCTGCCTCCTCCCCCCATTTCCAGCGGCCCATTGCGGGGGCTTTCCACTAACCATTCCATGATGATGCAAACTAGAGCTGTGCCTCAGCTGTCTCCTAGGGTGCCGCTGAACTCACTGATGTGTTCCCTGCTACTTGTCGATGAAGATTTTGAATATGATCCTGGTTTAATCATGCAGGACAGTGAGGAGGAACCGGAGGACCATGTTGAAAGCTTTTATGAAAGGGCTGCCAGCTCAACTGTGTCCACCTGCAGTGAGGACTTGGTGGTCCACACTCCAAGGTCCCCACCAGAGGACCCAACCTTTCTCACCATGATGCAGCAGTTGCAGGCTGCAATGGGTTTTGATTTAGAGGAGCAGGACACCACCAAGAAAAATTTGATAGATTTCTTGGAGTTACCCGATTCTACCCCTGTTGTGGTACCACCTCTCCTTTCTGCCCTAGAGGATGCTACCTTTGCTGCCTGGTATAGGCCAAATGTCATCCCAGCCATACCAAGGAAGGCAGACAGAATGTACAGGGCTTCTTCTGGGAAACATTTTTGTGCCACCCAACTTGAGGCAGATTCTGTGGTTATTAGAAACATAGAATGTGATGGCAGATAAGGACCGCTTGGCCCACCTAGTCTGCCCATTTTCCTACCCAACAGATAAGCTGCAGATCCTAGTTAACCAACAGCTTACTTCCTCCTATCCCTCACTAGGACTGCCTTATGTCTGTCCTGCATTCCTGAATTCCCCATTGTTCTTGACTCCGCGACCTCCTCAGGAGGCTGTTCCATCATCCACAACCCTCTCTGTGAAAAAATACTTCCTCACATTACCTTTGAGCCGTCCCCTATTTCTGTGCCCTCTTGTTCTTGCACATATCTTTTTCTGAAAGATGCTACCCTCTTGGACTTTGTTGATTCCTTGAGGTACTTGAAAGTTTCTATCATGTCCCTCTCCCTTCTTTCCTCAAGGTTATACATATTAAGCTCCTTTAGTCTTTCTTCGTATGTCTTCTCTTGCAGACCCTGCACCATTTTGGTTGCTCTCCTCTGGACAGCCTCCACTCTGTCTATGTCTTTGCGGAGATGGGGTCTCCAGAACTGCACACAGTACTCCAGATGGGGTCTCACCAACTGTCTGTACAGAGGGATAACAACTTCCTGTTTTCTACTATTGCTGCCTCTCCCTATGCATCCCAGTATCCCCCCAGCCTTCCTTACTGCCTTCTCACATTGCTTGCCCACCTTTAGGTCATCTGATATAATTATAATTAATGCTGCCCATGATAGGTCCAGGGCACCTGAGTGCCCTCCCTCCTGACAAAGAGTCCTGGAGGTTGGATTGTGCTAGGCAAGAAGACTTTTGCCTCAGCTTCCCTGAGCCTTAGGATTGATAACTATCAGGCCCACATGATTAAGTACCAGAACATTTTCTGGAGAAAGGCCAAGGCAGCTGCACAAGCCTTACCAGAAGGTACCCCCCAAACAAGAACTCCTTAAGACTCTCATAACTGGGGCTGATGTAGGAAAGCATTTGCTTTGCATGGCCTATGATGTTTCAGATGCTTCTGCCAGGGCTGCTGCCTCAGACATCTGTCTAAAAATGTCCTCCTGGCTCAGGGTGGCAGGGTTTGAGAATGACGTGCAACAGACCATTCTCAGTGCCCCTTTAGAGGATGCAAACTGTTTGGTTCTGATGTCCAAGACATTCTTTCTAACCTTCAGACCTCAGACAAATTCCTGAAGTCTGTGCACTCCATCTACCGTACCCAACCAAGGGGCAGGCAGTGGGTACCTTTTCGTCCAGCTGGTGCTAGACACAGTCCAGCTAGCAGACAGCAAGGTAAGGGCCAGAGAGCTGGAGCCTTGCCCACCTCAAGCACCACTCCAGGTGCCCATTCAAAAGCCCCTAGAGGAGGTTCCGCAGGGGAGCTGCCACAACCATCTCTGCCTGACTCCTTGTATTGACTCCATGCATGGCTCCTGAAAACAGCCATTGCCAAGTTGGGAGTTTCCCAAAAAGTGGCTGACGTTCTGGTGGCTGCCAGAAAACCTTCCCCCAGATCCACTTATTCAATGAAGTGGAAGTGCTTTGCTCTGTGGGCCACTTCTCATCACCTGGATCCTTTCACGTGTCCAATTAACCAGTTTCTAGAATATCTGCTGTTGGTATTGGAAGCAGGCCTACAGTATTTCTCAATCATAGTGAACCTGGCTGCCATATCAGCTTTCCATGTGCCTATTGAAGGTCGTACGATTGCCCAGCTGGAGGTGGCTCATACGTTTTTAAGAGTCATTCTACATCTGAAGCTTCCCATCCGTAATCCAGTCCCAGCTTGACACCTGAATTTTGTTTTGGAGAAGCTTACTTTGGCTCCGTTTGAGCCAGGCATGACTTGTGGCTTACACTTTCTTTCTTGGAAAGTGTTGTTTTTAGTTGCTGTCACTTTTGCTTTAAAGACCAGTGGCAACCATTTTACACATTATAAAAAGAAAAAAGCCTGAATTCAGGTCCCAGTTATATAAGTAGTGTTTCCTGAATGTTATATGCTGTTTGGTTTTGTGGTTTACTTTAAAGCAGCATTTGTTAACTTGTTCTGCCCTAACTGAAAACAGGCTGTTCCTGTCCCTCTGGCTGAGCCTGGGAGAGTGATGACATCATATGGGACTAGGCTACAGCTTCAGCAGTGTAAGTATCTGCTTGACTGATGAGCTGTTAACTTCCCAATTAGAACAATCTGTGAGGTAATTGTTTGCTGTCCAGGGTTTTATAAACTCAGCCTCTGGGGTTTGTTTAGATGAATCAGTTGAAAATCCACATTTGGCCTTCTAAAGAGCTGATCATTTGAGTTTCAGTGCAGAATTGAAGTGGTATGCATTTGAGAAATCAGCTTATCTGTATCACAGCTTCTGCCAGTTCTTATTAAAACTCTGTTTTTCTCTAGCTATAACACTGGGTTGTTTATTTAATGGATATAAAATAAGTCAAAAGTTTGTTAGTTCATACAAGTAGTTTGTATTTTTATTGTAGTCTCAATAAGTGGGTTCATGTAATGACATTATTTTCCTCTCAGATTGACAGACCGGTGCCTGCCACACACTGCTATTTCAGGCACATGTACTGTATGCGCGCGCAAATTTCAGTTATTTGATGATTTATGAGTTAAAATACATCATGCATATATATATAACTAGAAACACTACATGGCATCTTGATGCCCCCATCTCCTACCCACAGTTGAGGCAGCAGCACTCTGCTGCCCCATGTCACCTTCCCCACATGAACCCTGTCTCCTGCCACAAATTCGAGGATGTTGCACCCTGCTACCCACTCTCCTGTCCCATAGAGTCAGAGCTGTTGCACCCTGTTGCCCCATGTTCTGCCTGAACAATCAGGGCCTCAGCACCCTGCTGCCCTCTACCTGAACAGTTGAGGTTACTGCACCCTACTGTGCCCCTTTGTCCCGCACCACCTCAGTCAAAGCCACTGCACCCTGTTCCCCCTGTTCCTGTCACCATAGTCGGGGCTGCTGTGCACTTCTGTACCCTAGAATCCCATGCCCCCTGCTTCCACATTTGGGGTTGCTGTACCATGATGCGCATGCCACCAGAGGTGGGGCTTTTACTGCACCCTGCTACCTACATCCATTTTTCCAAATGGACAGGACTGCTGCACCATGCACATCCCATCCCACAGTCAGGGCTGCTGTGCCCTGCTACCCCCTCCCCCATGTTCTGCTCCACAATCAAGGCTTCTTCACCATGCTGTAGTCTGACTCCTGCCACCATAGCCAGAGTTGCTGCACCGTATTCCTGTCTACACAGTCAGGGCTGATGTACCCTCTTGCACCCTACAACCCAGTTCCTCCACAGCCCCATGACTCCGCAGTTACAGTTGCTGCACCATGCCACCAAAGGCAGATTTGTTTATGGCACTGCCCAAAAGAAACAAAAAAGGAAAATGCTTTAATCTTGTATTATGGGGGTGAAGGACAGAGGGCATTAGGGTGCAGAAGTCCCAACTGTTTGGTCAGGAGACAAGGGTGACATTAGGGTACAGCAGCCCAAGCTGTGGGACAGGATGCAGCAGCCACACCTGGGTGGAACTGACACAACTATGGCGGCAGAGGACAGGGGGCAGCAAATGCCCTAACCCTTGTGGCAAGTGGCAACATGGTGCACCAGCCCTAACTGTAGAGGCAAGGGGCTCTAGGCACAGCAGGCCACAGCAGCCCTGCCTGAGTAGTCCAGAGCAGGGTGCAACAGCCCTGGCTATGGTAGTAGGGGGAGTGTGGACAGCATGGTGCAGAAGTCTTGACCGTGGGGCAGGACACGGGGGCATCAGGGTACAGCAGCCCTAACTGTGGGATGGGGTGCTCATGGCATTGGATGTGGATAGCGGGGTGAAGCAAAAACCCCACCTCTGGTGGCGTGGGGCAGCCTCAGCTGTAGAGGCAAAATTCAATAGACCCTAGGGTGTAGCAGAGCTTAGCAGCCCTGACTGTGGAGGCAGGAACAAGGGGCAACAGGGTGCAATGTCCCCAACTGTGGGTTTGGGGGACAGTGGCTAGCAGGTTGCAACAATCCCAACTGTTCTGGCATGGAGAAGCACCGTGCAGCAGCCCTGACTATTCAGGCTAATGGTGGGCAACAGGGTGCAGCAACCCCAACTGTGTGGGAGAAGACAGTGGGCAACAGGGTGCAGTGGCCTCGAATGTGGGGCAAGAGACAGAGGGCTTGTGGGGGCAGAGGACAGGGCATCAGAGTGTAGCTGCCTCAACTATGGTGCAGGAGACAGTGGTCATCTGGATGCTATACACTGTATCTAGTTATACAGTATGTATTTTCACACAGAAACTATCAAAGAACTGGAATTTGTAAGTTCATATTGTACATGTGTGTAACCCCTAGGTGGCGCTATCCCAAGGGCTACTACCCCGCCTGCTTGGCTAGTAGCAGGTTAAGGGGCCTGAGTTCTGAAACGGGTGCCTCCAACCGGAGGTCAGGGTTGGTAGTGGTCAAGCTAACCTGGGCACAGCCCTCTGGGACACTGTAACCCTCCTCTTTCCTTACTAGTGGCTGGAACAATACACAATAATCACTTTCACAATACCCCTGATACACCACACAAGTACCCACACTGTTTGCACTTACCACCAGGGTTTTCCTCTGGCTCGGCCCTGGGGACCCCCTGTTAAACAAGATTATACACAGCAAATAACAGCAGTACAGTACTCTTGCACAAACTGGAACCACATTCAAGGTAAATGCAAAAAAGAGTTAGATCTGATTTACTTAAGGGACTTGAACAAGGGAGAATCGTAATCAGGTTAATTTGCTTAAAGGCTCTATCAATCAAACAGTTATGCATGCACTTCAGGGCCCATAAGCAGTCACACACTCTGGGTACCCAGATGGAGAATGGTGGGCTAGCCAGGAATGTTGCAGCTGGTTGGGGCCCTGTGATGGAAGAAAACAACATGCACAACACACACTATTTGTAATCCGGAGCCAGAGGGCTCAGTTCGTGAAAAGAAAACAACAAGACAATCAGATGACACACTTTTAGATTTGGCTGTTGTTGCAGGAACTACTGATGATTACTCACGATACCCAAGACTAGACACAGGCTGGGCGAAAATCGAGACAGCAGTTGGTTAATCTGGAGTGCCAGGAGAAGCAGGGCCCACACAATTCACTGAGGCGTCGTTCCTGTTCAGGCATGGAGCAGGGGGCTGATCCTCAGGCAGGTCTCTCGTCGGTGGCTTTCTCTGTGCGGTGGGGTAGTCTGGCAGGGCAAGCGTGGCATGGCCCAGGCCGAATGGAGATGAACGCGGATTCAGTCCGATTAGGCTGGATAAAGCTTCCAGCAAGCAGAACACAGTTCACACAGTGAAGAACCCAATCATGACCCACTTTCAATACGCAGCACATTTACACGTAAGGAAATTCTACTGTACCAGGCAAACCACTCTCCAGTCACGATCGCAAAGTCTCTGCACAAACCGGGGATTCAAAAGCAGCTGGAAATCCGGACAGGACGATTGCATTCAGCAAAATCTTCAGTCTTCTTCAGGTATGAGCCTGGTAAAAAAATCAGTGTCTTACTCCGTTCTCACAAACTTGGATTTAGTCCGAAATAATTCTCTCTTCTCCCTCTCAGGGGCAGCAGGCAGACATGCAGGCCACAACTTAGGCCTTTCCACAGTTCTTCCGCGCAAAAACTACCCAGACGGCTGCTTGACTGTCTCAAGCATGTTGCTTTTTCAGCTCCCAGCTTGGATCTGACTCAAACTGCAGCAAGCCTGGGAATTTCCCCAAGATCCAAAAGGTTTGGTTGGCTGATTCATCTGTCAGTCACAACAGGAGCTCCCCCTTCAGGTGCAAAAAGGCGCCAAAAGCCAAAAACTACAATTCCTACAGATTTTGACTCCAGACAGCTCTTGTAGTCTGGCTCCATTTCAGATCCCACCAGAACTGATTGGTCCGATTCACAGTCCAGGAATAAGACAGCGGAGACAAACAAAACAGTCCTTGCTGCTAAGAAGGCAGGTTAGACAAACTACATTATCATTGTCACTCTAAATGATTTTCAGCAAATAGTTACATCTTTCAACAGAGCTCCCTTTCAGATTACTTATTACTGCAATCCAGGCAGCTCTTAAAGAGACAGTACACAGAGGCTATACAGGCACTCTCTGGCAGTCGCATTTAAACTGCTAAAACGCAGGACACCAGCCTGGCAGTGAGCATGTAGGCAAGGTCGAGGAAGACTTTTCGGGAACCCCCATTTGTAGGGGGGTTACATGTGCCTGAAATAGCAGAGTGTGGAAGGCAACTGTTTGTCAATCTGAGAGGAAGAAAAATTGTTCTTACATGTACCCATTTATTTAGGCTACATCAAACTACTTGTATGAATTAACAAACTTTAGATTTATTTTATATCCATTAAATAAACAACCCAGTTTTATATAGCTAGAAAAAAAACCCTGAGTTTTAATGAGAAAGAGCTGGCGGCAGCTATGATACAGTTAAAGCTGATTTCTCAAATGCATACCACTTCAAGTCAGCACTCACACTCAAATGATCAGCTCTTTAGAAGGACAAAATGTGGATTTTCAGCTAATTCATTTGTACAAACACCAGAGACTGAGTCTGTAAAAACCCTGGACAGCAAACAATTACCTCACAGTTTGTTCTAACTGGGAAGTTAACAGCTCATCCATCAGTCAAGCAGATACTTACACTGCTGAAGCTGTAGCCTAGTCTCATATGATGTCATCACTCTCCTAGGCTCAGTCAGAGGGACAGAAACAGCCTGACTGTTTCAATTAGTCCAGAACAAGTTAATTAATGCTGATTTAAAGAAAGCCACAGAATCAAATAGCATGAGATTTTCAGGAAACATTACTCATAATACAGGGACTTGAATTCAGATGTTTCAAGGCTTTTTTAAAACAATGTGTAAAATGGTTGCCATTGATCTTTAAGGATTTCAGAGCTTCAGGCTCTAATGTGTGAGTCTCCTTATTTGACTTTTCACAAAGACAGGGGTGTCTTTGTGTACTAATCCCAAGTTTTTAACAAAGGTGGTGTCTGAGTTTACTTTAAATCAAGCCATTCACCAGTCAGTTTATTTTCCTGAGCATGCCAATCCAGGGAAAGCATTGCTCCGTACTCTAGATGTACAGGTACATAGAATACTCAGGTACTGTGTACACTGCACGAAGGACTGCAGAAAGTCCTTGCAGCTTTTTATTTAGTTTCCCCTTGGGAAAGAGTATGCCCCAGTTTCTAAACTGTTTTTCCTTCTCTAAAATCCTGACAGCAGATATGCTGGCGGCCTTGGAAGCCCTTAACCTGAGCAAAGGTAGCTCCCCTGATGGACTGGACCCAAAGTTACTAAACCTGTCTGCCTCAGCCATTGCTCCCCCAAAGACTGCTCTTCTCAATCTTTCGTTTCAATTGGCAGAAATTCCCCTAGGGTGGAAACATGCAATCGTCCTCCCACTTCCAGTGTGTGGCGGCGACTCCTCCCCTGGGAACTACCGCCCTATATCACTCCTCCCGACTTTAGCCAAACTACAAGAACATCTAGTCATAGCCCAACCGTCCTCGTACCGCTCCGACATTAATTTTTAACCCCAATATCAATCTGGTTTCCGTAAACATCACTCTACTACTACCTCGTTACTTCGGATCACTGATGCGATCCTGATAGGCATGGATTGCAGATACATCACCCCTGCCATTTTTATTGATCTTGCTAAAGCTTTTGACACCGTTTCCCACTCCCTTCTACTCTGCTCCCTCTCATCAGCCAGGCTGTCTGAACACGTCATAAAATGGTTCACTGCATATCTAAACGACCGCTCTCAGTAGGTAAAAATATCCGACTACATCTCCCCTCCTCTACCCATATGCTCTGGAGTCCCCCTGGGGTCCATACTAGGCCTGATTCTCTTCTCCATTTTCCTGAATGATCTTCCATCCGTCTGTACCTCATCTTCTATACATATGTATGCTGATGACACGGTTCTTTTCTCCTCAGGGCCATCGCCTTTGGATGTCTCCTCCAGGCTCCAACGCAACTTCAGTAATGTCCAGATTTGGTTTCAATTTCACCAACTCTTCCTAAATGCCATGAAAACAGTGTCCATGTCATTCGGGACGCGACAGAAACTGTCAAGGCTCACATCTGCCCCCGCCTTCACGACCCTCGACAGGGCTACTATAGTTGCTACAGAGTCTTTCAGGTATCTGGGCGTTTGCTGGATCAACATCTCACTTTCTCGGACCATATAAATGCCATAATGAAAAAGCTTCGCTTTAAACTTGGCACCTTATACAGAAACCGCTCCTGCCTCCTGCCCCAGGCAAGGCGTGAACTGATCCAAAAAATGATCCTCCCGATCTTCGATTATTGTGACATCGTCTACTGCTCTGCTCCTGTCACCTCCTTAGCTAACTTGGATACACTTTTCAACTCCTTCTGTCAGTTTGCCCTGGATGCATCTCCCCTTACCCACCACTGCCACCTGTATCGAGCTTTAGCCTTCCCTTCCCTAGCAAATAGGCATCTGCATCACTGCGCTAATTTCATCGCTAAGTACTGGCTTGGTTCACTCCCTCCATATCTTAACTCCTTAGTCTCTCCCCCCCCACCCTCTCTCTCTCTTGCCTTCTAAGATCCCAACGACCACAGAACTCTGACAGTTCCCTGGAGATCCACCTCAATTGGCCAGTCCTCCTCCTCCTATCATCTACCTAAACTGTGGAATGCTCTTCCTATACAAATCCGATCCTCTTCCTCTCCTGGCTCATTAAATAAAGGTCTGCATAATTTCCTCTCTGTTAATTGCACTTGCCCCTAGCCCCCTTTCCTAGTCCTACATCCTGACTGATGCCCCATTTGCCTAAGGATAACCTAATCAATGCAGTTATAGTTTTAGAACCTAGTTCTGCTCCCAGCTGTGTGTGGTTGTTGCAATCTGTCTCTCTCAAATTGTCCATTTCCCCAGCCTGTCAGCCTCGCCCTGGTCTCTAGCTTGATTCCCTACCATATTGTTATCTCGCCTGTCATGCTGCTTTCTGCTACGTATTTCGTGCATTGTAGGCCATTGGTTCACAGTTGTAATTTCTTCATCCAGTATCTGCCTCACTTCAAGCTCACTGTGCAGGATTAAACTATCCTACCATGTAATATTTGCTTTTCATGCTATTGTGAAAATAGTTGTAATCTATGCTTTTTATGCTATTGTGTAAACTGTGTTTACTCTTTGATACTGTGTAACTCCCATCACCCTCTCCCCCAGGTCGTACCAGGAGATGAGCAACTTGTTGCTCAGTGTACCTTACGTGATGAAAGTTTTCAATAAACAATAAATAAATCAATAAATAAACAGTGCCTGTCCAAATGGTTGGCAAACTGCATTACTTTTTGTTACAAGAAGTACGGTAAGGAAATTCCTGGAACTGTTCATGGCCATTGCACAAGAGGCATGGCCACCTCAGTTGCTTGTTTCAAAAATGTGTCTGCTGCAGACATCTGTGCATTTGCCACCTGGAGTACTGTCCGCTCTTTCACTAAATACTGCAGTCTGGACATTGCCTCACAAAAACAGGGCGGAATTTGGCCTAGCTGTGCTTCAGAGCCTTCTTTCTGAGGCCTGTAGGCTCCTGCCACCCAGACTGTTTATGGTCAAGTACAGATTGGTACTCGTTCCATAGGTGTGGCCTGATTAAAGAAATATCCTCAAGGAAGATAGAATGGTTATGTACTTACTGTAATAGTAGATCTTCGAGAGACTCTCTTTCGTCAGGCCATGCCATGCCACCCTCCTTCCCCCTACTGGATCCTGAGACTCTGAGTGCTGTCTCCTTCTCCATGATGCTCTACCTACAGCTGTCTACCTCACCTGGTCAGCAGAGCTCTAGGTTCTGTCCTGGTTTCCTATAAAGAGGTCCCCCGAGGATGATCTCTGGCGGAAAACTGAGGAAAGGAGGGGACGTCTGTGTTTGTATAGCAGCTGACATCTGACGTCGTCGTGGGCGGCCCCTGGTGGACTGCTTGCAAAGGTTTCTGTGTAGTCCTAGCACCTGGCGGCTTATAGTTCCATAGGTGTGGCTTGATGAAAGAGATTCTCTTGAAGATCTAGTGTTATGGTAAGTACGTAACTGTTCTATCTTCTTTGATGATATCTCTTCCCTTAGCCACACCTTTGGAGCATCAGACATCAGGCAGTAGGACTACACGGAGACTTTGTTAGCTGGGGCCGCCCATGTTGACGTCACGCGTCAGCGGGCATGTTACTGTGGGTGGCCCTATCCCTCCTTTGTTCTTTTTCCACCATCGATTAGCCTTGACAGACGTGCTACGGAAGCAAACATCAACTACAGTCATCTCTAAATCAGGGACTTCTGTTGATCCAGACGGTCAACACCAATATGGTCCCCTACATAAACAAACAAGGAGGCATGCATTCTTATGCCCTGTGCAGGGAAGTAGTGATAGTGTGGTACTGGGCACTAGATCATGGCCTAGAACCATCAGCCGTGCATCTCCTAGCAGTCCAAAATGTCTTAGCAGACAAACTAAATAGGTCACAATCCCAGATGCATGAATGGGAGCTGCTGACTTCCGTGGTCAACGTCCTTTTCAGAAGGTAAAATCTTAGAGGTGGACCTTTTTGTGTCCCTGCAGAATGCAAAACTGCCACAGTTCTGCTCACTCGCTCCAGGACCTGGAGTTTTCTGGCAAAATGCATTGTCACTGTCTTGGAAAGGGAAGTTTCTGTATGCATTCCCTCCAATCCCACTAATACAGAGGGTGCTGCTCAAGCTGAAGAC